>OY997264.1:419912644-421166653 GCA_963921465.1 Triticum timopheevii
TGTACTGTAGCCACGCCCCGTCTCATCGTTGTTATGTGGGTGCGAAGTTTGAGGGTGTGAGGGTGGGTCGCCTGCTAGGAGTCGGCCGCCCTGGTGGCCGCCTACTAGGAGTCGGCCCGTGTCGGGGCCGCTCTTTGGGCCTCCCCACCTTCTAGCAGCCAGTCGTTCGGACTGGCCGGCCACAAGAAGGTGGTCCCTTGTCTTCGATTCTTGAGGGGCGCAGCCAACCCCGATGTCTTGAAATATCATGGGGAGCAGATAGGGCTATCCATGGTCATTTACTCTGACAGTAGTTCCCGAAGCTGGTGGAGCGTCGCGGCTGAAAGGGCGAGAAGCCTCAGTAGCTTCCTACTCCGAGGGGCCGACGACTAGGAGTCGGTCGCGATCAAGCGTGCTGCCTGATGATTTCGAAATGCAGAGGCGAGAGCTAGGAGGCACGTTTGCCGGGCGCCAGGCCAGCCGCCCGCTGAGCGCGTGCCATGCGGCGCCAGCCAGCCGGACCAGCCTGCCAGCCCACTGATACGTCTCCAACGTATCTATAATTTATGAAACATTCATGCTATTTTATTATTTGTTTTGAATGATTACGGGCTTTATTATAGACTTTTATATTACTTTGGGACTAACCTACTAACCGGAGGCCCAACCCCATATTGCTGTTTTATTGCCTGTTTCAGTATTTCAAAGAAAAGGAATATCAAACGGAGTCCAAATGGAATGAAACCTTCGGGAGCGTGATTTTTGGGAAGAATATGATCCGGAGACTTGGAGTTCACGTCAGAAGAGCCTCAAGGAGGCCATGAGATAGGAGGGCGCCCCCCCCTACTGGGCGCGCCCCCTGTCTCCTGGGCCCCTCGAGCACCCCCCTGACCGACTTCTTTCACCTATATAAACCCATATACCCTAAAAACATCGACGGAGAAGATAAATCGGTAGTTCCGCCGCCGCAAGCCTCTGTAGCCACCAAAAACCTCTCGGGAGCCTGTTCCGGCACCCTGCCAGAGGGGGGATCCCTCACCGGTGGCCATCTTCATCATCCCGGTGCTATCCATGACGAGGAGGGAGTAGTTTACCCTCGAAGCTGAGGGTATGTACCAGTAGCTATGTGTTTGATCTCTCTCTCTCTCTCTCTCTCTCTCTCTCTCTCTCTCTCTCTCTTTCGTGTTCTCTCTATGGCACGATCTTGATGTATCATGAGCTTTACTATTATAGTTGGATCTTATGATGTTTCTCCCCCTCTACTCTCTTGTGATGAATTGAGTTTTCCCTTTGAAGTTATCTTGTCGGATTGAGTCTTTAAGGATTTGAGAACACTTGATGTATGTCTTGTCATGCTTATCTGTGGTGACAATGGGATATCACGTGATCCACTTGATGTATGTTTTGGTGATCAACTTGCGGGTTCCGCCCATGAACCTGTGCATAAGGGTTGGCACACGTTTTCGTCTTGACTCTTCGGTAGAAACTTTGGGGTACTCTTTGAAGTACTTTGTGTTGGTTGAATAGATGAATCTGAGATTGTGTGATGCATATCATATAATCATGCCCACGGATACTTGAGGTGACAATGGAGTATCTAGGAGACATTAGGGTTTTGGTTGGTTTGTGTCTTAAGGTGTTATTCTAGTACGAACTCTTGAATAGATTGATACAAAAGAATAACTTTGAGGTGGTTTCGTACCCTACCATAATCTCTTCGTTTGTTCTCCGCTATTAGTGGCTTTGGAGTGAATCTTTGTTGCATGTTGAGGGATAGTTATATGATCCAATTATGTTATTATTGTTGAGAGAACTTGCACTAGTGAAAGTATGAACCTTAGGCCTTGTTTCCTACCATTGCAATACCATTTATGCTCACTTTTTTCATTAGTTACCTTGCTGTTTTAATAATTTCATATTACAAAAACATATATCTACCATCCATATTGCACTTGTATCACCATCTCTTCGCCGAACTAGTGCACCTATACAATCTAACATTGTATTGGGTGTGTTGGGGACACAAGAGACTCTTTGTTATTTGGTTGCAGGGTTGCTTGAGAGAGACCATCTTCACCCTACGCCTCGTACGGATTGATAAACCTTAGGTCATCCACTTGAGGGAAATTTGCTGCTGTCCTACAAACATCTGCACTTGCAGGCCCAACAATGTCAACAAGAAGAAGGTTGTGTAGTAGACATCAAGCTCTTTTCTGGCGCCGTTGCCGGGGAGGTGAGTGCTTGAAGGTATATCTTTAGATCTTGCAATCGAATCTCTTTGGTTCTTGTTTTATCACTAGTTTAGTTTATAAAAGAAAACTACAAAAAAATGGAATTGATTTTGTCTCATACGCTTCATCTTTTTAATATCTTTTGTGAGAATGATGGTAAGTAAAATTGTGCTCAAGTGCTAGAAGAAGAAATCTATAAAATGTTTTGCATGAAATCTTTGAATGATGAGCATGATTGCAATGTTGCTAGTATGAATTCCTTGAATATCTATGATGCTAATGATATGCAAATCCACAAGCTTGGGGATGTTATGTTTGATGAATATGATATTTTTTGTCCCCCAAGTTTTGATGAGAATATTTATTATGATGAAAGCATGCCTCCTATTTATGATGATTATATTGATGAAAGTGGGTTTGGAAGAGTGTCAACTTTAGGTAGTATTGATCCCACTATTTTGGAGGATGTTGAATCTTATTGTGATGAATACGAAAGTGGATTTGGAAGAGTGTCAACTTTATTTAGTGTTGATTCCACTATTTCGAAAGAGGTTCCAATTGATTATGAGAACAAAGTTGCTGTCTATGATGATTATTGTGATGACTTGTATGCTATTAAGAATAATGATAACCATGAAACTTGTCATCATGATTTCAGTTTTCCATTGGATTATGCCTCACATGATAATTATTTTGTTGAGTTTGCTCCCACTACTATTTATGAGAAGAAATTTGATTATGTGGAGAGTAGTAAAATTTCTATGCAAGTAGATCATGAAAAGAATTATTTAGGTGCTGGTTATATTGTTGAATTCATTCATGATGCTACTGAAAATTATTATGAGAGAGGAACATATGCTTGTAGGAATTGCAATAATGTCACGTTTCCTCTCTATGTGCTTAAAGTTTTGAAGTTATGCTTGTTTTGCCTTCATATGCTAGTTGATTATTGTTACCATAAGTTATTTGCTCAAAAAATACCTATGCATAGGAAGTGGGTTAGACTTAAATGTGCTAGTAATATGCTTCATGATGCTCCCTTCATGTTTCAATTCTTTTATGTGAGCATCATTTCATCATGCCTTGCTAGGGGCGTTAAACGATAACGCTTGTTGGGAGGCAACCCAATGTTATTTTTGTTTCTTGATTTTTGTTACTGTTTTGTAATAAATAATTCATCTAGACTCTGGTTATATGTGGTTTCATGTTTTAATTAGTATTTGTGCCAAGTAGAGCCTTTGAGAAGACTTGGGTGAAGTCTTTATGACCATGCTGTAAAAAAACAGAAACTTTAGCGCTCATGAGATTAGCTGTCATGTTTTACTGGAAAGTGATTTTAGGTTGATTCTTTTTTCAGATGATTAATAGACAAATTCCTCAGGTCTACAAATTTATTTCAGAATTTGTGGGGTTCCATAAGTATACGTTGATACAGATTGCTACAGACTGTTCTGTTTTTGACAGATTCTGTTTTCTATGTGTTCTTTGCTTATTTTGATGATTCTATGAGTAGTATCAGAGGGTATGAACCATAGAGAAGTTGGAATACAATAGGTTTTACACAAATGTGAATAAATAATGAGTTCATTACATTACCTTAAAGTGGTGGTTTAGTTTCTTTTACTAACGGAGCTTACGAGTTTTGTGTTATGTTTTGTGTGGTTGAAGTTTTCAAGTTTTGGGTAAAGATTCGATGGACTATGGAATAAGGAGTGGCAAGAGCCTAAGCTTGGGGATGCCCAAGGCACACCAAGGTAACATTTAAGGACAACCAAGAGCCTAAGCTTGGGGATGCCCCGGATGGCATCCCCTCTTTCGTCTTCATTCATCGGTAACTTTACTTGGAGCTATATTTTTATTCGCCACATGATATGTGTTTTGCTTGGAGCGTCATTTTTATTTTATTATCATTTGCTTTATGTTATTTAGAATAATGTTTTGCATCTATATTTTCAATAAAAATGTCAAGGATAGCCTTTACCATGCTTATTTTGCATGTATACATGTTGCTGTTTCAAAACAGAAAGTTTACCGCTGTTGCAAAAATTCCCTAGAAAAGTAAGAGAATGATATAATGTTGAATCTTTTTGCATAATGAGTTATGATAAATATTCTACAACTTAGTATTTTTCTTATAATTTTTTGAGTTAGGGAAGTATGATGAATCTTGCATTCTTTACAGACTATACTGTTTTGGCAGATTCCTGTTATGTTTGCATTGTTTGCATATGCTTGCTTGTTTAATGATTCTGTTTTAGGATAGGAGTATTAAATATGAAGAGACTTTTAGTATTAAATGTTGAATAATAATCTTAGTGATTTGTTACATTAGAAGATGATAAGGTTTTGCATTGGTTTATACTAACTTATCTCACGAGTTCTTGTTGAGTTTGTTGTGGATGAAGTTTTTGAGAAATAGAGAAACCATGATATGAGAGGAATTAAGGAGACACAAAAGTTCAAGATTGGGGATGCCCAAGGCACCCCAAGATAATATTCCAAGAAGTCTCAAGAATCTAGGGATGCTCCGGTAGGCATCCCGCATTTCTTCTTCAACAATTAACGGTTAGTATTGGTTGAACCTAAATTTTTGCTTCTTCACATGAGTTGTGCTATCCTTGCAATGTCATTTTGTTTTGCTTTGCTTGCTGTTTGAATACAATACCACGATTTGAAATTCTTAAATGTTAGAGAGTCTTCACATAGCTACATAATTATTTGGCTACTCATTGATCTTCACTTATATCTTTTTGGAGTAGTTTGTCATTTACTCGTGTGCTTCACTTATATCCTATGAGTAAATGGTTGAATGAGTTGAATGTCATAAATCTGAAATTATATATGTCTCATTTTCTTATCCCATGGGGAGTAATGACTTCACATATAATAAGTAGAGGTTGTAAATTTATTGAAGGTTAGCAAGCATTGTATTGGTCATTTGAACAATTCATGAAAGAATATTGAAGGAAGAGATATTTCACATATAAATACACTATCCTAGACACCTTTTATAATTGTGATCACTCATTAAGTATTACAAGCTAAAGAGTTGATGTTGGACAAGGAAGACAATGTAATGGGTTATGTTTTCTCACATCTCAGTTAAAGTATAATGCCATGGACAGGGGCGGGCCCAGGATTTCAAAAGTGTGTATTCAAATTTTTGAAGGCTAACATTTGGTTTACAGGTTCAAATTGAGAGTACCAAATTTTATAAGTAATGCTCAAATTCGTAATTCACAAATACTCTCTGCAAGTTAAAATAGAAAATTCCAAACAATAGTAATGTGTATTAGACTACTTAATAACTTTAAATAATTCCAAGTTTCTCTTGCCTAAATAATTCATGAATTCAAAGAAAAGTGCAAACAAATACAAAATTTCAATATGTACAAATAAGAAGCCAACTAGCCAATATAACTTACTTTCTTTGTACATGTATGGAATGTGGAGGCCGACTAGTGACTAGAATGCGATCGACGTCGACAGAAATCCAGAACTGATTGTTGCCGCAACCCTGATCCGGAGCAACGAGGTAGGCACTTTGGGAGGGATGCATGATGCAAGGTCTGCGTTGCAGCGCCGCCCACCAGCCCATCGCCCATGTGGTCTTGCGCCCATGCCCTGGCTGGATGCGCCGAGGACGATGTGTCATAGATTCATAATTGGGGACTTGTGGAGGCGGCGTGCCGGTTGGTTTGATCGATCAATCTCGTGCGAGAGGTATGCTACATCATTTTTTTAATTGGGACGGGAGCCTGGGAGGAGGAGGTATTACCTTATTGGGCTATTGGGCTAGTCGTATGGGGAGGGAGAGTGTTCCAGGACACTTGGACGTGGGCTCAATGCTTGGCAGGCTCGTAGTTTTCTCAGTTTGCCTATTTTTTCATACATATACATAATATGCACTATATATATGAATTATTTTCACAAAATTAATGGGTATTCAATTGAATACCCATGAATTGAAGTGAGCCCGCCCCTGGTCATGGATCATTCAAACATGTTGAGCTTGCCTTTCCCCCTCATGCTAGCCAAAATTCCTTGCACCAAGTAGAGATACTACTTGTGCTTCCAAATATCCTTAAACCCAGTTTTTGCCATGAGAGTCCACCATACCTACCTATGGATTGAGTAAGATCCTTCAAGTAGGTTGTCATCGGTGCAAGCAATAAAAATTGCTCTTTAAATATGCATGACTTATTAGTGCGGAGAAAATAAGCTTTGTACGATCTTGTTATGGAAGCAATAAAAGCGACGGACTGCATAATAAAGGTCCATATACAAGGGGCAATATAAAGTGACATTCTTTCGCATTAAGATTTTGTGTATCCAACCCTAAAGGCGCATGACAACCTCTGCTTCCCTCTGCGAAGGGCCTATCTTTTACTTTATGTCATTTACTTTATGCAAGAGTCAAGGTGATCTTCACCTTTCCCTTTTTCATTTTATCCTTTGGCAAGCACTTTGTGTTGGGGTGATCCTGATATATATATCCAATTGGATGTAGGTTAGCATGAACTATTATTGTTGACATCACCCAAAGGTGAATACGTTGGGAGGCGAAATTATAGGCCCCTATCTTTCTCTGTGTTCGATTAAAACTTTGGACCCATTAGTATTGCGTGGGTGTTAGCAATTATAGAAGACTATATGATAGTTGAGTATGTGGAGTTTGCTAAATCAAAGCTATAACATAGACCCTTCCTGAAAATAAGATGAATTGCAATTGTTTGATGACTAAGAATGAAGTTTGCTAGTTTTCAAGAAAGTTTATGGTCTATGTTTTAACATGTGAATAGCTTGTTACTTGATCATGAAAAGTTTTATGAGATGAACTACTGTTATGACATATAAACATGCTAGAAAAGGTGATTGAAATTATCATTGATCAAACTTGTGCACCTGCTAGCATTCACACTTCATAAATTCTTTCTTTTATCATTTACCTACTCAAGGACGAGCAGAAATTAAGCTTCGGGATGCTGATACATCTCCAACGTATCTATAATTTATGAAGCATTCATGCTATTTTATTATCTGTTTTGAATGATTACGGGCTTTATTATACACTTTTATATTACTTTTGGGACTAACCTACTAACCGGAGGCCCAACGCATATTATTGTTTTATTGCCTGTTTCAGTATTTCGAAGAAAAGGAATATCAAAAGAAGTCCAAACAGAATGAAACCTTCGGGAGCGTGATTTTTGGGAAGAATATGATCCGGGAGACTTGGAGTTCACGTCAAAAGAACCTCGAGAAGGCCAGGAGATAGGAGGGAGCCCCCCCTACTGGGCGCCCCCCTGTCTCCTGGGCCCCTCGAGCACCCCCCTGACCGACTTCTTTCACCTATATAAACCCATATACCCTAAAAACATCGACGGAGAAGATAGATCGGGAGTTCCGCCACCGCAAGCCTCTGTAGCCACCAAAAACCTCTCGGGAGCCCGTTCCGGCACCCTACCAGAGGGGGGATCCCTCACCAGTGGCCATCTTCATCATCCCGGCGCTATCCATGACAACAAGGGAGTAGTTCACCCTCGAGGCTGAGGGTATGTACCAGTAGCTATGTGTTTGATCTCTCTCTCTCTCTCGTGTTCTCTCTATGGCACGATCTTGATGTATCGTGAGCTTTGCTATTATAGTTGGATCTTATGATGTTTCTCCCTCGTCTACTCTCTTGTGATGAATTGAGTTTTCCCTTTGAAGTTATCTTGTCGGATTGAGTCTTTAAGGTTTTGAGAACACTTGATGTATGTCTTGCCGTGCTTATCTGTGGTGACAATGGGATATCACATGATCCACTTGATGTATGTTTTGGTGATCAACTTGCGGATTCTGCCCATGAACCTATGCATAGGGGTTGGCACACAATTTCGTCTTGACTCTCCGGTAGAAACTTTGGGGCACTCTTTGAAGTACTTTTGTGTTCGTTGAATAGATGAATCTGAGATTGTGTGATGCATATCATATAATCACGCCCACGGATACTTGAGGTGACAACGGAGTATCTAGGTGACATTAGGGTTTTGGTTGATTTGTGTCTTAAGGTGTTATTCTAGTACGAACTCTTGAATAGATTGATCCGAAAGAGTAACTTTGAGGTGGTTTCGTACCCTACCATAATCTCTTCATTTATTCTCCGCTATTAGTGGCTTTGGAGTGACTCTTTGTTGCATGTTGAGGGATAGTTATGTGATCCAATTATGTTATTATTGTTGAGAGAACTGGCACTAGTGAAAGTATGAACCTTAGGCCTTGTTTCCTACCATTGCAATACCGTTTACGCTCACTTTTATCATTAGTTACCTTGCTGTTTTTATAATTTCAGATTACAAAAACCTATATCTACCATCCATATTGCACTTGTATCACCATCTCTTTGCCGAACTAGTGCACCTATACAATCTACCATTGTATTGGGTGTGTTCGGGACATGAGAGACTCTTTGTTATTTGGTTGCAGGGTTGCTTGAGAGAGACCATCTTCATCCTACGCCTCCTATGGATTGATAAACCTTAGGTCATCCACTTGACGGAAATTTGCTACTGTCCTACAAACCTCTGCACTTGGAGGCCCAACAACATCTACAAGAAGAAGGTTGTGTAGTAGACATCACCCATGCATGCGAAAGGACCTTGCCGCAGGCTGGGGCCCGCTGCTACGAGGCCTCGGGACGCGCACGAATCCGCTATGGCCGAGGCAGGCGTTTGGGATTCCTGGGCGCAGTTATTGCATGCCGTTACTGCATGGTAAACGCGGGGTCATGGTGTCGTGGGCGCACTTAATCCCGCGACTCCCACGTCCCGCCCCTCGGCTCCGCCGCTAGGGGCTATAAATAGGGGAGGAGGGTAGTGGCAGACGTACGTGCGCCCTCCTCTCCCTTTGCCATTTGCCTCTTCTCCTCTCTGCTACCGCCGCAGCTCGCCATCACCGAGCCCATCCATCCCGCAGCGTCGCTGCTCTGCCGCGGGCTTGCGTGTTTGTCATCACGCCGTGCCCCCGTCGGGCTTCAAGCTCTCATGGCGCGTGAGCGGGCAAGCGCTAGCGCCTGGGATGTCTCCAACATCTACGAGGATCACCTCGATTTCCTCCGCCAAACGCGGAGGCTACCTGGCGAGGGCTACATATAGGTACGCACTCCACCCAAGAGGGAGATCTCACCGGCGCCGGAGGACGGCGAACGCGTCGTCTTCCGGTCGCATTTCCTTCGCGGCTTCGGCCTGCCAGCGGGAGGCTTCTTCCGCTCCTTCCTTTAGTTCTACCAACTCCAGCCGCACCACCTCATGCCGAACACGGTGCTGCTGCTATCCGCCTTCATAACTCTCTGCGAGGGTTACCTCGGCATTCTCCCCACCCTCGAGCTCTGGGGGGAGTTCTTCTACACCAGGCTCGTCACTGCCGCCAAGGCGAAGGCGGCTCAGTGCGGAGCCTTCATCGCGGTGCGCCGTCCAGGCACAGAGAACTGCTTCCCGACCATCAGCTTGACATAGTCGGTCAAGCTATGGCAAAAATCTTATTTCTATGTCAAGAGCGTGCACCAGACGGCGGACTTCGTCAACCTGCCGGCTTATTTAGCTGACCTGCCGGCTGAGCCCCGCACTAACTGGGCATCTCAACCGAAGATGCTGTCGGCCGCCTCCTCCACCGCCATTGTCTAACTTAAGGTGATGGCGGAGGTAGAAGGCCTCAAGGGGTTGGACCTGCTGACTGCCTCCATGGTGCGTCGAGTGCTCCCCCTTCAAGGATAGCCTCACATGATCAACCAGATGAGTGGGCATCGAGACCCGTGCAAGATGTGTACCAGGGATATTCCGGGTGCGGAGGTGGCCCATCTGGTGAACTACATCTCAAACTGGAAACTCCCGGAGGCGGAGTGGCAGTTCGGTAAGCAATCGTACTCCCGTGCGCACCCGCCGCCCACGGTGAGTCCTCAACTCTTTTTTATCTTAATTTGTCGGGTTCTTCTTTGCCGCTTGATCAATTGGTCATGATGCAGATCTTCACAACCTAGTCGGCAGTTGATGCCTTGGAGCAGGGCCACGAGTACCTGCCCGACCGATCGGTGAGTGACGCGGACGAGCCCGACTTGGGGGCGGCCGCCCTGGAAGAAGACGATGCCATGGGTGGCGGTGGCGGAGCAGGCGGCTCCAGAGGTGGAGGCGGCCTTGACGATTGGCCTGACGATGATGATGAGGAGAACGAGCCGCGTCGTCCGCCAGTCACCGAACAGGCGGGCGCGAGCTCGTCAGCTGTGCCGACTGCCCCAGGTGGCGCACCAAAGCGCCGAGCCGGCTCGTTGCTGTTCGGCAGCCGGCCAAAGAAACCCAAGAGCACGACAACGGCGACCAAGCGGGAGGAGGCCTCCGCGAGGGTGGCCCGGTTTCAGAAGACCCTGAAGCAGCCGCTGATGGTGTCTGCGTAAGTGTTTGATTCCTCTCACGTTCTCTCTCCTTTCTTCTTGCAACTTCATTCTGAATTCCTTTTTATTTTGCTTGAATAGGGCCCTGCTCTCTCTTGAGCGGTCCGACTCCGCCTTCGTGATCGGGACGCCGGAGGGTTCCGCTAATCCCCACCGCATGGACCCCCGCGCCAAGCTCCAGGCAGCGATGGAGAAGAACGCGCCGGAGGCGCGCCAATAGCGGGAGGAGGCGGAGCGGTAGAGGGCGGAGGCGGCCAAGGCGGTGTAGGAGGAGGTGCATGCGACCGCTAAGGCCCAGGCCGATGCCGCGGCCAAGGCCCAAGCGGACGCCGCAACCAAGATCTAGGCGGCCGTGGCCGCGAAGACGCAAGCGAAAGAGGTCGCACGCGGCCGGACTCCATGACTTGTCATCCCCCAATGCGCCGCGTCGCCCGCACCCGAGGTCCCAACGCCGACTGGAGGATCCGGCAACGACGTCATCATCCAGGGGGCGGAGATGCCCCCGCCAGCGTCGACTATCGAGGCCCATAGCATTTGGCCTAACGCACCACCGACGCTGCCGGCTGGTGGCGAGCTGGTGGTGGGGGCGACCCTCGTGGTCCGCACTCCGGCATGCTAGCGTGCGGCGAAGGCGGCATCGGCGCCACGGCCGCAGGATGTCAGGGCTGCAAGCTCGTCGGCCCCAGATATGGAGGCCACCAGTGCTGCTCCGCCGGAGTGGACGCTTGGGGGCGGAACAACTGTTCTGAACACGGCTGCGCAGGACGTCCGGGTCCAGTTCCAGGCTCAGGCCGCCGATCTCCAGCATTATACAAAGGAGTTCCTGGCACCACGAGCGGTCGTCCGGGTATGTTTCTTGTTTTTGATTGTTGTAACCTTCCGTGGGGGCGCGTCAGCACACCCAGTGGGTGTAGTCCCCGAGTTCCGGGCCGGCTGCTGAGCAGGCGGGCTGGAACTTTCAAGTAGGCTCGAGTGCTGACTTGTTTTTTCTTCTGTTGTCTTTGTTGCAGGATTATCACAAAATCCGCGTGGGCGCCTTCAACTCCCAGGTCCAGGAGCTGGCCCAGCGGACCGCTGATTTGACCAAGAGCCGGAGTAAGCACTCCGCCTTCTCTCTCTTGCGGGGGCGCGTTAGCGCACCCTCCGGGTGTAGTCCACGAGATTCGGGCCGACTGTTGAGCAGTCGGGCCGGATCTCCCTGGCAACTTCTTGCCTTCTTTGTTGATTATTGACTGCCTTTCTTTCTTGTCTTTGCAGGAGCCAACGCCGCCTTGCAGTAGCAGTTGGGCGAAGCCCAAACCGCGCTACACGACAAGGAGGAGGAGTGCGACAAGGTGGCCCAGGAGCGCGACCGTCTGGCCAAGGAGCTGGCTGACCAGGCGGATCGTCACGAGGCGACCCTCCAGAAGGTGAAGGACAATGAGGCCAGCCTCCAGGCTGAGTTCGAGACAAAGTGCTCGAACTGGGCCGATACGGAGAGGGCGCTGAACGATGGCTACAGCCGGATCGAGGACATGGTCGATGGTGAGTTGTCTTCTTCTTTCTTCCATCTGCCGATTGTTATATGATCCAACTTCCGGCTTCATACTTCTGTTTCCTTCTTGCGCAGAGTACTTCCCTGGTTATGCCGTTGCCGCCAGCCAAGCCATCGAAGCTCGCCAGCAAAGGCAGGCTGGTATAGAGATCGCGCCCAACTCCCGTCGGTCGCACGACGAGCAGCTTCTTGCCATCCAGGCTCGTCTCTAGCCGGCTCATCGGATGCTCCGCCGGCTACAGCGTGTCTGAGCCCAGGTGATCTTCGCCCTCTGGCCAGACGTCCAAGCTTCGCGCACCCCCAGGCGGACTGCTGACTAGTTGGATGTGGCTGTCGGCCGCTTCGAGGCATGGTAGGGCTCCTCGGCTCGGGCAGGCGCATGTCGGGCCTTGGAGTTCGTCAAGGCGTGGTATCCTGCGCTAGATCTAGCCTAGTTGACCATGTTCCGGCAGGAAGCCAACGCAGAGTTGGTGGCGGTGAGGAGTGATCTTATTCAATGCGCCGTGGCGATCGCTGAGTACACTGAGACCGGCTTCTTCATCCCCGAGATGGACGAGGAGGGTGTTGAGGCGCCGCCGAACTAGTTCGGGCTGAACCCGGATGACGGCGAGGACTCGGCGGAGGAAATCGCCTCCAGCGATGAAGGCGAGGATGAGGAGGGTGAGGATGGTGCGACGTGCCGGCGGACGGAGTGGACGGCCAGCCTCAGCTTGACCGTGCCCCGAGCAATGAGCCGCGTGCGAGCGCATCGACTGCTGCTGGAGACGACCAAGTCGAGACTCGCCAGCCGGCCATTCCACCAGCCAGCGCTGCCCACTCCACTAGTCTGCCGGACCCGCCTGCTGCTCCCTTGGCCTAGGCGGCCAATTTTTATCTTAACTTTGCCTACTTTGTAGTCTTCGGAACAAGATCATTAAATTCGCGCATTTCCACCCACTAGGGGTGTATTCAAACTTGTTGAATTCCGACTTGAAAGCCTTGCTATGTAAATATTGTCTCGCACATGTTGTGCTTGCACCGAATTCCGACTTATCTTGTTTTCTATTATTTTGGCTTTTTCCTTTGCCACCCTCCTTTGGCTGTCGCCTTGCCAGCGAGGCAGCCGCTCTGTGGATTGTGGCTGGATCAAGTACTTAGCCGTTTGGGAGGACAAGTACTTCGGCCGTTTAGAATGTAGCAAGATAAGTAAGAAAACAGCCGGCTGGCTGCTCAGTAGCCGGTCGGCGAGGCGGGAAGCCGACCTATCTTATGTAAATGCTTTTATCCTTAGACATTTTTCATGTGGGCATCGTTTCCTTCCTTTAACTCTTGCCAGCTGGACAGTCGCTCTGCGAGCTGCGGCTCATGGAAAGAGAGGGCTTAGATGCCGACACATTACTTGTCCGACTGCAGGTAGTACTGACATAATATAAGGCAGCAAGCCCCCGGGCCGACTGGTCGAACCCGGTGCCAGGCAGAAGAACGAAATAATACATTCATAGGCATAAAACTTATCATATAGATAAAAGGGGTAGTCCCCGAGTGCTCCTCGGGGGACCCGATGTCTTGCACTTAATACATAAGGTAGCATGGTACATACTGCATCAACCGTAAAATCTTCGAAGGAGGTTTGCATTCCATGGGCACTCTGATTCCTTGCCGGAGTCGTCCCTCTTGCGTTCCCTAGGCTTCTGTGTGTCAATCAAGTAGTAGGAGTCGTTTCCCAAGGATTTGATGATGATGAAGGGGCCTTCCCAAGGGGCCGAGAGCTTGTGCTGTCCGGCTGTTCGCTGGATCAGCCGGAGCACAAGGTCGCCCTCTTGGAAGGATCTTGGTTTGACCTTCCGACTGTGGTAGCGGCGCAGGCTCTGCTGGTAGATGGCGGACCGTCTGAGTGCCAACAGCCGGCCCTCTTCCAGCAGATCGACACTATCTTCTCGTGCTTCCTTCGCCTCTGCTTCCGTGTACATGGTACGCGAGGTGAGTCAAACTCGATGTCGGTTGGGATGATAGCCTCGGCCCCGTACACAAGGAAGAAAGGAGTGAAGCTGGTTGACTTGTTCAGAGTGGTGCGCAGGCTCCAGAAGAGGGCCAACAGCTCGTCGATCTAGCAGCAGGCCGAGCGCTCTAGTGGCTCGACCAGTTGGGGCTTGATGCTGGAGAGGATGAGGCCATTTGCTCACCCGACTTGGCCGTTTGACTGCGGATGGGTAACGGACGCTAAGTCTAGTCGGATGCCCTGTGTCACGCAGAAGCGCGCCAATGCTCCTTTGGCAAAATTTGTGCCATTGTCGGTGATGATGCTGTGTGGTATGCCGTATCGGACGGTGATATCTGCGATGAAGGTCACAGCAGTCGGCCCATTCAAATTCTTGATTGGTTTTGCTTCAATCCACTTGCTGAATTTGTCCACAGCAACAAGCAGATGAGTCATGCCGCCACGTGCTGTCTTGAATGGGTCCACCATGTCTAGCCCCCAGACGGCAAAGGGCCAAGTGATAGGGATGGTCTTGAGTTTAGAAGCCGGCAGATGTTGCTTGGAGCTGAGTTTCTGGCACCCCTTGCAATGCTTGAACAAGTCCTTGCCGTCTTCCAAAGCAGTCGGCCAGAAGAAACCATGACGGAAAGCCTTGGCAACAAGTGATGTTGAGGCCGCGTGGTGGCCGCATTCGCCTTGGTGGATATCATTGAGGATTGCTTTGCCTTTCTCTGGTTCTACACATCGCTGGAAGACTCCAGTCAAGCTGCGCCTGACAAGCTCTCTGTTTACTATCGTGTAGGCTCCTGCCCGGCGCTGCACTGGCCGGGCCGAGATCTCATCAGCCGGCAGCTCTCTGTTCACCAGAAAGTTGAGAATGGGTTGCGCCCATGATAGAGTTGCGACTTCTTCTACTGTCAGTACGGCCACTGCAACTAGGGCAGTTGGGTTGGGAGGTGGCGGGTTGGAGTCGGCCGCCGCTTGCTGTGTTGGTGAACTCCCCGGGCTGACTGCTGCAGTCCCCGGGCCGGGTGCGGCCGTAGCAGTCCCCGAGCCGCCTACCGAAGTCCCTGAGCCGACTGTCGAGGTCCCCAAGTCGGATCCGATAGTTCCGGGGGCATACGACACGAAGATAGAATCTGATTCCTGTGAAGGCTTGATAGACGGCTTGAGGAGGCACTGAAGGGAGACGCTGGCTGCTATGGCTTGCCGGGTGGAGCCGATTCGTGCCAGGGCATCCGCTTGCTCGTTGTCGGCCCGTGGCATGTGAAGCAACTTGCACCCTTCGAAATATCCGCTGAGTTGCTGGACGAGGAAGCGGTAGCTTGCCATGTTTGCATCCTTGGCATCCCAGTCGCCAAACAACAATTGGACCACCAAGTCCGAGTCGCCGTAGCACAGGATCCGGCGGATGCCAAGTTCTTTGGCCAGCCGGAGCCCGTGTACGAGCGCCTCATACTCGGCCACATTATTGGAGGCGGCAAAGTGGATTTGCAATGTGTATCTGAGCTTGTCGCCTTTGGGAGAGGTAAGGATGATGCCGGCTCCCAGACCGATGCGCAGCTTGGAGCCATCAAAGTGCATCCGCCACTGGGAGGAATCCGGCGCTGGCGGCATGTACTGGGTCTCGGCCCAGTCGACGAGGAAGTCGGCCAGCGTTTGGGACTTGATGGCGGTGCGAGGCTAGTAGAAGATGGTGTATGGAGCCAGCTCGATGACCCATTTGGCCACCCGGCCTGATGCATCTCTACTGCCCATGATCTTGGCGAGTGGGGCAGTGCAAACAACTGTGATGGGGTGCTTTTGAAAGTATGGCTTGAGCTTCTTGGCAGCAAAGTACATGCCATAGCACATATTCTGGTAGTGGGGATAGTTCTGCTTTGAGGCTGACAGCACCTTGCTCAAATAGTACACGGGCATCTGGACCGGCTGTGCGTTGCCATCTTCTGGGCGCTGTACCACAAGGACTATGCTGACCACCCGGCTGGTTGCGGCAATGTAAAGGAGCATGGGCTCTTTGTCAGTCGGAGCTGCCAGGACAGGCGGCGTAGTCAACATCTTCTTTAGCTGGAGAAAAGCCTCGTCCGCCTGGTCGTTCCACTCAAAGTGGGTGGTTTTCTTCATGAGCTGGTACATGGGAAGAGCGTTTTCTCCCAGCCGACTGATGAAGCAGCTGAGGGATGCCAAGCACCCGGTGAACTTCTGAACATCTCGTAGTCGCGTGGGTATCTCCATCCTCTCGATGGCTTTAATTTTCACAGGATTGCACTCAATGGCGTGTTCTGAGACCAGGAAGCCAAGGAGTTGGCCGGCTGGTACTCCAAAGACACATTTATCGGGGTTGAGCTTGATTTGAAAATGGCGCAGATTGTCAAATGTTTCCTTAAGATCTTCGAAAAGGGTACCGCGCTTCTCCGTCTTCACCACAATATCGTCTACGTAGATGTGGGCATTTCCGCCGAGCTATTTGAGGAGGCACTTCTGCATGCAACGCTGAAAAGTGGCACCGGCATTTCTCAAGACGAATGTCATGGTTAGGTAGCAGAAGGCTGCGAATGGTGTGATGAAGGTGGTCGGCCGGGTTCAGCTTGATCTGGTGGTACCTGAGTAAGCATCCAAGTAACTCAGTAGCTCGCATCCAGCTGTGGAGTCTATTACTTGATCAATCCGAGGCAAGGTAAATGGATCTTTGGGGCAAGCTTTGTTGAGGCTGGTATAATCAATGCACATGCGCCCCTTGTTGTTCTTCTTTAGTACAAGGACTGGATTGGCTAACCATTCTAGAAAGAACACTTCCATAATGAAGCCGGCTGCTAGGAGCCGGGCTATCTCTTCGCCAACAATTCTTCTCCTCTCTTCTGACAGTCGGCGGAGGGGTTGCTTGACTGGTTTTGCATCTGCTCTGACATGTAGCTTGTGCTCGGCGAAATCCGTCGGAACACCCGGCATGTCCTTGGGGGACCATGCAAAGATATCCCTATTCTCACGTAGGAAATCGACTAGCTCGCTTTCCTATTTGCTGTCAAGGGTGGTTCCTACAAGGGCGAGCCTCTCTGGGTGGTTCGGGTCCAAGGGTATCTTCTTGGTTTCTTTGACCGGCTGAAAGGAGCCCTAATTCTCTGACTCTTTGGGGTCCAGTGGCAGGTCTGGCTACTTGCTGGCCATGGCCACAACCCGGTCTAGGAACTTCTTTTCAGCGGCAATCACGAGGGACTCGGCTAGCCGACTACTGGCTGCGGCACTGGTGGCCGACTTCTTGTAGTCTCCAGCTATGGTGATGATGCCCTTGGTTCCTAGCATCTTCATCTTAAGGTAGGCGTAGTGAGGTACTCCCATGAACTTGGCCAGAGCAGGTCGGCCAAGCAGTGCATGATAAGGGCTCTCCAAGTCCACCACTTCAAACCAAATTGCTTCGCGGCGGAAGTGATCTTTGTCTCCGAAGAGGACATCTATCTTGATCTTGCCGATTGGTGAGCAGGAAAGGACGGTCACAATGCCATGGAAAACAGTCCGGCTGGGCTGGAGTTGCTTCGCTTTGATGCTCAACTTCTCCATGGTATCGCGGTAAAGGATGTTGATGCTGCTACAGCCATCTATAAGGACTCGGGAGAAACGAGCAGACCGCCTCTCTGTTGCAAAGGTGGCATCCAACACCAGGTCATATGAACCCGGGGAAGGCATCACTTCCGGGTGGTCGGCTCGGCTCCAATTGATAGGCTTCTCGGACCAGTGCATGAACTCTGGGACTTCAGAGGTGACATCGTTGACTTCTTGGTGCTGCTGGCGCCAGCTGCGCCTATCATCAGCCTGGCTCGTGAAGACAACGTAGGCTTCGTGTTCTTCAGGGAATTCATCTTGGATGGCACTGACTTCTAGAGGGGCCGCCGGTTGCTGAGGAGGCGGAGGCGGCTGACCAGCAGGTGTAGGGGGCAACAACCCTTCACCCTTGGAGATTCGGGTGAGCCAGTGGCACTTCTGGATGATGTGATTGGATGGCTTCGTGCCTCTATGGAACTTGCATGGTGCATCAAGGGTTTTCTCATAAGAGAAGGCGGGTTGCCAAGCCGACTTGCCGCCTTTCTGAAGCTTGGGTAAGGGTTGCCCCTCTGGCTGCAGATCTTCGACTGTTGCCACCTGTCGGCTGGTGGAAGCTGCATTGGAGCTTTGCACTTGTTGTCATTCTATTGCTGGCGCCAGCTGGGGTCACAAGCCGCCGCTCTGGGAGCCGGAGGGAGCACCTTCCCAGACGCGTCCACCTGAAGCTCCGACTTCATAGATGACTCAACAGTGGCGTACTTGTCTGCTATGATCAGCAGCTCGTCAAGTGTAGCCGGCTCGTCGCACAAGAGTCGGTGCTTGAGTGGGTGCCTTCTCTGCACCTGGCGGTGAAGTACTCTATGGCTTGCACCTCATGCACCCCTTCGCAGGAGTTGCGCAGTTCGGCCCACCGTGTCAGGTAATCGCGAGGGGATTCAGTAGGGCCTTGGCACATAGAGAGAGCTAGCGAGGCTTGGGTGGCCGCTTGTATGTGCTGGTGAAGTTGCGGATGAAGACTTCGATGAAATCTACCCAACTGTTGATGTTGTAGGGCTTGAGGCTGTTAAGCCAAGTGTGTGTCGTGCCCCGAAGCATGAGGGGGACGTACTTCAGGGCAACGCGCTTGTTGCCGTTTGCTATGTTGACCGCGGTGGAGTAGTCGACCAGCCAATTCTTCACGGAGCCGTTGTACTTGGGTGTATCTATTGGGAGCGAGAACCCTTTGGGGAATGGCTTGTCGCGAATGCGGGGGCCAAAACAAGGCAAACCAATCGCATCTTCTTCTTCTAGCGCCTGGGATCGAGCCAGGCGGTCGATCCGATGGTGGGCATCATTTTCTCCAATTCCTTCGCGGCAGCCCAGCCGGCCGCTGAGCGTCGGGTGCTCAACAGGCGGCGGGGAGGCATACCTCTCCCTGCGAGGAGGAGGAGAAGGAGGACGGTCGTCCCGCCGCTCCACAGCTCGAGGGCGGCCATCTTGGTCGCGCTCAATGGTGAGGCGCGTCCGACTGCGGCTAGCAGCCGGCTCTTTGTCTCTAAGGTCGTGGGCGCCGCCGGCTGTCGGCATCCAAGTGGTCGCGCCTTGCTCTCAGCGGGGGGGGGGGATTCTTGGCGCGCGCGTCGGCTTCTTGCTGCATGGCAGCCGCATCGATGAGCTACTGAATGCGCTTCGTCATGCAGCGTCGCTCATCACCCTCCAGGTGGTCTAGCTCGTTAGGTGCCAACTGGGCAGCACGTATGTTCTCGACGGGTGTGGCGTAGACCGGGCGATCAGCCCCCAACATGCTAGCGATGGCTGCGCCGCACTATCGGACGGTGCCCATGTGGCTAAGCTCGCCAGCAGCCAGTGTGCTGCACACAACGCGATCGACCTCGCGTTGATAGGCTTCGGTGACGCGTTTCATAGCGGCCAACTTCTTGCCACTCTCGGCATTGGCATCGGCCGTGATGGGTACAGACAGGTCCCTCATTACCGCCTGCAGCAGGTCTTGGGCGTCCCCACCAGAGGCTCCATCGTGGCTGATGACGAACACCTTGGTTACGGTGTTGTCGCCGCTGTCCGCACGAGGGAGCGGGTCATCGAGGACCACCATGTTGGCGGGGAAGACGTCGAGGGATGTCGTGTCAGAGTCGACAAGCATCGGGTCGGTGGAGCCGATGGACTCCAGGTCGGAGGCGGGCTTGTTTGCGATGTCGAGCTTGCCAAGGAGGTCGATGAGGCAACTCTTGGAGCTGGCTGCGCCTGGCGCGGGCTCGTCGGAGAGGCGAATCTCACCGATGAGATTAGCGAGGCAGCTCACTGCGCAAGCGACTTCCGCGCCATGCAGCGCGTCAGTGCAAACGCCATCGGGCGTGCTGGGCTGGCTGCACTCGCCAGGGAGGAACAAGTTTCCTGTCCAGAACAGATCTCCGGACGACGATGCACCTAGCCCCATGGTGGGCACCAAATATCGGGGGTTTGGTGCGACATAAGCCAAGGGATGTCTTATCATGGTGGGAGCTAGTAAGACATGTTGGTGCCTGGAAATGGGATAAGGCGTAAAGATGTACGCCGACGCATCTTACCTAGGTTCAGGGCTCTCCTAGGATATAACACCCCTAGTCCTACTCAGCGGGGTCTCCGCATGATCACTATATCAACATGAAGCTATAAGCTTGCTCCTTGAGTTGTTTGGCCTGAGGAGGAGGAAGGGCTAGGCTAGCTCTACTCCTCACTATATATGTGTGTGTTCTCTAAGAAGTTGAACCCTTTGAATGGGTGCCCTACGTGGTTTATATAGGCCTACCCCCCAGGGGTACAATGGTAATCCTGCCGGGTGTAGGCCCGACACTACAAAAAAAATACACTTCCGTGATGACACGTGTTTGTCACAGTAGGTCGCATTTTTTGTCATGCATGTACATCCATGACAAATTTATGACAGAATCAAGATAGTCATACCTGTGCTATCGTAGAAGTGTTCCATGACATTACCAAAATTATCATCACGGAAGTGTCCACTCCCATGACGATAAATCGCGTGTCACAGAAGTGCTTTCGTCAAGGGTGACCGACACGTGGCATCCACCGTAACGGAACGCCGTTAAGCTATCGGCCGGGTTTTGGATCTGATAACCCGTTAACAGCCCCGACCAAAGGGAAATTTCCATGTGTAAAATTCTTATTGGCCGGACGAAACACGTGTTAGCTCGTCAGTGGGTCAGATAGGCGCCTATGATTTGTCGACACGTGCCACGGCCCACCACTGGCCCATTTAGCTTACAAAGCCGGCCCGTTTGACTTGATCAAAAGTTAACGGGCTGGCCCATGAAAAGCCTGTTAACGGTCTCTTCGCAAATAGCCCATTTTATGGCCCGCTAACTCACGGACCGTTAGGCTCTGAAGGAAATCAGCCCAACAACGTCATGTGGGCCGTCGAATATAACACCAGGCCATTTCACTTTCGGCCCATATATGGCCCACGACGTCTTTCGGCCCATACGAGTCCTTCGTATCTTTCGGCCCTTTACAGGCCCACGATGACTCTAGCCCATAATGAACAATAATTTTCTTTGTACCCGTTAACGGCCTGTGATTTACATGGGCTGTTCCCAGCCCGTGTTAGCTTTCGGCTTATTGACGGCCCATACGTTCTTGGGCTCCATTTTGCCCCTCGATTACTTCCGGCCCGTTACATGCCTATTCCCCTAATGGGCCAAATTCGGCCCATGGCAAGAGTCGTCCCAATACTGGCCTGTTAACCTAATGGGCCAAATTCGGTCCATGGCAAGAGTCGGCCCGTTTCTGGCCTGTTCCCCTAATGGGCCAAATTCGGCCCATGGCAAGAGTCGGTCCCGTTACTGGCCTGTTACCCTAATGGGCCAAATTCGGCTCATGGCAAGAGTTGGCCCATTTCTGGCATGTTAACCCGTTGCTCCGTTTCCAGCCCATCCTATATTGTGGCCCATTAACGGCCCGTTATCGTGCTGGGTTGATACCAATTACGCCCGTTTACGGCCCATGTAGACCCATTTATCCGACGGCCCGAGGTCGACCGATTCTACGGCCCTGTTGGAGGCCCATTTATCGACGGCCCGTAGGAGACCCATGGATCCTACGGCCCGTATATGGCCCATGGTAGTTGCGACCACTAGCAAACCAGGGAAAAAGAAGACTAGGAAATAAATAAGGCCGAAACTTACGCTAGGCTATTAAGGCGATTGCACAGATTACATCCACTCAGCATCAAAGATCGCCACTAGTGCAAATATAGGGAACACCCTACACTATACAAAAATGGCTTGCTATTTTCTTCAGCCGGTGGCTGCACGTTAAGAATAAATTTTGTATCGCACCAAAACAAATTACAACTATATAACAAAAGGAAGGTTGGCATGAAACTTAACAGTCTAGCAGATAAATGCACCACCCGAAGTTCAGAAGCTCAGTTCATTTGACCTGACTATTACGTTTTCATGTTGTATTGTCCGATGGAGCACCATAACCCTCGCCTTCATTTCCCCTAGGCTCCTGAACAACATAGGAAATGTCTGATAGTCTGGTTTCAAAACCATGCATATCTTGACGACATCGAACAATGTCTCTCCTTGTTTCACAAAGGGTCTCTGTTAGGGAATGGACTTGTATCTGGAGCGCAGATACAACATTGCTTTGAGCTTGCATATCTTGATCATGAGGCAGTTTGGACGATATTTCCTTAACAACCAACCCAGTATTACGCAGGAACATGCTTTTGGCACTATTAGTGGACAGGTAGTGACCCACTGCAGCAAGAGCTAACATTGCGGTTATAGTTGCCTCGCCACCTTCAGAAGCTGGAGGTTCCACCATTTTTTCCATAGCTCGCTGAAAAGTTGAGGTTTTACATTAGTAGTAACAGAACAGAAGATATTAAGGAGGTAGCAAAACCAAACAAAATAGCTTTGGTCTATATACAGAACTTATTCTGGTGAACCCATGTAAAATATTAGTTGTATTTTATTGCAAAGTACATAATAAAACCAGGTTCCAAACATATGACCATGTACCATCGCTAATGTATTGTCTATTTCTTCACATTGTATTGAGAGCTAAGGATAAAGAGACGAAGTTTATAATACGGTAAGCATAGTATGACATCATTCATATAACAAAACAAATGAGAACAGACAAACATGCAATTGTAATGTTGTGTGGGCATGTCCAGCACGGAACTAGATTACGGGTCAAGATCAAAGGAGCATCACTCCTCTCTTTTAAACCTTGTAAGGTGCAATGATATGCTAAGACAATTATGTATAAAATTGAAAAGAGTAATAGACATTGGCTGCAAACCATGCAGTTCAAGGCACAAGTCAGAGTAAGTAGTAGTTAAAAGGCATGAGGATTAAGGACTTACAACAGCGGCTTTGACTGGTGTAGTCATGCCCTTCTTCTTGCTGGTGTGACAGTCCTTGAAGATTTCCACAACATTTGGTTTAGGTACTTTTTGGTCCTTGCGGGCTTTCCTCTGCATTTCGAACAAGTCAATATAGATCTGAGAATATGGTACAGCGAAAAGAGTGAAACAGCAGCTAATTGCAAGAGCCTCGCAGTGTGCAATATAGCTATGAGATCCTGTCGTCTGTTGGAATTTCACATTCGTATGGTTGGCCTTGTTCTTTGAACAGTTCACCTACAAGAAGATAGATTTGTGTGGCACATGCATAAATAGGACTTCAACATGTGATCTGATCACATATATATAATGTACCTGATACTTCGGATCAGACTAGTGTTTAACAAGGCCCCTCCAGTCTTCATCTGATATATTTTCCACTGGAGATGTTTGGGAAAGTTCACTGTTAGCCTTGCCTTTAAAGTGAGTTTTCCTCAAGTTATACCGATACTATCGTAGAGCAGACTTGAAAACATGGGTGCAAGCTTGTCTGGTTGCATCATCTTGGCTATCCAACTTGAACCTCATCTGTTGAAAATTATGGGAGTCTCATTATCAGCAACCTAGAAAGTATGGGACAGAGCAAGACAATATTACTAGTTTCCATACATAACCATACTTACAGATAAATGGTCGAGGAAGGTGTTGAACTGGGTTTCGTCTTTGTCATTCCTGTACTGAATCCATGTTGGGAGGATACGTACATGACACCTAACGGCAACCGCTGCCTCTGATACTAACTTGGCTGACTCTATAGCATCACGTGGCCTTTTTAAACCTGCCTCAAAATGGATCTCCATTCTTCCTCCTCTAGATTTAGTTAACCTATTGAGCATTATCCCTGATGTTTGTTTCCTCTTGCGCCTAGGTGCTAGTCCAACAACGAACATAGGAAGTGTTAGTGTACATCAAACTATGAGACTACATATAAAGAAGCATGCAACTGTAACTTGACTCCAGCAACTACCTTCTTGTTGTTGAAGCTCACAAGGTTCATCTGATATTGCTAACATGTCTTGTGTCAAGAGTGCTTGGGAAGTAGTGTCAGGTGGCAAGGGAGCTTGGGAACGTGCTGCTAGCTTAGTTGACGCACGAGTAAGTCATGCAACTGGTAGTACTGTGGTAGGTGTTGCAAGAACTAGGGCTGTCTCTGCTTGTTTGGTGGCAGCTATTTGTTTCTGTTTGGCTTTTTTTGCAGCTCGTGTAGCATGGGATGGCGTGTTTGTAGAATTTTCCGCTAGACTTTGACCTTCTATTGCACCATCAGTACCAGCAGAATCTGCAGGATTCATCTGCTTCTCATTCCCTGCCATTTTGTGTTTCTTCCTCTTTCTCTGTGCCATGTTAAGTCAAGCCGACAAGAAAAGCGAATAACAATTTAGTTCTTCAGAACAAATTGATGCATGATGCAGACGAACTGAACTTTGATGTTAGACAACCACATGGTAGGAGGAAGTAATATGTATGAAAAACAGGACGGAAGAGATAACCAGAACTATGATGTGTAAACTAAGAAGAAGACATTTCACCAAATTAGAAGCAATGGAATGGAAGGTAGACACCATATGAAAGATGCTACAAATATCGCTCTGCCAAGTTAACAGCGCCTCATCATAAATGGCATTTAAACAAATGTGAAGCAATACAAGAAATAAATCATATGCAAGATGCAAACAACATCACACTACCATGTTAGAGGTCTCTCGTCATTAGTGCCATTGCATATTCACATCTTATGATGTGTAAACTAAGGAGAAGGCATTTCAACAAGTTAGAAGCAATGAAAGCTAGACACCATATGAAAGATGCAACGAATATCACTCTACCAAGTTAAAACTGTCTCGTCATAAGTGCCATTTCAACAAATTAGTAGTACAAGATAGAAAAGAATGTGAGATGTAACCTATATCACACTCCGAAGTCAAACGTATCTTATGATAAGTGATTGTTGCAGGTTACAAAACAGTAGTAATTTGATGTAAGAACATGATGTGATAGACAGATATTGTATGTTCTAGAAACAGGAACACGTGTCGTATTCAAGTATAATGTGTAAAGTAAGCAGATGGAATTCAACAAAATTAGAAGCAATACAAGCTAGACATCACACATAACATGCAACCACATATAAAAGTGCCAAGTTAGAGGGAGCACCGGTGATGCTGCACTAGGGGAGACGTGCTCATCATAAACACAGCTTTGTTGAGTGTCTATGCATGTGTTGTCTTGGAAATCATCTTGGGGGTGTGGAGGAGTAGAAACTATAGAGGCCCTCCATTCGGAAGGAGCATCTTTCTCCACTGCCTTGCTAACTTCCTTCCGCTTTATTGATTTTGAATTGTCAAGTAAAACTGACAAGAAAAAGCAATCAAATTCTCTCTTCAGAACTCATTCATGCATGATACTGACAATCACTACTTTGATGTAAGGAAAACACATGATACCAGGATGGAATATGTACGAAAAACAGGACGACATGGCATGTTCACAATTGTTTGTGTAAACTAAGCAGAAACCATTCCAGCAAATAAGAAGCAATGCAAGCTAGACACCACATGAAAGATGCAACCAATATGACTCTGCCTAGTTAAAAGCATCCCATCATAAATGGAATTTCAACAAATTAGAAGCAGCGCATGCTATAAATCATATGAAAGATGCAACTAATATCGCACTGCATATACTAAAGGTGTCTCGTCATATTGATTGATGCGGGATACAAAAAAAACAATAGTTTTATGTAAGGACATGCTTAATAGACAGATGTACTATGTACTAAATACAGGAAGGCATGTCACATTAACAGGTATAATGTATAAGCTAAGCAGACTAGCACATGCAGTTTAACCAGATTGGAAGAATTACAATCTAGACACCATATGCAACATGCAACCACATATCACGCTGCCAAGTTAGAGCAAGCACCTGCGATGCTAGTGTAGGGGAAATGCTGTAATCAACTACAGAGCTACATTCACTATCTTCATCTAGCATTTATGTTTCTTGAGAATCATGTCGGGAGGCTGACGCTGCATTCTTTAAATGAGGAGTAGTCCCCTTGCCTGCCTGCCTCGTCATAAGTGATTGAGAGGGATACACAAGAACATTAGTTTGATGTAAGAACATGGTTAATACACAGATGTACTAGTATGTACCAAAAACAGAAAGGCATGTCATATTCAAAGGTATAATGTGTAAGCTAAGTAGATGCAGTTTAACCAAATTGGAAGCAATACAAGCTAGACATCCGGCTGGAGTGGTGAGCATGATCATCTAGGACCTGAGAGCCTGGTGGGAAGCGGGCTCCTTTGCCACCATCACAGCTTTTTAGTTGGCTTCCAGGTGGTGCCTATCTTTGCTGGGCTTGTCACTGGCTCGGCCAGTGCCCTGACTAGCTATTTGTCTCACGGGATGGTGGTTCATGTAAAAAAATATCTTTCCTTATCAGACCGACTTCGGCATTTCGAATACAAGCTAGACACCATATGGAACATACAACCACATATGACACTGCGAAGTTAAAGAAAGCACCTGGGATGGTGGTTCATTGCAAGCGAGGTCATCAACTCCAGAGCTACGTTTACCGTCTCCATCTGCTGACACTGCACCCTTTTTGGCGGTGTAACGTGTCGTGCATACCCGCGAAGAAAGCTGGCGTGACTTCTCTCTTTTCTTTGCTGCTTCTCTTTCGGCAGACTCTGAAATACCCTTGCATAAAAACACAATAGTGAGAGTATGGATGAAGTGTGTGCAGAACTAGTGCACTGTAAAAGTAGCAGATAGCAGGTGGCTGAAAAATAAATGACAGGAGACATATGATAGCTCTACAACATTGCATGTCAAACAAAATTCGATTCTACTCCGTATGATTTTGTAATATATGAGCACAGGAAATGTTGGTACTCCTCCAGCACACCACCACATGTGGTCATATCTAAGATAACAGTCGACTGAAAATAAATAGGCTAGTCGATTTTTTTAATGACCCGTCCAATCTATAAGGAACAGGCAGATGGCCTTCGTCTACCTCCCGTCAGTCACTGTTGACGATCTTTCTCGAACCTCCAGCGACCACTGGCCCAGACCCCTGCCTCCGCCGCCCCACCCTCCCCTCGACCTCACACCACCGCCGTGCTTGGCAGCGCCCCTAGGCCATCCCTTTAATCCCGGTCGACCTCCAGTCTCCAGATCGGGCGCCAGTAGATCTAGGCTGCACACGCCCCTAAGAGAAACACCAAGGCGCTGCTTCCCCGGCATAATAGGCGTACTAGCACCTGTTACGCTGGGGAATGCTTCCGTTAATTGGGAATCAACTGGCCAGAAATTGAAATTCAGGGGGGCGACGGACCTCTAGCTAAGGTGACATAGTATATGAGGAGAAACCTTGTGCATCGCGAGTTACTAGGAACATCTAGTATGAAGAAGAAGCGGTCAACTAGTGTCTTCTGTGGGATGAATACCGTGCAAGTAGACACGTAAGATTTGCACGAATAAGGGAAGAGGAGTACCCGTATCGGTTGCCAGTGTGGTGTCGATATGTCGCAACGATCTTCTTGTTTTTCCTGGGGGAACCGATGTTTTGGAGAGCCGTTGTTCCTTGGACAAACCCATGGCCAAATTGTTGATTGTGTTGCCGTGGCCGTATATAGGAGGAGGGGAAGCAGATCCAAGGGGGCGAAGGACGGCGTAGCAGGAACAGCTCTAGTGCGGTGGATGGTGGCGAAGTTGGAGCGGCAGCGGTGAGGCGCAGGACGGCGTGGTTAAACTGGCTCGGGTACGGACTGCTTGGCCTCGGCTTCAACTACTAGTCGTGGAGGGCCTTGCGGTTGAGGTTGCGGTGGACGCCGACGTCGGGGTATCGGCTCCGGTGATGGAGGAGGGCGGAGGTTGATGGGTGGGATGGGGTGGCGGACGGAGGACGCCGGGGTTTCGCGGCTGGTGGAGAGGTAGTTCTGGCGCCCGCAGAGTACGAATGGGGAATCATACGGGTGGGGGGGAACCATGTTTCGGTCTGGGACATGCTTGTTTTTGGCTTTTTTGAACAGAAGATGGGACACACTTGTTTGAAATTTGGGGAAAGTACAAACTTTGCCCCCCTCTTAAATTTCGGACCTACTGCGGGTCGGGGGTAGGATGGTAATCCTGGGTGTCCCAAATAGTGGGCGGGAGCGATTTCGGCCGCGCGCATGTGTGCTTAGGCGGGCATTGTGTATGAATGTTTTTCGGAGGCGGTTGCGTGGCGTCTAGATGAAGCTACAAACCTACCCCGGTTTAGACCTTTGGACGTCGGGCCGGTAGGTTTCACGGGTCGGAGTTATTAGAAAAGTAATTTACTTGTACTACCAAACATTGGTCTCACGCGGTTTCAGGTGAGTAGAGGCTCTTTTGGCGCTTCATTCGAAATTTTGAAACACAAGCATTCACGTTGTGACGCCCCCGATTCAATCGTACACTAATCATGCACGCAAACGTGTACGATCAAGATCAAGGACTCACGGGAAGATATCACAACACAACTCTACAAATAAAATAAGTCATACAAGCATCATAATACAAGCCAGGGGCCTCGAGGGCTCGAATACAAGTGCTCGATCATAGACGAGTCAGCGGAAGCAACAATATCTGAGTAAAGACATAAGTTAAACAAGTTTGCCTTAAGAAGGCTAGCACAAACTGGGATACAGATCGAAAGAGGCGTAGGCCTCCTGCCTGGGATCCTCCTAACTACTCCTGGTCGTCGTCAGCGGGCTGCACATAGTAGTAGGCACCTCCAGAGTAGTAGTCGTCGTCGAAGGTGGCGTCTGGATCCCGGGCTCCAATGTCTGGTTGCGACAACCAGGAAGAAAGGAAAGGGGGAAAAAAGGGGGGAGAAAGCAACCGTGAGTACTCATCCAAAGTACTCGCAAGCAAGGAGCTACACTACATATGCATGGGTATATGTGTAAAGGGCCATATCAGTGGACTGAACTGCAGAATGCCAGAATAAGAGGGGGATAGCTAGTCTTATCGAAGACTACGCTTCTGGTCACCTTCGTCTTGCAACAAGTAGAAGAGGGTAGGTTGAAGTCCTCCAAGTAACATCACATAGCAATAATCCTACCCGGCGATCCCCTCCTCGTATCCCTGAGAGAGAGCGACCACCGGTTGTATCTGGCACTTGGAAGGGTGTGTTTTATTAAGTATCCGGTTCTAGTTGTCATAAGGTCAAGGTACAACTCCAAGTCGTCCTGTTACCGAAGATCACGGCTATTCGAATAGATTAACTTCCCTGCAGGGGTGCACCAACTTACCCAACACGCTTGATCCCATTTGGCCGGACACACTTTCCTGGGTCATGCCCGGCCTCGGAAGATCAACACGTCGCAGCCCCACCTAGGCAAAACAGAGAGGCCAGCACGCCGGTCTAAACCTAAGCGCACAGGGGTCTGGGCCCATCGCCCATAGCACACCTACACGTTGCGAGGGCGGCCGGAAGCAGACCTAGCCTAGTGGCGTTCCAGTCCAATCCGGCGCGCGCCGCTCCGTCGCTGACGTCTGAAGTGCTTCGGCTGATACCACGACGCCGAGTGCCCATATCTTTCCCACGTAGTTGGTTTGTGCGTATAGGCTCGTAGCCAACTCAGATCAAATACCAAGATCTCGTTAAGCGTGTTAAGTATCCGCGAACATCGAACAGGGCCAGGCCCACCTCTTTCCTAGGCGGTCTCAACCTGCCCCGTCGCTCCTCCACAAAGATCCATCCAGAGGGCCGTCGGGACAAAGGTCCTTTCAGCCCCCAATCCGTGAATCACTCGCGGGTACTCTTCGAGCAGACCCGACTTTAGTCACCATCTGTATAGTATGTATGTATATATAGTATATACCCGTGATCACCTCCCGAGTGATCACGGCCCAATAGTATAGCAAGGCAGACTGACAAGAATGTAGGGCCAATGGTGATAAACTAGCATCCTATACTAAGCATTTAGGATTGCAGGTAAGGTATCAACAGATGTAGCAACAATGTCAGGCTATGCATCAGAATAGGATCAATGGAAAGCAGTAACATGCTACACTACTCTAATGCAAGTAGAATAGAGGAGAATAGGCGATATCTGGTGATCAAGGGGGGGCTTGCCTGATTGCTCTGGCAAGAAGGAGGGGTCGTCAACTCCGTAGTCGAACTGGGCAGCAGCAGCGTCGGTCTCGTGGTCTACCGAAGAGAAGAGAGGGAAGAAACAACGAATACAATGCAAACAAATGCGTATCGATGCATGACATGACAAGTAACAAGGCTAGGTGTGCCCAATTGCGGTAGTAGGTGATACCGACGAAGGGGGAAACATCCGGGAAAGTATTCCCGGTGTTTCGCGTTTTTGGACAGATGAACCGGAGGGGGAAAGTTGCGTGTTTGGTATGTTAGGGGTGTGTGGCAGACGAACGGGCTGCGTAACCGGATTCGTCCCGACGTTCTGAGCAACTTTCATGTTGAAAATATTTTAATCCGAGTTACGGATTAAAAGATATGATTTTCTAAAGATTTTATTAATTTCTGGAATTTAATTAATTATTTAATCCAACATTATCCAGAATAGTAAATGCTGACGTCAGCATGACATCAAGGTGATGTCAGCAGTCAACGTTGACCATTGACCTGGTCAACCTGACGTGTGGGTCCAGTGGGACCCACCTGTCATTCTCTGTTTAGTTTAATTACAGATTAGTTAATTTAATTAGTGATTAGGTTAATCTAATCAGGATTAATTAACTTAATTAATTACTTAATTAATTAATTAATTAATTAATAATTTTATTAAATCATTTTTATTTTTATTAATTATATATATATATATTAATTCCTTTTTTTTTAAACGTTATGGGGCGGGGCCCCCTAGTCAGTGGCCCGGGGGGGCTAGCGGTTGCTACGGGCACTGGGTGCGGTCGTCGCCCGAACGGGCGCGTGCCCGAGGGGCGCTGGGCGCACGATGCGGCTAGGCGCCGGCGCGCGCCAGGGCGGCCGTCCAGTGATGGGGCGCTGCCGGGCAGGGGCGGCCGACAGCAGGGTAGGAGGAGGGGAGTAACGGCGGGGCTCGCCCGGACAGGTGGAGGCCGGCGCGAGGCGCAGCAGGGCGTGGGGCGGCGCGGGAGCCGCGGTGAGCGCGGGCGCCGGCGAGGCCTCGGCGGGGCGGGGCCATGGTGAAGCGGGCGGCCACCGGAGAAGGACGCCGGGGCCGTGGAGGGGGGGGGGGGCTGCCTGGAGGAGAGAGCCCGGGGTGGGCGCCGGAGTTGGCCGCCGGCGCGGCGATGGCCCGCGGGTCTAGAGGCGGAGGCGGGGCACGGTGTGCACGGGGGCGACGAACGCGGGGAGGCCGCGAGTGAGCACGGGACGGGGCCGGTCCGGCGCGGCAGGGCGCGGGCGACGGTGGCGCCGGAGCGCGGGCGGTGAACGCGGGGAAAGGGGAAGGAAGGGGGGGGCGCTCACGGCGGGGAGTAGGGCAACGGGCAGCGGGCTCGGGGGCGGTCGGGGAAGACCGGCGAGGAGGAGGTCGAGGCGGCGGAGCTCGTGGAGGGGGCCGGGGACGACGACGACGCAGGGGAAGCAGGTCGTCGGGGACGTCCGAGGAGGTGGAGCCGGGGACGGCGAGCAACGTAGGGGCGCGTCGGGGCAGTTGGAGTGCGGCGATAGGGTGGGACGCCGGCGTTGGAGGCGGGGTCGTCAGCCCGATCCCGATCCAGAACTGGATCGGGGGGAGGGGGAAGAGAGCGAGTGGGGTGCGGGTGAGTGGGGACGTGGGCTAGGGTTCGGTCGCCCAGGGGGTTATGGGGGAGTGTGGGGGGCAGCCTGGGCCGGCCTGGTTAGCCCGATGGCCAGCTGGGCCGCGGTCCAGCAGGGGGGGATTCTCTTTCTTTCTTTTCTTTTTTTGTTAGTTTAGTTTTTCTCTTCTGTATTTTCTTTTCTTTTATTTATTTTCTTTTCTATTTTAACTCAATTTAAATTTCTTAGACATTTTATAAAAATGTGTTTACTCCACCATAATTACCGATGTAATATTTGACAACCACCGAACTTTTTAGTTTTAAAGTTTGGAAACTTTTGCTGTTTGCCTATGTTTTCAATTTGAATTTGAATCGGGTTCGAATCAACGTGAGTTTAATCACAGTAATGGAGGTGACGTAGCATCATTAGCTTGGGATTACTGTAGTCTAATTATCCGGGCGTCACAATTCTCCTCCACTACAAGAAATCTCGTCCCGAGATTTAAGAGGGGAGTAAGGGGGAAAGTTCTGGTTACGATATTCTAACGGATCTTCTCGAAGGAGTTAATCCCTTTCTTTGATGTCTTCAATTCTTTATTCCAATGCATCATGATAAACTTGTCATCATTTCTTCGGGAACTCCATCGTACTTACGAAAGGATAAGGGGCAGCTCACTACGACATAATGCTTCTGAGGGAAACAATCTGGGGTTAACCCATGAATGAGTATAAGATTATCTCTCGAGTTGAACATATGAAATACCTCGAGAGTAAGGTACGAAGGTACCATAAGAGGCTCCAAGCGGATAGATAGTTGCTCGAAGCCTAAACCAGAGTGAGAAAGGGGTTCAGAGTAGCGAGAGTAAGTATTGCGTCTGATACCAGAATAGATCACTAGGACGGTGGCCCGTGAATTACATACGAGGCCACGCACGAGGAATAACTTAGGGAATAGGGGGGTGTACAAGACAGTCAGGTTTCGATCCTGTGGAACTGTGGGTTATGGGCCCACCATGTGATTTTTTTTAAATAGGAGCAGTGACATCTTGCACGGTCATGATAGCAAGGCATGTCAAAGAGTACCATGTCAGTTATGTCGGCAACAACTTGGTACCAAGGGCGAGGGACGAAGAGAACCATTTTCCTGCTCGTTGCATCAAGGCGGACCAATAGGCAAAGTTCTCGTCCATCGGTGGTTACCGAAATGTCACCAACAATAGTAACAGGGTCTTACTGGCAGATTTGTACCACGAGGTGCTTACATAAGCAGGAGAATAATACTGCTTAGATTATATAGACCTCAAGAAAGGTTAATCCAACAAATGGAAAGGAAAATAAGATTATCAGATTAAACAGAACAATGGAAAGGGAAATGTGTTTAAACACATATTTCAAGGGTATATCCTTCCCAAGGACAAGCAGAGCATGATATCCATGACAGGATATAATGTAGAAAACTCTTTAGGTAGGGGAGAGAAATTTCATGAAATTACCCATACAGCGGTGTTTGGATAATTTAGCAGGAAACATTTAGCATTGGGCTTCAAATGGTCTTGTTGAAAATCGGAGTACCATAGACATGCTTCGAGATAGCATTGACATGGTCATCAGGTGAAGATCAGACTTTGGAAACACGAAGGATCCATCAGGAATAACTTGTAGAATAAGTCTTACAATTTCCTCATGGATGAATGGATAACCTTGCTGAAAAGGAATCTATAATGATAGGTCCTCCAGCCGGGGGGGGGGGTGCTAGGCATGACATCATGTTACCGGGTCATCAAAGGATCAACATCATAACTCTTGGAAAGTTGTCCCAACCATCATATCTGACCGAGATTCATATCCAATTGGTGTCATGAAACCTCAGACTCAGGGGGTCCGAGAGGAAAAAGGTGCAACACAAATTGTCGAAATGACATTGCAAGATCCTCGAGAAATGAACTATGGGAGCGGGTTTCTGAAGCAATAGTTCATCATTAAACCAAGGAGAGGACAAGGAGGTGTCTGGTGAACTCAACGGCAATTCACCGAGATCCCCAAAAGATGGATTTCCACAATTAGGTGAACAAGGAGATAACATTTGTCAGATCAAATGATATAAGGAAGTATGCTCGAGGTAAACATACACAATTAACATTGGTTGAAAGGTGCGCCCGAAATATGGGTTGGGTTGCACGACCAATGTCAGAATGGCGATTCAATAATCAATAGCCTAAGAATGAACTTTCGACCATTAACAAAAAAAATAGGGTTGCTAGAAGGAAAGAATCCAAACAACATCTATTGGTATGCTGGTTAAAAACAACACGGGGACCAAGGAAGAATGATGATGGTGAGAAGTATCACCATACCAAGAATTCTTAAGAGGTGGTGAAATTCCCATGACATCCTTGACATAAAGGATGGTAATACTCCAAGGTAAAGAAAAATAATTGCTGGATAGCAAGGAACTCAAGGTATAACACCAAGCATGAACAAGCTTGTGTTGGTGGGAAGGCAATAAAGGGGTCAATGATAATACAATTCATCGAGGGCAAGGATGGTATTTCTCATCATGAATTCAATTGATATCCTGGATGAGCTCAGAATGTTGATGATCAGACACCTTTGTCGCGAGAGTTCATGAAGATGTAATCGATCGGCGACGACATCAAGTCAAAGTAATGATGAAGTGAAAGGTTATTGGAACCAAGGGTACGACACAACTCGAAACCAAGCTTGTTGTTCAAGGCGAAATGGTATGACGATGAGGATCGACGTAAGGTTAGTTCATCGTCAAAAATTGTGCTCCGAGAAGAAGGACCGGGTAGCACAGTTAAAATCATCACGACAATGATATAGCCAAACAGGCTAGGAATGGCGTGATCGGGTACAAACTCGTACTTATAGAAGCTTACTGAAGAGTTGTTGAACCGTAGTGCGGACTCGGTTCCGTTATCGGTGTCTTTGAGTGTTTATTAACTCAGAGCCCATGAAAAATTGGAATCAGTGGGAAGGTAGCACTTGATGAAGAACTCATAAGGAGTTATGCAGTTCCATGATAATCTCGAGATACCAGGGGGGTAATACTCGACACAAGATCAAAGTAAAGGTTGGACTGGTGTATTGATCCATAGGAGACAATTGTTTTAACTTGTCCGAGAAATGAGATCAAAGAAGAACAATCATGGTCGGAACCACGGTTGCAAGGGATCAATTCACAGATACCATATGTTAGTTATCAAGGAAATAGTTATTGTTACAAGAAGCTTCCATGATAGGATATACATCGCGTCCCTGGGCATGAACACAAAGTTCAAGGTCGACTCCCACTTCTCCAATGCATACCCTTTCATTCACTTCTCGCTTTCGATGAGGTTATAGCGTTGAAATTTTATCTGGCAAAATACCAGAAGAGTACGACTCGTGAAAACTTTCGAGTTCACACATATTAAGGAAGGCATAGGTTCAACCCATTGGGGCATCTTAGAATCCTATACCAGAATCTTTTAGAACTAATTAACTCAAGCTCGAAGGCAGAGCATGGTTGAGAAAGCAGACGATACAATTTACCAAAGGCATTATGTATCCGAGAAAGGGCTCACAAGTTTATTGAATATGAAGGGCGTTGTTAGATAAAATCCAACAAAGGATCTGGTGGTCCACAAGGGATCTAACGTGAGCATCGGTACTCAACTAGAGGAAGCAGATTATAGAAAAAACTGACTAACTCAATTGTCAAATGCAAAGGAATTATGATTTCCAAATCAAGGGATCAGAAGCAATGCTCTGATTAGGGGTGGATAAGTTGAATAGCCGTAGGGTACAATCAAAGACAATTGGATTGGTCGAGAACCAATTCCAGTAAAAAGAATGGCAGCTCAGCCGGAAAAGTAATTTATAAGGATCAATGATGATTGTGTGTATTCGCAAACATATTGAGTCAACAGACTCAAAATGGTAATGACAAGGAATTTCAATATGACTATGAGACTTATGGGATTATCCATAATGCAAGCAAGCAAGAATTTCAAGAGCCAAAGGCCCCAAAGGATTTTCGGAAGATCGAATATTATTTCGAAGAATTTTGTGAAACACATGAACAACTGGGGATGAGCGGATACGCGACAAGTGCGAGGATTTATTCGAAGGGGTATTCATGTGGCAAAGACCTGCTAGGCAGTAGGCACAAAGTATTCTCAAAACAATAGAGAAAACTTCGGGGTATCTTGTAATAACAAGATCAATGGGGGATGATCGTAAGAATGGCAAGTGTAAGTAGTTATCCATACGGATTTATCGGTGGTCAGGAATAGCCAAAGTGATGGGCACAAGTCTCGAGAGAACATCAGAGAGTATCTTCGGAATCTTCTGATGTAGCAGGCGATCCTCTGCAATACGGGGCTCTTCGGGTGGATGCGATCACGAGATCCTAATCTTAGAGTTAGCAAATTCATTTAACCCGAATAGTAGAGAGATCAGAGTCCCAGAGAATAGACGAGGAATAAAAGATCCTAATACCACCCGATGGCGACGTGGGCCCGTAAGGCACACAGCCAAGTTAGTAAAAGTTTTTGCAATGTCTAGACTCGACTTCGGCCAAGGAGTTGGAAGGGGGATTCCTATAGGCAGTCGGCTCTGATACCAACTTGTGACGCCCCCGATTCAATCGTACATTAATCATGCACGCAAACGTGTACGATCAAGATCAAGGACTCACGGGAAGATATCACAACACAACTCTACAAATAAAATAAGTCATACAAGCATCATAATACAAGCCAGGGGCCTCGAGGGCTCGAATACAAGTGCTCGATCATAGACGAGTCAGCGGAAGCAACAATATCTGAGTACAGACATAAGTTAAACAAGTTTGCCTTAAGAAGGCTAGCACAAACTGGGATACAGATCGAAAGAGGCGCAGGCCTCCTGCCTGGGATCCTCCTAACTACTCCTGGTCGTCGTCAGCGGGCTGCACATAGTAGTAGGCACCTCCAGAGTAGTAGTCGTCGTCGAAGGTGGCGTCTGGATCCTGGGCTCCAACGTCTGGTTGCGACAACCAGGAAGAAAGGAAAGGGGGAAAAAAGGGGGGAGAAAGCAACCGTGAGTACTCATCCAAAGTACTCGCAAGCAAGGAGCTACACTACATATGCATGGGTATATGTGTAAAGGGCCATATCAGTGGACTGAACTGCAGAATGCCAGAATAAGAGGGGGATGGCTAGTCTTATCGAAGACTACGCTTCTGGTCACCTTCGTCTTGCAACAAGTAGAAGAGGGTAGGTTGAAGTCCTCCAAGTAACATCACATAGCAATAATCCTACCCGGCGATCCCCTCCTCGTATCCCTGAGAGAGAGCGACCACTGGTTGTATCTGGCACTTGGAAGGGTGTGTTTTATTAAGTATCCGGTTCTAGTTGTCATAAGGTCAAGGTACAACTCCAAGTCGTCCTGTTACCGAAGATCATGGCTATTCGAATAGATTAACTTCCCTGCAGGGGTGCACCAACTTACCCAACACGCTTGATCCCATTTGGCCGGACACACTTTCCTGGGTCATGCCCGGCCTCGGAAGATCAACACGTCGCAGCCCCACCTAGGCAAAACAGAGAGGCCAGCACGCCGGTCTAAACCTAAGCGCACAGGGGTCTGGGCCCATCGCCCATAGCACACCTTCACGTTGCGAGGGTGGCCGGAAGCAGACCTAGCCTAGTGGCGTTCCAGTCCAATCCGGCGCGCGCCGCTCCGTCGCTGACGTCTGAAGTGCTTCGGCTGATACCACGACGCCGAGTGCCCATATCTTTCCCACGTATTTGGTTAGTGCGTATAGGCTCGTAGCCAACTCAGATCAAATACCAAGATCTCGTTAAGCGTGTTAAGTATCCGCGAATGCCAAACAGGGCCAAGCCCACCTCTCTCCTAGGTGGTCTCAACCTGCCCCGTCGCTCCGCCACAAAGATCCATCCAGAGGGCCGTCGGGACAAAGGTCCTTTCAGCCCCCAATCCGTGAATCACTCGCGGGTACTCTTCGAGCAGACCCGACTTTAGTCACCATCTGTATAGTATGTATGTATATATAGTATATACCCGTGATCACCTCCCGAGTGATCACGGCCCAATAGTATAGCAAGGCAGACTGACAAGAATGTAGGGCCAATGGTGATAAACTAGCATCCTATACTAAGCATTTAGGATTGCAGGTAAGGTATCAACAGATGTAGCAACAATGTCAGGCTATGCATCAGAATAGGATCAATGGAAAGGAGTAACATGCTACACTACTCTAATGCAAGCAGAATAGAGGAGAATAGGCGATATCTGGTGATCAAGGGGGGGCTTGCCTGATTGCTCTGGCAAGAAGGAGGGGTCGTCAACTCCGTAGTCGAACTGGGCAGCAGCAGCGTCGGTCTCGTGGTCTACCGGAGAGAAGAGAGGGAAGAAACAATGAATACAATGCAAACAAATGCGTATCGATGCATGACATGACAAGTAACGAGGCTAGGTGTGCCCAATCGCGGTAGTAGGTGATACCGACGAAGGGGGAAACATCCGGGAAAGTATTCCCGGTGTTTCGCGTTTTCGGACAAATGAACCGGAGGGGGAAAGTTGTGTGTTTGATATGTTAGGGGTGTGTGGCGGACGAACGGGTTGTGTAACCGGATTCGTCCCGACGTTCTGAGCAACTTTCATGTTGAAAATATTTTAATCCGAGTTACGGATTAAAAGATATGATTTTCTAAAGATTTTATTAATTTCTGGAATTTAATTAATTATTTAATCCAACATTATCCAGAATAGTAAATGCTGACATCAGCATGACATCAAGGTGATGTCAGCAGTCAACGTTGACCATTGACCTGGTCAACCTGACGTGTGGGTCCAGTGGGACCCACCTGTCATTCTCTGTTTAGTTTAATTACAGATTAGTTAATTTAATTAGTTATTAGGTTAATCTAATCATGATTAATTAACTTAATTAATTACTTAATTAATTAATTAATTAATTAATAATTTTATTAAATCATTTTCATTTTTATTAATTATATATATATATATATTTTTTAATTCCTTTTTTCTAAACGTTATGGGGCGGGGCCCCCTAGTCAGTGGCCCGGGGGGGCTAGCGGTTGCTACGGGCGCTGGGTGCGGTCGTCGCCCGAACGGGCGCGTGCCCGAGGGGCGCTGGGCGCACGATGCGGCTAAGCGCCGGCGCGCGCCAGGGCGGCCGTCCGGTGATGGGGCGCTGCCGGGCAGGGGCGGCCGACAGCAGGGTAGGAGGAGGGGAGCAACGGCGGGGCTCGCCCGGACAGGTGGAGGCCGGCGCGAGGCGCAGCAGAGCGTGGGGTGGCGCGGGAGCCGCGGTGAGCGCGGGCGCCGGCGAGGCCTCGGCGGGGCGGGGCCGTGGTGAAGCGGGCGGCCACCGGAGAAGGACGCCGGTGCCATGGAGGGGGAGGGCTGCCTGGAGGAGAGAGCCCGGGGTGGGCGCCGGAGTTGGCCGCCGGCGCGGCGATGGCCCGCGTGTCTAGAGGCGGAGGCGGGGCACGGTGTGCACGGGGGCGACGAACGCGGGGAGGCCGCGAGTGAGCACGGGATGGGGCCGGTCCGGCGCGGCAGGGCGCGGGCGACGGTGGCGCCGGAGCGCGGGCGATGAACGCGGGGAAAGGGGAAGGAAGGGGGGACGCTCACGGTGGGGAGTAGGGCAACAGGCAGCGGGCTCGGGGGCGGTCGGGGAAGACCGGCGAGGAGGAGGTCGAGGCGGCGGAGCTCGTGGAGGGGGCCGGGGACGACGACGACGCAGGGGAAGCAGGTCGTCGGGGACGTCCGAGGAGGTGGAGCCGGGGACGGCGAGCAGCGTAGGGGCGCGTCGGGGCAGTTGGAGTGCGGCGACAGGGTGGGACGCCGGCATTGGAGGCGGGGTCGTCGGCCCGATCCCGATCCAGAACTGGATCGGGGGGAGGGGGAAGAGAGCGAGTGGGGTGCGGGTGAGTGGGGACGTGGGCTAGGGTTCGGTCGCCCAGGGGGTTATGGGGGAGTGTGGGGGGGCAGCCTGGGCCGGCCTGGTTGGCCCGATGGCCAGCTGGGCCGCGGTCCAGCAGGGGGGGGGGGGGTTCTCTTTCTTTCTTTTCTTTTTTTGTTAGTTTAGTTTTTCTCTTCTATATTTTCTTTTCTTTTATTTATTTTCTTTTCTATTTTAACTCAATTTAAATTTCTTAGACATTTTATAAAAATGTGTTTACTCCACCATAATTACCGATGTAATATTTGACAACCACCGAACTTTTTAGTTTTAAAGTTTGGAAACTTTTGTTGTTTGCCTATGTTTTCAATTTGAATTTGAATCGGGTTCGAATCAACGTGAGTTTAATCACAGTAATGGAGGTGATGTAGCATCATTAGCTTGGGATTACTGTAGTCTAATTATCCGGGCGTCACACACGTTTAGAGTACTCTTGAACTATGAGTATTGGCCTAAATAGACAATGTTATATTTGACCTTGTATGTTTGAAAACGTCATTAAATTATCCGCTTCTTTTTGAAATTTTTACACTTGAAAATCCTGTAACTATGATTATTTTGGAATGGAGGAGCTAAATTTGAATCTATTTTGTACACGACTACATATGCTATTATGTATAAAATCAGAGCAAAGATTGGTGGCCCCATAATTTAGGTATGGTTTACAAATGCCATGATATCAAATTCAAATAATTGAATGGACTTCATGTTGAATTCGATTTTTTTAAACCACCTTAAGTTGAATTCAAATGTATGCTAGTTCATAGGTAGCTATTTATAATGTCCATTGTGTAACTTTCGTATGTATAATGTGCTTTGCACACACATGAACTATACTCACGTTTATATTCGATTGCTAAAGTGATGCATTGTCTGGAGTTCAATATACTAACTATGTGGATCAATTGTGTTAAATAATAACATAGACATGCTCAAATTTGATAGAATCTAGATGTCTGATGGATCAATGACCGCTCCTTACATGAATTGCAAATATCATGATCCCATCCTAATATTTGGATACAATTTATATCTTTAATCAATGTGTAGAGAAGTCTTTTACGTGTAGTTTCACTCTCCATCGGTGGTCTCTCACACATGCTCACACACTCTCTCCCGAGGTGTCTTTCTCACACACATGCTCTAGATATAATCCTCCCTCCCTCTCGTAACCATTTACAACTGTTTTCACTAACCTTTATCACAAGCACTTTTCCTCTCGCAAACATACACACGCACAATCCTCATCGACCCTTTCTATATACATGGACCTGCCTACGCATCTCATGTATGCACATTATCTTTACGCCTGTCTCTCACGCATTGTCTCACACCTCTCTTCCTAATCGACGAGTATGATTCTAGCAGAGCATTCTGTAGGATGCCCCTTAAAGTTAGGTTGGATGAATAGTAATATCAGAGATAAAGGGGTTAACTTAGTTTGAGAACCTAGGGTTACAAATCCTAGCCGGCTTTGTCAGTGGACACAGAGTCCTTCACAATTCTGCTATCTTTGTCTTGTACGACTAGTCATCCATGGGTCTTCCTAAATGCGTCACGGGCCGACCAATGTGGCGCAGGACGGAACCGAACGAAGGGCCTCACCTCGACCCACCGGACCTCACGTGGTGACACACCCTCTGCCCCCACGTCTCATTATCTTCTCACACCCACACATACCAACACAAACACCACACACACAGAAAATTTCTCCTGGTGCCTCTATTCCCTCCCCCCTTGCGTATACACACTCAAGGGAATGGAACCTCTTGTCATGGCGTCATATTCGTCTCTCTCTCTCTAGACCACTCTCATTTCTCATGCTATCTCTCCCACGCCCCCCGGTCGGCCCCTCTATCCATGCCTCTCTCGAATACGTAATACACACACATACCTCTCTAGGCCCCGCCAAATGCATCAACTACACATTCACACATGTTACATCACGTACCCCATTGATCTAAAAAGCCCTCTCTTCATGTTTATTTCGCATACAACATTCCTTTTGAATAAAGTGTGGCCAAAAAATTATTTTAGAGTTTCTACATATATACAACATTACAAAGTTATATGGAGGAGTATGAACGCTAATTTGCATTGCATGGTGCCCACAATGATATTTATTCTGCACTATGAATTTGTATATGTTTATAGTATATACAAAGTTAGTCATAATAAAGAGAAACGAAGAGCATCTCTCTCTCCATCGCATACCCCCCTGTACGCCCCTTTCACGTATGCACACAAAACTATCTCCAGGTCCTCTAAAAGTAAGCCCCCAGAAAATTCACGCATGTTTCATCTTTCTCTCGCGATATATGACAATCATTGGATTTAAAGCGAAAGAACGATACGTACATTGGACTTCAGAATCCACTCATTATGGTCACCATTTATGTTTAGTGGTTATTATACAGTCACGGGCTCACCGTACAACTCTGTATTTTCTCATGACATGACTAGTTGACCAGTTAAACGCTCCACGTGGCACCTCTAGTGTTGCATCACATTATCTCACTACCATCGTGCCCACCTGTCGACTTGTATCTACTCTACATCTACACTCTTATAAAATACATAAAACACACTCTTATAAAAAATAGAGTTGGTGATGATGGTGTGCCTGCCATCCTGCAATATAGATCATCCGATTTATATCTGACGGATAGGAAAGAAACTATGGCAATTTTGCAAAAAGGTACCCACACACCTCTCCACATTTGCAAATAAGGCTTTCCCTCGTTCATCCTTTTCTCTCACAAGATAAACAAGTCATACAAATGCATCTTGATGTTACGTGCAACGCACGGGCATCTTGCTAGTAAGAATGAAAACAAACGACAAAAAAATATTTGACGGTGGTTCGAAGTCATGACCGCGGGCACAACGGACAAGGTGGCCTTGTATTGGTATGCTGACCCGTCTGTTTTAACACACAGGAGCTGGTGTTGTGATTATACACACACACGCGCATGCACATGAACTGCATCCATGCAACACTCACATAAACACATGCACCCACGCACGCACGCAACACTCACACGTACACACGCAGCCACGCACGCACGCAACACTCACACGCACACACGCACGCATGCATGCACACACCAGTACACCACACGACCAACACATACTCTCACGCTCAAGTGCTCAACCTACACGTGCATGCGCACACATCAGGCCCTGACAGACACATACACAACCAGGTGATTCCCGCGCACGGGTTGGAGCCTTGTTGCGCCTGCGTAAATTTGTGTTTATCTAACCTTTTCCTATGCAAACTAACAGGTGGGACCCACAAGGAACATGGTCAATTTAACTAGTCAACATGGCGCCACGCAGACTATTTGGCCGGTCAACAGAGTGCAATCCGATGCTGAACTGTGAGCAAGTGACCGTATAATCACCACAAAACATATATAGTGATCGTAATCAGCTTATTCTGAAGTTTGATGACCGTATTACGCTTGTCTCTCTGTAGGCCCTCCAAAACTACATCTCTACACATTCTCGCATGTTACATTTAACAACTATGCAATACAGCACTACTACTACACTCTAACACAATAAATCATATGTGTTTTTAGTTTTACTAGATATCATATTGTTACTTATAATTATTCAGTTTGCATACATTAAAATTGCCTTTGAAATGTATGGCCAATATCATCTACCGCGCGGCAAAAATCCCGCCCTTTCCTGTTTAATCGGGTTTGTATCAACGGATCGTGCGAAACAGCAAAACTATAGTACTATACAGTACAAGTGACAGTTCACTGGGCCGTCGTGTCGTGTACTCCTCCGTCATAAGAGTGGAGCGCTCGCTTTCATAAATCTTCTTGTCCCTTTCGCCGACATGTGGGACATCAAGCTACCGGGTCCACGTGCCATACTGGAATACAGTGCAGAGCAGCCGAGGTGAAGCACCCCAGTCATGGCGCCGGCGTAGTAATGAGCAATGAGGCGTCGAATCACAAAGTTGCACCTTTCCCGCAGTTAAGTTGGAGGGACGAAGTAATAATGCTAAAAAAAGAAGTTGGAGGGACGAAGCAACCATCATTTCACCCGTTGCTGAATCTTCTTCTCCCTCATCTTCTTCAACTTAACCACGTGTTGCTTCTGCCGTTGTTCTGCCTCATGTGGGACGCGGATCGGCTTGGTAAAGCACTGACACGTGGGACCGCATGTTAGCAAGTCGCCAGGACAACGTCCTCTCAAAATAAGAAGCCTAATCCTAGACTTACAAAGGGCTACGTAGCTGCTACGTATACTTTCCATCTAATCTATATATGCCCCCCACTGATTTTCAGGTGGGGTGGGCCTAATCCTCTCCTTTAATCTAATCAAATAGTCCCACATCACATCAGTTTGTAACTTTACATAAACCATTACGTGGATGTAGCATTGCTCAAATAAGAAACCTCCCCCGCCATCCACGCGGCAAAATCACCTCCTTTTTACTAATCTTGATTCTATAATTTTTTAGATCAATATAATTGAGATTTGTATAGATAGCACAGAGGAGCAAAACCAAGTGGTATGGCTAAGGGCATCCACAATATGTAGCCAAATGTGAAAATAGCTTTTGGCATCGTGGGAACCATTGTGGACGGTGTTGCCAAAGCCAAAAAGATGGAACTGAAGCTCCCTGATTGATTGATTGAAGGAATAGAAAAATGCAACGTATCTCCTCTTTCTCCCATGCTTGGACGCATGTAGTATAGTATAGAGCACAGAGTCTACTCCCCTGTCCCTTCTATCACAAATCACAAAGCAGTGAGGCGTCAAATCACAAAAGCACGGACGAAGCAACCATCATTTCACTCTTCGCTGACTCCACTTCTTCATCGTCTTCTTCGAGAAACCATCTCACCGCACTAGTACTCCTAGTAGTACTAGTAAAGGACTTCCTGGATGCAAATAAGGCGGTTGTCTAGGCTTGCAGGCGGCACTTGCGAACGACTTACCGTGGTCTCTCTCAATGGTGTTCTCCGTCGAACGCACTTCGCCAAACCACAAAAAAAAAAGATATCATCGACGTCACCGCAATGGGGAAGGAAGTCAAATATAGTTACTACCTCCATTTTTTTGTACACAAGTCCAGTATATCAAAATTACAATTTGCAAAGGGCCACTAACACTAATCGAGGCAAAATTGATGGGGTTAGCAACCAAGGACATTAATATCCCCTGCATGCATGCGGAAGGGAGAAGGTTGGTTTGCATGGCGCTGCATTAATCAAGCGATCAGGAGTGAGATGGTTAGCTCTTTGGTCTTTGGAGAAAAAAATACGCATTAATTAACACGTGAAACGAGGATTTGTATCGATTAAATCCCGCGAAGGAAAACCCCGCCTTTCTTTTTTAACACTAGTACTCCTAGTACGTACGTACTTATCCTGTTTGGTCTAGGCCTTGCATTGCCAAACTTCGCCACACATTTTTGCCAAGCTTGCCTAAAATTTTCAAAATGGGAAGGAGGTACACTTGCGCACGGCTGTCGCGGTCGCACCTCACCCTCACACGGTCGCTCCTGCACGCCGCGGTCGCACCGCAACCTCACACAGTCGCTCATGCACGCCGAAACCCAACCAAGGGAATGCACCTTCACTGACACGTGCTGTCACATGTGAACAAACCAAACTCAGCCATCCTATCGCTGACACATAATTTTTGTTCATAGAGTATGTTTATCCAATCGCATGTTGGGGAGTATCCGTACGGCCCGTGCGGTGGTCTGTTGGGGAAGAAGAAGAGGTGAGGAAGAAGGAAAAAAGGGTTAGGAGATGTAGGATATTCATCCAACCGCCTGAAATGGTAGACTGACCCAAGTCAGGCAACTTGCATAACAAATATATGTTTTTACACAGCAAAAGATCCATAAAAACAACAACATAAAGAAAAACTATCACTGCTCGCGGAAAGAGAGGGCCTCATCATCTTTAGCTGCCGTCGTGAACCAGCCGTCGCTGCCGATGTGTGTCTCCACACCGTGGTTGTCCTCGGCCTCCAGCTACTTGTTTAAGCGGAGCGCGCGGTCGCTCTACACGGACGAGAGCATAGCCCGGTTCAAGTCGAGGATGACCAGTTCCGCCTGCAGGAGGGCCTTGATGGCAACGGCATCCGCGCGCTCCGCGTCAAGTCGAGCCTCCGCCGCCCGATTCAAGTCCAGGACGTCCAGTTCCGCCTGCAGGAGGGCGTCAATGAGAGCGGCATCCGCTCGCTCCGCGTCAAGTCAAGCCTCCACCGCCCGGTTCCAGTCCAGGACGTCTGGTTCTGCCTGCACGAGGGCGTCGATGAGAGCGGCATCCGCGTGCTCTGTGTCGAGTCGAGCCTCTGCCGCCCGGTTCAAGTCCAGGATGTCCGGTTTCGCCTGCAGGAGGGGCTCGATGGCTGCGGCATCCGTGCGCTCTGCCTCAAGTTGAGCCTCCGCTGCCCGGTTCACATGCACGACATCCGGTTCCACCTGCAGGAGAGCCTCAATGGCAGTGGCATGCGCGCGCTCCGCGTCGAGTTGAGCCTCTGCCTCCCGGTCCTTCTTTAGTATTGCCATGTTGAACCGCTGGTCTGCCTGCACCATGGGGGACTCGGACGCCGGCACGAAGTCGACGTCCATCATCTCATACCCATCGGGGGCCTTCTGCACCGCGACCTCCGCCATGAACATTGGATCGACCTCCTCCTCCTTGTAGCTTGGCTCCAGAGAACTCGGGGATTGGCCCGCCGCAAAGCGAGCTTGGGAACAGAAGTCTGTGGCGCCGACCGCCGCCGCGATTTCTGCGCGGCGCTCCGGCGTCAGCATCTTGTAGTAAGTGATCTTGCGGTGCACCATGGCTTTCCGGCGAACTAGGGGACGCTTGATGCGGGCTAGGGGATCGAAAGGTGGGGGAATAGGCTTCATCTTGTGGGACCACAGTTGAGAGCAAACCGACGTCCCTCCCCCTCCCCCGCCCGCATCATTTTTTATACCACCACTTCCTCCGTTTTATGCAGAGTAAATAAAAACAGAGGGAGTATACTACGGATGAGGATCCCCTGACGTGGCCGAACCCATTGAGTAACTAACATGCGGGGCCTAGCAAGCATGGGGTCCGCCAGTAAGTGACTGAAAGGGATGGTAAGGCAGGGATACCTATGTCAGAGGATCCACTTCCACTATACTACTTTGACCAAATGTTAGAGTAATAATATAGGACATGCAATTTACACAAATGTTAGAGTAATAATATATGACATGCAACTTACACAAAGCATACATGGTCTAATGCGTTTTTTGAGGCTAACTTTGACCAAATGTTAGAGTAATAATATATTACATGCAACTTACACAAAGCATATGGTCAAATTCGTATGTGGAAGGAGTTTCCAATGATATAATTTTCACATTATACATCTCATGTACTATTAATCTTGTCAATAGTCAAATTGGAAACCATCTCGAGTACAAATCTATGAGTACGTACAAATCTAACAATATTGATTGTGCGTTGTTAAATGTTGATACCTTTTTGATCAAAGTGTAGATACTTTGACTACACATAAAACTTATATGTAAACTAGAAAGGATAGGAGGGAGTATATTTTACGTTCAAAAACAAAACGAACATTGAATACCTTTTATATATGATTTGCGGATGCTATGATCACTGGTTCAAAATTTTGAATCCGCCTTAGGTATCACGTGCCCCCACTCGTTCCCTCTCGATTTCATCTCGGGGTCCGGAGATCTATTGAAAGAGGACTAGGGTGGGTACATGCGAATGATACTCTGAGGAATGTTCAAATGAGGCATGCTGGAGGATGGACTCGACTGGAGGGCGACATGATCGATGGAAAAGAGGGTTGGAGAGGAATGAGAAATAAGCAACCGCCACATCATTATACTTGAACGGCTCAAATAAACAACAACTTGTCTCGCTTGGCCTACATAGTGAAAGGCCTAATGCGCAACCCGGAGCAATGACGCTCGAATATTGCCAGGAAAACAGGGAAACCGACATGTGGGGCACACCCGTCGGGACGATGTAGCGCAGACTAGTCCAATGGAGGAGCTGGCCCACGACCTCCTCGCCACCGACAACCGTTCATGTGGGTCGTTGGGGCCAACAATGGGGCGCAGCTCCAGCACCGCCTCTGGACACGGCGACCGTGGTGAGTGACACACTCATATCGTTGCTAGACACGGTCGATTTCAGTGTGCCAAGGGTGGTGTTTGGTTTGTGCCCAAGGTTGCTGTACCGCCCTGAGACCGATGCTCCAGAAGACTTCCAGCTATTCCGTGCGGGACCATTCCTTGGCAACTTGGATTACGTCGGTACCTGTACGCTTAGCTTATCCGGTGTGCCCTGAGAACGGGATATGTGCAGCTCCTATCGGGATTTGTCGGCACAGTCGGGTGGTCTTGCTGGTCTTGTTTTACCATTGTCAAAATGTCTTGTAAACCGGGATTCCGAGTTTGATCCGGTCTTCTTGGGAGAAGGAATATCCTTCGTTGACCGTGAGAGCTTGTGATGGGCTAAGTTGGGACACCCCTGCAGGGTATAAACTTTCGAAAGCCGTGCCCGCGGTTACGCGGCAGATGGGAATTTGTTAATATCCGGTTGTAGATAACTTGACACCAGATTCGAATTAAAATGCATCAACCGTGTGTGTAGCCGTGATGGTCTCTTTTCGGCGGAGTCCAGGAAGTGAACACGGTTTTGGGTAATGTTTGACGTAAGTAGGACTTCAGGATCACCTCTTGATCATTGCTAGCTTCACGACCATTCCTTTGCTTCTCTTCTTGCTCTTATTTGCGCATATTAGCCACCATATATGCTTAGTCGCTGCTGCAACCTCACCACTTTACCACTTCCTACCCATAAGCTTAAATAGTCTTGATCTCGTGGGTTTTGAGATTGCTGAGTCCTCGTGACTCACTAGATACTACCAACAGTTACAGGTGCCGATGATACCAGTGCAGGTGATGCAACCGAGCTCAGATGGGAGCTCAACGAAGGTCTAGGTCGTTGCTATGTTTCATTTCATGTCGATTAGTAGTGGAGCCTAGTTGGGACGATCGGGGATCTAGCAGTTGGGTTATCTTCTTTTCTTTTGGCTTCGTCCGTAGTCGGACTATGAGTGTACTCTGAATGATGTATGATTTATTTAAGTACTTCTGTGAAGTGGCGATTGTAAGCCAACTCTTTATCCCATTCTTTTTCATTACATGGGATTGTGTGAAGATGACCCTTCTTGCGACAAAACCACAATGCGGTTATGCCTCTAAGTCGTGCTTCGACACATGGGAGATATAGCCGCATCGTGGGTGTTACAAGTTGGTATCAGAGCCAGGTTTCCGAGTTCATTAGTGGCAGAAATTCACCTCATAATTTCGAGATGTTTTCCTTAAGCCCACAACAAGCTTATCCTTTCATTGTTGATAATCCAACAACTCCGTTCTAGCTTTTCCAGTAAGCGTGCTCTTTCAAGATCAAGTTTTCCTCCGTTCATTCCATTCCATTTTTTTCATTTCTTCTGGAGGCATTGTGATGTTGTGCTCCACACCCATCACGTTGTTTTGTCAAGTTCATGTTTTTTTCTTGCTTATCCATTTAACCGGAGTGTTGTGTTCTCATTCAAGTTCTTTCATCTCATCAAGTTTTGCCTCCCTTCTCAACCGGCGTGCTGTCTGAAATCCTTCTTACCCCTTGTGCCATTCTTTTAATAGTTCCGGAGGCAGTATGTTGTTGATTTCATCAAGTATCCTCTCACCTTGTTCCTCTTTTCTAACAGAGTGTTTTCAACTTTGTTCATCTTTCTTGTATTCTTTCGTTCAATTTGTTCAACCTCTCAAGGTTCGTGGTTTCACTCGTTTGCCAAAGAAGCAACTTAGTTTTACCTCTTCTCTTCCTCTTCCGTTTCTCTCCGATGCCATCCTAGATCTTGGGACGAGATCCTCTTGTAGTGGTGGAGTGTTGTAACGCCCCGAGTCCGACGCTCCAGAAGACTTCAATCTATTCCGAGTTTTGTCGTGTGATTTGTTTTGTTTGTGCATTCATCATGCCATCTCTTGCATTGCATCATGTCATCATGCCATCATATCATTAATTTTTTATAACTCTACTAAATAAATTGCATAGATCTTTGATCTATTTAAATCGAGGGAATTCACATGGTGATATCTCTTTATAACATATCCTCCTAGTATTTATGGAGCTATTCTAAATATTCCATTAGTTTGGAATTAACCGCAACCCACTTGCAATTTAATTCTCACGCCTTTTGCTTCAAGTTCATTCTCCAAACTTTCTCCATAATTCTTTCTCCATTTATCGAGGCTCCACCAAAAATCTCAACATTTTTGGACACTTCAAAAAACTAGTCCTAGTTCAAACCCATTTGAATTTCAAATGAGTTTGAATTTAATTCCTGCAATCATGTCCATGCCATTTTTCTTGGACCAAGCACATTTTGCGAGTCCGGGAAAATTAACCGCATGCCCAGATTTTTCCTCTAACCTTCTCTTCTCTCTTTTCCTTTCTTCCAGTTCTCTGTTAATGAAAAGAGTAGAGAGGGAGAGAAGAAGCCCAGTAGCCTTGCAGCCCAGCAGCCAAGTCGGCCCACCAAATCCCTAGGCCCATGGCCTTGGCCCAACCATGCCCTTCCTAACCCTAGCCTCTCCCCTGCCCGATCCCCATCTCTCCCGATCTTCTCCCCTCGCGCCGCCAGAACCCAGCACCCAATCCCCATCTCTTCCTCTCGTTCCTGCTCACACCGCCAAGGAGAGGAGCTCCCCACGCCAGCACCTCCGCCATCACGACCACATGCCTATGCTCTGCCTTGGCCCCACCTCTCCACTTCCGCGCTGGCTGCCGTTGCCTCGCGTCGTCCGTCCTCGCGCGCCTGCTCCGAGGCCTCGCCTCTGTTTCTGGCCGCCGCCAGCGAGCAGCTCCGCCGGAGCCACGTCCGCTGCGCCAAGCCCCTGCCTGCTGCTGGCGCCGGTGCCAAGCCGACCCCCCCTGCCTCGTCCTCGTCTGCAAGGGACACGAGCGACCGAATCCGCGCGCCTAGTTCCCCTGCATCGCGTGAGTCGCCGAGTCCCCTGCATCAAGCTGCTGCTCGCCTTCGAGCACCCACACATCGACGGCCATGTCTTCGCCACCTCCAGCCTAGCCTACATCCCCGTCGCTCCTCCTCGGCTTCTGCGTGGACCTCGTCGCCAAGACTCCAAGACACAGCCCCGGCCTCCTGTACCCGTTACTGCCTCCGAGCACCATCGATGCATCTCCGTGTGGAACCTGCCAAGTACCCCTGGTTCCCCAAGCAACACACCGCAAGTGCCAAGTACCACGACATCTTTGGGAGACCCGTGAACATCAAGTCCCCCTACCACGAATGGTCACAGTGTTGTGGATCCGGCAAGTACCCCTTCGGATACGCCAAGTTCGACTACATGGATACGACAAGTTCCTCTCCGGACATGTACGACTACTGTTGCCAAGATCGCGAGTACCTCTACCGTCGCCGTGAACGACTACTTCCCACTACGAAGCGAGTACAACTACTTCCACTACGACCCGTGAATGACTACTTCCTTCGATGAACCCGAACCGCTCCGAAATGCACGCTTCAAAGGTATAATCCTGAGATGACGACCGCTCGTGAATGAATGCATGCTTGGTTGTATGAGATGCTCGCTTTTGCACCGTGTCCGAGTTGTCGCTTGCGAGTTCCTTGTTTCCATGCCACCGACATGTGGGACACCCGGTAATCGGGATCACCCCACCATCCTTGCATGACACGCTCCCGTCACACTACCTTTTGCACCGGTATCTCCGTGAGCTATCGGAACCGATTTGTTGCTGTGGCATCATTTTCGGATTCGTTGCCATGGCACCCTTTTCGTTCCGCCATGGCGGCCAAATGCTTCATAACATGCTCATGTCAACATTTTCATAAAATTGCATAAAACCTGCATATGTCATCCGCATCATGATAACAACTTTTAAATGCTTAAAATTGTTGTTTGCTTTAAAATTGCTAATTGACATGTGGGGATTTACCGGAATTGTTGTTTGTTGTTCCGGACTCATTTAAACTTGCCTAAATAGTTAGTTTACTTATGCTTCACCTCTTGCCATGTTTAATAACATTTAATATTGTTGGGTACATAACCGAGAGAGAACTAAATAATTGATGTGGTGTTATTATCAATATGCAACTCGTTGCATATTGAGCTCCACTTAACTTGTAGTATTGTTTGTTGCACTTTGCCATGCCATGCCTCTTTAAACCGGACATGCATCATACTTGATTGTGCATCATGCCATATTTAAGTGATGTTTGTTTACCATGTTGTTTGCTTCTTTCCGGTTTGCTTCTCTCGTTAGCTTCGGTTTCGTTCCGGAGTTGTGAGGATTCGTTCGACTACGTTCGTTTGTCTTCTACATGGAATCGTTCTTCTTCCTTGCGGGATCTCAGGCAAGATGACCATTACCCTCGATATCACTTCTATCTTTGCTTGCTAGTTGCTTTGTTCTATCGCTATGTTGTGCTACCTATCACTTGTTTACCATGCCTCCCATATTGCCATGTCAGCCTCTAACCTTTTCACCCTTCCTAGCAAACCGTTGTTTGGCTATGTTACCGCTTTGGCTCAGCCCCTCTTATAGCGTTGTTAGTTGCAGGTGAAGCTGAAGATTGCTTCATGACGGACAGGATTATGTTGGGATATCACAATATCTCTTATTTAATTAATGCATCTATATACTTGGTAAAGGGTGGAAGTCTCGGCCTTATGCCTGGTGTTTTGTTCCACTCTTGCTGCCCTAGTTTCCGTCATACTAGTGTTATGTTCCTTGATTTTGCGTTCCTTACGCGGTTGGGTGATTTATGGGACCCCCTTGACAGTTCGCTTTGAATAAAACTCCTGCAGCAAGGCCCAACGTTGGTTTTAACATTTGCCACCTAAGCCTTTTTCCTTTGGGTTCTGCAGACTCAAGGGTCATCTTTATTTTACCCCCCGAGCCAGTGCTCCTCCGAGTGTTGGTCCAAACTAGAGCACCGTGCGGGACCATTCCTTGGCAACTTGGATTACGTCGGTACCTGTACGCTTAGCTTATTCGGTGTGCCCTGAGAACGAGATATGTGCAGCTCCTATCGGGATTTGTCGGCACAGTCGGGTGGTCTTGCTGGTCATGTTTTACTGTTGTTGAAATGTCTTGTAAACCGGGATTACGAGTTTGATCGGGTCTTCCTGGGAGAAGGAATATCCTTCGTTGACTGTGAGAGCTTGTGATGGGATAAGTTGGGACACCCCTGCAGGGTATAAACTTTCGAAAGCCGTGCCCGTGGTTATGCGGCAGATGGGAATTTGTTAATATCCGGTTGTCGATAACTTGACACCAGATTCGAATTAAACGCATCAACCGTGTGTGTAGCCGTGATGGTCTCTTTTCGGCGGAGTCTGGGAAGTGAACACGGTTTTGGGTTATGTTTGATGTAAGTAGGAGTTCAGGATCACCTCTTGATCATTGCTAGCTTCACGACTGGTCCTTTGCATCTCTTCTCGCTCTTATTTGCGCATATTAGCCACCATATATGCTTAGTCGCTGCTGCAACCTCACCACTTTACCACTTCCTACCCATAAGCTTAAATAGTCTTGATCTCGCGGGTTTTGAGATTGTTGAGTCCTCGTGACTCACCAAATACTACCAACAGTTGCAGGTGCCGATGATACTAGTGCAGGTGATGCAACCGAGCTCATATGGGAGCTCAATGAAGGTCTTGGCCGTTGCTATGTTTCGTTTCATGTTGATCAGTAGTGGAGCCCAGTTGGGACGATCCGGGATCTAGCAGTTGGGTTATCTTCTTTTCTTTTGGCTTTGTCCGTAGTCGGACTATGGGTGTACTCTGAATGATGTATGATTCATTTAAGTACTTGTGTGAAGTGGCGATTGTAAGCCAACTCTTTATCCTATTCTTGTTCATTACATGGGATTGTGTGAAGGTGACCCTTCTTGCGACAAAACCACAATGCGGTTATGCCTCTAAGTCGTGCTTCGACACGTGGGAGATATAGCCGCATCGTGGGTGTTACAAGTTGGTACCAGAGCCAGGTTTCCGAGTTCATTAGTGACAGAATTTCACCTCATAATTTCAAGATGTTTTCCTTAAGCCCACAACAAGCTTATCCTTTCGTTGTTGATAATCCAACAACTCCGTTCTAGCTTTTCCAGTAGGCGTGCTCTTTCAAGATCAAGTTTTCCTCCGTTCATTCCATTCCATTTTTTCATTTCTTCCGGAGGCATTGTGATGTTGTGCTCTACACCCATCACATCGTTTTGTCAAGTTCATGTTTTTTTCTTGCTTATCCATTTAACCGGAGTGTTGTGTTCTCATTCAAGTTCTTTCATCTCATCAAGTTTTGCCTCCCTTCTCAACCGGCGTGCTGTCTGAAATCCTTCTTACCCCTTGTGCCATTCTTTCAATAGTTTCGGAGGTAGTATGTTGTTGATTTCATCAAGTATCCTCTCATCTTGTCAAGTTCTTGTTAATTCCTTCCATTTGAAGTCGGAGTGCTGTCCAAATTATATCATTCTTATTCCTTCTCTATCTTGTTTTAACTGGAGGGTTCTATCTATCATTCCTCTTCTAACCGGAGTCTCATCCAAGTGCTTTCATTTTGCCAAGCTCATATTCTTTATCTTCCATTTCCAACTGGAGTGTTGTCATAATTGATCCTTATCGTTCCTTGTACACCTCGTTTCTACCGGAGTGCTTGCATGTACTTCTTGTCCATTGCAACCCTTTTTCTTATGTCCTTCAACCTACAAGGTTCTAGTAATGTTCCTTGTTCCTCTTTTCTAACAGAGTGTTTTCAACTTTGTTCATCTCTGTTGTATTCTTTCGTTCAATTTGTTCAACCTCTCAAGGTTCGTGGTTTCACTCGTTTGCCAAAGAAGCAACTTAGTTTTACCTCTTCTCTTCCTATTCCATTTCTCTCCGGTGCCATCCTAGATCTCAGGACAAGATTCTCTTGTAGTGGTGGAGTGTTGTAACGCCCCGAGACCGACGCTCCAGAAGACTTCCAGCTATTCCGATTTTTGTCGTGTGATTTGTTTTGTTTGTGCATTCATCATGCCATCTCTTGCATTGCATCATGTCATCATGCCATCATATCATTAATTTGTTTATAACTCTACTAAATAAATTGCATAGATCTTTGATCTATTTAAATCGAGGGAATTCACAAGGTGATATCTCTTTATAACATATCCTCCTAGTATTTATGGAGCTATTCTAAATATTCCATTAGTTTGGAATTAACCGCAACCCACTTGCAATTTAATTCTCATGCCTTTTGCTTCAAGTTGATTCTCCAAACTTTCTCCATAATTCTTTCTCCATTTATCGAGGCTCCACCAAAAATCTCAACATTTTTGGACACTTCAAAAACCTAGTCCTAGTTCAAACCCATTTGAATTTCAAATGAGTTTGAATTTAATTCCTGCAATCATGTCCATGCCATTTTTCCTGGACCAAGCGCATTTTGCGAGTCCGGGAAAATTAACTGCATGCCCAAATTCTTCCTCTAACCTTCTCTTCTCTCTTCTCCTTTCTTCCAGTTCTCTGTTAATGAAAAGAGTAGAGAGGAAGAGAAGAAGCCCAGCAGCCTTGCAGCCCAGCAGCCAAGTCGGCCCACCAAATCCTTAGGCCCATGGCCTTGGCCAAACCATGCCCTTCCTAACCCTAGCCTCTCCCCTGCCCGATCCCCATCTCTCCCGATCTTCTCCCCTCGCGCCGCTAGAACCCAACGCCCAATCCCCATCTGTTCCTCTCGTTCCTGCTCGCGCCGCAAGGGAGAGGAGCTCCCCACGCCAGCACCTCCGCCATCGCGACCACATGCCTATGCTCTGCCTCGGCCCTGCCTCTCCACTTCCGTGCTGGCTGCCGCTGCCTCGCGTCGTCCGTCCTCGCGCGCCTGCTCCGAGGCCCCGCCTCTGTTTCTGGCCGCCGCCAGCGAGCAGCTCCGCCGGAGCCATGTCCGCTGCGCCAAGCCCCTGCCTGCTGCTGGCGCCGGTGCCAAGCTGACCCCCCTGCCTCGTCTTCGTCTGCAAGGGACACGAGCAACCGAAGCCGCACACCTAGTTCCCCTGCATCGCGTGAGTCGCCGAGTCCCCTGCATCAAGCTGCTGCTCGCCTTCGAGCAGCCACACATCGACGGCCATGTCTTCGCCGCCTCCAGCCTAGCCTGCATCCCCATCGCTCCTCCTCGGCTTCTGCGTGGACCTTGTCGCCAAGACTCCAAGACACAGCCCCGGCCTCCTGTACCCGTTGCTGCCTCCGAGCACCATCGATGCATCTCCGTGTGGAACCTGCCAAGTACCCCTGGTTCCCCAAGCAACACACCGCAAGTGCCAAGTACCACGATATCTTTGGGAGACCCGTGAACATCAAGTTCCCGTGCCACGAATGGTCACAGTGTTGTGGATCCGGCAAGTACCCCTTCGGATAGGCCAAGTTCGACTACATGCATACGACAAGTTCCTCTTCGGACATGTACGACTACTGTTGCCAAGATCGTGAGTACCTCTACCGTCGCCGTGAACGACTACTTCCCACTACGACATGAGGTCAACTACTTCCACTACGACCCGTGAATGACTACTTCCTTCGACGAACCCGAACCGCTCCGAAATGCATGCTTCAAAGGTATAATCCTGAGGTGACGACCGCTCGTGAATGAATGCATGCTTGGTTGTATGAGATGCTCGCGTTTGCACCGTGTCCGAGTTGTCGCTTGCGAGTTCCTTGTTTCCATGCCACCGACATGTGGGACACCCGGTAATCGGGATCACCCCACCATCCTTGCATGACACGCTCCCGTCACACTACCTTTTGCACCGGTATCTCCGTGAGCTATCGGAACCGATTTGTTGTTGTGGCATCATTTTCGGATTCGTTGCCGTGGCACCCTTTTCGTCCCGCCATGGCGGCCAAATGCTTCATAACATGCTCATGTCAACAATTTCATAAAATTGCATAAAACTTGCATATGTCATCCGCATCATGATAACAACTTTTAAATGCTTAAAATTGTTGTTTGCTTTAAAATTGCTAATTGACATGTGGGGATTTACCGGAATTGTTGTTTGTTGTTCCGGCCTCATTTAAACTTGCCTAAATAATTAGTTTACTTATGCTTCACCTCTTTCCATGTTTAATAACATTTAATATTGTTGGGTACATAACCGAGAGAGAACTAAATAATTGATGTGGTGTTTTGTCAATATGCAACTCGTTGCATATTGAGCTCCACTTAACTTGTAGTATTGTTTGTTGCACTTTGCCATGCCATGCCTCTTTAAACCGGACTTGCATCATACTTGATTGTGCATCATGCCATGTTTGTGTGATGTTTGTTTACCATGTTGTTTGCTTCTTTTCGGTTTGCTTCTCTCGTTAGCTTCGGTTTCGTTCCGAAGTTGTGAGGATTCGTTCGACTACGTTCGTTTGTCTTCTTCATGGACTCGTTCTTCTTCCTTGCGGGATCTCAGGAAAGATGACCCTTACCCTCGATATCACTTCTATCTTTGCTTGCTAGTTGCTTTGTTCTATCGCTATGCTGCGCTACCTATCACTTGTTTACCATGCCTCCCATATTGCCATGTCAGCCTCTAACCTTTTCACCCTTCCTAGCAAACCGTTGTTTGGCTATGTTACCGCTTTGGCTCAGCCCTCTTATAGCATTGTTAGTTGAAGGTGAAGTTGAAGATTGCTTCATGACGGACAGGATTATGTTGGGATATCACAATATCTCTTATTTAATTAATGCATCTATATACTTGGTAAAGGGTGGAAGACTCGGCCTTACGCCTAGTGTTTTGTTCCACTCTTGCCGCCCTAGTTTCCGTCATACCGGTGTTATGTTTCTTGATTTTGCGTTCCTTACGCGGTTGGGTGATTTATGGGACCCCCTTGACAGTTCGCTTTGAATAAAACTCCTCCAGCAAGGCCCAACATTGGTTTTAACATTTGCCACCTAAGCCTTTTTCCCTTGGGTTCTGCAGACTAAAGGGTTATCTTTATTTTACCCCTCGAGCCAGTGCTCCTCCGAGTGTTGGTCCAAACTAGAGCACCGTGCAGGACCATTCCTTGGCAACTTGGATTACGTTGGTACCTGTATGCTTAGCTTATCCGGTGTGCCCTGAGAACGAGATATGTGCAGCTCCTATCGGGATTTGTCGGCATAGTCGGGTGGTCTTGCTAGTCTTGTTTTACCATTGTCGAAATGTCTTGTAAACCGGGATTCCGAGTTTGATCGGGTCTTCCTGGGAGAAGGAATATCCTTCATTGACCGTGAGAGCTTGTGATGGGCTAAGTTGGGACACCCCTGTAGGGTATAAACTTTCGAAAGCCGTGCCCGCGGTTATGCGGCAGATGAGAATTTGTTAATATCCGGTTGTAGATAACTTGACACCAGATTCGCGGGTTTTGAGATTGTTGAGTCCTCGTGACTCACCAGATACTACCAACAGTTGCAGGTGCCGATGATACCAGTGCAGGTGATGCAACCGAGCTCAGATGGGATCTCAACGAAGGTCTTGGTCGTTGCTATGTTTCGTTTCATGTTGATCAGTAGTGGAGCCCAGTAGGGACGATCGGGGATCTAGCAGTTGGGTTATCTTCTTTTCTTTTGGCTTCGTCCGTAGTCGGACTATGGGTGTACTCTGAATGATGTATGATTTATTTAAGTACTTGTGTGAAGTGGCGATTGTAAGCCAACTCTTTATCCCATTCTTGTTCATTACATGGGATTGTGTGAAGATGACCCTTCTTGCGACAAAACCACAATGCGGTTATGCCTCTAAGTGGTGCTTCGACACGTGGGAGATATAGCCGCATCGTGGGTGTTACAGTTGCCCCATCAAAGCATTGGGTAGCCAAAATTTTGGTTGAGGTATTGGTTGCCCATGATTTGGCCGACATTGGCAAGAAAAATGAACTAGAGTTGGCTAGAGTTCATTGGCATGCCAAAGAAATGGCAACATCCAAACAAAGACCAATCTTTGGGTCATGACCAAAATTTTGGTTGAGGTATTGGTTGCCCATAATTTGGCCGACATTGGCAAGAAAAATGAACTAGAGTTGGCTAGAGTTCATTGGCATGCCAAAAAATGGCAACCATCCAAACAAAGACCAATCTTTGGGTCATGACCAAAATTTTGGTAAGGTGCACTTTGGCCACAATACAAACACACCCCAACACCCGGCTCATCGAGGATGCACGGGGCGCCGCGACACGTCCGCGGAGTGGTGTAGCATGGCCAACTGCATCCTCTGGACCTGAGACCATCACTACAAAAAAAAAGACACATCCGTGACATTTTGGGCCGAACAATTTTTTTTTCTGTCATACATATGACACTTCTATGACGATAATTGTGACAAAACCCGGTATCATCATAGATGTGGTGGGCTCCTACTTCTATGACAAAAAATCATGATAGAAAATGGGCTTTTCGTTCTGGGCGGGCCGAAGACGCAGCTGCATGACATTCTTTGGGCCGTCCATGACAGGAAAAAACGTGGTAGAAGCGAGGGCGAGGAAAATTTCAGGGATTTCCCGGTTACGGTGGGAGGTCGGGGGCCGAGCGATGTGCGTTTCTCTCGTACACGTACGCGCGTGTGTGCGAGGCGTTGGCTCTAACTAAACCCGAGCGAGGCGTTCGGTTCTAACTGAACCCGAGCGATTGCACTGCAGGCTACGCGTTACTGAACCTGAGCGATCAATCGATGGCTGTTAACTGAACCCGATCAAGCGATTCCTTCGCTACTGCTGCTAACTAAAGCCGATCGATGCTGCCTATGGGATGAACAGTGAGCGTTGCGGGAGGGGGGGGGTTGGATGAACAGTGAGCGGTGGTGTTGCCTCTGGATGAATAGGACCCCGTGGTGTGGAGGGCTGGATGAACAGTAGACGGTGGAGGGGTGCCCGTGGAGGGGTGGATGAACAGGACCCCGTGGTGTGGAGGGCTGGATGAACAGTAGACGGTGGAGGGGCGCCCGTGGAGGGGTGGTTGAACAGGACCCGTGGTGTGGAGGGCTGGATGAACAGTAGTCGGTGGAGGGGTGCCCGTGGAGGGGTGGTTGAACAGTAGCCGGTGGAGTAGCACGCGGTGGAGGCTGGATGAACTGGAGCTCGTGGAGGCTGGAGGAGGTCGATGTTAGCCCGTGGAGGCTGGAGGAGGTCGACGGTGGAGATGTACAGTATCCCGTGGAGTCCCGTTTTGCGGTACGCAACACCCCTCCCGATGCACATGACCCCCGTTTCGACCGTAGGAAGTCTGTTTCGTCCGTTTTGTGGTATGCCACACCCCTCCCGATCAACAGGACCCCCGTTTCGACTGTAGGAGGTCCGTTTCGTCCGTTTTGCGGTACGCCACACCCTTCCCGATCAATAGGACCCCCGTTTCGACTGTAGGAGGTCCGTTTCGTCCGTTTTGCGGTACGCCACACCCCTCCAGATCAACAGGACCCCCGTTTCGATCGTAGGAGGTCTGTTTCATCTGTTTTGCGCTACGCCACACCCCTGCCGATCAACAGGACCCCCGTTTCGACCGTAGGAGGTCCGTTTCCTCCGTATTACGATACGACAGGCCTTGTTTCCATCGCTTGTTCCGTCCAAGCCCTCCCGATGAACACGACCACACATTCCGTTCCGACCCGGTCGGTTGGCTCCCACGCGTTCCGTTACCTCCCGATGAACACGAGCATTTCGTTGCCTCCCCATGAACACGACGCATTCCGTTGCCTCCCCATGAACACGAGCCCTCGCCGTACGTATGCGCGAGTAGGCGTTTGAGACCCCGCCCATATGTACACATACGTGGCCGTATTTTCTTTATTGCACCCTGGCTGTTGTACGTACGTGTACATGTTACGTGTGCGCCTCTACTACGACACGTGCGCGCCTCTACTACGACACTTGCGCGCCTCTACATCGACCAATATGTACGTACACGTTCGCGACCAGGATGACAACGCTACATACGCTTCGACCAAGTGGGTCCCGACTGTCAGGCACTTCCTTGCCTGTGAAGATGTAGCTGGTGGGTCCCAGCAGTCAGGGGGGCGAATCGTTTTTTTGCCCGGACGCACTTCCTTTTGTGCGAAGGTGTAGCTGCTGGGTCCCAGCAGTCAAGGGGGTGAATCTTTTTTTTTGCCCGGTCGCACTTCCTTGCGTGCGAAGGTGTAGTTGGTGGATCCCAGCAGTCGGTGGGCAAATCGTTTTTTCGGACGCACTTCCTTGCGTGCGAAGATGTAGCTAATGGGTCCCAGCAGTCTGGGGGTGAATCGTTTTTTATTCCCAGACACACTTCCTTGCGTGCGAAGATGTAGCTCGTGGGTCCCAGCAGTCAGGGGGCGAATCATTTTTTTCACGAAATACGGTGGCCCGTTCGGTGGGTCCCCGCTGTCAGGTGGAGGAATAATTATTTTGCCCGTAATAAGGAGGCACTTCCTTGCGGCTGCCGTGGACCCAGTTGTCAGCCTCTCCACTTACAGTCCACGTCCAATGGAAGTCGTTCCTTGACCACGTTGACCACGCCGCACCAAGAGCACCACGGCGGTGGACGACGGTGAGTCCTAGGAAGGAGACGACGTGGAGCCGGGGAAGACGCGGCAGTGGATGCACACGCGGAGAGGAGTACGAGGGTTCACTGGTTCGGCTGCGCTGCCGTCGCCGCAGAATAACAGGGGGTGTGGGTGAGTGGAGAGATGGCCTGGCCGGCGGTGGGAGTAGTAGGGGCGGTGAGGCCTCCGCGGCAGCACAGCCGGCCACGGGAGGCAGGAGTAGGCGGCACGACCGACGCTGCTTTGGGCGGCTGGAGCAAGAAGACCAGAGGTTGAAGAAGCACGACGGCCGTTGGATGGACATCGTACGGTCACTGCAGCTAGAATCGTTTATATTGACTAAGTTGCCAAAGCCCTTGGTACGTCAACTTAGTAGGCCCACAGGTCAGCTTCCGAAATGGGGCGCCCCAAATGTCAGGGGGAGGAATCAGTTTTTGGGCGGGTGAAGCTAGAATATCCGAGATTGAAGAAGAAACACGGCATCTGTTGGATGGACATCCAACGGCCACTGTTACAGGAACCGTGTGTTGACTATAAGTTGACAAAGCCTTGCATACGCGTCAACTCTGTTTTTTTAGGGGATGCGTCAACTTACTAAGGCCAGAAGTGTGTGGCAGAGAAATATAGCCCATTTGAGATTTGTAAGAATGTGTAGCCCATTTTTGAATTCTAATGGAATTTACTACAGCCCATTTACAGTTTGTTAAAAGTACAACCCATTTCAACCAACCATTCAAAACAGAATTCAATAAAATTTCCCACATTTTGATGGGATCCGAATATTTTTATCTCGAAATTTCTAGTCAGATCAAATACAATTTCAATATAAATTTATATTACGTAAAAATCCAACGAAACATTGCGCTTGCAACAATTAATGAAATGAAAATTTTCAATATCCAAAAATAATATTTTATAAAGTAATCACTGTTTGGTGCATTTTTTTTATAGTTACTACCCAGTTTTTATAATTACATCCCATATATTATGTCTTAAAGCCCATTTTCTTGTTAAGCCTAATGCATCCCTCCTAGGAAAGATTTGCAGCCCAGCGGGGCGGAGAATAACAACTTGACCTTGCCTGGGTATTCCTAAAAAAAGTATAACTGGGCTAGCCATTTTGAGCTTGAAAAAAATTAATATCTGGGCTGGATATCTGGCCTGGGCTAGACGGGCCACAGCCCGCCCAGTTAATACCTGCAGCGATGTTTTCGTTGTTGTTCAGAGGAGAAAAATTAATATCTGGGGTAAACATCGAAAAACTCTGCAGTGCTCACACCTCAAAAACACAAATACTGCTCGAGTTGCTTGGTCCCAGCTGTCGGCCGCTTCTTGTGCAATTCTCTCATTTATTGACTACTCCCTCCTTTCTGGTTTATAATGCTCAATTCAAAAATCTCACCAATCAAGGTAGATGGCGAGTGGTGGAATACTTTTTGTAGTTTTGCAAAAGCACCTAATTAATGCTCTTGTTATCCTCAAAAAATTATGTTTATCAATGCATTAATTGCAATGCATGCATGCATAAAGTACATGCATTGGTCAATTTTCTCTTAATACTTGAATGCAATGATTTAATGCACCTTGGAATCTGAACATGTGATGGAAAACAACCAAATTGAGCCTTATAAAATGGAAAAACTAAAATTTTGTGATAAGCCCTATAAATCGGAAAGGAGGGAGTACATAGGTTGACAATGGTGTGGGACCGTGATGTCAGGAAACCAGGAGGAAGCAAAATAAATTTATATATATATATATGTATATATATATATATATAATAAGGAGGCACTTGCGTACGTGAGGCTATGGACCTAGTGGGTCCCCATTGTCATCCTCTCCAAGTAAAGTCATCTCCTCGCCGCACGCGCTTTCCGCCCAAAACAGTCAGCGCCGGCCGCCCCGCTTTCGGGTGCAGGCGATTGCTCCGCCTTCAAACGACACAAGTGTTGTCCTTCCGTCCATCTGCCGCACACATTAATGATACGCGGTTGCCAAGGCGGCTACTCCGGTGCCACACGTCCGTCCCTCTGCCCGCCCACCATTGCTATATAAACTGCTGTGCCGGCCATAGCCGCAGTCATCCGCATCCGTTCCCTTTCTCCTGTCCACACCACTACTGCCCACCATGGCTTCCTCGCGCTCCAGCGCTCTTCAGGACGGGTGGACGACTGACCACAAGGAGATGGCAGCCATTGTTGCCAACCGGCTGGCCGGCAGGCAGCCGGAGGACGACGACGTCCCAATGGAGAACATGGTAGTCAACAATCCGGTGCCCACCCCCTCCTCTGCGCCATCCTCGCTGGTGCATTGCACCATGACCATCGGCGAGGCCTGTGCCCAATATATGGATAGGGTGAGGCAGATGCGTGAGGAGCAGTTCCAGGAGGCGCAGGCCGATGCCGCCTACAACCACCATCTCCTCCAGGAGCACCTGCAGGTGGAGGAGCAGATCGCCGAGGAGCGGGCGGAGCAGGAGGCACTTCTCGACTCGTACCGCTCCGCCCGCAAGGGCCGCCTTGAGCGCTGGCGGTACCGCATGCGGGTGGCGGAGGCTGCGGCCGCCTACAAAGAGGCTAGCAAAGAGGGTGATGAAGCGGGCGAGGCGCTGTTTGGCAAGACCGAGGACGAGGCAGAGGACAATGCCGGCTCCGACGAGTCCCCGCTCCGCTGGCATCGATGAGGCCCTGCTCCGCTGAGGCCCCGCAGCGCCAACAATGAGGCAGAGGACACCGCTGGCTCTGCCGAGACCCCGCAGTGCCAACAATGAGGTAGAGGACACCGCCGGCTCCGCCGAGGCCCCGCGGCGCCAACAATGAGGCAGAGGACACCGCCGGCTCCGCCGAGCCCCCGCCCCGCCAACAACGAGGCAAAGGACATCGCCGGCTCAGCCGAGACCCCACCTTGCCGGCAACATGGGGGAGGATTTCCAGCGCTCGACTGAGGCGCCGCCCGCCGGCAACGAGACAGAGGACATCGCCGGCTCCGCCGAGGCCCCGCCCCGTTGCCAATGAGGCCGCGCCACACAAAAAACGAGGAAGAGTAGAACATAGTAGGTCGCCGCCGCTCGGGTCCAAGTAAGGCCACCGCTGCTACCCTCCGGTTGAAGCCAAGCTAGGCGGGTTGACCATTGACGGCCGGTTAGCTTCTTGGCGGCGACGTGGAGTCGAGAGCTGCACTGGAGAAGAACGCTGCTTCTACTTAACTACTGGTGCAGTTGGCTGACTGACACGTGGGCCCAACAGGCCACATGTTAGTTACGCAACTGCACCTACAGTTAAGTCACTGAAGCTTCTGTTCGGCTCAGCGGGACACAGGTGGGTAGCTTCGGTTAATTAATTATACCTCCAGCGCACCCCTTTTTAGTTGAAGAATGTATGAAATGTAATGAAATCCGGCATGTTTATATGAAATCCGACCATGTATGAATGAATTTATTTTGATTAGTTCGAATTCCTGTATCACTGGCATTTGATGAACATGCAAAACAATACGTACTAGCATTATTCCCAGGATGATCACCTCGTTTGCAGCAGTTTCACATGTACTCCCTCCGGTCCTTTCTAGTCTGCGTACAAGTTTTGTCTGCAGTCAAAGTATCTCTACTTTAACCAATCTTATACAAAAAAGTATGCACTTTTAGAATGTGCGGAGTAAAAAGGAACAGAAGGAGTACAAAGAGTTTGAGCAGCTTTTTAGCGTTTCTGTACATTGGAATCAAACACACAAGCCTGGCAATTCATAGAGAACATTCAAAACAATCGATGATTATGCATCTCAGCGACTCACATGTCAGAGGCAATATTTACTTCACAACTAAAGAATAAAGAAAAAATTGATCAACGCTGCTGACAGCAAAGGGCGTCCCATTCGAAAATATCAAACGCATATCTTGCTAAAATCAATGAGAAAATTTAACAAGGTTGTCCCATTCCAAAATATCAAATGCCTAGGATTGTGGAATGGGCAGGGTTTGCCATCAGTTCGGACATTGACATGGCACCTCGTGCTAAATAAACCAGTTGTTCTTTTTGTGCAGTTCCACCAAAATCACCCAAATTCGCGCGTAGCTTGTATGATTTCGCCCTTATATGTTGCAACGCCTTGAACTTATGGGCACCTCCTTTCTTGTGGTGGAAATGAATGATTCGATGTATTCATGAACATTTTGTGCAGTTCCCATTGAAATCAAGCTAAGCACCCCTGTTTGCACAAATACAAAAAAGTGATTAGTATAAAGCAAAATGTACTATGAATTGACAGTTTCAACAGGCACATACATGGTCCATGTAGAGCACACTTTTAGAAAAATGGAACTCACCAGAAAGAATCCTAGAACAACATTGTACTCGCGCATCACAACAAAAAAATGGAGATTTGTCAGTCCTTCTGAGCTGAAGTTAGTTTGGTCTTGTGGGGAGTAATGCAACCATCCTTCAACTGCTCCTTCTGATGAGAAGATAGACAGGGCTTCATCATCCTGGCATAATCGGAACTAGTCACTTCACGTACTCCATATTCTTCTTCAAAGGAAGATGATCCTGTTGTGCAAAGACAAGACGACTACTAAATGCTAGCATCCCTGTTTGCTCGAAAAAAAAGGAAAGGAAATATTTAAAACAGCACAGATGAAGCACTTCTGAAGGACAATACCACTTTTTCATGACAGTTTTAAACAGTAGCACAACACCAATAGAGATGACAAAGCTCAATCATATGGATGAAATCAGTGGGCGAGTACCAACCTTTGTCAGGAGGGTGATTGTGTAGATCATACAGATGAAGCACTTCTCCGGAACCATCTGTTGCTATCTACGGGGGTGGCCATTCTTACTATATACTCCTTGATTAGTTTAATGTTTCCAACATCTTCTTGTGCGGTTCCACTAAAACATATGGTATCTTCAAAGATGATCCCTGTTTGTACAAGTAGAGATAATTACGTATTACATTAAGAGTGGAATCAAATCAGTGGTTAAACAATTGCTCGTTCCAGCCATAGCAATAAATTAAGATGCAAAACTATATCATTACTTGTGTCATCACAGTTCCAGTGCTTTATTACAGCACCGGGAGTTGATTTTTGTTTTTCTTCCGCTTGTTCTTCCCCTTCATCACTTGGTTCAATAAGAAGACCTCTCATGATGCGGAATTCAAACAACTCACAAGAAGAAGATCTGAACCAAATTCGCCTTAACGGATAGGAAGTAAGATCTCCTCTTGTGTAGTTCCACTAAGATCAAGCAATCAAGCAACGTTGTCAGTGTGACATTTTGGTTGAACTGCACAAAACACTCTTAAAACAAAAGTGTTTTGTGCAGTGCAACAAATGGTCACAATGGCAACGAGGTGAAGTAGATAACCCTGTTTACATAGAGGTGCAAAGGAAACGACTAGTGGTCAATAATGGTGGATGACACAGAAGCCAACAAAAAGAAGCATCTACCTTATCTAAATGGGAAAGAAAGCAAGACAGTAGCATTTCTCAAATGGTGACATTGGTTAATATTAACATAGAGATTATATTAACAATAAAATTTGTTAAACATGTAAGTTGCTTTTAACTGTGGCATTGCATCAATTTTCCAGCGGCATTATTAGAGGGTGTTTGTTTATAGAGACATTTTGGTGTAGGGACTAAAAAAAAAACTCCATGTTAGTCCCATCTAAACCAAACAGGAGGGACTTTTAGGGACTAAAAGTGGGCATTTGGGACTAAAGAAAGAAGACCCCGAGGGAGTCTTTTTGGAACTTTTTCCAACAGTTGCCCCTGCCACGCATCGCACCTTGTTTCTATTAGTTCATTACTAGGGGTAACATGGTCTTTTAGCATGTCATTTAATAACCTCTAGTCCATGTTTAGTCCTTGGAACCAAGCAGGTAGGGACTAGGGAGTTTTTAACCAAACAGGGCCTTAGATTTAACAACAGCTAATGAGTTGCACGGGACAGTGGACGCACCAGCACCATGTGCATCTACCGATGTACTATGGTCATGCACAGTCTGTGGCAACAAAGAACAAACAACCAAGGAGCATATTTGTGTTGGTCCCAGTTTTGTTATCTTTAGACAACTTTCCCTATGTGAGCCCAACAAATCTAGTCCTGCTCAAACTCTACAGCCTTGTCCCTTCCTTTCCTTTTTGAACTAGTACTTTCGCCCCTTCCTTTCCTCTTTGAACCACGTCCTAGATTTATGCAATACAACTTTCCCCACTACTTTCCCCCATTCCTTTCCTCTTTGAACCACGTCCTAGATTCATTCTATACAACTTTCCCCCTTCATTTCCTCTTTGAACCATGTCCTAGATTCATGCTATATACAACTTTTCCCACTACTTTCCCCCACTCCTTTCCTCTTTGAACCACGTCCTAGATTCATGGTATACATGCAGCTAGAGCAATGCATGTGGAGTAAGTAAAATATACCTTAAGGTTCTTGGGGAGTGGTTCGGTGGGCAACGGGACGGCGGCAAAGAAGAAGGGGTCGGAGGCCCTCCCGCGTCGCCGCTGGGTGGAAAGTGAATAGTTGTGCCGGTAGTGGATTCACACCCTCGCCGACGGCGACAGCGTTAAGCCTCCTTCCCTTCCCGGTGGATGGATCCTGCTGGCTCTTTGAGCAGCAGTGAGGGGAGAGAGAGGCCAACGATGTCTTGTTTAGATCTGGAGAGGGCGAGAGAGTGTGAAGAGAGCAACTACAAGCGTTGAGGCTCTAGCGGGAGAGGGCGAGAGAGTGTGAAGAGAGCAACTACAAGCGATGAGGCTCCAGCGTGTATATATATACTTGAGAGAGAGTGTGTGAAGCGTGCAAACCCTAGAAAACATTTTGACCAGTCAAAGAATCCTCCTGGCAAAAATTATGCTCAAGTATAGTTATCGAACCCGAGACCTCAAGTTTGATGAGCGAATAGGCTAACCAGCTACACAACCCTCCCGTTATGTTCAACGAGAGGGAAATAACCTTTTATAGATTCCTGCATTCGTGTGACAAGCATGCCGTGTTTTTTTTGTGTGTGGGAGTCATTGGGATTTCAATCATAATCGTGTCATGTGGCTTTGGTTGTAAGACTATCCACAGTGGTGCAGAAATAATGCAGCCTTAGTCACCTTACCTCTCTCCATGTAGTACGTTGGGTCCCACCAGTCAGAGGGTGAAACAAACAAATTAATAAGAAAAATTAAAAGCACCAGCGGTGTATCTTAACTTACACATCTCGCTACTACTCGGGAACACTGTCCAATTGATCCCTCTGTTCGCTCACGTACTATTTTAAGTGAATCCTTATTATAACATGCACACAAATTTTGGGCACTTGTATTCGACTTAAGTCAGTGTGCCACCGTATCTCGTATACTTACTACTCCCTCCGTCTAGGTGTAATAAGTCACGTTAGAAGGTGCAACGGGACCAAGGTGCGTGCGTGTGTGTGTGTTTAATAGCATGGGTGTGTTAGAGAGGGCGGCAGATCAACCTACTCCCATAGAGAGATGGTGTGTAGTGTACGATTTTAGCCGCGAGAGTCGGTGAATCCTCTCGTTTCTGGGCGTGTCCGATAGGGACATGCAGACAGCTGCCACGCCCGCTCCTGACCAGCCTGGCCCACCCAAAGCCCCTCCATCGTCTGCGCGCGCTTCCCGCCCGAAACGGTCAGCGCTGCTCCAAAGAATCGGTGCCGCATTCATGCCCGGGCAGAGCGGACGCGACCTCTCACTGGGGCAAGAGTGATGGTTGTTTCGTCCATCCAACTTACTACTGGGTCTATGTGATTTGATGGCTCATTGGTCTTTATTACTGAGGTGGTAGGACTGTTGGATGTCCCACGCTTTCGACGAAAGGAGGTACTACTACTAAGTAGATTACAATTTTCTCCATTCTTACAGCGGAGGAGTGCAAAAGCAGTGAAAACACGCAAGCTCAGTGATTACATGGCCCACCTCACACTATCACCGTGCGACACCTAACTCTTTACATAGTACTCCCTCCGTTCCTAAATATTACTAGATGAGTCCCCGCGCGTTGCCGCGGAACAGCGGTATATCTCTCTGGGCAAAATTATCGATTTCATAGAACTAAAAAAACTCTATAACCGCATGACAAATGTGGTAGCCAAACTAAATAAACTCACATCATCATTTAGATCATCCCACGTAAGGAAAAAAGATCAGCCAACTCCTACTGCATAATGGGATTATATTTTTCTTTTTGACATGTTAATGGGACTTAAAAGCTCACTTACATGCATGCTACCGGTGCATGCTTGCATGCAGACATGTTGATGTGATTTAAAACCCACTCACATGCATGCGCCACGGTATTTCTGCATGCTTGCATGTGGCTTAGTGCGGAGCCTCTCAACGTCTAGATCAGATGGCTATTATGGACTGATCTACTTCATCTAAAAGCTACATCAATTTTGATGATGTGGCTCAAGGAGAGGATAGAGAATTCCTAGTAGTGGGGGCTAGCTATTACTACTAGTAGATAAGTCTTTGTAGAGATTCCACTAGGCGAACTACATACGGAACAAAATGAATGAATCTACACTTAAAATGCATCTATATACATCCGCACGTGGTTCATGGTGAAATCTCTACAAAGACTTATATTTAGGAACGGAGGAAGTACTAGTATAGTACTACGTACTGTAATTTATCAGCGAGATAAATTTGTACAATGCTATGAAGCTTCCAGCTCCGGTTACATGTATCTTGAGTCCAAGGTTGCCCGTTGCAACATTTCATCAAATACAAAGGAGACTAACATGCATGCTATTGCATCTCAATGATTGAAAGATCATAGCAAATATGTACTCCCTCCATTCCAAAATAAGTGTCTCAACTTTGTGCAAACTTTAGTACAAACTTGTACTACTACTAAAGTTGACACTTATTTTGGAATAGAGGCAGGTAAAGAAAAAAACGATCCATGTAGACCCTAGCCCTTGAACCGTGAACCCTCACCAGGCTTCAATTTGCTGGCAATGTTCGAGCTTCCTAATAAATGAAGTTTGCAACCTTTTGACCATCGGGTCATTTTGTGCAGTTTCACTAAAATCGAGATGAGCATCCCTGTGGCAAAGAAATTGAAGAAGTGTGATTAGAATAAGATTACTGGGACTAGTTGATGAGACATAAACTCATCAAAATACAGTACGTAGAAGCCAGTAGATGTTTCCCTGAAAAATAGTAGAGGTATCAGGTATGTGCGGGGCAAAGAAATAGAGAAATATCCACAGGGAGTGATGTGGGCAGCTGGAGTAGTGGTGCAAGCCGGTTGTAAAGGGAGTTGTACCTGAGGGACGTAGCTCAACCTTGAGGAGGGTGGTGGGAGGCGGCAACTGCCCACGCGCGGCAGTGAGCAAGGGACGAAGGCAACCTCACCGGCTTTGTGAGAGAGAACGGTGGGGACCCCTGATTGGGACGTGCCAACAGTGGGTTTTCGCCGTCGGCAATGGCCACCACATCTACACTAAGCATCCACCCCTTCCCCAAGCAGACGTGATACGTCGGGATGTTAGAGATGTGGCCACAGTCGTTTTGTGCGAGAGAGTGTAAAGAGAGCAACCCTAGCAAGCAACCGTGTAGGCTGGCCCGTCCTGACTATGTATATAGTGGAGCGCTTGCGCGTGTAGGAGTAAACTCCTCTCCAAAATATTAACCTTGCGATTGGCTCTTCGCCTCTTTAGGAAGTTGAGCAATAATGGTAGTGCAGTATATATCATTCCGGCTATATGAGACCGGATGAATTGTTGCACGTCCACAACGTGGGCGAGGGTCGAGGGGCGAGGGAGAGTGCTACTACCTCCGTCCTGGTTTATAGGTCCCTTTTATAGTTTGTGCCAAATTTTGACTAAAGATTTAACTAACAAAATGTTAATGCATGTCAAGAAAAATTATCTCATTGGATTCGTATTTGAACATAGTTTTCAAAAATATAATGTTTGGTGACATGCATGAACATTTTCTTAGTTTAATCTATGGTCAAAATTTGGCATGAAATACAATGGGGACCAATAAACCCGGACAGAGGTAGTAGTACATACGGAGCAAAATGAGTGAATCTACACTCTAAAATACGTCCAGATACATCAGTGTTTGGAGTATGTACTAGTAGTTCATATTGAAATCTACTAAAGGACATATATATTCCAAAAAATATGATATAATCTCTATAACCAAGGTAGTAGGGACGAGGAGTAAACGGAGGGAGTAGTAAATTTTTCTCCTCGTCCTGCGAGCCATCGCGCGCATAGGCGAGGGAGCGGGCGTAAGGTGTAGCAAGCTTCACCTCATCCTGTGAGCCATCGCGCCCGTGGGCGGGGGAGACGACGTACTAAGCAAGCTTCTCCGCGTTTTGTGAGTTGACGGGACACATCAAAAGTACTCCAGTGTATAGAGCCTTGCCTCTAAGGTAGGCCCCACATGGTTTGCCTCTTTTTTTAATTTAACATAACGCGTCAAGTCACAATTTGTTTGTTCACCCGTGGTAGACGATCCTCCCTCCACCAAGTGGACAACCAGTACACGTGCCAAATTACCACGTGGGCTGCCTTTTTCGTACAGAAATGAGCTCCACCGTGTACCTGCGCGGGTGTGGTTGGGAAAGAGACGGGAGTACGTGCACCATGCATGCACCTCTTCTCTTTGTGCACGTCCCCCACCTACGTGGGTGTGTGTGAGAGATATAAACCGCGTTCGTGAGTGTTTTTTGTTTTGGGTTGGAGGGTGGGGGTGTTGATTTCGTGAATTATTTGTGGGAATATGTGTCGATGACATCTCAAACAAAATTTTGCATGCAATGTGTGTGAAATGGAGGCCTATCCATATCATACGTAGAGGGTCGGGCAATCCATGAGAGGAGAGGGAGGGGTCATGGCTATCGATAGAGTCGAAGAGAGGATCAAGTGGGTGGGTGCGAGATCGATGAAGAGAGCCATCGAAATTGTGTGTGTGTGCAAGTCAAAGATATAGCACGACTGGCCTACCGGAACTTTAGAGGGCACATGTCAAGTTTGTGTGTGGCAAGGATACATGACTAGAGCGCTAGATGTATCGGTGTGTGTGTGGGGGGGGAGGGGGTGGGGGAGGGGTAGGCAGAGGCCTAACTATAGAGGTAGAACGACTCGTATATGTGTTGAGAAGGAGAGACCCAACTATGTCTTGAGGGAGATCGGTCGACATCCATACATAACTGAAGGACGGGAAATATGATGGGACAGAGAGAGAGAGAGAGAGAGAGTAGAGAGAGAGGGAGGGAGAGGGAGGGAGAGGGGTAGAGTGCTGGATGGGTGATGGAGTTGCTTCTCGGAGATGTTGGGAGGGGCCTACTAGACAAACTGAGGGTCGAACTGCAATGTTATCGATAAGAGTGGGGATGTGTTTCTGTGTGTGCCTGTGAGTGTTAGATCTGTCGGGATGCATCCATGGATGATGAAGGGGAACCATGTGTTTGGTAAGCAAACCTAACTAGATCGGTAGATCATCTGTTGTTTGTTGGAGGAAGGAAGAGACACAACAAATGAGGTAGATCGATCGACGTGTGGGTAAAAACGAGTTATAAGGACCTAGCTAGCTATATGTATAGCGAGAGATCGGTCGGTGTACGTCCATTTGTTAAAGGCAAATAAGGCCCAGCGTGATGGATAGACAGAGAGAATGGAGCTAGGAGGTGGTGCGAGATGCCCAACTACTAGCTAGGTAGGGGGAGGAGTGTGCGGTTGTGAGATCGATGAAAAGAGGGGCGAGAGTTTACACGTGTGTCTGACCGTATGAGAGACATGAGGCAAGGACACATAAAGGAGGAGATTGAAGGTGTGTGTGTATGTTGTAGGCAGGCATCGCTGGACAGGTTTATCGATCGGTGTGTGTCAGAAAGGAGTTGTGGAGACTCTGGGAGAACGACCTAAAGAAAAAAAATGAATGTGCCCGGTGGATAGAATGCCGAGGGAGGGGGAGGGCGAGGAGGGCGTGTGCATGTGCACGAGAGAAAGTTAGTGGTAGCTACAAAGGTTAGAGGATTGTGTGGGTGTAAGAGACTAACAAAGATCATAATTTGATATGAAAGCGGATTCATATATTTGAATAGGAGATCATAGTGTTTTAAACATTGCATGCATGAATATAGCGGCGATACACGTGTTGTGCACATGTTATACCATAATGTGATAAGCATGGCGTTTGCAACTCACAGCTAAATGCCAAACAATCTAAACCATACTATACATCAAACAATCTCACATTTTATTTGAATTTGTGATAATGTGTGGCGTTTGCAGCTTACAACTAAATATCGAGCAATCTAAACAATACTATATATCGAACATTCTCACATTTTATTTGAATTTGTGGTAACATGTGGTGTTTGCAACTCACATCTAAATACTTGTAGGCGTAGGGGGCGGGGCACCATACATAATGTGATAAACACATTATACATATGAGACATGGTTTAGATTATGAAGATCTAGCTAGAGCTAGAAATCTAATGTGATTTGAAATCAAAATAAAGTGGATTCAAAAAATCTAGTTCGAGTTCCTATAGTACACATAGTTCATATGTAACTCAAGACTAATCATGTGGTGCGCTGTGAAGATAATACACAAACGATGGTTTAACTTGACAATAATGATGATTGTAGATCTTATTAAAACAGAGAAATGAATTCAAATGCTTTGAATTCACAACAATCATTACTGTAGATCTCATTCAAATTTAGTTCATATTGAAGCGGTAGTATATACGTTTGGAATGCACTAAAACGTCCATTTGAGTAGTAGGTTCCATGCATTATACACGTAGCGAAATATTTTAATTGAACATAACATGAATTCAAAGTTTTGAATGACATTTGTAGTGCGCATTGATTTGGTACAGTACATGTTAGGCTTGTCCGGAAATTTTAACACACGCCTTGTTAGCCCGAAATATTTAAGATATATCTTTGTCTCGTTGTGCTCCGACAACTCCCTCCATCTCAACCAGCGCCTTTCTATTCCGAAATTACAAAGCGTATGAAAACTCCAACCTCCTGTGAAATCCCGACACACGAAATGCCCGTGGCACCGAACCAGACCGTGCACATTCTTATTATGAGAAGGGGTCATTCGAGCCTATGGAAATAGGATACTCTGTTTACATAGAAATCCCTACGTCCTTACATTCTATTTAGGATTAGGAAGAGGTGTAATCAGACCTGCTTTTGACTGAACTGAAAGAACCGCCTCAAATCGGTGGGGGGTACTTTCATAACTTACCCCACATTTCGGACAAGCGCGTCTCCAAGCCATGGTTCCCCACTGCCATCCCATCCGCCCACCCATTCGTACACCGAGACCGCGAAAACCCGCGACGAAACCCCACACCCTGCTCCGTCCGCCACCCAGCCGAAGCCTCTTCCCCGATGACGTCGTCCACAGCAACACCTCGACGTCCCTCATCCACCGTACCGGATGAGGATCCGTTGTCGATCTCATTGTCTCGCCGGTTCAGCCACCCCGTCCTCCACCTCCAAGGAGCTGCTCCGACGTTCCCCTCGTCTTTCGCGCCACCTCCATTCCCACACCACCGTCTTCACCTGCACCACCAGAAGAGCATCATCATCACCATTTCCTCGGATGAAGATGCGGCCTAATCGGCGCCACCAAAGAGGTTGTATACTAATCAATGCATTTTCTTCTTGATTCGATCTCACGGTGCTGTCGGCGCTCGGTCCCGAGCCGACACGGCGCGGCTCCATCCACGGCGGCGTCACCGGCTACTTCCTCCATGGTGTCACTCCCTCAGCGGCGACATCCACATCAGTAGGAGCTACTGCTGCTTTAGCTCTCGCTCGCGCTACTGCTCCGCTCTTGCTCTCGGTCCCATGCCTGGTCTGCTCTTTCTATTGCTCTTGCTCGCGCTGCTTCTCTCGCTCTTGCTCTTGCTTGCGATGCTGCTCCGATTTGGCTATAGTTCAGTCGACTGAATCGACTTTTGGGTCAGTCGATTTTCAAGGGGTGGGCTCGCCGGCGTGAAGGAAGAACTAGCCGCAGCGGGGAGGGGGGCTCGCCGGAGAGGTACCCCACTATCTATCTTAGGGTTTAGGATGGGGGTGGTGGTCGCCGGTGATGGCGGGGCATTGGCGGGGCGGTGGCGTGGGGATCGCCGGAGAAAAAGCTCGGCACGGGGGGGCCTAGAGGGATGGCCTGGGCGGTGGTGGACCAGCGGTGGGGAGTGTTTTCGGGGCGGGCGAGGCGGCGCACCGCCGGCCGAGAGCGGCGGGGGGCTGCTGTTTGGCCGGTGGTGGCTGGCGGCTCAGGGGGTGGAGGTTGAAGATGAACTGCAGGCCCTTGATTTCATATCCAACGGCTGCAAAATTGACTAACAGAGATGAAAAAGTTAGTCGACCGACGTGTAGCCTCACCTTGCTAGTGCGTTCAGTTTCGACAGCAAAATTCAGTTTCGACAGCAAAATTCAGTTTCGACAGTTAAGTTCAGTTTCGACACTTAAGTTCAGAGATGAGTGGCTGATGTATTTTACATCTAGCACTTTCTGGTTATATATTTTACACCATGTATTGGAGATGCTATTAGAATTCTACTCAGGTTAACGTTGTTCATTGTCTCTCTTGTCCTGCTTCAGCCTCGGCGTCGTACAACTCACCGGAGCTGCTCCAACGACGAAACCCTCCATCACAGCAGAGCAGTACCTCAGGCTCCATCTCTAGATGCCTAAGATCTTCTTCCCCTCCTCCGACAGCAAAGTCAACCGGAGCATCCTCACCGGCCAACCCAATCACGCTGAGATCGACATGGCTTCGCCAAAGAGGTTGTACACTTGTTGCATCTCTTTTTTACTCTACATATTATATATATTGTCAAGTGAGCACATGGATTTGTTCCTTTAGTGTCTCCTTGAAAGAAAAAACGTAGGAATTTTAATTTTCACTTGTCCTCCTTTTCAAATTCCTATTCATGAAGCACAAGACTAAGAGATAGTAGCATAATAGCATTATAATCGTACATTTTCTTGTGGTTTGACTTAATCTCACCATGCTTTTTTGCATCCTGTGATCTTCCAATTGTTGTGAATCAAACATCCAGATTGGCAAAAATCATGTGTTTTTAAATTCTTTGTTTTGCACGTGCATTCCTATCCTATTCCTATCTATTTCCTATCCCCGCATTGTTGGAATCCTCCAATTCAAACAAGCCCTTACAGAATTACTTCTCTTACAGATAGTTGTCAAAGAAAACCTTGTGTGGTTTGTCCCGCTCCTGATGCGCCATCGTCCACCCCAGCTCAGCTGCTCCAACGAGAAAAGGGTCCAGCACAGCAGGGATCCGGCCTCCAGACTGTCTTTTGCCGCCTCAGATCTTCTTCCCCGCCGCTGGCAGCCATGAAAACTGCATTACCATCATCAACCGAGCAGATGACCTCGAGTACTACACGGGTCCGCAAGAGAGGTCGCACTCTTTCGTGTCTGCTTACGTTATGCATCGCTTAATATTACATGCTACTTTATCATCCTATTCACCAATTAGACTCCGAGTCAGCTCCAAACTAATGGTCGAACTTGAGTTTTTAAATGGTTGTGGGGTACATATCAGGGCCGCTATCAATAGTATCTATCTACTATCTGGTTAATCTCCGGTGTCTACTATGAGTTCATGTTGGGTGGGAAACAAACAGTAAAGAAGCCATTATTTGTATTTTTCAACTGAAGCCATTATCTGCCTGCTATTATTGGTTTTGGGTCTATCCACATGTTTCTACCATCACTCTGGATTTCTGCATGCACTCCTTACATAATCTCACTATGTTTTATTCCTATGCATGACAACTATTGTAAACAATGGAACTGAACATGTAGAGCAAAAGAGACGAGCCTTGCGTGGCAATAAAATTTCATGCAGACATCACTCCATGGTAGGCGCAAAGGCAGCCCCCCCTCCACGCATTTCAGATTGTAATCGAGAGGAAGATATCTGTTCTGAGGGGGATTCAGAAGGAGAAGACAACTCCTATTTACCCCCTGAGATCTTCGCTCTAACTTGGCATGCTGATGTTGGTTATATCATACATATGGTGTCTTGCATTGCATACTTTATTCATCAAATATGTCATCTGCTTAGTTTAGACATCCTTTGTGCGAATGCCATCTGTTTAGTTTATTCATTGTTTATGTGAATTATGTAACGCCATCTTGTTTAGCCAGGCATCATATATGTGAATTTTGCAATGCCATCCTGCTTAGCCAGTCATCTTATATGTAAATTATATCAGGCCATCCTTTTTTTACCGTTACATATTACATTTGTCAACAATGTTAGTACATTCAACTGCTCTTCGTGTGCATCAGCCATTTAACATGGTGATGGCAAATTCTGGAGTGAAAACAAGGTCTTTAGAGCATACTATGCTATCTGACGAAGCGCATATCTCGCTGGTTACGGATAGATCCTCAGAGGAGGATTCAAAGATAGATGACCAGTCCTATCCCCCCCCTCCCGAGGTGTATGCTCTAACTTGGTAGGGTTATGTTGCTCATATCGTGCGTATGGTGTCTCGCATTGCTATGTCATTTGATTAGTTTAGACATGTTTTGTGTGAATGCCACCTGTTCAGTGTCTATTACCATATATGTGAATTATGCATTGCCATCTTGTTGCAAGACATTATATATGTGAATTATACAATGCTATCTTGTTGCAAAGGCATTATATATGTGAATTATGCAATGCCATGCTGTTTAGCCAATCATCATGTATGTGAATTATATCATGCTATCATTTTTTTGTATTACGTGTTCCATTTCTCGACAACGTTTGTATTTTCAACTACTCTTCCTGTGCATCAGCCATTTGAAGTGGTGATGGAAGTATCTGGAGTGAAAACAAGGTATTCAGAGCAGACAATGCTACCTGCTGAAGTAGACATCTTGCTGGTTACAGAGAGCTCCTCAGAGGAGGATTCAGAGACTGATGACCAGTCCTATTTCCCCCATGCAGTCTATGCTCAAACTTGGCAGGGTTATATTACCCATGTCATGCATGTTGTCTTGCATTGCTTAGTTTTTACATCATATATGGATTTCCATCTGCTTACATGCTTACTATATAAATCATATATTTGAATTATATCATGCCATCATGTTTACATAGTACATACACATCATCTATCTGAATTATGGCATGGCAACCCATTTAATAAAGACATCATATAGTTATATCATCTCATCTGTTTAGTGTTTACAGTCATCATATTTTGAATTATGGCATTCTAGCCGTGAATGTATGTGAATTATGGCATGCCAACCTATTTAATAAACACATTATATAGTTATGTCATGTCATCCTGTTTACATAGTCTCATATTTTGAACTATGTCTTTCCATCTTTTTTAGTTAGCCATCATAATGTGAAATTGTGTCATGCTATCCTGTTTAGTTAGCCATCATATATGTGAAATTGTGTCATGCTATCCTGTTTGGTTAGACAACATAAATATGAACTATTTCATGCCCTCTTTTATTCCCCACTATCCATTGCATGTGTCTATCATACAATGTCTATACTTTATATTACTTTTCTTGTTTATCATCCATTTGAATTGGAGAGCGTGATGGAAGTATCTAAGGGAGTAACAACACCGTCTTCAGAAAAGATAGTGCCACCAGTTGATGCAGATAGAACCACGGTTGTACTTGCCCAAGGACCAGATCCACCACACATAACCCAGACTCTCGCATATTGTACCCCTACCCAGTTGGACAGAGAACCAGCTACACCCCTTCTAACCCCAACCCCGGCAGATAGTAACCCAATTCCAGTTGACACAGCACTGTCTCCAGCACAGAGCACCCAAACACGAGCAGTTAATAAGGGAAATGCAGTGCCCAAAGCATGAGGACCACCACTCTGAATCCCAACTCAACGCTTAAAGAAGAAGAAGATTTGTTCTCAGGCTAGGTTCTGTAGCTATGGTTCATACTCCTTTGCTCTTGTATTACTGTATTTACTCATACCAACTATTTTCAAATTTGAAGGATGGAATTGAAACTCCAATGGCGCAACAGGTATGTTTTAAACCTCTTTCTTTAACTGGTTTGCTGTTGTAACCTGCTCAATGTTGATTCAGTTTCAATTGAATAAATAGTTATGTTCTCATGTCATGCACATTACAAGTGTTGTTATTGCTCTATAGTTACCCACACTTACATTCTGTCTATTCTTCTTTGTCTTGAACAAATATTATCTGAGCTGTGTCTCTATCTTGATTTGGCAACAAAATCTAGAATGATATAGACCATAAAGTGACCATGGTACATAGATATATGTTTGTTTCATGCTGTTATCCTGTCCACTTTACTACTGAACTCATTTACCAAAATGAGTTTCATATACAACATGGTAAACATGTGATGTGTCTCTTTGTTTCTCTTTTAGAATGCGTACAAAATATTGGAGAACAGTACCGCATTATCCAATGGTAAAGGAAGTAATGCAGATAAGGTTCAAGATAGTGAGACATCCCTGTTGGTCTCCAAGAAAGCTGATAAAAACTATCTTGACGACAGTGAGGGAACCCAAAAGTCCTGTCTTGATGTAGTGTTCGAGTTACTGGCCACTACTGCTGGCACAAGATCTTCGAACTCGCTGCCTAAATCAGTTCGTCTTTTTGAGTCTCAACTTCAAGTTGAAAGACATCGATCAGATGTGGTGTCACAGGAAGCTAAAGGACTGAGGAAGTCCCTGCATAATTCAGATGCATATTTTCTGGTACAACAGCAAGTACTGGAGGATTTAAGCACCAAACAAGAGAAAGTTAATAAGCTTGCTAAGCATCTTGCCAGCATTATGGGTACCCAGGATATTGTTTCGTGAGATCTTCTAAAGTGGTTTCAGTTCTGGATTTGTTTTGCTGCGGCGTTTATTTGTGTTGGTCGCCAACTTTGACAACCAGTGTATATGATATGCTGCTTTGTTCCCTATATTTGCACTGGTGGCGAACTTTGATGCCCATTGGATGTAATATGTGTAATAGCCGTGATAGCCTAGCGTTAGTTGCTTGCTTATTTATTTCCTTGTTGTCTTGTTTATTTGTTTGCTTGTAGTCATTGCAGTTCTTTTTCCACGGTTTGCTAGTGGCTGCAATAACCTATTTTTTAAAAGTAGGCCAGAATAACCAAGGGCTAATATTTACTGTAGTGACACTGGGCCTCCTACTGGCAGTAGACAACAGTGGGCCTTCTACGGGCCGTCAAAACAATGGGCCTCCTACAGGTCGTAGAAACAATGGGCCTTCTGCGGGCCGTATCATCAATGGGCCTTATACGGGCCGTATGATCGATTGGCCAGACATGGGCCAAACAGACCGCATTATGGACGTAAACGGGCTAGAGTTGGAATCGTCCATTCATGGGCCGACCATAACGGGCCATCTTTAATAGGCCTATTTGATGACGCTATAAAAACGGCCCAACGTATTAACGGACCACAAACGGGCCGACTGTAACCACAGGCTGAATTTGGCCCAGAAGCAGAAAATGACAGTAACGGACCGTAAGTAAACGAACGCTGGAAAGCCCAAGAATAAATGGGCTCTGAGAAGGTCGAAAGATAACATGGGCTGGAAATGGCCCAACGGAATAACGGGCCGTTAATGGGTATAAAGTGATACACTCTTCATTACGGGTGACGGTGTCCTGGACTAGGGGGGTACTCAACGCATCGTCTCCCGATCAGTTGGATTGGGCCGAGGACCCTCATGGCCGTATACTCATGGGCCAGTCCAGACAGCTGCCGCATACAAGGAAGAATCCACATGACTTGGCGATCAAGACAGGGACTCCTCTCCCACCGGCGTATTCGGCTAGGACTCTTGTTATCCTAGGCCTTTGGTGCATTATATAAACCAAGGCCAGGCTAGTCGATAGACATATACACAACAATCATACCATAGGCTAGCTTCTAGGGTTTAGCCTCTCTGATCTCGTGGTAGATCAACTCTTGTACTACCCATATCATCAATATTAATCAAGCAGGAGTAGGGTTTTACCTCCATCGAGAGGGCCCGAACCTGGGTAAACATTGTGTCCCTTGCCTCCTGTTAACATTGATCCTAAGACGCACTTCTTGGGACCCCCTACCCGAGATCCGCCTGTTTTGACACCGACATTGGTGCTTTCATTGAGAGTTCCGCTGTGTGATCGGCGAAAGGATCAATGGCTCGACTACAGGTCAACTGCGACATCGGCTTCTTCGTCACCAGCTCAACTGGTCACCTTGGCTTGACCGAGGACTGCGCCCTACCTCCGATCATCATGTTCGGATGAAGGTCTTCATCAACACCAACTCCGATCTCTATGAAGATCATGGAGGAGTCATCCATGTAGCTCGGGGGCTCAACGTCAACATTGCCCTCAGGCGACCGTGCTGTTTTTCTGGACAGCAAACTTGTATACGCCGCCACCGCCTCCTCGAGTGTCTCTTAAACGATTACTTCAGTGGAATTATGCGGAATTAAGTCTACAACAACCCTGCAAAAATTTCGTCGAGTTCCGATGGAGGAATCTCTGGCAATCTCTGATATACCGGAGCCCTGTTGAATCTGGACGAGAATCCAGACGAGTTTAGGGAGTGGTATCCAGCATCTAGCTCGGATGTCCTTTGGAGGATCCAACCGTTGATTTGCTGCGGAATTCCCATATCTACCACCTGCCAAAAATTTCATCTCGATCCGACCGTCCAAACTCCGGGAAACTTCCGGTTAGTGCATCACTTTTTGGATCTGTTTTCTACGCGAGAACGAATCCGACCCAATTCATCTTCTTTATGAACGGTATCTTGGATATCCTTTTTGAAGGAAGTTTTCGTATGGGTTGTTGTGTTTTATTCTCAAACACATCCTAGTACTATTAAAAGTATTCTTGCAATACGAACTTCACCGTCGGGCCGGTGTCAAACCAGCCCGACAACATCACTCCACGGCGGCCGACCTGCGTTAGACACGTCGTCGCTTTGTTGAGCCGAGCTCAATTTCTTCGAATCATCATCTCGGCCAGCCGAACAATAGTTCGGCATCGCGAACGATAAATCGTCACCAACATCGCCACCCCACGGATTACACGGAGCGGGCACACCTGCATCGCCACACGGTCACTTCATCAAGCCGGCATCGACCATGTCACGACCTGCATCGCTGGACCAGGGGCTTCATCATCTCTTCATCAACCTACTCCGGAGACTTCGGCGTCGCAGGCCGACCAGCTTCGTCACGTTAGCTGGACCGAGGGCTTTGCCTCGGCGAGCCAACCTTTGCCAGCATCGCCATGCTGTTGCTTTATCGCCCATCAGGCAATAGGTGTGCGGATCGAGTCCCAATTTTGGGAATCACCTTGCTTCGGATTGCTACAACAAATAAGCCAGGTGCTATTAACCCTAGTATTTTTTGCTTATTAGGGTTCATTTTTTTCAATGAATTGTTACGCTGGTTTGTCTGTCATATGTACGCAGGTCTATCAAATGGTGGCCACATTAACGATGGTCGCATGGTGGTTCGGTCAGTTTTCGTACATAGTCCGGCGAACGCCGCATCCGGAACTCGAACAGACCTGTGAATTCAGTCCTTGCCATGCCTTTACCGCATCACGCCGCTGCCCTGCATCGACATTGACTTCGGCGCCAGGCCATATTTCTTTTATTACTCACTTTGCATAAATTATTTGTTATGCAATGAATTTTTTTAATTTTATTATTACTATTATTATCTTCGGTTTGCACTATTTTTTGTGCACAGGAAAATGATCCAGCCGGACTATATCCTTTGGCGTCATCTCGGCTGGACGGGGGGCTTCGTCAACACTTCATTACCCCATGCCGGGGACTTCGGCATCACCCTGCCGTCCTGCATTGACCGTGCTATGTCACCACTTCGGAGTGCCGAGCTCTTTGCTCCGCCACCTCGGGACCGGCTCGGGATGGAACCTTGTCCCGCATCAAGCTCGGACCGCGTCATCAATACCGAACACATTAACCAGCTAAGTTATCTTCATGCTCAAAGTTTTAAATTTTTAACTTGTGTTCGGCTCGGCCAAGCATTATACTTTTTTGGAAAAAAGTCGCTTGTAAAAATTTCCTTGTCCAAACTTCGTTTGTGACGCGCAAATTCAAATACCCCGTTTACTTGGGGGCTTTCTTCATGAAGCTTTTTCCTCTTGCATATGGTTATACTTGTACGGCTTCGTTCCTTGTTCGTGTATTACGCCACAATATGCACCATATTGACTTAAGCGATTTGCAAGCTGGGTTGCCTGGCTCCTATGCTTACCCCTACGTTCCCGATTGTTCGGCTAGGGAGTAAAGGGAGCACCTCTGCGATTGTCACGATCGGGTCACCCGAGCCGGACCTCAGACAGGGTGAAGCCGAAAGCTAGCGCTCTTATTGTTTTCAATCATGGTCGGCCCACAACGGAACTCATGAGTACAAAAAATCTATTGCACAAGTCTCACAATAACAATGAGCACCGAAGAAAGGTATCGGTGGGGGTACTATTTTCTTTGAAGATGCTTCTTACACTTTGCAGTAATATAGCATAAGTTCCCTGAGCGCGCTTTGTCTGTTACAGCCTTATGGCCTGATTGCCTGGTTATTGGAAACACAGTCGATATTCTCGACAGATGGAGTACATAACACTTTTCGGTCTTTGACCGAAGAGGGAGAAGCCGACGGTCGGTTAAGACGTGTTTAAAGTTCGGTTGAACATAGATATGATATAAGTACTTCGGTACATGCAATCATTCTTTTACCCAAGTCACTTGGGGGCTCTTAAATTTATATGAGTTGTTTTATGATAAGTGTTTTTCTTCTTAGTCGTTGCAAAGTTTTTATTATTATTTATCACTCCTTTTTTCGACACAAGTGTGCGGTCACTAGCCGGGGAGCCTAATTTCTCTCTCAAAGCCGCTAGAGTTTAGTTTGCTAAACTGCCCTAGTAAGAAGTACTCCGCCTTCGGGATAGGAGGTTGAAGCCGTAGGCTGACCCGCTTGAAAGTTTTGAGATAGGATGTGTCATGTTAAAGCACGGCAGAAGCACTTTTTTTCCTCTAAAGTCCAATTTTCGGATTGGCACCGAACACTTGATCTAGTTCGGACATTAACCTTTTGAATAAGTTTTTTGGCTTTTCGAGCCCATGGCACTTTTAAACTATTTGTGTGTTTTCAGCACAAGTCTCGCAGTGCAACACCGGACACCTTTAGAGATTCGGCAAAAACATTCTCGGATATTGCTATATATGCATCGTTTTCGAATTGTGTCTTCGATCAATAGTTGGGTTGCCCGGCTCCTGCGCTTGCCTCCTATGTTCCGCTTTGTTCGGCTAGGTGTGCAAAGGGAGAACCACTGCGATTGTGCTTCCAACTCACATGGTTAAGCACCTCAGTGGAGAAAGCCGAAAACTGAGTGTCACAATAAGCGTAAACTGGTCGGTGATCTGATGACGGCGTTAAACGACAGGCCATTCATAACAATGGCCTAAGTGTTTACGGCTTGACCTCGACTGTCGCCGAACACTACCGGGGGCTATTAACTGGCCTCCCAAACTAAATCCTCGATATTTTGCTCTTACATTGGAGCTGAGGTTTCATGATCATGCTTAGCATGACAACCCAAAGAAAGGAACCGATAGCGGGACTATTTTCTTTGGAAGACATTTCTTCTGTTAAACAGTAATATAACATGTCTCTCCGCGTACCTCTGTTTATAAAACCGTATGGCCAGATTGCCTTGTTTGTTGTAAATCTTTGCCCTCATAAAGGCTTTATAAAGTAGGACAAACACTCCTCGGCTATTCGCCGAGGAGGTGGAAGTTGATGGTCGGTCAACAAAGTTTTGTACAATACGGATCCGAGCATTAATGACGTAAAGTACTTGGATACATAGAGTCATTACACATAATTTGTGATTTTACTATGGATATCGATCCTTAATTCGGCCTCCCGTGCCCGCATTAAGGCTCGGGGGCTACTGGGCTTCGGAATTATTATTTACAAATGTTAAAGGGGCACATCGATCCGCTGATCTAGTGTTGCCACCCAACCAGTGTCTCGGGGGCTTCTGCATTGCTTGTCCAATGCAGAAAATTTTAAGTGTAATACAGTCTCCGAGGAGATTTTGATCCTCGGGTTAGTCGGCCGCACCCAACCTGAGTCTCGAGGACTGAGCATGCCGCTTTTTGTGTCCCGAAGTATTCTGCCAAGCTAGGACTTGATCCTCAGACCGATTTTGCAAATCAACCTGAGTCTCAGCGGCTACGGAGATCAGCGGTCTTATGTCATCCTTCATGTGCATCTCGGGTTTTAGACCGATACCCACCTTGAGGGCTACTGGCTATGTATCTCGGCAGAGAATAAATTGCACCAATCACAAATATTGACAAAAAATTGGCACACATTCGGGGTGGTGCACCACCTCGGAAGCAGTCTGGCATAAAGCTCGGCCGCTAGTGGCTGGCTCCATAGAGGGCATTTCCAGCATTAAGCTCGGCTAAACTCCTTCAAAATTCTTTGAACCAAGGTGATTTATGACACCTTGGATACAGTCCGGCGTTGGAGCTCGGATACATAGTCCGGTGTTGGAGCTCGGATACAGTCCAGCGTTGGAGCTCGGATACATAGTCCGGCATTAGAGCTGGGAAGCAGTCCGGCATTGGTGCTCGGCTGCAAAAGATACCTCGAATGCAGTCCGGCGTTGGAGCTCGGACGCAAGAGGACGTTGTCGCCCGGGAACAACTTCAAACCCGAGGTGTGGCATAAAAATAACAAGGCATTGATAAAGGCCGGAAACTTAAAGGGGCTCCTCGGATACCCGACGTATAAACTTGTCGAATGCATTTCGGCGATCCTCAAAGATCGAAGATGAGAAGATTTGTTGAACCAGTTTTCAAGACCGGCAACCGAAGATGAAGAACAGTTCGGAAGAATCGAGGAGCGTCCCTAACTTGAAGACCGGTTCAGGGGGCTACTGACGGTGTCCTGGACTAGGGGGTACTCAACGCGTCGTCTCCCGATCAGTTGGATTGGGCCGAGGACCCCCATGGCCGTATACTCATGGGCCAGTCCGGACAGCTGCCTCATACAAGGAAGAATCCACAAGACTTGGCGATCAAGACAAGGACTCCTCCCCCACCGGCGTATTCGGCTAGGACTCTTGTTATCCTAGGCCTTTGGTGCATTATATAAACCGAGGCCAGTCTAGTCGATAGACATATACACAACAATCATACCATAGGCTAGCTTCTAGGGTTTAGCCTCTCTGATCTCGTGGTAGATCAACTCTTGTACTACCCATATCATCAATATTAATCAAGCAGGAGTAGGGTTTTACCTCCATCGAGAGGGCCCGAACCTGGGTAAACATTGTGTCCCTTGCCTCCTGTTACCATTGATCCGAAGACGCACTGCTTGGGACCCCCTACCCGAGATCCACCGGTTTTGACACCGACAACGGGCCAGTTTCACCACGGGCCGTTAATGGATGTAAAGTGATACACTGTTCATTACGGGCCAGTTTCACCACGGGCCGTTAATAGGCCAAGAGTTACATAGGGCCTCATATGGGCCGAAAGACGTCATGGGTCATACATGCGCCAGAAGTGAAAACGGGCTGGAATCATATAGGATGGCCCAGATGACGCTACTGGGCCTAATTCGGATAGAGCATAACGGGCCTTGGGTTAGCAGGCTGTAAATGGGCTATATGCGAACAGGCCGTTAATAGGCTTTCCATGGGCCGGCCCGCCACCTTTTGACCAAGTCAAACGGGCCGGCCGTTTCACAGGAATGGGCCTCTATTGGGCCGTGCCACGTGTCGACGTATCATAGGCGCGTTCTGTCGAATGAGTGGATGACATCTGTCCCAACGATGAACCGACACGTGTTTCCTCCAGCCAATGATGATTTTACACGTGGAAAATCCCCATTGGTCGGGGTTGTTAACGGGTTATCGGATCCAAAACCCGACCCGATAGCTTGACGGCGTTCCGTTACGGTGGATGCCACATGTCGGTCACGCTTGACGAAAGCACTTCTGTGACACACGATTTATCAGCATGGAAGTTGACACTTCCGTGATGATAATTTTGGTAATGTCATGGAACACTTCTATGACAGCACAGGTATGACTATCTTGATTCTGTCATAAATTTGTCATGGATGGCAGTGTACCAGACCAACGAGCCTTTTATTTTGGCAAATCAAGCAACACAGATATTTTTCTTGGAAGACACATTTGCTCGTAGCGATGACTGGAGAGTATTGCAAAGGCTTGAGCAGAGGAATTCGTTTAATGAAGTTGCACAACAAGATGATGCTTACACTGCTCCTGATGTACAAGATAACACAGATGTTCCTAATACCTTTGAGAACCATCACGTCAATCATGCCGGCGAAAAGATTGCCTGTCGTGCTGTGGACATACAAGAGTTGATCAAGAAGAAGCCAACGTTCGAGGATGTTGAGGACGAAGAAGAAGATGACACCATGGGGAATTACAATTCAGACTGATACACATGGCGAAGATGTTGACACTGCTGCTGCGGATGATGATTACATTGCTTTTGTCGTATTTGCCTATCAGAAGACGTTTTTTTATCTACTATGTGAAATTGTGTTTGCTATGACAAGTGAAACCTGATGAACATGTTGTTTAGTATTTTGTTGTGAGAACATCACTTGTTATGTATGTTGATTTGTGTTTGGTGATTGGATGACAACTAAAACATGATGACATTGTTGTGTAGTTGTACTCATATTTGGCTGTGAAACTTGAATTTGATGACATAGTTTGTTGTTGGACTGCAATTTGCTCGACGTCTTCGAATGAGAACGAAGCTGACCCGACAAGGCCTCTGCTATTTATTTATTTATATGAGCAAAAGGGGATACCCCCTGATTTCTATTAATAGAAATTATTAGATGTTCACAACACTACGCCCATCCTGCTACACAGGTTTCATTCATTACTAGTTTCAGCAAAGTGCTCATGTCGTAGCCACTGAATACATCACGAGTGCTACATACACTTCAAATAAAGAGACAATCATCCTACAGAGCACATCGATTTTGCCCATTATCTTCACATGCTCTTTCATCTCCTCATTGCTGTCAAGGCCGTTCAGCAGCTGTTGCTTGTCCATGATCAGAGGAACTGCATCTTTAACCTTCTGCTCTGCATCTTCCTCTTCTACTGTTCCTTCAATTACTTGTCCAACACCCCAACCTACTGGTATTGGGATTCCTCGGCTAACCAAATAATCAGCGTAGTTGCATTCCCCCACATCAGCAACTTACCAGAAATACAAATCACACGAATCTTCCCTTTTCTGCACGAATCAAATTGGAAGATCATCAACCAAACTGTTAAAAAAATCAGCAACTGAAAGCAGCAGAACAACACTTAAACATATTATTACCCCATGATTCGGGCATTTGTAGAAGACTCGGCCAGGGTTGCGGATTGTGGTTGAGAAGTGACAGATGACTCTGCGTGATTTGCAGCAGTGGCACCACACCAACGGCAGCGGGTTGAGATGAGCAATTGGCTGCGGTGCGCGTGCCAGCGGGGGTGTGATGAGACCCACACGCGATGGTACGGGTGGCGACTTGGCGCATATCTGGTTGTTGCATGCTGAAGAGCAGGTGGACGAGCAGCCAGCGGACATGGTTGCTGTGGCTAGAGCTTCTGATGCTAGGCAGAGTAAGTAGAGAAGAGGAGAAGCGAATGTTGGATATGTCAGTTTCATTGCTTGCAGAGTAGCATAGCACCATATATAGAATATAGTCATAGTCTAGGTTTGGATTCGAACCAGCTACAGGAGCACGTCTTTCTATTTTCTAAAACTTGGCAACGTCTCTTTACCGGTACACTAGCTTGTTCTGTACGCCTTCCCAAGTCTTTGATTTTCTTTCCCTTTCTTTTGCGAGGAAGGAAGGAGGAAAAAATTGAGAGTTCCTCAGACTCAAACCCAAGACCTCTCGGTTGAAAACCAAGGGTGCTAGTCACTTATGTGGCGAACATTCCCTGTGAGGAGGACGGCAGACGAACGCATTTTCCTCGCAGTTTTCTTCCTATATATAAAAAAGTATGCTACTTGGTGTCCTCTTAGTCAAAAAAACGATTGTGCCAACCTTGACTGTTGGATTGACATTCAACGTCTGTCGTGTTTCTTCGGTCTCTTCTTCCTCGATTCGCCAAAGCCAAACCAGCACCGGCGGGACCACCTGCTCCCGCCTCCCACGGGTGGCTGTGATCTTCCCTGGCTCTTGTTCGTTCCCGTCCGAGGCCTCACCATCGTCCTCCACCTTAGTTCGATCGCCGCGGCGCCGCCCTCCAGTGTTGTCAACATGGTCAACAACCGAGAGGAATAAGGAGATGAATGTACATGGTGAGGATGACAGTAGGGACCCAGCAGCACGCGTAGTAATTTTGTTTTTTCGGGACGGAGAAGAGTATCAACTGGGTTGTGCGGGACCCATGGCCCGTCTAGCCCAGGCTTTTATTTCATATGTTTAGCACATGACCAGCCCAGTTTGTTTTTTTCCTTTCTGAAAAATGGCTAGCCAGCTATTTTGTTTTTTGCAGAATAACCAACATAGGCCTACTTGCTTTTCTACGCCCTGCTCGGCTGGAAATCTTTCAAGACGAGGAGGGATGCATTTTGCCCAGAAAATGGGCTATAAGTAATAAGAAATGGGCTATAAGTAATAAGAAATGGGCTTTAAGTAATAAGAAATGGGCTATAAGTAATAATAAATGGGCTCTAAAATGAAAAAAATACAGCAAACACGCAATTAGTTCCAAAATACTGTTTTCTTTCGGATTTTGATATTTTAAATTTCATTGTTTTTGTGCAGGTAAAATTTCATTGAATTTAAATTAAGGTATATTTAGATTTAAAATTATTTGAATCTGGCTAGAAATTTCGGGCTGTATGCTGTTTGGGACAGATTTGGAGGCTGACATGTGGGTCTACTAGGTTGACGTGTACTTTGGCTTTGTCAACTTAGTCCACAAACGATTCTAGCAGCAGTGATAGTTGGATGTTAATCCAACGGCCGTGATGCTTCTTCAATATCTGATCTTCTTGCTCCAGCCGCCCAAACCAGCTCCGGTGGGACTGCCTGCTCCCGCCTCCCGTGGCCGACTGTGCTGCCGCACAGGCCGCACCGCCCCACCCTACTTCATTGCTGGCCAGGCCATTCCTCTACTCACCCACACCTCCTGTTATTTTCTGGCGACGGCAGCCGGACCAGTAAACCCTCATACTCCCCACCGCATGGGCAACCATTACCGAGTCTTCCCCGGCTCCGTGTCGTTCCCTTCCTAGGCCTCGTCGTCATCCACCGCCATGGTGCTCTTGGCGTGGCCTGGTCAACATGGTCAACGAACGACATCCATCGGTCGTGGACTGTACGCGCAAAATAATGATTCCTCCACCTGACAGCTGGGACCCATCGGAAGGGCCTCTTTATTTCGCGAAAAAAACGTTCCCCCCGCTAACATGTCGGACCCACCAGCTATATCTTCGCACGCAAGGAAGTGCCTCCTTATTACGCACAAAAAATGAATACCCCCTGCTAGCTGGGACCCACCATAGTGGGAGGATGACTTGTGGGCCAACTAAGTTGACGGGGATGGATGGCTTTGTCAACTTAGTCAATATGAATGATTCTAGCTCCAGTGACCGTACGATGTCCATCCAACGGCCGTAGTGCTTCTTCAACCTCTGGTCTTCTTGCTCCAGCCGCCCAAAGCAGCGCCGGTCGTGCCGCATGCTCCTGCCTCCCATGGCCGGCTGTGCTGCCACGAAGGCCTCACCGCCCCCTACTATTCCCACCGCTGGCTAGGCCCTGCGGTGACGGCAGCCTCACACCGCAGTTGAACCAGTGAACCCTCGTACTCCTCTCCGCGCGGGCTTCCACTGCCGCGTCTTCCCCGGCTCCATGTCGTCCCCTTCCTAGGCCTCGCCGTCGTCCACCGTCGTGGTGCTCTCGGCGTGGCCTGGTCAACGTGGACAAGGAACGACTTCCATCGGACGTGGACTGTACGTGGAGAGGCTGATACCTGGGTCCACGGCCGCAGCAAGGAAGTGCCTCCTTATTACGCAGAAAATAATGATTCATCCACCTGACAGATGGGACCCACCGGACGGGCCACGGTATTTTGAGGAAAAAACGTTTCCCCCTGACTGCTAGGACCCACCAGCTTCATCTTCGCATGCAAGGAAGTGCGTCCGGGCAAAAAAACGATTCGCCCCCCTGACTGCCGAGACCCACCAGCTACACCTTCGCACGCAAGGAAGTGCGTCCGAGCAAAAAAACCATTCGCCCCCCTGACTGCTGGGACCCACTGGCTACATCTTCGCACGCAAGGAAGTGCGTCTGGGCAAAAAAAACAATTCACCCCCCTGACTGCTGGGACTCACCAGCTACATCTTCGCACGCAAGGAAGTGCCTGACAGTTGGGACCCACCTGGTCGAAGCGTACGTAGCGTGGTCATTCTGGTCGCGAACGTGTATGTACATATATACTGGTGGATGTAGAGGTGTGCACGTGTCGTAGTAGAGGCGCTCACGTAGCATGTACACGTACGTACAACGGCCAGGGTGCAAGAAAGAAAATACGGCCACGTAAGTGTACATACGGGTGGGGTCTTGAACGCCTACTCGCGCATACGTACAGCGAGGGCTCGTGTACATGGCTGGGTCGGAACGGAGAAACAGCGTCGTCTTCATGTTCATGGGGAGGCAACAGAATGCGTCGTGTTCATAGGGAGGCAACGGAATGCATCGTGTTCATCGGGAGGCAACGGAACGCGTGGGAGCCAACCGGCTGGGTCGGAATGGAATGCGTGGTCGTGTTCATCGGGAGGGCTTGGACGGAACAGGCGATAGAAACGAGGTCTGGCGTACCGCAGAACGGAGGAAACGGCCTTGTGTTCGACCGGGCACATTTGAAACGGGATCCTGTTCATCGGGAGGGGTCTGGCGTACCGCAAAACGGAGGAAACGGACCTCCTACAGTCGAAACGGGGGTCCTGTTGATCGGGAGGGGTGTGGCGTACCGCAAAACGGACGAAACGGACCTCCTACGGTCGAAACGGGGGTCCTGTTGATCGGGAGGGGTCTGGCGTACCACAAAACGGACGAAACGGACCTCCTACGGTCGAAACGGGATTCCTGTTCATTGGGAGGGGTGTGGCGTACCGCAAAACGTGACTCCACGGGATACTGTTCATCTCCACCGTTGACCTCCTCCAGCCTCCACGGGCTACCGTCGACCTCCTCCAACCTCCACGGGCTCCAGTTCATCCAGCCTCCACCGTGCGCTACTCCACCGGCTACTGTTAAACCACCCTTCCACCATCTACTGTTCATCCAGCCCTCCACCATCTACTGTTCATCCAGCCCTCCACACCACGGGGTCCTGTTCAACCACCCCTCCACGGGCACCCCTCCATCGTCTACTGTCCATCCAGCCCACCACACCACGGGGTCCTGTTCATCCAGAGGCAACGCCACCGCTCACTGTTCATCCACCCTCCCCACCCCCCCCCCCCCCCCCGCAACGGTCACTGTTCATCCCAGAGGCAGCATCGATCGGCTTCAGTTAGTAGCTGTAGCAAACGAATCGCTCGATCGGGTTCAGTTAACAGCCATCGATCGATCGCTCGGGTTCAGTAACACGTAGCCTGCAATGCAATCGCTCGGGTTCAGTTAGAGCCCAACGCCTCGCTCTGGTTCAGTTAGAGCCAACGCCTCGCACACACACGCGTACGTGTACGAGAGAAACACGCATCGCTCGGCCCCCGACCTCCCACCGTAACCGACAACTCCCCGAAATTTTCCTCGCCCTTGCTTCTACCACGGTTTTTTCCGTCATGGACGGCCCAAAGAATGTCATGCAGCTGCGTCTCCAGCCCGCCCAGGACGAAAAGCCCATTTTCTGTCATGATTTTTTGTCATAGAAGTAGCAGCCCACCACATCTATGATGATACTGGGTTTTGTCACAATTATCGTCATAGAAGTGTCATATGTATGACATAAAAAAAATTTGTTCGTCCCAAAATGTCACGGATGTGTCTTTTTTTGTAGTGCGGGCTGTCAGTGTCTTTGGTTGCCGGCTTCTCCGCCGGCTGCTGGGGTCCGCCGTCTGGTGGGTCCCGTTGGCTGCCGGGCTCTCGGCCAACAGGTAGGGCTCGCCGCTTGTGGGTCATGTCGGCTGCTCATCACTGTAGCCCTGCCTCTGATGACGAGGGCTTGGTCAGGGAGAGCGTGGCTACAGTACCGCCGCCAGGCGGGTGCTCACTGTAGCCACACCTCGTCTTATCTGGTTAATAGCGCACAAACTTCAACGGAAGGGGAGGGCCGGCTGCTGGGAGTCGGCCTCACCCTATGCCGACTGGTCAGGGCTCGCCGTCTTGTGGTATCTCATGGACAGGTAGGGCCCGCCGCCTACGGGTCGTATAGATAGCCTGTCGTGGGAACATGACTTCCTCTTCCATGGGTGATGTCATGGGCAGCGTGGCAACAGTGCGGCGCCAGGCTAGGGATGGCCACCCGGTATGCTACACTGTGGCCACGTTCGTTCCTGGATTCAGAGGTGGTAGGCTATACTGTAGCCATGCCTGTCTCGTCGTTGTTATGTGGGTGCAAACTTTGAGGGCGTGAGGGTGGGCCGCCTGCTAGGAGTCAGCCCTCTGGTGCCCGCCTGCTAGGAGTCGGCCCGTGTAGGGGCCGATCTTTGGGCCTTGCCGCCTTCTAGCGGCCGGTCGTTCGGACCGCCCGGTGATACATCTCCAACGTATCTATAATTTTTGATTGTTCCATGCTACTATATTACCTGTTTTGGATGTTTATGGGCTTTACTTTACACTTTTATATCATTTTTGGGACTAGCCTACTAACCGGAGGCCCAACCCATATTGCTGTTTTCTTGCCTATTTCAGTGTTTCGAAGAAAAGGAATATCAAATGGAGTCCAAACGGAATGAAACCTTCGGGAGCGTGATTTTTGGAACGAACGTGATCCAGGAGACTTGGAGTTGAAGTCAAGGAAGCTTCGGGGTGGCCACGAGGTTGGGGGCGCCCCCCTGCCGGAGGGGGGGTCCCTCACCGGTGGCCATCTTCATCATCCCGACGATCTCCATGACAAGGAGGGAGTAGTTCACCCTCGGGGCTGAGGGTGTGTACCAGTAGTTATGTGTTTGATCTCTCTCTCCCATGTTCTTGATTTGGCACGATCTTGATGTATCGCGAGGTTTGCTATTATAGTTGGATCTTATGATGTTTCTCCCCCTCTACTCTCTTGTAATGGATTGAGTTTACCCTTTGAAGTTATCTTATCGGATTGAGTCTTTAAGGATTTGAGAACACTTGATGTATGTCTTGCGTCGGATACCCGTGGTGACAATGGGGTATTCTATTGATCCACTTGATGTATGTTTTGGTGATCAACTTGCGGGTTCAGTGACCTCGTGAACTTATGCATAGGGGTTGGCGCATGTTTTCGTCTTGACTCTCCAGTAGAAACTTTGGGGCACTCTTTGAAGTACTTTGTGTTGGTTGAGTAGATGAATCTGAGATTGTGTGATGCATATCGTATAATCATGCCCACGGATACTTGAGGTGACAATGAAGTATCTAGGTGACATTAGGGTTTTGGTTGATTTGTGTCATAAGGTGTTATTCTAGTATGAACTCTATGATAGATTGAACGGAAAGAATAGCTTCATGTTATTTTACTACAGACTCTTGAATAGATAGATCAAAAAGGATAACTTTGAGGTGGTTTCGTACCCCACCATAATCTCTTTGTTTGTTCTCCGCTGTTAGTTGCTTTGGAGTGACTCTTTGTTGCATGTTGAGGGATAGTTATATGATCCAATTATGTTATTATGGTTGAGAGAACTTGCACTAGTGAAAGTATGAACCTTAGGCCTTGTTTCCTAGCATTGCAATACTGTTTACGCTCACTTTTATCGCTTGCTACCTTGCTGCTTTTATAATTTCAGATTACAAATACCTTTATCTATTATCCATATTGCACTGGTATCACCATCTCTTCGCCGAACTAGTGCACCTATACAATTTACCATTGTATTGGGTGTGTTGGGGACACAAGAGACGTTTTGCTATTTGGTTGCAGGGTTGTTTGAGAGAGACCATCTTCATCCTACGCCTCCCACGGATTGATAAACCTTAGGTCATCCACTTGAGGGAAATTTGCTACTGTCCTACAAACCTCTGCACTTGGAGGCCTAACAACGTCTACAAGAAGAAGGTTGTGTAGTAGACATCAAGCTCTTTTCTGGCATCGTTGCCGGGGAGGTGAGTGCTTGAAGGTATATCTTTAGATCTTGCAATCGAATCTTTTAGTTTCTTGTTTTATCACTAGTTTATTCTATTAAAGAAAACTACAAAAAATGGAATTGAGTTTGTCTCATACGCTTCATCTTTTTAATATCTTTCGTGAGAATGATGGTAAGGAAAATTGTGCTCAAGTGCTAGAAGAAGAAATCTATAAAATGTTTGGCACTAAATATGTGAATGATGAGCATGATTGCAATGTTATTAGTATGAATTCTTTGAATACCCATGATGCTAATGATATGCAAAGCCACAAGCTTGAGGATGCTATGTTTGATAAATATGATATTTTTTGTCCCCCAAGTTTTGATGAGAATATTTATTATGATGAAAGCATGCCTCCTATTTATGATGGTTATATTGATGAAAGTGGGTTTGGAAGAGTGTCAACTTTAGGAAGTAATGATCCCACTATTTTGGAGGATGTTGGATATTATTGTGATAATTATGGAAGTATTTTTGGAGAGGTCATGACTTTATTTAGTGATTAATCCACTATTTCGGAAGAGGTTCCAATTGATTATGAGAATAAAGTTGCTATCTATGATGATTATTGTGATGGCTTGTATGTTATTAAGAATAATAATAACCATGAAATTTGTCATCATGATTTTAGTTTTCAATTGGATTATGCTTCACATGATAATTATTTTGTTGAGTTTGCTCCCACTACTATTGATGAGAAGAAATTTGGTTATGTGGAGAGTAATAAAAATTCTATGCTTGTATATCATGAAAAGAATGCTTTATGTGCTGGTTATATTGTTGAATTCATTCATGATGCTACTGAAAATTATTATGAGGGAGGAATATATGCTTGTAGGAATTGCAATAATACCAAGTTTCCTCTCTATGTGCTTAAAATTTTAAAGTTATGCTTGTTTTGCCTTCCTATGCTAGTTGATTATTTTTACCATAAGTTGTTTGCTCACAAAATCCCTATGCATAGGAAGTGGGTTAGACTTAAATGTGCTAGTCATATTCTTCATGATGCTCTCTTTATGTTTCAATTCTTATCTTTTATGTGAGCATCATTGTCATCATCATGCCTAGCTAGAAAGGCATTAAAAAAGCGCTCATTGGGAGACAAACCAATATTTATCCTTACTGTTTTTGTGTGTTCACATCATTATGCTACTGTAGTAATCATGTTTTATAGCTTTTGTTTCAATAAAGTGCCAAGTAAGACCTTTAGGATAGCTTACGGTGATAGTTGTGTTGATCCTGCTGCAGAAACTTTTGCACCCAGTAAATTAGTTTTGTTAATTCACAGAAACGTGCTTATGATCTGATTCTTTTTGGTCTTGATTGGTACACAAATTTCTTAGGACTCCTAATTTGGTAGGATTTTTGGAGTTCCAGAAGTATAAGTTTGATACAGATTACCACAGACTGTTCTGTTTTTGACAGATTCTATTTTCTATGTGTTGTTTGCTTATTTTGATGAATCTATATGTAGTATCGGAGGGTATGAACCATAGAGAAGTTGGAATACAGTATATATTACACCAATTTGAATTTAGAATGAGTTCATCACAGTACCTAAGTGGTGATTTATTTTCCTATACTAACGGTGCTTACGAGTTTTGTTTTGAGTTTCGTGTTGTGAAGTTTTCAAGTTTTGGGTAAAGATTCGATGGACTATGGAATAAGGAGTGGTAAGAGCCTAAGCTTGGGGATTCCCAAGGAAACCCAAGGTAATATTCAAGGACAACCAAGAGCCTAAGCTTGGGGATGCCCCGGAAGGCATCCCCTCTTTCGTCTTCGTTCCTCGAAAATTTACTTGGAGCTATATTTTTATTTACCACATGATATGTGTTTTGCTTGGAGCGTCATTTTCTTTTGTTAGTATTTGCATGCTGTTATTTAGAATAATTTTTTGCATCTATATTTTCAATAAAAATGTCAAGGATAGCCTTTACCATGCTTATTTAGCAAGTATACATGTTGCTGTTTCAAAACAGAAAGTTTACCGCTGTTGCAAAAATTCCCTAGAAAAGTCAGAGAATGATATAATGTTGAATCTTTTTCATAATGAGATCTGATAAATCTTCTACAGTGTAGTATTTTTATTATAATTTTTTGAGTTAGGGAAGTATGATGAATCTTGCATTCTTTACAGACTATACTGTTTTGGCGGATTGCTGTTATGTTTGCATTGTTTGCATATGTTTGCTTGTTTAATGATTCTATTTTAGGATAGGAGTAATAAATATGCAGAGACATTTAGTATTAAATGTTGAATAATAATTTTAGTGATTTTTTACAGTAGAAAATGATAAGGTTTTTGCATTGGTTTATACTAACTTATCTCACGAGTTCTTGTTGAGTTTGGTGTGGATGAAGCTTTCGAGATTTAGGAAACCGAGATATAAAAGGAATTAAGGAGACACAAAATCTCTAGCTTGGGGATGCCCAAGGCACCCCATTATAATATTTCAAGAAGTCTCAAGCATCTAAGCTTGGGGATGCCCCGATAGGCATCCCACCTTTCTTCTTCAACAATTATCGGTTAGTATCGGTTGAACCTAAGTTTTTGCTTCTTCAAATGATGTGTGCTATCCTTGAAATGCCATTTTATTTTGCTTTCTTGCTGTTTGAATAAAATACCAAGATCTGAAATTCTTAAATAAGAGAGGGTCTTCACATTGTTACATAATTATTCAACTACTCATTGATCTTCACTTATATCTTTTCGGAGTAGTTTGCCATTTGCTCTAGTGCTTCACTTATATCTTTTTAGAGCACGGCGATGGTTTTATTTAATGATCTCTCATGCTTCACTTATATTATTTTGAGAGTCTTTTAGAACAGCATGGTATTTGCTATGGTTATAAAATTGGTCCTAGAATGATGGGCATCCAAGTTGGGTATAATATAAACTATCATAGAAAGTGAATTGGATGCTATGATCAATTTGATACTTGATAATTGCTTTGAGATATATAGGTGGTGATATTAGAGTCATGCTAGTTGGGTAATTGTGAATTTAAATAATACTTGTGTTGAAGTTTGTGATTCCCGTAGCATGCACGTATGGTGTACCGCTTTGTGATGAAGTTGGAGCACAATTTTATTTATTGATTGTCTTCCTTATGAGTGGCGGTCGGGGATGAGCAATGGTCTTTTCCTACCAATCTATCCCCCTAGGAGCATGCGCGTAGTAATTTGTTTTCAATGGCTTGTAGATTTTTGCAATAAGTATATGAGTTCTTTATGACTAATGTTGAGTCCATGGATTATACACACTCTCACCCTTCCATGATTGCTAGCCTCTCTTGTGCCGCGCAAATTTCGCCGGTACCATACACCCACCATATACCTTCCTCAAAACAGCCACCATACCTACCTATTATGGCATTTTCATAGCCATTCCGGGATATATTGCCATGCAACTTTCCACCGTTCCGTTTATTATGACACACATCATCATTGTCATATTGCTCTTTGCATGATCATGTAGTTGACATCGTATTTGTGGCAAGGCAACTTCATAATTTTTCATACATGTCACTCTTGATTCATTGCATATCTCGGTACACCGCCGGAGGCATTCATATAGAGTCATATCTTGTTCTAGTTTCGAGTTGTAATTCTTGAGCTGTAAATAAAATAAAAGTGTGATGATCTTCATTATTATAGCATTGTCCCAAGTAAGGAAAGGATGATGAAGATTATGATTCCCCCACAAGTCGGGATGAGACTTCGGACTTTATAAAAAAAGAGGCCAAAGAAGCCCAATCAAAAAAGAGGCCAAAGAAGCCCACCAATAAAAAAATGAGAGAAAAAGAGACAAGGGATAATGCTACTATCCTTTTTACCACACTTGTGCTTCAAAGTAGCACCATGATCTTCATGATAGAGAGTCGCCTATGTTGTCACTTTCATATACTAGTGCGAATTTTTCATTATAGAACTTTGCTTGTATATTCCAATGATGGGCTTCCTCAAAATGCCCTAGGTCTTTGTGAGCAAGCAAGTTGGATGCACACCCACTTAGTTTTTTTTGTTGAGCTTTCATACATTTATAGTTCTAGTGCATCCGTTGCATGGCAATCCCTACTCACTGACATTGATATCTATTAATGGGCATCTCCATAGCCCATTGATACGCCTAGTTGAAATGAGACTATCTTCTCCTTTTTGTCTTCTCCACAACCACCATTCTATTCCACATATAGTGCTATGTCCATGGCTCACGCTCATGTATTGCGTGAAAGTTGAAAAAGTTTGAGATTACTAAAGTATGAAACAATTGCTTGGCTTATCATCAGGGTTGTGCATGATTAAATACTTTGTGTGACGAAGATAGAGCAACAGCCAGACTATATTATTTTGTAGGGATAACTTTCTTTAACCATGCTATTTTGAGAAGACATGATTGCTTGATTAGTATGCTTGAAGTATTACTATTTCTTATGTCAATATGAACTTTTATTTTGAATCATTTGGATCTGAACATTCATGCCACAATAAAGATAAATACATTGAGAAATATGCTAGGTAGCATTCCACATCAAAATTTCTGTTTTTATTATTTACCTACTCGAGGATGAGCAGGAATTAAGCTTGGGGATGCTTGATACGTCTCCAACGTATCTATAATTTTGGATTGTTCCATGCTATTATATTACCTGTTTTGGATGTTTATGGGCTTTACTTTACACTTTTATATCATTTTTGGGACTAACCTAATAACCGGAGGCCCGGCCCATATTGTTGTTTTCTTGCCTATTTTAGTGTTTCGAAGAAAAGGACTATCAAATGGAGTCCAAACGGAATGAAACCTTCAGGAGCGTGATTTTTGGAACAAACGTGATCTAGGAGACTTTGAGTTGAAGTCAAGGAAGCTTCGAGGTGGCCATTAGGGTGGGGGGCGCCCCCCTACTGGGCGCACCCCCCTGTCTCGTGGGACCCTCAAGCGTCCCCCAACCGACTTCTTTCGCCTATATATTCCCATATACCCTAAAAACATTGAAGCGAACAATAGATCGGGAGTTTTGCCGCCGCAAGCCTCTGTGGCCACCAAAAAACAATCGGGACCCTGTTCCGGCACCCTGCCGGAGGGGGGATCCCTCACCGGTGGCCATCTTCATCATCCCGACAATCTCCATGACGAGGAGGGAGTAATTCACCCTCGGGGCTGAAGGTATGTACCAATAGTTATGTGTTTGATCTCTCTCTCTCTCTCTCTCTCTCTCTCTCTCTCTCTCTCTCGTGTTCTTGATTTTGCACGATCTTGATGTATCGCGAGGTTATCTATTATAGTTGGATCTTATGATGTTTCTCCCCCTCTACTCTCTTGTAATGGATTGAGTTTTCCCTTTGAAGTTATCTTATCGGATTGAGTCTTGAAGGATTTGAGAACACTTGATGTATGTCTTGCGTGGGATACCCGTGGTGACAATGGGGTATTCTATTGATCCACTTGATGTATGTTTTGGTGATCAACTTGCGGGTTCAGTGACCTTGTGAACTTATGCATAGGGGTTGGCACACATTTTCATCTTGACTCTCCGGTAGAAACTTTGGGGCACTCTTTGAAGTACTTTGTGTTGGTTGAATAGATGAATCTGAGATTATGTGATGCATATCGTATAATCATGCCCACAGATACTTGAGGTGACAATGGAGTATCTAGGTGACATTAGGGTTTTGGTTGATTTGTGTCTTAAGGTGTTATTCTAATATGAACTCTATGATAGATTGAACGGAAAGAATAGCTTCATGTTATTTTACTACGGACTCTTGAATAGATAGATCAAAAAGGATAACTTTGAGGTGGTTTCGTACCCTACCGTAATCTCTTTCTTTTTCTCCGCTATTAGTTTCTTTGGAGTGACTCTTTGTTGCATGTTGAGGGATAGTTATATGATCCAATTATGTTATTATTGTTGAGAGAACTTGCACTAGTGAAAGTATGAACCTTAGGCCTTGTTTCCTAGCATTGCAATATCGTTTACGCTCACCTTTATCGCTTGCTACCTTGCTGTTTTTATAATTTCAGATTACAAATACCTTTATCTATTATCCATATTGCACTTGTATCACCATCTCTTCGCCGAACTAGTGCACCTATACAATTTACCATTGTATTGGGTGTGTTGGGGACACAAGAGACTTTTTGCTATTTGGTTGCAGGGTTGTTTGACAGAGACCATCTTCATCCTACGCCTCCCACGGATTGATAAACCTTAGGTCATCCACCTGAGGGAAATTTGCTACTGTCCTACAAACCTCTACACTTGGAGGCCCAACAACGTCTACAAGAAGAAGGTTGTGTAGTAGACATCAGCCGGCCACAAGAAGGTTGTCCCTTGTCTTCGATGCTTGAGGGGCGCAGCCGGCCCCGATGTCTTGAAATATCATGGGGAGCAGATAGGGCTACCCGTGGTCATTTACTCCGACAATATGAGTGGTTAGTCATGCCTTTTGGGTTAACTAATGCACCTACTACTTTCATGAGATTAATGGACGAAGTTTTACGTGCTTTCATTGGACAATTTGTGGTAGTTTACTTTGATGACATACTGATTTATAGCAGATCTTTGGAGGAACATTTGGAACATTTACGTGCTATTTTTATTGCTCTACGTGATGCACGTTTGTTTGGTAACCTTGGGAAGTGCATGTTTTGCACCGACCGAGTATCTTTTCTTGGCTATGTTGTTAGTCCACAGGGAATTGAAGTTGATAAAGCCAAGCTTGAAGCTATTGAGAGTTGGCCACAACCCAAAACGGTCACACAAGTGAGGAGTTTTCTTGGACTCGCTGGTTTCTATAGGCGTTTTGTAAGAGATTTTAGCACCATTGTTGCACCTCTAAATGAGCTTACAAAGAAGGATGTGCCTTTTATTTGGGGTACCGCACAGGAAGAAGCCTTCACGGTGTTGAAAGATAAGTTGACACATGCTCCTTTACTCCAACTTCCTAATTTTAATAAGACTTTCGAGCTTGAATGTGATGCTAGTGGAATTGGATTAGGAGGTGTGTTATTACAAGATGGCAAACCTGTTGCATACTTTTCTGAAAAAATTGAGTGGGCCTAGTCTGAACTATTCTCCTTATGATAAAGAATTATATGCTCTTGTTCGGACTTTAGAAACATGGCAACATTATTTATGGCCTAAGGAATTTGTTATACAATGTGATCATGAATCTTTGAAACATACTAAAAGTCAAGCCAAACTGAATCATAGACATGCTAAATGGGTTGAATTCATAGAGACCTTTCCTTATGTCATTAAACATAAGAAGGGTAAAGAAAATGTTATTGCTGATGTATTGTCTCGTCGATATACTATGCTTTCATAACATGACTTTAAAATATTTGGTTTGGAGACCATCAAAGATCAATATGTGCATGATGTTGAATTTAAAGATGTATTGCAAAATTTTAAAGAAGGGAGAACATGGAACAAGTTCGTCATTAACGATGGATTTGTGTTTCGTGCTAACAAGCTATGCATTCTAGCTAGCTCCATTCATCTTTTGTTGTTGTAGGGGGCGCATGGAGGAGGATTAATGGGACACTTTGGCGTGAAGAAGACAGAGGATATACTTGCTACACATTTATTTTGGCCAAAGATGAGACAGGATGTTGAACATTTTGTTGCTCGCTGCACTACATGTTAAAAAGCTAAGTCACGACTCAATCCTCATGGTTTATATATACCTTTGCCTGTACCTAGTGTTCCTTGGGAGGATATATCTATGGACTTTGTTTTATGTTTACCTCGAACAAAGAAGGGGAGGATAGCATATTTGTTGTCGTGGATAGATTCTCGAAAATGGCACACTTTATACCATGTCATAAAAGCGATGATGTTGTTAATGTTGCTTATTTGTTCTTTCGTGAAATTATTCGCTTGCATGGTGTGCCAAATACTGTTGGAAATATGCCCTAGAGGCAATAATAAATGGATTATTATTATATTTCCTTGTTCATGATAATTGTCTTTTATTCATGCTATAATTGTATTATCCGGAAATCGTAATACACGTGTGAATACATAGACCACAATACGTCCCTAGTAAGCCTCTAGTTGACTAGCTTGTTGGTCAACAGATAGTCATAGTTTCCTGACTATGGACATTAGATGTCATTGACAACGGGATCACATCATTAGGAGAATGATGTGATGGACAAGACCCAATCCTAAGCATAGCACAAGATCGTGTAGTTCGTTTTGCTAGAGCTTTTCCAATGTTAAGTATCTTTTCCTTAGACCATGAGATCGTGTAACTCCCGGATACCGTAGAAGTGCTTTGGGTGTACCAAACGTCACAACGTAACTGGGTGACTATAAAGGTGCACTACAGGTATCTCCGAAAGTGTCTGTTGGGTTGACACGGATCGAGACTGGGATTTGTCACTCCGTATAACGGAGAGGTATCACTGGGCCCACTCGGTAGTGCATCATCATAATGAGCTCAAAGTGACCAAGTGTCTGGTCACGGGATCATGCATTATGGTACGAGTAAAGTGACTTGCTGGTAACGAGACTGAACGAGGTATTGGGATACCGACGATCGAGTCTCGGGCAAGTAACATACCGTCTGACAAAGGGAATAGTACGGGGTTGCTTGAACCCTCGACATCATGGTTCCTCCGATGAGATCATCGAGGAGTATGTGGGAGCCAACATGGGTATCCAGATCCCGCTGTTGGTTATTGACCGGAGAGCCGTCTCGGTCATGTCTACATGTCTCCCGAACACGTAGGGTCTACACACTTAAGGTTCGGTGACGCTAGGGTTGTATGAATATGAGTATGCAGCAAACCGAATGTTGTTCGGAGTCCCGGATGAGATCCTGGACGTCACAAGGAGTTCCGGACTGGTCCGGAGGTAAAGAAAACTATATAGGAAGTGCTGTTTCGGTCATCGGGAAAGTTTCGGGGTCACCCGGTATTGTACCGGGACCACCGGAAGGGTCCCGGGGGTCCATTGGGTGGGGCCACCTATCCCGGAGGGCCCTGTGGGCTGAAGTGGGAGGGGAACCAGCCCCTAGTGGGCTGGTGTGCCCCCCCCCCCCCCTGGGCCCCCCTGCGCCTAGGGTTGGAAACCCTAGGTGGGGGGCGCACCACTTGCCTTGGGGGGCACTCCACCCCCCTTGGCCGCCGCCCCCCCTTGGGAGATTGATCTCCTAGGGACGGCCCCCCTGGGGGCCTATATAAAGGAGGTCAGGGGGAGGGCAGCCGCATCCAAGTCTTGGCGCCTCCCTCCCCCTGCTACACCTCGTCCTCCTCCCGCAGCAGCTTGGCGATGCCCTGCCGGAGTTCTACTGCATCCACCACCACACCGCCATGCTGCTGGATCATCATCAACCTCTCCTTCCCCCTTGCTGGATGAAGACGGAGGAGACGTCACGCTGACCGTACGTGTGTTGAACGCGGAGGTGCCGTCCGTTCGGCGCTAGGATCTCTGGTGATAGGATCACGACGAGAACGACTACTTCAACCCCGTTCTTTTGAACGCTTCCGCTCATGATCTACAAAGTGGTATGTAGATGCATCTCCCCTTTCACTCGTTGCTTAGATGAACTCATAGATGGATCTTGGTGAAACCGTAGAAATTTTTTTATTTCCACAACGTTCCCCAACAGTGGTATCATGAGCTAGGTCTATCCGTAGTTCTCTATTGCACGAGTAGAACACAATTTTGTTGTGGGCGTAGATCTTGTCAACTTGCTTGCCGCTACTAGTCTTTTCTTGCTTCAGCGGTATTGTGGGATGAAGCGGCCCGGACCGACCTTACACGTACGCTTACGTGAGACAAGTTCCACCGACTAACATGCACTAGTTGCATAAGGTAGCTAGCGGGTGTCTGTCTCTCCTACTTTAGTTGGAGCGGATTAGATGAAAAGGGTCCTTATGAAGGGTAAATAGAAGTTGACAAAATCACGTTGTGGTTATTCGTAGGTAAGAAAACGTTCTTGCTAGAACCCAATTGCAGCCATGTAAAAGATGCAACAACAATTAGAGGACGTCTAACTTATTTTTGCAGCAATTGTCATGTGATGTGATATGGCCAGAAGTTGTGATGAATGATGAATGATATATTGTGACGTATGAGATCATGTTCTTGTAATAGGAATCACGACTTGCATGTCGATGAGTATGACAACCGGCAGGAGCCATAGGAGTTGTCTTTATTTTTTGTATGACCTGCGTGTCATTGAAGAACGCCATGTAAATTACTTTACTTTATTGCTAAACGCGTTAGCCATAGAAGTAGAAGTAGTCGTTGGCGTGACAACTTCATGAAGACACAATGATGGAGATCATGATGATGGAGATCATGGTGTCATGCCGGTGACGAAGATGATCATGGAGCCCCGAAGATGGAGATCGAAGGAGCTATATGATATTGGCCATATCATGTCACTACTATATAATTGCATGTGATGTTTATTATGTTTTATGCATCTTGTTTACTTAGAACGGCAGTAGTAAATAAGATGATCCCTTATAATAATTTCAAGAAAGTGTTCCCCCTAACTGTGCACCGTTGCTAAAGTTCGTCGTTTCGAAGCACCACGTGATGATCGGGTGTGATAGATCCTTACGTTCACATACAACGGGTGTAAGACAGATTTACACATGCAGAACACTTAGGGTTAACTTGACGAGCCTAGCATGTACAGACATGGCCTCGGAACACAGAGACCGAAAGGTCAAACATGAGTCATATGGAAGATACGATCAACATGGAGATGTTCACCGATGATGACTAGTCTGTCTCACGTGATGATCGGACACGGCATAGTCGACTCGGATCGTGTAACACTTAGATGACTAGAGGGATGTCTAATCTGAGCGGGAGTTCATTAAATAATTTGATTAGATGAACTTAATTATCATGAACTTAGTCTGAAACCTTTGCAAAATATGTCTTGTAGATCAAATGGCCAACGCTCATGTCAACATGAACTTCAACGCATTCCTAGAGAAAACCAAGCTGAAAGATGATGGCAGCAACTATTCGGACTGGGTCCGGAACCTGAGGATCATCCTCATAGCAGCCAAGAAAGATTATGTCCTAGATGCACCGCTAGGTGAACCACCCATCCCAGAGAACCAAGACGTTATGAACACTTGGCAATCACGTGCTGATGATTACTCCCTCGTTCAGTGCGGCATGCTTTACAGCTTAGAACCGGGGCTCCAAAAGCGTTTTGAGAAGCACGGAGCATATGAGATGTTCGAGGATCTGAAAATGGTTTTCCAAGCTCATGCCCGGGTCGAGAGATATGAAGTCTCCGACAAGTTCTATAGTTGTAAGATGGAGGAAAGCAGTTCTGTCAGTGAGCACATACTCAAAATGTCTGGGTTGCACAACCGTCTGTCCCAGCTGGAGATCAACCTCCCGGAAGAGGCGGTCATTGACAAAATCCTTTAGTCGCTCCCACCGAGCTACAAGAGCTTTGTGTTGAACTACAATATGCAGGGGATGGTGAAGACCATTCCTCAAGTATTCTCAATGCTGAAGTCAGCAAAGGTTGAAATCAAGAAAGAACATCAAGTGTTGGTGGTCAATAAGACCACTAAGTTCAAGAAGGGCAAGGGCAAGAAGAACTTCAAGAAGGACGGCAAAGATGTTGCCGCGCCCAGTAAGCCAGTTGCCGGGAAGAAGTCAAAGAATGGACCCAAGCCTGAGACTGAGTGCTTTTATTGCAAGGGGAAGGGTCACTGGAAGCGGGACTGCCCCAAATACTTAGCGGACAAGAAGGCCGGCAACACTAAAGGTATATTTGATATACATGTAATTGATGTGTACCTTACCAGTACTCGTAGTAACTCCTGGGTATTTGATACCGGTGCCGTTGCTCACATTTGTAACTCACAGCAGGAGCTGCGGAATAAGCGGAGGCTGGCGAAGGACGAGGTGACGATGCGCATCGGGAATGGTTCCAAGGTCGATGTGATCGCTGTCGGCATGCTACCTCTACATTTACCTACGGGATTAGTTTTAAACCTCAATAATTGTTATTTAGTGCCAAGTTTGAGCATGAACATTGTATCTGGATCTCGTTTGATACGAGATGGCTACTCATTTAAATCCGAGAATAATGGTTGTTCTATTTATATGAGAGATATGTTTTATGGTCATGCCTCGATGGTCAATGGTTTATTCTTAATGAATCTCGAACATAATGTTACACATATTCATAGTGTGAATACCAAAAGATGTAAAGTTGATAACGATAGTCCCACATACTTGTGGCACTACCGCCTTGGTCACATTGGTGTCAAGCGCATGAAGAAGCTCCATGCTGATGGACTTTTAGAGTCTCTCGATTATGAATTATTTGACACATGCGAACCATGCCTCATGGGCAAAATGACCAAGACTCCGTTCTCCGGAACAATGGAGCGAGCAACCAACTTATTGGAAATCATACATACTGATGTGTGTGGTCCAATGAGCGTTGAGGCTCGCGAAGGATATCGTTATGTTCTCACTCTCACTGATGACTTGAGTAGATATGGGTATGTCTACTTGATGAAACACAAGTTTGAGACCTTTGAAAAGTTCAAGGAATTTCAGAATGAAGTAGAGAATCAACGTGAACGAAAGATAAAATTCTTACGATCGGATCGTGGAGGAGAATATTTAAGTCATGAATTTGGTACACACTTAAGAAAATGTGGAATCGTTTCACAACTCACGCCGCCTGGAACACCTCAGCATAACGGTGTGTCCAAACATCATAATCGCACTCTATTGGATATGGTGCGATCTATGATGTCTCTTACCGATTTACCGCTATCATTTTGGGGATACGCTCTAGAGACAGCTACATTCACTTTAAATAGGGCACCGTCTAAATCCGTTGAGACGACACGGTATGAATTATGGTTTGGGAAGAAACCTAAGCTGTCGTTTCTAAAAGTTTGGGGATGCGATGCTTATGTCAAGAAACTTCAACCTGAAAAGCTCGAACCCAAGTCGGAAAAATGCGTCTTCATAGGATACCCTAAGGAAACCATTGGGTATACCTTCTACTTAAGATCCAAGGGCAAGATCTTTGTTGCCAAGAACGGATCCTTTCTGGAAAAAGAGTTTCTCTCGAAAGGAGTAAGTGGAAGGAAAGTAGAACTCGATGAACTACTACCTCTTGAACCGGAAAGTAGTGTAGCTCAGGAAAATGTTCCTGTGGTGCCTATACCGACTGGGGAGGAAATTAATGATGATGATCAAGGTACTTCTGATCAAGTTGCTACTGAACTTCGTAGGTCCACAAGGACACGTTCCACACCAGAGTGGTATGGCAACCCTGTCCTGGAAATCATGTTGTTAGACAACGATGAACCTTCGAACTATGAAGAAGTGATGGCGGGCCCAGATTCCAACAAATGGCTTGAAGCCATGCAATCCGAGATAGAATCCATGTATGAAAACAAAGTATGGACTTTGACTGACTTGCCCGATGATCGGCGAGCGATAGAAAACAAATGGATCTTTAAGAAGAAGACGGACGCGGATGGTAATGTAACCATCTATAAAGCTCGACTTGTCGCTAAGGGTTATCGGCAAGTTCAAGGGATTGACTACGATGAGACTTTCTCTCCAGTAGCGAAGCTTAAGTCCGTCTGAATCATGTTAGCAATTGCCGCATACTATGATTATGAGATATGGCAGATGGACGTCAAAACGGCATTCCTTAACGGGCATCTTAAGGAAGAACTGTATATGATGCAGCCGGAGGGTTTTGTCGATCCTAAGAATGCTAACAAAGTATGCAAGCTCCAGCGATCCATTTATGGGCTGGTGCAAGCATCTCAGAGTTGGAACATTCGCTTTGATGAGATGATCAAAGCGTTTGGGTTTATGCAGACTTATGGAGAAGCCTGCGTTTACAAGAAAGTGAGTGGGAGCTCTGTAGCATTTCTCATATTATATGTAGATGACATACTTTTGATGGAAAATGATATAGAATTCTTGGACAGCATTAAGGCCTACTTGAATAAGTGTTTTTCAATGAAGGACCTTGGAGAAGCTGCTTACATATTAGGCATCAAGATCTATAGGGATAGATCGAGACGCCTCATAGGTCTTTCACAAAGCACATACCTTGATAAGATTTTGAAGAAGTTCAAAATAGATCAGTCCAAGAAAGGGTACTTGCCTGTACTGCAAGGTGTGAGATTGAGCTCGGCTCAATGCCCGACCACGGCAAAAGATAAAGAAGAGATGAGCGTCATCCCCTATGCCTCAGCCATAGGATCTATTATGTATGCCATGCTGTGTACCAGACCTGATGTAAACCTTTCCGTAAGTTTGGTAGGTAGGTACCAAAGTAATCCCGGCAAGGAACACTGGACAGCGGTCAAGAATATCCTGAAGTACCTGAAAAGGACAAAGGACATGTTTCTCATTTATGGAGGTGACGAAGAGCTCGTCGTAAAGGGTTACATCGATGCTAGCTTCGACACAGATCTAGATGACTCTAAGTCACAAACCGGATACGTGTATATGTTGAATGGTGGAGCAGTAAGCTGGTGCAGCTGCAAGCAAAGCGTCGTGGCGGGATCTACATGTGAAGTGGAGTACATGGCAGCCTCAGAGGCAGCACATGAAGCAATTTGGGTGAAGGAGTTCATCACCGACCTAGGAGTCATACCCAATGCGTCGGGGCCGATCAAACTCTTCTGTGACAACACTGGAGCTATTGCCCTTGCCAGGGAGCCCAGGTTTCACAAGAAGACCAGGCACATCAAGCGTCGCTTCAACTCCATCCGTGAAAATGTTCAAGATGGAGACATAGATATTTGCAAAGTACATACGGATCTGAATGTCGCAGATCCGTTGACTAAACCTCTCTCGCGAGCAAAACATGATCAACACCAGAACTCTATGGGTGTTCGATTCATCACAATGTAACTAGATTATTGACTCTAGTGCAAGTGGGAGACTGTTGGAAATATGCCCTAGAGGCAATAATAAATGGATTATTATTATATTTCCTTGTTCATGATATTTGTCTTTTATTCATGCTATAATTGTATTATCTGGAAATCGTAATACACGTGTGAATACATAGACCACAATACGTCCCTAGTAAGCCTCTAGTTGACTAGCTCGTTGGTCAACAGATAGTCATAGTTTCCTGACTATGGACATTAGATGTCATTGACAACGGGATCACATCATTAGGAGAATGATGTGATGGACAAGACCCAATCCTAAGCATAGCACAAGATCGTGTAGTTCGTTTTGCTAGAGCTTTTCCAATGTCAAGTATCTTTTCCTTAGACCATGAGATCGTGTAACTCCCGGATACCGTAGAAGTGCTTTGGGTGTACCAAACGTCACAACGTAACTGGGTGACTATAAAGGTGCACTACAGGTATCTCCGAAAGTGTCTGTTGGGTTGACACAGATCGAGACTGGGATTTGTCACTCCGTATAACGGAGAGGTATCACTGGGCCCACTCGGTAGTGCATCATCATAATGAGCTCAAAGTGACCAAGTGTCTGGTCACGGGATCATGCATTATGGTACGAGTAAAGTGACTTGCTGGTAACGAGACTGAACGAGGTATTGGGATACCGACAATCAAGTCTTGGGCAAGTAACATACCGTCTGACAAAGGGAATAGTATACGGGGTTGCTTGAACCCTCGACATCGTGGTTCATCCGATGAGATCATCGAGGAGTATGTGGGAGCCAACATGGGTATCCAGATCCTGTTGTTGGTTATTGGCCGGAGAGCCGTCTTGGTCATGTCTACATGTCTCCCGAACCCGTAGGGTCTACACACTTAAGGTTCGGTGATGCTAGGGTTGTATGAATATGAGTATGCAGCAAACCGAATGTTGTTCGGAGTCCCGGATGAGATCCCGGACGTCACGAGGAGTTCCGGACTGGTCCGTAGGTAAAGAAAACTATATAGGAAGTGCTGTTTCGGCCATCGGGAAAGTTTCGGGGTCACCCGGTATTGTACCGGGACCACCGGAAGGGTCCCGGGGGTCCACCGGGTGGAGCCACCTATCCTGGAGGGCCCCGTGGGCTGAAGTGGGAGGGGAACCAGCCCCTAGTGGGCTGGTGCGTCCCCCCTTGGGCCCCCCCTGCGCCTAGGGTTGGAAACCCTAGGTGGGAGGGGCGCACCACTTGCCTTGGGGGGCACTCCACCCCCCTTGGCCGCCGCCCCCCCTTGGGAGATTGATCTCCCAGGGCCGGCGCCCCCCCCCTGGGGGCCTATATAAAGGAGGGCAGGGGGGAGGGCATCCGCACCCAAGTCTTGGCGCCTCCCTCCCCCTGCTACACCTCGTCCTCCTCCCGCAGCAGCTTGGCGAAGCCCTGCCGGAGTTCTGCTGCATCCACCACCACGCCGTCGTGCTGCTGGATCATCATCAACCTCTCCTTCCCCCTTGCTGGATCAAGACGGAGGATACGTCACGCTGACCGTACGTGTGTTGAACGCGGAGCTGTCGTCCGTTCAGCGCTAGGATCTCCGGTGATAGGATCACGACGAGAACGACTACTTCAACCCCGTTCTTTTGAACGCTTCCGCTCGCGATCTACAAAGTGGTATGTAGATGCATCTCCCCTTTCACTCGTTGCTTAGATGAACTCATAGATGGATCTTGGTGAAACCGTGGAAATTTTTTTATTTCCACAACGTTCCCCAACAAATACTATTGTTTTAGATCGTGATACTAAATTTCTTAGCCACTTTTGAAGATGTTTATGGGCTAAGTTGGGGACTAAACTGCTTTTTAGTACTGCTTGCCACCCCCAAACTGATGGACAAACTGAGGTAGCCAATAGAACATTGTCTACTATGCTTAGGGCTGCTTTGAAGAATAATAAGAAAATATGGGAAGAATGCTTGCCTCATATTGAATTTGCTTATAATCGTTCATTGCATTCTACTACTAAGATGTGCCCTTTTGAAATTGTGTGTGGTTTTTTACCTCGTTCACCTACGAATTTGTTGCCTCTTCCATCTTCAGAGTAGGTTAATTTTGGTGCTAAACAACATGCTGAATTGATCTTAAAAATGCATGAGTTAACTAAGGAAAACATTGAGCGTATGAATGCTAAATATAAACTTGTTGGAGATAAGGGTAGAAAACATGTTGTCTTTGCACCTAGAGATCTTGTTTGGTTACATTTGTGTAAGGATAGGTTTCCTAATTTGCGCAAATCAAAGCTAATGCCACGTGTTGATGATCCTTTTAAGGTGTTAGAGAAAATAAATGATAATGCATATAAACTTGAGCTGCCTGCAGATTTTGGGGTTAGCCCACTTTTAACATTGCAGATTTGAAGCCTTATTTGGGAGAGGAAGATGAGCTTCCGTCGAGGACGACTTCATTTCAAGAAGGGGAGGATGATGAGGACATTAATACCATTGTTACACCCATAGCCCCTACTGCTACATATACTGGACCAATTACTAAAGCTCGCACACGCCAATTAAATTATCAGGTACATTCGTTTCTTGGTAATGACTCTAATGTTCATGAGAATATGATGCTACCTAAATTGGATACATTTGTTTTTCTTACAAATGAAGGGCCTCGCAGGGATAAGAGGGAATAACACTGGAGCAAGACCAAGCGTGGAGATGATGGCATGCGCAAGTGGAATAAGAACGGAGTTACAAGTGATGATTTCAGGACTTTGAAGCCACCATAATGAGTGCATGAAGCCTTGGACAAAATATACAAGATGCCACTTCATAAATTTCGTCTAGAGGCTATTCTAGGTGTTGCGTCACCTTATTATTGGGCCAGGCCCATGTAATTTTGAAATAATAAGTATAGGCTATTTTTAGAGTCTGTATGTGTGGGGAAACAAGAGATAGGGTTCGTTTCGGACCCCTTCCCCAAGGGCCACTAAATCCCTCCTCTTCCTCCATATTTACAGCCCTTAGGGCACCGTTTATACTTTGGGTTTTGTTTAGATTAAAAGTTCACTATATATAGCTGCAACTTCATGTACTTCGTTTGTGTTCAATGACTAGACCAAGACGTCACAGAACCCCACCTTCATTAATAAAGCTTTCCTCTTTTATTCGCAATATCAAGATTGCAATCTTAGTTTCTTGCTTGTTCTTTGTTTGCTTGCAGGAAATAGACCTTTGTGGTCAGGTTGATCGTGCTCCGGCATGGTCAATAACCTCTCTGAGTTGGTTTAGCGATTGCTAAGGCGCGACGTCCTCGCACGTTCGTAGTCGGATCATCAAAGTCGACCTCCACTAAAACGATAGCCACAATCTCATCGAAATATGGGACACATTTGCCTCTATCAGTTTGACCCTCTTATGGGGAGGTCTGCAGCACGGGCGGAACCATGGTGTGGTCGGTTCACTCCCAGGGGAAGTAAAACCGTCCTGGTTGACTCTCATCTGTTTAGCCTCCCCATGTATATGATGGGGTTGTATATGCTTCTAGGGGGAGTTCATAGCTCATTCGATAAAGACCTTGCAAGGTTCTTCTGGCAAGTGATGAATGGTCGGCAGAAGTACCATATGGTGAAGTGGGTTGACATGTGCTTGCCCAAGGACCTTGGTGGGTTGGGCATTATTGCCTCCCATTGCATTAATGTTTCCCTCATGCTTAGGTGGGTATGCCGGATCATCCAAGGGAGGGGGCCTCTGGTTGCAACTTATTCAGGCGAAGTACCTTCGAGGCTTGCTGCTACTTGCATGTGCTCGACCGGAGGGCTCACAGTTTTGGAAGCCGATACAAATGATCAAACAAGATATTCGATTGGGGTTGTCCTTCTCTATTGGCAATGACGATAGTGCCATGTTTTGGTTGGACCGCTGGGCGGGCAGACATTTGCTGTGCATGGGGATTCAAGTCATCTTTGTGGATCCGGCGCTACTAGTCTCTGCGGGGCTTCAAGATGCGCACTGGAATATCTTGTTTCGTCGCTCTTTTGGGCCTGCGGAGGTGTTGGAGTGGGACTCTGTTTGCGGCCTTGCATCCTGTGCTCGCGGCCGCACCAGACTCGACATCTTGGAGGTTCACGCCTCCGGACGATTTTTCCGTTGCGTCGGCTTACCATGTGTTGTGTCATAGGATGACTATCTTGGGTCATGCCCTTATGGAAGGTGCCCCTTCCCTTGAAGATCAATTTTTTTTCCGTGGCAATTGTTCATGGACCGCCTTTCTTCGGTACGGAGGTGCTCAAGAGGCATGGCAAGGGTGATGGGTTTATGTTCTCTTTGTGGGGTTCTAAAGACAGAGACCCACATCCTCTTCTCTTGCAGGGCGGCTCGTGCGTTATGGAGTTTTTTCCGAGAGGCACCAGGGCCAGATTGGGAGGCTCCGGACTTAGCCAGATTCCTCCAAGCTAGAGCGGTCCAGACTGGGAGGAAAAAGCGCCCCTTCTGGCTAGTTTTTTGCGGCGTTAGCATAGATGCTTTGGATGACGTGTAATAAGATGGTGATCGAGCGGATCTTCCTTCGGTGGGCCTTTGACTCGTTCTTCAAGTTTCTTGCGTTCTTGCAACACTGGTACCCGTCGGCTAGACAGCAGGACCGCGACCGGTTGGGCCAGACGTTGGATGTGTTGCATGACACTGCATGGGCGTGGCCACTTGGTGTTTTTTTTTCTTCCTTCTACATTTCCTTTGGGCGTGATTGTGCTATTGCCCCAACATATTGTTTTTTGTGGTACTTTGTTGTTCGTTGGACACTCGTGTTGGTTGCCATATCTATAAAGCGGGGCGAAACCTAATTTTGAGAGAGGGAGAGACAAATATTTAAATGGGATTGTGGGATATGTTGCTGATGCATCAAAGACCCTTCTCGATAGGATGACAAAAGTTGTGCATATTCCCTTAATATCAATTTTTTTTCTAATTCAATATTTTAAAAGAAAAACAATATATTTCACCATTTGTGTTGATTGCTGAGATTTGTGAGGTAGGCTTGACAAGCCCGAAGCGAGAGAGTAGCTTTCAGGATTATGAAAAAAAAAATCTTAACATTGGTGTTAAGACTTCTTTCGTGACTAATGCGCACCTGATAATGTTTTTTTTTCTAAACTTCAGCATGCGCCTCTTTTGCCACCGCCGAGCAGAATGTACGGATGCCGCCGTGCCACTCTGGTAGATTATTTGATGGACACATGTTAATTTTCTCTTCCGTTGCAGCACACATATATTTTTGCTAGTATATATATGATAATGAAAGTTATATGTGAGATTATTTTAAAAAAAGTTATATGTGAGAGGACGGGCTTAACTTACCTTTCTCCGGATAAACCAAGTCTAGTTTCACCGGTTTCCCGTAAAAAAAAGTCTAGTTTCACTGGCTAGTTTCCCAAGCAAAATGTCATTCCGGATACCCAAAGTATGTTCCCAATTATGTTAACCGTGGACGATCTAAAGCAGGCGTCATGAGATCGCTTCGTTTTACCGACTTGTTTGTTTCTTGCGTGTAATCATGCTTTTGGTACGTGGACGCCCGGTTCCTCGCGAGCTCCACACTGGCTTAGCAGCCACTTGGTTTGGCCTAACGCACTTGTTTACCCACAGCGGTTACTGTCAAATCAGCCAGCAGCCACTCCGTTTGGACTAATACATTTGTTTAGGCACAGCCAGCCGTTCCTATCAGAGCAGCCCGTCAAACATCTGAATCTGATCACCCGGTGACGGCGTTATCTCCGTCTGGCCACTTATCCTCGGGGAGTCCGGTCACTTCTGCTCCTTTTCATGATGGCTGCTTTGTTTCTGCTTGTCTCGAGAGGGGGCGCACGCACGCTTCCTCGTTCGCGTCCTCCTCTCTGCTCTGTGCTGTCTTCTCTCTCGTATCGTATTGTCGTCCCAGACTCCCCTGCTCGATCGGCGCTATCGCTGCAGGCTACGCGCCACTGCAGGTACTGCTGTCATGCCTTGGTATCGACAATTGCGGTACTGCAGCTCGCTGCGGCGCAAACATCGAGGCGCATCATCGTGCTTGTGAAAAGGACCTGACGGTCTGCCGTGTAGTAGTAGTAGTAGTAGGCTGGGGGAGTGCCGCTGGACGCTAGTTTCAACTTTCGAAAGCTTTTAAAATGCTGAGAAGCAACAAGAAATAAAAGGTCTAAACAAGAAGAAGATGAAGAATGGCCATGGCGTTTCAATCTGGCCAACCAATCGTGGTCTTCTGGAGAAAACACTATCAGAGGATTTCGGACAGAACTGCCGGGCAACATCAGGTCGTCAACATAGTAGTAGGAGCAAACACAATCAGGAAAGAATGTCAACGCGCTTAATTAACCAAGAGAGGCCAGGGAATTGTACTCGTATGTCGTATTGGTATCTCGTTGAATCTTCGCGTGCTGCTTAATAAACCTCCATGTGCCTGAGAAGTTTCTTGGGAAACAAACCAAACAGGGTGGCGTTTGCATGCAGCAAGAAGAAACTTCAGGGTGAATTAAATGACGAATAGCTGAGGCTGCAGGAGCGGTTGCCTCTGCAGAAGAAATGTCTTTGCATTGCAGCGGTCGACGCCACGACCTGCTATTTTTTATTGTGTCTGGTTGACGCGCGAACGCGAGTCAGAACATGGGACAGAAGGAATGACTTTTTTTTAGAGGACAGAAGGAGTGACTTGACGAGGTGCTCTGGCTTGCCGCGTACTCCAGGTCCAGGGGAAAGCCAAGCCAAATACTCCTTCCGTATCTGTCGTGTCTTCGGGAATAGGTCTGCAGGTGCTCCTCCTTGTTCAGACAGTGCAGGCGCGCGACTTCTTTCCTACTCCTGTTCGTCGACATTTCCTGGTAAAAATGCACGATTATAATATTTGGGATTTTAAATTTCAAATATGGGTCTACTGTCCTGCCTCGTAAAGTATCCGTGATCTGATTAATCGGCACACGTATTTATTAAGAGTGGCAAGTACGTACTTGACTAAGTTGTACTATATACCAAGTCTGTATATATGAGTTTAAAATTCCATGGCGTAGTGGCAGGCTGCCAACCAGAAAAGATCAAGCATCATCTGAAGACTCAAGCGGCCTGGTTGACTCGCAAATGCATGTACTCCATCCGTCTATCTACTGACTATTTACATCTATAGACCATCTTGCGGAAGATCTTCAAATTGATAACCACCAAAGCTTATTTGAGTCATTGAGTGTGATTTATCTAGTGACTATTTACATCTGCACGTCATATCTTAACCTTTTTTTAAAAGGGGACTCCCCGACCTCTGCATCAGAACGATGCATACGGCCATCTTTATAGAAAGCAAATAGGTTCAATAAGATCTTACAGTCTGAAAGTAAAGTAACGGCAAGCTCACAAAGAGGCACAACGCCAAAAATAAAAAGGCCAAAGGGCCACAACCGGCTAGCATAATAAAGATAGGAAAACTAATTGTCTATCTTACTACATGGCCGCCATCCAAACCGGTTGAAGATATCCCGTGCTACCATCTTCCACCGGATAGATCCAGTAACCAAATGCTTTCTGGCCTCCGTCGGAGTGAGAAACGACCACATACGGATCAACGCAGTGGCTCGGAATATAACCTGTAAAAATGAATATTTGTTGTTCTGTTAAAAGCCAAATTATTTCTGCAATTCCAAATTACCCACAACAAAGCACATACTACTACGCGAATGTGTCTAGCTGTTTCGGACTCTATCCCAACAAGGCACGTTCGAAATAACGTACTGACAGAATTCGGAGGAGAAATGTTAAAGACAATGTGCACCGTCTGCCACAAAACTTTGGCGAGCGGGCAATCAAAGAACAGGTGTTTGATAGTTTCATCCCGATCACAAAAACTACACCTAGTAGATCATGTCCAGTTGCGCTTTACCAAGTTGTCCTTTGTTAATATGACTTGTTTATGTACAAACCACATAAACACTTTAATTTTCAAAGGAACTTTGACTTTCCAAGCATATTTGGAACTAGGAATGGCGCTAGAGTTGATGACATCGATATACATCGATTTAACTTTGAACTCTCTAGACCTAGTAAGCTTTCAGCACAACTGATCGGACTGATGAGATAGCTGAACCTCCATCAATCTACTCACCAAATGAAGCCATGCTTCCCACCGGTTGCCAACAAGTGTCCTTCTAAAATGAATATTAAGGGGGATGGACTGCATTATCGTGGCAACGAAAGGCATCACGTCGTTGAACACTATGCAGGAGCGGATACTGAAGCGCCAACGACGTTTCTCCAAGCCAAGTATCCTCCTAGAAGCGTGTGGTAGTGCCATTACCGACTATAAACTTTGTCCTGTTAAAGAAGGATGCTTTGACTCTCATAAGCCCCTTCCAAAAAGGCGAGTCAGTCGGTCTCACTGTCATCTGGGACAAAGTTTTGGACTGCAGATACTTACTACGGAGAATCTGCGCCCACGTGGCCTCAGTCTCCACTGATAACTTATACAACCACTTACTGAGAAGACATCTGTTCTTGACTTCAAGATTCTCAATGCCAAGGCCCCCCTGGTCCTTTAGTCTACAAATGATATCCCATTTGGCGAGTCTGTATTTTCTCTTTAGTTCATCACTCTGCCAGAAGAATCGGGATCGATAGAAGTCCAGCATTTTCCTAACACCAATTGGGACTTCAAAGAAGGATAAGAGAAACATAGGCATACTAGTGAGTACCGAATTAATAAGAATCAATCGACCTCCGTATGACATGAGTTTGCCCTTCCAACAACTCAGTTTCTTCTCAAACCGATCCTCGATACACTTCCATTCTCTGTTTGTCAGCTTACGGTGGTGAATGGGTATACCTAAGTACGTGCAAGGTAAAGTCCCCCATTCGCATCCAAACAATTGCCTATAAGCATCTTGTTCCTCATTGGCTCTACCAAAACAGAACAACTCGCTTTTATGAAAGTTAAACTTCAACCCGGTCAATTGTTCAAATAAGCACAACACCAGCTCCATAAAGATGATCGTATCATCAGTGTACTGCAGGATGGACACACCTCCATCAACTAGATGAGGCACCAAGCCACCCACCTGACCGGCCTCCTTTGCCCTACCTATCAAAATTGCCAACATATCAACCACAATGTTGAACAGAATAGGAGACATTGGATCACCTTGTCTCAGGCCCTTGTGTGTCTGGAAATAATGACCTATGTCATCATTCACTTTAATTCCAACACTCCCTTTATGCGTGAAGGATTCTACCTGGCGTCGCCAGGCTTCATCAAAACCCTTCATGCGTAAGGCCTGTTGAAGGAAAGGCCATTTGACTTTATCATACGCTTTCTCAAAATACACCTTGAAAACAACTCCATCTAGTTTTTTCGTGTGAATCTCATGGAGCGTTTCATGAAGGACCACAACCCCTTCAAGGATGTTCTTGTCCGGCATGAAAGCAGTTTGGGAATGCTGCACCACAGAATGCGCAATCTGCGTGAGCCTATTAGTCCCGACCTTGGTAAAAAAATTTGAAACTAACATTAAGAAGACAGATGGGCCTGAATTGCTCAATTCTCACAGCCTCTGTTTTCTTAGGAAGAAGTGTTATGGTTCCAAAATTTAGATGAAAAAGCTGAAGCTGTCCAGAGAATAAATCATGGAACAACGGCAACAAATCCCCCTTAATAATATGCCAGCACTTCTTATAGAACTCTGCCAGAAATCCGTCCGGGCTGGGAGCCTTATTATTTTTCATCTGCGAGATGGCCTCAAACACCTCTTTCTCAGAAAAAGGGGCAGCTGTAACATCCCAAAATTCTAAATTTAGGAATGTTATATTAAATAGATAGTTTTGATTGTTGTTTGAGTGATTGAGTGAAGTTGAGTGAAATTGAATTTTTTTAAAAGTTAAATGAGAGGGAATAAAAGGACTTTCCCAAAATTTCATCTTGCTTTTCTAATCTCCGTGAATTCAAATTCATTTTCATCATAAAACCCTAGAGAGAAGATGACATGACTTCTTCCATTTAATTAAATGAAAAAGGGTTTTTGAAAAAGATTTGAATTTCATTTGGAAAATATTTCCAATTCTGAAACTTTAACCAACTCAAATATTTTCATGAGAGAAGATAAAATGACTTCTTCAAAAAATATGAAATACGAGTTGGGAGTTTAAAAGAAATCCAATTCAAAGTCCCTTTGAAATTATTTTCAAATTGGAGTTATTTGGGTTTTATTCAAATTATTTTTCTCCAAAAACAAAATATATGGAAAATAGGGTAAAATGATTCCCTACAACACAAAATTGGAGAGAAATAAATTTGAAATCATTTTGGTTTTTTTTAAAATAATTTTTATTGGATTTTATTAGACCAGAAGCACTCCTTGCTTTATTTGAATTGTTGTAGATTTTATTTGACACTAGAATAATGTTCATCTTGTAGGAAGTCTTTTTCTGAAAATTTTGATATATTATATGCCTATATAATATTTCTATTTCTTTTGTTTTTATTTTGTTTGTCTGCAAAAATGTTTTTTTTAACTTCCCTCCACCAAACTGGGCCGGCCCAGCTCCTGCCAGGCCAAGGCCCAGCCCAGCGCGCCGCCTCGCTCCCGTCCCCGACCGGGACTCCTCCCGAGTCCGCTGCCACGCCGCCATGGACATTGTGCCGCCTGCGGCCTCCTCTGCCCCCTCCTCCACGCCACGTCGCCCCTCCCCACCTATAAAACGCGAGGCCCCGGGCCCCGTTCTTCCCCTCCTCGCGTCACGCGCCGCCACCGCTGCATCTGCCGCCGCCGCACCGGAGTTGTCGCCACCGCCGAGCCTCCTCACCGCCGCCGCGCACCTTCCCGGCCCCCCACAGCCACCACCCACCTCACCGTCGTCCCGCGTCGCATCCCTCCGTTCAGTCCGCCGAGCCGGAGGGCCACCGGAGCCGCCGGCCCGGCCGGACCCGAGCCGCCGCCGCCGTCCCGTCACTGGAACACGCCACTGCCGCCAGAAACCACCGCCGCCGGTTTAATTTCCGAACCGGTACAAAACTGCAAAAGCCCGACCGGTTTTCTTTTAGATCGATTTTCATTTTTTTTGTTAGTGCTATTAAGTGAACCTTCGTTGTTTATACCTTCACAGCGAACGAATTCGTTCATTAGCGTTCAGTAATGGACGTTCATTACTTAGTCTTTTCGTTTTTTTGTTTATTTTTACGTCAGTGACCTATCCGTGAGTATAATTATTTACAGATTAGCCCCTGGTTTTCAAACGACCACATCTTTTTACTCGTTTGTCCAAATCCAATGAAACCAACGCCCACTTCTTCGTTATGATCCCCTCTATCCAGTAAAGCAACTTAAACATGTTTTTGAAAGTTTAAAATTTGAATTAGATCAGATTTGTGTTTGAACTTCGTTTGATCGTAACTCGAGTTCTATAACTCCGTTTGAGTTGATTCTTTTTGCAAATCGAAGCTCTTGACCTAAACTTTCTGATAAGGCCAAATTCACATAATTTTGGTACTGTTAGAAATTGTTTTATGTTGCAAGAGTTATTCGCTTGGTTTTGATGTTTTCCAAATTGTCTTCTTCGTTCTTTCCGATCTTGTGAGTGATTGCTTATGTGTGGTTACTATTGCTTGCTTACGATAGATTGACCGGAGTGAGACGAATAGAACTATCCAGAGTTGAGTGTGAATCATCTTCATCAACAGTACAGGCAAGTTCACACTTTGATCATACTTTTCATTACCCAGATTTTTATGCATTAGTTTCAACCCCTCAAACATTGCATGGTTAGGATCTGATTAACATGTGGGTTTTGGGAAGTAGGCGAGGTAGTACCTATTGCCCTGTTTATTATAAAACCTTTGGGAGTTACTTCTACATTATGCTTATACCGCTATGCTATGCTCATAGACGTGGATTGGGTTTGAGAGTATTCCATGACAGATGTGAGATTGTTACTTAATGGTTCAACTTAAGGTGTCTACTTAAATACACATCTGGGTGGATTGAGGCACCTGGGGAACCCAGTGATTGCCTATTTTTTTGGAAATCCCGGGGTACCATGTGATTCTCCTATGGACCGTCACCCAAGCTCAAAGGGGTCATAAGATTATTCATGCTAGAAACTTCTGTGTGCATCCACAAGCTATTATGGGCTCTAGCATAGTTGATTAAGTCGTGTGAACTCTTACAGTGGTAGACTAGCAGATGTAGGGGAAAGTAGGTGTAACTGTCTACCCATTGTAAGGTGCTAACGCTTCTGAAAGACTGTGTCTCGGTCATCCGTTTCTCAAACACCATGTAGTGCGAGAAATCCAATGGAGGAGATCGAGTCTTGTGGGGAAAAGTGCGCAAACCTCTGCAGAGTGTACAAACTAATCATGATTAGCCGTGTCCCCGGTTATGGACATTTTGAGTATCTGGTTCTTGAATTATCATGTTGATCTCATCACGTTACTTAAATAATTTGTTGGGCTGACGATTATTAATTTGGGATTGAGTTGGTGAACCTTCTCAATGTTTTCAACACACTTTGTGGTTAAATAAAATATATTCCTTTGTTGTAGGGAAAATTTGGCTTTATGCAAAACTGTAACCATAGAGCTTTTCCACCAGCCATATATGCATGTAGTGATAGCTATTGTTCATCATTTATCCTATGGTGTGAATTTGCCAGAACATTCAATGTACTGACCTACATGGCTGCAACGTCTCATGTTGAAGGATTCTTACGATGAGTAAGTGATACGTTAGGGTTACGATTTCAACACTCAACTTTGCCGTTGGTGTTGATGGGAATCCACAACCTTGTTACTTCCGCTATATGGATTGAGGTAATAGTATTTACGTTACTTTATACATGTGATTTACCTCTGTTATAAATCCTCGAGTACTGTGTGTGTCAGCATACGAATCCAGGGATGACACTCAAGCACAGAGACTTGACCGTTTGAGGTCGGGTCGCTACAGCAGCCAAAATATCATTCTCAATAGCAGTAAGTTGAGGAACATCCTCAATCCTAGACTCATCCAGAGAAACACGGTTCTCCTCTGGAGGCCCAAACAACTGCTTGTAATACTCGGTAATGTATAATTTTAGGTTCTTCTGTCCTAAAATCGTTCCTTCATCTTGTTCAGCTGAAAGATCCTCTTCTTTCTGTGCTTGCCATTGGCGATCATGTGAAAGAATTGAGTGTTCGCGTCCCCCTGGACAACTCGTTGGACCTTGGCCCGCAGCGCCCACTTTAATTCCTCTTCATGAAGAATCTCTTTCAATCTCATCTCCGCATCAAGCTTAGCATGAAGCTCTGATGCCGGCAGAACTGTGGTTTCTGCTTTTACATCTAGGGACTGAATAAGGGTAAGGAGCCTTTCCTTTTCGACCTTATAAATCCCACTAAGATGCTTAGCCCACCCACGTAGGAAACTTCTCAAGTGCCTAATCTTATTCTGCCAATGCTCAAGCGTAGTCCTACCTCCTGCATCCTTAGCCCATTCCCTGGCTACGAGATCAAAGAAGCCGTCTCATTCAAACCAAGCCAGCTCGAACGAAAATGCATTTTTGTTTCCCAAGTGGGTGGCCTCACCTGAATCTAGAAATGAAAGCGTGTGGTCAGAAATACCACGGGAAAGTGCCTGAGCTGTTACGAAGGGAAACTTCTGTTCCCATTTGACGCTAGCCAGCACTCGATCCAACTTTTCAAACGTCGGATTTGGCAACGCATTAGCCCAGGTGAATTTTCTTCCCGAAAGCTCTATCTCTCTCAGATCCAAGCAACAGCGCTCCTCGGCCAGAGCCAACGCCCAGCAGCGGCACACCACGGCCAGTGCCACCGCCCGGCTATGGTGCACCCCCAGTGCGGCCAGCCCCGGTCTGCACGGCAGTCTTCTTTCCCGGCTGCAACCCAGCCCCGCGGCCCGCCATGGCCACCAGGGGAGGTATCCGCCTAGCGCGTCCAGGTCCCGAAGAACGAAGTTGGGGTGCCCGATGCAGGAAAACCCTAGTACGCGGGGAAGACTATCACGACGTAGATGGTACTCGGATGCATGTGACGTCACGTTCTCTATCGATAGGACCCGGACTCACTTGGGTCTCATACCCAACAGTCCCTGGCCCAACGACCTCAAGCGAAAAATCGTCCAAACCCAGCCCACTTTGGCTCAGGAGCAATTTCAAACGCTCCTGGCGAGCCGCCGCGATCTGGATCGGCTTGCTCGCCGGCATCGCCACCGCGGCCAACACCGGCGCCGATCGCGGAGCTTTTCGGCATGGTTTCTTCCTTCTCTTAACCATAATCCACGACTACGGGCGAATCAAATTGTACAATGTTAAGTTAGGGAGATTTACATTAGGCAAGGGGCCCTTCCATGGCCGGATCACCGTCGCCGCCATTCTGCGATGCACGGCACGACGAACCATCTCCTTCCTCTCTCTAGCATGTAGTCCAAGCCTAGCCGGATCGTCGGGTGGCAAGACTTTGTCGACCATCTTCGCCACATCATCTTCATCATAGCTGGCATTGAAGAATTCACAAATGACATCGGATGGGGTTGGAGATGCCGGAGAAGCCGCCATCGAGTCCCCGTCCTCGTCGTCCTCATCGGAATCCGCTAGAGCCCAAAACCGGCCATCGACCCACCGGCGATCCCCGGCAGATGAGGACAGGGCGCCCGAAGTCACCCTCGTGGTCGCCCCCGATTTCCTCATCGTCGTCCCTCACTCTCTAGTTCGAGGGCCGACTTGGCGCAGACTTTTGACTCACACCCTTTAAAATGGGGAGATTTTCACTTCCCGGCCTCTACACCAACTAAGGGTGCGTACGACCATTTTAGTATGAGTACCAAGATAAAGGCTACCAAGGCCATCCCAAAACATTTATTTAAGAACACGCAAAGCATGTGTATCATTTCCTTGATAGATAGGAGAGAAAAAACAGTAACATACTCCTAAAAGAGAGAAGAGAGGGGAACCACACTAGGTATGGGAAGATCAAAGAGGAATATGACAAAGTACAAAGCTCTCCAAGCTCGAACTCCAGTCGGGAAGGCAAAAAGACGAGATACAGAGCATCTAGACCGTGTCACAACCAACTCTAGAAACCTCCATCGCATGACCACGACTTTTGCCCAAAACATAAGGAGAGGCTACGATAAAATAATTTCCAGATCCTAATATCTTTTGGTGCGGCTAAATCTCACTTGACCTAGGCTCAGTTATAAGTCTAAGCCAAGTAATGTCAGCAATTTTTCCTTTCTCTTAAGGAAACCACTTTGTTTCCATCAGTTGATAATACGCGCTCATAAACCGCCTCCTTCTTAGTACACAAGTCCATATGGGCCTCACCACGCCTTATCACGTGCCTTTCGTTCCCCACCGTAGAATCTTATCCCCTTTTCTCTCAGTCCTTCCTATTCCTCTCTTCCAACCGTCTCGTGCCCATCTCACCAAGGCAGCAAACACGACGTAGTTGTGTGCCTTGAGACGCCGGAGACAATGTCGCCCTGCTGCGAGATTCCGCCACACCATCGCTCCGATGCTACAGGAGGAGGAGGCTCCACCAGCGAGTGGGGCTGGTCGCGGACACTGTTAGGTGTTGGGGAAAACATAGCATGCAATTTCAAAAAAATTCCTATGCTCAAGCAAGATCTATCTAGGAGATGCATAGCAACGAGAGGGGAGAGTGTGTCCACGTACCCTCGTAGACCAATAGCATAAGCATTAGGTTAACGCGGTTGATGTAGTCGAACGTCTTCATGATCCAACCGATCCAAGTACCGAACGTACAACACCTCCGAGTTCTGCACACGTTCAGCTCGATGATGTCCCTTGAACTCTTGATCCAGCAGAGGGTCGAGGGAGAGTTCCGTCAGCATGACAGCGTGGTGACGGTGATGGTGGTGTGATCCATGCAGGGCTTCGCCTAAGCACTACGACGATATGACCGGAGGAGTAAACTGTGGAGGGGGGAACCGCGCATGGCTAAGAGAACAATTGATGTGCCTTTGGGGTGCCCCCCGCCCCCGTATATAAAGGAGGGGAGGAGGAGGTGGCCGGCCCTAGGGGGGTGCGCCATGGGGGGGAGTCCTACTAGGACTCCACTCCTAGTAGGATTCACCCCCCTTCCTTCCAACGGAGAGGGGAAAGGGGAAAGAGGGGGAGAGGGAGAAGGAAAGGGGGACCGCACCCCCACCCCTTGTCCAATTCGGATTGGGCAGGGGGGCACCCCCACCCCACCCTTTGCTCATATTGGTTCCCACATATTCTACGAAGATCTTTATCGGTCAAACCGCATAACTACATACGTTGTTCCCTTTGTCATCGGTATGTTACTTGCCCGAGATTCGATTGTCGGTATCTCAATACCTAGTTCAATCTCGTTACTGGCAAGTCTCTTTACTCGTTATATAATACATCATCCCACAACTAACTCAATAGTCACATTGCTTGCAAGGCTTATAGTGATGTGCATTACCGAGAGGGCCCAGAGATACCTCTCCGACAATCGAAGTGACAAATCCTAATCTCAAAATACGTCAACTCAACAGGTACCTTCAGAGACACCTATAGAGCACCTTTATAATCACCCAGTTACGTTGTGACATTTGGTAGCACACAAAGTGTTCCGCCGGTAAGCGGGAGTTACATAATATCATAGTCATAGGAACATGTATAAGTCATGAAGAAAGCAATGGCAACATACTAAACGATCAAGTGAGAAGCTAACGAAATGGGTCTTGTCCATCACATCATTCTCTAATGATGTGATCCCGTTTATCAAATGACAACACATGTCTATGATCAGGAAACTTAACCATCTTTGATTAACGAGCTAGTCAAGTAGAGGCATACTAGGGATACTTTGTTTGTCTATGTATTCACACATGTACTAAGTTTCCGATTAATACAATTCTAGCATGAATAATAAACATTTATCATGATATAAGGAAATATAAATAACAACTTTATTATTTTCTCTAGGGCATATTTCCTTCAGTCTCCCACTTGCACTAGAGTCAATAATCTAGATTACATAGTAATGATTCTAACACCCATGGAGCCTTTGTGTCGATCATGTTTTGCTCGTGGAAGAGGCTTAGTCAACGAGCCTACAAAATTCAGATCCATATGTATTTTTCAAATATCTATGTTTCCCTCCTTGGCTTGATCGCGGATGGAATTGAAGCGTCTCTTGATGTGTTTAGTTCTCTTGTGAAATCCGGATTCCTTCGCCAAGGCAATTGCTCAAGTATTGTCACAAAAGATTTTCATTGGACCCGATCCACTAGGTATGACACCTAGATCAGATATTAACTCCTTCATCTAGACTCCTTCATTTGCTGCTTCCGAAGCAGCTATGTACTCTGTTTCACACGTAGATCCCGCCACGCCGCTTTGTTTAGAACTGCACCAACTGACAGCTCCACCGTTCAATATAAACATGTATCCGGTTTGCGATTTAGAATCGTCCGAATCAGTGTCAAAGCTTGCATCGACATAACCATTTACGACTAGCTCTTTGTCACCTCCATAAATGAGAAACATATCCTTAGTCCTTTTCATGTATTTCAAGATGTTCTTCACCGCTGTCTAGTGAACCACTCCTGGAGTACTTTGTTACCTCCCTGCTAAACTAATAGCAAGGCACACATCAGGTCTAGTACACAGCATTGCATACATGATAGAGCCTATGGCTGAAGCATAGGGAACATCTTTCATTTTCTCTCTATCTTCTACAGTGGTCGGGCATTGAGTCTGACTCAATTTCACACCTTGTAATACATGCAAGAACCCTTTCTGTGCTTGATCCATTTTGAACTTCTTCAAAACTTTATCAAGGTATGTGCTTTGTGAAAGTCCAATTAAGCGTCTTGATCTATCTCTATAGATCTTGATGCCCAATATATATGCAGCTTCACCGAGGTCTTTCATCGAAAATCTTTTATTGAAGTATCCTTTTAAGCTATCCAGAAATTATATATCATTTCCAATCAACAATACCACTCACTTTCTTGTAAATACAGGATTCTCCAAAAGTCTGTATAAAACCATATGCTTTGATCACACTATCAAAGCGTTTATTCCAACTCCGAGAGGCTTGCACCAGTCCATAAATGTATCGCTAGAGCTTGCACACTTTGTTAGCACCTTTCGGATCGACAAAACCTTCTGGTTGCATCATATACAACTCTTCTTCCAGAAATCCATTCAGGAATGTAGTTTTGACATCCATTTGCCAAATTTTATAATCATAAAATGTGGCAATTGCTAACATGATTCGGACAGACTTAAGCATCGCTACGGGTGAGAAAGTCTCATCGTAGTCAACCCCTTGAACGTGTCGAAAACCTTTCGCAACAAGTCGAGCTTCATAGACAGTAACATTACCATCAGCATCAGTCTTCTTGAAGATCCATTTATTCTCTATGTCTTGCCGATCATCGAGCAAGTCAACCAAAGTCCATATTTTGTTCTCATACATGGATCCCATCTCAGATTTTGATGGCCTCTAGCCATTTTGCGGAATCTGGGCTCGCCATCGCTTCCTCATAGTTCATAGGTTCGCCATGGTCAAGTAACATGACCTCCACAATAGTATTATCGTACCACTCTGGTGTAGATCTTACTCTGGTTGACCTACGAGGTTTGGTAGTAACTTGATTTGAAGTTTCATGATCAATATCATTAGCTTCCTCACTAATTGGTGTAGGCGTCACAGGAACCGATTTCTGTGATGAACTACTTTCCAATAAGGGAGCAGGTACAGTTACCTCATCAAGTTCTACTTTCCTCCCACTCACTTCTTTCGAGAGAAACTCCTTCTCTAGAAAGGATCCATTCTTAGCAACGAATGTCTTGCCTTCGGATCTGTGATAGAAGGTGTACCCAACGGTTTCCTTTGGGTATCCTATGAAGACACATTTCTCCGATTTGGGTTCGAGCTTATTAGGTTGAAGCTTTTTCACATAAGCATCGCAGCCCCAAACTTTAAGAAATGACAACTTTGGTTTCTTACCAAACCATAGTTCATAAGGCGTCGTCTCAACGGATTTTGATGGTGCCCTATTTAACGTGAATGCAGCCGTCTCGAAAGCATAACCCCAAAATGATAGCGGTAAATCAGTAAGAGACATCATAGATCGCACCATATCTAGTAAAGTACAATTACGACATTCGGACACACCATTACGTTGTGATGTTCCGGGTGGCGTGAGTTGTGAAACTATTCCGCATTGTTTCAAATGTAGACCAAACTCGTAACTCAAATATTCTCCTCCACGATCATATCGTAGAAACTTTATTATCTTGTTACGATAATTTTCCACTTCACTCTAAAATTCTTTGAACTTTTCAAATGTTTCAGACATATGTTTCATTAAGTAAATATACCCATATCTGCTCAAATCATCTGTGAGGGTGAGAAAATAACGATACCCGCCGTGAGCCTCAATATTCATTGGTCCACATACATCAGTATGTATGATTTCCAATAAATCTGTTGCTCGCTCCATAGTTCCGAAGAACGGCGTTTTAGTCATCTTGCCCATGAGGTATGGTTCGCAAGTACCAAGTGATTCATAATCAAGTGATTCCAAAAGTCCATCAGTATGGAGTTTCTTCATGCGCTTTACACCAATATGACCCAAACGGCAGTGCCACAAATAAGTTGCACTATCATTATCAACTCTGCATCTTTTGGCTTCAACATTATGAATATGTGTATCACTACTATCGAGCTTCAACAAAAATAGACCACTCTTTAGGGGTGCATGACCATAAAAGATATTACTCATATAAATAGAACAACCATTATTCTCAAGTTTAAATGAATAACCGTCTCGCATTAAACAAGATCCAGATATAATGTTCATGCTCAACGCTGGCACCAAATAACAATTATTCAGGTCTAAAACTAATCCCGAAGGTAGATGTAGAGGTAGCGTGCCGACGGCGATCACATTGACTTTGGAACCATTTCCCACGCGCATCGTCACCTCGTCCTTAGGCAGTCTTTGCTTAATCTGTAGTCCCCGTTTCGAGTTGCAAATATTAGCAACAGAACTAGTATCAAATACCCAGGTGCTACTGCGAGCTCTAGTAAGGTACACATCAATAACATGTATATCACATATACCTTTGTTCACCTTGCCATCCTTCTTATCTACCAAATACTTGGGGCAGTTCCGCTTCCAGTGACCAGTCTGCTTGTAGTAGAAGCACTCAGTCTCAGGCTTAGGTCCAGACTTGGGTTTCTTATCTTGAGCAACAACCTGTTTGCCATTCTTTTTGAAGTTCCCCTTCTTCTTCCCTTCCTTTTTCTTGAAAATGGTGGTCTTGTTGGCCATCAACACTTGATGCTCCTTCTTGATTTCTACATCTGCAGCCTTTAGCATTGCGAAGAGCTTGGGAATTGTCTTGTTCATCCCTTGCATATTATAGTTCATCATGAAGCTCTTGTAGCTTGGTGGCAGTGATTGAAGAATTCTGTCCATGACACTATCCTCAGGAAGATTAACTCCCAGTTGAATCAAGTGATTGCTATACCCAGACATTTTAAGTATATGTTCACTGACAGAACTATTCTCCTCCATCTTGCAGCTGTAGAACTTATTGGAGACTTCATATCTCTCAATCCGGGCATTTGCTTGAAATATTAACTTCAACTCCTGGAACATCTCATATGCTCCATGACGTTCAAAACATCGTTGAAGTCCCGGTTCTAAGCCGTAAAGCATGGCAAACTGAACTATCGAGTAGTCATCAACACGCAATTGTCAGGCATTCACAATGTCTGCAGTTGCTGGCGCAGGTGGTACACCTAGCGGTGCTTCCAGGATGTAATTCTTCTGTGCAACAATGAGGATAATCCTCAAGTTGCGGACCCAGTCCGTGTAATTGCTACCATCATCTTTCAACTTTGCTTTCTCAAGGAAAGCATTAAAATTCAACGGAACAACAGCACGGGCCATCTATATACAACAACATAGACAAGCAAAATACTATCAGGTACTAAGTTCATGATAAATTCAAGTTCAATTAATCATATTACTTAAGAACTCCCACTTAGATAGACATCTCTCTAATCATCTAAGTGATCACGTGATCCAAACCAACTAAACCATAACCGATCATCACGTGAGATGGAGTAGTTTTCAATGGTGAACATCACTATGTTGATCATATCTACTATATGATTCACGCTCGACCTTTCGGTCTCAGTGTTCCGAGGCCATATCTGCATATGCTAGGCTCGTCAAGTTTAACCCGAGTATTCTGTGTGTGCAAAACTGGCTTGCACCCGTTGTAGATGAACGTAGAGCTTATCACACCCAATCATCACGTGGTGTCTCGGCACGACGAACTTTGTCAATGGTGCATACTCAAGGAGAACACTTTTACCTTGAAATTTACTGAGAGATCATCTTATAATGCTACCATCACTCAAAGCAAGATAAGATGCATAAAGGATAAACATCACATGCAATCAATATAAGTGATATGATATGGCCATCATCATCTTGTGCTTGTGATCTCCATCTCCGAAGCACCGTCATGATCACCATCGTCACCGGCGTGAGACCTTGATCTCCATTGTAGCATCATTGTCGTCTCACCAACTATTGCTTCTACGACTATCGCTACCACTTAGTGATAAAGTAAAGCAATTACAGGGCGATTGCATTGCATACAATAAAGAGACAACCATATGGCTCCTGCCAGTTGCCGAAAACTTTGTTAAAAACATGATCATCTCATACAATAAAATTTAGCATCATGTCTTGACCATATCACATCACAACATGCCCTGCAAAAACAAGTTAGACGTCCTCTACTTTGTTGTTGCAAGTTTTACGTGGCTGATACGGGCTGAGCAAGAACCGTTCTTACCTACGCATCAAAACCACAACAATATTTCATCAAGTTAGTGTTGTTTTAACCTTCTCAAGGACCGGGCATAGCCACACTCGGTTCAACTAAAGTTGGAGAAACTGACACCCGCCAGTCACCTATGTGCAAAGCACGTCGGTAGAACCAGTCTCGCGTAACCAAAGTATGACATGCTGGTAAGTAGTATGACTTGTATCGCCCACAACTCACTTGTGTTCTACTCGTGCATATAACATCTATGCATAAAACCTGGCTCGGATGCCACTATTGGGTAACGTAGTAATTTCAAAATTTTCCTATGCACACGCAAGATCATGGTGATGCATAGCAACGAGAGGGGAGAGTGTTGTCCACGTACCCTCGTAGACCGAAAGCGAAAGCGTTAGCACAACGTGGTTGATGTAGTCGTACGTCTTCACGATCCGACCGATCCAAGTACCGAACGTACGGCACCTCCGAGTTCAGCACACGTTCAGCTCGATGACGTCCCACGAACTCCGATCCAGCAGAGCTTTGCGGGAGAGTTTCGTCAGCATGACGGCATGATGAGGGTGTCGATGATGCTACCGACGCAGGGCTTCGCCGAAGCATCGCTATGGTATTACCGAGGTGGAATATGGTGAAGGGGGGCACCGCACACAGCTGGGAGATATCAACAGATCAACTTTTGTGTCTAGAGGTGCCCCCCTGCCGCCGTATATAAAGGAGCAAGGGAGTCCTACTCCCACCGGGAGTAGGACTCCTCCTTTCCTTGTTGGAGTAGGAGAGGGGAAGGAAGGGAGAGAGAGGAAGGAAAGGGGGGCGCCGCCCCCCCCCCCCCCCTCCTTGTCCAATTCGGACTAGAGGTGAAGGGGCGCACTGCCTGCCCTAGCCGCCCTCCTCTTCTCCACTAGGGCCCATGAGGCCCAATAAACCCCCCGGGGGGTTCCGGCAACCCCCCGGTACTCCGGTATATGTCCGAAACATTCTGAAACCATTTCGGTGTCCGAACATAGTCATCCAATATATCGATCTTTATGTCTCGACCATTATGAGACTCCTCGTCATGTCCGTGATCATATCCGGGACTCCGAACTACCTTCGGTACATCAAAACACAACAACTCATAATACCGATCATCACCAAACTTTAAGCTTGCGGACCCTATGGGTTCGAGAACTATGTAGACATGACCGAGACACGTCTCCGGTCAATAACCAATAGCGGAACCTGGATGCTCATATTGGTTCCCACATATTCTATGAAGATCTTTATCAGTCAAACCGCATAACTACATACGTTGTTCCCTTTGTCATCGGTATGTTACTTGCCCGAGATTCGATCATCGGTATCTCAATACCTAGTTCAATCTCGTTACTGGCAAGTCACTTTACTCGTTATGTAATGCATCATGCCACAACTAACTCATTAGTCACATTGCTTGCAAGGCTTATAGTGATGTGCATTACCGAGAGGGCCCAGAGATACCTCTTCGACAATCGGAGTGACATATCCTAATCTCGAAATACGTCAACTCAACAAGTACCTTCAGAGACACCTGTAGAGCACCTTTATTGTCACCCAGTTACGTTGTGACATTTGGTAGCACACAAAGTGTTCCTCCCGTAAGCGGGAGTTACATAATCTCATAGTCATAGGAACATGTATAAGTCATGAAGAAAGCAATAGCAACATACTAAATGATCAAGTGCTAAGCTCACAGAATGGGTCAAGTCAATCACATCATTCTTCTAATGATGTGACCCCATTGATCAAATGATAACTCATATCTATGGTTAGGAAAATCAACCATCTTTGATCAATGAACTAGTCAAGTAGAGGCATACTAGTGACACTATGTTTGTCTATGTATTCACACATGTATTATTTTTCCGGTTAATACAATTCTAGCATGAATAATAAACATTTATCATGATATGAGGAAATAAGTAATAACTTTATTATTGCCTCTAAGGCATATCACCTTCACAACGCTGGCACCGAATAACAATTATTAAGGTCTAAAACTAATCATGAAGGTAGATGTAGAGGTAGTGTGCCGACGATGATCACATCGACCTGAACCATTTCCGACGCGCATCATCACCTCGTCCTTAGCCAATCTTCGTTTAATCCATAGCCCCTGTTTCGAGTTGCAAATATGAGCAACAGAACCAGTATCAAATACCCAGGCGCTACTACGAGCATTAGTAAGGTACACATCAATAACATGTATATCAAGTATACCTTTCACTTTGCCATCCTTCTTATCCGCCAAATGCTTGGGGCAGTTCCGCTTCCAGTGGCCAGTCCCTTTGCAGTAGAAGTACTCAATTTCAGGCTTTGGTGCAGACTTGGGCTTCTTCTCGAGAGCAACAACTTGCTTGCTATTCTTCTTGAAGTTCCCCTTATTCCCTTTGCCTTTTTTCTTGAAACTAGTGGTCTTGTTAACCATCAATACTTGATGCTCCTTCTTGATTTCTACCTCCACAGCCTTTAGCATTGTGAAGAGCTCGGGAATTGTCTTTTCCATCCATTGCATATTATAGTTCATCACGAAGCCTTTATAGCTTGGTAGCAGTGATTGAAGAACTCTGTCAATGACACTATCACCAGGAAGATTAACTCCCGGCTGAGTCAAGTGGTTATGGTACCCAGACATTCTGAGTATATTTTCACTCACAGAACTGTTCTCCTCCATCTTGCAGCTATAGAACTTGTTGGAGACTTCATATCTCTCAACTCGGGCATTTGCTTGAAATATTAACTTCAACTCCTGGAACATCTCATATGCTCCATGACGTTCAAAACGTCTTTGAAGTCCCGATTCTAAGCCGTAAAGCATGGCACACTGAACTATCGAGTAGTCATCAGCTTTAGTCTGCCAGACATTCATAGCATCTGGAGTTTCTCCTGCAGCGGGCCTTGCACCTAGCGGTGCTTCCAGGACGTAATCATTCTGTGCAGCAATGAGGATAATTCTCAAGTTAGGGACCCAATCTGTGTAGTTGCTACCATCATCTTTAAACTTAGCTTTCTCTAGGAACGCACTAAAATTCAAGGGAACGGTAGCACGGACCATTGATCTACAATAACATAGATATGCAAAAACTATCAGGACTAAGTTCATGATAAATTAAAGTTCAATTAATCATATTACTTAAGAACTCCCACTTAGATAGACATCCCTTTAGTCATCTAAATGATCACGTGATCCATATCAACTAAACCATGTCCGATCATCACGTGAGATGGAGTAGTTTTCAATGGTGAACATCTCTATGTTGATCATATCTACTATATGATTCACGTTCGACCTTTCGGTCTCAGTGTTCCGAGGCCATATATGCATATGCTAGGCTCATCAAGTTTAACCCGAGTATTCTGCACGTGCGAAACTGGCTTGCACCAGCTGTATGTGAACGTAGAGCTTATCACACCCGATCATCATGTGGTGTCTCGGCACCACAAACTGTAGCAACGGTGCATACTCAGGGAGAACACTTATACCTTGAAATTTAGTGAAGGATCATCTTATAACGCTACCATCGTACTAAGTAAAATAAGATGTATAAAAGATAAACATCACATGCAATCAAAATATGTGACATGATATGGCCATCATCATCTTGTACCTTTGATCTCCACCTCCAAAGCACCGTCATGATCTCCATCGTCACCGGCTTGACACCTTGATCTCCATGTAGCGTCGTTGTCGTATCACCAACTATTTCTTCTACAACTATCGCTACCGCTTAGTGATAAAGTAAAGCAATTACACGGCGATTGCATTTCATACAATAAAGCGACAACCATAAGGCTCCTGCCAGTTGTCAATAACTTCTACAAAACATGATTGCTATGTCTTGAGTTTGCGTTGGTTTTCCTTGAAGAGGAAAGGGTGATGCAGCAATAGTAGCGTAAGTATTTTCCTCAATTTTTGAGAACCAAGGTATCAATCCAGTAGGAGGCTGATGTCTACTACACAACCTTCTTCTTGTAGACGTTGTTGGGCTTGCAAGTGCACAGGTTTGTAGGACAGTAGCAAATTTCCCTCAAGTGGATTACCTAAGGTTTATCAATCCATAGGAGGCGTAGGATGAAGATGGTCTCTCTCAAGCAACCCTGCAACCAAATAACAAAGAGTCTCTTGTGTCCCCAACACACCCAATACAATGGTAAATTGTATAGGTGCACTAGTTCGGCGAAGAGATGGTGATACAAGTGCAATCACTACAAAAAAAAGACACATCCGTGACATTTTGGGCCGAACGAATTTTTTTCTGTCATACATATGACACTTCTATGACGATAATTGTGACAAATCCCGGTATCATCATAGATGTGGTGGGCTCCTACTTCTATGACAAAAAATCATGACAGAAAATGGGATTTTCGTCCTGGGCGGGCCGGAGACGCAGCTGCATGACATTCTTTGGGCCGTCCATGACGGTAAAAACCGTGGTAGAAGCGAGGGGGAGGAAAATTTCGGGGAGTTGCCGGTTACGGTGGGAGGTCGGGGGCCGAGCGATGCGCATTTCTCTCGTACACGTACGCGCGTGTGTGTGAGGCGTTGGCTCTAACTGAACCCGAGCGAGGCGTTGGGCTCTAACTGAACCCGAGCGATTGCACTGCAGGCTACGCGTTACTGAACCCGATCGATTGATCGATGGCTGTTAACTGAATCCCATGGAGCCATTCCTTCGCTACTGCTGCTAACTGAAGCCGATCGATTGGATGAACAGTGAGCGTTGCGGGGGGGGGGGGGGGTGGATGAACAGTGAGCGGTGGCGTTGCCTCTAGATGAACAGGACCCCATGGTGTGGAGGGCTGGATGAACAGTAGACGGTGGAGGGGTGGCCGTGGAGGGATGGTTGAACAGGACCTCGTGTTGTGGAGGGCTGCATGAACAGTAGACGGTGGAGGGGTTCCCATGGAGGGGTGGTTGAACAGGACCCCATGGTGTGGAGGGCTGGATGAATAGTACACGGTGGAGGGGTGGTTGAACAGTAGCCGGTGGAGTAGCGCGCGGTGGAGGCTGGATGAACAGGATCCCATGGAGGCTGGAGGAGGTCGACGGTAGCCCGTGGAGGCTGGAGGAGGTCAATGGTGGAGATGAACAATATCCCGTGGAGTCCCGTTTTGCAGTACGCCACACCCCTCCCGATGAACAGGACGCCCGTTTCGACCGTAGCGCTCCAACACAAGTCCGTTTCGTCCGTTTTTCGGTACGCCACACCCCTCCCGATCAACAGGACCCCCGTTTCGACCGTAGGAGGTCCGTTTCGTCCTTTTTGCGGTACGCCACACCCCTGCCGATCAACAGGACCTCCGTTTCGACCGTAGGAGGTTCGTTTCCTCCGTTTTGCGGTACGCCACACCCCTCCCGATCAACAGGACCCCGTTTAGACCGTAGGAGGCCCGTTTCCTCCATTTTGCGGTACGCCAGGCCCCTCCCGATCAACAAGACCCCATTTCGAACATGGCCGGTCGAACACAAGGCCGTTTCCTCCGTTGTGCGGTACGCCAGGCCCTATTTCCGTCGCCTGTTCCGTCCAAGCCCTCCCGATGAACACGACCACGCATTCCGTTCCGACCCAGCCGGTTGGCTCCCCATGATCACGACGACGATGATGTTTCTCCGTTCCGACCCAGCCATGTACGTATGCGTGATAGGCGTTAGAGACCCTGCCCGTATGTACGTACATGGCCGTATTTTCTTTCTTGCACCCTCGCTGCTATACGTACATGTACATGCTACATGTGCGCCTCTACTACCACACGTGCGCGCCTCTACATCCACCAGTATATATGTACGTACACGTTCGCGACCAGAATGACAACGCTACGTATGCTTCGACCAGGTGGGTCCCGACTGTCAGGCACTTCCTTGCGTGCGAAGATGTAGCTGGTGGGTCCCAGCGGGGGCGAATCATTTTTTTCGGACGCACTTCCTTGCGTGCGAAGATGTAATTGGTGGGTCCCAGCAGACAGGGGGAAACGTTTTTTTCGCTAAATACGATGGCCCGTCCGGTGGGTCCCCGCTGTCAGGTAGAGGAATAATTATTTTGCGCGTAATAAGGAGGCACTTCCTTGCTGCAGCCATGGACCCAACTGTCAGCCTCTCCACGTACAGTCCACGTCCGATGGAAGCCATTCCTTGACCACATTGACCACGCCGTGCCGAGAGCACCAGGGCGGTGGACGACGGCGAGGCCTAGGAAGGGGACGACATGGAGCCGGGGAAGACGCGGCAGTGGATGCCCACGCGTAGAGGAGTACGAGGGTTCACTGGTTCGCTATGGTATGAGGCTGCCGTCGCCGCAGAATAATAGGGGGTGTGGGTGAGTAGAGGGATGGCTTGGCCAGCGGTGAGAGTAGTAGGGCGATGAGGCCTCCGCCGCATCACAGCCGGCCACGGGAGGCAGGAGCACGAGGCACGACCGGCGCTGGTTTGGGCGGCTGGAGCAAGAAGACCAGAGGTTGAAGAAGCACTACGGCCGTTGGATGGACATCGTATGGTCATTGGAGCTAGAATCGTGCATATTGACTAAGTTGACAAAGCCCTCCGTCCCCGTCAACTTAGTAGGCCCACAAGTCAGCTTGCCACTATACTGGGTCCTAGCTAACAGGGGGAGTATTCATTTTTTTTGTGCGTAATAAGGAGGCACTTCCTTGCGTGCGAAGATATAGCAGCTGGGTTCGAGCTGTCAGTGGCGGTAACATTTTTTTTGCGAAATACTGAGGCCCTTTCGGTGGGTCCCGGATGTCAGGTGGACGAATCATTATTTTGTGCGTAACAAGGAGGCATTTCCTTGCGTGCGGCCGTGGACCCAGCTGTCGGCCTCTCCACGTACAGTCCACTTCAGATGCATGTCGGTCGTTGACCACGTTGACCAGGCCGCGCCGAGAGCACCAGGGCGGTGGACGACGGCGAGGCCTAGGAAGGGAACGATACGGAGGCAGGGAAGACTCAGCAGTTGTTTCCCACGCGGAGGGGAGTACGACTGAACGAGGGTTTACTGGTTCGTCTGCTGTCGTCGGAGAATGATAGCAGGTGTTTGTGAGTAGAGGGATGGGTAAGCTAGCGATGGGAGTACGGTGGGGCGGTGAGGCCTGCTCGGCAGCCCAGCCAGCCGCGGGGAGGAGGGAGCAGGCAGTCCCGCTGGCGCTTGTTTGAGCGGCTGGAGCAGGAAGAGCAGAGATTGAAGAAGCACGACGGCCGTTGGATGGCCATCCAACAGTCACTGCTTGTGCGTCAACCTTTTTTTTAGGAAAGCCTCAAATCTGCGGAAAACAGCATACAGCCCATCTGCCATTATTTCTAATAATTTACAGCCCATTTGCTAATTCTTAAGGTTTTTTTTGGAGCCCATATTCTTTTTATTAGCATTACAGCCCATATTGTGGCCACGGTTAAAAATTATACGAAATTTTGCATATTTTGGTGCGGCCCGAACTGTTTTTAATCCCGAAATTTCGACTCACATTCAAACTGATTTTAAAACTAAATGTATATCAATATAAAATCCAACAAATTCTCCACGCATAAAAATTAATGTAATTTAAAATCTCGAAATGAAAAAAAGATATTTGAAACTAATTGCCGCTTTGATGTGTTTTAAAAATGTACAGCCCATTTCTCATTACTGATGGGCCATTTTCTCAGCCAGACGAATGAAAGCTCTCCTCGTCTTGAAAGATTTGCAGCCCAACAGGCCTGACAAAGCGACTTACTTGGCAAATCACAAAAAAACTGGGCTATGGCCGTGGACCCAGCTGTTAGCCTCTCCACGTATAGTACTCTTCTGATGGAAGTCGTTCCTTGACCACGTTGACCACGCCGCGCGAAGAGCACCACGGCGGTGGACGACAGCGAGGCCTAGGAAGGGGACAACGCGGAGCCGGGGAAGACGCGGCAGTGGAAGCCTGCGTGGAGAGGAGTACGAGGGTTCATTGGTTCGGCTGCGGTGTGAGGCTATCGTCGCCGCAGGGCCTGGCCAGCGGTGGGAATAGTAGAGGGCGGTGAGTCCTCCGCGACAGCACAGCCGGCCATGGGAGGCAGGAGCATGAGGCACGACCGGCGCTGGTTTGGGCGGTTGGAGCAAGAAGACCAGAGGTTGAAGAAGCACTACGGCCGTTGGATGGACATCGTACGGTCACTGGAGCTAGAATCGTTCATATTGACTAAGTTGACAAAGCCCTTCCTCCCCGTCAACTTAGTAGGCCCACAAGTCAGCCTCCCACCAAGGTGGGTCCCAGCTAGCAGGGGGAGTATTCATTTTTTGTGCGTAATAAGGAGGCACTTCCGGTGGGTCCGAGCTGACAGCGGGGGGGGGGGGGGGGACGTTTTTTCGTGAAATCTGGTGGCCCATCAGGTGGGTCCCAGCAGTCAGGGGGAAACATTTTTTTTTGCAAAATACGGTGGCCCGTCCAGTGGGTCCCCGCTGTCAGTTGGAAGAATCATTATTTTCCGCGTAATAAGGAGGCACTTACTTGCTGCGGCCGTGGACCCAGCTGAGACTCTCCACGTACAGTATACTTCCGATGGAAGTCGTTCCTTGACCACGTTGACCTCGCCGCGTTCCGTTGCATGGATGCGTCCATGGGCGTGGTGCGTCCCCACTGTCACCCTCTCATGTACAGTCATCTTACGATGACTCTCGGTTGTTGACCACGTTGACCACACCGTGCCGAGCGCACCCAGACAGTTGACTAGGAGTGGGAAACTTCACTGGTTCGGGTGCGCGGCAGCACAGCCGTGGTACCGCCCACGGGAGACAGGAGCAAGAACAGAGGTTGAAGAAGGAGCACGGCTGTTGGATTAACATCCAACGGTCTAGCTGCTAGAATCATTTGTTGATTAAGTTGACAAAGCCGTGCGTACACGTCCGCTTAGCAGGCCCACAAGTCAGTCACCAAATCTAACGGGTCCCAGCTGTCAACGGGATGAATACTTTTTTCTCGCAAAACAAGGAGGTCTTCCTTCCGTGCGAAGATACAGGCGGTGGGTCCCAGCTGTCAGGTGGAGGAAACATTTTTTTTCAGCTTAATAAGGAGGAACTTTCCTTGCGTGCGACCATGGACCTCGTGGGTCCCAGCCGTCAGGCTCTCCACGTACAGTCCTCTTCCGATGACTCTCGTTTGTTGACCATGCCACACCGAACACAGCGAGGCGGTGGACGACGGCGAGGCCCTGGACGGGAACGACTCGAAGATGGGAAAACGCAGCAGTGGAGTCACAGATTGAGAGGAGGAGAAGGGTTATAACTGGTTCCGTTGCAATTCATATCAAACTCAGGTTCACAGGACACGTTCATATTCATGGCCAACATTCACTATCAACAACTCAATAGATTCATATATACACAAGCTCAGCATATCTATGCATCCAAATGATTGATAGATCAAACGGAAATATTCATACATAATTCACAAAAAGATTCAGATATACACATGTTCAGTATGTTTATGCATCCAAATGATTGAGATCACAGCCAATATGATCCATGGACGAACTTTAATTACCTAGGGTACAGACTGGTAAATGGTGTTCAATCAGAGGTACTTCTTGCTAAAATTAGTTCTTGTACGAGTAAACTTTCAAGTACATAAGAGGCAGCACAGACAATCTGAACTTTGCTTGTAGGTTTATCCTCAAATAGTGGCCTCGTGCCGACGGAGGTTTGAGCAACTTGGCCACTACTTTCATCCAACTAGTTTACTGGCTCATCTTGGTCCTGTATCTCGCCAAAATTCTACATTGCAGATGAGAAAGGTGGCGGTTGAGAAAATGAACCACCCAAATTTTTTGTGCAGTTCAAATGAAATGCAGCATGCTTGGCGTGCAGACTGATTAAGTCCCAGATGAATATACGCGTCAACCAACTTGTCTGGAATCTTTAGACTCCATGCCATATAGTTCGCTACCATATGTGCCGATAACCAAAAGGCACAAGTTGGGACCAAAGAATGGACTGCGTTTTTCTGGGCTATGCACCAAGCAATATTTTTGGCGTTCACTCTCCTAATACTTGGAGTTTGACAATTGGTTGACATCGGTTGATACTCGAATGAATATAGGCACTTCTTGTCAACATCGATGCTTGTCTAAGTGAACTTTGGAGTACATAGCAGCAACATAAGTACATGTCCATCTGATCATTTTGTGCAGTTCTACTGAAATCACCCGATGTAATGATTTGCCTGCGAGTTCAGGCTCCAAATTACTCCTTTATGAAATCGGCAAACAGTAGCACACTACCAAATTACTAATACATATGACAGGCACAATAATCAGGATAAAGACCAGTACCAACCTGTGTGAGGTAGCATATCAATTACTATTTCCTTTGACTGGAAGCCGAGATAAGCCAAGCGACTGATGGCAAAGGAAGAAAGCAAGCGGAGATTAGCGACTGACAGGAAAGGATGGAAGCTGTCGAGGCAATGAAGCACCCAAAGTTTTTGTGCAGTTCCACCAAAATCGAGCATCCCTGTTGGCACATATATTGAGAGAGTGAGATTACTGTAATAGTGGGACTAGTTGATGAAACATACACTAACAAATAGAAGCACCCTCATTATCTTAATGGGTAAAGTTAGAAACATAGTAGTCTTGCTTAAAGAGAGGTATTAGTTTATTTAATCAGTGCCAATTAGCTCAACTCAACACTCAAAGCATTGCCATTTATCATAGGTTGCAAAACTTAAAAGTGCAAAGATAAAGGAGTTTCTCATGACAGTAGCACGATACAAATAGAGATGACAGCAAACTAATATGGATGAAGGCCTTAGGCCCGTACCAACCTGAGAAAAAAAGCTTATTCATGTAGTCCCATAAGAGATGATAAAGCACACACTGGAATCACACAATAGTATATATTTTTGTGCACTTCAAATGTATGGTTGAAATCACTCTTGTTTACCAGTGCTGAGATTATATCAAAAGATTATCAAGAACTTCCAGCAGAGTTAAAGCACTGGCTGGGATACAATTCATTGTATTGTCTTGTGTAGTTCCACTAAAATGTATGATTGGCACAACATGATCCCTGTTTGCACAAGTAGGAACAAGGTGAAACCTTTATTAGCTTAGTGAGAAAGGATAGGAAGACATTAGCATATTACTCAAATAGTAGCATCGAATTCATGATGGACAATACGCAAAACATTGCCTCATTGAACCAATGGCAATAAATCGACATGCAAAACAATAGCACTATTATGTCATGACACTAATAATATTCCCTCCCTGCTCCACCACATGATTCACCTCCATAGACAAAGATTCACACGTACATGATTCAGCATAGGGCCCTACTAAAGATTTGTTTAACTCCAACAAGAAAATTAGGCAGTGATAAATTAGTGGTACTTAAGTTCTCCTAATTAATTAAGTGATACAGCAGAAGTGGAAGGGCTCCCTAGAGGATTGTCTCACATGTAAGGTAGTCATTGCCGGAGCCCTTGAATAGCCTTGACTGAGGCCTCTGGCTTCAGCAAGATCGCCTTGGCACTGTTTATTCTTCTTCTTCTTCTTCTTCCTCTTCATGCTCTGTTTCTCTTTCTCCTCACCAGTTGGTGAAACCAAGTACATGATTGGCCTTCTAATTCAGAATTGGTTTTGTCAGTGAGGGAGTACAAGTGTACTAGTAAAAAACAGCATTATTTTCTCATGGCAGTCGAAAAATAGAGATGAACACATGCATTAAATATCATTCTTACCTAAAGGAAGGTTATGGCGCCAATATGGATGATGAGGATTGGAACACATATCTCCCTTTGTGCAGTCCCACCAAAATGAACCAACTGTTCCATCTGACATTCCAGTTAAACAGCACAAAAGTCACTTCTTTTAAGAAGAGTTTTGTGCAGTGCACCAAAAGGTCACAACAGCAACCAAGTGAATTGGATATCCATGTTTGCACAAAAAGTCACAGAGGAAACAATCAGAGTCTCAAACAATTACAGGCAAAAATATTTGGCTAAACTTGTCAGAGTATCAAACAATTACAGGCAAAAACAGTGGCGTGGCTTCATTTTTACCAGGGACATTATATTAAGAACAGCTAAGGCTGCGTTCGGTTCGCAGGTTTGGTGCAGGATTTTCGTAGGAACACAATTCCTACCATATTATTTCCCTTCCAACCGTTCGGAACACGGGAAAGGTGAATAGTGTTTCATAGGAAAGTTGGTCTGGTAGTACTGATTTTATCGGATTAGAAACATCCACGCGTTGCTCATTGTTTGCGCGGAAGCCCGAGGCAGGCGCTCGCTGCCATGTGTTAGACATGTTGCTGTGCTGTGTTTGCCGGAATAAAAAAATCAACCTATGTGTGGTACGTGAGGTGAGGACAAGAGTAGTCACTGTGCAGTTGAATAAACAAATAGCATCTCATACTGCCAAGCATGCTACTCTAAAAAAACAAATCTGTACATTTCGTAGTCCATCCGAACACATTCTCTTGAGAGTTTCCTCCGGTTTGCTGTTCCATAGTTTTATACCTATATTCCTTTCCTATTCCTCTATTTTCATCAAGACCTATGTTTTCTACCCCTTTATTCCGACCGGAGCCTAAATATTTGGTATAAGGGCATGGGATAGTGGGTGCACCAGCAGTACATCACCATGTACGTAAACAGGGGCATAAAGTGGTGATTCATAGTTTGTTGCCCCAAGAAACAAACATCCACAAAACATATCTGGGTTGGTCCCATTTTTGTTCACTCTAGCCACCTACTCCTATGTGTGGATAGCAAATCTAGTCCTGATCATACCATTGTGTACAACGTTACCCCTATATTTCCCTTTTCGACCAAGAGACCGGTTGGATGACCAGTCTGTACTACTTTCATCCCATTTCCTTCTTGTTTGTACCAAGTCCGATGTACATACTAAATTCCCCCACCCCCATTTTATTTCAATGACAAGTATTTTTGGATGGAGGGAGTACAAGATTCGACTCCATGAAGTAGCTTTACCTCTGACAATAGAAGAAAAAAAATAGGTGACGTTGGACCATCCGATCGAGAGGGGCTGAGAGGTAGAAAATGATGCACATGCAGCAACGTAGCGAGCTGGGGAAGTAGAGCTAAGGCGGTTTCGAACGAAGATATACCTGAAGGTCGTCGGGATGTGGATAGGTGGGCGGCGGGAGGCCGGATCCACCCACAGGCAACGACGAAGGGATCGAAGGACCTCCCATGCCGGCGCTCGGCCAGAGATAACGGTGCGGCTGGCAGTGGGTCCCCTCCCTCGCTATCGACGACGGCCTAAACGCTGCCCCTCCTCCCCTTCACTGGCGGAGGGGGATACATCTGGATATGTAACCAGTGGTGAGGATAGAAAGCTAGTGTTTTTTGAAGGGAGAAAGACAGGGTTACTACCCCTATCTTGTTTAGATCTGGAGAGAATGAGAGTGTGGGAATAGAGCAGCCCTAGCAAGCAAGCGCGGAGGCTCTGACCTATATATAAGTAGTGGGGTAGTTTTCCTTTTTCACTCCATCAAAACAATCGTTTAATATTGTGTACTACTACATGCCAGGTCGCGGGTTTTTTTAGTTGTTGATTGTTTTTTGAGATAGCTACCCGCTTGTTCCAAGTGGTGTTACGGTGTGCCAGGTCGCACTTTGTATCGTTCAAGTCTGGTAGTACTACAAGTCCCTCCATTAAATGAACAACCACCCCCTCGTAAAAATTGTGAACAAGCCCACGGCTAAAATTAGCGGAAATGTGGGTTGCCCCAACATGCATTATTATTTATATTTTCTACTCTCTCCGTTCCTAAATATAAGTCTTTTTTTTAGCCACACCTAAGACAAGAATTTTTTATTAGCAGTGAACCCCACATGTCATAGACACAAAAACTATGGCAAGATTCCCTTAGGCAAGCCAAAGTGTGTCTAACAATTTGAGCAACTCAGGTTAGGGAAGTGTGGCAAGTGTGGGAAAAATAATGTGGCAACATAAGACAAACATAGTCACAATCCAAACAGCCCCGTGATTTTTTGTGACATGCATGAAAATTTGGTTAGTTAAATTTATAGTCAAAATTTGGCAAGGTGCATCAAATCAACACATGCAAGTATCAAAAGGAAAGTCACGGCATGCATGCATGCATGCATTGTACTCCCTCCGTTTCCAAATATAAGTCTTTTTAGAGATTGCAACAAGTGACTACTCCCTCCGTTCCTAAATGTAAGTCTTTTTAGGGATTCCACTACAAATTACATAAGGATGTATATAGACATATTTTAGAGTGTAGATTCACTCATTTTGTTTCGTATGTAGTTCATAGTGAAATCTCTAAAAAGACTTATATTTTGGAATGGAGGGAGTACATACGAAGCAGAATATGTCTACTCCTACATACGAAGTAGCCCATTTGAAATGTGTAAAAAGACTTTTATCGAATGCAGTGCTTTGATGTGTCGCGTCAACTCGTACAAGCCCGAGAAATTTGATTACTACGACGCCCTCTCCCTCGCGGACTGAGCTCCGGTGCCTTAACTGCACCTGCCTTTGGCTGCATGACAGGTGGGCCAACCACCTGTTGGGCCCACTTGTCATGGACGCAAAGGCAGGAGCAGTAAGTAGAAGCTTTCGCTACACGCTATCCCTCCCGCACGAGGTGGACGGACATGCAGCAGTGGATTCGATACTGTAGAAGTAGGAGTAACATCATTGTTCGTCTTCTCGAAGAGGCGAAGAGCCAAGTGCAAACCGAACGTGGCAGTTGCGAACGCTCGCGTGGTGCGGTTCCTTGGAGTACTAGCCAGGCTCTTGCATGAGACAAAATTGCTATTGTTTAACAATTAAACTCCATTATCCATTGGTTGATACTCATTCTGCATAGGTCCACGCGCTTAGCACCGTTTCCTCCTAGGGTCACCAATGTTTATTTGCTAATAGCATTCCATGCAATGAACTAGCCATTGCAAGTCATTAAAAGCATGCACACCTCTCATCTCTTATTGGTTGATACGTATGTCAAGAAACAAGAAACAAGGTAGAAGTTAATGCACCGCGCCTAAGTGTTTTGGGACTATTTGGTTTTCGTAAGATGACTTACACACCTAGACGGAGGGGGTAGTATAGACCTGTAAACCGAAAAGGAGTATTTGCCTTTCTGGAGATTTCAACAAGTGACTAGACTTCAGCTCAAAAAAACAAGTGACTAGACTACACCATGTGTAGTACCCCCTCCCTTCCGGTTTATAGGGCTCAAATCTCAAATCTCATGAACCAAGGCATTTTGCGATTGGAGGAATGTATCTCATACTTTACAAAACTACCCTAATTAAACTCATGCATTAAATACGCAGTTCTCTCATTTTCCTCTCCGCCTTTGTCGCGGTGCACAATATTGAGAGAGTGCTTGGATACATTTTAGTCTCATGACTAAAAGTAGTGGGACTAAAACTTGTTAGCCTCATCCATGCTTGGATCCAAATACTAAAGAGACTAAAATCAAGTTAATGACATTTCAAAGCATCCGAGCCCGCGTGCCATCCACCAAATCACAGCAAGGTGCTATAGTCAAGACTCACCTGTCACCCCGGTGTGGCCGTCATGACCCGTCATATCACAAAACCCACACCTTTACCAGCAGTGGTAAGGTGGCCTCCAAGTTGGACTGGACGAAGCAACCATCATTTCATTGGAACGCTCGTTCAAGCCCTTTCTTCCCTTTCTTGAAGAAAACCTTACTCTAGGCTACTCACTTCTGCCATTTTTCTTCTCTACCGACGAAGGAAAGGTGGGCGAATCAGTTATGCTGCTATATTTTCATTCCAATAATCTTCTTTTTGTGAAGCACCGACCGATTCTCACATCCTATTATTTTTCCTTTTTCATTGCGATTGTGGTTTCCTTTCGATTGCTTTATTTTTGTCAGTTCATTGATGGATCCTGGAGCACTAGGCAAAGAGTTGTCGGCGGACAACCCACTGGAGACAGCGATCTCTAGGAAGCAAGCACCGACCAACAAGTTGACCATGTTGGTGGGCCAACCCATGGAGACGAAGAACTCCAAGAAACAAGCACTGGCCAAAGAGTTGAGGACGTTGGCGGATGAACTCCTCAAAGAAAGTTGGAAGAACAGCAAGGGCCCCACCGTGCCTACCCCAGGAGCTCTGATTGCCACCTATGTGAGGCTCAAGACCGAGTTTGAGGAGATAGTCACCGTTGAGAAGCAGTATTTCCCTGGCAAGGTTATGGCCCCCATCGAGGACGAGGAGATGGCCCCCGGAGGGATGAGATCCCCCGGTGAGCTACACAAGGTAAAAAATAATAGCTTATTACCATAGTTGTGGTTTTTGATTATTTGCAATGTGCTTACTTTTTTATTATTTGCAATGTGCTTGCTAATATGTTAGTGTTGTGTAGGTGCCGGTGGTTGTCCTTGATGATTCCGATGTTGTGGCCCGTCCTGTTAGCATCGCCCCGGAGATCGATTCTGATGCCGCTGTCCATCCTGTGGACATCGCCCCAGAGATCGATTCTGATGTCGCGGTCAGTCCTGTGGACATCGCCCCAGAAATCGATTCCCATACCGTTGTCCGTGTTGTGGTCATTGCCCGAGAGATCGATGACAAGAAATAGTTGGTTGTGCTAATCCTTCAAGGTAGTTTGCATTGCCCTATGTTTAATTACCAGCATGATGCGTGTTATCAAACCATCTTAGGGCTAGTGCACTATCTTGTGTGGGCGGATCTTGCTACTTTTGTTTGATAGTGAATCATGCGATGAATCATGCGAGCCCTCTCCGAGTTATGGAAACAGATGTATCCTCACCAGCTTTTGATGTAATATATGGCATGCTTAGATGTAAGTTTGAACTGTTTATCATATCAGCAGGGCTTGTTTGATGATTCTTGGTGTTAGTAGGCTATCTACTGTGCGAGCTATAGTACTTGCAAAACACTCACCGAAGAGAAACGTTAGGGCTGATGAGCTCGTGGTACGCTTATACTTATCCCTCGTCGATCGACCAATAGCCCTAGCTCCTAAAATTTTAGGCTTATCGATCGATCAGACAATATTTGACATACATTCAGGCCTCATTTGGTTCATAGGGTAGGAAAATTGTAGCAAAAGTACAGAGAACGTGCAACACAAAATCATAGCAGTGCAGAGACGTACTCCCTCCGTTCCAAAATAGATGACCTAGGCGGGCTAGTTTGGTCTAGTGGGTTTCAGTGATATGACGTGGTACAGTGCCGTCCAGTCTTCACGTGTGGTAGCAGTATTGCGGGTATAGTAAGTTTTCTTGAAGAAGCGGAATTCAACGAAGTCATGATGGTTCCTTGGTCCGAACAACTTACGGTGGGAAAGGTTGGGCCTGTGATACGACCGGGATAGACCATGATAATTTTGTGCATGGCAGGTGGACCCGGATGGTCGACGTCCCACATGTCGGCGAATGAAAGTATTCTTTCCGATATAGAGGATGAGCAACGAGTATTCATTGTGTATTTTTTATGAAAGCTATTGTCTCCACTGTTACTCCTTGACTTTGTCCATGCCTCTCTCTCCTCCACATAAGCGGGGACTACTTGCTATGCATGCAGCGGGTAGCTGGCGTCTTGAGGGGCCAAGGCGGTGAGAGCGGGCTCCGGAAGCGGTCCGGACTCCAGCATGGCCCACCTCACATTATCACCATATATTTCTTGGAGTCCGTGCGCGGCGGGCGGGCGATCTCTTCTCCCTCCCCCATTTCTCTCTTCTCAGCTGACGCCCGCTGAGCGATTAGATTTCGGCTATCGACGGTTTATTCAATTAAAGTCCCACATGTCAGTGAAATTGCAAGACAACGCGTGTCCCTTTTGGTGAGCAGCGTGCGAGCCGGACTGGCGGGGTTGCGACGCGTACGAGTCGTAAGTGTGCCGCCTTTTCCTTTAGAACTTGCGAAGTGTAACATTTTCGCGCGATCGATCGATAGAAATCCAGAACAAAATGATGAGGGTGGTGCGTTCCCGCTCGTTAGGCAGGCTAGTTCGAGTGATATGACGTGCTACAGTGCCGTCCACTTGCTCCATTTTTATGTAAGCAAGAGTTTACACTCGTACGCGGGAGGAGTGCGAAACACCGTGGATCTGATTTTGATTGAGGGATAACTGTTCCCTGCCAAATGATGGAGGATTGTTAGCGATTATAGCATGATAGTTAGGGCATCTCTAGCGCTGGCCCACAAATTTACACCGGCATCTGTCCGAGGACACTGATGGATGCCATCCGATGCTGCCCGCATACCTTTCGACAACTATATGAACTAACCGGACGAAATTCATGCAAACAAAGCAAATTTCAAATTAACCAGATGAAATTCATTACATTTCGAAAACTTTTCCTACAAACTGGACAAAATTCATTACATATTTCGCACAAACCGTACTAAACCTACTGTAAACCTAATCTAAACAATCGTCGGCGCCTGACCACCAAGTCCGGCCATGAACCCGAGAAAGCTGGCCATTGCCTTTGCCTCCTCCTCATCCGCCTCGATAACCTCCTCCTCCGGCCGGAGCACAAGGTTATGAAGATTTCTGCCTCCACGTCGCCGTCAAGCGGCTAATCGACCGCCGATGTTTACCCCACCAAGCTTGGCGTTGACTGAGTGGAGTAGCGGTGGCCTTCCCGGGACCAGAGCGGTGGCGACCTACCATGTACTACTCTTCCTCACTGCCGGCTGCGCCCGCGCAAGCGCCGGCTTCGTGGTCGTGGCAGTGGAGGACTACCCGGGGGGTGCCGGCGATCTTCTTCGTTTGCTCCTGTGAAAGTACGTCGAAGAGAGCTTTGGAGCGCGCCCGGAGCGGAGCCGCCGATGTCCCTCGTCTGCTCCTGCGACAGTATGTCCAAGAGAGCTTCGGAGCGCCACGAGGCCATGGTTGAAGTGGTGCCAACAGAAGGAAGGGACCGGAGGAGAATAAGTGTGGGTCTTTGGCTATGGCTGGGAGTTGGGGCTCAAGTTAATATAGCGGGCGAATGGCAATGAGCCGCGGCAGACGGATGGACAACTGGCGCCGGAGTAGGTTCATCGGGCGTGAATGTGGACGCTGCTTCAGTGACTTAACTACAAATGCGTTTGGGTGTCTGACATGTGGGTCCAACGGGCATCTGGCCCGCATGTCAGTGACACACCAATTGCACCTGTAGTTAAGTCCAGTGAATGCGGCATTGACATTCTGGAGAGACAGTGACCGTTTCAGACACATGCGGACTATTTGACTGGTCAACCATACAAATACGGAGCTATACACTGAGCCAGCGACCGTATAATCACCATATCTCATATACAATGATCAAAGTGAGCTATCAAGACAAGTTCGATGACCACCAATGCATTTTACTCATTAATAAATGACCAGGATTGAAGGGGAATCCTAATTTGTTTCATCTTCTGTCCTTGAGCTCTTGACAAACCAATGCACTATACGGTTGTACGACCACTCCATCCTAGAGCTCTCACCAAGCGTTGTTCATGCCACCGCACCGCACACTAACCGGTAAGGCTGCGATGGCATCCCGCCGTGCCGAGTTCCTCGCCGCCCACAAATGCACACAAAATGGTAGGGAAGCAATGGCATCCCGTTGTGCCGAGTTCATCGCCGCTCGCGACCTCACAACTATGTGGGAGGAATTTGAAGATGCCAAGGCCGAATGGGCGGTAGAGCAAGAGGCGGCGAAAGCCGCGCAGAGGGAGCGGAAAAGTCAGAAAGCACTCAAGAAAAGAGAGGCCGCCGCCGCAAGAAAGAAAAGGACGCACGCGCTACTGCGGAGAGGTCGGCGGAGATCCAAGCATGGTGGGGTGTCGCCGACAAAGCCGGGAAGGAGAACGACGGCGTCTAGCCAGCATGTGAGAAGTAGTAGTAGTAGTAGTTAGTGTGTGTGTCTGTGTCTGAGTACGAGCATGTACCAGTACTACTAGTTACTACTGTAGTTTTTAGAGCAAATTACCAGTACATTAGCCTAGACTAAGTGGAAAATTTCCTATCCTATGCATCAAATGGCATCTCTTTCTCTATAGGAATTGAGATGCATGTCATCTCACTTCCTATGATTTTCATATTCCTACCCTATGAACGAAAGGAGGCCTCTGTTGGAGTAAATACTGTATCTAGCAGTACTTCTGGTACAGTAGTTTTCTTCAAGAAGCGGAATTCAGTGAAGTCATGATGGTTCCTTCGTCCGAGCAACTTCAAAGTGGGAAGTCGGCCTGTGATTTGACGGCTCATTAGTCATTCTTACTGCGGCGCGACGACCTGGGTGACTCTCCCTTGGAGTTATGCATGCATGGCAAGTGGACCAGGATGGTCGACGTCCCACATGTTGGCAAACGGAAGTATTCTTTCCGATATCGAGGAGCAAGGAAACCGTGTGGTATAGTATCACTGCTGACTGGTTCGCAAAAAAATTGTATCACTGCCAATTTATAATTATTTTTTATTTCTGATGAATGCTAGCGTTTCAACTCTTACGACGAAGGGTGCCAAACATGGCACGTGCTGGATGTCCCACACGTCAGCGAAAGGAGTGGGACATGAACAGCGTGGTAGAGCCTAGCGTAAAAAAACAGCGTGGTAGAGCGTCTCCACTTGTTCCACTTCTGGGTTGGAGACCACACGTAGTAGTACTTAGCTATATGAATGATACAAAGTGCGACCTGGAGAGAAAGACATGTCTAGTTGGAAGGTCTCGGGGCATACACGTAAACAAATATAAAAGTTAATATGTGCCTCCAACTAATATAGTAGTAGTAGAGTACTTAGACACGTACTCCATAACATCACCGTGCATTGCACGTACAACATTTAGTGGTAGTACGTAGTACTAAGAGACAAATGCCGCCCAAGAGTTCCCTTCTCGACCTACTTTTGGGTGTTTGGTAGAGTGTATGGAGGGTGCATGAGTCCACACTAGTTTAGCACAAATACACTATAAGCATGCATGAAGAGAGCATGCATGAAGAGGGGTGTTGAGTTGAGCATGCATGAAGAGGGAACAACTATGCTGAGACGAGAACGCAACCGAACACACCCTATATGCCACGCATGTTCATACCATTTGTGCCTTTCTACTTCACTTACTGCGCTACATTACTCAGGTTCGTACGTCCACTCCTGGGTACATGTCCGTCTCGTAGTTCCAGTGCCACGTGTTCTTCATATAGATGGAATGATCGTTGCATAACATGTGCGCCTTGATGCTAGATGTCTCGCGTGTTGGCAAAAGGATGAACAAAGCTCATGTAAAAAAATAGAGTGGAAGAACATAGATTCCGGACGACCGAGAAGGAGCAAGGAACCTCGTGGTGGAGCGTCTATACTCATAATATTTAATATTATTCAGCAATATAAAATTAACCAATCATCTCCACAGTGGACTGGAAGAGTATGAAACACGGTAACCTAGTGTAGTTACATCATACTAGTACATGGCTAACCCACGCTATCACCATATTTCTTCGCTTTCGTGTGACACCTATCTCTAGTAATCCAGCAGCCTGTATCGCTTCTCCCTCTTCGTCTCTATCAAAGTGCGGCGGGCTGGCGTTTCTGCCATCTATTGAGGTCGGTTAACTATCACATGTTAGCGACATGCCAAGAGCATTTTAAAAAAAATTCCTTTCACGTTCCGTTTTCAAAAAGAAAAAAATCCTTTCACGTACGAATTTGCTTGTATGCTTTGAGCAACTTGCATGTCCTATACTGCTCCTGTTTGATACTCTAACTTAGCTAGAGGTTAGACTAACTCATGACTAACCCTGAACTAACTGTAGCCAAAGAGGTGTTTGGGTGACAGGGTTAGATTGACAATAAATGCACTTCATGGAGAGAGAAAAGTGATTTTTCACTGCTCCCAATGAGAACTATCTCCAGTTAGCACCTCTTGGGTGGGATAGTTTTTTTTGGTGGGTTCGGTGCAACTTGCTCCGATTTAAACCCTCATGCTTGGATACTTTAGGGCTATTTGAGCCCCAACTAGCTCAAACTAACTCTAACCCATGGATCCAAACAGGGCCTATGGCCAGTCTCGACGCGGAAGCGGCGCTCTCTCAGCCATAGCGCCACTTCAAAGCCGGCGCCAGTGAGAGGTCGCCTCCGCTCTGGCCGGGCATTAATGCGGCATTGACGCTCCAGGCGACGCTGACCGTTTCACGCGGGAAGCGCGCGCTGGCAAGAGAGTATAGGTTTTGAACCGTTTCAGGTGTAGTAGTAATGGTAGTTTGCAAAACTACTCAATTATTGCACTCAATTTCCTAAGAAATTGTGGTAAAAAACATTACTCCACAGCCTGCTTCCCTTCTCCTTCCTGCTCGTGATTTACGTGGCCATGTTAACGTGGTTGTGTCAAAAAAATGTCACTTCCTACTCGTGATTTGCGTTATATAATTACAAGCAAGATTCTCATGCATTGCACGGAACATCAATATGCATTTTTTTACAAAACACTTGTTGTGATTGACCCATGCAGGAGTAATCCCATGTGTAAAAACTAATGATATCTCGAGAATGTCATCGAAAAAATGAAAGATGAGAAATAATGCGAGGAGGAGTGGAGCGTGGTGGTGACTGGTGGTCGGAATGGGCGGAGGCATGGGGATGGACGGTGCCGGCAGGCGGCAGCAGCCACCATGCATGCTAGATTGTTCCAGAGACTTATTCCTTTTTTAATTGCTGAGCAATGAGGTTGCAGGATATAATGATGTGGAGAGAGGTGCGGGTATCTTTTGTAAAATTATCATAGTTTACTTCCTATCCGTCAGATATAGATCATACGGTCTGTATTACAAGATGGCAGGCACACCATCATCACCAACTCGTTTTTTATAAGGGTATACAGATGATAAGTTTGCTGACTACTAAAGTAAAGTGGAAACTGTCCATGTTATGCAAGTAAATAAAGGTGATTGTTTATCATACGGGTAAGGTTGGATGAAGGGTGGTAGGAACAAATGCTCCGCCTAGAGCATGTGTGTGTGAGATGGAGTCTTAGTGTGTGTGTGTGGTGTGTGTGTGTGTGAGAGAGAGAGAGAGTGAGAGAGATGGAGTCTTAGTTTGTGTGTGTGTGTGTGTGTGAGAGAGAGAGAGAGAGAGATAGAGAGAGGAGAGAGAGAGAGATGGAGTCTTAGTTTGTGTGTGTGTGTGAGAGAGAGAGATGGAGTCTAAGTGTGTGTGGGGTGTGTGTGTGTGTTTGTGTGTGTGTGTGAGAGAGAGAGATGGAGTCTTAGTGTGTGTGGGGGGTGCATGCGCGCGCGCGCGCGTGTGTGTGTGTGTGTGTCGGGGTCCTCTGTGGCGGATGTAATTTAAGTGTGCATGGCCTCATCATAGAGAGGTGATGTGTATGGCAGAGGCCACCAATTATGGGGTGCAAGAGAGAAAATGCCCGTAGGAGGGAAGAGAAGGTGCGTGCGCGTGAGAGGAGTCGACATCGAGAGAACGTGTTTGTTCGAGAGACACCACGGAAGACTACTATATATCGATGGTGCATGTAGGCGGGAATTAAAGAAAGGGATGGTCTTATTGGTTTCGGGGATATGGGGGAAGAGTGAGAGGCGCGCGGGGCGGGGGGGGGGGGGTAGCTAGAAGGAGATTGTTAAGTGTGAGTGTGTGTTTTGCCCATCCAGACGGAAGTTATGTGCACAAAAGAGGAGAATGATTCGATGTGGCATTAGGATTGAGGGTAATTAACTACGTATGGAGACATAGAGACCTTGAACATGCATGTGTGAGAGGTATACATGTATACGTGGGATGTGTGTGTGTGCGCACGTGCATGATCGAGATAAAAGAAAGAAGACATAAGTCCTAAGATCAACGACATGGGAGAGACGGATCGGTATGACAATATGCATGCATGTGAGAATGCAGGGAAGAAGGCCCGACAATTGAGCATGTGTTTTTGTCTTTAAGAGATAGTGGCATGGGCTGGAGCATGCATCTATGGCAAGCAGAGGGGGTGAGGCGCAACGATTGTGCAAAAGAGATCAACCTATAAATCCATATGTATGGATAGACATATATAGTGTGGGTGATAGGAAGCAAGACTCCGTGCAAGAAAGAAATGTTGACGGAGAAACTACAGATAGATACAGAGACGGAGATGCTAGCTAGAGAGACATCCGTTAGTTTGGGTGTCGGAGATGACCGTCGGGTGGTTCAAAGGGTGAAGTTATATATGTGTGTGAGCGGGCACTTGACTGCATGCATGTAGAGAGAAACATATGTAGTGTGCGTGATAGGAATCAAGAGTAAGGGCGAGAAAGAAGGTTGATGGAGAAACAGATAAATAGAAATATAAAGATGCTAGCTAGTGTGCGCTAGAGATAGGAGTCGAGTGGATCATAAGGTTGGGTTATGTGTGTGTGAGAGAGAGAGATAGAGAGAGGGTGCATGTGAGTCACATACAAACAAATATCAAAGAGAAATGAGATCCAGAGAGACGGAGTTTTGTGTCTGCGAGAGGAAAGATATTTCACAACGAGAGTGATAGCTAGAGGGACATATGAGGGAATGCAAGATATCTCTAGGGAGAGAGGGTGTGTTTGAGCGACATACAAGAGAACAATGGAGAAATATGAGACCCTTGGAGACAGAGTTTGTGTTTGTGTGTGAGAAAGAGATATTGAAGAGGAAGAGTCGTAGGTTCTCATATCTAAGGAGCGAAAGACATCTCTGTATGAGGGGTGTGCGAGTGGCACACATGGGAATAGTTGAGAGAAATGAGACCCCGGGAGACAAAGTTTTGTGTTTGTGTGAAAGAAAGAGATTCCACATGGAGAATCATAGCTAGAGACACATAGCAGGGAGCGAGATATACTAAGAGAGAGATAGAGTGATGAAGGTCGATGGAGAGAGTACCGTCAGTGTGTTACGAAGATAAAAGATCATTGTCTACATACAGGTAGCACGAAGAAGCCTGAGAGACGATGAACGTGTATAGGTCCAGAGAGATAGTCCTATATAAGCATGAGTGGTAGCTATATGAGACGAATATCTGGATTAAAGGGGATTCAAATATTTAAACTGGAGATCACGACATCGATAATATCATAACGCAAATTGGTGTATCAAACATGCATATTCATTTGAATTTGGGCACACATGTAATGTTATATAGTTTATCAATATTGGTGATCCATAGATTCTTCAATTACAAACAATGCATGGTTTATATGCAATTAATGTCTAAATGGGATTACACTATATGTTGCGTGTGTGAAACACATTATACATGTTTGAGAAGTTAAAAAAACCGCATGAAACGCAAAATTAATTGGAGACACTTAGCGAGGAATGCATACATTGGATTTCAACATAAAGTGGTTTCAAATATTTGAAAATCCAAATTGATGGATACAACCTTATGAATCTGAGATCATGCCATTTGTAAACCATATTTATGTATAAATGGTGTTGTGCTTTTGAAAGTACATATGTAAAAAAAATGATGTATATAGAATGTAATTCCAATTGAAAATGGATCCCGCCCGAAAAACAAATAGTAGAATACAAACAGGATTCGAATTGAGTTGGCACGGTAAACGTGCACTGTGCAAAATTTGAACGAAGCAGAGAAAGTCGCAGTAACCGCCCGAAAGCAAAATCTGCGAGATGGAAATCACTACTGCCTATCCCTGCCGCACAAAGCCTATCTGCTGGAGTTCTATAGGTTTTGATAGGGGTAGGTTTGTAATTTCACCCAAACGTGACGTAACCGCCTCTCACCCGGATTCATACACGGTGGGCGCCAAAACACAGTGTGCCCTCGGCCGAAATCGACTCCCTCCCTGATTCATATTCATACACGGTGGGCGCCAAAAACAAACTCTCGTCGGCAAATATTCGGTCTATGCGAGATTACCGTCCTATCCCCAACCGACTAATGTTGCTGTGATGTAGTAGAAATTTGAAACAGGGGCTAAGTTTGTAAATTTCCTCGCATTTGAGACAAGCGCGCCCTGAATACATGGTTCCCCCCTCCCTCTCTACCTCCCTTTTCCCCATTCGTACTCCGTGGGCACCAAAACACCCTCTCCACCCCACCCTCCTCCGTCCGCCATTGTCCACCACCCCATCCACCGCCGTCCTCCTCCACCATGCCGGAGCTGATACCCCAACGCCGCCGTCCATTACAAGAGATCGACCTCTCTCATCCACGCCTTCGGACCGGGATCCTTGCATCCCGTCCTCTCGCTTCATCCCCACCGTCGTCCACCTTGCCGGCGCTGCTCCTACGACCGTCTCGTCCACCGCACCCCGCCGCCACTGTCTACCCTCCTAGATCTGCTTCCACGCCGCCAACAGCCATCGCTACCGCAGCACCGTCAAATTCTCACCAGATGTGTACACGGCGCCGCACCAGAGGCGACACTCTTTCGTATCTGCTCAACTTATTTATCACAGCAAGAAAATAGATCGCCACAGCTTTACTCTGATTTCTTGTCTTGGTTGTGAAGTTTTCTTTGTCTAGTTTGCACCTTCAGATCCGCCATGGCACGCTCAACACTATACTCCCAATGCTTATGGTTTTCCCCTTTTATATTCCACACTAGTTAAATCACAGTAGACTAAATTTCAAAATTGGGTCAGTCAATTTTTCAAAGCTCGCCGGAGTTCGCCGGTGCGATCCAAGGGGCTAGGGTGGTTGTGGGGCCTCGCCGAACAAAGAAAACTCGATGCGGGTGGGGGTGGGGGTGGCGGAGGAACACAGGCGGTGGGGGTCGGTGGTCCGTCCGGCGGCCCGTGCGGTGTTCTGTATGGGAAGAATCAGAGACAAGGAAGAAGAAGGGTTAGGAGACGTAGGATCTTCATCCAACCGCCTGAAATGGTCGAGAGACAGCTGGGAGTTGCATTCTTAATGCGCTCCGGTTCATCATGTGTGGGCACTGTGCAACCAACATTTTATTACCCAAAATCTGCTTGCTCTTCTTTACCATGTTCGATAGAGCTGTGACACAAAACGTAGGACCGACTCCAGCAGACTATACCCATACTTCACTGGCCACACCACTAGCCCCACAACATAGGACCTGCACTTTAGCAAAAGGTATACCGATTTCATTTGCCATAGCACCAGCTGTACCACAGAAAAATCCTACTCCAGCAAAAATTATAGCAAGTCCACCGGCCGAAGACCTATCCCAACTGCAGAGACGGCCAATTCCTGCAGATTGGAACCCCATTTCATTTATTCCCAATTTAAAATACAATGCTTTCAATGTTGTTAGGGACTACGTGCATATATTCCCATCATGGGAAGATTATTGTGAAGACAAACACCATTTTCACATCTTCCTGTCCAACTTGCGTGTAAGTGCTATTATTCATAGTTATTATTTTCCTGTTTTCTGCTGATTGAACACATCAATGATTTACATTACATTGTTGTAACTAGGCGAGGGTCAATCTGGATAGTCATGACGAGCAAAGCTTGCTTGTGCTTTTCAAGGAAGCATTGCAGCAGTATCGGTGTTACCTGAGGAAATCACACTTTGGTGGCAAATCTATAAACGAATTTCTGGTGAAGTCTCATGTGCTAAATTTAGAAGACATTGAATGGAAAAACATTGTTATGCACTGGTCTCGTTCCCAGGATGGGGTACTGTCTATGAAATCACATGAAAATTTGAACTTCTACTTTTCCGCATGTGCCTTGCGGATCTTGTTTGCAGGAAATCTGCTCGAAGAAGAATTCCGGTTTGAAAAGAACGACAGGATATCGCAAATATGCTGCCCGCTGCTTTGCTCTTGTTAGTACATGTTGTCCTGTATCACTGTACTTGCATACATACCTGGTTCATTATGTGACAGCAGTATGCATGATAGCTTGCTTATCAATTGTTCGCTCCAAATTATCTGATCTCTATGAATGGTTACATTAGTGTAGAATATATCCAATGCCAATGAATTTTTTAGCTCTGCATTGTTCTTGTAAGTACATGATGTCCTTTATCAGTGTACTTATATTGACAGGTAGTTGGTCATGTACCATCACTCTGCAGCTTATTTTCCTTTGCCCTCTATTTTCTACACATCAGATCTATATTTACTCTTACCATAAGGTTGGTACTGAAGAAGTTTAGTTGTGCATTGCTCTTGGCTGTGCTTTTTGCCTGTATCGTTGCACATACATTTATAGCTACTTGGTTATGTAGCATCACTCTTCATCTTATCTTAAATATTCTTGATTTTTTCGTATATTATCACATCTATATTTACTCTTAACAAAATGTAGAATAAAGGCAATGCTTATGAAGAACATTCAATGCTAAACTTCTTGAATTGCCCCCCCCCCCCCCCTCATCAGCATGGACAAGGGCTTTATAGAGCCTGTCTTCACCAGTAATGTAAGTTTGTCCTTCTCAAGCCTTCAAACTTTGTTGTGTATATTTGGTTAGGCATGACTGCAATAGCTGTTTATTTTTGGTGTTTGCATCAAATTGCATGTTTAAAGTTTATTATGTAGTTCATAAACAAAAGTTTGTCCTTCTCAATTTAAGTTTTCAGTTGTACAACCAAGTTCCTTCTTCAAACCATGTAAATTAAACTATATAGAGCAAGTGATCTTCTTCTGCACTGCATGTATGCTTCTGTTCTTCATCCGTAATCCAGTGGTATGGTGAACCTACCCACTATAGCACAATGTCATATTCTGCAATGTCTTAACTATGAACAATGTCATATCATTCTACTATTATTTAAACCGCCTCTTTATTTGCCAATCTGAAATGGGATAAATTGACAGCACACTACCATTGATACTTATGAGTTCTTGATCTGTAATCCAGTGGTGTTGTGAAGCTGCCAACTCCTTCACAATGTCAATTCCTGCCATGTCTTGACCTGAACAATACCATATTGTGTTAATGCAATTTTAAACTGTGTCACTTTATTCGTCAGTAAGAAATGTGATGAATTGTCAGCGCTCATACTTTTATGTGCAAAACCTGTCATCTGTCTGCTTGTTTATCTTTCAGAGTGAGGAAGATATAAGTGTTGAACAAGCGCAGTCTCATCATCTTGCTCAGCTGCTTGCGTTGCAGCTCCCCAGCAGGGCTAACCTTTCTTGAACTCTATTGAAGTGCTGTCGGTTTTGTATATTATTTTGTCGGCGTGTTTATTTGCACTGGTGGCGATCTTTGATGCCCAGTGTATGTAATCTGCTATCTGCTTGTGCTTTATTATCATAGTGGTGAACTTTGATGCCCAGTGGATGTAATATGCCGTAATTTCTTTATTGTATAGTCTAGGTTTTTTCTTATTCACGATGCTGCAGTTATTTTACTGTATATATATATCCTGTCTTCGTAGTAAACCGGCCAACCCATAAAATTACGGTACATAATCAGGTCGTTATGCAATCACGATGTATGATCCGCATCATGGGCCCCGTCAAACTGGCCCACTAGTAGATTCAGGCCTTTAATAGGCCGAGTAACCCCCGGCCCTCTTTTCATAAGAAAACTCAATGGGCTTTTAGGAGGCTGAGAAGTAGGCTGGGCCTGAAACATGCCGAATAGCTCACGGGCCGGCGGCAGCCCGAAATGGACCCCGGCCCATGATTGTGCGAATCAATTCACGGGCTTTTAACAGGCCAAAGTTGTCTCGGTCCTTATTTGACCCAATCAGATATCGGCTGCGAGCAGGCCGGATGCAAATCGGGCCATAGTTAGGCCCAACTATATGACGGGCTTTTAACAGGCCAAAATTAATATAGGGCCGAAATGTTAAATGGGCCGTTAACAGGCCGAAACTAATATCAGGTCGAATTACTAAATGGGCCTTTAGCAAGTGGGCCCAAAAGCATAGCGTCCAGTCAACGGGCCGAATCTGATATGGGCCATAATTGAGCCCAAAGCCTCTTAAAGGGTCGGACCTAATCTGGGCCGTGATTTGGCCCAGAAAGTGGGAGGCTTTTAACGGGCCGGATCTTATATGGGCCATTACTAGGCCCGAAACGTGACAGGCCATTAATGGACCGGATCAATTATGGGTCGGCATTTGACCCAAAACATGGCAACCAGTTAATGGGCCGGCCTACTAGGGTCCTCAAAATCTTGTGGGCCTACAGCTGGGCCGGCCCATTAATGTCGGCGAAATCTCGTGGGACTTTAGCTGGGCCGGCCCATTATGATCCGCAAGAATTTTGTGGGCCTTTACCGGGGCCGGCCCATTATGGCACACAAAAATCTTGTGGGCCTTTACTTGGGCCGGCCTATTATGGCCCGCGAAATCTTGTGGGCCTTTAGCTGGGCCAGCCCATTATAGTCCGCAAAATCTCGTGGGCCTTTAACTGGGTCGACCCATTATGGGCCGCAAAATCTTGTGGGCCTTTAGTTGGGCCGGCCCATTTAAACCTGATTGGTTGTGCCACGTGTCGACGTATCATAGGCGCCTTCTGTCCAATGAGTGGATGACATCTATCCCAACGATGAGCCGACACGTGTTTCCTCCAGCCAATGATGATTTTACACGTGGAAAATCCCCATTGGTCGGGGCTGTTAACGGGTTATCGGATCCAAAACCCAACCCGATAGCTTAACGGCGTTCCGTTACGGTGGATGCCACGTGTCGGTCACCCTTGACGAAAGAACTTCCGTGACGCGCGATTTATCGTCATGGAAGTGGACACTTCCGTGATGATAATTTTGGTAATGTCATGGAACACTTCTACGACAGCACAGGTATGGCTATCTTGATTCTGTCATAAATTTGTCATGGATGTACATGCATGACAAAAAACGCGACCTACTGTGACAAACACGTATCATCATGGAAGTGTATTTTTTTGTAGTGAATATAGATGGTAGATATAGGTTTTTGTAATCTGAAATTATAAAAACAGTATTGCAATGATAGGAAACAAGGCCTAAGGTTCATACTTTCACTAGTCTAAGTTCTCTCAACAATAATAACATAGATAGATCATATAACAATCCCTCAACATGCAACAAAGAGTCACTCCAAAGACACTAATAGTGGAGAACAAATGAAGAGATTATGGTAGGGTACGAAACCACCTCAAAGTTATCCTTTTTGATCTATCTATTCAAGAGCTCATAGTAAAATAACATGAAGCTATTCTTTACGCTCAATCTATCATAGAGTTCATACTAGAATAACACCTTAAGACACAAATCAACCAAAACCCTAATGTCACCTAGATACTCCATTGTCACCTCAAGTATCCGTGGGCATGATTATACGATATGCACACAATCTCAGATTCATCCAACCAACACAAAGTACTTCAAAAAGTGCCCCAAAGTTTCTACCGGAGAATCAAGAAAACGTGTGCCAACCCCTATGCATAGCTTCATGGACGGAACCCGCAAGTTGGTCACCAAAACATACATCAAGTGGCATGTGATATCCCATTGTCACCATAGATAAACACGGCAAGACATACATCAAGTGTTCTCAAATCAAAGACTCAATCCGATAAGATAACTTCAAGAGGGAAACTCAATTCATCACAAGAGAGTAGAGGGGGAGAAACATCATAAGATCCAACTATAATAGCAAAGCTTGCGATACATCAAGATCGTGCCATAGAGAGAACACGAGAGAGAGAGAGAGAGAGAGAGAGAGATCAAACACATAGCTACTGGTATATACCCTCAGCCCCGAGGGTGAACTACTCCCTCCTCATCATGGAGAGCGCTAGGATGATGAAGATGGCCACCGGTGATGGGTTCCCCCTCCGACAGGGTGCCGGAACGGGCTCCCATGAGGTTTTTGGTGGCTACAGAGGCTTGCGGTGGCGGAACTCCCGATCTATCTTGATATCTGATGTTTTCAGGGTACATAGGCTTATATAGGCGAAAGAAGTCGGTCGGGAGGTGCTCGAGGGGCCCACGAGACAGGGGGGGTGCGCCTAGTAGGGGGGGGGCCTCCTATCTCCTGGCCTCCTCGAGGCTCTTCTGACGTGAACTCCAAGTCTCCTAGGTGATATTCTTCCAAAAAATCACGCTGCCAAAGATTTCATTCCGTTTGGACTCCGTTTGATATTCCTTTTCTTTGAAATACTGAAACAGGCAATAAAACAACAATATGGGCTGGGCCTCCGGTTAATAGATTAGTCCCCGAAAATGATATAAATGTGTAAAATAAAGCCCATAAACATCCAAAACGGGTAATATAATAGCATGGAACAATAAAAAAATTATAGATACGTTGGAGACGTATCAAGCATCCCCAAGCTTAATTCCTACTCGTCCTCGAGTAGGTAAATGATAAAAACAGAATTTTTGATGTGGAATGCTACCTACATAATTCTCAATGTAATTTTCTTTATTGTGGCGTGAATGTTCAGATCCAAATGATTCAAGATAAAAGCTTATAAAACATAAAAATAATAATGCTTCAAAGCATACTAACAAATAATCATGTATCAAAATAGCATAGCCAAATAAAGCTTATCCCTACAAAATCATATAGTTAGGCCATGCTTCATTTTCATTACACAAAATACTCCTATCTTGCACAACCCCGATGACGAGCCGAGCAATTGTTTCATACTTTTTAGCGCGCTTCAACTTTTTTCAACTCTTACGCAATACATGAGTGTAAGCCATGGACATAGCACTTGGGTGGTAAAAGATGGTGGTTGTGAGGACAAAAGGAGGGAGAAGATAGTCTCACATCAACTAGGCGTATCAACGGGCTATGGAGATGCCCATCAATAGATATCAATGTGAGTGAGTAGGGATTGCCATGCAACGGCTGCACTAGAGCTATAAATATATGAAAGCTCAACAAAAATAACTAAGTGGGTGTGCATCCAACTCGCTTGCTCACGAAGACCTAGGGCATTTTAAGGAAGCCCATCATTGGAATATACAAGCCAAGTTCTATAATGAAAAATTCCCACTTAGTATATGAAAGTGACAACATAGGAGACTCTCTATCATGAAGAACATGGTGCTACTTTGAAGCACAAGTGTGGAAAAAGAGATAGTAGCATTGTCCCTTCTCTCTTTTTCTCTCATTTTATTTTTCCTTCTTTTTTTTCATTTTTTTCTTCTTTTTTCTTTGGCCTTTTTTTTGGATTTCTCTTTTTTTTTGCTTTTTGTAAAGTCCGAAGTCTCATCCCGACTTGTGGGGGAATCATAGTCTTGATCATCCTTTCCTCACTGAGACAATGCTCTAATAATGAAGATCATCACACTTTTATGGATTTACAACTGAAGAATTACAGCTCAAAGCTAGAACAAGATATGACTCTATATAAATGCCTTCGGTGGTGTACCGGGATATGCAATGAATCGAGAGCGACAGGTATGAAAATTATGAAGGTGGCCTTGCCACAAATACGATGTCAACTACATGATCATGCAAAGAGCAATATGAAAATGATGGAACGTGTCATAATAAACGGAACGTGGAAAGTTGCATGGCAATATATCTTGGAATGGCTATGGAAATGCCATAATAGGTAGGTATGGTGGCTGTTTTGAGGTAAGTAAATAATGGGTGTGATACCGGCAAAAGTTGCGCGGTATAATAGAGGCTAGCAAAGTGGAAGGATGAGTGTGCGTATATCCATGGACTCACATTAATCATAAAGAACTCATATACTTATTGCAAAAGTCTACTTAGCCCTCGAAGCAAAGTACTACTACGCATGCCCCAAGAGGAATAGATTGGTAGGAAAATACCATCACTCGTCCCTGACTGCCACTCATAAGGAAGACAATCAAAAGAGCACCTCATGCAACAAATTTGTCACACAACTTTTGCCATACGTGCATGCTACGGGACTTGCCAACTTCAACAAAAGTATTTCTCAGTTTCATAATTATCCACTAGCATGACCCTAACATTACTACCCTTATATCTCAAAACAATTATCAAGCAAAAAATTGATCATAGCATCCAATTCACTTCCTATGATAGTTTTTATTATACCCAACTTGTATGCTCATCATTCTAGGACCAAATTTGTAACCAAAGCAAATACCATGTTGTTCTAAAAGACTCTCAAAATAATATAAGTGAAGCATGAGATACTAGCAATTTCTTCAAAATATAACCACCGCCGTGCTCTAAAAGATATAAGTGAAGCACTAGAGCAAACGACAAACTACTCCGAAAGATATAAGTGAAGATCAATGAGTAGTCAAATAATTGTGCAACTATGTGAAGAATCTCTAACATTTAAGAATTTCAGATCTTGGTATTGTATTCAAGCAGCAAGCAAAACAAAATAAAATGGCATTGCAAGGATAGCACAACTCATGTGAAGAAGCAAAAACTTAGGCTCAACTGATACTAACCGATAGTTGTTGAAGAAGAAAGGTGGGATGCCTAACGGGGCATCCCCAAGCTTAGATGCTTGAGACTTATTGAAATATTATATTGGGGTGCCTTGGGCATCCCCAAGCTTGAAATTGTGTGTCTCCTTAATTCCTCTCATATCATGGTTTCTCTATTTCTCAAAAGCTTCATTCACACCAAACTCAACAAGAACTCGTGAGATAGGTTAGTATAAACCAATGCAAAACATTATCATTTTCTACTGTAACAAATCACTAAAATTATTATTCAACATTGCGTACTAAATGTATCTGCATATTTAACACTCCTATCCTCAAATAGAATCATTAAACTAGCAAACATATGCAACCATAACAGCAATCTGCCAAAACAGTACAGTCTGTAAAGAATGCAAGAGTATCAATACTTCCCTAACTCCAAAAATTATGAGAGAAAATTCTCACTGTAATAAATTTATCATATCTTGATATGCAAAAAGTTTCAAAGTTATACCATTCTCTGACTTTTCTAGGGAATTTTTTCAACAGCGGTAAACTTTCTGTTTTCAAACAGCAACATGTATACAAGCAAAATAAGCATGGCAAAGACTATCCTTGACATTTTATTGAAACTAAATATGCAAAAAATTATTCTAAATAACAGCAAGAAAATACTAACAAAATAAAATGACGCTCCAAGCAAAACACATATCATGTGGCGAATAAAAATATAGCTCCAAGTAAAGTTACCGATGAACGAAGACGAAAGAGAGGATGCCTTCCCGGGGCATCCCCAAGCTTAGGATCTTGGTTGTACTTGAATATTACCTTGGGGTGCCTTGGGCATCCCAAAGCTTAGGCTCTTGCCACTCCTTATTCCACAATCCATTGAATCTTTACCCAAAACTTCAAAACTTCAACCACACAAAACTCAAAACAAAACTCATAAGCTCCGTTAGTGTAAGAAAATAAAACCACCACTTAGGTACTGTAATGAACTCATTCTAAATTCATATTGGTGTAATATATACTTTATTCTAACTTCTCTATGGTTCATACCCTCCGATACTACTCATAGATTCATCAAAATAAGCAAACAACACATGAAAAACAGAATCTGTCAAAAACGGAACAGTCTGTAGTAATCTGTATCAAATGTATACTTATGGAACTCAAAAAATTCTGAAATAAATTTATGTACCTGCGTAATTTGTCTATTATCATCTGCCAAAAGAATCAACCTAAAATCACTCTCCAGTAAAAAATGGCAGCTAAATTCGTGAGCGCAAAAGTTTCTGTTTTTTACAACAAGATCACATAAACTTCACCCAAGTCTTCCCAAAGGTTCTACTTGGCACAAACACTAATTAAAACATGAAACCACATCTAACCAGAGGCTAGATGAATTATTTATTACTAAACAGGAACAAAAAGCAAGGAACAAAAATAAAGTTGGGTTGCATGCGCTATCGTTTAACGCCCCTAGCTAGGCATGATGAAATGATGCTCACATAAAAGATAAGAATTGAAACATAAAGAGAGCATCATGAAGAATGTGACTATCACATTTAAGTCTAACCCACTTCCTATGCATAGGGATTTTGTGAGCAAACAACTTATGGGAACAATAATCAACTAGCATACGAAGGCAAAACAAGCATAACTTCAAAATTTTAAGCACATAGAGAGGAAACTTGATATTATTGCAATTCCTACAAGCATATATTCCTCCCTCATAATAATATTCAGTAGTATCATGAATGAATTCAACAATATAACCAGAACACAAAGCATTCTTTTCATGATCTACAAGCATAGAAAATTTACTACTCTCCACATAAGCAAAAAATTTCTCATGAATAGTAGTGGGAGTAAACTCAACAAAATAATTATCATGTGAGGCATAATCCAATTGAAAAATAAAATCATGATAACAAGTTTCATGGTTATCATTATTCCTAATAGCATAAAAGTCATCACAATAATCATCATAGATAGCAACTTTGTTCTCATAATCAATTGGAACCTCTTCCGAAATAGTGGAATCATCACTAAATAAAGTTGACACTCTTCCAAATCCACTTTCATGTTCATCACAATAAGATTCAACATCCTCCAAAATAGTGGGATCACTACTTCCTAAAGTTGACCAAACCCACTTTCATCAATATAATCATCATAAATAGGAGGCATGCTTTCATCATAATAAATATTCTCATCAAAACTTGGGGGACTAAAAATATCATAATCATCAAACATAGCTTCCCCAAGCTTGTGGCATTGCATATCATTAGCATCATGTATATTCAAGGAATTCATACTAACAACATTGCAATCATGCTCATCATTCAAAGATTTAGTATCAAACATTCTATAGATTTCTTCTTCTAGCACTTGAGCACAATTTTCCTTTTCATCATACTCACGAAAGATATTAAAAAGACGAAGCGTATGAGACAAACTTAACTCCATTTTTTTGTAGTTTCTTTTATAAACAAAACTAGTGATAAAACAAGAAACAAAAAGATTCGATTGCAAGATCTAAAGATATACCTTCAAGCACTCACCTCCCCGACAACGGCGCCAGAAAAGAGCTTAGTTGAACGGGTGTGAGTGCCGCTTACCTAGCCTCCCCGGCAACGGCGCCAGAAAAGAGCTTGATATCTACTATACAACCTTCTTCTTGTAGACGTTGTTGGGCCTGTAAGTGCACAGGTTTGTAGGACAGTAGCAAATTTCCCTCAAGTGGATGACCAAAGGTTTATCAATCCGTAGGAGGCGTAGGATGAAGATGGTCTCTCTCAAGCAACCCTGCAACCAAATAACAAAGAGTCTCTTGTGTCCCCAACACACCCAATACAATGGTAAATTGTATAGGTGCACTAGTTCAGCAAAGAGATGGTGATACAAGTGCAATATAGATGGTAGATATAGGTTTTTGTAATCTGAAATTATAAAAACAGCAAGGTAGCAAGCGATAAAAGTGAGCGTAAACAGTATTGCAATGATAGGAAACATGGCCTAAGGTTCATACTTTCACTAGTGCAAGTTCTCTCAACAATAATAACATAGATAGATCATATAGCAATCCCTCAACATGCAACAAAGAGTCACTCCAAAGACACTAATAGAGGAGAACAAACGAACAGATTATGGTAGGGTACGAAACCACCTCAAAGTTATCCTTTTTGATCTATCTATTCAAGAGCTCGTAGTAAAATAACATGAAGCTATTCTTTCCGCTCAATCTATCATAGAGTCCATACTAGAATAACACCTTAAGACACAAATCAACCAAAACCCTAATGTCACCTAGATACTCCATTGTCAGCTCAAGTATCCATGGGCATGATTATACGATATGCATCACACAATCTCAGATTCATCCAACCAATACAAAGTACTTCAAAGAGTGCCCCAAAGTTTCTACCGGAGAATCAAGAAAACGTGTGCCAATCCCTATGCATAGGTTCATGGGCGGAACCCGCAAGTTGGTCACCAAAACATACATCAAGTGGCACGTGATATCCCATTGTCACCACAGATAAACACGGCAAGACATACATCAAGTGTTCTCAAATCAAAGACTCAATCCGATAAGATAACTTCAAGAGGGAAATTCAATTCATCACAAGAGAGTAGAGGGGGAGAAACATCATAAGATCCAACTATAATAGCAAAGCTCGCGATACATCAAGATCGTGCCATAGAGAGAACACGAGAGAGAGAGAGATCAAACACATAGCTACTGGTACATACCCTCAGCCCCGAGGGTGAACTACTCCCTCCTCGTCATGGAGAGCTCCGGGATGATGAAGATGGCCACCGGTGATGGGTTCCCCCTTCGGCAGGGTGCCGGAACCGGCTCTCGTGTGTTTTTTGGTGGCTACAGAGGCTTGCGGTGGCGGAACTCCCGATCTATCTTAATATCTGATGTTTTTAGGGTATGTAGGCTTATATAGGCGAAAGAAGTCGATCAGGAGGTGCTTGAGGGGCCCACGAGACAGGGGGGTGCGCCCAGTAGGGGGGGGCCTCCTATCTCCTGGCCTCCTCGAGGCTCTTCTGACGTGAACTCCAAGTCTCCTGGGTGATATTCTTCCAAAAAATCACGCTGCCGAAGATTTCATTCCGTTTGGACTCCGTTTGATATTCTTTTTCTTCGAAATACTGAAACAGGCAATAAAACAGTAATATGGGTTGGGCCTCCGGTTAATAGGTTAGTCCCAAAAAATGATATAAATGTGTAAAATAAAGCCCATAAACATCCAAAACGGGTAATATAATAGCATGGAACAATCAAAAATTATAGATACATTGGAGACGTATCAGAGGCTCCTCAAAAGTCCCACGCACCTACACAAATGAACAAAGAACTCGCAACCAACGCAATAAAGGGGTTGTCAATCCCTTCGCGGCCACTTACGAAAGTGAGATCTAATAGAGATAGTATGATAAGATAGTATGATAGACGCAAAAAGTAAAGATGCAAATAAAAGTAGATTGAAAGCAAATATGATAAGAGATAGATCCGGGGGCCATAGGTTTCACTAGAGGCTTCTCTCAAGATAGCATAAGTATTACGGTGGGTGAACAAATTATTTTCAAGCAATTGATAGAAAAGCGAATAATTATGAGATTATCTAGGCATGATCATGTATATAGGCATCACGTCCGTGACAAGTAGACCGACTCCTGCCTGCATCTACTACTATTACTCCACACATCGACCGACTCCTGCCTGCATCTAGAGTATTAAGTTCATAAAGAACAGAGTAACGCATTAAGAAAGATGACATGATGTAGAGGGATAAACTCATGCAATATGATATAAACCCCATCTTTTTATCCTCGATGGCAACAATACAATACGTGCCTTGCAACCCTTTCTGTCACTCGGTAAGGACACCGCAAGATTGAACCCAAAGTTAAGCACTTCTCACATGGAAAGAAAGATCAATCTAATAGGCCAAACCAAACTGATAATTCGAAGAGACTTGCAAAGATAACTCAATCATACATAAAATAATTCAGAGGAGATTCAAATATTTCTCATAGATAAACTTGATCATAAACCCACAATTCATCGAATCTCGACAAACACACCACAAAAAGAGTTTACATCGAATAGATATCCACAATAGAGGGGGAGAACATTGTATTGAGATCCAAAAAGAGAGAAGAAGCCATCTAGCTAATAACTATGGACCCGAAGGTCTGTGGCAAACTACTCACAACTCATTGAAAGGGCTATGGTGTTGATGTAGAAGCCCTCCGTGGTCGATTCCCCCTCCATCGGAGCGCCGGTGAAGGCTCCAAGATGGGATCTCGCGGATACAGAAGGTTACAACGGTGGAAATTGTGTTTTGGGTGCTCCCTGGATATTTTCGGGGTACGTAGGCTTATATAGGAGGAAGAAGTACGTCGATGGCCGCCCGAGGGGCCCATGAGACAGGGGGACGCGCACTATAGGGGGGGCTCCCTACCCTCTCGTGGCCGCCTCGGCTACTTCTTGACTTGCACTCCAAGTCCTTTGGATCACGTTCGTTCCAAAAATCACACTTCCGAAGGTTTCATTTCGTTTGGACTCCGTTTGATATTCCTTTTCTTCAAAATACTGAAATAGGCAAAAAAAACAGCAATACGGGTTGGGCCTCCGGTTAGTAGGTTAGTCCCAGAAATGATAATAATGTGTAAAATAAAGCCTATAAACATCCAAAAGGGGTAATATAATAGCATGGAACAATCAAAAATTATAGATACATTGGAGACGTATCAATGATCATCTCATACAATAAATTATATCGCATCATGTCTTGACCATATCACATCACAACATGCCCTGCAAAAACAAGTTAGACGTCCTCTACTTTGTTGTTGCAAGTTTTACGTGGCTGCTACGAGCTTGTAGCAAAAACCGTTCTTACCTACACATCAAAACCACAACGATTTTTTGTCAAGTGTGTTGTTTTAACCTTCAACAAGGACCGGCCGTGGTCAAACTCGATTCAACTAAAGTTGGAGAAACAGACACCCACCAGCCACCTGTGTGCAAAGCACGTCGGTAGAACCGGTCTCATGAACGTGGTCATGTAATGTTGGTCCGGGCCGCTTCATCCAACAATACCGCCGAATCAAAGTAAGACATTGGTGGTAAGTAGTATGACTATTATCGCCCACAACTCTTTGTGTTCTACTCGTGCATATCATCTAAGCATAGACTTGACTTGGATGCCACTGTTGGGGAACGTAGCATGCAATTTCAAAAAAATTCCTACCCTCACACAAGATCTATCTAGGAGATGCATAGCAACGAGAGGGGAGAGTGTGTCCACGTACCCTCATAGACTGAAAGAGGAAGCATTAGGTTAATGCGGTTGATGTAGTCGAACGTCTTCACGATCCAACCGTTCCAAGTACCGAATGTACGACACCTCCGAGTTTTGCACACGTTCAGCTCGATGATGTCCCTCAAACTCTTGATCCAGCAGAGGGTCGAGGGAGAGTTTCGTCAGCACGACGGCGTGGTTACAATGATGGTGATGTGATTCGTGTAGGGCTTCGCCTAAGCACTACGATGCTATGACCGCAGGAGTAAACTATGGAGGGGGGCACCGCTTACGGCTAAGAGAAGAATTGATGTGTCTTTGGGGTGCCCCCCGCGCCTGTATATAAAGGAGGGGAGGAGGGGGTGGTCGGCCCTAGGGGGCACGCCATGGGGGGAGTCCTACTAGGACTCCACTCCTGGTAGGATTCGGCCCCCCTTCCTTCCAACGGAGAGGGGAAAGGGGAAAGAGGGGAGAGGGAGAAGGGGTCCGCGCCCCCCACCCCTTGTCCAATTCGGATTGGGCAGGGGGGCGCGCGCCACCTCTTGTGGCCTGCCTCCCTCTCTCCACTATGGCCCATGAGGCCCATTAACTTTCCCGGGGGGTTCCGGCAACCTCTCGGGACTCGAAAAAATCCCCGAACTTCTTCGGAACCATTATGGTGTCCGTATATAACCTTCCAATATATCAATCTTTACATCTCGATCATTTCGAGACTCCTCGTCATGTCTGTGATCTCATCCGGGACTCCGAACAAACTTCGTTCACCAAAACACATAACTCATAATAAAAATCGTCATCGAACGTTAAGCGTGCGGACCCTACGGGTTCAAGAACTATGTAGACATGACCGAGACACATCTCCGGTCAATAACCAATAGCGGAACCTAGATGCTCATATTGGTTCCTACATATTCTACGAAGATATTTATCGGTCAAACCGCATAACAACATACATCATTCCCTTTGTCATCGGTATGTTACTTGCCCGAGATTCGATCGTCGATATCATCATACCTAGTTCAATCTCGTTACCGGCAAGTCTCTTTACTCGTTCTGTAATGCATCATCCTGCAACTAACTCATTAGTCACATTGCTTACAAGGCTTATATTAATGTGCATTGCCGAGAGGGCCCAGAGATACCTCTCCGATACACAGAGTGACAAATCCTAATCTCGATCTATGCCAACCCAACAAACACCTTTGGAGACACCGGTAGAGCATCTTTATAATCACCCAGTTATGTTGTGACGTTTGATAGCACACAAGGTGTTCCTCTGGTATTCGGGAGTTGCATAATGTCATAGTCAGAGGAATATGTATAAGTCATGAAGAAAGCAATAGCAATAAAACTAAATGATCATAATGCTAAGCTAACGGATGAGTCTTGTCCATCACATCATTCTCTAATGATGTGATCTCGTTTATCAAATGACAACACATGTCTATGGTCAGGAAACTTAACCATCTTTGATTAATGAGCTAGTCAAGTAGAGGCATACTAGGGACACTTTGTTTGTCTATGTATTCACACATGTACTAAGTTTTCGGTTAATACAATTCTAGCATGAATAATAAACATTTATCATGATATAAGGAAATATAAATAACAACTTTATTATTGCCTCTAAGGCAAATTTCCTTCACTAGGCAGTAGCTCGGCTGCTGCTAGCCCGCACGAGCTGCTTCATGGAGCAGGCAATGGCCACTAATGACGCCCGTGTGTTCCAAGTTCCAACGGCCCCGAGGCCCCGACGATCATGTGGAATCAACGTATGCCCAGCGTCGACAACCGCTGCATCGCAGCTCCGGTGGTGCAGCTCTCGACGGTCGTTGCCCGCTGCGTTGTAGCTTCGACGGTGTCGATGCCCGCTGCATCGCAGCTCTGGTGGAGCACCCCTGACGGCGTCGACGACCCCTACATCGCAGCTCTGGTGGCGCACCTCCAGTGGCGTCGACTCCGACTGCAGTTGCATCGCAACTCCGGTAGCGTCGACTCCGACGGCCGCTACATCGCAGCTCCTGCCATGTCGACCCCCACTGTATCACAACTTCGACGGTTGTTACATCGCAGCTTCGGCGGCGTCACAGCCGCTGCCGCCGCGCTGGAGTGAGCACTGCATGGGTGGTGCCTGTGTTGCGCGAGAGAGGAGATGTGCATCGAGGGGAAGTGCGATCCGCGGGACACCAAGCAAACGGCTACGATGTGCACGATCGAACAGTTATCAAGGCGGCTGATAACTGCGAGCTATCAGCTTACGCTTAGTTAATGTTTTATCTTTTTTATTTATGTTTTCTAATACATGAATATATTTGCATACATTTCAATTGAGACTACAAACTAATAAAATGCATAAATGTGGTTATGCGGTGGCTGAATTACATGCATCTCAACAGGGGCTGCTCCCAGCTTGGGAAATTTAGTGAATAAATATTTTATAGGGAGTTTCAGATAGTTCTTTTAGAACTTTTGCTCCTTCTAGAAATTATATTTTCTCTTTGGCCCCTCCAATCAAACTTGTCCTTTTGCTACAAGCCTGCACTGGATGCTTTGTTTTTGTTGTTGTTTTGTCATCTATGGATAGCGAAACCTGATCTGATTTTTTTATGTGTTGATATCAACTTGATATTGATATATTGCCATTTTTTGGGCGGAAACCCGACACTGCAACGTTAGGGGTCAGCTGACTACTGTAAAATGAGCTAGTGTACTATGGTAAATTACTGTTTATCAATGAAGCGTTAGATTTAAACACATCGTGTGAATCAAAATGATATCCAGTTAATGTCGTTGGCAGAAATCGTTCCTACTCTGAAACCAAAAGGTGGAGCATGTTGCCATCTACTAATCCCTATCGGTACGGGTGACGAGACTCTGAAGCCGAAAGGTGCCCCAGGAATGAAGGAATCATGTCAACTTGGGACACAATGACACAAGTGTTAGATCGGTCGCGTAATTAGAACAAATGAGACATGAATTGTGTTCTCATAGGGTGAGACAGAATGACCGAGGAAAAGGAAGCTGGCGGGCCAAGGAGGATTCATTGACAGGCTGCTACTGGGATAGGGACCTGCTGACAACTCCGGCCGGCTACTAGCTGCCTATCTAGTGATCACAGAGGAGAAGCATGAGGTGCTAGGTGATTGTGCGTGCTTTCCGTGTTGAGTATCGTGATTGGTTAGAAAAAACATAGTGCAGATTAAAATTTGCTCTAGCTTATTTTAAGATGGTCATGTACTTCTATGTTCATGAGGCTCAAGCAGTACAACATCAATTCCCTCTCTATTCTTCCCAACTTGGTATCAGCCTAACCCTGATCCAAGACCCTAGCCGCCGCCGCTTTCGCACCCCGCTGTCCCAGGCATGGTCGATCTCTATGATCACCACCCGGGTCTACGTTGCCCGTACCTAGGGTTTGTCCGCCGGTCGTGTTGATCGACTGCCCTAGGAAGTTTTTTTTTCAATCCTTGATCCGGGTTTTTCTCTCTCACGTTGGTCGTGTTGATCGGTGTTTCTTTTTGGTTTTACAACTAAGATCGGTTTGCGTCACCCATCACTATCCGTCGTCCTCACGTGCCTCTACTCTGATTTCAGCGCTGACTCCACCGACCTCTTCTTCGACACGGTGGCCTCGCGCGACACGCAATGGCCTATCTCCACTTTCCACGCGTACGTCCGTCCGTCGCTCTGCGCCGGCCATCATCGTCATGATTGGATCGGGACCTTCCATCAACCTTCATCCCTCTCGGGTGCATCAGTCCACCAGTGCCACCCTGGCACCCTCACGCACGTGATATGTTCACCAGACACGCTGTGCTGCGCACCATGTGCCCCGCTCAGGCGTGGGCCATGTGCCGCACCGACTGTTCGCGCGCGGTCTCGGTGGCTCGGCCAATTCAACACCGAGCGGCGTCACCAACCTCCCGAGCGGTTAGATTGGTCACATGTCCACCGCTTTGTTCCATTAGCGCCGCGCGACCGACCTGGGCCGTCGCTTGCGTGCGGCTCAGCAGGTCCCGTGAAGATCGTTCCGAGTATTACGTGCCCCTCCAATCGAGCAACGGGCTGCCGCTGCGTCGCCCAATCGGGTCACAGCGCCGCCGCCCCGTGTTTGTCCCCCTGGCTGAACTGCCCAACGCACTCCCGTTGTGTGGCCCCTTCAGGTCATCGCGCCGCGACACGCGGTCCACGCCGCCGCCCCAAGGCCTTCCACGAGATTGCATGGACCCGCACGCTGCAGCTGCGTCGCCCCTTCGGGCCATAGCGCCGCTGATCGCGGTCCACGCCGTCGCCCGAGGCCTTCCTTGTGGCTGGACCAACCAACGCGCTACCGCTGCGTCGCCCTTCGGGCCGCAGCGCCGCAGCACGCGGTCGACGCCGTTGCCCTGAGGCCGTCGCCAAACTGCATCAACCCTCGCGCTACCGCTACGTCGCCCCTAGGGGCCGTAGCACGCGCGAAACGCGGTTCATGCCACCATCCCGTGGACTTCCCCGACGTCGCTCCGACCAGCGGCTTTCGTAGCATCACCCCTTTAGGCCGTAGCGCCGCGGCATGCCGTCCACTCCGCCGTACCCACGCTTCGACTTCTACGTGGTATGCGACATGCCACTTCCCCGGGCACAAGAACGCCACAATCTACGTCTAGTCTTCGTCACGCTGTCGGGTTCATCTTCGCCTACTTCGAGCACCGTCGCCGCACTCCTAACCTAGCCGCCACCACCTCCTCGGGCCGTCGCCGCCGCTCTTCTTCCTCCGTGCCACTACCGCTTGCCTACCCGAGCCGCGCCACCACTCCACCCCTTCGTTTTCGTCCAACACCAGCTCATCGCCAGCGTCGCCGTCATTTCCCCAGACCACTTTGTCTACTCCGACAACCGCGGTCGACATCGGCACCTTCTACCCCACGTTGATTGGCGCCACAACTGTCACCGAGTCCTCCTCTGCTGGCTGCTCCGACATGACGTACAACTCATGCATGTCCCCATCTACGCATGCCCGATGATGGCAACACCGTCACGTGCCTTCATCCACGATGTGTCTCCGGGCCTAGCAAGCCTGGTGTAGCACCTCGTCAAAATCGACTTCGTTCGTCTACGCATGCCCGGTGCTGGCAACGCTGATGCGTGCCATCATCCATGACGTGTCCCCGGGCTTGGCAAACCCGGCGCGATGCCTCGACAACACCTTATTTTTCCCGGGGCACCACTACCTCGACATCACTGTGCCCATGACTAACATAGAGCCTCCTTGCGCCCGCTGCTCCATGGTGACTACCTCGACACCGGCCACCCCAACTCGACATCGACCATGGCATCCCTCGCACGGCCACCCTCGACCATGACTACACCACCTTACGCTCTCGGCTATCGACAACAGCACAAAGGGCTACCGCCTTGCTTGAGCAACCTCGTCGGTTTCCACTCGAGCCACAACATCTGCGATGCATCGACCGTTACGACTGTGTGTGTAGGGAGGAGGGGGGAGGGGGATGTTCGACGGCTTACCTTCGGATTCTTCTTCAGTATTATCGTCTGCGTCGCTACCGTTGTGCCCGCGGGGATGTTAAGTATCGTAAAATTTCTTATACGGATTCTTCAATACCTGCTATTGTAGAATATTTGTGCGCACGCTCCCAAATTTTGCAGTGATTGTTTAGGAGACATATAATAGACTATAAGTTGCTCTAACTTGTTTTGTACTCCAAAATAATCACGTACTCATATGTATACGTACACGAGGCTCAAGCAATACAACACCAGTTCCCTTTTCATTCTCCTCGCCACTTACGAGCTGGGACAAGTCCGGGAAGACGGGAGAACAACACAAGGCTTTGCCGGAAGTGAGGACGCGGGAGGGGCCCGTGGGAGAGGAATCGGCCGTGATTTTGGGGCGCGGATGCGGGGCGGGGAACCGAAGAACAAGAGTCCTTCCACCGGACCTGTGGCGTTTTTGCGGAACAATGGTGGCGCCCATGCCTTTCTCCCATGTTGCCTTTGTGTCCCCTGCAACTTGCTGGGATGCGTGGAGTAGCTATTTTTGTTGCCGCAGTGGTGATCTATCTCAGCAGTGCATTTGCTGATAGAGCAAAAGATGGTGTTTCCTTGATGGCAAGAAAAGGGAGTGAAATGATGAGTCATGCATTTTAAACACGATTCACTCATAATAGTTTGATGCTACTAGCTAATAAGCAGAAGCCGTGGGTCCTGAATGTTGAATATATGGTTTGTACATGTCTATTGTATAGTCTGGCCCACCTCCTAGTCTTTGTATAGTTGAGGTTGTGTCCCACTTTGTACTTCATATATACGTGCGCTTTGCACCGATCAATACATCGTGAAGCATTGCCAAAACAATCGTTTCCAACATGGTATCATACCTACAATCCTAACCCTAACCCGTGCCGCCGCCGCCGCGATCGCATCACCGCCACCGCCACCGCCGCCGCCTGCCGCCGCCGCCACCTCGTGCCGCCGCCGCCGCCGCGATCCTATGCCGCCGCGCCGCCGCCCCGGTCTGCCGCCACCGCCCGCGCTTCCGCCAGCCACCGCCGCGCCGCCTCCAAGCCGCGCCGCCCTCTTCCCTGCCGCGCCGCCCCCAAGCCGCGCTGCCCTCTTCCCTGCCGCACCGCCGCTCCAGCGCCGCCGCACCACCCCTTTCGGCCATGGCCTCCCCCGGTTCCACCGGTACCTCCCGCAGCCGCCGCACCAACCCGTTCGAAGGTCCCGATCCCGTCGTTGTCCGCGACCTCAACATCCTCGCCTGGGTTCCCGTCGTCCTCGACCACCTCACCTCCATGTACTATGCCTGGAAGACGTACTTCTCCCTCGTGTTCCGTGAGTACAATCTCCGGGATCACATCGATGGCTCCGTGGACTCCCGCTTCATGGAGGACGATGAGGAGTGGACGGCCATCGACGCCACTCTCATCCGTTGGTTCTACACCACCATCTCAAAGGACCTCTTCCACACGGTGGTCTCCGCTGACGATGACGCTCACGCCGTTTGGACCAAGCTCAACGGCCTCTTCACCGACAACGCGCTCCAACGCAAGGTCTTCTTGCACGGCGAGTATTTTGGGTGCCAGCAGCTTGAGTCGTCTGTTGATGATTATTGCATGCGCCTCAAGAAGCTTGTTGACGAGCTCTGTGACCTCGGCGAGAAGGTCTCCGATGAGCTTCTCCTCAGCACCCTCATCGCCGGCCTGAACGATGACTTTGGGAACGCCGCCTCCAACATCCCCCTCATCACCGACCCGACCTTCCCCAAGATGGTTGCGTACCTGAAGCTGGAGGAGCGGCGGATGCAGATGTCACGCACCCGGGCCACCCACACGGCCCTCACCGCTGGTACCCGTGGTGGTGCGCCGCCCACCGCCCCGGCCCCACCGCCGCGGCCCGCCCCGGGCCCCTTCCAGCCGCCGCCGCCGCCCGGGTTTCCCTACCCGGCGCCGCCGCAGGCCCCTCCGCCCCCGCCGAGCAGCAGCAGCGCCGGGGCGGGCGTCGCGGCCGCGGAGGCCGCAAGCAACAGCAGCCGCAGCAGCCAGCTGCCCACGGCGGGGCGCCCCGCCAGCCGCAGCACCCGCTGCCGCCGGCGCCCTGGCAGGTCGGCCAGAACCCCTGGACGGGGGTTGTGCACGCGTACTCCATGCCTATACCGCGTGCCCCCGTCCCCGGCTCCTTTCGCGCCCGCCCGGCCCCTCATCAGGCCCTGTACGTGGCCCCACAGGCGTACCAGCCCGCGCCGCTCTACGGCCCCTCGGGCTATGGGTATGTGGCACCCCCGCCTCAGCCAGCGCCGTCTACCCCGGCCCTCCCGCCGGTGCCTTGGGATCCCGCGCTCCTAGCGGCTCTCCACACCGCCCCCACGCCGCAGCAGTACACTGGCGGTGGCGACTGGTATATGGACATCGGAGCCACGGCTCACATGGCCGCCAACCCCGGTAACCTTCTTGCCGCTCACCCCGTTCACACCGCTACTCGCATTACCGTGGGTGACGGTTCTTCCATGCCCATTACTCATGTCGGCCATGCTGCTTTTCCTTCTAACTCCATGCCATTATATCTTTCTAATGTGCTTGTTTCTCCTGACATCATTAAAAATCTTGTTTCCCTTTGTTCTCTTACACGTGAAAATCCTGTTGCCGTTGAATTTGACATGATTGGCTTTTCTGTCAAGGATGCTCGTACCCGGATGGTGCTCCACCGATGTGACAGCCCCGACGAGCTCTACCCGGTCCACTCATCTACCTCATCCGTTGCTGCACCCATGGCGCTTTTCGCCGGAGTGGACCTTTGGCACGCTCGTCTCGGTCATCCCAACATCGCCACCCTTCGTCATATTCTTCGGAGTTTTTCATTCACGTGTAATAAGATCGAAAATCACACTTGTCATGCTTGTCACCTCGGCAAACATGTTCGTCTTCCTTTTAGCAATTCCTCGCATGTCGCATCATACCCGTTTGAGTTAATTCATAGTGATGTCTGGACCTCTCCTGTTGCAAGTAACACGGGCTATCTTTATTATCTTGTCATACTTGATGGTTTTTCGCACTATGTGTGGACCTTCCCGTTGCGGCGAAAGTCGGACTCTGTTGCCACTCTCACCGCCTTCTACTCCTATGTCTCCATGCAGTTTGGACGTCCCATTCATGCGTTGCAAACAGACAACGGGAAGGAGTTCGATAACCTTGCGATCCGCAACCTTCTCGCCACACACGGCACGATCTTTCGTCACACTTGCCCGTACACTTCACAACAAAATGGCCGCGCTGAGCGCGTGCTACGCACTCTCAATGACTGCGTTCGCACCCTCCTCTTTCACGCCAACGTGCCACCACGTTTTTGGCCCGACGCGCTTGCCACCGCATCACTACTCATTAACATTCGTCCCTGTCGCACTCACGGGAATTTCGCACCTCATCACCTCTTGTTTGGCACGCCACCCTCCTATGCTGAGCTCCGCATCTTCGGTTGCCTGTGCTACCCTAGCATCGCATCCACCTCTCCTCATAAGCTCACACCTAGGTCTGTGGCCTGCATCTTTCTCGGCTATCCTCCTAACACCAAAGGCTACCGCTGCTATGATCCTATCTCTCATCGGGTGATCACTTCACGACACGTTTACTTTGATGAGATGGTTTTTCCGTTCCAGCAGGTACCTTCGGATGATGCGGCCTTGCCCGCTTCCGGTGATGGCCGCCCACGTGCCTCTCTTGGGCCGCCTCCCGGCTTTGAGGGTGCCCCCCGCGCCACGGGTCAAGTCTCTCCCCGTTTGGCTGCCCTAGGGGCTGCACCTCCTTCGACGCCCGCGACGCCCCCGGTGTCCCCGGCCTCGACCCTGCCGGCGGCCTCGTCTGCCACCACGTCGGCTGCCTCTGCCACGCCAGCGGCCTCGTCCGCCACCACGCAGGCGGCCTCTCCCGCCGCATCACCGGCGGCCTCGCCCGCGGAGGCCTCGCCCGCGGCGGTCACATCGGAGGTGGGCTCGTCTTCGTCCTCGCCTGCCTCCCCTCCAGACCCACTGCCCCGCCCAATGACTCGCTCTCAGGCTGGCACCCTTCGCTCGAGCACGTGGTACCCCAGCGATGAGTATCTTCTCGCTGCTTCCGCCTCTGAGCCGTCTCCTCTCCCATCGTCAGCTCGAGCCGCCCTTCGGGATCCTCATTGGCTCACTGCGATGCAAGAAGAGTTCGATGCGCTCCAGCGGAACCGTACCTGGCAGCTCGTCCCTCGGCCGCCCCGTGCCAACATCATCACGGGCAAGTGGGTATTTCGGCACAAGACTCGACCGAATGGCACTCTCGAGCGCTATAAAGCTCGCTGGGTGGTTCGGGGTTTTAGGCAACGCGCGGGCGTGGACTTCACCGGCACATTTGCCCCGGTTGTTAAACCGGGCACGATCCGCGTCGTGCTCCAGCTAGCCGTGTCCCGAGTATGGCCTGTGCATCAGTTGGACGTGTCCAACGCCTTCTTGCATGGCCACCTGGCTGAGCAGGTGTTCTGTGAGTAGCCCACCGGCTTCGTCGACGCCATCCATCCAAATCATGTGTGCTTGCTCTCCCGTTCGCTCTACGGGTTGAAGCAGGCACCTCGAGCCTGGTACCAGCGCATCGCCGCCTTCCTGCAGACGCTCGGATTTACATCGACTCGCTCCGATGCGTCCCTCTTCGTGTATCATCACGGAGCTGACACGGCCTACTTGCTGCTATACGTCGACGACATCATTCTGACGGCATCCACTGTCGCGCTCCTCCAGCGGCTCACTGCTCGTCTTCGTGATGAGTTTGCCCTGAAGGATTTGGGTCCTCTGCATTATTTTCTTGGCATTGAGGTGGTTCGACGGCCAGATGGGTTCTTCCTGCATCAGCAGCGCTATGCCCATGAGCTTCTTGACCGAGCTGGCATGCTTAACTGCAAGCTCGCTCCCACGCCAGCCGACACCAAGGCCAAGGTCTCCGCTTTGGAGGGTTCGCCTGCATCTGATGCGGCATTCTACCGCTCCATTGTGGGCGCCCTGTAGTACCTGACCCTGACGCGCCCCGACTTGCAGTATGCCGTTCAGCAGGTCTGTCTTCACATGCACGCTCCGTGCGACTCTCACTGGACTCTGGTGAAGCGTATCCTCTGATATATACGCGGCACCCAGTCCTTGGGACTTACGCTGACGGCCTCCACCTCCACCGACCTCGTCGCCTACTCTGATGCGGATTGGACTGGCTACCCGGACACACAGCGCTCCACCTCGGGGTACTGTGTCTACCTAGGGCCATCCTTGATCTCTTGGTCTTCCAAGCGACAGCTCACCGTCTCCCGCTCGAGTGCCGAGGCTGAGTATCGAGCAGTGGGTAACGTCGTTGTTGAATGCTCTTGGCCCCGTCAGCTGCTTCAGGAGTTGCTTTGTGATGTTCACAAGGCTATGCTCGTCTACTGCGACAATGTCTCTGCCGTTTACCTCTCCACCAACCCGGTCCATCATCATCGAACGAAGCATATTGAGCTCGATATACACTTCGTTCGTGAGCAGGTGGCTCTCGGGCGCATCCGGGTCCTCCACGTCCCGACGGCGCGGCAGTTCGCCGACGTCATGACGAAGGGACTGCCTACTTCTGTTTTCAAGGAGTTCAAGTCCATTCTTTGCGTCTCCGGCGATGCTTCGACTGTGCGGGGGGGGGGGGGGGTGTTGAATATATGGTTTATACATGTCTATTGTATAGTCTGGCCCACCTCCTAGTCTTTGTATAGTTGAGGTTGTGGCCCACTTTGTACTCCATATATACGTGCGCTTTGCACCGATCAATACATCGTGAAGCATTGCCAAAACAATCGTTTCCAACACTGAACAATGCACCAATGGTTGCGTTTGTGCGATGGCTTTGCTGAAGATATAATAAAATAGATTTGCTATTTCACATCTAGATGTGAAATAATATCTCACATCTACTTCTCTAACCACATGATTTAGACATCAAAATTAGTTGTTTTTATTAATGACTGATCATTTTCCTGTAGGCATCTCGCGGGGCGCCCGTCATTGCAGTAAGCCACTGTTGATCCATTTGATTTTGTTCCTTGTGTGTGCCTCGTTCGCTGTTGTGGCTACAAGTGAGCTTTTTTCAATTTTCTTTTTTGTTTCTTTTTTGTTTTTCATCTTTTTTCGTTTATTTGTTCCAAATTCATTAACCTTTTAAATTCATGATTTGTTATTTGTTATTTTTTATTTTCTAATTTTTTTAAACTCATGATTTTTTTTCATCGTTGTTAGTTGACTGTCCACCATCAAACATGGATTGTCTTTTTTACAATTTGCAAGTCTACCCTTAACTTGCAACTCGGGCCCAGCCTTCTTTTGTCATAGTTGCAATCATATCATCGACTCGCAACTGACTTTGCATTCTTTTTGTCTAAGTTGCAAGTCCATCCTTGAATCGCAACTGTAGTCCGAAACTTTTTTTGTCCTAGTTTTAAGTCCACCCTCCTCTGAGGCCCAACTTTTTCCCCCTAGTTGCAAGTTCACCTTCAACTCGCAACTAGAACCTAATCTTTTTTAGCCTCAAATGCATGTCGACCCTCGACTCGCAACTGGGGCCTGACTTTTGTTGTCCCGGTTAAAATTCCACCATTGACTCACAACTGGACTCGACATGTTTTTCCCGGTTGATAGTCCAATCTTGACTCACAGTTGGGTCAACATATTGTCCCAGTTGCAAGTCTACCGTTGACTCACAACTGGGCCCAGCCTTTTTTTGTCCAAGTTGCAAGTCCACCCTTGACTCGCAACTAGGTGTAACATTTTTTTGTCCTAGTTGCAAGTCCACCCTCAACTCGCAACTGGAGCGCGGCATTTTTTTTGTCCCAGTTGCAAGTCCACACTTGACTCGCAATTGGGCCCCGAACTTTTTTCGTCCCAATTGCAAGTCCACCCTTGATTCTCAACTAGGATCTGACATTTTTTTCCAGTTGCAAGTCCAACTGGTGCAATCCCACCCTCCACTCGCAACTGATGCCCGACTTAGTTTTGTCCTAGTTGCAAGTCCATCCTCAACTCGCAACCCGGGCCCGACTTTTCTTGTCCCAATTGCAAGTCCACTCTGAACTCGTAACTGAGGTCCGACCCTTTTTTATCCGAGTTGCGACACAGTGGGTGCGTCACTTTTTCGTGCGCGACACACAAAAGAACAGTAAGAATATATTCACCTCGTCCTAAAAATGTATTCACCTCGTTCTACATTGTATTCATTGATTTTTTTTTAAATGTTTACATTGTCACTCTAGTGCTTGTTAACGTGTTAAGTAATCTCTAGTATAGGACGTGTGTGTCCACTACGAAAGGAAGTCAACACACTAGTACGTCATTGACGCAAAAATTCTGTTGCAAATTGTGTGTCACTACAGATGGCACTGTAGCTCTGCGGCTCAATCAGATCGCGCCATGCATCAACGACTCAGCGCAACCTAGCAGTGCAGAAAATTTATTTTACTCTAGTCCGGTTCGTGCATGGGTGACAAGGAAAAAAATAAAGACAAACAAAAAACAAACAAAACAAAAAATGTTACAAACAGTTGATGATGTCATTTTAGATGTGACATAATATGTCACATCTAGATGAGCTATAGACACACCCATAATAAAAACTAAAAAAAACGTAAAAGCTACTCCCTACATCCCATAATGTAGGTACCGCTCTCTCTCTACATATCTCTCTCTTTGTTGCGTAGTCAGCTCTGCAAATCGCAGGTCATTTACGTGTCACGTAACGTCAGGTAGTTTGGGCGACGGTCGTTGGCTACGAGGAAGAGCTGAATGCGTTTACGCATGTACGTACGTACGTGCCAAGTCAATGAATGCGGATATATACATCCATCTGTTTTCAGTTTTGCTTGCTTCTAGACGCGCGGCCCGTCCTTACAGTCATGGGCTTTCTGATATCCCGATCGACCGGCTACGTGTCAGAAGCTTCGTCTCCAACCTGATGCTGCTGGAGGAAAGGAATCGAGGCTTCTTTCCCACGTGTCTACTGTTTTCTCAGGCCGAGAACGATGGATTGCTTCAATTGAAAGGTCTCACAGTTGAAGCAAGTCAAACAGAGCCCAAAATGAAAGAGACGCATTTCGAAAATGGGTTAAGAGACTACTACTTGAGAAAACGCATTAGTTTTTGTTTTTCATCTTCAGTTCTGCCCATCAGTCAAGCAAGATTCTCAAACAGTCCCAGGGCAGACTCCAACCCACAAATACGTACGACTGTAGGTTATGGTCTAACAGTTCAATAAAAAAATCTGAAAAAATGAACTATCCGGCTAGCTAAAACTAACTAAACGAAACTTGCAGGCACCGTTTATTTGCCATTTTACACCTCTAGGCCCAGAAGTCATTCTCATTCTCCTGTGATCCACCCGTGGATGCAAACTCTTTTGCCATCATGTTCGGGCGACTGGACGAGGACTCGGGTCATCCCTCTCCCGAGGTGGTTTGCCTCAAAAAGAAAATCTACTGGGATGATCCTATGAGCCGCTCCTCGCGGCAAATAGCCGCAGTGACATAGTGAGCTCATGTGGCCAACACATCGGTTACTAAACCCTATAAAAACGCACCGGTAGTGTAGCGCTTGGTTTACGGTATAGTTAAGACAATGGAACAAATAAAGTGAAAATATTTTTGGAAATACGAACATTTTACAAGTTTGTGGACATTTTTCTAAGATGCAAATAAATTCTTTAATTTTGAAGGTTTTTTAAAACGCGACTTTTTTGAACCAAATTGACAATTCCAAATAATTTTTGAAAAAAGGAACAAATTTGAAATTCTGAACAAATTTTTTTGAAATTCCAATTTTTTGGGGGAAACAAGAACATTTTTTTGAAATTTTGAACAATTTTTGAAAGAAATGAGAACATTATTCAAAAAACATGATCAAATTTGGAATCATGGACATCTTTTGAAAGTTCAAACAAAATTTGGATATTTTTTAAATTTGTGAATTTTAAAAAAGGCAAAGAACAACGTACAAAACCCCAGTTCAGGAACCTTCGAGAAGGTTCCCAAAACAAATAGAAACCCATAAGGAAAAGTCCTACACTATGCTGCTAAAATGGGCGGGCCCACTACGTAGTTCGCTTGCTCATTCCTGTGTGGTTGGTCGACTACATGCGCATCCGGTGACAAATAGGGTTTTTCCATTTTCCGTGCCCCGTGCACCGTGCACGCACAAGCCACCCCGGCACATCAACCACCAAACTGTCCCTTAACTAAACTAGCTAACTACTCGTGCATTGCAACAAGGTAAACATATTTTAGTGATCCATTATCAATTACGAGTGCCTTAAGAGTGACGTCGCGAGTGCTTTTTGTCTAACGCCCGTCCCACATCGACATTGTTGGGTAGCATCGAGTGGTCGAACGTGAAGATAATGGAAAGGGAACAAAATATTTTAGAAGGAGCCCACACAAATGATACTTTCAAATTAAATTAAGGTGATTATCGTTTGAGGTGTTTAATCGCACTACACATTTAGTGAAAACCGGAAAAGAGTGAAATTTTCGTAATAATGAATGTTGTTTTTTGTTTTAGTGGAATGAGTAGGACAAGGAAATAAAAGTGTTGCTTTGGTTAGTTTATTTCAAGTTACTCTATATACATTAGTTTTTACTAGTAAACTTACCCGTGCATTGCAACTGGAGAAAAATTCCACCCTCATACACACACTCAATGACATTAGCAAACCCATTGAAATCTTTCATGATGTCACACAACAAACAACATGAGAAGTGGTGTTTATTCAAGGTGTTTTCCAAAGAAAACATGATAAGTGATATTGCGCAAAAACATAAAGATAGGATGAATGAGTGTACTGAAGGTGTTTCCAGAAATCCTTATGGACACGATTTCAAACAATATGAAAATCAACGTTAAGCCACTTGTTTACATATAGCTCATATCAACAGTTTTAGTGTACATCATCGTATATGATTGGTTATTATGCACTATGCGAAATAGAGAGGATGATTATGTACGTATAGTAACCTTTAGCATATGGTAGCTGGTAGGAATCAACATCCCCCATGTTGCCAATAATTTGTGAGAGCATCAAACTATCCTATATATACTCAATTTAAATTTGGTGGGAAACGTATATAGCAGGCTGAGGGAGTTCCGGACTAGGGGGTGTCCGGATAGCCGAACTATCATCATCGGCCGGACTCCAAGACTATGAAGATACAAGATTAAAGACTTCGTTCCGTGTCCGGATGGGACTTTCCTTGGCATGGAAGGCAAGCTTGACGATACGAATATGTAGATCTCCTACCATTGTAACCGACTCTGTGTAACCCTAGCCCTCTCCGGTGTCTATATAAACCGGATGGCTTTAGTCCGTAGGACGAACAACAATCATACCATAGGCTAGCTTCTAGGGTTTAGCCTCCTTGATCTCGTGGTAGATCCACTCTTGTAACACACATCATCAATATTAATCAAGCAGGACGTAGGGTTTTACCTCCATCAAGAGGGCCCGAACCTGGGTAAAACATCGTGTCCCTTGTCTCCTGTTACCATCCGCCTAGACGCACAGTTCGGGACCCCCTACCCGAGATCCGCCGGTTTTGACACCGACATTGGTGCTTTCATTGAGAGTTCCTCTGTCTCGTCACCGATAGGCTCGATGGCTACTTCGACCATCATCAATGACGCAGTCCAGGGTGAGACCTTTCTCCCCGGACAGATCTTCGTATTCGGCGGCTTTGCACTGCGGGCCAATTTGCTTGGCCATCTGGAGCAGATCGAAAGCTACGCCCCTGGCCGTAGGGTCAGATTTGGAAGTTTGAACTTCACGGTCGACATCCGCGGGGACTTGATCCTCGATGGATTCGAGCCACAGCCGAGCGTGCCGCACTGTCACGGCGAGCATGATTTAGCTCTGCAGCCGGACAGTACCCTGGAGGCCGCACTCGAACCCGCTCCGATCTTCAATTCGGAGCCGATTGCGCAGATCGAGGACATATGGCTAGACACCGCCTCAGGGGCTGCAACCTCTACGGCGATAGAGCCAAAGACTGACTTTGTCCCTCATAAAGCTCGTGACTCCGAGGTGCCGGACTCCTCGCCGGACTCTGAACCTCCCGCGCCCCCTCCGATCGAATCTGATTGGGCGTCGATCATGGAGTTCACCACAGCGGACATGGTTCAACGCTCATCTTTCAGCGACATCTTGAGTTCGCTAAAGTATCTCTCGTTATCAAGAGAGCCCTTGCAGGACTGTAGCTAGGACAGTTGGGATGCGGACGACGAAAAAATTCAAAGACCACCCACCACCCACTTAATAGCCACTGTCGACGATCTAACCGACATGCTAAACTATGACTCCGAAGACATCGACGGTATGCACGACGATGCCGGAGATGACCAAGAACCAGCGCCTACCGGGCACGGGAAAGCCACCCCAACTCACAACATATACATGGTGGATACACCAAAAGGAAGCGATAATGAGGAGAAACGGGACGTGGCAAAGGACAACTCCCCCAACAAACAACCAAAACGGCGATGCAAGCACCGCCCGAAGACCGGCCTCGATAAAAACGGCACCCATACGGACCCGGCCCTAGACCAGGGTGAAGCAGTGGACGACGCACATGTCAACAAGCAGCCAGTCGGACATGAACTGGACAAGCAACCCATCCCCGACGAAGATGATCTCACATCACCAGAGCATACGAATCTTCATAAAAGGCTCGTCGCCACTGCAAGAAGTTTGAAGAAGCAAAAGCGGAAGCTCAAAACAGCGGATGACGCACTCAGAATGAGATGGAGCAAAGTACTCAACAGCGCAGATAAACATGGCTCTAGTCACCAGACAAAGAGCTACCCGAAGCGCAAGCTCTTGCCCGAATTTTACGAGGAGGCCTTAGAGCCCCCGCAGTCAAAAAAGAAAGAAGTCGCCTGGCCGGATAGACGACCAGATGACAGGCCAAGAGCAACAAGGGGCGCCGCACACAAGCCGGCACACGATCAGCATAAAGATCCTCGGAAAAAGGACGACCCAGTCAGATCTATTTATGGGCCAAAAAATAATACTCCAGGAAGCAACATAACCCGCCGAGCATTTGAAGACAATGGCACACCCAAATACAGGGGCGCCGCACACCCACTATGTTTCACCGACGAGGTACTGGATCATGGATTTCCAGCGGGATTCAAACCCGTAAACATAGAAGTATATGACGGAACAACAGACTCCGGAGTCTGGATTGAGGATTACATCCTACACATACATATGGCCAGAGGAGACGACCTCCATGCCATAAAATACCTACCCCTCAAGCTTAAAGGGCCAGCTCGGCATTGGCTTAAAAGCCTCCCAGAAAATACCATTGGAAGTTGGGAAGAGCTTGAGGATGCGTTTCGAGCAAATTTTCAGGGGACCTATGTCCGCCCTCCGGATGCAGACGATTTAAGTCACATAACTCAACAGCCCGGAGAGTCAGCACGCAAATTCTGGAACAGGTTTCTCACTAAAAAGAACCAAATAGTAGACTGTCCGGACGCTGAAGCCTTAGCAGCCTTTAAACACAACGTCCGAGACGAATGGCTTGCCAGACACCTCGGCCAGGAAAAACCAAGAACAATGGCCGCACTAACAAGCCTCATGACCCGCTTTTGCACGGGGGAAGACAGCTGGCTGGCTAGATGCAGCACCAGCGACCCGAGTACATCCGAAGTTAGGGATGGAAATGGAAAATTACGACGCAGAAAAGATCAGCGCCGGAATAAGGAAAATGGCCCGAATAGTATGGCGGTCAATGCCGGATTCAAAAGCTCTCGGCCGAACAACAAAACACTGCCCCTCAAGGACAACAGTGACGAGCTATCCAACCTAAACAAGATTCTGGATAGACTATGTCAAATACATGGTACCTCCGAGAAGCCTGCAAACCATACCCACAGAGATTGTTGGGTCTTCAAACAGTCCGACTGACTTAATGCCGAACACAAGGGGCTCGACACACCAAGCGAAAGTGACGAAACCCAAAAGCAGCACTCCAGAAAACAGAAGAATTTCCCACTAGAAGTCAAAACAGTGAACTCACTTCATGTGATAACACGAAAAGACAGCGCGGCACCTGCAATACCAGGACACCGCCCGCAGAATGGGGATAGACCCTACCAAAATTCGCCGTAGCAGCACTTCCTTCAAAGGAGTGACGACAGGCCTTTAAGCCAATTACACAGGCTCTGTACCACTAGAGGTTGTGTTCAGTTCATCCGACAACCTCCGTCGCGAAAAGCTCACTCTCCATCGCCCATTCAAACAGTAGCCCTTAAGCACTACTGGGGCGCGCAGCTATCGCCAGCCCTAATGCAATACCACATTACGCGTTTTTCACGCTTAAGAATGCCCGGTCAACGTGGCATAATTTCATTAAAAAGTAACTCCGAGTGTTCCTCGAACACGGAGAACGTGAGACTGCTTCGACAACCACACACTAATCAGACCTTGTAGGTCAAAGCCCCTAAAAACAGGTCATTTAGACCTCGGACATGGTTAGGCGAGTCCGGCGTCACTAAACAAGGGGCTTCCCAGCCGCATACCCCCCTTATAAGGGGCCGCGTGTATAAATGATGAGAGCCAATAAAGCTCAAACTTTCTTCATTTTATTCTATTTTAATAAAACTTCTGCACGATATTTCTTGGAAACTAAGTCCTTCTCATTTATAGATGAAGCACGTGCTACACCCGTCCAGGATACAGCACAACGGAGACACAGGCGCAGACGTGCAGCAGGGACCCGTTGTAAGGATTCTTTTCAGATTAAGACCCTGCGTAAACCTTTCTTACTGTCTCTTGTTGATACACATCCCCCGGGTTCCCACCATAGCCAAGGAGGAGGCTGGCATTTTGGCATCGGCCGCGTCAGAAGTTCCCGCCTGTACCTAGACACAAGGGGCTTAGGGCATTATTCTGCCCAGTATCATAAAGACCGAACACCTCAGGGAGTGTTCGGTGTCTCGAGTTAGGCCTTATATGCATCAGCTCCGAATCATGTCTTTGGTCAAATGTTGGGTTTGCCCGGCTCCTGTGTTTTGCTGCCTTACGTTCCGCATCATCGGCTAACGCGGCACCAGGAGAACTACTGCGATTGTGCCCCGGTTCAGCCGGGCGAGCACCTCAGTAGAGAAAGCCGAAAACTGACTGTCATGATATAGCGAGAGACTGGTCAACCACTCGATCGACCATTGGAATGTTTAGAATTCCTCCGCTTTGACGAAGGACCGCTTCCCGGTCAGGCACATACGCGCCCCGAGTTCGGGAAGAGCAGTGCCACCAGGGGCTATATAGTAGCCCCACATTCGAGCTCCTATGGCTAAGTGAAAGTGATAAAGCATTATAGTCCGGTTGCCTAGTTTGCTACGCTATCACCTCCTTAGAAGGACCAAGACGTTGGATTAAGTGTGAAAAAGCGCTTTTCTTTTTGCAAACACCCCCGCACCATGTGCGTGGGGGCTGAAGCCAAAGACTGCCATCTTTCAGATTATACATACATATACGGCCGCACAGGAGATAGTTCAATACTTGAACACACAAGTATAAAAAGTTATTGCATTATAAACATGATCTCAGAAATCATACATGTCATTCAAACATAACATCTTTCGAGCACTGCGACTCTATTAAACGAGCGCCCTGCAGGACTTCCTCAAAATAGTGCTCGGTGGGGAATCGGCTTTTGTCCGAACCCCGGGATGCAACAGCGGTGGCATCCATCTCCGCCCAGTATGTCTTACCACGGGCGAGAGCCATCCGTGCACCTTCTATGCATGTCGACCGCTTCATCGCCCCAATACGCGGCACCGCCCCAAGGAATTGCTGCAACAAGCCAAAATAACTCTTCGACTTGGGCCTTTTCGGCCATAGATGAGCGACCACATCCGTCATGGCAAGTCCGGACAATCTATTCAGCTCAGCCCACTCAACCAGCCGATCACTCAACGGAAGTGGACGCTTCAGACTATGGAATTGAGACCAGAAAAGCTCTTCCATTGCGTGACCCTCCTGGCTTCGAAAGTGCACGACTGCGTCCGCCGCACTCGCCGCCAAGTCCAGATAAGGATCCTCCGCACCATACAATCGGCCCAGCTGAGCATACTTCGGATCCGTGAACTTCCTACGCAGCATAAAGGGCTTTCCAGCCACAATGTCTTCGGCCTGACGCAGTTCCTCCTTCATAGCCCGCATCGCACTACGGGCATCCTTGGCTTCGGCGTCGGCCTTCTTCAGGTCCTCTTGCTCCGCTCGGCGTTCTCCTTCAAGAACCTCTAGGCGGTCGGTAGCAACTTTTAATTTCGTGGCCATTCCGGCCATCTCCTCCCTGCTTCGGCAGTGAGAAGCCTTCTCGGCTTCTAGCTCTTCCGCTGCCTTCGAGGAAGCCGCCTCGCTTTTTCTGGCTTGCTCCTTGGCACAAGCAAGTTCTGCTTGAAGGCCTTCCACAGCAGCAGCACTATCTACATCAGGCATACAAATTGTAAGGAATGGGTGTCAGCTCCCTTACTAGGCGACCGCAGAGCAACCACATACCTTGTGACTCATCAAGTCGTTTATTGACCAGCGAGATGTCTGCATCCGCAACGTCGAGTTGCCTCTTCAGCTCGGCAAATCCATCAGTCCGGCTGGCCACCAAACGTTCCGCCACCTGCATAGGAAAGGCGACAATCTATAACTGAGATTATGATCCTCGGCACGCTGTCGCTTTCGACAGCATACCAAGTCTCAGGGGCTACTATCTATACAAGGCGCACTTCATGTGCAAAACTGTCAAAAGGTATGTCATTTTTTGCGTACCTCAAATCCCGTCAGCAAACTTCCGACGGCCTCACACAACCCGCTTTCGGCGGACGAGATCCTCTCAATCACCATACTCATTAATGTGCGGTGATCTTCTGAGATGGACGCCCTCTTAAGCAGATCCTGCAGCTCCACCGGTCGTACTCCAATGGGTGCCGAACTCTCCACCCCACCGGACTCGGGGAGACCCTCCGTGACGACACCTCAGGGTCGCCTGCCCCGCACGACGGGGTGGCAGAGGGAGGCGTTTCGCTCTCCATCATCTCCGAACGAAGGTCTCCCGACGATGAGCTGTGCTGAGAAGGGCTGAGATCCGAACTACAAGGTGAAAACTTTGGTTACCCTTAGAAATTAAACAGGGATGTCCACTATTACAAAATCCTCCTTTTTACTTACGGCTCGCTAGAGGGCTGATTCCTCCGAGGAGACAGTACGGCCGGGGCTCTTCCCGGCACAGGACCTTCCGGTACAGATTTCTTTCCCCGCTTTGAGGCCTTGGCCTCCGGGTCTTCAGAAGCGGTCCTCTTCTCCCCCTGGAAGGAGGGACTCTCGATTCCTCCCTTACTGAAAGCCTCCGTGGCTGTGGTGGTAGTTCCCCTGTGCCCTTCTTCGCCCTCCTCCGAAGGTGCAACCTCTAACATTTTGATTAACACGGGATCCTGCATGGTCTCAGGGAGGGGGGTCGGACACCGTATCAGTTTTGCTTGCGCTATCCACTCCTGTCCAAGGGATAGCTGGTTAAAGGGCAAATCCACAGTAAATGAATGGACGATGTGTCCGGACACAGAGCTACTTACTTGAGTATCTGGGCGATTGCAGCTTAGGCCAGCATCCTCGGCCAATTCCGGACGCATCTCTTGCGATCCGAAGAACAGTTTGTACATCTCCGCGGGTGTCAAACACATGAAGTGTTGAAGAGCTCGTGGCCCCTCCGGATTAAATTCCCACAGGCGGAGGGGGCGATGTTTGCAGGGCAGTAGGCGCCGGATCAACATAACCTGTACCAGTATGGCCAGATTGATCTCCCTTTCTTGGAGGCCTCGAATTCGGTCCTGCAACAGGGGAACGTCCTTGGACGGCCCCCAGTCACGCCCCTTGTTGACCCATGATGTCAGCTGCTGTGGAGGGCCCGAGCGGAAGACAGGCGGCAGCCTCTGCCTGCTGCCCCTGGGAGCGGTGATATAGAACCACTCATGTTGCCACAAGCCGAGCTCCTCCTGAAAAGAGCCCCCGGGCCATGGAGCATCGGCCCTCTTACTTATAACCGCCCCGCCGCACTCTGCCTGACGCCCCTCAATCATCTTCGGCTCCACGTTGAAGGTTTTGAGCCACAAGCCGAAGTGAGGGGTAGTGCGGAGGAAGGCTTCGCAGACAACAATGAATGATGAGATGTGGAGGATGGACTCCGAAGCCAAGTCATGGAATTCCAGCCCACAGTAAAACATGAGCCCCCTCACGAAGGGATCCATCGGGAAGCCTAAACCCCGACGGAGGTGAGACACGAACACGACACTCTCGCCAAGCTAGGGAGTAGGAATAACTTGCCCTCGGGCAGGCTGCCTATGCGAAATCTCGTAGGTTAAGTACCTGGCGTCTCTTAGCTTTAGCACGTCCTCTTCCGTGACGGAGGAGGGCATCCACCGGCCTCGTAGGTCGGGGCCGGATATTGTCGGAGATCGAAGGTACCCGAATATGGAGCCCTGGGTGTTGGAACTCGGGGCGAGGGGCGGATTCGATAGAGGATTGAAGGAGAAGAACGGGCCTTGGTCTCATTATAAAAAGGGAGAATACCAAGAGTCGTCCCCGTGACCGTTTGGAACCCGCCTTTGATGGAGGGGGCGTGGCAACGGGCGCGGTTGGATTACCCATGTCCGTATTGATGGGAATCCCGGAATAAGGGGAACACGATCTCTGCTTCGACAAGACGTGCCACGGAAACCGCCTCGCTAAACGTGCTGAGGTGGAACAATAAAAACAATTCGAGTAAAGGCTTGGTAATGGTGTGACGTCATGCCACAAAATACGTCAGCAGATTGAACTTGTGTAATATTATTCTCTCTACAGTGGTACGTGGAATTTATTTTTGCAGAGCCGGACACTATCCTGGTGTTCACAATCTTCTATAAATTATACGGAGGAAGAACCCGCCTTGCAATGCCGAAGACAATATGCGCGCCGGACTCGTCGTCATTGAAGCCTGGTTCAGGGGCTACTGAGGGAGTTCCGGACTAGGGGGTGTCCGGATAGCCGAACTATCATCATCGGCCGGACTCCAAGACTATGAAGATACAAGATTGAAGACTTCGTCCCGTGTCCGGATGGGACTTTCCTTGGCGTGGAAGGCAAGCTTGGCGATACGAATATGTAGATCTCCTACCATTGTAACCGACTCTGTGTAACCCTAGCCCTCTTCGGTGTCTATATAAACCGGATGGCTTTAGTCCGTAGGACGAACAACAATCATACCATAGGCTAGCTTCTAGGGTTTAGCCTCCTTGATCTCGTGGTAGATCCACTCTTGTAACACACATCATCAATATTAATCAAGCAGGACGTATGGTTTTACCTCCATCAAGAGGGCCCAAACCTGGGTAAAACATCGTGTCCCTTGTCTCCTGTTACCATCCGCCTAGACGCACAGTTCGGGACCCCCTACTCGAGATCCGCCGGTTTTGACACCGACACAGGCCTTTCCAAAATACCCATATAAAGAAGGTACTAATTAAGGTTGCACACTAAAAATAATTTTAGAATTGATTAACATGCAAGATCATAACATAGTTGTAATCCACATATTTTCCGAATGGTTTCCATATATATCATGTTAGAGTTGGAGTTAGAATTGGAAAGATATGAATATTTTAAAAGTATTTGCCCGTGCGTTGCTACGGAAGACGCGGTTAATGTGTATTTAAATTTGGTTAGAATTAAATGGGCAAAACACAATGATACGGGAGTAGCAAGTTTTCTAAAATGGACTTTATTTTCTATATAGAGCTATAATTCATCATCATATTGTAAGTTAAAATAGAACTGGTTATCTTCTATCCCAGCTTGAAATATATTCCATGATGGTTGTAGATGTGGTGTTGGGATGTGCAAGGTGGCTGGTGAGCACCAGTTGTCAGTGATCCGTGCCGTTTTCACACAATATTAACAAAATAAAAAGTGGAAATACATGCATTTTACACAAACAATTCTAAAAAATAAAAATAGTAGGTATCAAGCTCTAGAGGTCCTAAAACATGTTTTCAATTGTAATAAGGAGAAGACGTACGTACTGCCTCATTCTAAATTCATATTGGTGTAATATATACTTTATTCTAACTTCTCTATGGTTCATACCCTCCGATACTACTCATAGATTCATCAAAATAAGCAAACAACACATGAAAAACAGAATCTGTCAAAAACGGAACAGTCTGTAGTAATCTGTATCAAATGTATACTTATGGAACTCAAAAAATTCTGAAATAAATTTATGTACCTGCGTAATTTGTCTATTATCATCTGCCAAAAGAATCAACCTAAAATCACTCTCCAGTAAAAAATGGCAGCTAAATTCGTGAGCGCAAAAGTTTCTGTTTTTTACAACAAGATCACATAAACTTCACCCAAGTCTTCCCAAAGGTTCTACTTGGCACAAACACTAATTAAAACATGAAACCACATCTAACCAGAGGCTAGATGAATTATTTATTACTAAACAGGAACAAAAAGCAAGGAACAAAAATAAAGTTGGGTTGCATGCGCTATCGTTTAACGCCCCTAGCTAGGCATGATGAAATGATGCTCACATAAAAGATAAGAATTGAAACATAAAGAGAGCATCATGAAGAATGTGACTATCACATTTAAGTCTAACCCACTTCCTATGCATAGGGATTTTGTGAGCAAACAACTTATGGGAACAATAATCAACTAGCATACGAAGGCAAAACAAGCATAACTTCAAAATTTTAAGCACATAGAGAGGAAACTTGATATTATTGCAATTCCTACAAGCATATATTCCTCCCTCATAATAATATTCAGTAGTATCATGAATGAATTCAACAATATAACCAGAACACAAAGCATTCTTTTCATGATCTACAAGCATAGAAAATTTACTACTCTCCACATAAGCAAAAAATTTCTCATGAATAGTAGTGGGAGTAAACTCAACAAAATAATTATCATGTGAGGCATAATCCAATTGAAAAATAAAATCATGATAACAAGTTTCATGGTTATCATTATTCCTAATAGCATAAAAGTCATCACAATAATCATCATAGATAGCAACTTTGTTCTCATAATCAATTGGAACCTCTTCCGAAATAGTGGAATCATCACTAAATAAAGTTGACACTCTTCCAAATCCACTTTCATGTTCATCACAATAAGATTCAACATCCTCCAAAATAGTGGGATCACTACTTCCTAAAGTTGACCAAACCCACTTTCATCAATATAATCATCATAAATAGGAGGCATGCTTTCATCATAATAAATATTCTCATCAAAACTTGGGGGACTAAAAATATCATAATCATCAAACATAGCTTCCCCAAGCTTGTGGCATTGCATATCATTAGCATCATGTATATTCAAGGAATTCATACTAACAACATTGCAATCATGCTCATCATTCAAAGATTTAGTATCAAACATTCTATAGATTTCTTCTTCTAGCACTTGAGCACAATTTTCCTTTTCATCATACTCACGAAAGATATTAAAAAGACGAAGCGTATGAGACAAACTTAACTCCATTTTTTTGTAGTTTCTTTTATAAACAAAACTAGTGATAAAACAAGAAACAAAAAGATTCGATTGCAAGATCTAAAGATATACCTTCAAGCACTCACCTCCCCGACAACGGCGCCAGAAAAGAGCTTAGTTGAACGGGTGTGAGTGCCGCTTACCTAGCCTCCCCGGCAACGGCGCCAGAAAAGAGCTTGATATCTACTATACAACCTTCTTCTTGTAGACGTTGTTGGGCCTGTAAGTGCACAGGTTTGTAGGACAGTAGCAAATTTCCCTCAAGTGGATGACCAAAGGTTTATCAATCCGTAGGAGGCGTAGGATGAAGATGGTCTCTCTCAAGCAACCCTGCAACCAAATAACAAAGAGTCTCTTGTGTCCCCAACACACCCAATACAATGGTAAATTGTATAGGTGCACTAGTTCAGCAAAGAGATGGTGATACAAGTGCAATATAGATGGTAGATATAGGTTTTTGTAATCTGAAATTATAAAAACAGCAAGGTAGCAAGCGATAAAAGTGAGCGTAAATAGTATTGCAATGATAGGAAACATGGCCTAAGGTTCATACTTTCACTAGTGCAAGTTCTCTCAACAATAATAACATAGATAGATCATATAGCAATCCCTCAACATGCAACAAAGAGTCACTCCAAAGACACTAATAGAGGAGAACAAACGAACAGATTATGGTAGGGTACGAAACCACCTCAAAGTTATCCTTTTTGATCTATCTATTCAAGAGCTCGTAGTAAAATAACATGAAGCTATTCTTTCCGCTCAATCTATCATAGAGTCCATACTAGAATAACACCTTAAGACACAAATCAACCAAAACCCTAATGTCACCTAGATACTCCATTGTCAGCTCAAGTATCCATGGGCATGATTATACGATATGCATCACACAATCTCAGATTCATCCAACCAATACAAAGTACTTCAAAGAGTGCCCCAAAGTTTCTACCGGAGAATCAAGAAAACGTGTGCCAATCCCTATGCATAGGTTCATGGGCGGAACCCGCAAGTTGGTCACCAAAACATACATCAAGTGGCACGTGATATCCCATTGTCACCACAGATAAACACGGCAAGACATACATCAAGTGTTCTCAAATCAAAGACTCAATCCGATAAGATAACTTCAAGAGGGAAATTCAATTCATCACAAGAGAGTAGAGGGGGAGAAACATCATAAGATCCAACTATAATAGCAAAGCTCGCGATACATCAAGATCGTGCCATAGAGAGAACACGAGAGAGAGAGAGATCAAACACATAGCTACTGGTACATACCCTCAGCCCCGAGGGTGAACTACTCCCTCCTCGTCATGGAGAGCTCCGGGATGATGAAGATGGCCACCGGTGATGGGTTCCCCCTTCGGCAGGGTGCCGGAACCGGCTCTCGTGTGTTTTTTGGTGGCTACAGAGGCTTGCGGTGGCGGAACTCCCGATCTATCTTAATATCTGATGTTTTTAGGGTATGTAGGCTTATATAGGCGAAAGAAGTCGATCAGGAGGTGCTTGAGGGGCCCACGAGACAGGGGGGTGCGCCCAGTAGGGGGGGGCCTCCTATCTCCTGGCCTCCTCGAGGCTCTTCTGACGTGAACTCCAAGTCTCCTGGGTGATATTCTTCCAAAAAATCACGCTGCCGAAGATTTCATTCCGTTTGGACTCCGTTTGATATTCTTTTTCTTCGAAATACTGAAACAGGCAATAAAACAGTAATATGGGTTGGGCCTCCGGTTAATAGGTTAGTCCCAAAAAATGATATAAATGTGTAAAATAAAGCCCATAAACATCCAAAACGGGTAATATAATAGCATGGAACAATCAAAAATTATAGATACATTGGAGACGTATCAGAGGCTCCTCAAAAGTCCCACGCACCTACACAAATGAACAAAGAACTCGCAACCAACGCAATAAAGGGGTTGTCAATCCCTTCGCGGCCACTTACGAAAGTGAGATCTAATAGAGATAGTATGATAAGATAGTATGATAGACGCAAAAAGTAAAGATGCAAATAAAAGTAGATTGAAAGCAAATATGATAAGAGATAGATCCGGGGGCCATAGGTTTCACTAGAGGCTTCTCTCAAGATAGCATAAGTATTACGGTGGGTGAACAAATTATTTTCAAGCAATTGATAGAAAAGCGAATAATTATGAGATTATCTAGGCATGATCATGTATATAGGCATCACGTCCGTGACAAGTAGACCGACTCCTGCCTGCATCTACTACTATTACTCCACACATCGACCGACTCCTGCCTGCATCTAGAGTATTAAGTTCATAAAGAACAGAGTAACGCATTAAGAAAGATGACATGATGTAGAGGGATAAACTCATGCAATATGATATAAACCCCATCTTTTTATCCTCGATGGCAACAATACAATACGTGCCTTGCAACCCTTTCTGTCACTCGGTAAGGACACCGCAAGATTGAACCCAAAGTTAAGCACTTCTCACATGGAAAGAAAGATCAATCTAATAGGCCAAACCAAACTGATAATTCGAAGAGACTTGCAAAGATAACTCAATCATACATAAAATAATTCAGAGGAGATTCAAATATTTCTCATAGATAAACTTGATCATAAACCCACAATTCATCGAATCTCGACAAACACACCACAAAAAGAGTTTACATCGAATAGATATCCACAATAGAGGGGGAGAACATTGTATTGAGATCCAAAAAGAGAGAAGAAGCCATCTAGCTAATAACTATGGACCCGAAGGTCTGTGGCAAACTACTCACAACTCATTGAAAGGGCTATGGTGTTGATGTAGAAGCCCTCCGTGGTCGATTCCCCCTCCATCGGAGCGCCGGTGAAGGCTCCAAGATGGGATCTCGCGGATACAGAAGGTTACAACGGTGGAAATTGTGTTTTGGGTGCTCCCTGGATATTTTCGGGGTACGTAGGCTTATATAGGAGGAAGAAGTACGTCGATGGCCGCCCGAGGGGCCCATGAGACAGGGGGACGCGCACTATAGGGGGGGCTCCCTACCCTCTCGTGGCCGCCTCGGCTACTTCTTGACTTGCACTCCAAGTCCTTTGGATCACGTTCGTTCCAAAAATCACACTTCCGAAGGTTTCATTTCGTTTGGACTCCGTTTGATATTCCTTTTCTTCAAAATACTGAAATAGGCAAAAAAAACAGCAATACGGGTTGGGCCTCCGGTTAGTAGGTTAGTCCCAGAAATGATAATAATGTGTAAAATAAAGCCTATAAACATCCAAAAGGGGTAATATAATAGCATGGAACAATCAAAAATTATAGATACATTGGAGACGTATCAATGATCATCTCATACAATAAATTATATCGCATCATGTCTTGACCATATCACATCACAACATGCCCTGCAAAAACAAGTTAGACGTCCTCTACTTTGTTGTTGCAAGTTTTACGTGGCTGCTACGAGCTTGTAGCAAAAACCGTTCTTACCTACACATCAAAACCACAACGATTTTTTGTCAAGTGTGTTGTTTTAACCTTCAACAAGGACCGGCCGTGGTCAAACTCGATTCAACTAAAGTTGGAGAAACAGACACCCACCAGCCACCTGTGTGCAAAGCACGTCGGTAGAACCGGTCTCATGAACGTGGTCATGTAATGTTGGTCCGGGCCGCTTCATCCAACAATACCGCCGAATCAAAGTAAGACATTGGTGGTAAGTAGTATGACTATTATCGCCCACAACTCTTTGTGTTCTACTCGTGCATATCATCTAAGCATAGACTTGACTTGGATGCCACTGTTGGGGAACGTAGCATGCAATTTCAAAAAAATTCCTACCCTCACACAAGATCTATCTAGGAGATGCATAGCAACGAGAGGGGAGAGTGTGTCCACGTACCCTCATAGACTGAAAGAGGAAGCATTAGGTTAATGCGGTTGATGTAGTCGAACGTCTTCACGATCCAACCGTTCCAAGTACCGAATGTACGACACCTCCGAGTTTTGCACACGTTCAGCTCGATGATGTCCCTCAAACTCTTGATCCAGCAGAGGGTCGAGGGAGAGTTTCGTCAGCACGACGGCGTGGTTACGATGATGGTGATGTGATTCGTGTAGGGCTTCGCCTAAGCACTACGATGCTATGACCGCAGGAGTAAACTATGGAGGGGGGCACCGCTTACGGCTAAGAGAAGAATTGATGTGTCTTTGGGGTGCCCCCCGCGCCTGTATATAAAGGAGGGGAGGAGGGGGTGGTCGGCCCTAGGGGGCACGCCATGGGGGGAGTCCTACTAGGACTCCACTCCTGGTAGGATTCGGCCCCCCTTCCTTCCAACGGAGAGGGGAAAGGGGAAAGAGGGGAGAGGGAGAAGGGGTCCGCGCCCCCCACCCCTTGTCCAATTCGGATTGGGCAGGGGGGCGCGCGCCACCTCTTGTGGCCTGCCTCCCTCTCTCCACTATGGCCCATGAGGCCCATTAACTTTCCCGGGGGGTTCCGGCAACCTCTCGGGACTCGAAAAAATCCCCGAACTTCTTCGGAACCATTATGGTGTCCGTATATAACCTTCCAATATATCAATCTTTACATCTCGATCATTTCGAGACTCCTCGTCATGTCTGTGATCTCATCCGGGACTCCGAACAAACTTCGTTCACCAAAACACATAACTCATAATAAAAATCGTCATCGAACGTTAAGCGTGCGGACCCTACGGGTTCAAGAACTATGTAGACATGACCGAGACACATCTCCGGTCAATAACCAATAGCGGAACCTAGATGCTCATATTGGTTCCTACATATTCTACGAAGATATTTATCGGTCAAACCGCATAACAACATACATCATTCCCTTTGTCATCGGTATGTTACTTGCCCGAGATTCGATCGTCGATATCATCATACCTAGTTCAATCTCGTTACCGGCAAGTCTCTTTACTCGTTCTGTAATGCATCATCCTGCAACTAACTCATTAGTCACATTGCTTACAAGGCTTATATTAATGTGCATTGCCGAGAGGGCCCAGAGATACCTCTCCGATACACAGAGTGACAAATCCTAATCTCGATCTATGCCAACCCAACAAACACCTTTGGAGACACCGGTAGAGCATCTTTATAATCACCCAGTTATGTTGTGACGTTTGATAGCACACAAGGTGTTCCTCTGGTATTCGGGAGTTGCATAATGTCATAGTCAGAGGAATATGTATAAGTCATGAAGAAAGCAATAGCAATAAAACTAAATGATCATAATGCTAAGCTAACGGATGAGTCTTGTCCATCACATCATTCTCTAATGATGTGATCTCGTTTATCAAATGACAACACATGTCTATGGTCAGGAAACTTAACCATCTTTGATTAATGAGCTAGTCAAGTAGAGGCATACTAGGGACACTTTGTTTGTCTATGTATTCACACATGTACTAAGTTTTCGGTTAATACAATTCTAGCATGAATAATAAACATTTATCATGATATAAGGAAATATAAATAACAACTTTATTATTGCCTCTAAGGCAAATTTCCTTCACTAGGCAGTAGCTCGGCTGCTGCTAGCCCGCACGAGCTGCTTCATGGAGCAGGCAATGGCCACTAATGACGCCCGTGTGTTCCAAGTTCCAACGGCCCCGAGGCCCCGACGATCATGTGGAATCAACGTATGCCCAGCGTCGACAACCGCTGCATCGCAGCTCCGGTGGTGCAGCTCTCGACGGTCGTTGCCCGCTGCGTTGTAGCTTCGACGGTGTCGATGCCCGCTGCATCGCAGCTCTGGTGGAGCACCCCTGACGGCGTCGACGACCCCTACATCGCAGCTCTGGTGGCGCACCTCCAGTGGCGTCGACTCCGACTGCAGTTGCATCGCAACTCCGGTAGCGTCGACTCCGACGGCCGCTACATCGCAGCTCCGGCCATGTCGACCCCCACTGTATCACAACTTCGACGGTTGTTACATCGCAGCTTCGGCGGCGTCACAGCCGCTGCCGCCGCGCTGGAGTGAGCACTGCATGGGTGGTGCCTGTGTTGCGCGAGAGAGGAGATGTGCATCGAGGGGAAGTGCGATCCGCGGGACACCAAGCAAACGGCTACGATGTGCACGATCGAACGGTTATCAAGGCGGCTGATAACTGCGAGCTATCAGCTTACGCTTAGTTAATGTTTTATCTTTTTTATTTATGTTTCCTAATACATGAATATATTTGCATACATTTCAATTGAGACTACAAACTAATAAAATGCATAAATGTGGTTATGCGGTGGCTGAATTACATGCATCTCAACAGGGGCTGCTCCCAGCTTGGGAAATTTAGTGAATAAATATTTTATAGGGAGTTTCAGATAGTTCTTTTAGAACTTTTGCTCCTTCTAGAAATTATATTTTCTCTTTGGCCCCTCCAATCAAACTTGTCCTTTTGCTACAAGCCTGCACTGGATGCTTTGTTTTTGTTGTTGTTTTGTCATCTATGGATAGCGAAACCTGATCTGATTTTTTTATGTGTTGATATCAACTTGATATTGATATATTGCCATTTTTTGGGCGGAAACCCGACACTGCAACGTTAGGGGTCAGCTGACTACTGTAAAATGAGCTAGTGTACTATGGTAAATTACTGTTTATCAATGAAGCGTTAGATTTAAACACATCGTGTGAATCAAAATGATATCCAGTTAATGTCGTTGGCAGAAATCGTTCCTACTCTGAAACCAAAAGGTGGAGCATGTTGCCATCTACTAATCCCTATCGGTACGGGTGACGAGACTCTGAAGCCGAAAGGTGCCCCAGGAATGAAGGAATCATGTCAACTTGGGACACAATGACACAAGTGTTAGATCGGTCGCGTAATTAGAACAAATGAGACATGAATTGTGTTCTCATAGGGTGAGACAGAATGACCGAGGAAAAGGAAGCTGGCGGGCCAAGGAGGATTCATTGACAGGCTGCTACTGGGATAGGGACCTGCTGACAACTCCGGCCGGCTACTAGCTGCCTATCTAGTGATCACAGAGGAGAAGCATGAGGTGCTAGGTGATTGTGCGTGCTTTCCGTGTTGAGTATCGTGATTGGTTAGAAAAAACATAGTGCAGATTAAAATTTGCTCTAGCTTATTTTAAGATGGTCATGTACTTCTATGTTCATGAGGCTCAAGCAGTACAACATCAATTCCCTCTCTATTCTTCCCAACTTGGTATCAGCCTAACCCTGATCCAAGACCCTAGCCGCCGCCGCTTTCGCACCCCGCTGTCCCAGGCATGGTCGATCTCTATGATCACCACCCGGGTCTACGTTGCCCGTACCTAGGGTTTGTCCGCCGGTCGTGTTGATCGACTGCCCTAGGAAGTTTTTTTTTCAATCCTTGATCCGGGTTTTTCTCTCTCACGTTGGTCGTGTTGATCGGTGTTTCTTTTTGGTTTTACAACTAAGATCGGTTTGCGTCACCCATCACTATCCGTCGTCCTCACGTGCCTCTACTCTGATTTCAGCGCTGACTCCACCGACCTCTTCTTCGACACGGTGGCCTCGCGCGACACGCAATGGCCTATCTCCACTTTCCACGCGTACGTCCGTCCGTCGCTCTGCGCCGGCCATCATCGTCATGATTGGATCGGGACCTTCCATCAACCTTCATCCCTCTCGGGTGCATCAGTCCACCAGTGCCACCCTGGCACCCTCACGCACGTGATATGTTCACCAGACACGCTGTGCTGCGCACCATGTGCCCCGCTCAGGCGTGGGCCATGTGCCGCACCGACTGTTCGCGCGCGGTCTCGGTGGCTCGGCCAATTCAACACCGAGCGGCGTCACCAACCTCCCGAGCGGTTAGATTGGTCACATGTCCACCGCTTTGTTCCATTAGCGCCGCGCGACCGACCTGGGCCGTCGCTTGCGTGCGGCTCAGCAGGTCCCGTGAAGATCGTTCCGAGTATTACGTGCCCCTCCGATCGAGCAACGGGCTGCCGCTGCGTCGCCCAATCGGGTCACAGCGCCGCCGCCCCGTGTTTGTCCCCCTGGCTGAACTGCCCAACGCACTCCCGTTGTGTGGCCCCTTCAGGTCATCGCGCCGCGACACGCGGTCCACGCCGCCGCCCCAAGGCCTTCCACGAGATTGCATGGACCCGCACGCTGCAGCTGCGTCGCCCCTTCGGGCCATAGCGCCGCTGATCGCGGTCCACGCCGTCGCCCGAGGCCTTCCTTGTGGCTGGACCAACCAACGCGCTACCGCTGCGTCGCCCTTCGGGCCGCAGCGCCGCAGCACGCGGTCGACGCCGTTGCCCTGAGGCCGTCGCCAAACTGCATCAACCCTCGCGCTACCGCTACGTCGCCCCTAGGGGCCGTAGCACGCGCGAAACGCGGTTCATGCCACCATCCCGTGGACTTCCCCGACGTCGCTCCGACCAGCGGCTTTCGTAGCATCACCCCTTTAGGCCGTAGCGCCGCGGCATGCCGTCCACTCCGCCGTACCCACGCTTCGACTTCTACGTGGTATGCGACATGCCACTTCCCCGGGCACAAGAACGCCACAATCTACGTCTAGTCTTCGTCACGCTGTCGGGTTCATCTTCGCCTACTTCGAGCACCGTCGCCGCACTCCTAACCTAGCCGCCACCACCTCCTCGGGCCGTCGCCGCCGCTCTTCTTCCTCCGTGCCACTACCGCTTGCCTACCCGAGCCGCGCCACCACTCCACCCCTTCGTTTTCGTCCAACACCAGCTCATCGCCAGCGTCGCCGTCATTTCCCCAGACCACTTTGTCTACTCCGACAACCGCGGTCGACATCGGCACCTTCTACCCCACGTTGATTGGCGCCACAACTGTCACCGAGTCCTCCTCTGCTGGCTGCTCCGACATGACGTACAACTCATGCATGTCCCCATCTACGCATGCCCGATGATGGCAACACCGTCACGTGCCTTCATCCACGATGTGTCTCCGGGCCTAGCAAGCCTGGTGTAGCACCTCGTCAAAATCGACTTCGTTCGTCTACGCATGCCCGGTGCTGGCAACGCTGATGCGTGCCATCATCCATGACGTGTCCCCGGGCTTGGCAAACCCGGCGCGATGCCTCGACAACACCTTATTTTTCCCGGGGCACCACTACCTCGACATCACTGTGCCCATGACTAACATAGAGCCTCCTTGCGCCCGCTGCTCCATGGTGACTACCTCGACACCGGCCACCCCAACTCGACATCGACCATGGCATCCCTCGCACGGCCACCCTCGACCATGACTACACCACCTTACGCTCTCGGCTATCGACAACAGCACAAAGGGCTACCGCCTTGCTTGAGCAACCTCGTCGGTTTCCACTCGAGCCACAACATCTGCGATGCATCGACCGTTACGACTGTGTGTGTAGGGAGGAGGGGGGAGGGGGATGTTCGACGGCTTACCTTCGGATTCTTCTTCAGTATTATCGTCTGCGTCGCTACCGTTGTGCCCGCGGGGATGTTAAGTATCGTAAAATTTCTTATACGGATTCTTCAATACCTGCTATTGTAGAATATTTGTGCGCACGCTCCCAAATTTTGCAGTGATTGTTTAGGAGACATATAATAGACTATAAGTTGCTCTAACTTGTTTTGTACTCCAAAATAATCACGTACTCATATGTATACGTACACGAGGCTCAAGCAATACAACACCAGTTCCCTTTTCATTCTCCTCGCCACTTACGAGCTGGGACAAGTCCGGGAAGACGGGAGAACAACACAAGGCTTTGCCGGAAGTGAGGACGCGGGAGGGGCCCGTGGGAGAGGAATCGGCCGTGATTTTGGGGCGCGGATGCGGGGCGGGGAACCGAAGAACAAGAGTCCTTCCACCGGACCTGTGGCGTTTTTGCGGAACAATGGTGGCGCCCATGCCTTTCTCCCATGTTGCCTTTGTGTCCCCTGCAACTTGCTGGGATGCGTGGAGTAGCTATTTTTGTTGCCGCAGTGGTGATCTATCTCAGCAGTGCATTTGCTGATAGAGCAAAAGATGGTGTTTCCTTGATGGCAAGAAAAGGGAGTGAAATGATGAGTCATGCATTTTAAACACGATTCACTCATAATAGTTTGATGCTACTAGCTAATAAGCAGAAGCCGTGGGTCCTGAATGTTGAATATATGGTTTGTACATGTCTATTGTATAGTCTGGCCCACCTCCTAGTCTTTGTATAGTTGAGGTTGTGTCCCACTTTGTACTTCATATATACGTGCGCTTTGCACCGATCAATACATCGTGAAGCATTGCCAAAACAATCGTTTCCAACATGGTATCATACCTACAATCCTAACCCTAACCCGTGCCGCCGCCGCCGCGATCGCATCACCGCCACCGCCACCGCCGCCACCTGCCGCCGCCGCCACCTCGTGCCGCCGCCGCCGCCGCGATCCTATGCCGCCGCGCCGCCGCCCCGGTCTGCCGCCACCGCCCGCGCTTCCGCCAGCCACCGCCGCGCCGCCTCCAAGCCGCGCCGCCCTCTTCCCTGCCGCGCCGCCCCCAAGCCGCGCTGCCCTCTTCCCTGCCGCACCGCCGCTCCAGCGCCGCCGCACCACCCCTTTCGGCCATGGCCTCCCCCGGTTCCACCGGTACCTCCCGCAGCCGCCGCACCAACCCGTTCGAAGGTCCCGATCCCGTCGTTGTCCGCGACCTCAACATCCTCGCCTGGGTTCCCGTCGTCCTCGACCACCTCACCTCCATGTACTATGCCTGGAAGACGTACTTCTCCCTCGTGTTCCGTGAGTACAATCTCCGGGATCACATCGATGGCTCCGTGGACTCCCGCTTCATGGAGGACGATGAGGAGTGGACGGCCATCGACGCCACTCTCATCCGTTGGTTCTACACCACCATCTCAAAGGACCTCTTCCACACGGTGGTCTCCGCTGACGATGACGCTCACGCCGTTTGGACCAAGCTCAACGGCCTCTTCACCGACAACGCGCTCCAACGCAAGGTCTTCTTGCACGGCGAGTATTTTGGGTGCCAGCAGCTTGAGTCGTCTGTTGATGATTATTGCATGCGCCTCAAGAAGCTTGTTGACGAGCTCTGTGACCTCGGCGAGAAGGTCTCCGATGAGCTTCTCCTCAGCACCCTCATCGCCGGCCTGAACGATGACTTTGGGAACGCCGCCTCCAACATCCCCCTCATCACCGACCCGACCTTCCCCAAGATCGTTGCGTACCTGAAGCTGGAGGAGCGGCGGATGCAGATGTCACGCACCCGGGCCACCCACACGGCCCTCACCGCTGGTACCCGTGGTGGTGCGCCGCCCACCGCCCCGGCCCCACCGCCGCGGCCCGCCCCGGGCCCCTTCCAGCCGCCGCCGCCGCCCGGGTTTCCCTACCCGGCGCCGCCGCAGGCCCCTCCGCCCCCGCCGAGCAGCAGCAGCGCCGGGGCGGGCGTCGCGGCCGCGGAGGCCGCAAGCAACAGCAGCCGCAGCAGCCAGCTGCCCACGGCGGGGCGCCCCGCCAGCCGCAGCACCCGCTGCCGCCGGCGCCCTGGCAGGTCGGCCAGAACCCCTGGACGGGGGTTGTGCACGCGTACTCCATGCCTATACCGCGTGCCCCCGTCCCCGGCTCCTTTCGCGCCCGCCCGGCCCCTCATCAGGCCCTGTACGTGGCCCCACAGGCGTACCAGCCCGCGCCGCTCTACGGCCCCTCGGGCTATGGGTATGTGGCACCCCCGCCTCAGCCAGCGCCGTCTACCCCGGCCCTCCCGCCGGTGCCTTGGGATCCCGCGCTCCTAGCGGCTCTCCACACCGCCCCCACGCCGCAGCAGTACACTGGCGGTGGCGACTGGTATATGGACATCGGAGCCACGGCTCACATGGCCGCCAACCCCGGTAACCTTCTTGCCGCTCACCCCGTTCACACCGCTACTCGCATTACCGTGGGTGACGGTTCTTCCATGCCCATTACTCATGTCGGCCATGCTGCTTTTCCTTCTAACTCCATGCCATTATATCTTTCTAATGTGCTTGTTTCTCCTGACATCATTAAAAATCTTGTTTCCCTTTGTTCTCTTACACGTGAAAATCCTGTTGCCGTTGAATTTGACATGATTGGCTTTTCTGTCAAGGATGCTCGTACCCGGATGGTGCTCCACCGATGTGACAGCCCCGACGAGCTCTACCCGGTCCACTCATCTACCTCATCCGTTGCTGCACCCATGGCGCTTTTCGCCGGAGTGGACCTTTGGCACGCTCGTCTCGGTCATCCCAACATCGCCACCCTTCGTCATATTCTTCGGAGTTTTTCATTCACGTGTAATAAGATCGAAAATCACACTTGTCATGCTTGTCACCTCGGCAAACATGTTCGTCTTCCTTTTAGCAATTCCTCGCATGTCGCATCATACCCGTTTGAGTTAATTCATAGTGATGTCTGGACCTCTCCTGTTGCAAGTAACACGGGCTATCTTTATTATCTTGTCATACTTGATGGTTTTTCGCACTATGTGTGGACCTTCCCGTTGCGGCGAAAGTCGGACTCTGTTGCCACTCTCACCGCCTTCTACTCCTATGTCTCCATGCAGTTTGGACGTCCCATTCATGCGTTGCAAACAGACAACGGGAAGGAGTTCGATAACCTTGCGATCCGCAACCTTCTCGCCACACACGGCACGATCTTTCGTCACACTTGCCCGTACACTTCACAACAAAATGGCCGCGCTGAGCGCGTGCTACGCACTCTCAATGACTGCGTTCGCACCCTCCTCTTTCACGCCAACGTGCCACCACGTTTTTGGCCCGACGCGCTTGCCACCGCATCACTACTCATTAACATTCGTCCCTGTCGCACTCACGGGAATTTCGCACCTCATCACCTCTTGTTTGGCACGCCACCCTCCTATGCTGAGCTCCGCATCTTCGGTTGCCTGTGCTACCCTAGCATCGCATCCACCTCTCCTCATAAGCTCACACCTAGGTCTGTGGCCTGCATCTTTCTCGGCTATCCTCCTAACACCAAAGGCTACCGCTGCTATGATCCTATCTCTCATCGGGTGATCACTTCACGACACGTTTACTTTGATGAGATGGTTTTTCCGTTCCAGCAGGTACCTTCGGATGATGCGGCCTTGCCCGCTTCCGGTGATGGCCGCCCACGTGCCTCTCTTGGGCCGCCTCCCGGCTTTGAGGGTGCCCCCCGCGCCACGGGTCAAGTCTCTCCCCGTTTGGCTGCCCTAGGGGCTGCACCTCCTTCGACGCCCGCGACGCCCCCGGTGTCCCCGGCCTCGACCCTGCCGGCGGCCTCGTCTGCCACCACGTCGGCTGCCTCTGCCACGCCAGCGGCCTCGTCCGCCACCACGCAGGCGGCCTCTCCCGCCGCATCACCGGCGGCCTCGCCCGCGGAGGCCTCGCCCGCGGCGGTCACATCGGAGGTGGGCTCGTCTTCGTCCTCGCCTGCCTCCCCTCCAGACCCACTGCCCCGCCCAATGACTCGCTCTCAGGCTGGCACCCTTCGCTCGAGCACGTGGTACCCCAGCGATGAGTATCTTCTCGCTGCTTCCGCCTCTGAGCCGTCTCCTCTCCCATCGTCAGCTCGAGCCGCCCTTCGGGATCCTCATTGGCTCACTGCGATGCAAGAAGAGTTCGATGCGCTCCAGCGGAACCGTACCTGGCAGCTCGTCCCTCGGCCGCCCCGTGCCAACATCATCACGGGCAAGTGGGTATTTCGGCACAAGACTCGACCGAATGGCACTCTCGAGCGCTATAAAGCTCGCTGGGTGGTTCGGGGTTTTAGGCAACGCGCGGGCGTGGACTTCACCGGCACATTTGCCCCGGTTGTTAAACCGGGCACGATCCGCGCCGTGCTCCAGCTAGCCGTGTCCCGAGTATGGCCTGTGCATCAGTTGGACGTGTCCAACGCCTTCTTGCATGGCCACCTGGCTGAGCAGGTGTTCTGTGAGTAGCCCACCGGCTTCGTCGACGCCATCCATCCAAATCATGTGTGCTTGCTCTCCCGTTCGCTCTACGGGTTGAAGCAGGCACCTCGAGCCTGGTACCAGCGCATCGCCGCCTTCCTGCAGACGCTCAGATTTACATCGACTCGCTCCGATGCGTCCCTCTTCGTGTATCATCACGGAGCTGACACGGCCTACTTGCTGCTATACGTCGACGACATCATTCTGACGGCATCCACTGTCGCGCTCCTCCAGCGGCTCACTGCTCGTCTTCGTGATGAGTTTGCCCTGAAGGATTTGGGTCCTCTGCATTATTTTCTTGGCATTGAGGTGGTTCGACGGCCAGATGGGTTCTTCCTGCATCAGCAGCGCTATGCCCATGAGCTTCTTGACCGAGCTGGCATGCTTAACTGCAAGCTCGCTCCCACGCCAGCCGACACCAAGGCCAAGGTCTCCGCTTTGGAGGGTTCGCCTGCATCTGATGCGGCATTCTACCGCTCCATTGTGGGCGCCCTGTAGTACCTGACCCTGACGCGCCCCGACTTGCAGTATGCCGTTCAGCAGGTCTGTCTTCACATGCACGCTCCGTGCGACTCTCACTGGACTCTGGTGAAGCGTATCCTCTGATATATACGCGGCACCCAGTCCTTGGGACTTACGCTGACGGCCTCCACCTCCACCGACCTCGTCGCCTACTCTGATGCGGATTGGACTGGCTACCCGGACACACAGCGCTCCACCTCGGGGTACTGTGTCTACCTAGGGCCATCCTTGATCTCTTGGTCTTCCAAGCGACAGCTCACCGTCTCCCGCTCGAGTGCCGAGGCTGAGTATCGAGCAGTGGGTAACGTCGTTGTTGAATGCTCTTGGCCCCGTCAGCTGCTTCAGGAGTTGCTTTGTGATGTTCACAAGGCTATGCTCGTCTACTGCGACAATGTCTCCGCCGTTTACCTCTCCACCAACCCGGTCCATCATCATCGAACGAAGCATATTGAGCTCGATATACACTTCGTTCGTGAGCAGGTGGCTCTCGGGCGCATCCGGGTCCTCCACGTCCCGACGGCGCGGCAGTTCGCCGACGTCATGACGAAGGGACTGCCTACTTCTGTTTTCAAGGAGTTCAAGTCCATTCTTTGCGTCTCCGGCGATGCTTCGACTGTGCGGGGGGGGGGGGGGTGTTGAATATATGGTTTATACATGTCTATTGTATAGTCTGGCCCACCTCCTAGTCTTTGTATAGTTGAGGTTGTGGCCCACTTTGTACTCCATATATACGTGCGCTTTGCACCGATCAATACATCGTGAAGCATTGCCAAAACAATCGTTTCCAACACTGAACAATGCACCAATGGTTGCGTTTGTGCGATGGCTTTGCTGAAGATATAATAAAATAGATTTGCTATTTCACATCTAGATGTGAAATAATATCTCACATCTACTTCTCTAACCACATGATTTAGACATCAAAATTAGTTGTTTTTATTAATGACTGATCATTTTCCTGTAGGCATCTCGCGGGGCGCCCGTCATTGCAGTAAGCCACTGTTGATCCATTTGATTTTGTTCCTTGTGTGTGCCTCGTTCGCTGTTGTGGCTACAAGTGAGCTTTTTTCAATTTTCTTTTTTGTTTCTTTTTTGTTTTTCATCTTTTTTCGTTTATTTGTTCCAAATTCATTAACCTTTTAAATTCATGATTTGTTATTTGTTATTTTTTATTTTCTAATTTTTTTAAACTCATGATTTTTTTTCATCGTTGTTAGTTGACTGTCCACCATCAAACATGGATTGTCTTTTTTACAATTTGCAAGTCTACCCTTAACTTGCAACTCGGGCCCAGCCTTCTTTTGTCATAGTTGCAATCATATCATCGACTCGCAACTGACTTTGCATTCTTTTTGTCTAAGTTGCAAGTCCATCCTTGAATCGCAACTGTAGTCCGAAACTTTTTTTGTCCTAGTTTTAAGTCCACCCTCCTCTGAGGCCCAACTTTTTCCCCCTAGTTGCAAGTTCACCTTCAACTCGCAACTAGAACCTAATCTTTTTTAGCCTCAAATGCATGTCGACCCTCGACTCGCAACTGGGGCCTGACTTTTGTTGTCCCGGTTAAAATTCCACCATTGACTCACAACTGGACTCGACATGTTTTTCCCGGTTGATAGTCCAATCTTGACTCACAGTTGGGTCAACATATTGTCCCAGTTGCAAGTCTACCGTTGACTCACAACTGGGCCCAGCCTTTTTTTGTCCAAGTTGCAAGTCCACCCTTGACTCGCAACTAGGTGTAACATTTTTTTGTCCTAGTTGCAAGTCCACCCTCAACTCGCAACTGGAGCGCGGCATTTTTTTTGTCCCAGTTGCAAGTCCACCCTTGACTCGCAATTGGGCCCCGAACTTTTTTCGTCCCAATTGCAAGTCCACCCTTGATTCTCAACTAGGATCTGACATTTTTTTCCAGTTGCAAGTCCAACTGGTGCAATCCCACCCTCCACTCGCAACTGATGCCCGACTTAGTTTTGTCCTAGTTGCAAGTCCATCCTCAACTCGCAACCCGGGCCCGACTTTTCTTGTCCCAATTGCAAGTCCACTCTGAACTCGTAACTGAGGTCCGACCCTTTTTTATCCGAGTTGCGACACAGTGGGTGCGTCACTTTTTCGTGCGCGACACACAAAAGAACAGTAAGAATATATTCACCTCGTCCTAAAAATGTATTCACCTCGTTCTACATTGTATTCATTGATTTTTTTTTTAAATGTTTACATTGTCACTCTAGTGCTTGTTAACGTGTTAAGTAATCTCTAGTATAGGACGTGTGTGTCCACTACGAAAGGAAGTCAACACACTAGTACGTCATTGACGCAAAAATTCTGTTGCAAATTGTGTGTCACTACAGATGGCACTGTAGCTCTGCGGCTCAATCAGATCGCGCCATGCATCAACGACTCAGCGCAACCTAGCAGTGCAGAAAATTTATTTTACTCTAGTCCGGTTCGTGCATGGGTGACAAGGAAAAAAATAAAGACAAACAAAAAACAAACAAAACAAAAAATGTTACAAACAGTTGATGATGTCATTTTAGATGTGACATAATATGTCACATCTAGATGAGCTATAGACACACCCATAATAAAAACTAAAAAAAACGTAAAAGCTACTCCCTACATCCCATAATGTAGGTACCGCTCTCTCTCTACATATCTCTCTCTTTGTTGCGTAGTCAGCTCTGCAAATCGCAGGTCATTTACGTGTCACGTAACGTCAGGTAGTTTGGGCGACGGTCGTTGGCTACGAGGAAGAGCTGAATGCGTTTACGCATGTACGTACGTACGTGCCAAGTCAATGAATGCGGATATATACATCCATCTGTTTTCAGTTTTGCTTGCTTCTAGACGCGCGGCCCGTCCTTACAGTCATGGGCTTTCTGATATCCCGATCGACCGGCTACGTGTCAGAAGCTTCGTCTCCAACCTGATGCTGCTGGAGGAAAGGAATCGAGGCTTCTTTCCCACGTGTCTACTGTTTTCTCAGGCCGAGAACGATGGATTGCTTCAATTGAAAGGTCTCACAGTTGAAGCAAGTCAAACAGAGCCCAAAATGAAAGAGACGCATTTCGAAAATGGGTTAAGAGACTACTACTTGAGAAAACGCATTAGTTTTTGTTTTTCATCTTCAGTTCTGCCCATCAGTCAAGCAAGATTCTCAAACAGTCCCAGGGCAGACTCCAACCCACAAATACGTACGACTGTAGGTTATGGTCTAACAGTTCAATAAAAAAATCTGAAAAAATGAACTATCCGGCTAGCTAAAACTAACTAAACGAAACTTGCAGGCACCGTTTATTTGCCATTTTACACCTCTAGGCCCAGAAGTCATTCTCATTCTCCTGTGATCCACCCGTGGATGCAAACTCTTTTGCCATCATGTTCGGGCGACTGGACGAGGACTCGGGTCATCCCTCTCCCGAGGTGGTTTGCCTCAAAAAGAAAATCTACTGGGATGATCCTATGAGCCGCTCCTCGCGGCAAATAGCCGCAGTGACATAGTGAGCTCATGTGGCCAACACATCGGTTACTAAACCCTATAAAAACGCACCGGTAGTGTAGCGCTTGGTTTACGGTATAGTTAAGACAATGGAACAAATAAAGTGAAAATATTTTTGGAAATACGAACATTTTACAAGTTTGTGGACATTTTTCTAAGATGCAAATAAATTCTTTAATTTTGAAGGTTTTTTAAAACGCGACTTTTTTGAACCAAATTGACAATTCCAAATAATTTTTGAAAAAAGGAACAAATTTGAAATTCTGAACAAATTTTTTTGAAATTCCAATTTTTTGGGGGAAACAAGAACATTTTTTTGAAATTTTGAACAATTTTTGAAAGAAATGAGAACATTATTCAAAAAACATGATCAAATTTGGAATCATGGACATCTTTTGAAAGTTCAAACAAAATTTGGATATTTTTTAAATTTGTGAATTTTAAAAAAGGCAAAGAACAACGTACAAAACCCCAGTTCAGGAACCTTCGAGAAGGTTCCCAAAACAAATAGAAACCCATAAGGAAAAGTCCTACACTATGCTGCTAAAATGGGCGGGCCCACTACGTAGTTCGCTTGCTCATTCCTGTGTGGTTGGTCGACTACATGCGCATCCGGTGACAAATAGGGTTTTTCCATTTTCCGTGCCCCGTGCACCGTGCACGCACAAGCCACCCCGGCACATCAACCACCAAACTGTCCCTTAACTAAACTAGCTAACTACTCGTGCATTGCAACAAGGTAAACATATTTTAGTGATCCATTATCAATTACGAGTGCCTTAAGAGTGACGTCGCGAGTGCTTTTTGTCTAACGCCCGTCCCACATCGACATTGTTGGGTAGCATCGAGTGGTCGAACGTGAAGATAATGGAAAGGGAACAAAATATTTTAGAAGGAGCCCACACAAATGATACTTTCAAATTAAATTAAGGTGATTATCGTTTGAGGTGTTTAATCGCACTACACATTTAGTGAAAACCGGAAAAGAGTGAAATTTTCGTAATAATGAATGTTGTTTTTTGTTTTAGTGGAATGAGTAGGACAAGGAAATAAAAGTGTTGCTTTGGTTAGTTTATTTCAAGTTACTCTATATACATTAGTTTTTACTAGTAAACTTACCCGTGCATTGCAACTGGAGAAAAATTCCACCCTCATACACACACTCAATGACATTAGCAAACCCATTGAAATCTTTCATGATGTCACACAACAAACAACATGAGAAGTGGTGTTTATTCAAGGTGTTTTCCAAAGAAAACATGATAAGTGATATTGCGCAAAAACATAAAGATAGGATGAATGAGTGTACTGAAGGTGTTTCTAGAAATCCTTATGGACACGATTTCAAACAATATGAAAATCAACGTTAAGCCACTTGTTTACATATAGCTCATATCAACAGTTTTAGTGTACATCATCGTATATGATTGGTTATTATGCACTATGCGAAATAGAGAGGATGATTATGTACGTATAGTAACCTTTAGCATATGGTAGCTGGTAGGAATCAACATCCCCCATGTTGCCAATAATTTGTGAGAGCATCAAACTATCCTATATATACTCAATTTAAATTTGGTGGGAAACGTATATAGCAGGCTGAGGGAGTTCCGGACTAGGGGGTGTCCGGATAGCCGAACTATCATCATCGGCCGGACTCCAAGACTATGAAGATACAAGATTAAAGACTTCGTTCCGTGTCCGGATGGGACTTTCCTTGGCATGGAAGGCAAGCTTGACGATACGAATATGTAGATCTCCTACCATTGTAACCGACTCTGTGTAACCCTAGCCCTCTCCGGTGTCTATATAAACCGGATGGCTTTAGTCCGTAGGACGAACAACAATCATACCATAGGCTAGCTTCTAGGGTTTAGCCTCCTTGATCTCGTGGTAGATCCACTCTTGTAACACACATCATCAATATTAATCAAGCAGGACGTAGGGTTTTACCTCCATCAAGAGGGCCCGAACCTGGGTAAAACATCGTGTCCCTTGTCTCCTGTTACCATCCGCCTAGACGCACAGTTCGGGACCCCCTACCCGAGATCCGCCGGTTTTGACACCGACATTGGTGCTTTCATTGAGAGTTCCTCTGTCTCGTCACCGATAGGCTCGATGGCTACTTCGACCATCATCAATGACGCAGTCCAGGGTGAGACCTTTCTCCCCGGACAGATCTTCGTATTCGGCGGCTTTGCACTGCGGGCCAATTTGCTTGGCCATCTGGAGCAGATCGAAAGCTACGCCCCTGGCCGTAGGGTCAGATTTGGAAGTTTGAACTTCACGGTCGACATCCGCGGGGACTTGATCCTCGATGGATTCGAGCCACAGCCGAGCGTGCCGCACTGTCACGGCGAGCATGATTTAGCTCTGCAGTCGGACAGTACCCTGGAGGCCGCACTCGAACCCGCTCCGATCTTCAATTCGGAGCCGATTGCGCAGATCGAGGACATATGGCTAGACACCGCCTCAGGGGCTGCAACCTCTACGGCGATAGAGCCAAAGACTGACTTTGTCCCTCATAAAGCTCGTGACTCCGAGGTGCCGGACTCCTCGCCGGACTCTGAACCTCCCGCGCCCCCTCCGATCGAATCTGATTGGGCGTCGATCATGGAGTTCACCATAGCGGACATGGTTCAACGCTCATCTTTCAGCGACATCTTGAGTTCGCTAAAGTATCTCTCGTTATCAAGAGAGCCCTTGCAGGACTGTAGCTAGGACAGTTGGGATGCGGACGACGAAAAAATTCAAAGACCACCCACCACCCACTTAATAGCCACTGTCGACGATCTAACCGACATGCTAAACTATGACTCCGAAGACATCGACGGTATGCACGACGATGCCGGAGATGACCAAGAACCAGCGCCTACCGGGCACGGGAAAGCCACCCCAACTCACAACATATACATGGTGGATACACCAAAAGGAAGCGATAATGAGGAGAAACGGGACGTGGCAAAGGACAACTCCCCCAACAAACAACCAAAACGGCGATGCAAGCACCGCCCGAAGACCGGCCTCGATAAAAACGGCACCCATACGGACCCGGCCCTAGACCAGGGTGAAGCAGTGGACGACGCACATGTCAACAAGCAGCCAGTCGGACATGAACTGGACAAGCAACCCATCCCCGACGAAGATGATCTCACATCACCAGAGCATACGAATCTTCATAAAAGGCTCGTCGCCACTTCAAGAAGTTTGAAGAAGCAAAAGCGGAAGCTCAAAACAGCGGATGACGCACTCAGAATGAGATGGAGCAAAGTACTCAACAGCGCAGATAAACATGGCTCTAGTCACCAGACAAAGAGCTACCCGAAGCGCAAGCTCTTGCCCGAATTTTACGAGGAGGCCTTAGAGCCCCCGCAGTCAAAAAAGAAAGAAGTCGCCTGGCCGGATAGACGACCAGATGACAGGCCAAGAGCAACAAGGGGCGCCGCACACAAGCCGGCACACGATCAGCATAAAGATCCTCGGAAAAAGGACGACCCAGTCAGATCTATTTATGGGCCAAAAAATAATACTCCAGGAAGCAACATAACCCGCCGAGCATTTGAAGACAATGGCACACCCAAATACAGGGGCGCCGCACACCCACTATGTTTCACCGACGAGGTACTGGATCATGGATTTCCAGCGGGATTCAAACCCGTAAACATAGAAGTATATGACGGAACAACAGACTCCGGAGTCTGGATTGAGGATTACATCCTACACATACATATGGCCAGAGGAGACGACCTCCATGCCATAAAATACCTACCCCTCAAGCTTAAAGGGCCAGCTCGGCATTGGCTTAAAAGCCTCCCAGAAAATACCATTGGAAGTTGGGAAGAGCTTGAGGATGCGTTTCGAGCAAATTTTCAGGGGACCTATGTCCGCCCTCCGGATGCAGACGATTTAAGTCACATAACTCAACAGTCCGGAGAGTCAGCACGCAAATTCTGGAACAGGTTCCTCACTAAAAAGAACCAAATAGTAGACTGTCCGGACGCTGAAGCCTTAGCAGCCTTTAAACACAACGTCCGAGACGAATGGCTTGCCAGACACCTCGGCCAGGAAAAACCAAGAACAATGGCCGCACTAACAAGCCTCATGACCCGCTTTTGCACGGGGGAAGACAGCTGGCTGGCTAGATGCAGCACCAGCGACCCGAGTACATCCGAAGTTAGGGATGGAAATGGAAAATTACGACGCAGAAAAGATCAGCGCCGGAATAAGGAAAATGGCCCGAATAGTATGGCGGTCAATGCCGGATTCAAAAGCTCTCGGCCGAACAACAAAACACTGCCCCTCAAGGACAACAGTGACGAGCTATCCAACCTAAACAAGATTCTGGATAGACTATGTCAAATACATGGTACCTCCGAGAAGCCTGCAAACCATACCCACAGAGATTGTTGGGTCTTCAAACAGTCCGACTGACTTAATGCCGAACACAAGGGGCTCGACACACCAAGCGAAAGTGACGAAACCCAAAAGCAGCACTCCAGAAAACAGAAGAATTTCCCACTAGAAGTCAAAACAGTGAACTCACTTCATGTGATAACACGAAAAGACAGCGCGGCACCTGCAATACCAGGACACCGCCCGCAGAATGGGGATAGACCCTACCAAAATTCGCCGTAGCAGCACTTCCTTCAAAGGAGTGACGACAGGCCTTTAAGCCAATTACACAGGCTCTGTACCACTAGAGGTTGTGTTCAGTTCATCCGACAACCTCCGTCGCGAAAAGCTCACTCTCCATCGCCCATTCAAATAGTAGCCCTTAAGCACTACTGGGGCGCGCAGCTATCGCCAGCCCTAATGCAATACCACATTACGCGTTTTTCACGCTTAAGAATGCCCGGTCAACGTGGCATAATTTCATTAAAAAGTAACTCCGAGTGTTCCTCGAACACGGAGAACGTGAGACTGCTTCGACAACCACACACTAATCAGACCTTGTAGGTCAAAGCCCCTAAAAACAGGTCATTTAGACCTCGGACATGGTTAGGCGAGTCCGGCGTCACTAAACAAGGGGCTTCCCAGCCGCATACCCCCCTTATAAGGGGCCGCGTGTATAAATGATGAGAGCCAATAAAGCTCAAACTTTCTTCATTTTATTCTATTTTAATAAAACTTCTGCACGATATTTCTTGGAAACTAAGTCCTTCTCATTTATAGATGAAGCACGTGCTACACCCGTCCAGGATACAGCACAACGGAGACACAGGCGCAGACGTGCAGCAGGGACCCGTTGTAAGGATTCTTTTCAGATTAAGACCCTGCGTAAACCTTTCTTACTGTCTCTTGTTGATACACATCCCCCGGGTTCCCACCATAGCCAAGGAGGAGGCTGGCATTTTGGCATCGGCCGCGTCAGAAGTTCCCGCCTGTACCTAGACACAAGGGGCTTAGGGCATTATTCTGCCCAGTATCATAAAGACCGAACACCTCAGGGAGTGTTCGGTGTCTCGAGTTAGGCCTTATATGCATCAGCTCCGAATCATGTCTTTGGTCAAATGTTGGGTTTGCCCGGCTCCTGTGTTTTGCTGCCTTACGTTCCGCATCATCGGCTAACGCGGCACCAGGAGAACTACTGCGATTGTGCCCCGGTTCAGCCGGGCGAGCACCTCAGTAGAGAAAGCCGAAAACTGACTGTCATGATATAGCGAGAGACTGGTCAACCACTCGATCGACCATTGGAATGTTTAGAATTCCTCCGCTTTGACGAAGGACCGCTTCCCGGTCAGGCACATACGCGCCCCGAGTTCGGGAAGAGCAGTGCCACCAGGGGCTATATAGTAGCCCCACATTCGAGCTCCTATGGCTAAGTGAAAGTGATAAAGCATTATAGTCCGGTTGCCTAGTTTGCTACGCTATCACCTCCTTAGAAGGACCAAGACGTTGGATTAAGTGTGAAAAAGCGCTTTTCTTTTTGCAAACACCCCCGCACCATGTGCGTGGGGGCTGAAGCCAAAGACTGCCATCTTTCAGATTATACATACATATACGGCCGCACAGGAGATAGTTCAATACTTGAACACACAAGTATAAAAAGTTATTGCATTATAAACATGATCTCAGAAATCATACATGTCATTCAAACATAACATCTTTCGAGCACTGCGACTCTATTAAACGAGCGCCCTGCAGGACTTCCTCAAAATAGTGCTCGGTGGGGAATCGGCTTTTGTCCGAACCCCGGGATGCAACAGCGGTGGCATCCATCTCCGCCCAGTATGTCTTACCACGGGCGAGAGCCATCCGTGCACCTTCTATGCATGTCGACCGCTTCATCGCCCCAATACGCGGCACCGCCCCAAGGAATTGCTGCAACAAGCCAAAATAACTCTTCGACTTGGGCCTTTTCGGCCATAGATGAGCGACCACATCCGTCATGGCAAGTCCGGACAATCTATTCAGCTCAGCCCACTCAACCAGCCGATCACTCAACGGAAGTGGACGCTTCAGACTATGGAATTGAGACCAGAAAAGCTCTTCCATTGCGTGACCCTCCTGGCTTCGAAAGTGCACGACTGCGTCCGCCGCACTCGCCGCCAAGTCCAGATAAGGATCCTCCGCACCATACAATCGGCCCAGCTGAGCATACTTCGGATCCGTGAACTTCCTACGCAGCATAAAGGGCTTTCCAGCCACAATGTCTTCGGCCTGACGCAGTTCCTCCTTCATAGCCCGCATCGCACTACGGGCATCCTTGGCTTCGGCGTCGGCCTTCTTCAGGTCCTCTTGCTCCGCTCGGCGTTCTCCTTCAAGAACCTCTAGGCGGTCGGTAGCAACTTTTAATTTCGTGGCCATTCCGGCCATCTCCTCCCTGCTTCGGCAGTGAGAAGCCTTCTCGGCTTCTAGCTCTTCCGCTGCCTTCGAGGAAGCCGCCTCGCTTTTTCTGGCTTGCTCCTTGGCACAAGCAAGTTCTGCTTGAAGGCCTTCCACAGCAGCAGCACTATCTACATCAGGCATACAAATTGTAAGGAATGGGTGTCAGCTCCCTTACTAGGCGACCGCAGAGCAACCACATACCTTGTGACTCATCAAGTCGTTTATTGACCAGCGAGATGTCTGCATCCGCAACGTCGAGTTGCCTCTTCAGCTCGGCAAATCCATCAGTCCGGCTGGCCACCAAACGTTCCGCCACCTGCATAGGAAAGGCGACAATCTATAACTGAGATTATGATCCTCGGCACGCTGTCGCTTTCGACAGCATACCAAGTCTCAGGGGCTACTATCTATACAAGGCGCACTTCATGTGCAAAACTGTCAAAAGGTATGTCATTTTTTGCGTACCTCAAATCCCGTCAGCAAACTTCCGACGGCCTCACACAACCCGCTTTCGGCGGACGAGATCCTCTCAATCACCATACTCATTAATGTGCGGTGATCTTCTGAGATGGACGCCCTCTTAAGCAGATCCTGCAGCTCCACCGGTCGTACTCCAATGGGTGCCGAACTCTCCACCCCACCGGACTCGGGGAGACCCTCCGTGACGACACCTCAGGGTCGCCTGCCCCGCACGACGGGGCGGCAGAGGGAGGCGTTTCGCTCTCCATCATCTCCGGACGAAGGTCTCCCGACGATGAGCTGTGCTGAGAAGGGCTGAGATCCGAACTACAAGGTGAAAACTTTGGTTACCCTTAGAAATTAAACAGGGATGTCCACTATTACAAAATCCTCCTTTTTACTTACGGCTCGCTAGAGGGCTGATTCCTCCGAGGAGACAGTACGGCCGGGGCTCTTCCCGGCACAGGACCTTCCGGTACAGATTTCTTTCCCCGCTTTGAGGCCTTGGCCTCCGGGTCTTCAGAAGCGGTCCTCTTCTCCCCCTGGAAGGAGGGACTCTCGATTCCTCCCTTACTGAAAGCCTCCGTGGCTGTGGTGGTAGTTCCCCTGTGCCCTTCTTCGCCCTCCTCCGAAGGTGCAACCTCTAACATTTTGATTAACACGGGATCCTGCATGGTCTCAGGGAGGGGGGTCGGACACCGTATCAGTTTTGCTTGCGCTATCCACTCCTGTCCAAGGGATAGCTGGTTAAAGGGCAAATCCACAGTAAATGAATGGACGATGTGTCCGGACACAGAGCTACTTACTTGAGTATCCGGGCGATTGCAGCTTAGGCCAGCATCCTCGGCCAATTCCGGACGCATCTCTTGCGATCCGAAGAACAGTTTGTACATCTCCGCGGGTGTCAAACACATGAAGTGTTGAAGAGCTCGTGGCCCCTCCGGATTAAATTCCCACAGGCGGAGGGGGCGATGTTTGCAGGGCAGTAGGCGCCGGATCAACATAACCTGTACCAGTATGGCCAGATTGATCTCCCTTTCTTGGAGGCCTCGAATCCGGTCCTGCAACAGGGGAACGTCCTTGGACGGCCCCCAGTCACGCCCCTTGTTGACCCATGATGTCAGCCGCTGTGGAGGGCCCGAGCGGAAGACAGGCGGCAGCCTCTGCCTGCTGCCCCTGGGAGCGGTGATATAGAACCACTCATGTTGCCACAAGCCGAGCTCCTCCTGAAAAGAGCCCCCGGGCCATGGAGCATCGGCCCTCTTACTTATAACCGCCCCGCCGCACTCTGCCTGACGCCCCTCAATCATCTTCGGCTCCACGTTGAAGGTTTTGAGCCACAAGCCGAAGTGAGGGGTAGTGCGGAGGAAGGCTTCGCAGACAACAATGAATGATGAGATGTGGAGGATGGACTCCGAAGCCAAGTCATGGAATTCCAGCCCACAGTAAAACATGAGCCCCCTCACGAAGGGATCCATCGGGAAGCCTAAACCCCGACGGAGGTGAGACACGAACACGACACTCTCGCCAAGCTAGGGAGTAGGAATAACTTGCCCTCGGGCAGGCTGCCTATGCGAAATCTCGTAGGTTAAGTACCTGGCGTCTCTTAGCTTTAGCACGTCCTCTTCCGTGACGGAGGAGGGCATCCACCGGCCTCGTAGGTCGGGGCCGGATATTGTCGGAGATCGAAGGTACCCGAATATGGAGCCCTGGGTGTTGGAACTCGGGGCGAGGGGCGGATTCGATAGAGGATTGAAGGAGAAGAACGGGCCTTGGTCTCATTATAAAAAGGGAGAATACCAAGAGTCGTCCCCGTGACCGTTTGGAACCCGCCTTTGATGGAGGGGGCGTGGCAACGGGCGCGGTTGGATTACCCATGTCCGTATTGATGGGAATCCCGGAATAAGGGGAACACGATCTCTGCTTCGACAAGACGTGCCACGGAAACCGCCTCGCTAAACGTGCTGAGGTGGAACAATAAAAACAATTCGAGTAAAGGCTTGGTAATGGTGTGACGTCATGCCACAAAATACGTCAGCAGATTGAACTTGTGTAATATTATTCTCTCTACAGTGGTACGTGGAATTTATTTTTGCAGAGCCGGACACTATCCTGGTGTTCACAATCTTCTATAAATTATACGGAGGAAGAACCCGCCTTGCAATGCCGAAGACAATATGCGCGCCGGACTCGTCGTCATTGAAGCCTGGTTCAGGGGCTACTGAGGGAGTTCCGGACTAGGGGGTGTCCGGATAGCCGAACTATCATCATCGGCCGGACTCCAAGACTATGAAGATACAAGATTGAAGACTTCGTCCCGTGTCCGGATGGGACTTTCCTTGGCGTGGAAGGCAAGCTTGGCGATACGAATATGTAGATCTCCTACCATTGTAACCGACTCTGTGTAACCCTAGCCCTCTTCGGTGTCTATATAAACCGGATGGCTTTAGTCCGTAGGACGAACAACAATCATACCATAGGCTAGCTTCTAGGGTTTAGCCTCCTTGATCTCGTGGTAGATCCACTCTTGTAACACACATCATCAATATTAATCAAGCAGGACGTATGGTTTTACCTCCATCAAGAGGGCCCAAACCTGGGTAAAACATCGTGTCCCTTGTCTCCTGTTACCATCCGCCTAGACGCACAGTTCGGGACCCCCTACTCGAGATCCGCCGGTTTTGACACCGACACAGGCCTTTCCAAAATACCCATATAAAGAAGGTACTAATTAAGGTTGCACACTAAAAATAATTTTAGAATTGATTAACATGCAAGATCATAACATAGTTGTAATCCACATATTTTCCGAATGGTTTCCATATATATCATGTTAGAGTTGGAGTTAGAATTGGAAAGATATGAATATTTTAAAAGTATTTGCCCGTGCGTTGCTACGGAAGACGCGGTTAATGTGTATTTAAATTTGGTTAGAATTAAATGGGCAAAACACAATGATACGGGAGTAGCAAGTTTTCTAAAATGGACTTTATTTTCTATATAGAGCTATAATTCATCATCATATTGTAAGTTAAAATAGAACTGGTTATCTTCTATCCCAGCTTGAAATATATTCCATGATGGTTGTAGATGTGGTGTTGGGATGTGCAAGGTGGCTGGTGAGCACCAGTTGTCAGTGATCCGTGCCGTTTTCACACAATATTAACAAAATAAAAAGTGGAAATACATGCATTTTACACAAACAATTCTAAAAAATAAAAATAGTAGGTATCAAGCTCTAGAGGTCCTAAAACATGTTTTCAATTGTAATAAGGAGAAGACGTACGTACTGCCTTATCTCTCTAAATAATATTAATATTAATAAAAAAGCTTTGATAATGAGATCACACGGTTGATTGACATATTAATACTATTTACGGAAGACTTTATTTGACTCTATAGCATGCGATTTTCTTTTATTATTGGGCACGTAGAGATCGGTAGGGGAAAAAATGTTGTTAGCGCCGATACAACCGGCCATCAAAAAATTATACATTTCTAGAGACACATTATTGTTACTAATTCTTCTTTTCGTCACCACATTACATTGTCAATGGTGGTCATGTTTGTTCGGATCACACAGTCCTCCTCGACCGTCTTCAAATATTCAGCCCACAATCAAATCCTTCCTTTTAATTATTTAGCCTCTCCTCGACCGTCTTCAAATATTCAGCCCACAATCAAATCCTCCCTTTTAATTATTAGCCTCACATAAATCCCAGTCATTTAAATATTCTGGCAATCCCATCACAATCCTTCCTTGCCTTATTAAGGATCCCATAAATTTGAATATTCTGCCACACCATCCTTACTTTATATTCTTCCGAGCCCACGCCATCCTTCCTTTGAATTAGCCGCGCATATATTTAGCCACAATAATTACCCCATCCACTTAATTAGCTGCCCCTTTTTCACGGCTGTTTGTTAATTACTGCGGCGGCTGGTATATTAACTGGTTTGACTATGTTTAAAATTGCAAGGTGGGACTATTCTGCACGTAATATGTTTATCTCAGTTGGTTGTCCTGATTGAAAGAATTATAATAGATCTCAGGTTCGATTTTGTGTTGTAGCGGTTTCTTTTTTCTTTCTCTAAGACCTAAGATAAGAAAGCCCACTCACATGCACGCGGACCATAAGGAGGCCCATGTTTTTTGCGGTTAGTTAGATGGGCTGGCGTGGCTCTCGGTACCTGTACGTACGATTCTTTTAAAATTCCATCGAGGAGAGGAGACGTGGAGCAAGGTAGAATAGAAAATAGTACCACCTCGTAGGGACCAGCAAAAAAGACCACGTACAGAAATTAAAAAAAAAGAATGACGGTGAACCTGGAGACCCAATCCGTGCTTTATTATTAGGGAGAGATTTGAATCCGTGGGAAAAAAGAATGGTTAAACAGAGAGCTGATGGGCCGAAATTGCAACATTGTGCACCCCATCTGCTAAACAATTCTAAGAGAAAAAGGAAGAGAGTTGTTGGGCCAAAATTGCAATATTGCACAGGGAGAAACTGGGATCGAGCCCAGGTCTCCTGAACGAATTTGTGGCAACTTTGAAGGCAATTACAACGGACAGCCAGAAACATTTGTCTCTTATTATTAAGAAAAATGGTATAGATTTTGTGTCCCAGGTTGAGATTATTAAACAGTTTTGCTAAAGCATACCTTGATGTGCTTTAAGTATTGCAATATCTAAGTCCTATGTCATGATTTTACGCTAAGTTTCATGCACGCATTTTTTTCTTCTAGTTTGATTGAGTCACTTAGATGTGCAATAGCTAGGACATATTTAGATGTTAGAAAACCAAATCGGATAAAGGCATGAAGAAATAAAAAAACGAGGGATAAGATGAGTCGAACCTATTGACTACTCATTGGTCGTTGAGATTTCCTATATAGAAAAAACTACCCCTAAAACGAAGATCCACCACAAAACTCCTACCAATCTACCACCCAACCGGGGAAGAGGACAATGCTCGTGACTCAGCTACACACCAACAGTCCAGCACAAGCTCTGCTCTGCCACTCCCAATGCATGCGCTACAAATACGGTAATACTAGCACAGAACTACACGTACGACGCCGGACGTCCTTGAAGTTGCACGCCCGCCGCGCACCGAACAGGCTGACAATGGCAAAGAACTCCACGGCCACCGCCGACGCCGGCGACGAGATCGTCCACGACTTCTCTCCGCTCCTCCTGGTCCACAGGAGCGGCAGGCTCGAGCGGCCCCTCGCCATGCCGCGCGTCCCGGCCGGCCACGACGCCGCCACGGGCGTCGTGTCCAAGGACGTGTCGCTCTCGCCCTTCTCGTTCGTGCGTCTCTACCTCCCACCCGAAACGGGCGCCGGCGCCGGCAAAAAGCTCCCCGTCCTCGTGTACTTCCACGGCGGGGGGTTCGTGATCGGGTCTGCCGCGTCGGCCGCCTACCACCGCTGCCTCAACGACCTCACCGCGGCCTGCGCCGCTGTCGCCGTCTCCGTCGACTACCGCCTCGCCCCGGAGCACCCACTCCCCGCCGCGTACGAGGACTCCCTCGCGGCCCTCAAGTGGGTGCTCTCCGCCGCCGATCCGTGGCTCGCCGAGAGAGCCGATCTCTCCCGCATTTTCCTCGCGGGAGACAGCGCCGGCGGCAACATCTGCCACCACCTCGCCATGCACCACGACTTGAGGGGCGCCGCAGGAAGGCTCAAAGGCATCGTCCTGATCCACCCGTGGTTCTGGGGCAAGGAGGCCATCGGCGAAGAGCCCCGGCCGGGGCGCGCGGAGGGCGTGGAGCAGAAGGGCCTGTGGGAGTTCGTGTGCCCCGACGCAGCGGACGGCGCGGACGACCCCCGGATGAACCCGACCGTGGAGGGCGCGCCGGGGCTGGAGAACCTGGCGTGCGAGAAGGTCATGGTGTGCGTCGCCGAGGGGGACTTCTTGCGTTGGCGCGGCAGGGCGTACGCGGATGCGGCGGCCCTGGCGAGGGGCCCCGAGCCGGCGGTGGAGCTGTTCGAGTCGGAGGGGGTCGGGCACGTGTTCTACCTGTGGGAGCCTGCAACGGAGAAGGCCAGGGAGCTGCTCGAGAGGATCGTCGCGTTCGTCAGAGCGGAGTGAGCACGCGCGCGCGCCGTGGGGCAATGCTGAACTGAACGGGAAGGATGAAAGAAGGCGCAAGTATATCAAAATAAACGACGACTAGACGTTTCAAGTGTGTATTTTCTGAGGGATGAAAAGAGGATGAAGATTTTGCTGGAATTGTCTATTTGGGCCTAGCCTAATAATAATTTCAGAAATTCCTAATAAATCCTAAAGGCCCATACAGCCCATTCGTGTAAGGCAAGAGGTGGAACTAAAGTTTAGTCCCACCTTCCTAGTTTAGAGTGAGTTGAACCTCTTTATAAGGGAGGCTCCTTCCCCACTTGTATGAGCATGAGAACAAGAGGGACATCCACGCGCGCTCCTCCGCCGCCCGGTCCGGCCCGGGTTGCGGGATTGAGCCGAGCCGATGTAAATTTTTGCCACGCACTACGGGTATACGAAAGGGCACACGAAAGCTGAAATGTTTTGCCGTAGTGGAGATTGAATACGAACGACGCACCTCTTCGCCTGCTGCCTGTTCGTTTCGTCTCCCTCGTTCTCTTCAGCTCCCAGCGCAGCCTCTCGCCTTCTTCTCTTGCGCCTATAAAAGGGAGGTCGCTCCTCCTAGAGAGACGCACCACAATCTCTTCCTCCTCTCGCCACAAGTTTCTGAGCACTGCGTTGCTGCTACGTTCTTCCTCATCCCGGCTTGCGACGTGCACCGCAGGTCGGGACAGTATGCCTCCGAGACCGCACCTTTTGAGTCCTATACGGGAGAAGGGTGATAAGGTTTTTGGGGAGCGCTCAGCGCGACTACTGGCTGCTTCATCACGGACGATCCGGTCGCTCACGACTACTTCCCCGACGACGACTACTTCCTTGACGTCGACTACCTCCTCGACGACATGGAGGACACCGACCCCAAGTCCAGTGCCTCTGCTCCTGCTACTGTCACGTACGTGTTTCTCCCCTTTCTATTGGAGGTTCTGCTACAGTTCCTTGTTCTAGTTATTGCCCTAGATATGTTAGACTATATTTCAGATAAGCAACCTGCTATACTGTCTGCTTTAGATATGTTTAGTTATGGTTCATATATGAACATGCTGTTTACCTTCTCTTTGTCAAATTGTATGGCTTGTTTTATCACTGCTACACTAGTCATGCTTTATCTAGTATTTTTGTTAATAAAATCACTCGGTAAATTGCTCATATTTCCAACAATCCAAAAACCTTACTATACGCAATTTACCCCAAGTGGTTTTGCTGCTTCCATGAGACCTCATATGTTCGAGGGTATCCACTATAAGAGGTGGCGCGTGAGAGCAGTCTTATGGTTTTAAACCATGAGTTGCTATGGCGCCACTCTTGGCAAACCTGAAGGAGAGCAAGATGCCCAACAGGCACAAGCTTTTCAGAAAATGGATACCTTGTTTAAGGCTGCGCTCTTGAGTGTTCTTGGAGAGAACATAGTTGATGCTTATGCGTCAATTGATAATGGAAAAGATATATGGGACGCACTCGAGGCCAAGTTTGGGGTCTCGGATGCCGGCACTGAGCTGTACATCATGGAGCAATTCTATGATTACAGGATGACTGAAGAGCTCCGTGGTTGAGCAGGCTCATGAGATACAGTCATTTGCTAGAGAACTTGAGCACTTCAATTGCATGCTACCGGACAAGTTTGTTGCCCGGGATATCATCACTAAGCTTCCTCCTTCATGGAGGAACTTTGCTACCTTACTGAAACATAAGAGACAGGAGTTTTCCGTTCCGGATCTCATTGGTAGTCTTGATCTGGAAGAAAAGGCGAGAGCAAAGGACACACATGCTCGAGGTATTGAGGGAGGATCTAGTGCCAATGTGGTACAGAAGCAGAACTTCCAGCCCCACAAGTTCAAGAACAAGGGAAAGTTTGATGGTAAAGCAAAGTTTGATGGGAAGAACAAGGCTGTGCAACACACGAACTTCAAGAAGAAGAATGGCAAGAAGAAAGGTGCTTGTCATGTGTGTGGAGATCCTGATCATTGGGCTCCTAGTTGCCCTAATCGCTATGACAAGCGTCATCCTGGGAAAGGCGGCAAGACCGCTAATGTTGTCATTGGAGACACTGACATGAAGGATGCTGGGTATGGTATATTTCCCACTATTCTTTCAGTATGTCATTCTCCTGACTGGTTGATTGACACGGGTGCTAATGTGTATGTATGCGGTGATATTTCCATGTTTTTGTCTTATCAGACCGCAGGGACTTCAACCGTGCTGATGGGCAACGGTTCAAGTGCTTCTGTTCATGGTGTTGGCACGGTCGATCTGAAGTTTACTTCGGGGAAGATCGTGCGGCTGAAGAATGTGCATTATGTCCCCTCCGTCAATAAAAAACTTGTTAGCGGATCTCTTCTGTGTAGAGATGGCTATAAGCTTGTCTTTGAGTCGAATAAATTTGTAATATCCAAGTATGGAACCTTTGTTGGTAAAGGCTATGAGTCAGGAGGCCTATTTCGTTTATCCTTATCAAACGTTTGCAATAAAGTTGTTAATCATATTTGCAACAATAGTGAATCAAATGTGTGGCATTCACGTCTTTGTCATGTTAACTTTGGTTGCATGTCACGACTAGTGAAGTTGAACTTAATCCCTAGTTTCACCACTGTCAAGGGATCTAAGTGTCAAGTGTGTGTGCAAGCTAAGCAACCCCGTAAGTCTCACGTGACTGCGGAGACGAGAAATCTTGCACCACTAGAACTTATACATTCAGATCTATGTGAAATGAATGTTGTTTTGACAAAAGGTGGAAAGAAATATTTCATGACGTTAATTGACGACTCCACTAGATACTGTCGTGTGTATCTTCTGAAATCTAAGGATGAGGCTTTGAACATTTTCAAGATCTATAAAGCTGAAGTGGAAAACCAACTTGATCGAAAAATCAAGAGGCTTAGGTCCGACCGTGGTGGACAGTATTTTTCCAATGAATTTGATGCTTTTTGTGCGGAACATGGTATAATCCATGAGAGGACGCCTCCCTACTCACCTCAGTCAAATGGGGTGGCCGAAAGAAAGAACCGTACTCTAACTGATTTGGTTAACGCCATGTTAGACACATCGGGTCTCTCCAAGGCATGGTGGGGGAGGCGATATTGACTGTGTTGGAAATATGCCCTAGAGGCAATAATAAATGGATTATTATTATATTTCCTTGTTCATGATAATTGTCTTTATTCATGCTATAATTGTATTATCCGGAAATCGTAATACACGTGTGAATACATAGACCAAAATATGTCCCTAGTAAGCCTCTAGTTGACTAGCTCGTTGATCAACAGATAGTCATGGTTTCCTGACTATGGACATTAGATGTCGTTGATAGCGGGATCACATCATTAGGAGAATGATGTGATGGACAAGACCCAATCCTAAGCATAGCACAAGATCGTGTAGTTTGTTTTGCTAGAGCTTTTCCAATGTCAAGTATCTCTTCCTTAGACCATGAGATCGTGTAACTCCCAGATACCGTAGGAGTGCTTTGGGTGTACCAAACGTCACAACGTAACTGGGTGACTATAAAGGTGCACTACAGGTATCTCTGAAAGTGTCTGTTGGGTTGACATGGATTGACACTGGGATTTGTCACTCCGTATTACGGAGAGGTATCACTAGGCCCACTCGGTAGTGCATCATCATAATGAGCTCAAAGTGACCAAGTGTCTGGTCACGGGATCATGCATTACGGTACGAGTAAAGTGACTTGCCGGTAACGAGACTGAACGAGGTATTGGGATACCGACGATCGAGTCTCGGGCAAGTAACATACCGTCTGACAAAGGGAATAGTATACGGGATTGCTTGAATCCTCGACATCGTGGTTCATCCGATGAGATCATCGAGGAGTATGTGGGAGCCAACATGGGTATCCAGATCCCGCTGTTGGTTATTGACCGGAGAGCCGTCTCGGTCATGTCTACATGTCTCCCGAACCCGTAGGGTCTACACACTTAAGGTTCGGTGACGCTAGGGTTGTATGAATATGAGTATGCAGCAAACCGAATGTTGTTTGGAGTCCCGGATGAGATCCCAGACGTCACGAGGAGTTCCGGAATGGTCCGGAGGTAAATAAAACTATATAGGAAGTGCTGTTTCGGCCATCGGGAATGTTTCGGGATCACCCGGTATTGTACCGGGACCACCGAAAGGATCCCAGGGGTCCACCGGGCGGGGCCACCTATCCCGGAGGGCCCCGTGGGCTGAAGTGGGAGGGGAACCAGCCCCTAGTGGGCTGGTGCGCCCCCCTTGGGCCCCCCCTTGCACCTAGGGTTGGAAACCCTAGGTGGGGGGCGCCCCACTTGCCTTGGGGGGCACTCCACCCCCCCCCCCCCCTGGCCGCCGCCCCCTTGGGAGATTGGATCTCTCAGGGCCGGCTGTAACGCCCCGGATTCGATGCGCCAGGTGTGTGCCAGTTATTCGCCGCCGTTGCCATGTCATTTGCTTGCGTGTTGCATTTCGCCATGTCATCATGTGCATTTCATTTCGCATGCGTGTTCGTCTCATGCATCCGAGCCTTTTCCCCGTTGTCCGTTTTGCAATCCGGTACTCCTATGCCCTCCGGCGTTCCTCTTTTGTCTCCTGTTGTGAGTGGGTATTAAACTTTCTCGGAATGGCCTGAGGTTTGCCAAGCGGCCTTGGTGTAGCACCGATAGACCGCCTGTCAAGTTTCGTGCCATTTGGAGGTCGTTTGATACTCCAACGGTTAACCGGGTAACCGTAAAGCCCCTTTCTCTTTGCAGCCCAACACCCCCTCCAAAGTGGCCCAAAACCCATCTAACTCCCCTCCATGCTCTCGGTCGTTCGATCACGATCGTGTGGGCGAAAACCACTCCTCATTTGGACTCTCCTTGCTCCCTCTACCTATAAAACTAGCCCCTCCCCCGAAATTCGCGGATCAAATCACCTGAAACCCTAGCAATTTCCCCCACCGCCAACGGACATGTCCAACTCCGGCCGGACATGTCCGCGCCGCCCGCCGCAGCGAATCGCCGCCCGCCACATGTCCCGCCGAAGCCCCCGTCCGCCGCGGCCCGCATAGGGCCCCCGCGGGCCCATCTCCACGCCGCCGCGACCCACGGGCGCTGCCCCGCGCGCCGCCCCGCGACCGCCGCCGCCGAGTGCCCTCGCCGCCGCGCCCGGCCGCGCCGCCCCGACAAGCTCCGCTGGTGCCGCTCCCCCGCGCCTCGCCCCGCCGCCTCTCCTCTCCGGCCCCGCCCCGGCACCCTTCCGGCCGGCCCCGAGTCCGGCCGAGCCGCCGGTTGCCGCGGCCCCTGCGCCGGTGCCCGCCGGCACCGCCTCCTCCGGCGACCCCGACCCCCGTCGGCGCCCTCTCCGGCATCCTCCCTCGTCGCCGGCGCCGCCCAGCTCTGGCAAGTCCGGCGCCGCCTCGGGAAACGCGCTCGAATCCAGATCTGGGTAGACCTAAGGTTGACCCCGAATTTTTCTGTCCCCGTTTCTGTGTAATTTTCATGCCATGTTTGTCATGTCGTATCTCTGCATCCGTAGCTCCGTTTCGTGCGTGTAATATGTCAAATTGTTCGCATCGACGAGTACATCATTTCATTCCATTGCATCATATTGATTTGAGGTCATCTTGATACCTGAATCATCGTTATAAGAGTGCTTCATGATGTTGTCTGTTGTCTGTTAACAGAACGAGCTCTTTTGTCATTTTTGTCATGATTGATGTGTGCATCCTATGAGATTGATGTCTACAGGTGTTTTGTTCTATGCTATGTCTTCTTGACAGAGGTGCTTACCATGTATTTTTGTGATCAATGTGGTGACTAGCACAAGCATGCAAACTAGGCATCGTGATGTTGCTGATTTTAGTCCCTGTTCTGCTGTTATTTTGATGACATGTAAACATGATGCTACAGAGAGATCCATGCATATTTAGAGATACTTCAGTAAGGGTGTTTTGAACATATGGTTTTTGTTTATCCATTCATGCCCTTGGTTGCAATTATGGAGTAGTCTAGCATGTCATTTTCGTGCTCTACTTTTGCTTCAAAATGTTTCCTGGCAGATTGTTTACATGTTATTCAATTTTGCCAAGGTTGCTATAGTTGATCCTTGCATGCTATGAACTTGTTCTTGACTTGATTTTCTGCAAAGTCTGAAATTGTTATAACTTGCAATCTTACCATGTGTGTTTGAGCATGTTCTAGTGAATTCTGGAAATAGCTCAGTGTTCATGTTTTGTTATGCTTTACCTGTACATCATGCCCATGCTTTTTGTTTTCATATTGAGGTCCTGTAGCATATTGTTTTGATGCTTGCAATATGCCTAGTTGCTGTTTTGGACAGCTTGTCCTTTAAACTTGTATAGTGTGTGTGTGTTGAACCGTTGCTCCGTTTTGAGTGTGCTCAATATGATACTTGCTTAGAATTGCATGTAGCTTTATATTATCATGTTGCATCCTTGTTTTGAGATCTTTGCTTGATGTTTGGGTGCATTTTGCATCAATGCCATGTTTAACTTGTTTTGCTCATATCTTCTAGGCCGTAGCTCTGAACTAAATGAACTTTATATGTAACTTGACTAGAATCTCGTGTAGATTATCTTGGTGCATCTTAACTTGTTGTTTAACAACTTGAACATAAGATTTATTCAGATCTGGACCAACTTCGAAATATGCATATGAGGACTTACCGGAATTGTTATGTGTTGCTCCCGGCCTCATTTAAACTTGCCTGGATGTGTTGTTCTTGTTTGCATCATCTCTTGCCATGAGTAGCCTCATCTAGTTTTTTCATGCATCATGCTTGTTGTGCATCATGCCTTGTTCATGTGTGGTGTGTTTACTATGTTGTGTGCTTCTTCTCGATAGTTCCCATTTCGTTGCGATCGTGAGGATTCGTTCGTCTACGCTTGGTACGTCTTCGTGGCTTCATCTCCTTCATGGACTCGTTCTTCTTCCTTGCGGGATTTCAGGCAAGATGACCGCTACCCTGGATCTCACTACTATCATTGCTATGCTAGTTGCTTCGTTCTATCACTTTGCTGCGTTCCCTATCTTATGCTCATCAAGCCTCCCATATTGCCATGAACCTCTAACCTTTGACACCTTTCCTATGCAAACTGTTGCTTGGCTATGTTACCGCTTTTGCTCAACCCCTCTTATAGCGTTGCTAGTTGCAGGTGAAGTTGAAGATTTCTCCATGGTGGACAGGATTTTGGTTGGGATATCACAATATCTCTTATATTATTATTGCATCTATATACTTGGTAAAGGGTGGAAGACTCGGCCTTTTGCCTAGTGTTTTGTTCCACTCTTGCCGCCCTAGTTTCCATCATACCGGTGTTATGTTCCCGGATTTTGCGTTCCTTGCGCGGTCGGGTGATTTATGGGACCCCCTCGACAGTTCGCTTTGAATAAAACTCCTCCAGCAAGGCCCAACCTTGGTTTTACCATTTGCCTCACCTAGCCCTTTTTCCCTTGGGAGTCACGCTCTCGAGGGTCATCTTTATATTATCCCTCCCGGGCCAGTGCTCGTCGTGAGTGTTGGTCCAACCTGTCAGCCGCCGATGGCCACCAGGGGCAACTCTGGGCTGGCCTACCGAAAGTTTGGACAATCCGGTGTGCCCTGAGAACGAGATATGTGCAGCTCCTATCGGGATTTGTCGGCACATCCGGGCGGCTTTGCTGGTCTTGTTTTACCATTGTCGAAATGTCTTGTAAACCGGGATTCCGAGTCTGATCGGGTCTTCCTGGGAGAAGGTCTATTCCTTCGTTGATTGCGAGAGCTTGTCATGGGCTAAGTTGGGACACCCCTGCAGGGTATAATCTTTCGAAAGTCGTGCCTGCGGTTATAGGCAGATGGGAATTTGTTAATGTCCGGTTGTAGATAACTTGACACCTGATCCGAATTAAAACGCATCAACCGTGTGTGTAGCTGTGATGGTCTCTTTTCGGCGGAGTCCGGGAAGTGAACACGGTTTTGGGTTATGTTTGACGTAAGTAGGAGTTCAGGATCACTTCTTGATCATTACTAGTTGACGACCGTTCTGCTTGTTCTCTTCTCGCTCTTCTTTGCGTATGTTAGCCACCATATATGCTTAGTCGCTGCTGCAGCCTCACCACTTTACCCCTTCCTTTCCTATTAAGCTTTGCTAGTCTTGATACCCATGGTAATGGGATTGCTGAGTCCTCGTGGCTCACAGATTACTACAACAACAGTTGCAGGTACAGGTTATGCGATGATCATGACGCGAGAGCGATGTTTGCTTGTGTTGGAGTTCTTCTTCTGCTTCTTCTTCGATCAGGGGATAGGTTCCAGGTCGGCAGCCTGGGCTAGCAGGGTGAATGTCGTTTGAGTTTCTGTTTGTGTTTCATCCGTAGTCGGATGTCGATCTTGTGTATGATGATGTTGTATTCGTGTGGCATTGTATGCCTTATGTATGTATCCCCATCTATTATGTAATGTTGATGTAATGGTATCCACCTTGCAAAAGCGTTTCAATATGCGGGTCTATCCTTGGTGGGACCTTCGAGTTCCTTTTGGATAGGGTCGCATATTGGGCGTGACACCGGCGCCCCCCTGGGGGCCTATATAAAGGAGGGGGGAGGGATGGCAGCCGCACCCAAGTTTTGGCGCCTCCCTCCCCCTGCTACACCACGTCCTCCTCCCGCAGCAGCTTGGCGAAGCCCTGCCGGAGTTCTGCTGCATCCACCACCACGCCGTCGTGCTGTTGGATCATCATCAACCTCTCCTTCCCCCTTGCTGGATCAAGAAGGAGGAGACGTCATCCGCTCCGTACGTGTGTTGAACGCGGAGGTGCTGTCCGTTCGGCACTTGGTCATCGGTGATTTGAATCACGGCGAGTACGACTCCATCATCACCATTCCCTTGAACGCTTCCGCACGCAATCTACAGGTGGTATGTAGATGCAATCTCTCTCCCATGACTCGTTGCTTAGATGAACTCATAGATGGATCTTGGTGAAACCGTAGGAAAATTTTTAATTTTCTGCAACGTTCCCCAACAGTGGCATCATGAGCTAGGTCTATGCGTAGTTCTCTATTGCACGAGTAGAACACAATTTTGTTGTGGGCGTAGATCTTGTCAACTTGCTTGCCGCTACTAGTCTTTTCTTGCTTCAGCGGTATTGTCGGATGAAGCGGCCCGGACCGACCTTACACGTACGCTTACGTGAGACAGGTTCCACCGACTGACATGCACTAGTTGCATAAGGTGGCTAGCGGGTGTCTGTCTCTCCTACTTTGGTTGGATCGGATTCGATGAAAAGGGTCCTTATGAAGGGTAAATAGAAGTTGACAAAATCACGTTGTGGTTATTCGTAGGTAAGAAAACATTCTTGCTAGAACCCAATTGCAGCCACATAAAAGATGCAACAACAATTAGAGGACGTCTAACTTGTTTTTGCAGCAATTGTCATGTGATGTGATATGGCCAGAAGTTGTGATGAATGATGAATGATATATTGTGATGTATGAGATCATGTTCTTGTAATAGGAATCACGACTTGCATGTCGATGAGTATGACAACCGGCAGGAGCCAAAGGAGTTGTCTTTATTTTGTATGACCTGCGTGTCATTGAAGAACGCCATGTAAATTACTTTACTTTATTGCTAAACGTGTTAGCCATAGAAGTAGATGTAGTCGTTGGCGTGACAACTTCATGAAGACACAATGATGGAGATCATGATGATGGAGATCATGGTGTCATGCCGGTGATGAAGATGATCATGGAGCCCCGAAGATGAAGATCAAAGGAGCTATATGATATTGGCCATATCATGTCACTACTATATAATTGCATGTGATGTTTATTATGTTTTATGCATCTTGTTTACTTAGAACGGCGGTAGTAAATAAGATGATCACTTATAATAATTTCAAGAAAGTGTTCCCCCTAACTGTGCACCATTGCTAAAGTTCGTCGTTTCGAAGCACCACGTGATGATCGGGTGTGATAGATCCTTGCATTCACATACAATGGGTGTAAGACAGATTTACACATGCAGAACACTTAGGGTTAACTTGACGAGCCTAGCATGTACAGACATGGCCTCGGAACACAAGAGACCGAAAGGTCGAACATGAGTCGTATGGAAGATACGATCAACATGGAGATGTTCACCGATGATGACTAGTCCGTCTCACGTGATGATCGGACACGGCCTAGTCGACTCGGATCGTGTAACACTTAGATGACTAGAGGGATGTCAAATCTGAGTGGGAGTTCATTCAATAATTTGATTAGATGAACTTAATTATCATGAACTTAGTCTAAAACTTTTGCAAAATATGTCTTGTAGATCAAATGGCCAACGCTCATGTCAACATGAACTTCAACGCGTTCCTAGAGAAAACCAAGCTGAAAGATGATGGCAGCAACTATTCGGACTGGGTCCGGAACCTGAGGATCATCCTCATAGCAGCCAAGAAAGCATATGTCCTAGATGAACCGCTAGGTGAAGCACCCATCCCAGAGAACCAAGACGTTATGAACGTTTGGCAGTCACGTGCTGATGATTACTCCCTCGTTCAGTGCGGCATGCTTTACAGCTTAGAACCGGGGCTCCAAAAGCATTTTGAGAAACACGGAGCATATGAGATGTCCGAGGAGCTGAAAATGGTTTTCCAAGCTCATGCCCGGGTCGAGATATGAAGTCTCCGACAAGTTCTATAGTTGTAAGATGGAGGAAAACAGTTCTGTCAGTGAGCACATACTCAAAATGTCTGGGTTGCACAACTGCCTGTCCCAGCTGGAGATCAACCTCCCGGACGAGGCGGTCATTGACAGAACCCTTCAGTCGCTCCCACCGAGCTACAAGAGCTTTGTGTTGAACTACAATATGCAGGGGATGGTGAAGACCATTCCTGAAGTATTTTCCATGCTAAAGTCAGCAGAGGTTGAAATCAAGAAAGAACATCAAGTGTTGATGGTCAATAAGACCACTAAGTTTAAAAAGGGCAAGGGTAAGAAGAACTTCAAGAAGGACGGGAAAGATGTTGCCGCGCCCGGTAAGCCAACTGCCGAGAAGAAGTCAAAGAATTGACCCAAGCCTGAGACTGAGTGCTTTTATTGCAAGGGGAAGGGTCACTGGAAGCGGAACTGCCCCAAATACTTAGCGGACAAGAAGGCCGGCAACACTAAAGGTATATTTGATATACATGTAATTGATGTGTACCTTACCAATACTCGTAGTAACTCCTGGGTATTTGATACCGGTGCCGTTGCTCATATTTGTAACTCACAGCAGGAGCTGCGGAATAAGCGGAGATTGGCGAAGGACGAGGTGACGATGCGCGTCGGGAATGGTTCCAAGGTCGATGTGATCGCCGTCGGCACGCTACCTCTACATTTACCCACGGGATTAGTTATGAACCTCAATAATTGTTATTTAGTGCCAAGTTTGAGCATGAACATTGTATCTGGATCTCGTTTAATATGAGATGGCTACTCATTTAAATCCGAGAATAATGGTTGTTCTATTTATGTGAGAGATATGTTTATGGTCATGCCCCGATGGTCAATGGTTTATTCTTAATGAATCTCGAACGTAATGTTAACATATTCATAGCGTGAATACCAAAAGATGTAAAGTTGATAACGATAGTCCCACATACTTGTGGCACTGCCGCCTTGGTCACATTGGTGTCAAGCGCATGAAGAAGCTCCATGCTGATGGACTTTTAGAGTCTCTCGATTATGAATCATTTAACACATGCGAACCATGCCTCATGGGCAAAATGACCAAGACTCCGTTCTCCGGAACAATGGAGCGAGCAACCAACTTATTGGAAATCATACATACCGATGTGTGCGGTCCAATGAGCGTTGAGGCTCGCGGAGGATATCGTTATGTTCTCACTCTCACTGATGACTTGAGTAGATATGGGTATGTCTACTTGATGAAACACAAGTCTGAGACCTTTGAAAAGTTCAAGGAATTTCAGAATGAGGTAGAGAATCAACGTGACCGAAAGATAAAGTTCCTACGATCAGATCGTGGAGGAGAATACTTGAGTCACGAATTTGGTACACACTTAAGGAAATGTGGAATCGTTTCACAACTCACGCCGCCTGGAACACCTCAGCGTAATGGTGTGTCCGAACGTCGTAACCGCACTCTATTGGATATGGTGCGGTCTATGATGTCTCTTACCGATTTACCGCTGTCATTTTGGGGATACGCTCTAGAGATAGCTACATTCACTTTAAATAGGGCACCGTCTAAATCCGTTGAGATGACACCGTATGAATTATGGTTTGGGAAGAAACCTAAGCTGTTGTTTCTAAAAGTTTGGGGATGCGATGCTTATGTCAAGAAATTACAACCTGAAAAGCTCGAACCCAAGTCGGAAAAATGCGTCTTCATAGGATACCCTAAGGAAACCATTGGGTATACCTTCTACTTAAGATCCGAGGGCAAGACCTTTGTTGCCAAGAACGGATCCTTTCTGGAAAAAGAGTTTCTCTCGAAAGAAGTAAGTGGGAGGAAAGTAGAACTCGATGAAGTACTACCTCTTGAACCGGAAAGTAGTACAGCTCAGGAAAATGTTCCTGTGGTGCCTACACCAACTGGAGAGGAAGTTAATGATGATGATCAAGGTACTTCAGATCAAGTTGCTACAGAACCTCATAGGTCCACAAGGACACGTTCCACACCAGAGTGGTATGGCAACCCTGTCCTGGAAATCATGTTGTTAGACAACGGTGAACCTTCGAACTATGAAGAAGCGATGGCGCGCCCAGATTCCAACAAATGGCTTGAAGCCATGAAATCCGAGATAGAATCCATGTATGAAAACAAAGTATGGACTTTGACAGACTTGCCCGATGATCAGCGAGCGATAGAAAACAAATGGATCTTTAAGAAGAAGACGGACGCGGATGGTAATATTACCATTTATAAAGCTCGACTTGTCGCTAAGGGTTATCGACAAGTTCAAGGGGTTGACTACGATGAGACATTCTCTCCCGTAGCGAAGCTGAAGTCCGTCTGAATCATGTTAGCAATTGCCGCATACTATGATTATGAGATATGGCAGATGGACGTCAAAACGGCATTCCTTAACGGGCATCTTAAGGAAGAACTGTATATGATGCAGTCGGAGGGTTTTGTCGATCCTAAGAATGCTAACAAAGTATGCAAGCTCCAGCGATCCATTTATGGGCTGGTGCAAGCATCTCGGAGTTGGAACATTCGCTTTGATGAGATGATCAAAGCGTTTGGGTTTATGCAGACTTATGGAGAAGCCTGCGTTTACAAGAAAGTGAGTGGGAGCTCTGTAGCATTTCTCATATTATATGTAGATGAAATACTTTTGATGGGAAATGATATAGAACTTTTGGACAGCATTAAGGCCTACTTGAATAAGTGTTTTTCAATGAAGGACCTTGGAGAAGCTGCTTACATATTAGGCATCAAGATCTATAGGGATAGATCGAGACGCCTCATAGGTCTTTCACAAAGCGCATACCTTGATAAGATTTTGAAGAAGTTCAAAATGGATCAGTCCAAGAAAGGGTTCTTGCCTGTATTGCAAGGTGTGAGATTGAGCTCGGCTCAATGCCCGACCACGGAAAAAGATAAAGAAGAGATGAGTGCCATCCCATATGCTTCAGCCATAGGATCTATTATGTATGCCATGCTGTGTACCAGACCTGATGTAAACCTTGCCGTAAGTTTGGTAGGAAGATACCAAAGTAATCCCGGCAAGGAACACTGGACAGCGGTCAAGAATATCCTGAAGTACCTGAAAAGGACAAAGGACATGTTTCTCGTTTATGGAGGTGACGAAGAGCTCGCCGTAAAGGGTTACGTCGATGCTAGCTTCGACGCAGATCTGGATGACTCTAAGTCACAAACCGGATACGTGTATATGTTGAATGGTGGAGCTGTAAGCTGGTGCAGCTGCAAGTAGAACGTCGTGGCGGGATCTACATGTGAAGCGGAGTACATGGCAGCCTCGGAGGCAGCGCATGAAGCTATTTGGGTGAAGGAGTTCATCACCGACCTAGGAGTCATACCCAATGCGTCGGGGCCGATCAAACTCTTCTGTGACAACACTGGAGCTATTGCCCTTGCCAAGGAGCCCAGGTTTCACAAGAAGACCAGGCACATCAAGCGTCGTTTCAACTCCATCCGTGAAAATGTTCAAGATGGAGACATAGATATTTGCAAAGTACATACGGATCTGAATGTCGCAGATCCGTTGACTAAACCTCTCTTGCGAGCAAAACATGATCAACACCAGAACTCTATGGGTGTTCGATTCATCACAATGTAACTAGATTATTGACTCTAGTGCAAGTGGGAGACTGTTGGAAATATGCCCTAGAGGCAATAATAAATGGATTATTATTATATTTCCTTGTTCATGATAATTGTCTTTATTCATGCTATAATTGTATTATTCGGAAATCGTAATACACATGTGAATACATAGACCAAAATATGTCCCTAGTAAGCCTCTAGTTGACTAGCTCGTTGATCAACAGATAGTCATGGTTTCCTGACTATGGACATTAGATGTCGTTGATAGCGGGATCACATCATTAGGAGAATGATGTGATGGACAAGACCCAATCCTAAGCATAGCACAAGATCGTGTAGTTCGTTTTGCTAGAGCTTTTCCAATGTCAAGTATCTCTTCCTTAGACCATGAGATCGTGTAACTCCCGTAGGAGTGCTTTGGGTGTACCAAACGTCACAACGTAACTGGGTGACTATAAAGGTGCACTACAGGTATCTCCGAAAGTGTCTGTTGGGTTGACACGGATCGAGACTGGGATTTGTCACTCCGTATTACGGAGAGGTATCACTAGGCCCACTCGGTAGTGCATCATCATAATGAGCTCAAAGTGACCAAGTGTCTGGTCACGGGATCATGCATGACGGTACGAGTAAAGTGACTTGCCGGTAACGAGACTGAATGAGGTATTGGGATACCGACGATCGAGTCTCGGGCAAGTAACATACCGTCTGACAAAGGGAATAGTATACGGGATTGCTTGAATCCTCGACATCGTGGTTCATCCGATGAGATCATCGAGGAGTATGTGGGAGCCAACATGGGTATCCAGATCCCGCTGTTGGTTATTGACCGGAGAGCCGTCTCGGTCATGTCTACATGTCTTCCGAACCCGTAGGGTCTACACACTTCAGGTTCGGTGACGCTAGTGTTGTATGAATATGAGTATGCAGCAAACCGAATGTTATTCGGAGTCCCGGATGAGATCCCGAACGTCACGAGGAGTTCCGGAATGGTCCGGAGGTAAAGAAAACTATATAGGAAGTGCTGTTTCGGCCATCGGGAAAGTTTCGGGGTCACCCGGTATTGTACCAGGACCACCGGAAGGGTCTCGGGGGTCCACCGGGTGGGGCCACCTATCCCGGAGGGCCCCGTGGGCTGAAGTGGGAGGGGAACCAGCCCCTAGTGGGCTGGTGCGCCCCCCTTGGCCCCCCCCTTGCGCCTAGGGTTGGAAACCCTAGGTGGGGGGGCGCCCCACTTACCTTGGGGGGCACTCCACCCCCCCCCCTGGCCGTCGCCCCCTTGGGAGATTGGATCTCCCAGGGCCGGCGCCCCCCCTGGGGGACTATATAAAGGAGGAGAGGAGGGAGGGCAGCCGCACCCAAGTTTTGGCGCCTCCCTCCCCCTGCTACACCACGTCCTCCTCCCGCAGCAGCTTGGTGAAGCCCTGCCGGAGTTCTGCTGCATCCACCACCACGCCGTCGTGCTGCTGGATCATTATCAACCTCTCCTTCCCCCTTGCTGGATCAATAAGGAGGAGACGTCATCCGCTCCGTACGTGTGTTGAACGCGGAGGTGCTGTCCGTTCGGCACTTGGTCATCGGTGATTTGAATCACGGCGAGTACGACTCCATCATCATCGTTCCCTTGAACGCTTCCGCACACGATCTACAAGTGGTATGTAGATGCAATCTCTCTCCCATGACTCGTTGCTTAGATGAACTCAAAGATGGATCTTGGTAAAACCGTAGGAAAAATTTTAATTTTCTGCAACGTTCCCCAACAGACTGCTTGTCATGTCCTAAACCGAGTTCCCACAAAGAACAAAGAGATAACTCCATTCAAGGAATGGGAGAAGAAAAGGTTAAAGCTCTCTTATCTACGAACCTGGGGTTGTTTGGCGAAAGTCAATGTGCCAATTCCAAAGAAGCGGAAGCTGGGACCAAAAACTGTAAATTGTGTTTTCCTGGGATATGCTTTTCATAGCATTGGCTATAGATTCTTGGTTGTAAAATCTGAGGTACCTGACATGCATGTCGGTACGATCATGGAATCGAATGATGCGACTTTCTTTGAAGATATCTTTCCCATGAAGGATATGGCTACCTCATCTAATCAGGAGATGCCTAGTTCATCGAATCAGGAACCAGTTACAATTACTGAACCTGCCATTTCGATGGAACACTTTGAAAGTCCTGTGGAGGAGAACAATGAAGTTCCTACTAGGAGCAAGAGACAGAGGACTGCCAAGTCTTTTGGTGATGATTTTCTTGTGTATCTCATAGATGACACTCCCAATTCTATTTCAGAGGGCTATGCATCTTAAGATGCTGACTACTGGAAGGAAGCGGTTCGTAGCGAGATGGATTCCATCTTGGCGAATGAAACTTGGGAGATAACTGATCGTCCTTATGAGTGCAAACCTATAGGATGCAAATGGGTATTCAAGAAGAAGCTTAGGCCTGATGGTACTATTGAAAAGTACAAGGCTCAGCTCGTGGCAAAGGGTTATACCCAAAAGGAAGGTGAAGACTTCTTTGATACTTACTCACCTGTGGCTCGACTGACAACTATTCGAGTTCTACTTTCACTAGCTGCCTCACATGGTCTTCTCGTTCATCCAATTGATGTTAAGACTGCTTTCCTAAATGGAGAGTTGGATGAGGAAATTTATATGGAACAACCAGATGGGTTTGTAATAGATGGTCAGGAAGGGAAAGTGTGCAAGTTGCTGAAGTCTTTGTATGGACTCAAGCAAGCACCCAAACAGTGGCATGAGAAATTCGTAAAGAACTTTAACAGCTGCAGGCTTTGTTGTGAACGGAGCTGACAAATGTGTGTACTATCGCCATGGTGGGGGCGAGGGAGTTATGCTTTGCTTGTATGTTGATGGCATACTGATTTTTGGAACAAATCTGAATGTTATTAAGGAGGTCAAGGATTTCCTATCTCGTTGTTTTGAGATGAAGGATTTAGGAGTGGCTGATGTCATTCTGAACATCAAGTTGTTGAGAGACGATGATGGTGGGATTACATTGCTTCAATCTCACTATGTGGAAAAGATCTTGAGTCGCTTTGGCTATAGTGACTGCAAGCCCTCTCCAACACCATATGATGCTAGCGTGCTGCTTCGAAAGAATCGAAGAATTGCTAGAGATCAATTGAAGTATTCTCAGATTATTGGCTCGCTTATGTACTTAGCAAGTGCTACAAGACCTGACATCTCTTTTGCTGTTAGCAAACTGAGTCGGTTTGTTTCAAAACCAGGAGATGTGCATTGGAAAGCTCGAGAGAGAGTTTTGCGTTATTTGAAAGGCACCGCGAACTATGGAATTCACTACACTGGGCATCCAAAGGTGCTTGAAGGGTATAGTGACTCAAACTGGATCTCAGATGCTGATGAGATAAAGGCCACAAGCAGTTATGTATTCACTCATGGAGGTGGCGCTGTTTCTTGGAAGTCTTGCAAGCAGACCATCTTAACGAGGTCAACAATGGAAGCAGAACTCACAGCACTAGATACAGCTACGGTCGAAGCATATTGGCTTCGACGGCTCTTGAATGACTTGCCGGTAGTTGAGAAACCTGTACCGGGTATCCTTATGAACTGTGACAATAAAACTGTGATCACTAAAGTGAGCAGCTCAAAGGATAACATAAGTCATCAAGACATGTTCAGAGAAGGTTAAAGTTTGTCAAAAAAATGAAAAACTCCGGAGTTATTGCATTGGATTATATCCAAACGTCTAAAAATCTGGCTGATCCTTTTACTAAGGGTCTATCACGTAATGTGATAGATAATGCATCGAGGGAGATGGGTATGAGACACACAATATGAGTTGTTCACAGTGGTAACCTATTCTTTGTGATCGGAGATCCCGTGAATTAGATGTGAAGACAAGTTGTTGGTCAACTGGGAGGAGAGTATCCCTACTGTTAAAATACCACTCCATGAAGATGCAATACTCTCCTAATCTGCATGGCAGGTTGATGTATATCTTAATGTGTTCTAAGTGGCTCTTTGAAGCAGAGATGTTGTCCTGCAGAACATCTTTTGAAGAACGCACTTATATGAGTCTGATTATTAAACGTCGCAATCTATGAGAGTAGGGTTCTCTCTAGTAAACTCATGAAAGGTCACGGAATATGATGCATAAGCTCCACCCGCGGGGAAGACACACGGTAGCCACGTATCGGTCAAGGCTTTATGTGAAGCTAGATTCGCAGAAAACTTGCAGTTCAAGGCCCAGTCCACTGTTAAAATTGCTTACTAGTGTAGCATAGAGTTCTAGGTGGAAGTTCAACTTAACAGCCTCCACTGCGGTACCGGTATATAAAACAGTGTTTTGGAACCAAAGGCAAATTTTGTGTGCCTCTGGGATCTGGTGGGGGATTGCTGGAATTTTTGTCTATTTGGGCCTAGCCCAATAGTAATTTCAGAAATTCCTAATAAATCCTAGAGGCCCACGCAGCCCATTCGTGCAAGGCAAGAGGTGGAACTAAAGTTTAGTCCCACCTTGCTAGTTTAGAGTGAGTTGAACCTCTTTATAAGGGAGGCTCCTTCCCCACTTGTATGAGCATGAGAACAAGAGGGACATCCACGCACGCTCCTCCTCCGCCGCCCGCCACGCCACGCCTCGTCACGACGCGCCGCGGGTTGCGGGAATGAGCCGAGCCGATGTAAATTTTTGCCACGCACTACGGGTATACGAAAGGGCACGCGAAAGCTGAAACATTTTGCTGTAGTGGAGATTGAATACGAACGGCGCACCTCTTCGCCTGCTGCCTGTTCGTTTCGTCTCCCTCGTTCTCTTCAGCTCCCAGTGCAGCCTCTCGCCTTCTTCTCTTACGCCTATAAAAGGGAGGTCGCTCCTCCTAGAGAGACGCACCAGAATCTCTTCCTCCTCTCGCCACAAGTTCCTGAGCACTGCGCTGCTGCTACGTTCTTCCTCATCCCGGCTTGCGGCGTGCACCGCAGGTCGGGACAGAAGGCCTCCAAGACCGCACCTTTTGAGTCCTGCATGGGAGAAGGGTGATTAGGTTTTTGGGGAGCGCTCAGCGCGACTACTGGCTGCTTCATCACGGACGATCCGGTCACTGACGACTACTTCCCCGACGTCGACTACCTCCTCGACGACATGGAGGACACCGACCCCAAGTCCAGTGCCTCTGCTCCTGCTACTGTCACGTACGTGTTTCTCCCCTTTCTATTGGAGGTTCTGCTACAGTTCCTTGTTCTAGTTTTTGCCCTAGATATGTCAGACTCTATTTTAGATAAGCAACCTGCTATACTGTCTGCTTTAGATATGTTTAGTTATGGTTCATATATGAACATGATGTTTACCTTCTCTTTGTCAAATTGCATGGCTTGTTTTATCACTGCTACACTAGTCATGCTTTATCTAGTATTTCTGTTAATAAAATGACTCGGTAAATTGCTCATATTTCCAACAGATTTGAAACGGACGCATGATTTCTATACTGGAGCTCAAATGTGCTCGGCTGAACAGTAAAATCCTTTTTTTCTTAATAAAAAATTAGAAACAAAAAACTGAAAAAAAATGTTGCAAACATTGACAAATGTTTTCAATGCCAGCAAAGTTTTATCGTGAACTCACATTCGTCGAAGTCGTGGCAAAAAAACCAGTGCTCCCAAAATGCTGAAAATATTTGTCAAAGTTCGCTAAAAAAACTCAGAAATATTTAATTTACTTTTTAGATTTTACTGTTCATCATGAACTCAAATAAACTCACGACCAGAAGATGACTTTCGGATGATGATTTTTTTTTTCAAAACCTCACTCATATATTAACCAGATAAATCAAGATTCTTAAAATCGTTCATTACAAAACTAGCCACGCAGGACAGAACACTATTACATAAAACACCGTTAGACCTGCTATCAAAATAAAATTTAGCAATCTCATACGTCACCCTATTAGCTTGCCTGACAATCTTCACAATCTTGAAATCTTTAAAGAGTTTTGATTCAGGTCAACAAGAGCAGACCTGTCAATGAATTCTTTTGCCAGAAAAGATGCAACATACGTGCACAGTTTCCAAAATAATAGGTTTGTGAAGAGTAATACTAATGAATAACCCGGCGAGAGCCGCAAGAAGTTCCACTTCATCCACACAAGTGCACGGCCAGATAAAATTGCATGAAGAAACCATTACTTCACCAAGGTGATTCCGAGCAATAATCTCGACACTAGCAGATCTCATGCTCTTCACGAAACTAGCATCAACATTTATCTTAATATACCCTTGATTTGGGGGCTCCCAATCATGACGACCATTCGCGGTTAGATAATTGGAGGATGAAGATACATTTTAAAACGTTGTGTTCGTGGGGAGGGAGTGTTCAGTGCTGCATTGCCGCCACTTGGTGAGGTCACAAGAAAGCTTGCGTCCAGATAGAGGTAATATTATCGGGAGTCATAGAACTTGCGTTGGATATTCAGTTTGGTGCTAAATTTTCAAAATACAGATTTGTGGTCATCTAACTTGTTGTTTGGTGAAAATACGGTGCTTTCTACCATATCCGGCCATACACATTGCCTTGCCAGCGTGGCAGTGGCCCACATGTCAGTGACTGGGAGTACAATTTTTTTGAGATAACTCCTTAAATTTATTTTAATTATACAGAGAAGCCCAAGTGAAGAGTATAAAGAGAAAAATTAAATATTACACAGAGAAGGGCGGAGTTCAAACCAACGTCCTTCTGATTGTGCGCTCGCCTGGTGAAACCATAACAACTACATCGGAAGTGCGCCTTGGCGCACCGGTGTCTGGCTCGGCACAATGACCCAACGTATAGAACTCAAATATAACAAAGCATTTAGTACATCGAAAGGAAATTAGAGCAATCTCTCAAGCTAAATGTATTTTGTATAGATCGCAAACACTAAAGATATACCAAAAGTAAGGTATATACCTGCTGCCCAGATAACAGAGTTTAGCATAGAGCATACAAATTAAGGATACACCAGAAGCATGGTATAGTTGTTCCAATGCAACTTTACTACAAAGCATAAAGGCAAAAAGTGTACCAAAAGCAAGGCATACTGCTTGCTCAGGACAACTGACTTAAACTAGTTCAGTACAAAGCGTCAAGACATAAGTTCTATAAAATATAGTCAAGTAGTTCATAACGGCAAGCATAAGTTTCAGATTTTGTAGCTACTCATAAACATAATGAGATAACAGACAAATTGGGAGTGAAGATCTGGAAACATCGATAATAGTAGACCATTGTCTTTGTTAATCAAAGAATATCTACTGTAACTTGTAGTTAACCATTACAGAGAACTCCTGCTTCCTTCCTTTCAAGTGAAAAGGTTATTTTTTGAGGCGAAGCTAATGCAGATAGTAGTCGCCAATACTTGAGCGACTTCACCTTGCTAATGGTAATATGTAAGATCTAAAATAATAATAGAATTAGCTAATGAACCTAGGCACTATGCAAGCTATACAGAATTCAGATAAATGGAATACTGAGATTGAACACAAATTAGTAACATTGTGCCTGTAGAGTAAAGTGCAGAAGATTGCACTTCACAATTCAGACATCAATGGTAGCCACCATGGGTTCTATCCTCTGAACTACCTTGATTGAGGCTTTATTCCTTTCTAATTGCTTTGAAAGAGTACCTACATCTTTATAACGCCTTTATAAAGAACCAGTGTTCTCACTATTCATGTAGGCCAGCAAAAGAAAAGGTTCATGTAACACTATAATAAGTAGTTAAGAAAACATATTGAATCTAAAGTGCAGCTAAATGAATGCAATAGAAAGGGTTACCATAGCTATTTCTATATAACTGGATATGAAAGAGAAGTAGAACAAAGCAACACATATGGCCTCTTGAAGGAGGCAAGTACATCAGTGCTACCTCTGAATGTAAAATTAGGCATATTGGGACAACACATTTTTGTAGAAAATTGAGGGATTAGAAAAAACCAAAAGGTGGTGTTCTATATAGAACAATAATTAGATCGTGTGAGTCTAGAGCAAGAGCTTTACACCAATAGTAGGTAACAAAACTACTCCCTCCGATCCAAAATGTTCAAAACTGCGACATTATGGATCAGAGGTATTATAAATCAGCATGATCAACTTATCATGTAGGGTTCTGCATCCATTTTAAATGACTCAGCAACATGCAGCTAAGATATACCGAGTTGTCATTGTAGAAGTACACAATTTGCATGAACGACAGAACAGGAATGCACATATGTGCATCAGAATCAAAGTGGCCAAAAGTGAAGCACGGAGACACTTATTCTCAAAGGAGGTGAAATTACCTTGTCAGTCACTGGCCTTACCCTAATTGAAGCTATAGGAGCATAGGGCCCTGAGCAAAAGAAGAAGAAAACACAAAAGATTTAGTTAGCGACCACATGAGGACAAAGAAAGTAAATTGTACTATTGCTAGCTATGACAATGTCCAAAATTAAATTAAAACCTAACGATCAGACCCACCTGTACATTTTGGGCCCAACGGATCAGAGAACATATAGTGTAGTTCACTATTGTCTTTTCTACAGGGATTCTAGTACTTATATGAATAAGAACAAACTAAAACCCCTACATCCAGTCCAGCACACAACATGCAGAAAAGGGAAAAATGGAGAGGGCGCTCACCTCTGCCTTGTCAGCAAACAGCGGCATCAAGGCTGAGGACAAGGGAGAATCGCTAGTCGCCAGAGGGGCGGCCGGTTGTCCCTCCCAGATCCGGCCTCTCTGCTTCCTTCTTGTCCTGCCACATAAATATATAGCTGGAAGGCAATAAGCATTCATGTATAACAATAAGAGAAACACAAATGCCTAATAAATTGTTAGAGAATGTTTGATCCCTGCTGCTCGCCTGACTTGGTCTAAAAATGGATTTCTACTCCGGATCCAGAGGATAGTCTCTAGGATGGAACCTGTATAGATGGAACCACATCATTCACAGCGTCGGTGCGACAATTGGTATTTGGACCATTGGCATTGTCCAAAGCTAACCATCACACACAATCATCAAGCTGCAAGAGAAAAGAAAAAATATAAAGTTAAGTGTTTAACTATTCTAACACATTCACAAATAAAACGCTGAAATAGCAAGTATGTACCACCATGTATATACAACGCAATCTTCTCTATAAGGTTACTAAAGTGAAGAGTCCGTGTGTAAATGAGAAAAAAATTCCATCCCTAGTAGGATCCAGCGAAGGAAGAAAAAGCACACACGCACGAGCACCAACCTAGATACGCAAAGGAACATTAGCAGAGAGAAGGAGAAGAGGGGTCGACCTGTAAAGTCCCTGGACGAAGACGCGAAGACTGCCACAGATCCAACAATGAACAGATGAGGGGGTCGACCAAAAGGAGCTCCTGCACTTGTCCGCAGCAAAACAAGTGTCAAAATCATGGCTCAACTGTAGCAGACGACAAAAACTGGGTACAAACGAGGCTTACCCATAGATCGATGAGCATGACAACCAATCCGGCCAAACGACGACAAGAACAATGGATCTGCAGGCAACAGAAATCCGAAATCAATTAGCCAGGGCCAATTCAATTGAGAGAAAGCACAAGCGACGTGAGACAGCAACCTAGTAGCATGATACCACCATAATCTGACTTTGATTTCACAACCCAAGAAAACCCCAGCCAACCGAAGTCATGACACAAATCAATACCTGAAAAGCAATAGACATCAAACAAACTACGGTGCCAATCAGGTGAAGAGAAGAGGCGCATATGCTTAGAGCAAAAACAATCACATTTGTTTGCTATGAATAAATTTTGCATGTACAGATTCTCTGCTGCAAAAGTGGCTTGGCATTCATGAAAAACTATCAACTAAACAAATGACATTAGATGCAAGACTTGAATGCCAGACATGAACGCCAGACAAACTATAAGCATTGATCCTAGAACTATACTTGGCTAGCACGACTAAAAGTTTGTCTATCAATGCAAAAGTAGAAACACATTTGTAGACCAACAAACAAATATTTGAGATTTCTTGAGCATCCGCAAGCTCATAATTGGTCCGTCCACGAAGTTAAATATGCAAATGTACAACAATAATCATGGAAAAACAAAAGATCACCTAAGAATTTATTTAGCATCCACAAGCTCATGGCTAAACCGCACATAACCGAACCCTGGCTCATGCATAGATTAAAAGAAGACACCATGTTCATCATCTGCATCCATCCAGAGAGAGAAACTTCAGTACACAAACTCGTTCCTTTACAGTGCAAATACATCTGAATTTACATACTGTACATTGTATTCTTTACCTCCTCATAGTTCTTCAAATTGGAGGAAGACGCGACAATGGCAAAGCGCACAAGGAACACACAAGGTGTAGGAACCGTTAGCTTCCATCCAAGTATATTCAGAATGACTTTCTCTATCCTCGTTGAGTTCTCCTGCAGCCCAACAGGAACAAGAAAGAAAGCAACACGGCATGAGGAACCAGCATCCACGACTCCAGAATCGAATCAAACAGATAGGGGAGGGGAGTGGGGCACACCTTGACCTTGACTACTCCATGGCTGGGCCTCGTCCTTCTCACCCTGCATCGAGTCAAGTTGCTGCGTGCGTGAGGCAGGCAAGGAGAGAATGGAAGAAGAAGAAATCCAAGAGGAGAGGAGAAGGGGGCTGACCTTGATGGCGTCGGAGGAGCCTTGATGACGACAGAGCCACGGAGAGTGTCGCCGGTGCTGGAGGAGACGCGGAGGCCGAAACCCTATACATGGGGAAGCGATGCGGGTGGCCGTTGGAGGATGTGCGCGACAGATCTGGTTGGTGGGGAGGACGGAGCCGAGGGAGGCGGCCACGGGAGAGTGCTGCGCGTCGCCGGCAGCCGCCGATGTAGGCCGGGACCGGTCGGCGTAGGTGGCGGCGGCGAGGGTCTGTGGGAGAGAGAGGGAGGGCTGGGTTCGGTTCTGTGACCCGTGATCGGCTCTCCTCTCGCTGGTGCTCATGATCGCCGTGTCCAGGTGAGGAGGCTGGGGGCGGCGCGAGGGGGAGCAGCAGCAATGAGAGAGGATGAGGGAGGCGGCCCGAGGGGGAGCAGCAGCGACGGGAGAGGAAGCGGGAGGCGGCGTGAGGGGGAGAAGGGAGGGGATGGAGGCTAGGGTTCTCACCCAATCGGCTCTCATCTGACCACGGGCCAACCAGCGCCCAACACGCATGAAGAGGCAGGGCGTGAAAAGACGAGATTGCCCTCGGCGGGGCGCGCGATTTACGTGCGGTGGCACGAGATCTTTACAGCGGGGGTGACTATTCATTGCTACAACTCCTTTTTTTTTATCCGACGGCCCAGCTCTTCCAGCGGCTTGATCCAACGCCCAAAAATGCATCAAGCAAACGGATCCGACGGCCCATAATCGCTGAGCTCTGAGGAGGCGCGGGAGTGACCGTCATCCTTATTTCTCGATTTATTTTGGGGGAGGGAGGGGGGAACCATAACTTTTCTTTTAGAAATACCTATAACTTTATTGATACTTATAACAATTACAGGTACGCTGATTTGAACGTAAGATCCAAGAAAATACAAAGTAACTCCTATGAGTAAGAATTACAATGAAAAATCTTGTAAACATCTTCTTCGCGGTATTAATCTCTGCTCGAAGAAATACTCCAACGACTTCGGTAAAGAGGCTGCAATTAGACTCGAGCAACGATGTTGTCACTCTTTCTCTCGCACGAACATTACCGATAATTGTTTTTCAAAGCGCCTTGAGTCGCCCATTTGAAAAGATGGGAAGCTTTGATAGATAAACGTACTTGGGCCAGGGATGATCCCCTAGAAGTGCAGGCTGCCGAATCGCTATATCTTCATCATGGTGTCGATGAAAGATTTCACCTCCACAAAGAATATTGTCCTAAAAAAAATCTCCATGCTTGACATAGCAACAGAAATTGAATCTGCGAGGATAGAAAACTCTCTAACCTCATGGCACTGCCAAAAGAACAAGAGGAAGTTTATTCTCACAAAATTATGATGATCACTAGGCGTTGACGAAGAACATAAAGGTCATGAAGATCCTAGGTCCCCCCACCTCTCAGATGGAGGCGAGGGGACCAAAATTTCTCCGATGACGGCGGCGCGAGAAACCCTGACTAGCCGGGGGGGGGGGGGGGGGGGGGGGCATAACAAAATTAATACTCCTGTTCTATGTGGGTAACTACATTTGTATCCATTTCCCTAAAACGCGTGGGCTCAGCAACTCAGATGAGCTACGTTCAGTGCAGCCCATTTCACACCTTTGTTTTTAGAAACTTGTAGATACTACGTCAATTATGATCTCAGTAATAAAAATAACATTCGAATACTCGTGTGTTATAAATATTGTAAATACAAACAAAATAACTTACTTGTATTTTTTCATGTATTATTTAAAAATAGATTTAGGAATTTTAAAAATGATTGTACAATTTAAAATAATACAAATATTTTTAAAATTACAATTTAGAGGTATAATTTTAATTATAAAAACATTTCAATAATTATGCGCACATTTTTATAGTTCAATGTTCATATAATTCAAAATATTCATAATTTAAATTTTAAGCTAGTGATATGGATATGGATAATCAATCATGTCTAATATTTATTTTTTGACACACGAGCCAGTATGCCATTAACGTTCCAGTATCTATTAAGGATAACTACACTTATTGAATCAAGCAGTGTTCGGAGCTTAAACGGGCTGCAGATACTGCGGCCCATTTTGCGCGTGCTATTTTCTACAAGATAATTGTAAAGCATAGGCAATAAAGTTATGCTCAAATATTTGTGTGCTAAAATTGTACATAGAAACAATGATTAGCAAATAAAATATTTAAATATAAACATATTTATTATATAAACATGTTTAGTTAATATGAAAGATTAAAATATGTATAAACAATATGTTTAATGTATCCAAAAAAATAAAATATTTAGTTAATACGGATATACAATTTTATTACTCATGGATTATATCAACAATTGTTGGTCGCGGGTTTGTGATCTGTCGTCCCTTTTTTTCTGTTAATTTTCTCATTTATGCGTAGTATAGTGGTCGGTTTTTTCCATGCACAAAAAACGTGAGGGGTTTGGTGCAAAAATTCATCGCAGCGTGGCTTTTTTGGCAAAAAAATTGCATCATGCACTCACTGACAGGTGGGGCCGTACACACAGATTCGTCCGCATACACATGTTGTGACCGTATCTGCACGCTTGAGTCAAGTTAGATGACCATAAATCTGTATTTTCAAAGTTCTAGCACCAAATTAAACATTCAACGCAAGTTCTATGACTACTAGTGATATTACCTCATCCAGATAAGATCAAACTATAGTGTTTGGAGTGAGCCAGCAAGGGATTCAAACATATTTGCGTGCATGCATGCACTAAGAGACCGAATATACAATGTTATCATCCTAAAAAATGTCATCGGGGTTTACATTTACAAATTGCATAAAGGAAAAACATTTAATCATGTATCTAATTTATGATATGTCTTCACTATTGGATTTGTTTGAGGGCTACGAAACTAGATCACGTACAAACATATTCTGAATTTCTGATACAAAAAATATGTTAAAAGCTAGTACAAGTTAAAACGAATGAAGTTACACCTTTGCTAAATCTCAGTCACCTGCGATTTAGTTATGTCTCAACTATGCACTTAATTGTTGGATCATGTAGCTTTATGATTCACAGGCATCGCATGTGTGTTTTCGTTCCTTTGGGGGAGGGAGTGCGAAAATGTGTTTCTGAGCCCAGGCTGAGCTGCACCTGATATCTATGTCGTCCAGACTTGTCGGGATCTGTGCCCTATGTCTGTATTGTTGGTTGTATGTTCACCGTATTCAACTTATTATCACGTCCTGTCTACAGCCTTTATGACTAGTAGGTGCCGTTACGAGGCGGGACAGAGTAAAACCAGAAGGCCCAGACAGCATCCTGAGCCTTCCTGAACAACACACGGATACCCCTAAAAAGTACTGACGGATAAAACTGCGACTTACCGCCCAGGATTTATCCATAAACACAAGCCTATTCAGATCAAACTATAAAAAGAATACAAAGTGACTCAAGTTCGAACATCAGGACTAGGGAGCTTATTCCAGCGACCATTTGCCAAGTTAGTCTAATATACAGCATCACAGTACATTACTACATTGTCTAATCCCCGTGGTGCCCCCCCCCCCCCCCCCCCCCCCACAAAAAAAATGAGCTTATTCCAGCGACTAATTGCCAAGTTAGTCCAATATTCATCATCACAGTACATTACTACAGCATCTAATCCTTGTGGTCCCCCCCCCCCCCCCCCCAGATGTCTAATCCCCATGGTGCCCCCCCCCCCCCCCCCCCCAAAATGAGCTTATTCCAGCGACTAATTGCCAAGTTAGTCCAATATACATCATCCCAGTACATTACTACAGCATCTAATCCTTGTGGTCCCCCCCCCCCCCCCCCCCAAAAAAAATGTCTAGTCCCCGTGGAACAAGTGTGGAGCAAAGCTCGCAAGCCACCAGCAAATCCTCATTCAAATACAGATCGTTTTGCCGGAATCTGATTCTAAACTCCCACTCCAGCTACAGGCCTAGTACATGTGTAGCGCCGATGGCCTTCCACCCCACAATTCTTCCATTTACCTGGCTTACGAGGCCGCTTCGGAGCGTCCACCGCGCTCCAGAGCCGTAGTCCTCTTGCCGCCAGCATATACTGTAGAACCGAGTGCGCTTACTCAGTCCCTCATAAGGCGCTTTCTCCCTGCTTGTGCTTGGCCTTCAAACCCCTCTGTTCTTAGACGGCAGTGCCATCCCTCCAACTCCATTCACACTCAGTGCAGGTGTCATGCTCCTTTCAGGGATGCATCCTTCTATGGCCGCCTCAATTCGCGTTCCACCATTAAAACTTTTCCGACCAGCTGCCTCCAATGCCAACCGGTCATCAAACCCAGTCCACCCCTCTTCTCCGCTAACGGCACAACATTCACCATCATCAACTCCTTCATACCTTCCGTGATATGCTCATACACATCCACGCTTCCATCACCCATCTAACCAGTTCCATCGCTTGAAGTTACAGCATAGACACATCGACGCTTCCAGCTCCCTCCCCCTCCCTCTTGAAGTAAAGTTTCACCCTTTCTGCCTAATAATCTCATAAATATGAGTCATGTAAGCGTACACCTTTAAGTTGTACTTTTCCAGCAATACTCCCCAAGGATTCTCGAACTCATCGACTGTCAACATGTAGTTCACAACCTCATGGAATTCCACAGAATTCATTCTTCTTTGTGTACAAGGGTCCGAGGCACTCCTTCGCCTACTTCAGTATATGCCACTTGAACCATCTATGGACAGTATTAAGCATCACCCTGCTGATAGAAACCCCCATCAGCCCATTCTGGTCTGCAAAGCAATGATTAATATGTCAGGCACGGACTACACAGCTGCTACACTCAACACAAACAACATTGCCCCACCCCCCTAGAGAATCCAATAACAACGTACCTATCAATTGTGCACACGGTGCCGACCCACCCATCATTCTTGTGAATTCAGAGAAGATCCACCTGAAGTTGTAAACTTGCTCATCTCTCATCAGAACTCATGCATTTGTACTACATCCGGCTGCTTCCGTTAGTCAAAATTAGATTCTTGATCGGGCTCTCACTGTCCGCGAGCACTCAATAAGTGAGTTCTGAATATGTTGCTTCTGTCTCACCAAATACCTCAATCATCTTCCGCACGGCATCATCCGTCTGCTCATGGTTGATTCTACCACAGAGGTTTCGTTGAGTCCCCTTCGTGAACGGCACCTTATCCATCAACCTGAATAAGCTCCCAATTATGGAAAATCAGTTTCTGAGCCCGGGCTCAGCTGATCCCAATATCTTCTTCGTCCATTTGCGTCAGGATATGTGCATGTAGCTGTATTTTTGCTTCGTATTCTCTTCGATTTTGGATGGACTGTTGCCGCATTCATTGTCACGGCACGCAGCACTGCTCATCCGGACAAGATGGTCGCCCCACGGCTCAACTATGTTTCTGAGTCCGCATGATCCGTCACACGCCAACAGCTGCACAAACGGCAACCGGACGCCCAACCCCCCGGCATAAATGCTTCCCCTAGACCTCGCCCCTCTCCGCCAATCTCATCCACGCTCATCCACTCGGTCAAAATATCCCCACACGCTGGTCCTCCATTGCACCCGCCATGTCCACCTCTTCGTGTGCATTCCCTATCCCAGGGGTATGGTCCGGCGGTGCACTTCCCAGCCTTAATCTGCAATTAAACACAATACGACACACATTTTTCAGTCTGCCTCCCTTCTATTTTTTAGGCCTTCTTTTTTTATCTAACTTTCATCACAACTAACTTAGATATACAGATCAGGGCCTAATTGTTTCGTACATCTTTTGCTTTCATATAAATGGTCCAGGTCATCCATAGTTGCATAATCTAAAATCATGTAATGCATTTTCTCAACGCTTGACACTCGAAAAGAAATCTTGAACCCCATAATTTTGGATTTTCTACTGTACCGTGGTTACCTGTTACCATACCTTTTCGTCTATCCAGGAGCCTGGGGATTAACTCTGTTCATGGACTGCGCAGACCTCGTGGGAGATGAATCCGGTCGCCGCCGAACCTAGCAATGGTAACACCGTTCCCTTCCCCGCCGATTTGCTGACCACAGCTAGGGCCAGGGCTGGAATCAGCAGCGGCTGACGCTGCTGCCCCGTTGGTGGCTAGCAAAATCAGAGGCACCGGATCTGAGTGTTCAACTGTTCATGGCTGTCTGCAAACTCTTCGCGCAAGGGAAACCTATGGAAAAGGTAGGACAAAATGGAGACTGCCAAATTGAAAGTCAGTTCGCATACAAGTTGATTTAGTGTTTCCCATTTTTGTGGATCAGAGATCACTCACCTATCGACGGCATCGAGGAGAAACTCCAGCCCCTCTTCTTCCATCCTCTGACCGAGCGGCATCCTCCGTGGAGCTACCCCGCAGCACAAACTCCGATCCTGATCGACGACGAGCGGTGCGGCGGCGAACGGGCGTCCGGGATCAGTGGCCGTCTCGCCGGGTGTGTCTCGGGTGCGGGATGGGTGGACGGCGAGGGTTTCCAGAACGAACGACGCGCACGTGTGAACTTTGGTGCATACGTGGCCAGACGGATGGCTCGGTTTTTGTCGTCATCCTTATCTGATCCCTGGCTCGGCAAAATCGCTAACGACCTGGCCCGCAGACGTCCACGGCCCAGGCCATGACCGCGTCTTCGTCGTCTCGGCCATACGCGCTTGGCCCACCATGTGCGCACTGTTTCCTACCGTATTTCGCGTCCACCCATATTTTCCACGACCCGTACACGCCAGCTCATTATTCATCCATCCTGAGCACGGAACGGAAGGCATAGATATCGGGATCAGCTGGACTCGGGCACCAAAATGCCATACTCGAGGGAGTGGCCTTTTTCAGGGGTTGCAATGGTTTGTAAGAGTGTGGGTTCGACTGGAGGGATGAAAAGGCCTGTTTTCATGTTGTCTGTTGGGCTTTTAGGAGATCAACTAGCGAAGGTAGCTTTGACGGACAGCGGAGTTAACAGGTCTTCATTGGCCGGATTTATCGAGGAGACGAAGAGGCTCTTGCATGGAGTACGGCGGCATGTTTTTGCCCACGTCCGACGCACGGCCAACATGGTAGCGCATTGCATGACTCAAAGAGGACGTACTAGCCAACGTACGATGGTTTGGCTGCAAGCTGGGCCTGATGATTTATGTTCTATTTGTGAAAACGAGTGTAAAAACATTACTTAATTAATGAATGTTCGTTTCACCCGCAAAAAAAAAAACTAATGAAGGGTCCCTCTCTTGTGGGAGCCCCACAAACTTGGCGCTTCCTCGAGATTTCATTTTTCTATTTTTCTGTATGAGTTTTAGGGTTTTATATAGTTTTTTGGGGAGGTTTTTTGGCTTTTCGGTTTTTCGTGGATTTTGGAGGGGGGGAAATCCCTTTTTTTTAGAGAAAACGTGATTTTTTTCCTTCTTACCCGAGAGCCATAGTCGTGCTTCTCAAAAGGGAAAAATGTGTATTTTTTTTGCTTCCACGAGAGGCATATATTTGCCTGTTATGGAGGTACATGTTTGTTTCTGAGTGTGCCTCTCAGAAAAGGAAGAAAAACATTTTCTTGTTTCCATGAGAGGCATAGATTTGCTTCCGCGAGAGGCACAACTACGTGTTTTTTGTTCCACGAGAGGCAGGGGTTTGTTTGCCGTGGATGCACAAATTTGCTTCCGCGTGAGGCACGCCTCTCAGCAAGGAAAAAACATTTTTTTTGTTCCACGAGAAGCATGAATTTGCTTCTTGTGAAGGCATAAGTTTGCTTCCGCGATGAACACAGCTATGCCTCTCGGAAAGGGAAAATGTAGGAAAAAATTGGTTTCCAAGTATGGGTTCTTTCGTGAAAAAAAAATCTATTAACAAGGTATCTAGCTTCAAAGATCTTGTCATGAGGAGTCCAACAGTAAAAACTGTCCAGGATTTGAATGCATGGTTCAAGAGATAAAACGTTTTGAAAAAATCAATCTATGAAAGAAAGGGAAAACTCTCAGGTTGCGACCAGAGGCACGCATGCAGCGCCACTTGTCAGCTTCTCGAAAGGTTGGTGTGACATTCGCAAGGGGTAGAACTAGTGATTTTGGGTTTTTAAACTGTGTGTTGTATTGATTTTTCTTTTTTTTACCTGGTTGGCTCAAGGGAGAGGAATCAAGCCAGGGCTATATCTCGCACATTGCAAGGCAGAGTTATGTGTCGCCTTCAGTGAACCCGTGAACGGGCCGGCCAATTAACGAAGACCTAGAGAATCTATCGTTACATGAGTGGGCGGTTTTTGGAAGGTTGCTGGGAGCTCCTAGACTTGTTTTGGGAAACTTCCAGGTCGGTTTTATGTTTTCGCTCAGCCGGTTTTGCTTGTTTTGAGCAGGGTTTTCTTTCTGTGTTTATTTTAGTGATTTTCCTTTTTTTTCATTTCTTTTCTTTTCTCTTTGGTTTTAAACGGTTTTCTTTTCGGTTTTGTTTTTAGTGTTTCTTTATCATTTATTATTTTCCCCATTTTTCAACATATTTACCTTTTCCATAATAATTGTAAATTATTTGTCTACATCAAAAACATTTTTATACATGTTTAATATTTTTTAAATACATGTTTAACATTTTTTTCATATATATCTTTTGATGTCTACTTTTTTCCTAAACACTGTACATATTTTGCATACATATGAAATATTTTTTATACATGTTTATAATTTTTCAAATGCATGATTAACACTTTTTAAATATATGTATTGATGCCAACTTTTTCATACATATTGTGCATTTTTTGTATACATCTGAAACATTTTTGACATACATGATTAACATTTTTCCAAACACATGTTTTTGAAAACTCGTGTGAATATGTGTAAAACATTTTCCATATACAAGTAGAAACATTTTTTGAATGATATGGAAAATTTATTTTACTTGGTGTATTCTTTTTGAAATGTCCCAAACATACTTTGGGAAACATGTGAACATTTATTTAAATGTAATGTACATTTTTTATTGGTGCATTTTTTTAATTACATGAACATTTGTGGACATAGTATATTACACATTATTAAAGAATGACTCATGCATTTTTTGAAACACACGAACATTTTTAAAATGCCATGAATATTTTTTATTGTTATCAACATTTGTTGAATGTTATTAACACTTTTTTATAAACTTCCGCTCGATTTTTTTTATAATGTGTGACCATTTTTCAAATTCACATTTTTTAATTAAATTTAAGTTATTAAATATATGTATATATAATATTTGTGAAAATATAAACAAAAGAAAAGAAAAAACATATGGAAAACCGAGGAGAGAAACGAACCTATAGATGAACCTACTTGGGCGGCCCATTAGTAGCATCGGGAGGGCACTATTGTGGCGAGACAAGGTTCACTGTCACATGAAACTAGGTATAGCACTCTCCAAATAGGCTTCCACCCGCTTTATAAATAAAGGAAACACCAAGCTCATACACCAAGTACGGAATCACCGAAATAAACAACTCTGTTAGGGCAACATCGCAAGCACACCCAAAGAAAGCGCAAAAGTAAGGGAGAAAAAAACCACCAAGTGGCCACAACATCAGTGACTCCTCATCGAAGAGAGGCGCCAAGCAGTGACATGAAGCGCATCCAACATCTGCCCTAGACATCCGCGGTCCCGCTGCCTAGCAAGCGAATACCAATGCTGCAAGAATGCAAGAAATTTGAAGGAGTCAGAGGCATGTCTAAGGAAGGCCCACTCGATCATCTTATTACGCGTCGTCCACATCATCCAAACTGGCGCAGCAAAAACTAGTCACAAAAGGCACCCCCCCTCCCCCCGGGTCTGGACTGAGATTAGTATTGTGGCTTCTTTGTGGATTTTAAATTTGTACTTTTGTACATGGAGTGACTAACCTTGTTGAATGTAGTTATGTTGGGACGATTCGAAGATTCACTTGTATTTTTATTCTCAATGTGTATTTCACACTCAGATGTGTATTTATTTCTTTTTCTTGAATCTTTTTTTCTCTTATCATTTTATTGCATATATTGTCCTCTTGCATGCGACCTTACATGGTAAAAGCCTGAAAGTTGTATGCTCTTTTTTTACAGTTTGCATGCCCACCCTTGGCCTGCAACCGCAACTGCACACATCATAACTCAATGGCAATTGTGAGGGGTACAACTCACTTGCAACTAGCGGGGAGCGAAAGGGTGTGCTTTATTTTGTTTAGACAAGTGTGTGCTTTGTTGTCGTGTGCCAGGTGGGAGAGCATCAGGGGCGTTTTCCTTTTTTTCCTTTTTTCTTTATGTTTCTTTTTTCTCCACTGCACAAAAAGAACATCCTAAAGACGAGGATCCCTGGATTGTTTAACTTGCATGACAATTACATGTCCACCCCAAACTCGCAACTATACATGCCTCAACTCGATTGCAACTGCGCATGCCATGTTACTGCATGCCATATCATGCATGCAACTAGGGTGTGGGGGGATTCATTGTTGTGTGCCGCTAGGGAGCCTGATGGAGGCATTTTCATTCCCCATTCTTGTCTTTTTTTCCACCATGCAAAAAGATAAATAAATCTAAAGCCCCGGATCCCCTCGGGGTGAATTTTCACTGCAGATTTTTATTTTTGAAAAAGAACTCAAGCAACAGTTGCATGTCCACCTCCAACCTAAGAAATACACACACATCATAACTCAACTCCAAGTGCAAGGGTACAACGCGCATGCGAGGGGAGCGAGAGTGTATGCTTTGTATCGCCACGGGCGTGGGAGCATGGCGTGGCGTTTTTCATTTTTCCTTTTTTTCCTTTTATTGTCTTTTTTTTCCTTCACCGTGCGAAAGAAACAACCTAACTCTTCTTGTTGTTACTAAAAAATACTGAGTGGACATGACACGAAGATAAAACCGATCGCGATCGCATCGCTGCTCGCTCAGCCGACGCAGACGATTTTTTTTTACTGAGGGGACACAATATTGAAACGGGAGAATCATTGACTAAAATCACTTGACATCGATTGTAGAAAAAACACTTGACACTGTCATCGCCGCCGCCAATGCCAAAACAGGTCTGGAGCATCGGACGGCAATCCGTAAGATCCAAAGCCATCGATCTACAAGACCAAAATATCACATGCTCTCCTTCAAAAAAGAAAAAACATCACATGCTCTTCGGTGCCAGTCACGTAGGCCACGACAGCGGCCCTAAGACGAAGATAGAGTTGCGATACTTTTGATTCTGTGCGACGTTGTCCTCACCGTCTAGGCGCCGTCGCCAAGAACACACAATCACAATATAGCAGAACTAAAACTGCACTTCATCGTTCGTCTCATAGTTTCATAGTACACCTTTTGACGCTTGAGACTTTGAGAGGCTGTCAGAAACTAGAGGAACTGACGAACACCAGCGACAAAATACAGAGGTTGTATCCTTCGGTGACTAGGGTCAGGGATCGAGCTGAACCAAACACCGCATGCAGGGTTAGCAAAAATGATACTGTGCTAACTTGATCTTGTGCAGGCCTCTTGGACCATGGAGCCAGCAGCAACGAGGTACTGCTGCAACTCCAGTCCTAAAACTGCGGCCTTTCTGAAAACCCTAAGACCACTCTAAATCTGGCAAATGGTCGATCCTTATTATACGTATTTCTTTTATATATTTATTTCCGTACATGCGTCCTTGCACTTACCGGTGTGTTCATACAAATTATCATTATCGCAGACTTGGTTGCTGAAGAACAGAATCACATTAATATGATATCATCCTCTCGGCGGGGTCCTCTTCCCCCTCCTCTGGGGGGTCGCCGCCCCCGCCAAGGCCGGGGCTCAGATCCACCATTGCCGTTCCAGAGGTGCTTGGCACGGCGTTCGGGCCTATCATTCAGGGTGGCGGCGGTGGCGGCGGTGCTCCACTGAGGCCGGCGGAGCGGATTTGGCAGACCAGGGTGGGTCGCTGGCAGCGCAGCCCGGCTTCCCTCCCGCGCCGGCCGGCCACCAGGCGGCGGATCTCACCGACGCTTCCCACTTCCAGGCCCCCGCGGACTCGCATACCGGCGGCCCTGCATGGATGATGCTACAACTGTGGAGATGACCGGCACATATCGAGGGACTGCACCAACGAGACTCTGTGTGTGCGCTGTGGGGGTTTCGGGCACATCGCCCGGGACTGTGAGGTGCGGCGCAGCTCGTCGCCGGCGGAGGACCAGATGCGTCCGCGACCTGTGCCCCGGCTGCTTCAGCGGCAGGCGCCGGGGGCTGTCGGCATGCCTTATGTCCCTCCTGTTCGGCCACCTGCGCCGTACCCGGAGCCGATGGTGCTCCCGCCACCTCCGCCGGGGCCCCCGCCCCTCGGTGCGCGCAGGATGGAGCGCCCGTGGAACCAGGTGGTCAGGGATGCGGCAACCGGGTGTGCGGATGGTCCGGGCTTCTCGGTGCCCTTCGAGCCGGTGGAGGCGACCACGCCGGCCATCGTCGAGCAGCAGCCTGCCGCCCAGGAGGTGGGCTGCTGCTACATGGAGGAGGCAGAGGACCTCTGGCAGATGGAGGCGGAGTTTTCCAAAGCTGTGGTGGTCATGATCACTGGTACCAGGCCGGAGGTCGACTTGGCAGCGGTAGCGGCGGTGTTGCATGAGGAGTTCCGTGTCGGGCCGATGGACATGTCAATTCATGCGTTCTTTCCGGAGGATTTCTTGGTATTGCGTTGGGAGCAGAGCACGCGCGACAGGATGGTGAGGCAGGGCGGCTTGTCGCCGCCCTCTTCGGCTGGCTTCACGTTGTCGCTGCGGCCATGGCTGAGACAGGCGCAGGCTACCGGAGCGGCGCTGTCTTTCCTGGTGCCGGTGGCGTTGGTGGGTGTGCCGGCGCATGCGTGGATGAGGAGGACGGCCAACGCGGTTCTCCATGGCCTGGGGGATTGTGGTTGGAGTTGTGGACAACACGGTGCGGAGGAACGACATGTCCAGCTACAAGGAGTGGCTTCGGACTGACTGGCCGGATCACATTCCGGAGCAAAGGCGACTCTTTGTGGAGGAACCACGCCGGCGTCGGGGCAGAGTATGGCCACGGGCGACGCGGTCGGCTGCTTTGTGGTACAACATTCGCATAGTCAGGTTGGGAGAGCCGGTGGTCGACGAGGACGACGATCCTGAGTTGTCGCCGCTGCCTAGCCCGCCGGCGCCTCCTTTCGATGCGGATGAGGGCTTTGGTGGGGATGATGGTCGCGGCCATGGTAGTGCGGCAGGTGGACGGAGACCAGATCTTGAGGCGCCAAACTCACCGTCGACGGGATGCTCCTCGGCGGGGTCAGCACCGGCGGCCGGTCACGGGCGCGTTCAAAATAAAGTGGCTGCGGAAAGCGAGCATGACGCACGTAGGTGGCAGGTTGGGCCTACTGTGCAGTTCGACGAGGCTTGGACTGTGGAATCTGTTGTGCAAACGGCTCAGGGACAGTTGTCTCTGGGCGGTGGCCGGCAGGGTGGAGGGTTCTGGAGTGGCCCCTTCCGTGTCGTCTTGCGCCTCGGGAGAAGCAATGAGGGGAGGAGAGGAGACAAGTCCCGCGCTGGGATCGTTGCCACCCTCGGTTACGCTGTCTCGCTGGCACAAGCCAGGCCAGCTGGAGGCTCCGGGATTGGAGCTCGGAGATACGGTGCAGGCGGTGCAGGCTGGGGGCATCCTCTTGGTTGGCTCGGTGGAGATGTCGATGGGTCCGGGGCCAGAGCTAGGGGTGGACCGGTCTGCAGCAGAGCCAGATAGGACGGTGCCCCCCATTGGCCAGCGACTCCTGTAGGCTGATTGGGACGGACATTTCTGTCGGGGCCTGTGTGTCGGGGGACAGCCAGGATCCATGCAACCATGCATGGAGGAACACGTGGACTGCGGGATGCCGGAGTTTTCATGCATGTCGGATTGTACGGTGTTTCGGCTACCCTCGCTAGGTGTGGGATCAGAAAGGCAGTTGGGTCTCATGGAGGCCTGGGAGATGTTCAAGGTAAGCTTGTCGGGGTGTGATGAGCCACCATCAGGCAGTGTCACCCCATGCACGCCTAGGCCGGCCGAACCCACGTTGGTGGAAGTTGAGTAGCTCTGCGAGGACATGCGAAGATCGATTGAGCCAATCTTGGCAAGGCCGGACGCTGCACGCATGGGGTGCAAGCCCGTAGACCCAGAAAGAAGCAGATATTGGAGGTTATGCCATGGAGAAGTGAGAGGATTGCAAAGCATGGGGCCAACAAGCAACAACAGGTGCTTATCCACAAGTTGTGTTTGGCTCACGAGGGAGAGGTCATCTCGGAGGAGGCGCTCAAGATGTACGTCGAGCTTTTCACCCTCCCACTCTCAGAAGCTCACATTGCAGCTGTTTTGGCTCCGTTCGGATGGGAGTCCCCGCCGGCGCCGTTGATTGACACGATCCAGGCCGGCGCCGCCATGGTCTAGTGGAGGGGCCGGTGGGCATGGTAGGATGTGAGCATGAATGCGCAGCATTTGAGAGTGCTTGTGTGGAATGTGCGTGGGCTAAATGCCCCAGCACGCAGAGATGCGGTGAGGCAGGTAGTGCTCGGGGTGAACCCGGCCATTGTTTGCCTTTAGGAGACCAAGTTGCTTATTACGTCCCTGCGGCTGGTACACGAGGTGGGATCCTGGTGGCTTGGGGCGAGACGATCGTCAAATTGTCCAACCCACACTACCAGACTAACTCATTAACGACAATTGTGAAATCTGCCGGTGCGCCGAAGTGGTGGCTTACGTGTGTGTATGGACCGCAAGAGGATAGGGACAAGGTGGAGTTTCTGCAAGAACTCGTGGACATTCGAGAGCTGCATGCAGGCCCTTGGCTAGTTGCGGGCGACTTTAATCTAATTGCACGACAAGAACATAAGAGCAATGACTTGATCAACAGGAGGATGCTGGGCAGATTTCGGGCCAAGCTGAATAGGCTGGAGTTAAAGGAGATGTACTTAAATGGCTGACGTTACACATGGTCCAATGAGCGGCAACTTGCTACGCTGGAGAAGATCGACCATGTTTTCGTCTCAAATGAGTGGGATCAGGCGTTCCCGACGTGCTTCCTATCGGCGCTGGGCACTGCAATTTCAGATCATTGTCCATTGATGTTGGACATGAATGTGGACATTAAAACGCACAAACACTTCCGGTTTGAAGCCTTTTGGACAAAGGCGGCAGGTTTCATGGAGATGGTGCAGACGGCGTAGGACTCTATGCCTCCAGCCTCCAACGACTACCTCATGTTGCACGATAGGCTAAGGGCCATGGCAAAGGCGTTGCAGAAATGGAGCGACCAGTGGATTGGGAATATAAAATTGCAGATTGCCATCGCTTTGGAGGTGATTACGCATCTGGATATCGCTATGGAGGCTCGGGTGTTATCAGACGCGGAAAGAGAGCTACGGAAGTTCTTAAAGCACAAGCTACTTGGGTTATGCTCGTTGGAATGATCAATAGCGAGGCAGAGATCGCGATTGTTACCGTTGCGCGAGGGAGATGGTAATACTAGATTGTTTCATCAGCAGGCGAGTCACAGGCAGCGGAAGAATGTGTTGCATTTGTTCAGGTACAATGGGCAAATTTACTCGGGGCAAGATGAGGTGGCCTTAGCGATGGATGCATACTATGGCCGAGCTTTTGGCTGGTGTGAGACGAGACAACACACGCTAAATCTGGAGGGGCTCAACTTACCACAGAGAGACTTGACGTGACTAGAGGAGCTGTTCACACCTGAGTAAGTGGAGAAGGTCATCAAGGAGATGCCAATGGACAAAGCGCCCGGGCCAGATGGCTTCACAGGAAGGTTCTATGCCACATGCTGGCATATTATTAAGGTGGATTTCATGAGGGCTATGGACTGCATGTATTGGGAGGACATGCGGGGCATGGTGGCAATCAACAAATCGCTTGTATCCCTATTGCCAAAGAAGGAAGGGGCGCTGGATGTAGGCGATTTTCGTCCCATAAACCTGGTGCATGGAGCCATCAAGATTTTTGAAAGGTCCTCTTGAGTAGGCTGTCCGTGGAGGTCCCTAACCTTGTGGGGAACCATCAGAGTGCGTTTGTGAAAGGAAGGTCCTTGCATGACAATTTCATGCTTGTGCAGAGTACGACGAGGCGGCTGCACGCTTTGAGGAACCTGACGGTGCTGCTCAAGCTTGATATTTCGAAGGTGTTCGATTCAGTTCAATGGCCTTTTTTGTTGGAAGTCCTGTAGCAGTTCGGGTTTGGGCACAAATGGAGAGCGTGGATTTTTGGGATCCTTGCCACATCAACTACTAAGGTGATGGTCAATGGAGAGCCCGGTGAAACAATATTCAATTGCAAAGGTATGCGTCAAGGAGACTCGCTGTCACCCATGCTGTTCATTCTCACGATGGAGCCGCTGCATCGCATGTTTGAGGCTGCGGTGCTAAAGCAAGTGTTGGAGCCGCTGGCTCGGTCGGGTGTGAGGCAAAGAATGTCAATATATGCAGATGATGTGGTACTTTTCCTAAGGCCGAGGCATGTGGAGTTGGCATCCTGTAGAGCAATCTTTGAAATGTTTGGCGAAGCTTCAGGATTACGCATCAACATGGGCAAATCAGCTGCTCTGTCAATCAGATGTGATGAGCAGACCGTAGCTTGGGTAAGCCAAGAATTGGGATGCCCGGTGGCATCATTCCCGATCAAGTACCTCGGACTACCACTCTCACTAAGGAAGCCGACGACAGGACAATTACAATACTTGGTGGACAATTTGGCAAACCGTTTACCAAAGTGGAGGGCAGCGCTAATGCCAAAGAGCAGGAGGTTGACACTTGTTCAGTCGGTACTGGCTGCTATGCCAATACATGCGATGATGGCGCTAGACCTACCAACAAAGACAATTGCAGCAATGAACAAAGTGTGTAGGGGTTTCCTATGGTGCAAGAGGGCCGAGGCAAATGGAGGCAATTGTGCGGTAGCCTGGGAGTCAGTGTGTGCATCGAAATGGGCAGGAGGACTAGGCATTCCTAACCTCCATTGGCTCAATGTGGCTACTCAAGCGAGGTGGCCATGGTTGAAACGAGTTGATGCTTCCATACCGTGGAGTGAATTATCTATCAAAGTGCCAAAGGAGTCTATGCATCTCTTCCGGGCTACAACTAGAGCCGATGCTAGAGACGGAAGGACAACCTTGTTTTGGGAGGACAGGTGGTTAGATGGCATGAGGGTGCAGGAGTTGGCACCGGACTTGTATAATAGGATCCCGGCAAGGATCAGACGGCGGGCCATGGTTGGTCAGGTTGCAGTAAGTGGCGAATGGGCACAGGCAGTTGGGTTGGACCTTGATGAGAATATGTTGCGGCAGTTCTTGGAGTTGTGGAGTAGGGTGGTGGCATGGGTGTCCACAGAGGGGGAGCAGGATGAGGTGCATTGGTCCTGGGATACGCATGGCCAATTCACCATGAGATCAGCGTATGCAAGCAGATTCTGGGGATGTGAGGAGGTTCCAACATCGAAGCTGACGTGGAAATTGAGGGTACCGTTGGAATGCCGCTTCTTTGCACGGTTGGCCCTAAAGAATCGGTGTTGGACCTCGGACAGGCTAGCCAGGAGGGGTCTACCGCACCAAGACGCATGCCCTTTTTGTGATCAGGAAGAGGAAACAATAAACCACATATTGCTCATGTGTGTGTTTGCCAAGACGACATGGATGGTAGTTGGAGAGGCACTTGGCAGGGAGGACTGGCTGCCGAATCAGGAGGACACACTTGCGGACTGGCTATGTACTAGATGTGTGGGTAATACTACATGCACTAAGGACTTGCGTGCGGTGTTGCTACTGGTCATGTGGGAGCTATGGAAGCATCGTAATGCCATTGTCTTTGACGGTGATTCCCTGTCGATTGCGAGACTCATCAACAAGGTGAAGACGGAGGCCAAAGTGTGGGCTACGGTCGGGCTAATCAAGACGGATTTGGAGGTTTTCTTAGGTAGATTGCATAGGTGGGCTATGAGGGAGGAGTAGGGTAGTGGTGTCGTGGGTGGAGTGGGTGCACGCTGAAAGCCGCACAAACATGTAAATGTAACTTGTAGCGGAGGCCTTCTTTGCCTTTCTTCTTTAATATATGATATGCACACTCGTGCATATTCGAGAAAAAAAAGATATCATACATTATCTAAAAAAGTAGTTAATACATTTCTGTCTTAACTACCATTCATGTAGTTTGATTTTTATCAGTTCATGCTTGATTTGCAGGAAACATTTTAATTGGATTCAGTTGTACAGTTTTGCATAGTATATACTATGTGGGTTGTGAACATTTTTTCTATCCAGGCTGCTAGTTGAAGCAAGTGAAATGACGGTTATTCTGCATGCTGATATGAAATTCACAGGCACATAGACATCTTCTGTGGACAGAAGTCAAATCATTTACTGATGGGCAGACGTACTATACGAAAGCAAATAAAGAAATGACATATAAGATGATATTCTTCATGCAGTATGGTTCTGTAGGCCAATACCCTTTAATGTTGCCCTTTAATTTAGTTATGTTCTGAAATGTAGTCGAGGTATCTGATTGTTTTCTCTGAATTTCTTGGGATATAATACTCTCAACAATTTTATGTAATCCTATATTGTTTTTTTAGAAAAGGAGGAAGACCCCCGGCCTCTACATCTGGACGATGCATACAACCATTTTATTAATTATTAATAGAAGACCTTACAAAGTCATACAACAGTAAGACTAAAGCCACCGTCTAAGCAACATCTGTCACTACTCCTATCTAGTTGATGAAGGGGCACTGATAGTCTGGGCCTAATACCAAACAGACCTTGCAGCCAAACCTATCATCTAAGACCTGAGGTCTCAACCAGGACGCCTGCCGGGTATGGGCACTGTCGGTGTCAAAACTGGCGGATCTCGGGTACGGGGTCCCGAACTGTGCGTCTAAGGCTAATGGTAACATGAGACTGTGGACACGATGTTTTACCCAGGTTCGGGCCCTCTCGATGGAGGTAATACCCTACTTCTTTCTTGATTGATCTTGATGATATAAGTATTACAAGAGTTAATCTACCACGAGATCGTAGAGGCTAAACCCTATAAGCTAGCCTATGGTATGATTGTTGTTGTCCTACGGACTAAACCCTCCGGTTTATATAGACATCGGAGGGGGCTAGGGTTACATAGAGTCGGTTACAGAGAAGGAGATCTACATCCGAATCGCCAAGCTTGCCTTCCACGCAAAGGAGAGTCCCATCCAGACACGGGACAAAGTCTTCAATCTTGTATCTTCATAGTACAGCAGTCCGGCCAAAGTACATAGTCCGGCTGCCCGGATACCCCCTTATCCAGGAATCCCTCAGTAGCCCCTGACCCAGGCTTCAATGACGATGAGTCCGGCACGTAGATCATCTTCGACATTGCAAGGCGGGTTCCATCTCCGAATACTCCAAGACAAATTCCGAACACAAGGACCGTGTCCGGCTCTGCAAGACAAATTTCATATACCACCATAGAGAAAATAATAATCCACGAATCTAATCTGCTGACAACTCTTCATAGCGTGACATCATGCCACGACCCGGCTTTTATTCGAACCGTTTTTTATAGCCAGCCACCGCACACATTGCGAGGCGGTTTCTTAGGCACGTCTTGTCAAAGCAGAGATCGTGTCCCCCTTATCGCGGGATTCTCATCAATACGGGTGTGGGTAACCCAACCGCACCACCAAACGCGGTGAGTGGGGAACGAGAAGGTTTTATTAGGCAAGCGGGGAGGCGCAGAGTTTTATTGTCTTTATAAAGAGGAAAGGCCTCTCCCTTTTTACCCACGCCTTCTCCTTCTGCTCGCCCATTCGCTTTTGCCTGAGCCCTAACGCCCGAGCGTTCATCTTCTCCACCATCGAGGGTTCTTCCGAAAATGTCCGGATCCGGAGCAGGAGGCAAGTGGATGGCCTCTACTGTCCAGGAGAAGGACATCAAGAAGCTTTGGGAGGCTGGGTACCTGACCCAGAAGATCGGCCACCGCCTTCCAACGGCGGGACAGATTGTCCCTACTCAGGAGTCCCATGAGAGGGTCGTGTTCCTTCCTCATTTTGTCCGCGGGCTCGGGTTTCCCCTTCACCCATTTGTTCATGGTGTCATGTATTATTATGGGATCGATTTCCACGATCTATCCCCAAATTCCTTCCTCAACATCTCGATGTTTATTGCCATGTGCGAGGCCTTTCTCCGCCTCGCGCCACACTTCGGCTTATGGCTGAAGATCTTCAATGTGAATCCCAAGGTGGTAAACGGCGAGCACGCCGAGTGCGGAAGTGCCATGGTGAGCAGGATGCCCAAGGTCACATGGCCAACAGGTACTTTCAATGATTCCCTCAAGGAGTGGCAGCAACAGTGGTTCTATATCACTGAACCGCGCGGCAAAAAGTGGGCCGCTATTCCCGAGTTCCGATCCGGAGCCCCTTTGCGGCTTATGTCCTGGCCCGAGAAGGGCTTGAACTGGTGATCATCTCACAAACTGTCGATGATCCAGACACGTGTCAAAGGTATGGAAGATAAGGCCATCAGGCTTGTCGATGTAGTCCAGGTGATGTTGGTCCGCCTGGTTCTTCCTTGTCAGCGCCGAGCCTACAATTTGTGGGAGTATGACCCGGCCGAGCACCAGATCCTGCGAGAGCTTTACGGCTCCTCGCACAAGGACATCTAGAAGGTGCTTTTTAAGTCCGGCAAACCGTGGCCGGACTCCGCCACGGACCGCGGGTACCAACTATCCCGCCCCGCGAGTCCGGTAAGTAGTCATTATATTTTTCCCATCCATATGTTTCATTGTTATATCCTGGGGAAGGTGCCCTAACGTGCATCCCATAACCATCTTAGGGATGGACGAAGAAGGCGGGGCGGATACATTGTCCAGCCCCACTGCCAGAAGAACTGGCCGGACCACTTCTGACGAAGATGCTGGTCCCGGCACCTTACAAGGCGCCAAAGAAAGAGGCCCATAAAGAGGCCAAGGATACCAGGGGCAGCCTGCATCGTCGCGGGGCTTCGGATACAAAATCCGAAGACTCCAATACCCCTCTCTCCTCTGAAGAGGAAGAGGAGGAGGAAGATGAGTCCCCCACGGGGGGAGGAAAGAAAAGGACGGCCTCCTCATCTCTGGAGGCCGAATTGCCTAAGAGGGGAAAAACTTCCTGGCCAGAGGCGTCCACCACGGCTACCGACAGCAGCCCGGAGTGGGATCCCAGGGCCCAGCCCCTGGAAAATTCGTAAGTGCACAAAATCCGAACACGTCTATGCTTCCTGGATTACCAAGGCACAAATAGATTAATTGGTGCCATTCTTTTTGCAGCCCGGCCAGGTCTCATGCCGAACAGTCCTCATCGGAGGATTCGTTGGGCTCAGATGCCCTTGAGAGCGAGACACCTCCGAGGGCCCCTTCCCGAAAGCTCGGACATGGCACTGATGTGTTGTTCCAAAAGGAGCTAAACCAGGAGGGGCGTACCTCGGGGGCCGAATACACATGAGCGGCGGCTCCACTGAGTGTCGATGGCGGGGACGACATTGGATTCGGCCCACAGCCGGACACAGCTCCAGAGACCTTTGAGGCTCTGGGTTCAGGCGGGCAGCTCCCCTTGACTAGAGGAGGTGATCTTGCTCCACCGGCGACCTCTGCCCAACCAGAGGTGCCGGCAGCTTATTGACAATGCTAAAGAGCGCTTCCATCGTTGATGAACATCGCGCCCTTATGGGCGTGGTAATTGAGAAGGTTTAGGCCGCTGAAAGTGGACTGAATGAATCCTGCATCAGCCTTATAAAAGGCTTGGAGGTAAGTTTTTAGGAGATTTGTCATAGTATAGATAGTAGCCCCTGATACATTGTTCGGTGAAAGGAGGAACCAGACAGGGGATCAAATTTCCTCCCTCAGGAGACTCAATGACATGTATCTTTTCCTTTATAAACAGGCGTCTGCAGTGACTGTCGCCTCTCATACTGCGGAAGTATCCGGACTGAAACAGAGTCTGGAGCGGGCCGAAGAAGAACTTGGCCGGGTGAAGAAGCAGTTGGAGGACAATCAAGGTATGTCGGAAACCTTGTTAAGTTTACCACAATTAAGTAGGCGTGCCTAATGAAGGTATATATATTGCGCGATCTAGGGGCGAATGCCGAGATTGAGGCATTGAAGAAGGTTGTGGCATTAGCCGAAAAGAAGGCAGCCGTAGAACAGGCCCTTCGCGAGAAGCACGAGGCCAGGGTCGTTGAAGCTGAACAAGAGCTTCAGGAGGCCGTGCAGAAAAGCGAGACTTTGGAGTAGAGTCTATCATTGAAAGAATCCGAACTCACCCAAGATCTTCAAGCCGTAACTAATGCTCAGGAGGAAGCCCAAGGTGCTTTGAAGGATATTCAGGAGGCGAGGAAGATTGCGGCTGGTAAGGTTTTTTCCTATTTCAAAGCGATTGTTTGTGCCGTAGCGGGAAAAAATCAATGTGACAAATGGACTTCTGATTTTTCCAGGGGCATTTGCGGATCTTCCGCGTAGCATATCTGATGCTGCTCAGTTCTATCGATCTGAGGAGAAGAAGACTGCAGAAAAGTTGTTCTGGTCGCAGTACTTGGCGCCAAATTATCCGGTGCCCTTCGTCGATCAGCTGAAGCAGCTGGTCGAACTGCACCAGGCGGCCGAACTAGCCATGAAGGATCTAATTATCCGGCTATGGCCCGCAGAGCCTATTCCAAGCAGTTACTTTGGGCTCGTGAAGCGAATTGTGAGTGCCTGTCCTCGACTTGACACCATTAAGAGGTCGTTTTGTATAGAAGGTGCGCGAATGGCATTTGCCGCGCGAAAATGCACTGGGGAAAGCTGGATGCTGAAAAGCTGATGAGGGACCACCCGAGGGGAAGGAGCACTGCAAGCCCGAACTATATTATGATGGTGTCCTGAAAGGAGCCCACCTTGTGGCGGAGCAATGTACCAAAGACATTGTATTTCCTTGAAGGCAGTTATGTTGTCCTTTGCAAGGCGGAACAAAGTCACCTTTATTTATGTATTTGCCTATTATAAGAAAGTTTTTCCTCTTGTGCGGCCGTTTTATATGTTAGTCTTGAGAGTTGGCCAGTTGTCGGCTTCTGCCCCCACGTAGGAAATACGGGGGTGTTCGGGATACACCTGAACACTCTTTACCCCATTCTTGGGTCCATAAAGGAGGTGTTCAGCACAGCGAACCAGGCAATCAGACTATAGGGCTTTATCACTCTCACTTGGCCATACGAATTCGAGTATGGTAGGCACAGCCCCTGGTGTTCGGAAGACCGCACGAGGGACTCTAACAGCACCTGATTGCTAGACCGATCCGTCGCACTTCTGCATTTTATGGTGGCATTATGCGGAATAAATCCTTAAAGATTTTACAACCTCTCGAACAGCTGACCAGCTCTCGCCTTATCATGAGAGTTAGTTTTCGGCTTTCTCTACTAAGGTGCTCGTCCGGAAGGACACAATCGCAGTAGTTCTCCCAGTGCTACCTTAGCCGATATTGCGGAACATAAGGTACCAAAACATGGAGCCGGGCAAACCCAACTAATGACCCAAGACATGATTCGGAGCTGATGCATATAGTGCTATAAGTTTGGGGTGCCGAGCGACCGAGAAGGTGGTCGGACTTTGTTGCCATGGTGCGGGTATAGTGAATCCCCTTGGCGTTTTAAGGCATAACACGATATTCAGATGCCTTTTATGACTAAAAATGTCAATGGTAGATGATAGCGGATACGTGTCATATAACTCTACATGATGTATTCAAGTAATACATTTATGCGTATGGGTACTGTTCAGGTTGTAAAAAGGGAGGTATGATGACGTACCCTATGTATGAATCCGAGGTGTGTCCGGATTGCCTTCGGAGGATATGTTCAAAGATTCCCCCTTTGCACGTCCGGGCTGATTTCCTGGCGCCAGTACTATTATCTGCAAAAGAGATCCTGCAAGGAAAATGCTGAGAGACGTATGTGTACCACGAAGCGGTTGAGCCGCAGGGTGTGACCCTTACCAACTTTATGCCGGGGTGTTTGGCTGGTGTCTGTTCGAGCCGAGCTAGCTTGTCATGAAGTAGTTCGGACTCCTTTATTGGTGTCCGAGGGGTTGGCTGCTGAATCGAGGTTCGGCAGGGTGGCACAATTCACTGCTTCTGTGGCCATATGCTTTTCGGCGCCGGAGTGGGGTTTGGCCGTGCCCGTAATTGTGACTATGTCACGTGGGCCTGGTATGGTACCATGTTGAATCTAACCAACGTGGTTCGCCCCAGCGATAGTGTCGAAGACTGACTCTTCGGCATGGTGATCATTCGGTGATCCGGAGACAACCTCTAGGGTGGTGTTTTATAGCGCTCACCGTATTTGATTGAATAGGAGTTTCTTTTGCTCTGTATTGCATTGCTTTGAGACCCCTTTATTGTTTTTGGTATATGACCGGCCGGCGTGTTTGAAGACCTGGGATTCTCTATTTGTATGTTTAGCTGCCGATCCTTGTTTACCGTGGATTTGGCATGGGCGATCGAGGATGCGGTCCAGGCCGGATGGGCCCGAATTGCTTCGCTGAAGTGGCTTTTTCCGTCGACCAGACTGGGAGCCGCGGAATCCGGCGTTGACTGCCGTCTCGTGGGCATCATTATTAGTCTTGGGACGCTTATGTTTGTTGCGTCGATGTTGATGTGTGCTATATTCGGCCTCTAATGTGCCAGGGGTGTTTGCTTTGTTGCGGCGAGCCAGCCAGCTATCTTCGCCCGCGCAGAAGTCGGTAATGAGTGTTGTTAGGGCTGCCATGGACTTTGGTTTCTCTTGGCCAAGGTGTCGGGCGAGCCACTCGTCCCGGATACTGTGTTTGAAGGCTGCTATGGCTTTGGTGTCCGGACAGTCGGCGACTTTGTTCTTTTTTAGTAGGAACCTGGTCCAGAGTCTCCTGGCTGACTCTCCGGGCTGTTGGGTAATGTGACCTAAGTCATCAGCATCCGGTGGTCGCCTATAGGTACCTTGGAAGTTTGTTGAGGAATGCATACTCGAGATTTTCCCAGCTGTCGATGGAGTTCGCCGGCATGCCATTCAACCACTGTCTGGCTGGTCCTTTGAGCTTAAGGGGAGATACTTGATGGCATGTAGATCATCACCACGGGCCATGTGAATGTGGAGAAGGAAATCTTCGATCCATACCACGGGGTCTAGTGTGGCGTCATAGGATTTGATGTTGACGGGTTTAAACCCTTCTGGGAATTCGTGATTCATCACTTCATCAGTGAAGCAGAGGGGGTGTGCGGCGCCTCTGTGCCGGGCTATGTCACGACGTAGTCCGACTGAATCTGGTCCGTTATGTTCGGCCCAACCGGGCTGATTATTAGTGTATCCGGCATGACGGTCATCGTCATGTGCTATGGCGCGCCCCCGTGATCCGTAAATTGATCTTGGTTGTCCTACGTTGTTTTCCAATATATCTCGCAGGTTCTGCGTATTTCCCTGGGCCACAGTGAACTGATGTGGGGGTGCGGGCTGGTATTTGGTCTGATACGCTGTTTTATCCCGGCCACGATGTGGTCGGACAACCTCGTCTTGTGCTGGTAGTGTAGGCTCTACGGGCTCTTCCTCCAGCTGAGGTAGCAACGTGTGCTTTGGGTAGCCCTTGGTGGGGGGCTCGAGTCCGTATTCCTCGGCCACCAGGACCTCAGTCCATCTGTCTGTGAGTAGTTCTTGATCAGCTTGGAGCTGCTGCTGCTTCTTTCTTAGGCTTCTTACAGTGGCTATAAGCCGGCGCTTAAAGCGCTCCTGCTCTATGGGATCCTCTGGTATGCCGAATTCTTCGTCGCCGAGGCTCACCTCGTCTTCGGGGGGAGGCATATAGTTGTCGTCCTCCAAGTATCCGTCCATCGCCTGTTCATCTGGGCTGACCTGTCCGTTATCTTGTTCGGCCTGCTCGAAGGTAGGCTGATTAGGATTGTATTCCTCTTCGGCACCATCTAGGTTGTTTTCTTCTCCAGTGCCGGTGTTGCTGTGGCGGGGCTTAGAGCGGCGCCGATGACGCTCATGCTTTGATTTTCTCGGGTTATCTTCCATTGCCTCATCACCATTGTTTTCTTTGGGGGTGTCCACCATATATATATATATATATATATATATATATATATATATATATATATATATATATATATATATATATATATATATATATATATATATATATATATATCATATAAAGAGGTGGCAGTCCGGCGTCCTGTGGGCGGTGGTTCCTGTTCTTCTCCAGCATCGTCGTCTATACCGTCGATGTCTTCGGAGTCGAAATTAGGCACGTCGGTCAAATCATCGATCGTGGCTATGAAGTGGGTGGTGGGTGGGTAACGAAATTCCTCGTCGCCTGTTTCCCGCTTGAGCCGAACATAGTTCGGCTAGGACTCTCCTGACAGAGAGAGAGTCCTTAATGAATTTAGCACATTGCCAAAGGGGGAGTGCTGAAAGATGTCCGCGGGGTGAACTCCATTACTGGAGCCCAATCGGGCTTGATGTGCCCGGGCACTCGCGGTTCGGAACCCGCGTCCGGACACAGGTCCGGGGGTCCAGTGACGCAGATCCCCTTAATGGCGGAGTCTGTGTTCGGCTCTACCGCCGAAGAGTATGCGGCCTCCGTGGCGGGGTTCATCCACCCGTCCTCGGTCGACGCGATCTGCCCCGGAGTTAGGCCCGGAGCGGCTGCAGGGGCGATATCCCAAATATTGTCCGGTAGCTGATTTAAGTCATGCTCATCATGACTGCCCCGGAGTTACAGAGAAGGAGATCTACATCCGAATCGCCAAGCTTGCCTTCCACGCAAAGGAGAGTCCCATTCGGACACGGGACGAAGTCTTCAATCTTGTATCTTCATAGTCCAACAGTCCGGCCAAAGTACATAGTCCGGCTGTCCGGATACCCCCTTATCAAGGAATCCCTCAGGCACCCACCAGTCTGGCGTGCTCCTCAGCCGGGACGCCTGCCGGGTATGAGGCCGCGCAGTCACCTGCCACCAATCCATCTTCAGAGCTGTACTGCTGCATCTACCTTGCCCGGTCTAGCTGCCGCCGACGCCACCACGACGCCAGACAACGTCACTCTCCTGCGTGAGTCCATCTCCGCGCATCGGGCGCCGAGTCTCCACTGCGCCACGCCACCGAGATCCGCCGTCATCAATGTGCAAGATAAATCACCGCTCCTCCTCTTGTTCCCTCCAACCATCACTTGCTCCAAAACGATGCCCCCAGGAGGGTGAACGACACCGAAAGCACCGTCATCGTCCGATCTGGTAGACTCAGATCTAGGGTTTCCCTCGGAACTTCCCGATCAGGTTGACGTGACCTACAATGACGATGCCTCAAGAAGGGAACGATGTCCGCGACGCCGCCATCGTCCGCCAAGACCGCAGTCAGGCTCGATTTTCATCGGAAGCCACGTCGTCCCGATCTCACAGCTGGCTGGAACTGAGCGGAACCTTGCCATGAAGACATATGGTGCGGTCGAAAATCCGGTTGAGGACCTCCGGCCGCCCTACCCAGCCCCATCACGCACCGCCGGCCGGCCATAGCCGAACCACGATGGATCTGGCTGGGACGCCAGATCCATGGCCATCGCCGCCGCCCATCGCATAGCGGAGAATCCACCGGAGGACCTCCCAGCCCTGGGTTCGCTGGCTGCCGCCGCACAGCCAGGACGCCGCCGTGGCTGCCGCGCGAAGACCCTGCACGAGGCGTCCCAGCCGCCTGATGGGAGATCCGTCGCTTCCCTCTTGCCCTAGCCCTTTAGGCGTCGGGCGCCGCCACTACCGCGGCCAGTGCCGGCGGCAGCGATCTGCCTCGCGAGAAGGCTGGCGGCGCGAGGAGTTAGGTCCCCCTGGCGTCGCCCTGGGTGGCGACGCGAGAGGGTCTCGAGAGGGAGGGGTTCGTGCCGGGATTCGGGATGGACGGAGAGAGGACGTCGGGAGGATTCCGGATCTGTGCTTGGCTGGGCCGGAGGTGGGAGATCAGCAGCTGGCGGCGGCGGTGTTATGACAACTAATCCTATATTGTTATGACAACTAATGCCCTTACGTAGGACAAGTTTCAAGCACATAAACTTGGCATGATTCTGTATATCGGGCTAGTTTCGGACCTGAAAACTAAAGAATTAAACGGAAATATGATAGAAAAGGAACTAACGGCAAAATGCATAGAACATAACTTAAGAAAACAAGATCTAATAGGTTACCACTAATAAGAACATCAGACAAAAGAAGTGCGGGAGCAACAATGTAATCGCAGTGGTTTATTGTTTGTTCCTGCTCACCTTCTTATTCCTTGGTCAATGTGGTGCGATATGGCACGACATGACATAATTTGTCGTACTACGGTAAGGACATGGAAAATAGAGTCGATAAATTTGTAGTCCGAAGAACCATGGGAATCCGACAGAACATGAAGAAGATAATAGTTGGCAAAAATAGTACAAATTTTTCATGGTGCAAATGATGGCATGAACTTACAAAGCGACATAACAAGACGAACTGATGTGTTCACATCATGTCAATGAGAGTAATTGCGCAGAAGAAAAAAATAGAGAAAGAAAACGATGAAAAGTAATGGAACCTTCGGGTGGAACAATACTGGAACTGAGGAACAAGAAGGTGAACAGTGAAATGGACTGCTCAAACAAAGTTGAAAAATAAAGTAGGTATCGAACGAAACGGGGGATGCATTATAAGAACGGTCCATCAAAGTATTTATACAAAATAAATATGTATATTATCTCATATTGAGACGGTTAAGAATCCGCATCCATTTCTTTAACCAATTTTCATCAAAACATCTATTTAGATCACAACGCATACCAAAGGTTGTACAAGGATCCGCGGGTGCGTGCCCCGTATCTGTGCGCCCCTGCGAATTTTCGGAGATACCGCCCCCAGTCCTGAAGGCCTTTCTGAAACACCGAAGGCCACTTTAAATCTGGCAAGTGGATGGTCCTTTATTATCCGAAGATGTCAAGAGAAGCAAGCTGAGAAACATTCAAAAAAAAACTGCTGAATAGTCTAGAAACTACTCCCTCGGTCTCATAATATAAAAACGTTTTTACATTACTAGTGTAAAAACGTTTTTATATTATGAGACGGAGGGAGTAGCTGAAAAATGAAAAAGTGCAAGTTGCAAGTAGCAACGGTTTCGATGACTGTAACGACAATTGCTTGCTGAAAAACTAGGTGGAAAATGAGAAAGTGCAAGAGCGCTCCAGATTTGCTTGCACCGGCGTGGGCCATCGTGCAGGCTCGTACTGAATCCGAGAAGATATTCTTGCCCGCCTGCTGCCCTAACTCGAAGTGATGGCATCACCTCTCGGAAAGGTTCTTGTCTGCTCGTGCTTGGACCTGTACAGTACAGGCAAGCATGTTAGCCAGCCGGAAACTGCGGACCATGACCAGACGAGCCCTAGAAACCACCGCCCCTCAAGTGAACTGGACATCCGTTACAAAAATAATACAAACTGAACATCATAGATCCCTCGATAATGAGCACACTCCTGCCGCTCAAACCTCGAAACGAGTTAGCTGCGTGGATGCCATTTTCTACGGCCCTGGTCAACTCAATCGTGTTATGATATTCTGTTTGTGCGTGGCTAGATTCTGAGCTTGTTGCCCTCGACGTGCCCATGTTTTGTCCAATCCCGTCGAAAAGGAATTCAGCAATCAGCGTTGGATATCATCTACTCCCTTAAACTAAGACCACGACGAGTAAATCGGAACGGAGGAAGTATGAAGTTGTTACAAAGTTCATATGGTGCTTCAAAAAACAAAAAACTAATACTCCCTCTGTCCGAAAATACTTGTCATCAAAATAGACAAAAATGGATGTATCCAGAACTAAAATACAACTAGATACATCCCCTTTTATTCATTTTGATGACAAGTATTTCCAGACAGAGGGAGTAGTTCATATGAAACAACAACAACACACACTAACTCTGCTTCAGAGATCATGCTGGTTCAAACAACTCGTGTAGATCTTCGGCTTCCATCTTCATCTAACCAAGCAAGCCATCGCCTTGAGCATTGCCCTTCTGGTTGTCACCCGACAACACCCCTCAAAGAGAGGTAGGTGTGTCGAATGGGAACACGGTGATCCAAGGAGGATGAAAACTCGTTAACATGCCTTCCGATGAGTACCTCAAACGAACCTCCATTTCATTGAACCCAAATCTTATCGACCAAACAACACCAACGACGACAACCCACCTACACTACTAAAGGAAACCTTATAGATAAAAGCTTAACGGTAGCACGGGTTAAGGGCGAGCGCTACTGCTGCATTACAGTAGTGCGGGCAGCAGACAAGCGTACACGTAAGCCAGTAGCAGTAGCGTGGTCGTGACAAACGGCGCTGCTACTAAGAGGTATCCACACTGGCCACTGGGCTAAGTGTAGTAGCAGCGCGGCCACCAAAAGTGGTGCTACTGCTAAGACCATAGCACTAGCGCGTGTAGCGTGCCCACCATTGCAACTATTGTTGCACTGTGTCACCACGTGGGCCCCTGTTAGCAGCAGCGAGCGACGCTAAGGCTGCACTACTGCTATGGCACTTAGAACTGGCGCCCGTCTTGGACTCGAGCTGCTGCTAATTCAACCTTATCGCCCTCGTGCCCGTCCACTTTCCCACTCCCCTCACTCACTCCCTCTCTGCCTTTTCCATCTCCCGCCATCACCGCCGCATTGCCGCCACCGTCCACCCTCCTCCTTCCTCGTCGGTAAGCTGCCACCCTTCTCCCTCCTCCCTCCTCTCTCCTTTGGCATCCTTCTTCTCGTCATCCTTCCTCCTTCCTCCTCCCTCCTCATTCCGTCACCCTCCTCCTCTCTCCTTCCTCCTCGCCCGGCTGCCCTCCTCTCTCTCTCCTCCCTCCTTCCTCCTCCCGGCGCCATCCTCCATCCTCCTCTCTCTCCTCCCTCCTCTCTCCTTCCTCCTCGTCCGGCTGCCATCCTCTCTCTCTCCTCCCTCCCTTCTCCTCCCGGCGCCATCCTCCATCCTCCTCTCTCTCCTCCCTCCCTCCCTCCTCCCTCCTGCCTCACTCTGTTCTTGTAGAATGTAGGCTTTTTTAATGTTTTTCAAATACAATAGAATGTAGAATGTAATGTTTTAGTAAATATAGGGGTTATAAGATATTTAGTATTGTAGATTATTTGAATAGGATAGAAAATTTTCAATAATGTAGATTATTTGAATAGAATATTTTTTTAGTAATGTAGGGGCAAAAGAACCAAATATCTTTAAATATTTAGTTACGCTTGATGTACAAATGAAATGTTAGGGTTATAAGATGTACTGCAAAAAATTAGGTATATAATTTTTTTTAGTAATTTTTAGTATATTGGACAATTTAATTGTTTGCAGCGAAACTCCGAGTGGCCTATGTTTTGTTGCAGTGTTGATTAATTTCCATTCCGGCAAATTTTAGGCGCTCGATATGTCCTTTTTAGCAAAGGCATGCTGGATTTTTTTCGTGAATTTTAGCATGAGCTGTGCTAGAAAGTAGAAAATATCGAGTGCCCGTGATTTGCCAGAAAGGGAATTAATCAACATTCTGGCAGAACATAGGCCATTTTTATGTCATTGCTCCATATATGTAATGGGTTGACTTTCAGTCTATCGATGCTACTTCAGTGTCCACCATATACTGTCGAAAGGGTCACTTCCTCTTCCTTTTGCTCGTGGTATACCTTGATAATGCACGAGAGAAGGAGGGGCAGCGACCATCACCGACGGTCGAAATAACTATGAGGGGGTGTCCACCATATATAATTGAAATATAAGAGAGGAAGAATCCCGACTGTTGTCGTGGGGGTCGCTTCTCCTTTGTTCCCGTGTGCTAGACATTTTGGTGTAATGCACTCGGGGACAAAGGGAGGAGCGACCATTGTTGTGGTTCTAAGTCTGACAGTAGTGTAGGGGGGTAGGTATGGAGAGACAAGATCCTAGCTATGGAGTAGTTGTATACGCAAGGGATTTACGAGTTCAGGCCCTTCTCTGAGGAAGTAACAGCCCTACGTCTCGGAGCCCGGAGGCGGTCGACTGGATTATATGCGTATGAGTTACAGGGGTGCGAACCCTTTACACTGAGGAGGGGGGTGGCTTATATAGAGTCCGCCAGACCCCTCCGGCCCTGAGTTATGCAGGGTTTAAGATACATTAAGATTGGGCGTTACTGGTAACGCTACACATAAAGTGTTATGATGACCATAAAAGCTACTTAACGACCGACCGTTGGCGTGCAGAGTGACTTTAGGCCTCCTGACTGTCGAGTGGATGGCTTCATGGTCGAGTGGTTGGCTTCATGGTTGAGTGTCTTCGAGTCTGTCGAGTGGAACACTTCTGAGTCGATTGGCAGGTGGTTTCTTCTAGAGATGTCCTTGGGTAGGGTAGTTTGGACAGGTCCATGACCCTACCCTAGGTACACAGCTTCATCATTAGCCCCCGAATGGATCGAGGTTTGAGTGGGGAAGGAGTTGCGAATTCTTCCGACCCATTTTTCGTGCTATGAGTATGTCTTGTTCTGGATCAATGAACTTTAGGTGACGGTACCAACTTCTTTTTCAGTCGCCTTGATCCATTCTTTGTATTCGTCGAGTGAAGTTTTTACTTGGAGAGCTCCGAGCGACAGAGTGGAGGAGATCTTTTATCCGACGAATTGTTCTGCAACCCGCGGATTTAGCGGGATTCGTATTTCAGGAAGCGCGCAGGGCGGAGGAGGCCGCGCTAATCAGATGGGATAAGGCAGGGACGCCTCGATCTCTGCGCCACCTTTTTCGCCACGTATCGCGCATGCAACTGTTGCGGGATTTGACAGGATCGCCCGGGCCTACAAGTCAGTCACTCGGAAGTAACCTCATATAAGGCGCCGGATGTTTTTTTTGAACAGTGCGTTCTCATTTCCTCCTCTCTTCTCCAGATTTATCCGCCGCGTTCGCCTCCGTCTCAGTGCCGCCGCCCGTGCGCGTCTCGCCGGCGATGATGGTGAAAGAGAAGACGGCGGCCCTGGAGAGGGCGAAGAAGGCGACGACGAAGGCGAAGGGAAGGGCGACCAGTCGAGGCGGATCTTCATCGAGGGCCGGCCTGCCGCAGGGCTGGATCCAGGGCAACTGGATCCGCTCGACAATTCGTCAAGAAGATCTTGACGACCTGGCCGATGGAGGACTGATCCCCCATGGATCGGCACGGCTCCCGGGGAAGGAGTTCGAGGCGCAGCCTCAGGAGGGTGAGTGCGTTCTCTTGGCCACCCATGTCGACCGTGGATTTTCGTTGCTGCCTCACCCTTTCTTTCGGGGATTTCTGAATTTCTTTGGGGCGCAACTCCACCACTTCACACCCAACACCATCGTGTACCTTGCTGCTTTCGTGTCTTTGTGCGAGAATTTCTTGGGTTGTCGGCCTCATTGGGGTCTTTTCAAGCACATCTTCACCTGTCGCTCCCAGATGGTGAAAAAGGCCAATCTAAGTGACGAGAGAACACAAGTGATTCAGATGTGTGGGGTCTTGGGGTTCAGTTGAGAGGAAAAAGCTCCTGTCCGACCATGATCCTACCCGACTCGGTCCGTGGATGGCAGTCGACCTGGTTCTACTGCAGAGACCAGCCGACGCCAGGGGAGTCGATTGGGCTCCCTCCTTTTTCCATGAAACAAGTGAGGAAGCCTTCCTCTTTGAAGGTGGTCCTAGAAGAGAAGGCGCAAGTTAAGGTGCTGGTCGAGCGTGTCGTCCAGCTTATCCGTGATGGGGTGACCGGCATGGACCTCTTGGAGGTCTTCCTCCTCCGACTAATCTAGCCGCTTCAAGCTCGAGACCATCCGATGTGGTTGTATTCTGGCACTGAGGACACCACTCGGATCCACCCGGAGGAGATTGACGATGCCACGCTGGAGCGGTGGCTGGCGAGCATCACAGGGAACAAAGACAACCCCCGAGGAGCCAGGAGGATTCCTCCACTTGACCAGTCATACGAAGTAGACAGGATACAATTCTGCATTTCCGACTGTGATCTTGCTTTCTTCATTCTGTTTGCTTAAAATCAGTCAACTGACTTTTGTCTTGTTTGTTGTCTTCTAGGCCACGACTGAGATGTACTCGACGCCCAACGGGGCGCAAGAACAAGCCGAGGAGGGAGAGGCGAGCGGAGGTGAAAGTGAGGAGGAGTGGCAATCTGATGGTGAGGGGGAAGAGGATGACGACGGATCCAGCGAAGAGGAGGAGGAGGAGGAAGTCGATCCTCCTCGCACGGAAAGGCGATCTAAGCTCATTCACGACCCTGCGAGTGAGCGTGGCAAAGCGATTGCGCCCGTTGGGCAATCGACAAAGCTCCCTCGGGCGGCTTCTCTGGCGTCGACTGAGAAAGCGCCGAAGCATCCACGAGCGGCACCATCAAAGCCACCGAAGGCCTTGCCCAAGATGAGAATGGCCATTCCCACTATCTCCGGGTAACATCAGAGCTTGTGTTTTCTCGTTTAGTATGGACGAACTCTTGGTCGACTCATCGACTAACCGACTTGTTTCTGAAATCCGCAGTGCTGCTACCTCCGAGACCTCCGCCAAGAACAAAGACTAGGAAATGGAAGACGCTGCCACCTCCAACCTTGGTATGCTCTTTGAGGTTTTACTTTTGGTCGATTGGATTTCGATTTCAACTTTGGATTTTTCCTGCAACTCCTCCCCATGTCATCGATCTCCCTGATGATGACGACGAGGTGCCCCTGAGGGCAAGGAGGAATAAAAAGGCGCTGGCTGGCAAGACCACTCATACTGCATCAGCGCCTGAGGCATCAGTTCAAGGGGGTGACGATGTCACTCGGCATTCCGTGTCCTTCGCTGTGCCGCTGACGAGTGTCCGGCCTTCGACGCCGACTGCTGATCTGCCCTCCCTTTTTGCCACATACCACGTCCCAGAGGACCAAGCGGGTGCTGCTAAGGAGGCTATACGCCAGGCGGGGATCATGATGGAGCAGGTGAAGGCGATCCGGGAAGCCAGCCAAGCGGCCTATGATGCTAGCTCAGCCCTTCAGAGCAACGTCCAGGTTAGTTGGTCACCGCTTGTTCTGTTAGGATATGCTATCTAACGACTTTCTTTTCGAAGATCTTTGTATCTGTACACCCACTGAGTGTGTCGATTGAATATTTGAATCGGTGGGGGCACGCTGAGTGCACCCACTGGGTGTAGTCCCCAAGACTATGGTGGACTGCTGGCAGTCGACTGTAGTCTTTGTATTTTGAATTTCTTCACTCTAACTTCTTCACTCAGTCTGGTCGGACCATGTCGAATGGAATTTTGGAACCGGTGGGGCCACGCTGAGTGCACCCATGGGTGTAGTCCCCGAGACTATGGTGGACTGCTGGCAGTCGACTGTAGTCTGAAAAACCTGTTTTTTTGGTAGATCATGATGAGACCAAGACTAACTGCTGGCAGTTAGCTATAGAGCTATAGTTTTAGGACCATAACCTCTTTGTCTCTTTCGGCTGACTGATTGGACCTAGTCGGTAGAACCAGTGGGGGCATGCTGAGTGCACCCGCTGGGTGTAGTCCCCGAGACTACTATTGAATATTTTGATTCGACTGTAGTCTTAGAAATGCTACGGGTTTTCTCTTAGTTACTCGGAAGCAACCTCTCTTTGATATCTGTCGACTGATTCTTCGCAGAAATCTTGCGAGCTTGTGGCTCGCTATACAGAGTTGGAAAACAAACACATCCATCTCGACCTTGACTTGAAGCTTGTTCAGGAGAACTTTCAGAAGGCGAAGGACGAGGCAAAAGGTATGATTGGTGAGAACTTGCCAACTATTTGTATCTTTCTGCCTATTCTTGATTCTGATCTCATTGTCATTTTGTAGATAAAATGAAGGAGGCTCTGAAGAAGAAGGATCATGACCTTGCCGCGGCACAGAAGGCGGCTTTGGACAAAATGAAGCTTGCGGAAGAAAAACTGGCTTCAGTCGGTAAACTTGAAGAGGAGAATGCCAATCTGAAAGCTGCTCTCGACGCGGCCAACAAGGAGGTCAGCCATCTGAAGAATGACAAGATAGCTCTGAGTGACAAGGCTAGTGAACTGGCGGGGAAGAAGAACGATCTGGAGGTCTATCTGGGGGGGCTTGCCAAGAAGTTGTTCATCATGCTTGAGGGTAATATCTCCTACCCGACTGACTTGTTATCGTCGACTCATCATAGAACTGTTGGTTTATCTTTGACTTGTGTTTACAGAATTCTTCCAAAACTTCGAGGAGGAGACCAGCCGAGTGGAGACGGGCTTAGATCCCATTAATTCTCCTGTGAAGGATGAAACTGCCATGAACGTGCTCCGACTGGAGTCTCGTGTTGCTGGTGTGGTTGACTATCTCGCTCGACTGAAGGTTGCGGCGTCACGAATCGACATGACACTCTGGCTGAGAGAAACACTTCAAAATGACCTCGAGTCTCTAATGACTCGACTGAATGAAGTTCCAGGTCGAGTGCAAGAATGGAAGAAGTCTTCTGCCAGGTGTGGTGCTGATGTCGCTCTGTCCCTGGTCCGTGTTCACTTCAAGGACGTGCGAGAGGACAAGCTGGCGTCCCTCAAAGTGGCCAATACCAAGAAGCATGACTTCCAATCTTTCATGGAGACCTTCATTACTGCTGCCACTCGGATTGCTGATGGAATCGACCTGGACCAATTTGTCGCGCCTTCCAGTCCTCCACCCGAGGAGTAAGAAAAACTTCTATGCTTTGCCTTAAATTTGCCTCGGAATGCCAAGTGGTTTTGTAACCGACAAACTTTCGCAGGCTTGACACCTGAGCACTTTCGAACCCGTAGGATATTATCTGAACTTGGTCTATCGTTGACTATGCTTGCATTTGCCTTCGAACGAACTTTGTTCTTCATTCGAAATATATTTTAGCGCTTGAGACGCAGCCCTGAGGTGGAGGATCCAGTCGACCCGCTCTTCATCACTCTTGCAGGTAAGGATGGAGCACAGATTGCAGTCGACCTGCGTCCTTGCGGATCAGGATGGAGCGCATGTTGTATTTGTGGCGTAGCTCCGAAGGAGAAGGTAGCAGTCGACCTGCACTTCATCGTCCTTGTAGAGCGCACATTGTATTTGTGGCATAGCTCCCAAGGAGAAGGTAGCAGTCGACCTGCACCTCGTCGTCCTTGCAGAGCGCACATTGTATTTGTGGCGTAGCTCCGAAGGAGAAGGTAGCAGTCGACCTGCACCTCGTCGTCCTTGCAGAGCGCACATTGTATTTGTGGCGTAGCTCCGAAGGAGAAGGTAGCAGTTGACCTGTACCTCATCGTCCTTGCGGATTGGAATGGATTTCATACTTAGGCGAATACTGGACTGCAGCTAAGCCCCCGAGTGGGAGGTTCGCTCTGCACTCGGTTGGATTTTCAAATACTTAGGAGAGTATTGGACTGCAGCTAAGCCCCCGAGTGGGAGGTTCGCTCTCCACTCGGTAGGATTTTCATATTCTTAGGCGAGTACTGGACTGCAGCTAAGCCCCTGAGTGGGAGGTTTGCTCTCCACTCGGTAGGATTTTCAAACACTTAGGCGAAACGGATTCGCAGCTAAGCCTCCGAGTGGGAGGTTCGCTCTCCACTCGGTAGGATTTTCATATACTTAGGCGAGTACTGGACTGCAGCTAAGCCCCCGAGTGGGAGGTTTGCTCTCCACTCGGTAAGATTTTCAAACACTTCGGCGAAACGGATTCGCAGCTAAGCCTCTGAATGAGAGGCTTGCTCGTCACTCGGTAGGATTTTCAAATACTTAGGCGAGTACTGGACTGCAGCTAAGCTCTCGAGTGGGAGGTTTGCTCTCCACTCGGTAGGATTTCAAATACTTAGGCGAGTACTGGACTGTAGCTAAGCCCCCGAGTGGGAGGTTTACTCTCCACTCGGTAGGATTTTCATATACTTAGGCGAGTACTGGACTACAGCTAAGCCCCCGAGTGGGAGGTTTGCTCTCCACTCGGTAGGATTTCAAATACTTAGGCGAGTACTGGACTGCAGCTAAGCTCCCGAGTGGGAGGTTTGCTCTCCACTCAGTAGGATTTCAAATATTTAGGCGAGTACTGGACTGCAGCTAAGCCCCCGAGTGGGAGGTTCGCTCTCCACTCGGTAGGATTTTCAAATACTTAGGCGAAACTGATTCGCAGCTAAGCCTCCGAATGAGAGGCTTGCTCGTCACTCGGTAGGATCTTCAAATACTTAGGCGAAACGGATTCGCAGTTAAGCCTCCGAATGAGAGGCTTGCTCGTCACTCGGTAGGATTTTCAAATACTTAGGCGAAATGGATTCGCAGCTAAGCCTCCGAGTGAGAGGCCTACTCGTCACTCGGTAGGATTTTTTTTACAAACTTAGGTGAAACAGATTCGTAGCTAAGCCACCCACTGGGGGATTTCTCACATAAACAAAAGCAACAATAATCAATGGGAAAATTATAACACTTTTGTCTTTGATAAACAAACTACAGGAGTACTTTTTATTACATCTCATCCGAGTGAGTACTTAAGTGTAAAAGGGGTGGAGCAGGTCCGCATTCCAAGCTCGTGGCTCATCAATCTGGCGGCCGACATTGTAAAGACGGTATGCTCCATTGTGGAGAACTTTGGTGACGATGAAGGGACCTTCCCAAGTAGGGGCGAGTTTGTGTGGCTTCTGTTGATCCACTCGGAGGACCAAGTCCCCTTCTTGGAAGGCTCGACTCTTCACATTTCTGGCATGGAATCGACGCAAGTCCTGCTGATAGATGGTCGATCGGATCATGGCCATCTCTCTTTCTTCTTCTAGAAGGTCGAATGCGTCCTGCCGGGCTTGTTCTGCTTCATCTTCAGAGTAGAGCTCGACTCAGGGTGCATTGTGAAGCAGGTCACTCGGCAGAACTGCTTTGGCTCCATAGACCAGAAAGAATGGGGGTTCGCCCAGTCGATCGATTAGGAGTAGTCCTCAATCCCCAAAGAACTGATGGAAGTTCGTTGACCCATGCGCCTGCTGCATGTTTGAGATCACGCATCAACCGGGGTTTCAGTCCTTTGAGAATTAGGCCGTTTGCTCTTTCTGCTTGTCCATTTGACTGGGGGTGAGCGATGGAAGCGTAGTCGACTCGCGTGACTTGAGAGGCGCAAAAGGCTTTGAATTGGTCGGAATCGAAGTTTGACCCATTATCAGTGATGATGCTATGCGGAACTCCATGTCTGAATATCAACTCTCTGATGAAGCTGATAGCAGTGCCGACATCAAGATTCTTGATAGGTTTGGCTTCGATCCACTTAGTGAACTTGTCGACTTCCAGCAGTACATGGGTGAAGCCGCTCCTGCCAGTTCTCAGTGGTCCAACCATATGTAATCCCCGAACCGCGAAGGGCCAGATGAGTGGAATGGTCTTCAAGGCTGAAGTGGGTTTGTGTGACATATTGGAATAGAACTGACACCCTTCACACTTGTCGACTATCTCCTTCGCCATTTCATTTGCTCTAGGCCAGTAAAACCCCACTCGGTATGCTTTAGCCACAATAGTCCGAGAGGATGCATGGTGGCCATAGGTCCCCAAGTGGATATCGTCGAGAATTATCCGACCTTCTTCTGGCGTTATACATTTCTGACTGGCTCCAGTCACGCTTTCCCTGTACAACTGTCCCTTTATCACAGTAAAGGCCTTGGATCGATGGATGATTTGTCGAGCCTCTTCTTCATTCTCTAGGAGCTCTTTCCTTAGGATATACGCGATGTACGACACTGTCCACTCGGGAGTGATGACCAAAACTTCCATGATCAGGTCGACCACAGCTGGGACCTCAACTTCAGTCGGATCTGTGGCACTTTTTGGCTACGGGGCTTCTTCGGTGAACGGATCCTCTCGAACTGATGGCGTGTGTATGTGTTCCAGAAACACATCACTAGGAATGGCTTCTCTCTTGGAACCTATCTTTGCCAGATCATCAGCCGCTTGATTTTTCCACTCGACCAGTTGCATCTCTATTATGCAGAATCTCTGACAATGGAGCATCGCTGACGACTGTAATGGAATGGTCAGAGAAGTAATAAGCAACCTTCTTCGTGGTCATATAAATCCCATATACAAGCTTCTGATAATGAGGGTATCTTTGCTTTGATGGGGTCAAAACTTCAGAAATATAATATACTGGGTGCTGAACTTTAAAGGCTTTTCCTTCTTCTTCCCGCTCGACCGTAAGTACTGTACTGACGACTTGTCCTGTGGCTTCAATGTAAAGCAGCAAAGGCTCTTTGCTGATCGGGGCAACAAGCACCGGCTGGGTGGAAAGCAGGGTTTTTAGCTCTGCAAACGCTGCATCAGCTTCAGGAGTCCACTCAAACTTGTCTGACTTCTTCATCAGTCGGTAAAGAGGCAATGCCTTTTCACCGAGACGAGAGATGAATCGACTTAACGCAGCCAAGCAACCAGTAAGCTTCTGGACATCGTGCACACGCACAGGACGTTTCATTCGGAGTATAGTACCAACTTTTTTCTGGATTGGCGTCGATTCCTCGTCCGGAAAAGAGAAAACTGAGTAACTTTCCGCCAGGAACTCCGAATGTGCATATTTGATGGATTAAGCTTGATATCATACCTCCTGAGGTTGGCAAATGTCTCTGCAAGATCAGTCAGCAGGTCAGAACCTTTCCGTGACTTGACCACAATATCATCCATGTATGCTTCCACATTCCGACTGATTTGAGTGAGTAAACACTTCTGAATCATCCTCATGAACGTGGCTCCGACATTCTTGAAGCCGAATGGCATGGTGACATAACATAAGCACCCGAATGGGGTGATGAAATCTGTTTTGATCTCATCGGGTCCATACAGACGGATCTGATGGTAACCGGAATAAGCGTCTAAGAAAGACATGCGCTCACATCCCGCAATCGAGTTGACTATTTGGTCGATGCGGGGGAGAGGAAAATGATCTTTCGGGCAGGCCCGATTGATATGTTTGAAGTCAATGCACATGCAAAGTGACTTGTCCTTCTTGGGGACCATGACAACATTGGCGAGCCACTCGGAGTGGTAAATCTCTTGGATAAACTCTGCTGCTAAGAGCCGAGCCACCTCCTCGCCAATGGCCTTTATTTTCTGGACGGCGGACCATCGAAGATGTTCTTTGACAGGTTTCACCTTTGAGTCGACTCGTAGGCGGTGCTCAGCCAGCCCCCTAGGAACACCCGGCATGTCAGAAGGTTTCCATGCGAAGATGTCCCAGTTCTCACGGAGGAACTGGATGAGCGCTTCTTCCTATTTGGAGTCGAGCGTTGTAGAGATGTGAGTCAGAGCAGCACTGGGGTCGGTAGGGTGAATGTGAATCGGTTTGGTCTCCCAGACGACTGAAATGCTGACTCCGTAGCGGGCTTCTTGGCTCGCAACAAATCACTCCGGTCTGCAGTTTTCTGGTATTCCTGCCACTCTTCCGCTGCCATCTGAGCATCGGCGATCTTTGAGCCTTTCTGAAAGCACTCTTCCGCCTTCTTCCGATTGCCAGTAATAGTGATCACACCTTTGGGGCCAGGCATCTTCAATTTGAGGTACACGTAACATGGTCGAGCCATAAAATGTGCATAAGCTGGCCTGCCCAAAATAGCGTGATAGGCGCTCTGGAAATCCACAACTTCAAATGTCAACTTCTCTTTGCGGTAATTTTTGGAATCACCAAAAACCACATCAAGAGCAATTTGACCGAGTGACGCAGTCTTCTTTCCAGGAATGACTCCATAGAAACTCATGTTGCTGGTAATGAGTCTGGACATCAGAATGCCCATCCCCTTCAATGTCTCTGCGTATAGTATGTTCAGGCTACTGCCACCATCCATCAAAACTTTAGTCAAACGAGTGCCTTCGACGACTGGGTCGACCACCAGTGCTTGCCTCCCAGGGGTGGCTATGTGTGTCGGGTGATCAGACTGCTTGAATGTGATGGTGGTCTGAGACCATTTCAGATAACTGGGTGTCTCCGGAGCAACCAGATTCACTTCTCGGTTGATAACTTTCAATCGACTTTTGCTTTCAACGTCAGCAAAAATCATCAGGGTGGAATTGACCTGAGGATATCCATCGTCACTATCTTCTTTGTCCTCAACTTTGTTCGACTCCTTTTCCTTATCTTTGGGCTATTTCCCCTGGAATTGCTAGATCAAGAGACGGCACTGTCGAGTGGTATGTTTCGGGTAAATGAGCTTACCCTCCTCATCTTTCTTCGTGTGGATGTGGCATGGAAAATCCAACACGTCATTTCCTTCCTTGTCTTTCACCTTTTTAGGGTTCCAAGACCCTTTGGGCTTCCCTTTAAACTTTCCTTGAGTCACGGCCAAGGCTTCTCTAGGAGCAGCTGGCTCGGCTTTCCGCTTCTGCTTCTGACTGGAGTTCCCTCCTCCGGTTTCTTGGGCGACTGACTTGTGCTTGCCACTCCGGAGCCGATCCTCTTCTTCACCATTGGCATACTTGGTGGCTATCTCCATCATTCGACTCAGAGACATGTCTCCGGTTCGACCGAATTTTAGGTTTAGCTCTCTGTACTTAACGCCTTCCTTGAAGGCACAAACTGCCTGGTGATCAGATACATTCTCTACCGTGTGATGCAACATGATCCATCTCTGGATGTAATCTCTCAAAGTTTCATTCGACTTCTGCACACAAGGTTACAGCTCTGTCAGTCCTGCTGGTCGCTTGCAAGTTCCTTCAAACGTTCTGACAAACACTCGGGCAAGATCTTCCCAAGTGTAAATGCTGCTGGGTGCCAACTGATTCAACCATGCTCTGGCCGAGCCCTCCAACCTAAGAGGCAGGTGTTTCATGGCCACCTCATCATTGCCGCCGCCAATCTGAACAGCCAATCGGTAGTCCTCAAGCCAAGTGTCAGGCTTGGACTCACCAGTGAACTTACTGACTCCAGTCGCCAACCTGAAGTTGGGAGGAATCACCGCGGCCCTGATGGCTCTGCCGAAACACTCTGGTCCTAAGACGTGCACTCTGCTGCTGGTGGGTACATCTCTGTCGTGACCCCCTTGGTGAGCTCTGTTCCTGTCGACCAAACCTTGAACGATAATGGATCTCGCATCAAAGCATGGTTCCCTCGGGTTGACTGGAATCCTTCGCCCAACACTGTGATGGCGTCTATTATCCTGTTGTTGAGGCGCGTACGATCCACCCCTTGGGGGAGGGGTGGGCACTCGAAGTCGATCATCGCGATCGATTCAGTGATCGTACTGCTCACGGTTCCTGTACTGATCATGCCGATCTCCACGTCCCTCACGCCTCGGGGGTGATCTGGGGCTATGAGACGACTGTACTGTATTTGCAGCTACGGATTTGCTGTGAATCCTATTCCGCGACTGCGATACAACTGAATTTTGATCTCCTGCTGCCCTGAGTAAATCTCTGATCTGCAACAAGCCTCTGCCAGCCTCTGACTGGGAAGGCTGAATTGACTCTGCTATACGGGCCGCAGCTGCTAAATTCTGAATCGGAGTTCGATATACCTGAGTCGGTTGTGGAAAGAGTTGACCTCGACTGGAATCCGGAACCCGTTGCCACGCGCGCTCGTCGAGTGCTCGCTGAAGGTTCTCCAGTCGAGCACGCTCAACCAAGTTGGCCAAGCGCGCATCCTCTAAGGCACGAGCCTCGGGAGTTTCTCCAACGATAGGAGTATGAAGTGCATCCATGTTCCGGCGGTGAAGTTCTTCCCTTTGTAGCGAAGTGAGGGGCTCGGGGAGATACTCCTCATGGGCATGCGACGGATCGCCTCCGCCGTCGCCTCCGTCGGTGCCAGGAAAACCAGGAGGACCGCGTGGTCCATCGACCATCAGAACCTCCGCCGCTGGATCACTGTTGTCACACTTGGATGTAGTCTCTGCGGAGCCAGTCGACAGATCAAACAGGCCGTAGAGAGATTCGTCGGGCTCGATTCCCGCGACTTGGGGGATGGCCGACTAGCGAGCCACCACGTGCCTCACCCACCGCTGAAGCCTCGACCGACCAGAGCGCTTGCGCCAGCGGGAAACGGGGAGGAAGGACGACACAAAGACCGACCGATACTGGGTCGACGGTTGCCGCAGGAGGACGCCGCGGACGCAAGCGCGAAAGTGCGTCGCCCCGCGGACAGGGAGCGCGTTAACGTCGAGCAGAGCCTCCTGAAGCCAAGCGGAGTCGTTGGCGATGAACGTGAGCGCGCCAAGACAGATCTCGCGGCCCTCAACCAGAGCTCCTCCTGAAACCATGATGAAGGAGATTGGAAAAATCGCAACTTCTCCAATAAGTCGCTAAGACACCTGCCCCATGGTGGGCGCCAACTGTCGTGGTTCTAAGTCTGACAGTAGTGTAGGGGGGTAGGTATGGAGAGGCAAGATCCTAGCTATGGAGTAGTTGTATACGCAAGGGATTTACGAGTTCAGGCCCTTCTTTAAGGAAGTAACAGCCCTATGTCTCGGAGCCCGGAGGCGGTCGACTGGATTATATGCGTATGAGTTACAGGGGTGCCAACCCGTTACACTGAGGAGGGGGGTGGCTTATATAGAGTCCGCCAGACCCCTCCGGCCCTCAGTTATGCAGGGTTTGAGATACATTAAGATTGGGCGTTACTGGTAACGCTACACATGAAGTGTTATGATGACCATAAAAGCTACTTAACGACCAACCGTTGGCGTGCAGAGTGACTTTAGGCCTCCTGACTATCGAGTGGATGGCTTAATGGTCGATTGGTTGGCTTCATGGTCGAGTGTCTTTGATTCTGTCGAGTGGAACACTTCTGAGTCGATTGACATGTGGTTTCTTCTAGAGATGTCCTTGGGTAGGGTAGTTTGGACAAGTCCATGACCCTACCCTAGGTACATAGCTTCATCAACCAACACCGACAGTCGAACATATCAAATAGGGAGTGCCCACCATATACACCACACGAGACGAGAGTTTTCAAGAAAAGACTCGACAGACCGAAAGTCAAACCGTGATGAATAATAATGATATGTTGTCGTCAGTTCCTAGTAATTGTCGTCGATTTATAATCTTTGAATTTTGAACAAAGGAAATGTCTTATGATGATAGGATCCCGTAGTGCGAGTACTGATACGATGACCGGGGTTTGTGCGACAGGGAGCCTCACCTGCAAAATCAATTGTTTTTGACCATGAGGCTGGAAGAGACCTTTGATGTTTGTATGGTACGCAACGACAATCGTTCCATCATAATTAATCATCACTTCTGCTTCTTTGATTCAATGTGTAATTTCTGTTTCTTAATTCGACTATTACATCTCGTGCTATGCAATACCATATGTCTTGCAGAAGCTCGGTTTCAAAGACATTGAGAATATGGAGACGAGGAGGGCTCACCTAAGGACTAAACATGGTTATGCATTTTAGGTTAAGTTGTACAATGCGGTTAATCACTCCCGTTTTAGTTTATCTAATTGGGAAGCTCTCTGCAAGGCATATGGATTTGAGGAGAATATGCAAATAACATTTGATATTCGTCCGAAGATGACGATATTGAAAATAATATCGACATTTGGGTGGATGTGGATATGCCTCCAGTTTTGCCTAAATATGAGTTTGTCAAACAAATTTGTTAGGTTAATAATTTATATTTTTAATTTAAAAATATTTGGTGTTCATCGGTACTAAACTTTTTTATTTATAACTGTCAGCTTATTTCTTATCTTCAAGAAATACTCGGAAGGTTGTAGACATGACATACTACAACTATGGCTCCGAGCTTAATCGTGAGGAGAAAGGTTATCTTGTCTCATTCATAGATGATGTTCAGGCCTTTAAGACCAATCACTCTATCAACCCAAATTTTAGTGGATACGTGCCACTAGTCCATTAGTTGCATGATGGTAACTTCATTGCCCAAAACTTGGTATGATCTTGTTAATGATGGAACCTCATTGCATACGTTCTTCTTAAGTAAACTACATTGCTAACTATATATGTTACTATTATGTTCCTCAACAGAGGATCCCGAAGGAGGTTCTGCCTGACATGATGTTTACCGAGGGTCATATGCATATGGTTAGCTTACGACCAACTCTGTCGAAGGCTTACCACAGTGCATACCCAAATTCTTTAAACGATCGAAGGCTCAATATCAAAGAATGGTGTAAAGTAATGAATGTGCACAAGAAACTAATTGGAGACAACATGAATGTGCGCAAGCCACAAGTTGGAGATAGGTGTATCTCCATTCTCCATTATGGAGATGGACCATTTTACCTGTTTTATGATATTTTACCTAGGAGATAGGAGTAGGTCCTAGGTATTAAGAACAATTAGTTAGTGTTGATTGTAACTATGATTATGATGAGGAGTGGTTATTATGTGCTACAATGTGTTAGAGTTAATGAGGAGGAGGAGGAGTTGTGATTATGACTACTATGATGATGATGATGATGATGATGAGGAGTTGTGATTATGACTAGTGACCAACTTGTTATAAGACTCATGGACGATAATGATGATGAGGAGGAGTTGTCATATGACTAATATTATGATGATGATGATGATGATGATGATGATGTGTTATTACATCATTGGGTGAAAGAACCGCGGATTAGATTCAAGCGGATGGTTCCATCCACTTGATCTAATCCGTGGTTCTTTCACCCAATGATGTAATAACTCATTATGACTAGTGATGATATAACAATCTCTAAATTGCTACTGTATGAAAACTTGTATAATGGTGTATGAATACGACATAAAAAAGAAATGGAATACGTAATAATAGTAGTAGTGCGGGGCGAAGCTGTGCTGCAAGTAATTAGCAGTAGCGTGTTCTCTGGCCCGCGCTACTACTAACTGATTTATCAGTAGCGCGTTACAACCAGCGCTACTGCTAAATGTTAGGTGTAGCACCGTAGCTGTAGCGCATGTCCCCGCGCTACTGGTAGGCCATTTACCCATGCTACTAGTAGGATTTTCCCTAGTAGTGCTACCTTTGGTCCCTCCGTCCAGTATGAAGCTCCTGGAACGACGCTCAAAGAGGTACAACTCGCATCGCCATCATCGTCCGATCCCAAGGGAATCATGGGTTTCCCCTAGACTTCCCCGTGTAGGGGAGCAGTTAGAATGCCTCAATGATGCCTTCTAGAAGGAAAAAACACATCCGCGTGCGTCGCCATCGTTTGGCTCGGGTCACGACCGGCAACGGGGTCTTTACCCAACATTGCACCACCAACCACACACTCGGGCTTGGAGAGAAACTGGCCATACCACCACCATAGCCACACGCCTGACGATCGTAAGCCCAATGCGCCCGATGAACGTCGCATCCACCTCCAGATCTAGATGCCGCACCCTGATCCGCCACCTGTCGGGCCTTCCGGAGCCCAGCGAGCACATGTGTTAGGGCATATTTCTCCCTTGGTGGTTTTGGTGATTGATGACAATTCATTTGCGGACTAATCGTGTGCATTCAGCATTTAAGATAATCTATCATATGGCACAAGACGATTGGAGGCCCTCTTTAAAGAGAAGACGATTATTTTCCTACATTTCCTTTCGGTGGATTTGAGTCGTAGGAGAACCATACTATTAAGAGAGGGTCCGCTTCGAAAAGGTTTGGGTGGAATCAACACGTACACGTATTCATTTGCACCCTCGTTTCTTTCCCGCTTCGATGGAGTTGTTCCCTTGTTCCCTTTGTATTGATCCTAAAGGCCCTAAGCGGTAGTACCGCACATGCGAGCGGTAGTACCGCTTGTTGGTGGCAGTACCATGGTCTAGTGTTACGTGTGGTACTGCTATGTCTGGGGATGTGAGTTTTCGTGTCGGTTTGCACGGTAGTGGGATGGTAGCATGTCCGGTAGTACCGCCCATGCACTATCGCTCCCCTTAAGGATTTGACGCAAGTTTTCTCAGCAGCTGTAGGGCGGCAGTGGGAGAGCGGTAGTACCATTGTTGCGGGACTACCTCTCCTCATCTATTCTGCCCCACTGTCTTAGTACCCTGAGCTACAACCCCAATGGTAGTACCGCTCCAGCGGCACTACGAGCTCATGGTCTCACACAATTGCACTGCTCTATGTGCATCCCCCCCCCCCCCCCCGAGCGGTAGTACCACTCCCCTGAGCAGTAGTACCGCTTGGTGCAGGCTGAGAGCAAAGTAACAGTTGGAATCTTTCCCACTATATAAAGGGGGTCTTCTTCCCCAAGAAGACTTACCTCTTCCTCTCCATTGTTGCTCAAAGCTCCATTTTCGCCTGATCTCTCTCCCTAGCAAATCAAACTTGTTGATTTTCTAGGGATTGGTTGCAAAGGCCCTGATCTACACTTCCACCAAGAGAAGTTTGATCCCCCCCATTAATCCCTTGCAGATCTTGTTACTCTTGGGTGTTTGAGCATCCTAGACGGTTGAGGTCACCTCAGAGCCACAATCCATTGTGGTGAAACTTTGTGATGGTGTTAGGAGCCTCCAATTCAGTTGTGGAGATTGCCCCAACCTTGTTTGTAAAGGTTCGGTCGCCGCCTTCAAGGGTATCACTGGTGGAATCACAACATCTTGCATTGTGCGAGGACGTGAGGAGAATACAGTGGCCCTAGTGGCTTCTTGGGGAGCATTGTGCCTCCACACCACTCCAGTGGAGACGTACTTCCCCTCAAAGGGAAGGAACTTCGGTAACACATCCTCGTCTTCACTAGCTCCACTTGTGGTTACTTCTTACCTTTACTTTGTGCAAGTTTTACTTGTGTTGTGTCCCTTACTTGCTTGCTTGACTGTGTTGTTGTCGTTGCTAGCATCATATAGGTTGCTCACCTAGTTGCATATCTAGACAACCTGTTTGTTGCTAAACCTAATTTGTTAAGAAAAGCAAAAAATTTGTAGTTGCCTATTCACCCCCCTCTAGTCAACCATATCGATCCTTTCAACATGGTTGCCCGCCCTCACGCCAACACTTGTCGCCGCACCACCAACCCACCCAACCCACCCAAACCACCACCTCCAAGACGGTGTTGCCACTCTGCGACCGCGCCCACCAGCCCCTCCCACTATGTTGCAGCTCCAGCTACGCGCACACACTTCCTGGCGTACATAGAAAATCAAGCCATGCAACCAGATCAACCGCATGTCAAGGTTCAAGTAAACAGTACCGAAAACATAGTACAACACTGACCAGCAGGAGGGAAGGACTCGATGGCGATAGTAAAGGTTTAAATTGGAGACAAGGAGCGGACGATGACAGCTAGGAAGTCTTTGTGCACGTGCCCCTAAGGACTAGCGCCCCGGAGCCGTAGTCGTTGCCGTTGAATCCTTGAATTGATCCGAAAAACTTGACACCACATATCTGTGTTGCATATGCATGATGAGAAATTCTAACTTCACCGCCCCGAGGAGCTGACAGGAATCTACGTCGGTGCTTCATCTATGATAACCAACAAGTATAGGGGATCGCAACAGTTTTCAAAGGTAGAGTATTCGACCCAAATTTATTGATTCGACACAAGGGGAGCCAAAGAATACTTGTAAGTATTAGCAGTTGAATTCTCAATTCAACCACACTTGGAGACTAATTATCTGTAGTAGCATGATCAGTAGCACAGTAGTATGATAATTTGGTGGTAGTGGTAATAGCAGCAACAATAACGGTAACGGTAGCAGCAACAGTCTTGTAGTAGTTGTGAAAGTAGTAGCAATAGTAGTAATTTAGCAAGAACAATTATGTGAGAAGCTCGTAGGAATTGGATTGGTGATAACGTTGGATAATATTCATCATATAACAGTCATAAACTAGGGCGACACAGAACTAGCTCCAATTCATCAATGTAATGTAGGCATGTATTCCGTAAATAGTCATACGTGCTTATGGAAAAGAACTTGCATGACATATTTTGACCTACCCTCCCGTGGCAGCGGGCTCCATAAGAAAACTAAGGGATATTAAGGCCTCATTTTAATAGAGAACTGGAACAAAGCATTAACACATAGTGAATACATGAACTCCTCAGACTACGGTAATCACCGAAAGAATCCCAATTATTGTCACCTTGGGGTATGCGGATCATAACTCGTAGCAGATGCATATAACTTGCATGGTAGGATCAAGAACACAAATATATTCATGAAAACATAAAGGGTTCAAATCTGAAATCATGGCACCCAGGCCCTATTGACAAGCATTAATCATAGCAAAGTCATAGCAACAACAATCTCAGAACATAGTGGATACTAGGGATCAAGCCCTAACAAAAACTCGATTACATGATGAATCTCATCAAACCCATCACCGTCAACAAACCTACTAAGAAATTACTCACTCCCGGTGGTGAGCATCATAAAATTGGTGATGGAGGATGGTTGATAATGATGAAGACGAAGACGGAAGATCCCCCTCTTCAGAGCCCCGAACGGACTCCAGATCTGGCCTCCCGACGAAGAACAGGAGGTGACGGCGGCTCTGTATCGTAAAACACGATGAAACTTTCTCTCCAATTTTTTTCTCGGGTAATAGGAAGTTATAGTATCTAGATTAGGGTCAGCGAAGCCACGAAAGCCCCACCACCCACCAGGGCGCGCCTGGGTGGGGGGGGGGGGTAGATGTGCCTTGGTGCCTTGTGGGCACAAGATGGCCCCCCTCTACCGGATCTTGGCTCCAATATTGTTTATGCATTCCATAAAAAATCTCCAAAAAGTTTCGTCCAATTCCGAGAATTTTTATTTCTGCACAAAAACAACACTATGGTTGTTCTGCTGAAAACAACGTCAATCCGGGTTAGTTTCATACAAATCATGCAAATTAGAGTCCAAGACAAGAGCAAAAGTGTTTGGAAAAGTAGATATGACGGAGACATATCAACTCCCCGAAGCTTAACTCATTGCTTGTCCTCAAGTAATTCAGTTGACAAACTGAATATGATAAATAAAAACTTTTACAAACTCTTATGTTCTTGTGTTTATATATATGCTTAAATAATACCCAGGTTTTCAGCAAAGATTATAACTAACCATGCAAATGATAACTCTTATAAATTATATTCGGTTATATCAATGGCATAATCAACTAGCGAGCAATAATATTTTTTTTCAAATGCCAACACTTTGTCAAAACAATCATGATATAATATGATAATAATGGTACCTCGCTGGCCCTTCCCGAGACCGCAAAACAAAAATGCAGAGCACCCTCAAAGTTCAACAATCGACTAAACATTGTAATTCGGTAGAAGACAACCAGTCATGATGCACACAACATTAACTATACACAATACATGAGAATGACAATAGTGCTCTCAGGACTGGCGCTTGTTTAAGAAGGTGATGACTCAACAATAAAAATTAAATAACATAAAAGTAACTGGATAGGCCCTTCGCAGAGGGAAGTAGTGATTTGTAGAGGTGCCAGAGCTCGAAGCTTAAATCAGAGATAAATATAATTTTGGGAGGTATACCTTTCCTGTCAATGTTACGACCTAGAGTTTTCAAGATCTTCCATGGTAAACAAATTAACGGTGGTTCCCAAGCGGTAGAAGTAAAGTTTACTCCCCTCCACCAACAAAAAACAAGCCATGGCTAGCCGAATCCTTGTGGCCCTCCATACCAACAACTGTCCGGGGGAGTTTGTTTTATTATTATTGCAATTTTGATCATGGGGTTCGGCATCCCGATTACCGGCCCCTCTCGTGCAAGGACGAGTGAATAAGCACTCATCATGAGAATAATCCGCTTAGCATGGAAGATATTGATCGTCCCTTGTCGCTCCATGAGCGGTACGGGCACACAAAACAAATTTTCATTTGAATATTTAGAAGTGGCACATGCAAATTCACTTGGAACGGCAGAGTAATACCGCATATAGGCAGATATAGTGGACTCATGTGGAATAACTTTGGTTTAAGGGTTTTGATGCACAAGCAGTATTCCCGCTTAGTACAGGAAAATGTTAGCAAATAGGTTGAGAAGCGACCAACTAGAGATCGAAAACGGTCATAATCATGCATTATGAATAATTAACATTGAATACTAGCATGAGTAGGATATAAACACCGTGAACATAAATATCATGGAGGCTATGTTGGTTTTGAATCAACTACATGCGTGAACATGTGCCAAGTCAAGCCACTTGAAACATTCAGAGGAGGATACCATATCATTATACTACATCACAATCATTTTAATGCATGTTGACACCCAAGATAAATCATTATCCACTCCTAGCTACTTAAGCATGGCATGAGCAACTATAATCTCTAATTGTCATCATAAACATGTTTAATCATAATATGCTGAATCATGGATACTGCGTTAAATATATTTATAAAAAAAAACAAGTTGAGTTCATACCCGATTTTCCTTGCCTCGGTCACTTCATCAAATATCGTCATTATTGCCTTTCACTTGCATGACCGAAGAATATGTAAATAATAATAGTGCAAGATTGTTGTGTACTAATCTGGAATCTGCAAACATTTTATTCAAGGGAGAAGACAAGGTAATATGGGCTCTTTGTTAGATCAACAATAATGCATATGAGAGCCACTCAACATTTTCATCGTGGTATTATCCTCGCAATGACTCAATGAAAGAAAAGAATTTCAGAGAAACACACTGAAATATTTTTGGAGATTTTGTTTTTTCTTGGAGAAAGCAAATTAAAGAAAGAAAACAAAATGAGAAAAACTATTTACACGGGAAAGCTCCCAACAAGCAAAAGAGGAACATGAAATCTTTTTGGATTTTCTTTTAATACTACAACTAATTCAAACTAGAAAGAAATACCAAAAAGAAGCTAGAAATATTTTTGGATTTTCTCAAAGTTTTTCAAACACATAAGAAGAATGCGAAAAAATAAAACTAACATGGGTTATACAATGAAAAAGGATGAACATCGACAACTGGAACGAAGTCTGTGAAGATGAATGTAATGTCGATGGGAAATACGTACTCCCCCAAGCTTCGGCTTTCGCCTAGCTTGGTAATCACCATCGGTGGGTCTGGGTAATAATCAAAGTGGTAGCTCGTGGAGGCTCTTCGTGCCTCCGCCTCGGCCCGACGAGTGGCTTCTACTGCTGCGTTGTACTCGCGTGCCTCGCTCTCATAAATGTAATATCTTTGTTTACTCTGAAAGTCAAAAAGCACAAGCACATGAAAAATAACAGATACAATGTTCTCCTTATTAAACATTAAGTTATAGTCATAGTTCTGAGCTTTATACTAAATAAACTCATGTCACTGCATTGCATCAAACTACTTGGAACTCAAAGAATTCAACATGCAAGCTCATTTTTTGTAGCACCAAGAGCAGCTAATTATGCAAAATATAATCCACTAGAGCAAAAACTAATTGGAGAAATGGAGTCACATATCAAGTAGCAATCCCCCAAAATAGTTTCGAATATGGAGCTCTGAGCAAAGATATCGAAATCTCAGCTTTGGGAGCAAGAACATGAGAGAGAGAACTACCGGTTTTTTTTTCTAGAGGTAAGAGACGAAGTGGGCTAAAGGGATAAGTGAGGGGGCCCTATGGGGCCCTCCACCCACCAGGGCGTGCCTTGGGGGGCGGGGGAGGGGGGGGGGGGGGTAGGGGGGGGGGGGGGCAGGGCACGCCCTGATGCCTTGTGGGCACCTGGGGCATCCCGCTGGGATGATTCCAGTGCCAAAATTCTTAAATATTCAGGAAAAAAATCATGTAAAAATTTCAGGTCATTTTTGAGCACTTTCATTTTTGGGCACGTTTTTATTGCACGAAAAATTCAGAAAACAGGATATTCATGACATTTTATTGCATTTAACTAAAAATAGCTGAAAAATTAAAGTGAGTACAAAAGGTTGTGCCTACTAAATTCATCGACCACATGCCTCTCAAAAACAATCCATTAATAAGGTTGATCAAGTCTTATTAACAACCATTTTTTATTAGCATGAAACTAAAGAATCTTCGTAAAACACTAAGTTACCTCAACGGGGATATGCATCTCCCCAACAATAAGTGTCTCACATTTCTTGCTAACAGTAGGAAGAGGAATTTGTAAGCTTCCAATAGTAATTGCGAGAGTCTTTTCAATAACATGAATACCATTTACTTGAACTGTTTCTTTGGAAAGTGCACCGTATGTTCAATACCATCGATATGAAAAGTGACTTTGCTTTTGTTGCAATCAATAATAGCCCTTGCGGTATTCAAAAATGGTCTACCAAGGATAATCAACATGTTGTCATCCTCAGGCATATCAAGTATAACAAAGTTTGTTAAGATAGTAACATTTGAACTACAACAGGCACATCCTCACAAACACCAATAGGTATGGCAGTTGATTTGTCAGCCATTTGCAATGATATTTTCGTGGGTGTGAGTTTATTCAAATCAAGTCTTTTATATAAAGAGAAAGGCATAACACTAACACCGACTCACAAATCACATAAGGCAGTTTTGACATAATTTCTTTTAATGGAGCATGGTATAGTCGGTATTCCTGAATCTCCTAGTTTTTTAGGTACTCCATCCTTAAAAGAATAGTTTGCAAGCATGGTGGAGATTTCAGCTTCATGTGTTTTTCTTTTATTAGTGACAATATCTTTCATAAATTTAGCACAAGGGGCCATCTTTAAAATATCAGTCAAACGAGTATGTAAGAAGACTGGCTTAAGCATTTCAGCAAAGCATTCAAATTCTTCCTCATCCTTTTTCTTAGATGGTCTAGTTGGAAAGGGCATGTGTTTTTGCACCCATGTTTATCTTTCTTTACCATGTTTTCTAGGAAACTAGCAACAAAATCTCTCTTCTCATAACGTTTATTTTTAGACGGTGAGTTATCAAGATCAACAACAGGTTCTATTTCAACATCATTATCTGGTTCTTTGTAATTGTCTGGTTGAGTGTCGACGTGAACATCATCATTGCCATTATCATCATCACTAGGTGAATGTTCATGATCAGATTGAGTTTCAACATCAGAAATAGAAACATCATTAGTATCCTCAGATGGCTTTCCTGCCTCGGGTTCACTAGAAGTATGCAAAGTCCTATCTTTTTCTTTTTCTTTTTCTTTTTAGAAGGACTAGGTGCATCCATATTAATTCTTTGATAGTCTTGTTCAATTCTTTTAGGGTGGCTTTCAGGAGAAAGTGGCTCCTGAGTCATTCTGCCTCCTCTAGTCATTACTCTAACATCATGATCATTCATATTAGTGTTCATTTCATTGAGCAATTTGTCAGATTACGGGTTCCGCAAACCCTTGAGAGGTTTGAACTCTGGGGTGCGTGCGGAGATCTCAACCTACCCAACCTGCCTACTTGTGATCCTCCTAAGCCTAGCGCGTCAAGGTCGAAGAGACAAACAAACACAATAGTTTGTCCTGGTTCGGGCCACCTTGCGGTGTAATATCCTACTCCAGGATTTTGGTGGATTGCCTCGGAGGGCCAAGGATGAACTAGTACAGTGGATGAACTGGCCTCAGGAGGTGAGGTGTTCTTGAGCTCGAGGGAGCTGGTGAGGTGTGAGCTAGTTCGGCTTGTCCTGCCTCTATGGTGGTGGCTAGTCCTATTTATAGTGGCCTCGGTCCTCTTCCCAAATGTTGGCGGGAAGGGATCCCACAACGACCGGATTTGAAAGGGGACAAGTAGTACAGCTTATCCTGTCAAAAGTAGTCTTCGCCTGTGAAAAGCCTCTAGTCGTGACGCTGCGGTGGGCTCGTCGATAACCTCCGTCCTGCCGTCCTGGCGGTCTTGGTATTGTTGCACCAGAATGGAAACCTTTGGTTGATTCCTCGGGACTCCGTGCCTGCATCTTGCCCCCCTTGCACCAAAGAGGAAACATGCGCTCTACGCCTGCCTGGCGCCCGCCTGGCCTTGGTCGTCATGGCTCACGTCAGCTGAGCCTCGTGAGGTAAACCTTGCGTGGAACTATTTGCCCCTCGGGAGCCAGCCAGGGGATGCCGATCTCCTTGGGGGTATTGGCGTCCTCCGCCTCGTGAGGCTTGGCCCCTCGCGAGGGTCTTGAGTTATTGATGTTGAAGCTGGGTCGTACCAGGCCGTCAATGGAGCCACGCAGTGGGCTGCAGGCAGGCAGGGCTGGCTATCCCCATATCCAGAACGCCGATAGTAACCCCCGGGCCCAAGGCGTGATCAGACTTGGCTTCCAGGTGAAGACAAACGGCAAGTGCGGAGCGCCGTGGGCCCTAACCGCCTGCGACCTTGATGACGCGTGGCGATTGATGGGACGTGGGCGACTCCACTTCCCCACGCTACCTCGGCAACTGTTCGACTTGACGGGGCAATGCGGCATGCAGAAGATCATGATGGCGCGAGGTCGTGGACGCCGGTGGTTGGCCTCCCTTGGCTATCAATGTGATGGAGGGGCAGAACCCCTCGCCCGTCTCTCCTTCGTCTTGCTTCCGCTTGCTTCTCCTCTTCTCCACCTTGCTCTCATGGTGTCCCTGGGAGGTTTTCAGTGGCCGAGAAGGGGAAGGCTTCCAAGGAGGGGCCTGCCACTCCGCCTCCCAAGAGAGGTCGCGGTCGTCCCAGCAAGCATCCCGCGGCGACCCCTAAGGGGCGCGGGCGTGCACCCCCAGAGCCGGCACCCCTCTTTGTGCCCGCGATGGCACCTCTTCTCACGGCGGGGGCCACCAGCTTCGGAGCAACCCCCATGATGAAGGGAGGCACGCCATGATCGTGCGCCTGCCTCGGACGCGCTTCTCTTTGCTGGACGTGCTCCCTGAATTCATGGTGTGGTCGGAGAGCCCAGCCGACACCTCACTCCGGCTCCCTCATTTCTTCTCCGGCAAACTTCCTTCCTCAAGGCTTGATGGTCTCTAGCTGCAGGGGCGACGGCTGCTGCAGCAGGGCGTCGTGGGTTGGTGCCGAGGTTTCCACCTTCAACAATGTGGTCCTGACCCGCGGCTGGCAGATTTTTGCCCGTGCGCGTGGCTTGGGCGGAAGGTGTACCCTCCACTTCAAGTACGACGGCCTGGCGACCCTCTATGTGAGGGTGTTCATGGAGGACGGCCGCCGCGTGGGGTGCTGCCCGGAGGATGGTAGCGATGACGATGGTGGCGAAGGCGAGCTTGGTCTTGGCGACGCACGCTCCTCCTCCCACGATGGCAGCTCTTCCTCGGATGAGAGCTCGAGTAGTGGCGACTACGACCAGCCTCCGCGTCATCGTGCTCGGGTCGAGGATGTCGGTGGTTCGTCCCGTCGCGGCGTTCTAGTGAAGCTGGAGAGGAGCTCGGTGTGAGGCTGGGGGCCAGCGAACTTGGACTCAAGACCGGCAGCCCCAGGTTGCCTATGGGAGAATTGTTGCAGCACCGGGCCACCTTGAGGCGCTGCTTGAGGATGCGGCGCTGGTGCCGAGCTCGTACGCCTTCAGGCCCTCTTTGTTTAGCCTTTTCTTTCTCCTGTAATTCGAAAAAAAAGATGTACCCTGCAGGGGCATGTAATGAACTATGGTAGTTATGCCCTTTATGCTACGCTTGCTATCTTGGTGCTGTGTTGCAAGTTTGCGATCTGAGTAAGCTAAGGTAGGAAAACTTAGCTTGGTATGTGTGTAGTAGTTTTCCGCCTCACAAAAACCTGGCCTTAGGTACTCGACGGGCCCCCCTTTCCCGGGCATCCATGGGTGCAGACCCCGGAAGACGCCTTGGGGTCTCAGGAGCCGTTGCAGGGCTGCCTTCAAAGGAAGAGAAAAACTGACGAGCGGCTCACTCCCCCTTATGCGAGCCCCCTACCATAGATTAGCTCGGACTTGATGCACCGCGTCGCGCTGCCCGGGGGGGCACGGATATGGGGGATGCTGGTGCCCATGAGCTTGATCGAGGGCTCCTCGCAAGGATGAAGCCGAAGCACTAGGGTTTCGGCGCGGTGCATGCGCGCGAGGGGAGGCCCAAGGTGCACACACCTACCTAGCCCCACGTGCGAGGCGTGCGAGAGGAATTGATGGGCGACTGCCACCTCTCTCATGCCCCCAGGCCAAAAACAGCTCAGGAGAAGGAAACAACTCGAGGAACCAGAGTTCAAAAATACCAAATCCATTCAAAGGTCACTAAAAAACTGCAAGAAACTTCAGAAAGCAAATGAACAGCCTCGTCCGGCACCTAATCTAGTCTTCTCACCAGCGCGGAGCTAAGTGCTGCCACTAAGACGTGGGAGGGAGCCCCCATGAGGCCCTAGGGCGACTATTAGGAGACTCCGGGGCGTGTACAACCCCACTCATTATTATGTGAGAGTGTCACGAGCAGAGACCTTCATAGTCCGGAGCCTTGCTTCACAGGCCGGAGCCTTTCTTCAGGGGTAGAACTTCCGGAGGTCCTGTGTCTCCAGGCGCGCGGCACCAGGCCTGGAGACACAGGCAATCCTAAACGGGCCCTCCCACATGGGAGAGAGCTTGTGCAGCCCCTCCCTGGAGAGCACCCAACTCAGGACGAGGTCGCCCACCTCTAACGTCCTGGAGCGGACGCTGTCGGATTTTGGGTTCCGGCAGACCCTCTACATTCGAACACTGGGGTGCGCGTGGAGATTCGACCCTCTGCCTACGTGCACCTCACCGCCTCGCTATGAACTAAGCAATTAAAGGAACAACACAAGAGACACAGAGTTTATACTGGTACAGACCACCATTGTGGTGTAATACCCTACTCCAGTGTGTGGTGTGGTTGATTGCCTCTAGGGCTGATGATGAACAGTACAAGGAAGAACAGCCTCGCGAGGGTTCATTCTTGGCTGGTGCGATGAACTGCTAGGGGGAGTTCAGTCGCTCTCTCTACTTGTTTCTAGGTGAGGATCCGATTGATTTCTCGATGCCCCTACCTTGTGGGTGGCTAGTCCTATTTATAGGCAAAGGCCCTGGGCCTCTTCCAAAATATTGAGCGGGAAGGGCGCCAACAATTGGCCATTTTGAAGGGGAACATCTAGTACACTTATCCTGACTAAAGTTGGTCCTCGCCTGCCAAAGGCTCTGGTGCTGACGCCGGCTTGGGCTCCATGATGACTTCCATCCTGCCGTTCCGCTGGTCTTGGTCTTGTTGCACCGAAATGGATGCCTTTGCTTGATGCTCTCGCCTGCGCTTGCTCCCTTTGCACCAAAGAGGAAAGAAGGACACTAAAGCCTTCCATTGGGAATGTTGCTATTTGTGGTGCTTATCATTGATACAAGCTTTCTCCATATCCTTCTCGATGAAAGAAGTTTTCATATCTTCGTTGCTCTCAAACAAGCAATTGTTTTTCGTTAGTGGCAGAATTTCACTTCAAGCGTTGAGATGTTTCCATAAGCCCACTACAAGTTTATTCGTTTCGTTGTTGGTTTTTCAACAACTCCGTTCAATTCTTCTTTGCAAGGGCGCTTTCCAAGCTCACTTGTGGCAGAAGTTGGCATTTTCTCCTCCATCTGTTATTCCAATGATCTATCTTCTATTCTTTCTTCCTGAGGCATTGTGATGTTGCTCTTTTCACTCATCATCTCGATTGTGAGGATCGTGTTCTTTCGTGCTCATCCATTTAACCGGAGTGCTGTGTCATATCTTCAAGTTCTTTCATCTTCTCAAGTTTTGCCTCTCTTTTCAACCTGAGTGCTGTCTGAAATCCTTCTTACCCCTTGTGCCATTCCTTCAATAGTTCTGGAGGCAGTGTGTTGTTGATTTCATCAAGTATCATCCCATCTTCTCAAGTTCATGTTCAATTTCTTCCATTTACAGTCGGAGTGCTGTCCAAATTATATCATTCTTATTCATTCTTATCTCGTTTCAACCAGAGTGGTTTCAATTCCTTTTTGTCCATTAAACTCTTGATTCATGTCTTTGCAACCTTCAAGTTCTCGTAATGTTCCTTGTTCCTATTTTCTAATGGATTGTTTGCAATCTCGTTCATCTCTATTGTACTCTTTCTTTCAATTTGTTCAACCTCTCAAGGTTCGTGGTTTCACTCATTGGTCGAAGAAGCAACTTAGTTTTACCGCTTATCTTCCTCTTCCTTTTCCCTCTGGTGCCATCCTATATCTCGGGACGAGATCCTCTCGTAGTGGTGGAGTGTTGTAACGCCCCGGATACAACTTTCCATATTCATAACTCCAACTCTTGCCTTTTTCGGAGATGCGATATGATATTTCCTTCGTGGTTGGGTTTTTGTCTTTTGTTTTGCATTTTGTTCATGTCAGGCATCTCATCTCATAGCATCATGTGCATCGCATCCATATGTTTTCATAAAACTTGCATCCGTTCGTGTTCCGCCGGTTCTCTCCGTTGTCCGTTCTGAGCCCGACCACATTCGCACGCGCCCGCGGCACCTCCGAAATATTATTTTATAAGTGGCATAAAAATGTTCTCGGAATCGGTTGCAACTTGTCGTGCAGTCTTATTATAGTGTAGACAGGCCGCTTGCCAAGTTTCGTCGCATTCGGAGTTCGTTTGACTGCCCAACCGTTAAACATAGCGGCACCGTTGCCGGTTTAATCGTCGGACGTTTCGGTCTCCGAAACAGTTGCCGGGCTACACTTCTCTTCTCTCCTCTCGGCCCAAGCCTCTCTCTTACACAGCCCACTAGCCCACCTAGTCCCCCCCTCTGTCCGGAGCCGTCCGATGTCGATCTGAGGTCCGGAAACCCCCTCCAAACCCTCCTAATCCTCTAACCCTAACCCCCTACCTATTTAAGCCCCTCCTCCTTCCTTTTTGGGCATCCGAGCCGTTTCCCTACCTCCCAGCCGCAGCCACCCCTCTCCTCCTCGTTTTCGGGGCCTCCTCCCACCTCGAGGGCCGCGCCGCCGCCTCCCCCCTCCAGATCCGGCGCGCCCCAGCCTCCCTCCGCCACCTGGCAAGACCCCAGTGGTCAGTCGCCGCCTGCGCCGTCCTCCACAGCCACTCCCAAGCCTCCACGTGCCTTCCCCGCGCCTCCAGCCGCCGCGGCCCGCGAAGCCCACGGGGAGCCCGCCCCGGGACGCGACCGGGCCCGACCCCGTGCGCCCTGGCCCCCTCGCCCGCTTTCCCGCTCCCTCGCTCGATCCCCTCGCCACCGCATCGTCCCTGCGCTCCGGCCACCAGGGGCCTCGCCAGAGCAGGAACACCCGACCCCGCCACCTCGCAGCCTCGTCGCCGGCGAGCAACCAGGTCCCCAGCCTCCCTCTCTCTCCTATCTCTCCCTCTGGTATCTCTCTCTCTCAGATCCCTCTCTCTCCCTTTCCAGGAACTGCCGCCGCCGCCCTAGGTCTCGCCGCCGACGCCGGGAACGGGTCCCCGACCACGACCTCCACCGGATCCGGCCACCTGCGGCCCCGTTCCGGCCTCCCCGCGCCTCCCCATCGCCGTTGACCGCCGTCCTCCGTCGCCGTTGGATGCTGGCGCCGCCAGCCTTGTCCCTGTTCGGGAGAGGCCATGACCACGTCGCTCCTGGGCCGCGTCGCCAGCGCCAGGAGGGCCCAGTCTCCTCCGCGTCGCCAGGCCCAGCCGGAGCCTCTCCCTCCACCCGACTAGGGCTTGGCCCATGGGTGAGCAGCGCCCAACCCCTCTTATGTGCCTGTCGGGCCAACTAGTTTCAGCCCATTTTGTTTTTTTCTTGCTTCTGTGAATTTAGCTTTTATCCCAGGAATTGGCAGTTTTACAGAAAACCCCATGTAGTTCATGCATTTAATAACTCCTCAACCGTGCATCATATTAAAATAATTTATATATGTAAAATGCTCAGAAAATTGTGTAGATTAATAATATGCCATTTTCATCCCATGTTAAAATGTTTAACTTGCTGTTTGTTTAAATTTGCTTAAATGCCATGCTAAAATGCTTTAATTCATAACTAAATAACCGTAGCTCGGTTTTAAATAAACTTTATATGTAAATGGGGTTGAAAAATGCCTTGGTTAACATGGTCCACTTTATTTTCCTGTTTAACAACCTTAAAATATGGTTTAGGACAGAACAGTACCAAATTCATTTTATGCATATGGGGATTTTCCGGACTTGTTGTTTGTGGTTTCCGGCCTCATTTAAACTTGTCTAGATAGGTAGTTTTTCTTATGCCTCACCTCTTGCCATGTTTAACAACATTTAATATTGTTTGGTAGCTTAAACGAGATTAAACTAAATATGTCCATGTGGTGTTTCGTCAATATGCAACTCGTTGCATATTGAGCTCCACTTAACTTGTAGTGTTGTTTGTGCATATTGCCATGCCATGCCTCATTAAACCGGTCATGCATCATACTTGTTTGCGCATCATGCCATGCTTATGCTGGTTGGTTTACCATGTTGTTTGTTTCTTTTCGGTGTTGCTTCTTAGTTCCGGTAACGTTGCGTTCGTGAGGATTCGTTCGACTACTCCCGTTCGTCTTCTTCATGGACTCGTTCTTCTTCCTAGCGGGATTTCAGGCAAGATGACCGCTACCCTGGATCTCACTACTATCATTGCCATGCTAGTTGCTTCGTTCTATCGCTATGCTGCGTTACCTATCTTTTGCTCATCAAGCCTTCCCAAATTGCCATGAACCTCTAACCTTTGACACCCTTCCTAGCAAACCGTTGCTTGGCTATGTTACCGCTTTGGTCAGCCCCTCTTATAGCGTTGCTAGTTGCAGGTGAAGTTGAAGATTGCTCCATGGTGGACAGGATTTTGTTGGGATATCACAATATCTCTTATATTATTAATGCATCTATATATTTGGTAAAGGGTGGAAGGCTCGGCCTTATGCCTGGTGTTTTGTTCCACTCTTGCCGCCCTAGTTTCCGTCATACCAGTGTTATGTTCCCGGATTTTGCGTTCCTTACGCGGTCGGGTGATTTATGGGACCCCCTTGATAGTTCGCTTTGAATAAAACTCCTCCAGCAAGGCCCAACCTTGGTTTTACCATTTGCCTCACCACCACCTATATTTCCCTTGGGAGTAATTAACCCAAGGATCATCTTTATTTCAGCCCCCCCGGGCCAGTGCTTGTCTAAGTGTTGGTCCGAACCAGAGCCACTTGCAGTGCCACCTCGGGGAAACTCGAGGGCTGGTTTTAGTTGTACGTAGTGTTCATCCGGTGTTGCCCTGAGAAGGAGATATGTGCAGCTCCTATCGGGATTGTCGGTGCATCGGGCGGTCTTGCTGGTCTTGTTTTACCATTGTCGAAATGTCTTGTAAACCGGGATTCCGAGTCTGATCGGGTCTTCCTGCGAGAAGGTCTATTCCTTCGTTGATCGCGAGAGCTTGCCATGGGCTAAGTTGGGACACCCCTGCAGGGTATAATCTTTCGAAAGCCGTGCCTTCGGTTATTGGCAGATGGGAATTTGTTAATGTCCGGTTGTAGATAACTTGACACCAGATCCGAATTAAAACGCATCAACCGCGTGTGTGGCCGTGATGGTCTCTTCTCGGCGGAGTCCGGGAAGTGAACATGGTTTCTGTGTTATGTATGACGTAAGTAGGAGCTCAGGATCACTTCTTTATCATTACTAGTTGACGACTGTTCCGCTTGTTCTCTTCTCGCTCTTCTTTGCGTATGTTAGCCACCATATATGCTTAGTCGCTGCTGCAGCCTCACCACTTTACCCCTTCCTTTCCCTTTAAGCTTTGCTAGTCTTGATACCCATGATAATGGGATTGCTGAGTCCTCGTGGCTCACAGATTACTACAACACCAGTTGCAGGTACAGGTTATGCGATGATCATGACGCGAGAGCGATGCTTGCTTGCGTTGAGTTCTTCTTATGCTTCTTCTTCGATCAGGGATAGGTTCCAGGTCGGCAGCCTGGGCTAGCAGGGTGGATGTCATTTGAGCTTCTGTTTGTGTTTTATCCGTAGTCGGATGTTGATATTATGTATGATATATTGTTGTATTCGTGTGGCATTGTATGCCTTATGTATGTATCCCCATCTATTATGTAATGTTGTTGTAATGATATCCACCTTGCAAAAGCGTTTCAATATGCGGGTCTATCCTTGGTGGGACCTTCGAGTTCCTTTTGGATAGGGTCGCATATTGGGCATGACAAGTTGGTAATCAGAGCCTCGACCGACCATAGGAGCCCCCTTGTTTGTTGGCCATTGTTGAGTCTAGAAGAAAAAACTATTTTGAGTCTTAGGATTATATATATCGGAGAGTAGGATTCTTTTTACTCCTTAGCCCCCTTCGTTGCTCTGGTGAGGACTCTTGACGTAGATGTTTTGTCTTTCCTCTCCTCAAATTTCACTAAAAAAAAATTTAGGATCACGCAGGTATCTTGGAATCGTTCCGATGGTTTTGTGACGAGAACATTGTTCTCGGTGCCTCCTGTCTATTTATGTGGCTTTGACCCAGGGAGTCGAGCTCTGAGGTGTTGTCGTCATAATTTTATCGTTGCAGTTCTGGAATACCTGAGTTTTTCCAACATCGAAAATCTCTTTTATGCAGACGTTGGTGAGATAACCCCGATAACCCAGTACTGGGGCGAGCTCGGGAGTATTGCCATAGCTCGTATAACGGATGCTTTTCGAAGGTTGAGGTACATGATTTCCGGAGGTTTCTTGGTTATGTGTTGACGGATGGATACAGCTTGGATGTAGGTATTGTTAGTTTGGGTGAGATATATTGCTTCCCCTGTATCCCCAACACCAGATTGCATAACCAGAAAGTTTCGGGAGTTTTATAGGTGGGAATTCAAGTAGCTCTAGTTTTATCTTTCCAACAGACACATGATACGATATGGGATCTATCATATGTTTGTTTCCGGCTTATTCTGCAAGCCAATCCTTTGTTTTGTTTTATTTGTGGTATTCGAGTTGCTTCGAAGTCAAGTGTTGAATCCATACCTTTCCTAAATGGTGTTCTCATATTGCTATGTGAATACTAATCCTTTTGATCATTGAGGTTGTCATGTTAATTCTTTTCCAACCGGTGCGCTTCTCTTCAAGATGATCCCATCATTCTCCCCATCCGCAAGATCAATTCTAAGTTTTCTCAACGGTGTTTGTTTCATCCGTCCCCAAGTTGCCTTTGTTTTCCCGCCCTCCCACCCTTTTCTTCAAGGACTCATTTATTTTAATCAAGTATCCATCTTATGGATGTGAAGTCTCTTCACTCTTTTCAATCAATGTTCTTATCCGGTGATTTCCCAAGAAGATGCTCAACAGTTTTAAGTTCATCATCCTTCATTGTTGTTTCTTCTCCGGTGGATCCAATTCAAGCTTTCAGTGTTGATCATATCCTTTCCTCGTTTCAAATGTTTTTCTCATGCCGATGTATCTCTTAATCGTTCACCTCTCGCTTTTCATTTGTTCTGGAGTGCTGAAGATATCTCGGAAGACTTGTGTTTCCATTCTCAATCCGTTCAAGATATTTCGAGGTTGTTATCTCATTCAAGTCATTTAATTCAACCGGTGCAATCCCCCCTTTCAATCAATTGTTCAATGATGTTTCTTTCGAGTGGGCCCTAACCCACAAGTCGTTTCCCAGGATCTTACCTGACTCTTCTAATCCCCCCGGAGCCATTCTCAAATTCATTTCCAAGTTTGACGTAAGAATGAATTATCATCAGTCATATGTCTTTCTCCAAGATCTTTCAAATTCTTTTCATCGTTGGCTCAACCCCCTTCGCTTTTCATTCTCCCGGAGTATCTCAACAATTGCCTTGGTGGTTCTCGTCATCATTCTCAACATGTGAAGGCCGAAGAAGAGTTTCTTTTAAATCTTGCTCCATTCTCTTCAAGATTCATGGCTCTCTTAAATTCTTTTCATCCATTCGGAGCAATTTAGGAGCCTTTTCAGTTTGATTCTCCGGAGCCCATCACCTCATAATTATTCATTCAAGCTTTCAACTCTCGTTCTCCAAATCTAACCGGGGCATCATTCAAATATCCTCTAATCAGTTCATGGCCTTTTCGTTGTCATGTATCTAAATTCCCTCAAGTATCTTCATTCGTTCTCTAATTCTTACCGGTGATTCACCCCTTTACTTCGTTCGTTTTCAATCCTTACGGTGGTTCGTTCCAGATTTATCTTCCGTTGTTATCATATCAATTCATTCATTGTTAACAAATTCCACTGGTGGTTCCATCAATACCTTCTCAAGTTTATGCTATATCTCTCTTAATTCTTTCTACGAGAATAAGTAGTATGCCAAATCCGTTGCTTGTCATCAATGTAAATTGGTGAAGGATAGGCATGACATAATTCTTATTCTTGTTTCATCCAAGTGATTAATTCTTTTCTTCCGGAGATTGTTCATGATGAAGTAATTCTCGGTTCTAGTATTCATCTTTTCTTTCCGGAGTTCCAAGTTCTCTCGGTTATATCATCGCGAAGCTCCATCTAAATCATCTCAAGGCTTCACCTTGTGTTTTCAACTTCTCTTTCTTGTTATCATCCTTTCATTACCGGAGTTCTTCATGGAGGCTCTACATGGTGGTTCGTCAAGGATTCTTTTCATTCTTAAATTGCTCTTCAAGATTTCTCTCGAAGTTATGACCCGCCAAGCTATACTCAAAATTAAACATGGTGCTCAACACATGTTTTGTTTTGAGGAGTTCAAGTACTCTTCTTCTTGCATTCCAAAGTGCAATTCTTTCTACCTTATCATTTGAGGTGGTGTTATGTCATTCTTGATAATTTTGAGTTCGTGTTTCTTGATTCACATGTTCTCAAGAATGAGGTATTTTAAATCCATCAATCTCTTCGTTGGAGTTAGCTCGGTAAAGATTTCACCTAAAGCCTTCCATTGGGAATGTTGCTATTTGTGGTGCTTATCATTGATACAAGCTTTCTCCATATCCTTCTCGATGAAAGAAGTTTTCATCTCTTCGTTGCTCTCAAACAAGCAATTGTTTTTTGTTAGTGGCAGAATTTCACTTCAAGCGTTGAGATGTTTCCATAAGCCCACTACAAGTTTATTCGTTTTGTTGTTGGTTTTTCAACAACTCCGTTCAATTCTTCTTTGCAAGGGTGCTTTCCAAGCTCACTTGTGGCAGAAGTTGGCATTTTCTCCTCCATCTGTTATTCCAATGATCTATCTTCTATTCTTTCTTCCGGAGGCATTGTGATGTTGCTCTTTTCACTCATCATCTCGATTGTGAGGATCATGTTCTTTCGTGCTCATCCATTTAACCGGAGTGCTGTGTCATCTCTTCAAGTTCTTTCATCTTCTCAAGTTTTGCCTCTCTTTTCAACCTGAGTGCTGTCTGAAATCCTTCTTACCCCTTGTGCCATTCCTTCAATAGTTCTGGAGGCAGTGTGTTGTTGATTTCATCAAGTATCATCCCATCTTCTCAAGTTCATGTTCAATTTCTTCCATTTACAGTCGGAGTGCTGTCCAAATTATATCATTCTTATTCATTCTTATCTCGTTTCAACCAGAGTGGTTTCAATTCCTTCTTGTCCATTAAACTCTTGATTCATGTCTTTGCAACCTTCAAGTTCTCATAATGTTCCTTGTTCCTCTTTTCTAATGGATTGTTTGCAATCTCGTTCATCTCTATTGTACTCTTTCTTTCAATTTGTTCAACCTCTCAAGGTTCGTGGTTTCACTCATTGGTCGAAGAAGCAACTTAGTTTTACCGCTTATCTTCCTCTTCCTTTTCCCTCTGGTGCCATCCTAGATCTCGGGACAAGATCCTCTCGTAGTGGTGGAGTGTTGTAACGCCCCGGATACAACTTTCCATATTCATAACTCCAACTCTGGCCTTTTTTGGAGATGCGATATGATATTTCCTTCATGGTTGGGTTTTTGTCTTTTGTTTTGCATTTTGTTCATGTCAGGCATCTCATCTCATAGCATCATGTGCATCGCATCCATATGTTTTCATAAAACTTGCATCCGTTCGTGTTCCGCCGGTTCTCTCCGTTGTCCGTTCTGAGCCCGACCACACTCGCACGCGCCCGCGGCACCTCCAAAATATTATATTATAAGTGGCATAAAAATGTTCTCAGAATCGGTTGCAACTTGTCGTGCGGTCTTATTATAGTGTAGACAGGCCGCCTGCCAAGTTTCGTCGCATTCGGAGTTCGTTTGACTGCCCAACCGTTAAACATAGCGGCACCGTTGCCGGTTTAATCGTCGGACGTTTCGGTCTCCGAAACAGTTGCCGGGCTACACTTCTCTTCTCTCCTCTCGGCCCAAGCCTCTCTCTTACACAGCCCACTAGCCCACCTAGTCCCCCCCTCTGTCCGGAGCCGTCCGATGTCGATCTGAGGTCCGGAAACCCCCTCCAAACCCTCCTAATCCTCTAACCCTAACCCCCTACCTATTTAAGCCCCTCCTCCTTCCTTTTTGGGCATCCGAGCCGTTTCCCTACCTCCCAGCCGCAGCCACCCCTCTCCTCCTCGTTTTCGGGGCCTCCTCCCACCTCGAGGGCCGCGCCGCCGCCTCCCCCCTCCAGATCCGGCGCGCCCCAGCCTCCCTCCGCCACCTGGCAAGACCCCAGTGGTCAGTCGCCGCCTGCGCCGTCCTCCACAGCCACTCCCAAGCCTCCACGTGCCTTCCCCGCGCCTCCAGCCGCCGCGGCCCGCGAAGCCCACGGGGAGCCCGCCCCGGGACGCGACCGGGCCCGACCCCGTGCGCCCTGGCCCCCTCGCCCGCTTTCCCGCTCCCTCGCTCGATCCCCTCGCCACCGCATCGTCCCTGCGCTCCGGCCACCAGGGGCCTCGCCAGAGCAGGAACACCCGACCCCGCCACCTCGCAGCCTCGTCGCCGGCGAGCAACCAGGTCCCCAGCCTCCCTCTCTCTCCTATCTCTCCCTCTGGTATCTCTCTCTCTCAGATCCCTCTCTCTCCCTTTCCAGGAACTGCCGCCGCCGCCCTAGGTCTCGCCGCCGACGCCGGGAACGGGTCCCCGACCACGACCTCCACCGGATCCGGCCACCTGCGGCCCCGTTCCGGCCTCCCCGCGCCTCCCCATCGCCGTTGACCGCCGTCCTCCGTCGCCGTTGGATGCTGGCGCCGCCAGCCTTGTCCCTGTTCGGGAGAGGCCATGACCGCGTCGCTCCTGGGCCGCGTCGCCAGCGCCAGGAGGGCCCAGTCTCCTCCGCGTCGCCAGGCCCAGCCGGAGCCTCTCCCTCCACCCGACCAGGGCTTGGCCCATGGGTGAGCAGCGCCCAACCCCTCTTATGTGCCTGTCGGGCCAACTAGTTTCAGCCCATTTTGTTTTTTTCTTGCTTCTGTGAATTTAGCTTTTATCCCAGGAATTGGCAGTTTTACAGAAAACCCCATGTAGTTCATGCATTTAATAACTCCTCAACCGTGCATCATATTAAAATAATTTATATATGTAAAATGCTCAGAAAATTGTGTAGATTAATAATATGCCATTTTCATCCCATGTTAAAATGTTTAACTTGCTGTTTGTTTAAATTTGCTTAAATGCCATGCTAAAATGCTTTAATTCATAACTAAATAACCGTAGCTCGGTTTTAAATAAACTTTATATGTAAATGGGGTTGAAAAATGCCTTGGTTAACATGGTCCACTTTATTTTCCTGTTTAACAACCTTAAAATATGGTTTAGGACAGAACAGTACCAAATTCATTTTATGCATATGGGGATTTTCCGGACTTGTTGTTTGTGGTTTCCGGCCTCATTTAAACTTGTCTAGATAGGTAGTTTTTCTTATGCCTCACCTCTTGCCATGTTTAACAACATTTAATATTGTTTGGTAGCTTAAACGAGATTAAACTAAATATGTCCATGTGGTGTTTCGTCAATATGCAACTCGTTGCATATTGAGCTCCACTTAACTTGTAGTGTTGTTTGTGCATATTGCCATGCCATGCCTCATTAAACCGGTCATGCATCATACTTGTTTGCGCATCATGCCATGCTTATGCTGGTTGGTTTACCATGTTGTTTGTTTCTTTCCGGTGTTGCTTCTTAGTTCCGGTAACGTTGCGTTCGTGAGGATTCGTTCGACTACTCCCGTTCGTCTTCTTCATGGACTCGTTCTTCTTCCTAGCGGGATTTCAGGCAAGATGACCGCTACCCTGGATCTCACTACCATCATTGCCATGCTAGTTGCTTCGTTCTATCGCTATGCTGCGTTACCTATCTTTTGCTCATCAAGCCTTCCCAAATTGCCATGAACCTCTAACCTTTGACACCCTTCCTAGCAAACCGTTGCTTGGCTATGTTACCGCTTTGGTCAGCCCCTCTTATAGCGTTGCTAGTTGCAGGTGAAGTTGAAGATTGCTCCATGGTGGACAGGATTTTGTTGGGATATCACAATATCTCTTATATTATTAATGCATCTATATATTTGGTAAAGGGTGGAAGGCTCGGCCTTATGCCTGGTGTTTTGTTCCACTCTTGCCGCCCTAGTTTCCGTCATACCAGTGTTATGTTCCCGGATTTTGCGTTCCTTACGCGGTCGGGTGATTTATGGGACCCCCTTGATAGTTCGCTTTGAATAAAACTCCTCCAGCAAGGCCCAACCTTGGTTTTACCATTTGCCTCACCACCACCTATATTTCCCTTGGGAGTAATTAACCCAAGGATCATCTTTATTTCAGCCCCCCCGGGCCAGTGCTTGTCTAAGTGTTGGTCCGAACCAGAGCCACTTGCAGTGCCACCTCGGGGAAACTCGAGGGCTGGTTTTAGTTGTACGTAGTGTTCATCCGGTGTTGCCCTGAGAAGGAGATATGTGCAGCTCCTATCGGGATTGTCGGTGCATCGGGCGGTCTTGCTGGTCTTGTTTTACCATTGTCGAAATGTCTTGTAAACCGGGATTCCGAGTCTGATCGGGTCTTCCTGCGAGAAGGTCTATTCCTTCGTTGATCGCGAGAGCTTGCCATGGGCTAAGTTGGGACACCCCTGCAGGGTATAATCTTTCGAAAGCCGTGCCTTCGGTTATTGGCAGATGGGAATTTGTTAATGTCCGGTTGTAGATAACTTGACACCAGATCCGAATTAAAACGCATCAACCGCGTGTGTGGCCGTGATGGTCTCTTCTCGGCGGAGTCCGGGAAGTGAACATGGTTTCTGTTTTATGTATGACGTAAGTAGGAGCTCAGGATCACTTCTTTATCATTACTAGTTGACGACTGTTCCGCTTGTTCTCTTCTCGCTCTTCTTTGCGTATGTTAGCCACCATATATGCTTAGTCGCTGCTGCAGCCTCACCACTTTACCCCTTCCTTTCCCTTTAAGCTTTGCTAGTCTTGGTACCCATGGCAATGGGATTGCTGAGTCCTCGTGGCTCACAGATTACTACAACACCAGTTGCAGGTACAGGTTATGCGATGATCATGACGCGAGAGCGATGCTTGCTTGCGTTGAGTTCTTCTTCTGCTTCTTCTTCGATCAGGGATAGGTTCCAGGTCGGCAGCCTGGGCTAGCAGGGTGGATGTCATTTGAGCTTCTGTTTGTGTTTCATCTGTAGTCGGATGTTGATATTGTGTATGATATATTGTTGTATTCGTGTGGCATTGTATGCCTTATGTATGTATCCCCATCTATTATGTAATGTTGATGTAATGATATCCACCTTGCAAAAGCGTTTCAATATGCGGGTCTATCCTTGGTGGGACCTTCGAGTTCCTTTTGGATAGGGTCGCATATTGGGCGTGACACGCAGGCAGGCAAGTCTGGGGACCCCCATTCCCAGAATGCCGACAGCAGCCCCCGGGCCCAAGGCGCGCCCAGACTTGGCTGAGCAGAGAGGCGAAGGGGTAAGTGCAAAGCGCCGCGGGCCCTAACAGCCTACAGCCTCGGGAGCCGCGTGGCGGTTGATTGGACGTGGGTGGCCCTGCTTCCCCACGCCTCCTTATTTTGTGCCCACCTAGGCGGACCCGTGGTTGCACACGGTCTTTCCTCTTCTCATCGCTCAGCCGTCTCCTGTTCTTCCTCCTCTCGTGCTCCAGTCTCTGCTTCCAATCCAATATCGAATCTTCCCTCTTCCCGTCACCATGGCTCCAACAAAGAAGGGAAAAGGGAAGAAAACGGTGCCTCCGCCTCGCTCGCCGTCGTCGGCGGCTCCCGCCGTCGATCGGTCGATCATACTTAACCGAGAAGGCTTGGGCAAGGTCAGCCCTGCTCTGGCCACCATCTTCAACGAGTGCGGGAGGACGACAACCTGGCCCGCATCCCACTTCTCCATCGACAGGGTGGTCACCGAGGTCCGGTATTTTGCCGACGCCCTGTGGGCGGGATTGGTTCCCCCATTCTCTGATTTCTTCAATGCTGTGCTTTCCCATTATCAGATCCATATGATGCATTTGGGTCCTGAATCCATTACTCTGCTCGCCGTCTTCACCTTTGTCTGTGAGGAGATGATGGGCATCCCTCCCTCTGTTGCTTTGCTGCGTCACTTCTTCTCTCCGCGCCTCGTCGATCCTACCCAATGCTCAGGGTGCGTGAGCTTCATTGCCGCACCAGAAACATCGGCTTCAGGGATTGATTTCAGCCTCCCTCCGTCCGTGCCTAGGTTCCGCGAGCGGTGGCTGTACGTGGATGTAGGGGTGCCCAGCCCCCTGCTTTCGGAGCCAAAGTCGCCCGCTGTCCCCAATTCAAGCTGGGGCCAGGAGATGCTCACGAGCCCCCGACTCATCTTCGTCTGGTGTCGCTTCGCGCTCTTGAGGGAGCTTGGTGTGATGGCGCCTAAGGTGGTGAAGGAGTTCCTGCTATGCCGCATTGCTCCTCTCCAGCGCCACTCCTGCCGGATGTGGTCCTTCGGCGGGTGAGGGAGTTCCGGACTAGGGGGTGTCCGGATAGCCGAACTATCATCATAGGCCGGACTCCAAGACTATGAAGATACAAGATTGAAGACTTCGTCCCGTGTCCGGAAGGGACTTTCCTTGGCGTGGAAGGCAAGCTTGGCGATATGGATATGTAGATCTCCTACCTTTGTAACCGACTCTATGTAACCCTAGCCCTCTCCGGTGTCTATATAAACCGGATGGCTGTAGTCCATAGGATGAACAACAATCATACCATAGGCTAGCTTCTAGGGTTTAGCCTCCTTGACCTCGTGGTAGATCCACTCTTGTAACACACATCATCAATATTAATCAAGCAGGACGTAGGGTTTTACCTCCATTAAGAGGGCCCGAACCTGGGTAAAACATCGTGTCCCTCGTCTCCTGTTACCATCCGCCTAGACGCACAGTTCGGGACCCCCTACCCGAGATCCGCCGGTTTTGACACCGACATTGGTGCTTTCATTGAGAGTTCCTCTGTGTCGTCACCAATAGGCTCGATGGCTTCTTCAATCATCATCAACGACGCAGTCCAGGGTGAGACCTTCCTCCCCGGACAAATCTTCGTATTCGGCGGCTTTGCACTGCGGGCCAATTCGCTTGGCCAACTGGAGCAGATCGAAAGCTACGCCCCTGGCCGTCAGGTCAGATTTGGAAGTTTGAACTTCATGGCTGACATCCGCGGGGACTTGATCCTCGATGGATTCGAGCCACAGCCGAGCATGCCGCACTGTCACGGCAAGCATGATTTAGCTCTGCAGCCGGACAGTACCCTGGAGGCCACACTCGAAACCGCTCCGATCTTCAATCCGGAGACGGCTGCGTAGATCGAGGACGGATGCCTAGAGACCGCCTCGGGGGCTGCAACCTCTATGGCGATAGAGTCGAACACTGACTTTGTCCCTCATAAAGCTCGTGACTCCAAGGTGCCGGACTCCTCGCCGGACTCCGAATCTCCCGCCCCCCCGATCGAATTCGATTGGGCGCCGATCATGGATTTCACCGCAGCGGACATCTTTCAACACTCACCTTTTGGCGACATCTTGAGTTCGCTAAAACATCTCTCGTTATCAGGAGAGCCCTGGCCAGACTGTGGTCAGGACGGTTGGGATGCGGACGAAGAAGAAATTCAAAGCCCACCCACCACCCACTTGGTAGCCGCTGTCGACGATCTAACCGACATGCTAGACTACGACTCCAAAGACATCGACGGTACGGACGACGATGCCGGAGACGAACAAGAACCAGCGCCTACCGGGCATTGGACAGCCACCTCATCATACGACATATACATGGTGGATATCCCAAAAGATGGGAATGGTGAAGGAACAGAGGAGGATGACCCCTTCAAGAAACAGCCCAAGCGCCGGCATCAGCGGCGCCGCTCTAAATCCCGCCACAGCAAGAATGAAGACTCCGGCACCGGAGATAATAATACACCGGACAGTGCCGAAGACAACCCACTCCAGCAAGATACAACGCAGGAGGACGGAGACGCCAGCCCTTATGAAGGAGCGGCAGAGGAGGAGGCAGAGGATTATACGCCTCCCTCCGGAGACGAGGCAAGCCTCGACGACAACGAATTCGTCGTGCCTGAGGATCCCGTTGAACAAGAGCGTTTTAAATGCAGGCTTATGGCCACGGCGAACAGCCTCAAGAAAAAGCAGCAACAGCTTAGAGCTGATCAGGATCTACTAGCCGACAGATGGACTAAAGTCCTCGCTGCCGAAGAGCATGAGCTCGAACGCCCCTCCAAAAGCTACCCTAAATGCAAGCTGCTCCCCCGATTAGAGGAGGAGGCTTACGAACCCGCATCACCAGGAGACAATACGGTTGACCGACCACCCCGTGGTCGCGACAGAGAGGCCTCTAGGCCCCTCACTAGACCCGTACCCCGGTATCGCCCGAAAAGCACACGGCCACAGGGGAACACTCCGGACTTGCGAGACATATTGGAGGATAAGGCAAGACAATCAAGATCGATCTATGGATCACGTGGGCGCCCCACGATACGTGACGATAACCGTCGCGCCGGACACAGTAAGTCCGGCCGGGCCGAACAAAATAGACCAAGCTCCCTTGAGCTCCGTCGTGATATCGCCCAGTACAGAGGCGCCGCACACCCACTATGCTTCACAGATGAAGTAATGGATCATCAAATCCCCGAAGGGTTTAAACCCGTCAATATTGAATCCTACAATGGCACAATAGACCCCGCGGTTTGGATCGAACACTATCTCCTTCACATCCACATGGCCCGCGGTGACGATCTCCACGCCATCAAATACCTCCCCCTCAAGCTTAAAGGACCAGCCCGGCATTGGCTCAACAGCTTGCCAGCAAAGTCAATTGGGAGTTGGGAGGACCTGGAAGCCGCATTCCTCGACAACTTCCAGGGCACTTATGTGCGACCACCAGACGCTGATGACCTAAGCCACATAATTCAGCAGCCAGACGAATCGGCCAGACAATTCTGGACACGGTTCTTAACCAAGAAAAACCAAATCGTCGAATGTCCGGATGCGGAGGCCCTCGCGTCCTTCAAGCATAACATCCACGACGAGTGGCTTGCCCGGCACCTGGGACAGGAAAAGCCAAAATCCATGGCAGCCCTAACATCACTCATGACCCGCTTCTGCGCGGGTGAGGACAGCTGGCTAGCACGCAACAACAACCTCAGCAAAAACTCTGGCAGTCCGGATTTCAAGGACCGAAATGGCAGGCCGTGTCGTAACAAAAACAAACGCCGCATTAACAGCGACAATAGTGAGGATACGGCAGTCAATGCCGGATTCAGAGGCTCTAAACCCAGTCAGCGGAAAAAGCCATTCAAACGAACTACTCCGGGTCCGTCCAATTTGGACCGAATACTCGACCGCTTGTGCCAGATACACGGCACCCCCAAAAAGCCAGCTAACCATACCAACAGGGACTGTTGGGTCTTCAAGCAGGCATGCAAGTTAATTGCCGAAAACAATGACAAGGGGCTGCATAGCGACGACGAGGAAGAGACCCGACCGCCGAACAATAGAGGATAGAAGGGTTTCCCCCCACAGGTGCGGATGGTGAACATGATATACGCAACGCACATACCCAAAAGGGAGCGGAAGCGTGCACTCAGGGATGTCTAAGCAATGGAGCCAGTTGCCCCGAAGTTCAATCCATGGTCCTCCTGCCCGATCACTTTTGACCGAAGGGACCACCCCACCAGCATCCGCCATGGAGGATTCGCCGCATTGGTCTTAGACCCAATCGTTGATGGATTTCACCTAACCAGAGTCCTGATGGACGGCGGTAGCAGCCTGAACCTGCTTTACCAGGATACAGTGCGCAAAATGGGCATAGACCCCTCAAGGATTAAACCTACCAAAACGACCTTTAAAGGCGTCATACCAGGTGTAGAAGCCAATTGTACAGGCTCAATTACACTGGAAGTGGTCTTCGGATCCCCGGATAACTTCCGAAGCGAGGAGTTAATCTTCGACATAGTCCCGTTCTGCAGCGGCTATCATGCCTTGCTCGGACGTACCGCGTTTGCAAAGTTCAACGCGGTGCCGCACTACGCATACCTCAAGCTCAAGATGTCAGGCCCTCGAGGAGTCATCATGGTCAACGGAAACACTGCACGTTCTCTCCGCACGGAGGAACATACAGCAGCTCTCGCGGCAGAAGTGCAATGCAGCCTCTTAAGGCAATTCTCGAGTCCGGCCGTTAAGCGGCCGGACACAGCTAAGCGCGCCCGGAGTAACATTCAACAAGACCATTTGGCACGTTCCGAGCACGCGTAGCAGTGCGGCCCCAACCCCAGCCCCTGCGAAACGTCAAAGCAGGTCCTTCGCGTACACCACTACGCTCTGAAGATACCATGGGCATGGGGAGAGGGGCACGACCACGATAAGCCCAGACTGCGGCTCAACCACACCAGGGGCTCTCAAGTGTGTCGTTCTTTTTTCTTTTCTTTTTACCTTTTATTTTTTACCCATAGGACTCCGTTTGTCAGAGGCCCAGTCCGGCAGCAGACCTGCCGAACTCACGATGCAACAGCCAGGGAAGGATAAAGGCTACAACGAATATACAGGTGGTCTCCATTACGAGCATTTTTATACACCAATCTGCAGCCTACCCCTGGAGGGGGACATGTTTAACAGTCCCATCCCTTGCTTATCGCACTATTTGTATCGTTCTGCATTCATAGCAGCACTTATTGAATAAAACAATGCAGCACCTTTTTGCTTACAATTGCATTTCTTTTTCATACATATGTTCATTCACGGCATGTTGCATCTGTACACTCTGGTACGGCTAATATACACCAGGGGCTTATGTTTCCCGCATTATGGTGTGATGAGTCCGAACACTTTCACAAGTGCGGCACCCCGAACTTATAGCACTATATGCATCGGCTCCGAATCATGTCTTGGGTCAATAGTTGGGTTTGCCTGGCTCCCATGTTTTGGTACCTTATGTTCCGTTATATCGGCTAAGGTAGCACTGGGAGAACCACTGCGATTGCGCCCCAGTTGAGCTGGGTTAACGCCTCAGTGGAGAAAGCTAAAACTGACCGTCATGATGAGGCGAGAGCCGGTCGCTATTCGAGAGGTTTTTTTGCGAGTCCTTAAAGACTTATGCCGCTTAGAGCGAGGAGCCGGATCCTGTCCGGCCCAGGCGTGGATAGCGCCCCAAATTCGGCCTTTCGAAGACTAGGGGCTTCGTCGAAATTTAAAATTATAGAATTCTATGGCTAAGTGAGAGTGTTCAAGCATTATAAGTCCGGTTGCCTTGTTCGCTGTGTTGAGCGCCTCCCTAGATGGACCCAAAAATGGGAACAATAGCGCTCAAGTTTATCCCGAACACCCCAGTACTCGTGGCATGGGGGCTGAAGCCGACGACTTGCCATCTCTCAGATTTGATAAACAGCCGCACAGAAGGTAATATTTTAAATTAACAAGCGTTGCTTAGCGCATATGAACTAAGTTTTCAGCGCACAGGATAACAAAATGCGAGTCTATTCAAAAATTACATCTTTGGAGCACTCCCCCGCAATAGTGCGGGCGCCCTTCAGCACACTCTTATAATACATCTCGGACGTGCGATGCTCCTTGCCCTCTGGTGGCGGGTCCGTGACAAGCTTCAGGGCATCCATCTTGCCCCAGTGCACCTTTGCGCGGGCAAGGGCCCGACGGGCACCCTCAATACAGGCGGAGTGCTTGATGACTTCAACCCACGGGCATGCATCCACCAGCTGCCGCACCAGGCCGAAGTAGCTCCCAGGCATGGCCTCCTTAGGCCACAGCCGAACTATGAGGCCCTTCATGGCCTGTTCAGCCGCCTTGTGGAGCTCGACCAGCTGCTTCAGCTGGTCGCTAAGGGGCACCGGATGTCCGGCCTCAGCATACTGAGACCAGAAGACCTTCTCCGTTGAGCTCCCCTCCTCGGCCCGGTAGAATGCGGCAGCATCGGACACGCTGCGAGGAAGATCTGCGAACGCTCCTGGAGAGCTCCGAACTCGGGTAAGCAACAGGTAATTAACACTCACATGCTTACTTTGCATGAAAAATGCCTTACCCACTGCTATTTTCTTCACCGCCTCAATCTCCTGGAGGGCCTTGTAGGCTTCGGCCTTAGCGGCTTTGGCACTCTCAAGAGCCGTTGCAAGCTCAGACTCTCGAGTCTTCGAGTCACGCTCCAAGCTCTCATGTTCTTTCACGAGATCCTGGAGCTCTTGCTGTACCTCCGCCACCCGCGCCTCCTGCTTCTCTCGCTCGGTGCGCTCCGCGGCCGCATTGCATTCGGCCGCGGCCACCGCCTCCTTCAGGGTCGCCACCTCATTAGTGGCCCCTGCAATACCCACGTTATCCTTGTCATTTTTCTTGCAACCAAATCCTTTTCTGTAAGGTACAATTTTAATAAGTTATTACTCACCTTCTTTTTCCTCGAGCTGCTTCTTGGCATGGCCGAGCTCGTTCTCGGACCGCTCGAGGTTTTCCTTCAAAGTATTGACCTCCGCAGTCAGTACGGCGGAGGTCAGCAGCACAGCCTGCAATCCCATATTGACATACTTTTTATGACTCCTGCGTATATCTTTTTAAAGATCCTCAGTCCGGCTTTTCTTTCCGAACACCGAACCGAGCATCAGGTGCTACTGTCTATGCGGTACCATTTTACATATATCGAAATTCTTACCTCAAAGCCTGTTAGAAGCTGCTGCAGGCTTCGGTCAGCCCGCTCTTGGCGAGCTGAACCTTCTGAATCACCGCACTCATAATAGTGCGGTGTTCCTCTTTGATGGAGGCGCCGTTGAGCGCCTCCAGCAAATTATCCAGCACCTCCGGTTGGACGGAGGCAGCCGGCGTCACGGTCTTGCCCTTCTTACGAAGGGGTCGCCCGCCGGACTCCGGAGCCACTGTGGGCTCCGGGGCTGAGTCCGGTGCAAAGTCCGGGAGGTTATCCTGTGACACCTCCGGGGCTTCCTCCTCCTGGTGGGTCCCTTCCTAGGATCCCACCTCGGCATCGTCCGCTGCACGGGGGGGTGGAGGCAGTCGAAAGGGAATTCATATCCGACGCACCCAAGGACCCGCTCGACGAAATGGGAAGATCATCCTTGGGCGGACTGCAGGGTTGTATGCGGCATTAAAAAGACATTATGTGGCGAAAATAAAAAACCTTGAAGTTATTCGGGAGTCCGGATACTTACGATCTCGCTAGGGGCTTGGCCCTTGGAGGCCAGTCCTCGTCGTCGTCACTGGCGTTGGCGGAGCAGTCCGGGGGAAGAGTTTTTCCCTTCTTGGACCCTTCGGCCTCCCTTGTTGGGGAGGCCTTCCTTTTCTTCCCTCCCCCCGCTGGGGAAGAGGCTTTCTTCTCCTCCTCGTCTTGGTGGGAGGAGTCGGCCTCGGATTCATCATCCGATAGCACCTGAAAATGGGAACTCTTCCGAGTCCCCGTGGCCTTCTTCTCCGGCACCATGTGGGGTGCCGAAGCCAGCAGCCCCATTAGGCGGGCGTCCGCTGGGTCCTCTGGCAATGGGGCCGGACAGATAGTCCGTCTGGCCTTCGCCAGCCAGTCCTGTCAAAGGTAAAGGGAGTTTAGATCCTGCATAGAGTCAAACTATGGACAACAAGTGGCAAAATCACTTACCTCGTCAGCCGGACGCTGCGAGTGGAATCCGCGATCTTCGGTAGCGGATGCGGGAGCTTCGGCGCCCTTGAACAACACCTTCCAGACATCTTCGTACGTAGTGTCGAAGAGCCCGCTCAGGGTCTGGTGCTGCGCTGGATCGAACTCCCACATGTTGAAACCCCGTCGTTGGCACAGGAGAATCCGGCGGATGAGCATGACCTGGACTACGTTGACAAGCTTGAGCTTCTTGTCCACCAGCTTCTGGATACAGGCTTGGAGTCCGGTCAGCTCCTCCGAATCCCCCCAGATCAGGCCACTCTCTTTCCAGGAGGTGAGCCGTGTAGGGATGCCGGATCGGAATTCGGGGGCCGCTGCCCAATCAGGGTCACGCGACTCGGTGATGTAGAACCACCCCGATTGCCACCCCTTGATGGTTTCCACGAAAGTGCCCTCCAGCCACGTAACGTGGGACATCCTGCCCACCATGGCGCCTCCGCACTCCGCTTGGCTGCCCTTCACAACCTTCGTCTTGACACTGAAGGTCTTGAGCCACAAGCCGAAGTGGGGCTGGATGCAGAGGAAGGCCTCGCACACGACGATAAACGCCGAGATGTTGAGGATAAAATTCGGGGCCAGATCATGGAAATCTAGGCCGTAGTAGAACATGAGCCCCCGAACAAAGGGATGAAGTGGGAAGCCCAGTCCATGGAGGAAAAGGGGAAGAAATACCACCCTCTCATGGGGCCTGGGGGTGGGGATGAGCTCTCCCTCGTCGGGGAGCCGGTGCGCGATGTCGCTGGACAAGTATCCGGCGTCGCGCAGCTTCTGGATCTACCCCTCCGTGACGGAGGAGGCCATCCACTTGCCTCCCGCTCCGGACATAGTTGGAGGAGGTTGAGGTGAGAAGTGCGGGCTTGGGCGCTGGAGCTCGAGTTCACGGAGATGGATGAGCTAAGGAGGAAGAAGGCGCAGGTAAAAAGGGTTAGATCTTTATCCCCTTATATGGGCGGACAAAAACATGTGTCCCCACCGGCCTGGTAAAACTCGCTTATCTCCCAAGCGTCACAATCAATGGCCCTGGTGGGTTACCCATGTCCGTATTGATGAGAATCCCGGAATAAGGGGAACACAATCTTTGCTTCGACAAGACGTGCCAAGGAAACCGCCTCGCTAAACGCGCGGAGGTGGAACAATAAAAACAATTCAAGTAAAGGCTTGGTAATGCTGTGATGTCACGCCACAGAATATGTCAGCAGATCGAACTTGTGTAATATTATTCTCTCTACGGTGGTATGTGGAATTTATTTTGCAGAGCCGGACACTATCCTGGTGTTCACAAACTTCTATAAATTATTCGGAGGAAGAACCTGCCTTGCAATGCCGAAGACAACATGCGCGCCGGACTCGTCGTCATTAAAGCCTGGTTTAGGGGCTACTGAGGGAGTTCCGGACTAGGGGATGTCCGGATAGCCGAACTATCATCATCGGCCGGACTCCAAGACTATGAAGATACAAGATTGAAGACTTCGTCCCATGTCCGGAAGGGACTTTCCTTGGCGTGGAAGGCAAGCTTGGCGATACGGATATGTAGATCTCCTACCTTTGTAACCAACTCTGTGTAACCCTAGCCCTCTCCGGTGTCTATATAAACCGGATGGCTGTAGTCCATAGGACGAACAACAATCATACCATAGGCTAGCTTCTAGGGTTTAGCCTCCTTGATCTCGTGGTAGATCCACTCTTGTAACACACATCATCAATATTAATCAAGCAGGACATAGGGTTTTACCTCCATCAAGAGGGCCCGAACCTGGGTAAAAATCGTGTCCCTCGTCTCCTGTTACCATCCGCCTAGACGCACAGTTCGGGACCCCCTACCCGAGATCCGCCGGTTTTGACACCGACAGCGGACGTGAAGATCGCATGAGGCTCCAGGAGGAGGACCTGATGCCCGAAGCAATGAGGAAGGTGCTCTTGGTCTTGACTGGGGACCCTTCCCCCGGCAACATCCGGCACGGGGGGGGGGGGGGGAGGGGGGGGGGCTCTGTTGTACCTTTGCTCGAACAGGGGCGACTTTGTGAAGCAGATTCCCGGTTTCGACGAATGGGGGCTACGACCCACCAGCCTCAGGGGTCCTCGCGAGAACCCGGTGATGGTGACTGCCTTCCTAGTCACCCACGGCGGTCCTTCCTCAAGTGGCGGAGCAGGGAGGCGTGGGCCGCTGGAGGCTGAGGGGCCCCCCGCTGGAGTGACGACGCCAGGTGGCACTCCTGAGGGGGCAGCTCCTGAGGACCATACTGCTGCGGCTGGAGGCGTTGAGCCACTGCCCACGTCGCCCGTGGTTGAGGCCCCCGGGGCCCCAGATATCCTTCTTGGCGAGGCGACCAGCGGCGTGCATCAGGACGACGCACCAGACGCTGGGCATCTCGACGCTTCTTCTTCGCCACAGGCCGACCCCTGTGCTCAGCTCCTAGGTCGCTTCTGCGTGGACTTCGAGGCTCTCCAGAAGAAAAGGGAGGCCTTGGGTGACGACTACCCTTATCGCCTGCTGAAGCGCCAGAAGTATTTCGCCATTGATGAGTAAACCTTCCCCTTTTCCTAGCTCCCGATCCTCCCATTGCTTTGGCTGATCCTTGCTCTGCAGGGCCCTTCCTGCCGAGTTCACGGAGATGGCTGAGGAGCCATCCCCCCAGGCTCCACCCTCTCCACCGCCTTCGAGCGCTCCGAGTTCCAGCAGGGCCCTCGTGGTGAGGCCGGCCAGAGAGGTGAGCCATCCTGTGGTGCATCGCGGCCCAGCACACCTCGCGACCCTCCTTCGTGAGCCTTCTCGTGGCATAGCCAGCCTGCCTTGGGCCTCGCATCTGATCATGGATGGCGATTGGCTGAGGTCGGCCCTACACTCTTCATTTGGGGAGGGGCTGGCCCCTGGCTGGGCTTCTGGCGAGGCATACCCGGCCATCACGAGGGCGCCAGCCCCCAGCCCCCTGCCCAGAGGGGGAGTGCTGATTCGAGGCCCCCGGCGCTTACTTGAGGCAGATGACGACGTAGAAGACGTGCTCGAGCGTGCCCGGAGGCGTCGCGCTCTTCGCCAAGGGTTTCTCCGTAGGGCGGCTGACGCAGTGAGCCAGCTTGGTGAAGAGCTTGATGATGAAGACGCATGCCTTGAGGCCGAGGGCCTGCGCCTGGCTGAAGAGAGGCGCAAGTTGGAGGCGGCCGTTGCCCTTGCGCGCCACCAGCGTGACCTCGACAATGAGGAGGCTCAGGAGTTGCTGGCGGCCTCTTGGGAGGCCCGTTCCCGGGCCGTCGAGGAGGCCCGAGAAGCTGATCGGTGGCATGAGGCGGTGGATGAGTGGTCGCGGGAACTCCTTGCCCAGTGCCACTCCCTGGAGCAGCAGGTGGAACTGCGTGAGTCGGCCCTTGCGTCGATGAAGGTGGCTCCGGTCGACCAGGCAGAGCTCCTGAGACGTGAGGAGGCACTGACACTGGAAGCTGCTGAGCGCGCACGTGATCTTGAATGTCTGGAGACGAGAGAGTGCCTGGTGTCACTGGCGGAGGATGACGTTGCCGCGCGCGAGGCCCGAGTCCTGGAAGAGGTTGAGCGCGAGATGACGACAACCCGCTTGAAGCTTGAGCGCGAGTTCGAGGAGAGGCTGGAGTTGATCCGGGTCAAGGCTGAAGGCAGGACCGCTGCCCTGAGGGCCAAGCTGGAGGAAGCGGCACGGCGGGCCGACGCTTCTCGGGCTGCCCTCGACGCAGCACAGGAGGAACTGACTACCTCTCACGCTGAGGTGCTCCTTCTTCGCGAGCGGGTGGACGAGGCCGAGGCCGTTGCGCAGCAGAACGAGGACGAGATACGCCAGTGGCGGATCCTGGAGCACGAGCACGGCTCCATGCTCGCCAGGCTCCGGGAGAGAGCCAACACGGCCTTGGGTAACATCTGCGAGGCGGCCCGTCGACCAGCCCGACGCAGTTAACTATGCTGGCAATCTTCAGTTCTTCACCAACATGGTGATGCAGCTGGAGGCACGGTAGGCTGGTGCCAACAGGCTGGTGGAGGAGAGGAGCCGCGCCCTGCTCGGACGCGCCTTCTCTCGTGTCTTCTGCCACCTTCAGAACATGTTCCCCAACTTCGACTTTGACGCTGCCATCGCTCCAGTACCCCAGGCCATCCGGGGCGACCTCGCGCGCTGGGTGGAAGACAACGTGGATGCCCTCATCAGGGCCTTCGCTTCTGATAACGACAACGTGGTCGTGGTTGCTGATGAAGGTGACGTGGTGAACGGCCCTGGCACCGCTGCCGGTGACGTGGAGGACGATGGCGAGGCCAGCGATGCCAGCGATGATTCAGGAGGCGCCCCCGAGGATGCATTGGGGGATTTATCCGACTGACCGTGTGTTGTCCCTGCTTCCTTACCCTGCGTAGATAGAGTTCGGGCCTTGCCCTGAAGAATGTAAGAGCATTTTGGGAGGGGAGCCCCTCATGTAAAACTCATATTCGGCGTATTAGTAGATGCGATATCACCTGTACGCCTACGCCAAGCGGCTGGCTTGGCGACGAGCCGGCGGGCTTGTTTTCCTTCGACCCGCTAGGGCCTCGAGCCAGCCTGCGGAGGGCTGTGGTGCCTCGAGCGTCTCCTGAATAAACCCATCGAACCTGTAATGAAGACCTCCCGAGAGGGCGCGGTGTCGGCAGTCTGGGCTACACGCAAGCTAGGCCTAGCCCGGCTCGCGAGGGGCTCACGAGGGGAGGCAGCTGAGGCGAAGTGGTGACTAGAACGCGAGAGATTGCTCGAACGAGACTAAACACCCCTTCCCCGAACACACGCAAATCTTCGAGCTCAAATCCAACTTAAATTCAACGGGGGAAAACGACAACCAAGGGGGGAAAAGCAACGAAAGCAGAAAAAAGGCCGCGTCCGGCACCTAGTCTAGTCTTGGACGTCTTCTCACCCGCGCGGAGCTAAGTGTTGCCACTGGGCATGGGAGGGAGCCCCAGGGCCTGAGGCCGGCACCCCTGAGACTCCGGGGCGTGTACAGCCCCACTCATTATTATGTGAGAGTGTCACGGGGCGGCGAGCTTCACAGGCACTGGGCCTTCTTCATAGGTACCGGCCTTGCTTCATATCGGCAGACGAGGGCCCCACCTTGCGCCGCACTCTAGTGCCACCGACGACGACGGGAAATGAGGACGCCGCCGATGGGGTAGAGCGGTTGCCAGTGGTTCCCCCGACGACCACGGGTCCTCTGCCAAGGGCAGGCTCTAGGGCACCTCCCCAGCAGAGGGCCTACCTCCTGAGGATGCCTTGCTCCGAACACCGCGGTGGTGATGTAGGATCTTGGCCCCTCTCCTGCAGCCCCCGGCGCCCACTGCGGGAGTGGGGCAGCCGCCCGTTGTCGTGACCTGCACTTCTTGCGATCCACGGTTGGCATATGCCTGCTCCTGGGGGATTAGTGGTACCTGATACTCGTTGTTTCCAGCGTAGCTGACGGGGCCTTCTCGGGGCTCATGGAAGAGTTCAGCTTCTAGCGTCTCGTCCCCCCAGCTTGGGCCGAGGAGCGAGCCTTGTTCGTCCTCATGCGCGCGCCCCTGGTCCATCATATGAGGCACGTACTCTTCTGGGGCCGCCATCCCGAAGGCCGCGCCGTAGCGCCCCGCGTGCCACGCAGTGCTGCTTGAGGTGCCCGCCTGGGGGTGGTAGCGCGGCGGCCCACCGGGGCCGTGGGTTGTGGCGAGTCCTTCTTCGATGGCCGGGGGCGGGGGTAGCGCTGCTGCCGGCCTGGCGCTGACGGCCTGGCAGGCGTTGGGGTGCCCTTGGAGTCTGCTTGGGGCCGCACGGGGGTGCACGGAGCCCCCGGGCGGGCCACCCTAGACCTGAGGTGGGAGTTGGGTGCAGAAGGGGGGAGACCCCGAGGCGGCAAAGCCCAGGAGCTCTGCCATCCGCTCTAGCAGCATGTCGTGACCACCTTCCAGCAGCCTGCACTGCAGCATCTCTCGGGCCATGGTGAGAGCGGCCCTCGAGTTTGCCTGCTCCCGTCGGGTGTACGGCGCCGTGGCCGCGGCGTGGTGGGAGGCCCTCGCCGCCGACCGCGCCTGCCGCGTCGTGAGAGCTGTCGCCGCCTGTCCGCGCCGCCTGCGGCTTGCAGCGCCCTGCGGACCGTGAGCTGCCTGGGGCGTGGGGTTGCCCGGGGTGAGCGGTTCTGCGTGGGCGGGCCAGGCTAGGCCGCCCAAGGATCAGGGTTGCCTGCCTGGTCGCCGGACATGATGATGACGATGCGACGGGACGCGAAGCGGCAGAAGGTGGATTCTGGCGCACCCCTACCTGGCGCGCCAAATGTCGGATTTCGGGTTCTGGCAGACCCTCTAGATTCGAACACTGGGGTGCGCATGGAGATTCGACCCTCTGCCTACCTGCACCTCACCGCCTGGCTATGAACTAAGCAATTAAAGGAACAACACAAGAGACATAGAGTTTATACTGGTTCAAGCCACCATTGTGGTGTAATACCCTACTCCAGTGTGTGGTGTGGCGGATTGCCTCTTGGGCTGATGATGAACAGTACAAGGAAGAACAGCCTCACGAGGGTCTGTTCTTGGCTGGTGCGATGAACTGCTAGGGGGAGTTCAGTCGCTCTCTCTACTGGTTTATAGGTGAGGATCCGATTGATTTCTCGATTCCCCTACCTTGTGGGTGGCTAGTCCTATTTATAGGCAAAGGCCCTGGGCCTCTTCCCAAATATTGAGCGGGAAGGGCGCCAACAATTGGCCATTTTGAAGGGGAACATCTAGTACACTTATCCTGACTAAAGTTGGTCCTCGCCTGCCAAAGGCTCTGGTGGTGACGCCGGCTTGGGCTCCACGATGACTTCCATCCTGCCGTTCCACTGGTCTTGGTCTTGTTGCACCGAAATGGATGCCTTTGCTTGATGCTCTTGCTTGCGCTTGCTCCCTTTGCACCAAAGAGGAAAGAAGGACACTATGCGGGCTGGCGCCCGCCTGGCGCCCTTGGTCGTCATGGCTTGCGTCATGGGCACCTCGCGAGGTACCCCGCCTTGATCTCTCCGCCTCCTTGCGAGCCAGCCTGACGAGGCCGCGCCTGAGGAAGCCTCCTGTTGTTCGCCCCGCGAGGCTTGGCCCCTCGCGAGGGTCTTGAGCTCATGTTGATGAAGATGGGCCATGCTGGGCCGCCCCTTGAGCCACGACGCAGGCCGCAGGCAGGCAAGTCTGGGGACCCCCGTTCCCAGAACACCGACATACGCTGCGGTAGTGGTACCGCCGCAGCGCCTGCTGGTACCTTGCCGCCCGGAGCGAGGCTTGACAGTGGTGTTCCTCCCCCAGCATAAGATCCATCCCAAGTATGGCATCTTGGCGTGCCTCGTTGAATGCCAGGACCCGTGTGGAGTGTTGCTTGACCTCGTGAGGGAGAACTGCTTCTGCTCCGTAGACAAGGAAGAACGTCATCTCTCCCGTTGGCTTGGTCGTGGTGGTGTGGATGGACCACAATACGGACTACAGCTCGTCGAGCCAGCCCCTGCCGCAGGCCTCGAGCTTCTTCTTGAAGGTCCTGTTCTTGAGGTCCCTTAGGACTTCTGCATTGGCCCGCTCAGCCTGGCCATTGCTCCATGGGTGTGCCACTGAGGCGTAGCATATTTGCATTCCAAGGTTAGTGATGAAGCTATGTACCTAGGGTAGGGTCATGGACCTATCCAAACTACCCTACCCAAGGACATCTCTAGAAGAAACCACCCGACAATCGACTTAGAAGTGTTCCACTGACAGACTCGAAGACACTCGACCATGAAGTCAATCACTCGACCATGAAGCCAACCACTCGACGGCCGGGAGATCTAAAGTCCCTCTGCATGCAAACGGTCGGCCATTAAGTAGCTTTTATGGTCATCATAGCACTTGTAGCGTTACCAGTAACGTCAGATCTTAATGTACTTTAAACCCTACATAACTGAGGGCTGGAGGGGTCTGGCGAACTCTATATAAGCCAGCCCCTCCTCCGTGTAAAGGGTTCGCACCCCTGTAACTCATACACATATAATCCAGTCGACCGCCTCCGGGCCCCGAGACGTAGGGCTGTTACTTACTCAGAGAAGGGCCTGAACTCGTAAATCCCTTGCGTATACAACTACTCCATAGCTAGGATCTTGCCTCTCCATTCCTACCCCCCTACACTACTGTCAGACTTAGAACCACGACAGTTGGCGCCCACCATGGGGCAGGTGTCTTAGCGACTTATTGGAGAAGTTGCGATTTTTCCGATCTCCTTCATCATGGTTTCAAGCGGAGCTCTGGTTGAGGGCCGCGAGATCCATCTCGGCACGCTCACGTTCATCGCCGATGACTCCGCTTGGCTTCAGGAGGCTTCGCTCGACGTCGACGCGCTCCGTGTCCGCGGGGCGACGCACTTTCACGCGTGCGTCCACGGCGTCCTCCTGCGACAACCGTCGACCCAGTATCGGTCGGTCTTTGTGTCGTCCTCCCTCCCTGTTTCCCGCCGGCGCAAGCGCTCCGGTCGGTCGAGGCTTAAGCGGTGGGTGAAGCACGCGGTGGCTCGCCAGTCGACCACCCCCCAAGTCGCGGCAATCGAGCCCGACGAATCTCTCTACAGCATGTCCGACTGGCTCCGCAGGGAATGCATCCGAGTGCGACAGCAGTGATCCAGCGGCGGAGGTTCTGATGGTCGATGGACCACGCGGTCCTCCCGGTTTTCCCCGCACCGACGGAGGCGACGGCGGAGGCGATCCGTTGCATGCCCATGAAGAGTACCTCCCCGAGCCCCTCACTTCGCTGCAGTGGGAAGAACTTCGCCGCCGGAACATGGATGCGCTACACACTCCTATCGCTGGAGAAACCCCCGAGGCTCGTGCCTTAGAGGACGCGCGCTTGGCCAACTTGGTTGAGCGTACTCGACTGGAGAACCTTCAGCAGGCACTCGACGAGCATGCATGGCAACGGGTTCCGGAATCCAGTCGACGTCAACTCTTTCCACAACCAACTCAGGTATATCGAACTCCGATTCAGAATTTAGCAGCTATAGCCTGTATAGAAGAGTCAATTCAGCCTTCCCAGTCAGAGGCTGGCAGAGGCTTGTTACAGATCAGAGATTTACTCCGGGCAGCAGGAGATCAAAATTCAGCTGTATCGCAGTCGCGGAATAGGATTCACAGCAGATCCGTCGTTGCAAATACAGTCCAGTCGGCCCACAGCCCAAGATCGCCCCCGAGGTGTGAGGGACGTGGGGACCGGCGTGATCAGTACAAGGACCGTGAGCAGTATGATCACCGATTCGATCGTGATGATCGACGTTGAGTGCCCACCCCTCACCCAAGGGGTGGACCGTACGCGCCTTGACAGCAGGATGATAGACGCCATCACAGTGTTGGGCAAAAGATTCCAGTCGACCCCAGGGAACCAGGCTTTGATGCGAGATCCATTATTGTTCAAGGTTTGGTCGACAGGAACAGAGCTCACAGAGAAGGCCATGATAGAGATGTACCCACCAGCAGCAGAGTACATGTCTCAGGACCAGAGTGTTTCAGCAGAGCCATCAGGGCCGCGGTGATTCCTCCCAACTTCAGGTTGGCGACTGGAGTCAGTAAGTTCACTGATGAGTCCAAGCCTGACACTTGGCTTGAGGACTACCGAGTGGCTGTTCAGATTGGCGGCGGCAATGATGAGGTGGCCATGAAACACCTGCCTCTTATGTTGGAGGGCTCAACCAGAGCATGGTTGAATCAGTTGGTGCCCAGCAGCATTTACACTTGGGAAGATCTTGCCCGAGTGTTCGTCAGAATGTTTGAAGGAACTTGCAAGCGACCAGCAGGACTGACGGAGCTGCAATCTTGTGTGCAGAAGTCGAATGAAACTTTGAGAGATTACATCCAGAGATGGATCACGTTGCATCACACGGTAGAGAGTGTTTCTGATCACCAGGCAGTTTGTGCCTTCAAGGAAGGCATTAAGTACAGAGAGCTAAACCTGAAATTCGGTCGAACCGGAGACATGTCTCTGAGTCGAATGATGGAGATAGCCACCAAGTATGCCAATGGTGAAGAAGAGGATCGGCTCCGGATTGGCAAGCACAAGTCAGTCGTCCACGAAACCGGAGGAGGGAACTCCAGTCGGAAGCAGAAGCAGAAAGCCGAGCCAGCTGCTCCTGGAGAAGCCTTGGCCGTGACTCAAGGAAAGTTTAAAGGGAAGCCTAAAGGATCTTGGAACCCTAAGAAGGTGAAAGACAAGGAAGGAAATGACGTGTTGGATTTGCCGTGCCACATCCACACAAAGAAAGATGAAGTGGGTAAACTCATTTACCCGAAACATACCACTCGACAGTGTCGGCTCTTGATCCAGCAATTCCAGGGGAAACAACCCAAAGATAAGGAAAAGGAGTCGGATAAAGTTGAGGACAAAGAAGATAGTGATGACGGATATCCTCGGGTCAATTCCACTCTGATGATTTTTGCTGACACTGAAAGCAAAAGTCGATTGAAAGTGATCAATCGAGAAGTAAATATGGTTGCTCCGGCGACACCCAGTTATCTGAAATGGTCTCAGACTGCCATCACATTCGACTAGTCTGATCACCCGACACACATAGCCACCCCGGGGAGGCAAGCTCTGGTGGTCGACCTAGTCGCCGAAGGCACTCGACTGACTAAAGTTTTGATGGATGGTGGCAGTGGTCTGAATATACTATACATAGAGACGTTGAAAGGGATGGGTATTCCGATATCCAGACTCAGTACCAGCAACATGAGTTTCCATGGAGTCATTCCTGGAAAGAAGGCTGAGTCACTCGGCCAAATCGCTCTTGATGTGATTTTCGGTTCCAAAAATTACCGCAAAGAAAAGTTGACATTTGAAGTTGTGGATTTCCAGAGTGCTTATCACGCTATTATGGGCAGGCCAGCTTATGCACGTTTTATGGCTCGACCATGTTATGTGTACCTCAAATTGAAGATGCCTGGCCCCAAAGATGTGATAACTATTACTGGCAATCGGAAGAAGGCGGAAGAGTGCTTTCAGAAAGGCTCAAAGATCATCGATGCTCAGATGGCAGCGGTAGAGTGGCAGGAATACCAGAAAACTGCAGACCCGAGTGATTTGTTGCGAGCCAAGAAGCCCGCTACGGAGTGAGCATTTCGGTCATCTGGGGAGACCAAACCGATTCACATTCACCCGACCGACCCCAGTGCTGCTCCGACTCACATCTCTACAACGCTCGACTCCAAATAGGAAGAAGCGCTCATCCAGTTCCTCCGCGAGAACTGGGACATCTTCTCATGGAAACCTTCTGACACGTCGTGTGTTCCCAGGGGGCTGGCTGAGCACCGTCTACGAGTCGACTCAAAAGTTAAACCTGTCAAAGAACATCTTCGACGGTCCGCCATCTAGAAAAGAAAGGCCATTAGCGAGGAGGTGGCTTGGCTTCTAGCAGCGGAGTTTATCCGAGAAATTTATCACTCCGAGTGGCTCGCCAATGTTGTCATGGTCCCCAAGAAGGACAAGTCACTTCGCACATGCATTGACTTCAAACATATCAATCGGGCCTGCCCGAAAGATCATTTTCCTCTTCCCCGCATCGACCAAATAGTCGACTCGACTGCGGGGTGTGAGCGCCTCTCTTTCTTAGACGCCTATTCCGGGTACCATCAGATCCGTCTGTATGGACCCGATGAGATCAAAACAGCTTTCATCACTCCATTCGGGTTCTTCTATTATGTCACCATGCCATTCGGCCTCAAGAATGCCGGAGCCACGTTCATGAGGATGATTCAGAAGTGTTTGCTCACTCAAATCAGTCGGAATGTGGAAGCGTACATGGATGATATTGTAGTCAAGTCACGAAACTATTCCGACCTGCTGACTGACCTTGTAGAGACATTTGCCAACCTCAGGAGATATGATATCAAGCTTAATCGATCAAAGTGCACATTCGGAGTTCCTGGCAGAAAGTTACTCGGTTTTCTCGTTTCCGAACGAGGAATTGACGCCAATCCAGAAAAAGTTGGTACTATACTCTGAATGAAATGACCTGTGCGTGTGCATGATGTTCAGAAGCTTACTGGTTGCTTGGCCGCTTTAAGTCGATTCATCTCTCATCTCGGTGAAAAGGCATTGCCTCTTTACCGACTAATGAAGAAGTCAGACAAGTTCGAGTGGACTCCTGAAGCTGATGCAACATTTGCAGAGCTAAAAACCCTGCTTTCCACCCAGCCGGTGCTTGCTGCCCCGATCAGGAAAGAGCCTTTGCTGCTTTACATTGCAGCCACAGGACAAGTCGTCAGTACAGTACTTACGGTCGAGCGGGAAGAAGAAGGAAAAGCCTTTAAAGTTCAGCGCCCAGTATATTATATTTCTGAAGTCTTGACCCCATCAAAGAAAAGATACCCTCATTATCGGAAGCTTGTACATGGGATCTATATGACCACAAAGAAGGTTGCTCATTACTTCTCTGACCATTCCATTACAGACGTCAGCGACGCTCCATTGTCAGAGATTCTGCATAACAGAGATGCAACTGGTCGAGTGGCAAAATGGGCTATTGAACTTCTTCCACTAGATATCAAGTTTGAGGCAAAGAAAGCCATCAAGTCCCAAGCAATAGCGGATTTCATCACCGAGTGGACTGAACAGCAACTGCCGAATCAAATTCACTCGGAGCACCGGACCATGTTCTTTGATGGTTCTAAGATGCTGAATGGATCCGGTGCTGGGGTAGTGTTGGTTTCCCCCCGAGGAGATAAGCTCAGATATGTGCTCCAGATGCACTTTGATTCCTCCAATAACGAAGCAGAATACGAAGCACTTTTTTATGGGTTGCGTATGGCCATTTCACTCGGCGTCCGTTGCCTCATGGTCTATGGCGACTCAGATTTGGTGGTTAACCAAGTGATGAAGGGGTGGGACGTCAGAAGCCCAGCCATGACTGGTTACGGCAATGCACTAAGAAACTTGGAAAAGAAATTCGAGGGGTTAGAGCTTCATCATATACCCCGACTGAAAAATCAAGCGGCTGATGATCTGGCAAAGATAGGTTCCATGAGAGAAGCCATTCCCAGTGATGTGTTTTTGGAGCACATACACACACCATCAGTTCAAGAGGATCCTTTCATAGAGGAAGCCCCGCAGCCAAAAAGTGCCACGAATCCGACTGAAATTGAGGTCCCGGCTGTGGTTGACCTAATCATGGAAGTTTTGGTCGTCACTCCCGACTGGACAGTGCCGTACATCGCGTATATCTTAAGGAAAGAGCTCCCGGAGAATGAAGAAGAGGCTCGACAGATCGTCCGTCGATCCAAGGCCTTCACTGTGATAAAGGGACAGTTGTACAGGGAAAGCGCGACTGGAGCCAGTCAGAAATGTATAACGCCAGAAGAAGGTCGGATAATTCTTGACGATATCCACTCGGGGACCTGTGGCCACCATGCATCCTCTCGGACTATTGTGGCTAAAGCATACCGAGCGGGGTTTTACTGGCCCAGAGCGAATGAAATGGCGAAGGAGATAGTCGACAAGTGTGACGGATGTCAGTTCTATTCCAATATGTCACACAAGCCCGCCTCAGCCTTGAAGACCATTCCACTCATCTGGTCCTTCGCTGTTTGGGGGTTAGATATGATTGGACCACTGAGAACTGGCAGGAGCGACTTCACCCATGTACTGGTGGCAGTCGACAAGTTCACTAAGTGGATCGAAGCCAAGCCTATCAAGAACCTTGATGCCTTCACTGCTATCAGCTTCATCAGAGAGTTGATATTCAGATATGGAGTTCCACATAGCATCATCACTGATAATGGGTCAAACTTCGATGCCGACCAATTCAGAGCCTTTTACACTTCTCAAGGCACGCGAGTCGACTACGCTTCCGTCGCTCATCCCCAGTCGAATGGACAAGCGGAAAGAACAAAGGGGCCTAATTCTCAAAGGACTGAAACCTCGGTTGATCCGTGATATCAAACACGCAGCAGGCGCGTGGGTCGATGAACTTCCATCAGTTCTTTGGGGATTGAGGACTACTCCTAATCGGTCGACTAAGCGAACTCCATTCTTTCTCGTCTATGGAGCTGAAGTAGTTCTGCCGAGTGACTTGCTTCACAATGCACCCCGAGTCGAGCTCTACTCTGAAGATGAAGCAGAACAAGCCCGACAGGACACAGCTGACCTTCTAGAAGAAGAAAGAGAGATGACCATGATCCGATCGACCATCTATCAGCAGGACTTGCGTCGATTCCATGCCAGAATCATGAAGAGTCGAGCCTTCCAATAAGGAGACTTGGTCCTCCGAGTGGATCAACAGAAGCCACACAAACTCGCCCCTACTTGGGAAGGCCCCTTCATCGTCACCAAAGTTCTCCACAATGGAGCATGCCGTCTTTACAATGTCAATCGCCAGATCGATGAGCCACGAGCTTGGAATGCGGAGCTGCTCCACCCCTTTTATACTTAAGTACTCACTCGGATGGGATGTAATAAAAAGTACCTCTGTAGTTTGTTTAACAAAGACAAGAGTATTATAATTTTCCTAGTGATTGTTGTTGCTTTTGTTTACTTGAGAAATCCCCCAGTTGGTGGCTTAGCTGCGAATCTGTTTCGCCTAAGTTTGCAAAAAAAATCCCTACCGAGTGACGAGCAAGCCTCTCACTCGGGGGGCTTAGCTGCGAATCCGTTTCGCCTAAGTATTTGAAAATCCTACCGAGTGGAGAGCAAACCTCCCACTCGGAGGCTTAGCTGCAGTCCAGTACTCGTCTAAGTATTTGAAAATCCTACCGAGTGGAGAGCAAACCTCCCACTCGGGGGCTTAGCTGCAGTCCAGTACTCGCCTAAGTATTTGAAAATCCTACCGAGTGGAGAGCAAACCTCCCGCTCGGGGGCTTAGCTGCAGTCCAGTACTTGCCGAAGTATTTGAAAATCCTACCGAGTGGAGAGCAAACCTCCCACTCGGGGGCTTAGCTGCAGTCCAGTACTCGCCTAAGTATTTGAAAATCCTAACGAGTGGAGAGCAAACCTCCCACTCGGGGGCTCAGCTGCAGTCCAGTACTCGCCGAAGTATTTGAAAATCCTACCGAGTGGAGAGCAAACCTTCCACTCGGGGGCTTAGCTGCAGTCCAATACTCGCCTAAGTATTTGAAAATCCTACCGAGTGGAGAGCAAACCTCCCACTCGGAGGCTTAGCTGCAGTCCAGTACTCGCCTAAGTATTTGAAAATCCTACCGAGTGGAGAGCAAACCTCCCACTGGGGGGCTTAGCTGCAGTCCAGTACTCGCCTAAGTATTTGAAAATCCTACCGAGTGGAGAGTGAACCTCCCACTCGGGGGCTTAGCTGCAGTCCAGTACTCGCCTAAGTATTTGAAAATCCTACCGAGTGGAGAGCAAACCTCCCAGTCGGGGGCTTAGCTGCAGTCTAGTACTCGCCTAAGTATTTGAAAATCCTACCGAGTGGAGAGCAAACCTCCCACTCGGGGGCTTAGCTGCAGTCCAGTACTCGCCTAAGTATTTGAAAATCCTACCGAGTGGAGAGCAAACCTCCCACTCGGGGGCTTAGCTACAGTCCAGTACTCGCCTAAGTATTTGAAAATCCTACCGAGTGGAGAGCAAACCTCCCACTCGGGGGCTTAGCTGCAGTCCAATACTCGCCTAAGTATTTGAAAATCCTACCGAGTGGAGAGCAAACCTTCCACTCGGGAGCTTAGCTGAAGTCCAGTACTCGCCTAAGTATTTGAAAATCCTACCGAGTGGAGAGAAAACCTCCCACTCGGGGGCTTAGCTGCAGTCCAGTACTCGCCTAAGTATTTGAAAATCCTACCGAGTGGAGACCAAACCTTCCTCTCGGGGGCTTAGCTGCAGTCCACTACTCGCCTAAGTATTTGAAAATCCTACCGAGTGGAGAGAAAACCTTCCACTCGGGGGCTTAGCTGCAGTCCAGTACTCGCCTAAGTATTTGAAAATCCTACCGAGTGGAGAGCAAACCTTCCACTTGGGGGCATAGCTGCAGTCTAGTACTCGCCTAAGTATTTGAAAATCCTACCCAGTGGAGAGAAAACCTCCCACTCGGGGGCTCAGCTGCAGTCCAGTACTCGCCTAAGTATTTGAAAATCCTACCGAGTGGAGAGCAAACCTTCCACTCGGGGGCTTAGCTGGAGTCCAATACTCGCCTAAGTATTTGAAAATCATAACGAGTGGAGAGCAAACCTCCCACTCGGGGGCTCAGCTGCAGTCCAGTACTTGCCTAAGTATTTGAAAATCCTACCGAGGGGAGAGCAAACCTTCCACTCGGGGGCTCAGCTGCAGTCCAATACTCGCCTAAGTATTTGAAAATCCTACCGAGTGGAGAGCAAACCTCCCACTCGGGGGCTTAGCTGCAGTCCAGTACTCGCCTAAGTATTTGAAAATCCTACCGAGTGGAGAGCAAACCTCCCACTAGGGGGCTTAGCTGCAGTCCAGTAATCGCCTAAGTATTTGAAAATCCTACCGAGTGGAGAGCAAACCTCCCACTCAGGGGCTTAGCTGCAGTCCAGTACTCGCCTAAGTATTTGAAAATCCTACCGAGTGGAGAGCAAACCTCCCACTCGGGGGCTTAGCTGCAGTCCAGTACTCGCCTAAGTATTTGAAAATCCTACCGAGTGGAGAGCAAACCTCCCACTCGGGGGCTTAGCTGCAGTCCAGTACTCACCTAATTATTTGAAAATCCTACCGAGTGGAGAGTAAACCTTCCACTCGGGGGCTTAGCTGCAGTCCAGTACTCTCCTAAGTATTTGAAAATCCTACCGAGTGGAGAGCAAACCTCTCACTCGGGGGCTTAGCTGCAGTCCAGTACTCGCCTAAGTATTTGAATATCCTACCGAGTGGAGAGCAAACCTCCCACTCGGGGGCTTAGCTGCAGTCCAGTACTTGCCTAAGTATTTGAAAATCCTATCGAGTGGAGAGCAAACCTCCCACTCGGGGGCTTAGCTGCAGTCCAGTACTCGCCTAAGTATTTGAAAATCCTACCGAGTGGAGAGCAAAACTTCCACTCGGGGGCTTACCTGCAGTCCAGTACTCGCCTAAGTATTTGAAAATCCTACCGAGTGGAGAGCAAACCTCCCACTCGGGGGCTTAGCTGCAGTCCAGTACTCGCCTAAGTATTTGAAAATCCTACCGAGTGGAGAGCAAACATTCCACTCGGGGGCTTAGCTGCAGTCCAATACTCGCCTAAGTATTTGAAAATCCTACCGAGTGGAGAGCAAACCTTCCACTCGGGGGCTTAGCTGCAGTCCAATACTTGCCTAAGTATTTGAAAATCCTACCGAGTGGAGAGCAAACCTTCCACTCGGGGGCTTAGCTGCAGTCTAGTACTCGCCTAAGTATTTGAAAATCCTACTGAGTGGAGAGCAAACCTCCCACTCGGGGGCTTAGCTGCAGTCCAGTACTCGCCTAAGTATTTGAAAATCCTACTGAGTGGAGAGCAAACCTTCCACTCGGGGGCTTAGCTGCAGTCCAGTACTCGCCTAAGTATTTGAAAATCCTACTGAGTGGAGAGCAAACCTTCCACTCGGGGGCTTAGCTGCAGTCCAATACTCGAGTAAGTATTTGAAAATCCTACCGAGTGGAGAGCAAACCTCCCACTCGGGGGCTCAGCTGCAGTCCGGTACTCGCCTAAGTATTTGAAAATCCTACCGAGTGGAGAGCAAACCTTCCACTCGGGGGCTTAGCTGCAGTCCAATACTCGCCTAAGTATTTGAAAATCCTACTGAGTGGAGAGCAAACCTCCCACTCAGAGGCTTAGCTGCAGTCCAGTACTCGCCTAAGTATGAAATCCAATCCGATCCGCAAGGACAACGAGGTGCAAGTCAACTTCTACACTCTTCTTTGGAGCTACACCACAAATACAACATGCGCTCTGCAAGGATGACGAGGTGCAAGTCAACTGCTACCCTCTCCTTCGGAGCTACACCACAAATACAACGTGCGCTGTGCAAGGAAGACGAGGTGCAGGTCGACTGGTACCTTCTCCTTCAGAGCTACGCCACAAATATAACGTGCGCTCTGCAAGGACGATGAGGTGCAGGTTGACTGCTACCTTCTCCTTCGTAGCTACGCCACAAATATAACATGTGCTCTGCAAGGACGACGAGGTGCAGGTCGATTGCTACCTTCTCCTTCGGAGCTACGCCACAAATACAATGTGCACTCCATCCCGATCCGCAAGGATGCAGGTCGACTGCAATCTGTGCTCCATCCTTACCTGCAAGAGCGATGAAGAGTAGGTTGACTGGATTCTCCACCTCAGGGTTGCGTCTTAAGCGCTAAAATATATTCCGAGTGAATAACAAAGTTCGCTCGAAGGCAAATGCAAGCATATTCAACGATAATCCAAGTTCAGACGATATCCTACGGGTTCGAAAGTGCTCAGGCGTCAAGCCTATAAAAGTTTATCGGTTACAAAACCACTAGGCATTCCGAGGCAAATTTAAGGCGAAGCATAGAAGTTTTTTACTCCTCAGGTGGAGGACTGGAGGGCGCGACAAACTGGTCCAAGTCAATTCCGTCAGCAATCCGAGTGGCAGCAACAATGAAGGTCTCCATGAAAGATCGGAAGTCGTGCTTCTTGCTATTGGCAACTTTGATGGACACCAACTTTTCCTCTCGCACATCCTTGCAATGAACACGGACCAGGGACAGAGCAACGTCGGCTCCGCACCTGGCAGAAGATTTCTTCCATTCTTGCACTCGACCTGGAACTTCATTCAGTCGAGTCATTAGAGACTCGAGGTCATTTTGAAGCGTCGCTCCTGGCCAGAGGGTCGTGTCGATTCGCGATGTCGCAACCTTCAGTCGAGCAAGGTAGTCAACCACACCAGCAACACGAGACTCCAGTCGGAGCACGTTCATGGCAGCGTCATCCTTCACGAGAGAGTTCATGGGGTCCAAGCCTGTCTCCACTCGACTGGTCTCCTCCTTGAAGTTTTGGCAGAATTATGTGAACACAATTCAAAGGTAAACCAGTAGTTCTACGATAAGTCGATGATTACAAATCAGTCAGGTAAGAGAGATTACCCTCAAGCATGATGAATAACTTCTTGGCGAGCCCTCCCAGATAAGCCTCCAGATCATTCTTCTTCACCACCAGCTCACCAGCCTTGTCATTTAGAGCTATCTTGTCATTCTTCAGACGGCTGACTTCCTTGTTAGCTACATCGAGAGCAGCCTTCAGATTTGCGTTCTCCTCTTCAAGTTTACCGACTGAAGCCAGTTTTTCTTCCGCAAGCTTCATTTTGTCCAAAGCTGCCTTCTGTGCCTCGGCAAGGTCATGGTCCTTCTTCTTTAGAGCCTCCTTCATTTTATCTGCAAAATGAAAATGAGATCAGAATCAGGAATGGGCAGAAAGATACAAACAGTTGTCAACTTCTCACCAATCATACCTTTTGCCTCGTCCTTCGCCTTCTGAAAGTTCTCCTGAACAAGTTTCAAGTCAAGGTCAAGCTGGATATGTTTGTTTTCCAACTCAGTATAGCAAGCCACGAGCTCGTAAGATTTCTGCGAAGGGTCAGTCGACAGACATCAAAGACAGGTTGCTTCCGAGTGACTAAGAGAAAAACCACAACATTTCTAAGACTACAGCCGAATCAAAATATTCAACAGTAGTCTCGGGGACTACACCCAGTGGGTGCACTCAGCGTGCCCCCACTGGTTCTACCGACTTGGTCCGATCAGTCAGCCGAAAGAGACAAAGAGGTTATGGTCCTAAAACTATAGCTGTATAGATAACTGCCAGCAGTTAGTCTTGGTCTCACATAAAAAAAACACAGGCTCTTCAGACTACAGTCGACTGCCAGCAGTCCACCATAGTCTCGGGGACTACACCCAGTGGGTGCACTCAGCATGCCCCCACCGGTTCCAATATTCCACTCGACATGGCCCGACCAGACTGAGTGAAGAAGTTAGAGTGAAGAAATTCAAAATACAAAGACTACAGTCGACTGCCAGCAGTCCACCATAGTCTCGGGGACTACACCCAGTGGGTGCACTCAGCGTGCCCCCACCGATTCAAATATTCAATCGACACACCCACTGGGTGTACAGATTCAAAGATCTTCGGAAACAAAGTCTTCAGATAGCATATCCTAACAGAACAAGCAGTGACCAACTAACCTGGACGTTGCTCTGAAGGGCTGAGCTAGCATCATAGGCCGCTTGGCTGGCTTCCCGGATCGCCTTCACCTGCTCCATCATGATCCCCGCCTGGCGTATAGCCTCCTTAGCAGCACCCGCTTGGTCCTCTGGGACGTGGTGTGTGGCGAAAAGGGAGGGCGAATCAGCAGTCGACGTCGAAGGCCGGACACTCGTCAGCGGCACAGTGAAGGACGCGGAATGCCGAGTGACATCGTCACCCCCTTGAACCGATGCCTCAGGCGCCAATGCAGTCTGAGTGGTCTTGCCAGCCGGCGCCTTTTTATTCCTCCTCGCCCTCAGTGGCACCTTGTCGTCATCATCAGGGAGATCGATGACATGAGGAGGAACTACAGGAAAAATCCAAAGTTGAAATCGAAATCCAATCGACTAAAAGTAAAACCACAAAGAGCGTACCAAGGTTGGAGGTGGCAGCGTCTTCCATTTCCTGGTCTTCATTCTTGGAAGAGGTCTCGGAGGTAGTGGCACTGCAGATTTCAGAAACCAGTCGGTTAGTTGATGAGTCGACCAAGAGTTCGTCCGTGCTAAACAAGAAAACACAAGTTCTGCCATTACCCGGAGAGGGTGGGAATGGCCATTCTCATCTTGGGCAAGGCCTTCGGTGGCTTTGATGGCGCCACTCATGGATACTTCGGCGCCGGAGAAGCCGCCCGAGGGCGCTTTGTCGATTGCCCAACGGGCGCAATCGCTTTGCCACGCTCACTCGCGGGGTCGTGGATGAGCTTGGATCGCCTTTCTGTGCGAGGAGGATCGACTTCCTCCTCCTCCTCCTCTTCGCTGGATCCGTCATCATCCTCTTCCCCCTCACCATCAGATTGCCACTCCTCCTCACTTTCACCTCCGCTCGCCTCTCCTTCCTCGACCTGTTCTTGTGCCCCGTTGAGCATCGAGTACATCTCAGTCGCGGTCTAGAAGACAACAAACAAGACAAAAGTCAGTCGACTAATTTTAAGCAAACAGAATGATGAAAGCAGGATCACAGTCGGAAATGCAGAATTGGACCTTGTCTACTTCATATGATTGGTCGAGTGGAGGAATCCTCCTGACTCCTCGGGGGTTGTCTTTGTTCCCTGTGATGCTCGCTAGCCACCTCTCCAGCGTGGCATCGTCAATCTCCTCCGGGTGGATCCGAGTGGTGTCCTCAGTGCCAGAATACAACCACATCGGATGGTCTCGAGCTTGAAGTGGCTGGATGCATCATCGGAGGAAGATCTCCAAGAGGTCCATGCCGGTCACCCCGTCACGGATAAGCTGGATGACACGCTCAACCACCACCTTAACTTGCGCCTTCTCTTCCGGGATCACCTTCAAAGAGGAAGGCTTCCTCACTCATTCCATGGAAAAAGGAGGGAGCCCAGTCGACTTCCCCGACGTCGGCTGGTCTTTGCAGTAGAACCAGGTCGACTGCCATCCATGGACCGAGTCGGGTAGGATCATGGTCAGAAAGGAGCTTTTTCCTCTCAACTGAACCCCAAGACCCCCACACATCTGAATCACTTGTGTTCTCTCATCACTCGGATTGGCCTTTTTCACCGTCTGGGAGCGACAGGTGAAGATGTGCTTGAAAAGACCCCAATGAGGCCCGCAACCCAAGAAATTCTCGCGCAAAGACACGAAAGCAGTGAGGTACACGATGGTGTTGGGTGTGAAGTGGTGGAGTTGCGCAAATTCAGAAATCCCCGAAATAAAGGGGGAGGCGGCAAAGAAAACCCACGGTCGACATGGGTGGCCAAGAGAACGCACTCACCCTCCTGAGGTTGCGGCTGAGACTCCTTCCCCAGGAGCCACGCCGATCCGTGGGGGATTAGTCCTCCATCAGCCAGGTCGTCAAGATCTGTTTGACGAATCGTCGAGCGGATCCAGTCGCCCTGGATCCAGCCCTGCGGTAGGCCGGCCCTCGATGAAGATCCGCCTCGACTGGTCGCCCTTCCCTTCGCCTTCGCCTTCGCCTTCTTCGCCCACTCCAGGGCCACCATCTTCTCTTTCACCATCGTCACCGGCAGGACGCGCACGGGGTAGCGGCACTGAGATGGAAGCGAACGAGGCAGATGAGTCTGGGAAGAGAGGAGGAAATGAGAACGCACTGTTCAAAAACCCCCGTCCGGCGCCTTATATAAGGTTACTTCCGAGTGACTGACTGGTAGGCCCAGGCGATCCTGTCAAATCCCGTAACAGTCGCGCGCGCGATATGTGGCGAAAAAGGTGGCATGGAGATCGAGGCATCCCTTCCTTATCCGATCCGATTACTGCGGCCTCCCCCGCCCCACGCGCTTCCCGAAATTCAAATCCCGCCAAATCCGCGAGCAGCAGAACAACTTGTCAGATGGAGGACCCCCTCCACATCGTCACTCAGAGTTTTTCAAGTAAAGAAATTCACTCGACGGATACAAAGAATGGATCAAGGCAATTGAAAAAGAAGTTGGTGCCGTCACCTAAAGTTCATTGATCCAGAACAAGGCATACTCATAGCACGAAAAATGGGTCGGAAGAGTTCTCAACTCCTTCCCCACTCAAACCTCAATCCATTTGGGGGCTAATGATGAAGCTATGTACCTAGGGTAGGGTCATGGATCTGTCCAAACTACCCTACCCAAGGACATCTCTAGAAGAAACCACCTGACAATCGACTCAGAAGTGTTCCACTCAACAGACTCGAAGACACTCGACCATGAAGTCAACCACTCGACCATGAAGCCAACCACTCGACGGCCGGGAGATCTAAAGTCCCTCTGCATGCAAACGGTCGGCCATTAAGTAGCTTTTATGGTCATCATAGCACTTTAGTTGTAGCATTACCAGTAACGTCAGATCTTAATGTACTTTAAACCCTACATAACTGAGGGCCGGAGGGGTCTGGTGAACTCTATATAAGCCACCCCCCTCCTCACTGTAAAGGGTTCGCACCCCTGTAACTCATACGCATATAATCCAGTCGACCGCCTCCGGGCCCCGAGACGTAGGGCTGTTACTTCCTCAGAGAAGGGCCTGAACTCGTAAATCCCTTGCGTATACAACTACTCCATAGCTAGGATCTTGCCTCTCCATTCCTACCCCCCTACACTACTGTCAGACTTAGAACCACAACAGTTAGCACAATATGTTTTGAAAAGGTTGCTGGTGAACTGCGAGCCATTGTCGGTGATGATACGGTTAGGGACCCCAAACAAGCTCATGATTCCCTTGATGAACCTGACGGCCGATCCAGCTGGGATAGTGCGCACGGCTTCTACCTCCGCCAACTTGGTGAACTTGTCGATGGCAACATAGAGGTACAGGTAGCCCCTGGCGCTCGAGGGAACGACCCCAAGATGTCCAGCCCCTAGACCACGAACGGCCATGTGAGCGGGATTGTCTGGAGGCCCTGCACGGGCTGGTGGATTTGCTTGGCGTGAAACTGGCATGCTTCACAAGAGCGCACCAGCTCTGCAGCATCGTTGAGCGTGATGGGCCAGTAGAAGCCGCTACAAAACGCCTTGCCCACCAGAGTGTGTGACAAGGAATGATGCCCGCAGTCCCCACTATGTATGTCCGCTAGCAGCTCGAGCCCCTGTTCCCTGGAGATGCATCGCCACAAAGTGTCATTGGGCCTCTCGCGATATAACTCACCATCCTGGATGCAGTACGCGGTAGCTTGATGGGCCACGCGCTCGACGTCCTCCTCCTTCTCTAGCAGGGTGCCTTGAAGCAAGTACGCCTTGAACTCTTTGGTCCAGCACCCCTCCTGAGGCTCGAGCGCGAGCAGCAGGCGGGCCCCCAAGGGGTGTCCACAGGTTGGGGCGCCCGTCTCAGGTGCCTGAGGCAAGTCCTCGTGAGGTGGTGCTAGAGTCGTCGCGTGGGGAGTTGCAGACGGCTTGAAGAGCCGCTCCTCAAACACCCCCCGGCTCCTGAGGGAGCCTGCGGGAGGCTCTCTTGGCGATGTCGTTTGCTTTCTTGTTTGTTCCGCACGGCACGTGCTGCAGCTCCACGCCCATGAACCGCTTCTCCATCTTGCGCACCTCTTCTAGGTACGCCTCCATGTGCTCGTCCTTAGGCGTGTACTCCTTGCTGGAGAAGTTGACGAGGAGGTGAGAGTCACCCTTGATGGTGAGGCGCTTCACCCCCAGCGCGGCCGCGGCCCTGAGTTCGGCGAGTAGGCCTTCAAATTCTGCAATGTTGTTGGGGACCTTGTCGCCTTGCTGGAAGCAGAGCTGCACTGCGTAGTAGAGCTTGTCCTTGGTGGGTGAGATGAGGACGACCCCTGCTCCCGCGCCTTGTCGCGCAAATGCCCCATCAAAGTACATGATCCATCCGTCTGGTTCCTTGTCTCCAGGCAAGAGGGAGCGGTCCTCGATTACTCCATGGTCGGGAGTGTCAGTCCACTCGGCCACGAAGTCCACGAGGGCTGCACCCTTGATGACCCTGGTGGTGTTGAACTCGAGATTGAACGTTGAAGCTCGATGTTCCATTCAACAACTCGCCCGGAGGCATTCAGGCTCTGGAGCACCCTCTCCAACGGGTACACCGAACAACCCTGATGGGGTGGCCTTCAAAGTAGTGGCACAGTTTTTGGGAGGCAACCAGGAGCATGAGCAGGAGTTTCTGAGGCATGGGGTTGCGCGCCCGGGCCTCCCTCAGTACCGTGCTGACAAAGTAGACAGGGTGCTCGACGAGGGGGGAGGCATCAGCGGAGTCTTGTTCTTTGTTAGGGCATGGGTCTTTAATGGCTTCGCGAGTCCACCCTCTGGAGCCTCGGTGGCCGTGGGGTCGATCGTGGCCTCGGGAGGAATGTCAACCACCGGGTCGGTCGGGGCCCCAGACACATCGTCGTGAGGGTGTTGTGTCTTGCTCGATGGTTGTGCATCCTGCTGAGGTTTCTTGGATGGGCGTTCCTTCCTCAGTGCCACCAGGGCGGCGCTGGCTGAGAGAGGGGTGGCTGCCAGATAGAGTACCAAGGGCTCGAGAGGGCGCGGTGCCACCATCATTGGTGGGCTGGTCAAATATCTCTTGAGGTCTTGAAAGGATGTGTTCGCCTCCGGGGTCCACTCAACAGCTCTTTCCTTTTCATCGGCTTGAAGAACGGGAGGGCGCACTCCCCCAGCTTGAAAATGAAGCGCCCAAGCGAGGTTACGCAGCCCGCCAGCTTCTACATCTCCTTCAGGGTCTGTGGGGGGCTCATGTCCTCTATCGCCTTGACCTTTTCTGGGTTGGCCTCGATCCCTCTGTGTGACACCAAGGAGCCCAGCAGCTTGTCAGAGGGAACCCCAAACACACACTTTTCAAGATTAAGCCGAAGATCCACCTTGCGCAGGCTGGCAAACGTCTCCTCCAGATCTGCTATCAGGGTCCCGGCCTCCCGAGACTTCACCACTATATCATCAACATAGGCCTCTGCACTCCTCCCGAGCTGCGAGCCTAGGGTGATATGCATCAGTCGTTGGAAGGTTGCCCTGGCATTACGCAGCCCGAAGGGCATGCAGGTCTAGCAGTACACCCCGCAGGGGGTCAGGAACGCCGTTTTCTCCACATATTGCACGGCCATCTTGATCTGGTGATAGACTGAGAAGGCATCCAAGAAGCACAAGAGGTCATATTCGGCGGTGGAGTCCACGATCTGGTCAATGCGAGGAAGCGGGAAGGGATCTTGCGGGCAGGCCTTGTTGAGGTTGGTGAAGTCGACACACATGCGCTCCTTCCCTCCTTTCTTGGGGACGATGACGGGGTTCGCCAGCCACTCCGGGTATCATACCTCCCTAATGACCCCTTCTTCTTGCAGCTTGCGGGTTTCTTGGATGATGAAGGCCTACTTCTCGGCAGACTGACGATGTGCCTTCTGCTTCACTGATCGCACGTTTGGTCATACCTTCAGGTGGTGCTCGATTATTCCCCTTGGGACCCCAGCCAGGTGTTTTGGTTCCCAAGCGAATACATCCTTGTTGGCTCGCAGGAAGTTGACTGACGCTTCCTCGTACTCCCGAGGGAGGCCAGCTCCTATAGTGAAGGTGGCGCTGGCCGTTCCCTCCTCACAGACCGGCACTTGCTTCATCTCGGCTCGGTCTTGGGAGAACAATTTCTTCTTATTGGCCGGCGCTGCTCCTCCTGGCCGCCTTTCTCGTCGGGCAGCGCGAACGCGGCTGACCTGAAGGCGAGCTTGAGGGCCTGCAATGCGCCTTTGGTGTCCCCCGCCACCATGAGGACACCGTTGCTGCCAGGTATCTTCATGAGGTTGTACGCAGGGTGGGTCGCAGCCATAAACTGGGCCAAGGCCGGGTACCCCAGATTGGCATTGTATGGCAAGTCAATCCTGGCGATGTCAAAGTCGATGAGCTCGGTGCGGTACTTTTCGCGGGTTCCGAAGGTGACAGGGAGGCGGATGTGCCCCAGGGGGCTGGTGGAGCCGCTGCCGACCCCGGAGAAAGGCTTGGAGGGGCGGAGCCGGCTGGGTGGCATGTGCAGCAGGCCGAATGCCTCCAGGGAGAGCATGTTGAGGCCGGCTCCACCGTCGATGAGGGTTCTGGTGACTGCCACATTGCATATGGTGGGGGTGCAAAGCATTGGGAGCGCACCTGCTCCCGTCGTGCCGGCAGGATGATCCTTAAGGCCGAAGGTGAAGTCGGCCTTGGGCGTCGTCCAGCCCGAGGGAGCCCCCGAGCCCGCCTGGGTGGCGCTTACTTGCTGGTAGAATGACTTGATGTGGTGGTCGGTGGGTGGTGCTTGCGAGCCACCTAGGAGAGTTGCGACGACCGGGGGCGCCGGTGCCGTGTAGCGGGCGAGGAAGAGGTTGCGCAGCTCTTCCCAGGAGGCCACAGAGGACACCGGCAGGTTGAGTAACCAGGCGTGCGGTGCGCCTACAAGGGCCATGGGGAGCCAGTTGACCTTCACGTTGTCGTCTCCGCCGCCCGCCCAGACTACCTCCTCGTATGCTTGAAGAAAGGCGGTAGGATCCGCCGCGTCGTCATAACATGGCGACATCTCCAGTCCGAACTTGGGCGGCCACTGCACCTGCCGCAGGGAGAGGGTGAAATAGCGCAACCTCGACGCTTCTTCGGGAGCGCGTGCCGGCTGGGTCAACGGAGGAGCGCCTGCCATCGGGGCCACCGACACGATCTGGCGGTCGGGGTAGAAGATTTCCGACGCACCTCTACCTGGCACGCCAAATGTCGGATTACGGGTTCTGCAAACTCTTGAGAGGTTCGAACTCTAGGGTGCGTGCGGAGATCTCAACCTATGCAGCCTGCCTACTCACGATCCTCCTAAGCCTAGTGCGTCAAGCTCGAAGAGACAAAGAGACACAACAGTTTATCCTGGTTCGGGCCACCTTACGGTGTAATACCCTACTCCAGCGTTTTGGTGGATTGCCTCGGAGGGCTGAGGATGAACTAGCACAGTGGATGAACTGGCTTCAGGAGGTGAGGTGTTCTTGAGCTCGAGGGAGCTGGTGAGGTGTGAGCTAGTGCGGCTTGTCCTGCCTCTATGGTGGTGTCTAGTCCTATTTATAGTGGCCTCGATCCTCTTCCCAAATGTTGGCGGGAAGGGATCCCACAATGGCCAGATTTGAAAGGGGACAAGTAGTATAGCTTATCCTGACAAAAGTAGTCTTCGCCTGCAAAAAGCCTTTGGTCGTGACGCTGCGGTGGGCTCGTCGATGACCTCCGTCCTGCTGTCCTGGCGGTCTTGGTCTTGTTGCACCAGAATGGAAACCTTTGGCTGATTCCTCGGGACTCCACGCCTGTAGCTTTGGCCCTTTGCACCAAAGAGGAAACCTGCGCTCTACGCCCGCTTGGCCTTGGTCGTCATGGCTCACGTCAGCTGAGCCTCGTGAGGTAAACCTTGCATGGAACTCTCCGCCCCTCGGGAGCCAGCCTGGGGAGGCCGATCCCCTCGTGGGTCTTGGCACCGTCCGCCTCGCGAGGCTTGGCCCCTCGCGAGGGTCTTGAGTTGTTGATGCTGAAGCTGGGCCATACCAGGCCGTCGATGGATCCACGCGGTGGGCCGCGGGCAGGCAGGGGTGGATACCCCCATATCCAAAACATCGACACAATTCACCTTGAGATTTAGCAACTTGTTCTAACTGAGTTTGAACCATAGAAGCATGTTTACTAACACCTTTGAACTCATTAACAATTCTAAACAACAAGTCACTCAAGCGATCAATCATGTAGGCATTTCATTTAAATTGTTTCATAACATTTGCATTAAATGATCTTGCTTAATAAAGTAGTTTTCAAATCCATGCAAGCATTGACTAGGAGATTTATTGTAGGGAATATCACCGTCATCAAACTTTATAAAAGAATTTACCTCTACCACCTATGGTGGTGTGTCAAGACCATGTATTTCTTCAATAGGTGGTAAAATCTTAACATCTTCAGCTTTAATACCTTTTTCCTTCATACATTTCTTTGCTTCTTGCATATCTTCATGTCTAAGAAAAAAATACCCCTCTTCTTCGAAGTGGGTTTAACCGGTGGTTCAGGAAGTGTCCAATCATTATCATTCTTCAATATATTATTCAATAATTCCTCATCTTGTTCAATAGTTCATTCCCTGAAAACACAACCAGCACCACTATCTAGGTGGTCCCTAGAAGCACTGGTTAGTCCATTATAGAAGATATCAAGTATTTCATTTTTCTTAAGAGGATGATTAGGTAAATCATTAAGTAATTGGAGAAGCCTCCCCCAAGCTTGTGGGAGACCCTCTTCTTCAGTTTGCACAAAGTTAAATATTTCCTGTAAGGCAGCTTGTTTCTTATGAGCAGGAAAATATTTTTCGGAGAAGTAATAAATCAATCCTGGGGACTACGCACACAACCAGGAGCAAGACTATTATACCATATCTTAGCATCACCCTTTAACGAGAAAGGAAATAACTTAAGAATATAATAATAGAATTTTTTCCTCATGAGAAAATAGGGTGGCTATATCATTTAATTTAGTAAGATGTGCCACAACTGTTTTAGTTTCATAGCCAAGGAAATGATCAGATTCAACCAAAGTAATTAACTCAAGATCGACAGAGAATTCATAATCTTTATCAGTAATAAAGATAGGTGAAGTAGCAAACTTAGGGTCATATTAAATTCTAGCATTCAAAGATTTTCTTCAACTTGCATAGTAATTTCTTAAGATCATCTCTATCCATAACATAACCTTTAGGTATCTTAGGCAATTCATATCTAGGAGAGCTAGGTCGAATAGGTGTTTCATAATTTTCAGTTTCAATAACTTCATCAGTTTCAGTAATTTCATCAGTTTTAGCATTCTCAGTTTCTTTAGCTGTAGGAAGTTGTTCATCAAGAAATTCACCTAGTGGCACAGTCTTATCAAGAAAAATACTAGCATCATCAATAGAATCATCCATAGCAAAAGTAGCATCATCAATTACTTGCGAAATATCAGGATTAATAGAAGGTGGTGGTGTTGCAAGCTTACTTAAAATAGAAGGTGAATCAAGTGCAGAGCTAGATACCAGGAGTGGAAGCCAACTGTATAGGCTCAATCACACTGGAAGTGGTCTTCGGATCCCCGGATAATTTCCGGAGCGAAGAGTTAGTCTTCGACATAGTCCCGTTTCGCAGCGGCTATCACGCTCTGCTCAGACGAACCGCGTTTGCCAAATTCAACGCGGTGCCGCACTATGCATACCTAAAGCTCAAGATGCCAGGCCCTCGTGGAGTCATCACGGTCAATGGAAATACGGAACGCTCCCTCCGAACGGAGGAACACACAGCGGCTCTCGCGACAGAAGTACAGAGCAGCCTTCTAAGGCAATTCTCGAGCCCGGCCGTTCAACGGCCGGATACAGCAAAGCGCGCCCGGAGCAATATCAACCAAGACCACCTGGCACGATCAGAGCACGCGTAGCAATGCGGCCCCAACCCTCGCCCGCGTATGATCGCAAGAATAACACTCCGCGTATATTATTACGCTTTGGAGATACCATGGGCACAGGGGAGGGGGCACGATCACAACGGACCCAGAGTGCGGTTCGACCACACCAGGGGCTCGCAAATGTGCCTCTTTTTTATTATTATTATTTTTCTTATTTTTTGTACACAGGACTCTGTTAACCAGAAGCCCTGTCCGGCGGTGAACCTGCCGAACTCATGACGCAATAGTCAGGGACTAAAGAAGGCCGCGTCGAACACTCAGGTGGTCTTAGTTACGAGCATTAAATTCGATTATATACACCAAATCCGCAGCTCATCCCTGGAGGGGGACATGTTTATTTAGTCCAAATCCCTTGCTTACCGCACTATTTATATCAGTCCGCTCTACTAGCAGACTTTTTCTTTCATTAATAATGCAGCACCTTTATGATCGCAATTGCATTACATTTTATATATATGTTCATTATATGACATTCTGGCACCCGTATATTTTTGGTACGGCATAATACACCAGGGGCTTATGTTCCCCACTTTATGGTGTGATAAAGTCCGAACACTTTCACAAGTGCGGCACCCTGAACTTATAGCATTATATGAATCGGCTCCGAATCATGTCTTGGGTCAATAGTTGGGTTTACCCGGCTCCCATGTTTGGCTCCTTACGTTTCCGTTCCGTCGGCTAAGGTAGCACTAGGAGAACCACTGCGATTGCGCCCCAGTTGAGCCGGGTTAACGCCTCAGTGGAGAAAGCTAAAACTGACCGGCATGATAAGGCGAGAGACTGGTCGCTGTTCGAGAGGTTTTTTCGGGTCCTTAAAGACTCACGCCGCTTCGAGCGAAGTTCCGGATTATGTCTGATGAAGGCGTGGATAGCGCCCCGGATTCGGTCTTCCGAATACCAGGGGCTTCGCCGAAATTTAAAATTATAGAATTCTATGGCTAAGTGAGAGTGTTCAAGCATTATAAGTCCGGTTGCCTTGTTCGTCGTGTTGAGCGCCTCCCTAGATGGACCCAAATATGGGAACAAGAGTGCTCAAGTTTATCACCGAACACCCCAGCACTTGTGGCTTGGGGGCTGAAGCCAACGACTTGCCATCTCTCAGATTTTATAAACGGCCGCACAGAAGGTAATATTTTAAATTAAACAAGCGTTGCTCATGGCGCATATGAACGAAGTTTCCAGCGCACAGGATAAATACACAGCGAGTTCACTCAAAGATTACATTTCGGGAGCACTCATCTGCAATATTGCAGGCTCCCTTCAGGACAATATTATAATACTTCTCCGGCGTGTGATACTCCTTGCCCGGTGGCGGTGTGTCCGTGAGAAGCTTCTCCGCATCCAATTTGCCCCATTGCACCTTTATGCGGGCAAGGGCCCGACGAGCACCTTCGATACAGGCAGAGCGCTTGACTACATCCAGCCTAGGGCATGCATCCACCAGCCGCCGCACGAGGCCAAAGTAGCTACTAGGCATGGCCTGTCCAGGCCACAGCCGGACTATGAGGCCCTTCATGGCCTCCTCAGCTACTTTGTGGAGTTCGATCAGCTGCTTCAGCTGGTCGCTTGGGGGCACCGGATGGCCGGCTTCAGTATACTGAGACCAGAAGACCTTCTCCGTCGAGCTCCCCTCCTCGCCACGATAGAATGCGGCGGCATCAGCCGCACTACGCGGCAGATCTGCAAATGCCCCTGGAGAGCGCCGAATTCGGGTAAGTGTTCGGTAGTTCACATTAACATGCCTGCTTTGCATGAAAAATGCCTTACCCGCCGCTATCTTCTTTATGTCCTCAACCTCCTGAAGGGCCTTCTGGGCCTCGACCTTGGCGGACTTGGCACTTTCGAGAGCCGAGGCAAGCTCGGACTCTCGAGTCTTGGAGTCATGCTCCAAACTCTCATGTTTTTCCATGAGAACCTGGAGCTCTTGCCGAACTTCCGCCACCCGCACCTCTTGCTTTTCTCGCTCAGCCCGTTCCGCGGCCGCATTGCGTTCGGCCGCGGACACAGCATCCTTCAGGGATGCCACCTCGTTAGTGGCCCCTGCAATGCACATATTATCCTTGTCAATTTTATTCGCAACCAAAATCCTTTTCTGTAAGGTACTTATTCAAAGAGGTGTTACTCACTTTCTTTTTCCTCGAGCTGCTTCTTTGCATGGCCGAGCTCTTGCTCGGACCGCTCGAGATTCTTTTTCAGCACGTCAACCTCCGCCGTTAGTGCAGCAGAGGTCAGCAGTGCAGCCTGCAAACCCATATTGACATATTTTAGGCAACCCTGCGTATATCTTGTTATAGATCCTTAGTCCGGCTTTTCTTTCCGAACACCGAACCAAGCATCAGGGGCTACTGTCTATGCAGTATTATATTACATAATTTTAACTTCTTACCTCAAAGCCTGTTAAAAGGCTACTGCAGGCTTCGGTCAGCCCGCTTTTCGCGAGCTGAACCTTCTCAATCACCGCACTCATGATGGTGCGGTGTTCTTCCTCGATGGAAGCGCCTTTAAGCGCTTCCAGCAGGTTATCCGGCGCCTCCGGTTGGACGGAGGCCGCCGGCGTCACGGTCCTGCCCTTCTTTCGAAGGGGCCGCTTGCCAGACTCTAGAACCACTACGGGTTCCGATGTGGAGTCCGGCATGAAGTCCGGGGGGCTGCCTGACGGCGCCTCCGGAGCCTCCTCCTGATGGGTCCCTCTTTGGGATCCCACCTCGGCGTCCTCGTTGGCGCGTGGGGTGGAGGTAGTCGGGATGGAATTCACATTCGACGAGGCCAATGACCCGCTCGATGAGTCAGGGAGATCATCATTGGCCGGACTACGGACAGAATGCAGCGTTAGAAGGATACTTCGCGACATAAAAGAAATTACACATCAAGGATCCGGATACTTACGATCTTGCCGGATGCCTGGCCCTTGGAGGCCGCTCATCCTCACCAACGCTGATGTTGGCGGAACTGTCCGGGGGGATAGTTCTCCCCCTCTTGGACCCTTTGGCCCCCCCGATGGGGGAAGCCTTCCTTTTCTTCTCTCCCTCCTCTGGGAGAGAATACTCCTCCTCCTCGCCTTCGGAGGAGGAATCCTCGTCGTCGTCAGACGCCTGATTGCGGGAACTCTTTCGAGTCCCCGCGGCCACCTCCTTGGGCTTCTTCTCCGGCACCACGTGCGGTGCCAGAACCAGCAGCCTTGTTAAACGGGCGTTTGCTGGGTCTTCTGGCATGGGAGCCGGGCTGATGAGCAGCTTGGCCTTCTCCATCCATTCCTGTCAAAGGAAGAGGCAGAATGAAGCCTCACTAGAGTCAATCTAATTATCACAAGTGTCCCGTAATGGGGTTGAATCACTTACCTCGTCAGTTGGATTCTGCGAGCTGAATCCGCGGTCTTTGGTCGCGGACGTAGGGGCTTCGGCGCCCTTGAACAGCACCCTCCAGGCGCCTTCGTATGTTGTATCGAAGAGCCCGTTTAGCGCCTGGTGCTGTTCCGGATTGAACTCCCACAAATTAAATGCCCGTTCTTGGCATGGGAGGATCCGCCGGATGAGCATGACTTGGACCACGTCGACGAGCCTGAGCTTATTGCTCACCATCTTCTTGATACATGCTCGGAGCCCCGTCACCTCCACCGGATTCCCCCACTGCAAGCCCTTCTCTTTCCAGGAGGTGAGCTGCGTGGGGATGCCTGATCTAAACTCGGGGGCCGCCGCCCATGTGGATTTGCGCGGCTCAGTGATATAGAACCACCCCGATTGCCACCCCTTGATGGAGTCCACGAAGGTCCCTTCTAGCCAAGGGACGTTGGGCAATTTGCCCAACATAGCGCCTCCGCATTCCGCTTGCGTACCCTTCACAACCTTCGGCTTGACGTTAAAGGTCTTGAGCCACAGGCCGAAGTGGGGCCGGATGTAGAGAAAGGCCTCGCACACGACGATAAACGCCGAGATGTTGAGGATAAAGTTCGGCGCCAGATCATGGAAATCCAGGCCGTAGTAAAACATGAGCCCCCGGACAAATGGATGGAGCGGAAAGCCCAGTCCGCGGAGGAAGTGGGGAAGGAAGACGACCCTCTCATGAGGCCCGGGGGTAGGGATGAGCTGCCCCTCGTCGGGCAGCCGATGCGCGATATCACCGGAAAGGTATCCGGCGCTGCGCAGTTTGGTGATGTCCTCCTCCTTGACGGTGGAGGCTAACCATTTGCCTCCCGCTCCAGTCATATTCGGAGAAGGTTGAGGTGAGATGCGCGAGTTCGGGCGTTGGAGCTTGAATTCGCGGGGATTGATAAGCAAAGGAGGAAGAAGGTGTAGGTGAGAAGGTGAATCCTTATCCCTTATATATAGGCGGACAAAACTATGTGTCCCCCACCGGCCTGGTAAAACTCGCTTATCTCCCAAGCGTCACCGTTGATGGCGCGGTTGGGTTACCCACGCACGTATTGATGAGAATCCCGGAATAAGGGGAACACGATCTCTGCTTCGATAGGACGTGGCGAGGAAACCACTCTGCTAATGCTGAGGTGGTATAATGATTCAAACAAAGGCCTGGTGGCGATGTGATGTCGCGCCGCATAATACGTCAGCAGATTGAACTAAGTGTACATTTTATTCTCTCTACGGTGGAATGTGGAATTTATTTTGCAGAGCCGGACACTATCCTGGTGTTCATTATCTTCTCTGGATTATTCAAGGGAGGAACCCGCCTTGCAATGCCGAACATTATGCACGCCGGACTTATCGTCATTGAAGACTGGTTCAGGGGCTACTGAGGGAGTCCTGGACTAGGGGGTGTTCGGACAGCCGGACTATCAATGTCCGCCGGACTCCAAGACTACGAAGATACAAGATTAAAGACTCTGGCTCGTGTCCGGAAGGTACTTTACTTGGCGTGGAAGGCAAGCTTGGCGATACGGATATGTAGATCTCCTACTATTGTAACCGACTCTGTGTAACCCTAGCCCTCTCCGGTATCTATATAAACCGGAGGGCTTTAGTCCGTAGGACAACATACATTACAACAATCATACCATAGGCTAGCTTCTAGGGTTTAGCCTCCTTGATCTCGTGGTAGATCTACTCTTGTACTACCCATATCATCAATATTAATCAAGCAGGAGTAGGGTTTTACCTCCATCGAGAGGGCCCGAACCTGGGTAAAAAACATCGTGTCCCTTGTCTCCTGTTACCATCCGCCTAGACGCACAGTTCGGGACCCCCTACCCGAGATCCGCCGGTTTTGACACCGACACTCGTCCTTGCCTTTTAGCTTGTGGTCTTGTGGTGGAAGATCATCTTGAGCTTGTGTTCCCTTGAAAGAAGTGGAGTAATACTTCTCTTGTTGAGGAACAAACTTCATCCTGGGGTATTGCTCTTCTTCCCACTCAACTCCATTGGCATTGAACTTTTGTTCAAAACCAACACCTTGATTCTTCCGGTGCCTACCTTGCTTGTGTACAGTTTCCTCAAATTGCTTACCTCCGGCAAGGCTCTTGTAAACACATTTCTCTGTAATTCCCTTCAATAAGCTATTTTCTTGCTCAAGGTAACTTGGCTAAGAGAATCATTAGTAGAATCAAGAGAACTACTAGAAGCAACAATATTGGATTTAACATGGTTATTTTTACTACTAGAGGAAGAATCTTTCTTGCCCTTATTGCTATATTTTACTTGTGGCATATAAGTATACAATAGGATACGTTTGGCAAGATAAGAAGAACTTTTCTTTCGAAGATCATCATTGATATCTTTTAGAAACTCATACTCTTGCTCTTAATTTAGCTTCTTGAAGCGTAGCTTCTCATGAGTCCTTATGAGCTCTCTATGATCCTCTAGAGTTGTTTCATGGGCGAACTTAAGAGTGTTTAGTTCTTTAGTTAGACAATCAATCTCCTTCTTATCATTATCATTCGTTTCATCTTGATTAGCATGATTACTAGCAAGTTTATCATAGTTTTCATCTATAGTGTTGTCAACAAGTCAATCATCATCACCTAGCAAATCATCTTCATCACTATTGAAATCAACATACTCGGGGTGTGATACCTTAGGGCCTTTAGCCATGAAGCATCTTCCAATTCCTTCATTTGGTGAGTCAAATATGTCGTAGGAGTTGGATGACACAAGTGCAAGACCGGAAACACCTTCATCTTGAGTACCTTCGGAGTCGGAATGATAGCCTCTCTCGGAGTATTTGTCGGAGTCGAAACCGGATACCCATTCACCAACGTGATCTTGATGTCTTTGTCTTGTGTAGCTCTTTGATGACTTGTCCTTCCTTTCTGAATCCTTGCTTCTACGAGAGGGTCTTCGTTCATAACGATCATCTCTACTCCTCTCTCTCTCGGAGGTGATTCATCTCTTGTACTCCTCCTTTTTGGTGAATCTTCTCTTTTATTGTTAGGAGCCGTACACTCATTGGAGTAGTGTCCGAGTCTTCCACAATTGTAACAATTACGATCACGACTAGAAGATCTTTTGTCATTGTAGGATCTTGACTTGGAGCTTCTCTCTTTGCTTCTATTCTTGTAGAACTTGTTGAAGTTCTTCACCATTAAGCTCAATTCTTCATTGGAGGCTTGCTTCTCACTTGATGTTGTAAGATCATCAGTTGAAGCTTTGTAAGCACCACTTGACTTGTTGTGGAGCTCTTCCTCTTGAGTGACATATCATCAGCAACAATTCTACCAATGACTTCCGTGGGCTTGAGATCTTTGTAGTTGGGCATCATTTGGATCAAGGTGCACATGGTATCATATTTTCCATCCAAGGCTCTTAGGATCTTCTTGATGATGAATTTGTCGGTCATCTCTTCGCTTCCTAAGCCGGCAATCTCATTTGTGATGAGAGCAAGCCTATAGTACCTCTCAATGACTCCTTCACCATCCTTCATCTTGAACTTGTCAAATTTTCTTTGAAGCACATCCCATTTGGATTCCTTGACAGACTCGATAACTTCGTGCACATCAACCAAAGCATCCCAAATTTCCTTCGCATTCTCAAGGTGGCTGATTTTGTTGAATTCTCCAGGGCACAATCCATTGAAGAGAATATCGCAGGCTTGAGCATTGTATTGCAACATCTTCATTTCTTCCGTTGATGCTTCATGATCCTGTTCTTTTCCATCGTTGAGGAAATCACCTTGCAAGCCAATACGCACGATAGCCCAAACGGCGGGGTTATGACCAAGAATATGCATTTTCATATTATGCTTCCAACTAGCTAAATTAGTACCATCAAAGTAAGGACCTCTACGGTGGTAATTTCCCTCGCTAGACGCCATTCTCTCCTAGGTTGTGAAACCAAGGCTATGATCACTAAAGCTATGGAAATCAAGGCAAATGGAGACCAAAGCTCTGATACCACTTGTAGGATCGAAAGTATGTCTAGATGGGGTGATTAGACTACTTGACCAAATAAAAATCTAACCTTTTTCCCAATTTTAGTCGTGGGCAGATTTTAGCAACTAACACAAGTCAAACAATCAACCTACACATGCAATTCTAAGAGTGTAAGGAAAAGGTAAGGGTTTGGAGAGTGCAAACGCAATGAAGACATGGAGATTTTTGGCGTGGTCCGACAGGTGGTGCTGATATGTCTCCAATGTTTCTATAATGTTTGATTGTTCCATGCTATTATATTATCTGTTTTGGATGTTTTATATGCATTAATATGCTCCTTTATATTATTTGTCGGACTAACTTATTAACCTAGAGCCCAGTGCCAGTTTCTGTTTTTTCCTTGTTTTTGAGCTTGGCAGAAAAGGAATACCAAACGGAGTCCAAATAGAATAAAACCTTCACAATGATTTTTCTTGGACCAGAAGACACCCAGGAGACTTGGAGTGCAAGTCAGAAGAGCCACGAGGCGGAGACAAGGGGGGAGGGCGCGCCCAGGGGGTAGGGCGCGCCCCCTGCCTTGTGGGCCCCTCGGTGACCCCCTGACCTAGATCTTCCTCCTATATATTCACAAATATTCCCAAACCACCAAAATCATCCACAAAAACACTTTTCCACCGCTGCAACCTTCTATTCCCGTGAGATCCCATCTTAGGGCCTTTTCCGGCATCCTGCCGGAGGGGGCTTCGATCACGGAGGGCTTCTACATCAACTCTATTGCCCTTTCGATGAAGCATGAGTAGTTTACCTCAGACCTACAGGTCCATAGATAATAGCTAGATGGCTTCTTCTCTCTCTCTTTGATTCTCAATACCATGTTGCCCTCGATGTTCTTGGAGATCTATCTGATGTAATCTTCCTTTGCGGTGTGTTTGTCGAGACCCGATGAATTATGGATTTATGATTAGCTTATCTATAAATATTATTTGAATCTTCTCTAAATTCTTTTATGCATGATTTGATATCTTTGTAATTCTCTTCAAACTATCGGTTTAGTTTGGACAACTAAATTGGTTTTTCTTGCAACGGGTGAAGTGCTTAGCTTTGGGTCCAATCTTGCAGTGTCCTCACCCAATGACAGTAGGGGTAGCGAGGCACGTATTGTAGCCATCGAGGATAAAAAGATGGGGTTTAGATCATATTGTTTGAGTTTATTCCTCTACATCATGTCATCTTACTTAAAGCGTTACTCTGTTCTTCATGAACTTAATACTCTAGATGCAGGCAAGAGTCGGTCGATGTGTGGAGTAATAGTAGTAGATGCAGGCTGGAGTCGGTCTACTTGACACGAATGTGATGCCTATATTTGATAATAATTGCCTTGGATATTTTCATAACTTTGCGCTTTTCTATCAATTACTCGACAGTAATTTGTTCACCCACCGTATTATTTTCTTTCTTGAGAGAAGCCTCTAGTGAAAGCTATGGCCCCCGAGTCTATTTTCCATCATATAAGTTTCCGATCTACTATTTTCCAATCACTTACTTTCCGATCTATAAACCAAAAAACCCAAAAATATTTACTTTATCTTTTGTTTAGTTTTATCTCTCTCTAACAGATCCCACTTTTGCAAGTGACCGTGAAGGGATTGAAAACCCCTTTATCGTGTTGGGTGCAAGTTGTTTGATTTTTTGTGCAGGTCTTGGTGATTTATGCGTCGTCTCCTAATGGATTGATACCTTGGTTCTCTAACTGAGGGAAATTCTTATATCTACTTTGCTGCGTCACCCTTTCCTCTTCAAGGGAAAAACCAACTAAAGCTCAAGAAGTAGCAGGAATAATTTCTGGCACTGTTGCCGGGGAGATCTATGCCAAGTCAAGACATACCAAGTACCCATCATAAAACTCTCATCTCTTGCATTACATTATTCACCATTTGCCTCTCATTTTCCTCTCCCCTACTTTTAAAAGAATTTTTGAAAATATTTTCCTTTTTCTTCGCCCCTCTTCCGTTCATCTTCTTCATTGCCTTTTGTTTGCTCGTGCGTTAGATCGCTTGTCTTGCTTTCATGGCTAGTCCTCCCATTATTGTTAACACTCCTGATAATGAAGTCCTCAATTTTAAACAAAGGGAGGGAGAAAATTTAAAAGATGCTTGGTATAGATCGAATTTGCAATGTTCAGAATAGATCTACTCGAAAGCAATCTACTGTCATTCTTCTTCGCAATTTTTACGTGGGCATAACTCCTTGGAATAGATATGTTCTAGATACCATTAGCGGGGAAAATTTCTTGGGGAGCTATACTTTTGATTCCTACAATGCTATGATAGATTTATTAGGCCCACCACCTCTTTTGATCAACTGTTTTAACCTTGGAACATGTGATGCAAAGGCTTGATATTATTGAGAATAAAATTGCTACCGTAGAGTTTATTGAAAAATTGGATAAAAAGATTCATAATCAGATTACTCAATATGGATATAAGGTGGGAGTTACTTTTAAAGATCTTAGAGAAAAGGAACCCATAGTTAATGAAAAGATAGATCAAGATTCTACTAGAATTGGCAAACTAGAAGATATTATTACCAACTTGGGTTCCGCTTTTTCCTCCGTTAAAACTACTCAAAATCTTCCTCCTACTATGGCCGCCAAGTTTATTTAAGTTCCTAAGAATAAGGGTGAATCTTCTAGTAAAGAAAGTGGAGATCTCAAAACAATAAGTGTTCACCCCATTTTTTTCAATATTATTAAGGAACTGATTGCCACGAGTGAATTTCTTGATTTCTTGCCTAGGAGTTTGATCATTGATAAAACCGAAGAATCTCCTAAGGATTATAAGTGTGCAATCGAGGGATTGCATACCAAAGGAGACAATACCTAGATTGATCTATGCATTTTTATGCCTAGCTAAGGGCGTTAAACAATAGCGCTTGTTGGGAGGCAAGCCAATTTAATTTTTGTTCTTTGCTTTTTGGTTCTGTTTTTCAATAAATAATTCATCTAGCCACTGGTTAGATGCGTTTTTGTGGTTTAATTAGTGAGAAACTTTTGCGCCCAGGAAAATAATTTTCATTTTTTACAAAAGCACGCTTTTGATCCGATTCTTTTTTCATATGATTGGTACAAAAGTTTCACGGGTTTTCCTATTTTTTTAGAATATTTGGAGTTACAGAAGTATACAAAGTTCTCTGATTACTACAGACTGTTCTATTTTTGTCAGATTCTGTTTTCTATGTGTTGATTGCTTATTTTGATGAATCTATGGGTAGTATTGCGGGGTATGAACGATGGAAAAGTTGGATTACAGTAGGTATTACACCAATATAAATAAAGAATGTGCTCACAACAATACCATAAAGTGGTGATTTATTTTCTTACACTAACGGACCTCATGAGATTTTCTGTTGAGTTTTGTGTTGTGAAGTTTTCAAGTTTTGGGTAAGGATTTGATGGACTATGGAATAAGGAGTGGCAAGAGCCTAAGCTTGGGGATGCCCAAGCCACCCCAAGGTAATATTCAAGGATAACCAACAGCCTAAACTTGAGGATGCCCCAGAAGGCATCCCCTCTTTCGTCTTCGTCTATCGGTAACTTTACATGAGGCTATATTTTTATTCACCCCATGATATGTGTTTTGCTTGGAGCGTCTTGTATGATATAAGTCTTTGCTTTTTAGTTTGCCACAATCATCCTTGCTGTACACGCCTTTTGAGAGGGACACACATGAATTGTGATAAATTAGAACACTCTATGTGCTTCACTTATATCTTTTGAGCTAGGCAATTTTGCTATAGTCCTTCGCTTATATCTTTTTAGAGCACGGAGGCGGCTTTATTTTGTAGAAATTATTTAACTCTCATGCTTCACTTATATTATTTTGAGAGTCTCTCTACACAATGTGGTAATTTTCTTTGGTTATGAAGTTAGTCCTAATATGATAGGCATCCAAGAGGGATATAATAAAAACTTTCATATAAAGTGCATTGAATACTATGAGAAGTTTGATTCCTTATGATTGTTTTGAGATATAAAGATGGTGATATTAGAGTTATGATAGTAAGTAATTGTGAATTTGAGAAATACTTGTGTTAAGGTTTGTGATTCCCGTAGCATGCACGTATGGTGAACCGTTATGTAACGAAGTCGGAGCATGATTTATTTATTGATTGTCATCCTTTGTGTGGAGGTCGGGATCGCGTGATGGTCAACTCCTATGAACCTTTCCCCTAGGAGCATGCATGTAGTAATTTGTTTTGATGACTAATAGATTTTTCCAATAAGTATGTGAGTTCTTTATGACTAATGTTGAGTCCATGGATTATACGCACTCTCACCCTTCCACCATTGCTAGTCGATCTCTAGTACCGCACAACTTTCGCCGGTACCATACACCCACCATATACCTTCATCAAAACAGCCACCATACCTTCCTCAACTTTCCACCATTCCGTTTATTATGACACGTTCCATCATTGTCATATTGCTTTGCATGATCATGCAGTTGATATAGTATTTGTGGCAAAGCCACCTTCAATAATTCTTTCATACATGTCACTCTTGAGTCATTGCACATCCCGGTACACCGCCGGAGACATTCATATAGAGTCATATTTTGTTGTGAGTATCGAGTTGTAATTCTTGAGTTGTAAGTAAATAAAAGTGTGATGATCATCATTATTAGAACATTGTCCCATATGAGGAAAAGAGAGAGGCCAATGAAGCCTAAATAAAAAAAAGAGGCCAAAGAAGCCAAACAAAAAAAGAGAAAAAAGAGAGAAAAAGAGAGAAGGGGCAATGTTACTATCCCTTTTCCACACTTGTGCTTCAAAGTAGCACCATTATATTCATGATAGAGAGTCTCCTATGTAGTCACTTTCATATGCTAGTGGGAATTTTTCATTATAGAACTTGGCTTGTATATTGCAACGATGGGCTTCCTCAAATTTCCCTAGGTCTTCATGAGCAAGCAAGTTGGATGCACACCCACTTAGTTTTATTTTGAGCTTTCATAAACTTCTAGCTCTAGTGCATCCGTTGCATGGCAATCCCTACTCACTCACATTGATATCTATTGATGGGCATCTCCATAGCCCATTGATACGACTAGTTGATGTGAGACTATCTCCTTCTTTTTGTCTTCTCCACAACCACCATATTCTATTCCACCTATAGTCTATGTCCATGGCTCAAACTCATGTATTGCATGAAAGTTGAAAAAGTTTGAGAATACTAAAGTATGAAACAATTGCTTGGCTAAAACAGGGGTTGTGCATGATTTGAATACTTTGTGTGACTAAGATGGAGCATAGCCAGACTATATGATTTTGTAGGGATAACATTCACTACAGAAAAAATACACTTCCGTGATGATACGCGTTTGTCACAGTAGGTCGCGTTTTTGTCATGCATGTACATCCATGATGATTTTATGACAGAATCAAGATAGTCATACATGTGCTGTCATAGAAGTGTTCCATGACATTACCAAAATTATCATCACGGAAGTGTCCACTTCCATGACGATAAATCACGCGTCACAGAAGTGCTTTCGTCAAGGGTGACCGACACGTGGCATCCACCGTAATGGAACGCTGTTAAGCTATCGGGTCCGGTTTTGGATCCGATAACCCGTTAACAGCCCCGACCAATGGGGATTTTCCACGTGTAAAATCATCATTGGCTGGAGGAAACACGTGTCGGCTCACCGTTGGGACAGATGTCATCCACTCATTGGACCCAAGGCGCCTATGATACGTCGACACATGGCACGGCCCATTCCTGTGAAAAGGGCGGCCCGTTTGACTTGGTCAAAAGGTGGCGGGCCGGCCCACGGAAAGCCTGTTAACGGCATGTTCGCATATAGCCCATTTACAGCCCGCTAACCCAGTGCCTGTTACGACCTCTCCGAATTAGGCCCAGTAGCTTCATCTCGGCCATCCAATATGATTCCAGCCCGTTTTAACTTCTGGCCCATGTATGGCCCATGACGTCTTTCGGCCCATATGAGGCCCTTTGTAACTCTTGGCCCATTAATGGCCCGTGGTGAAACTGGTCTGTAATGAACAGTGTATCACTTTATACCCATTAACGACCCATTATTCCATTGGGCCGTTTCCAGCCCAAGTTATCTTTCGCCCTTCTCAGGGCCCATTTATTCTTGGGCTCATTTCCAGCATTCGGTTACTTTATGACCCATTACTGTCAATTTCTGCTTGTGGGCCAAATTCAGCCCGTCGATACAGTCGACCCGTTTGTGGCCCGTTAATACGTCGGGCCATTTTCATGTAAAAAACCCGTTGGGCTGTTTTCATAGAGTTATCAAATAGGGCCTATTAACAGCCCGCTATGGTCCACGAATAGTACGGCCCATGATTGGCGAAATGATGATATGCCACGTAGAAGGCCCATTGATCCTACGGCCCGTAGAAGGCCCATGGATCATACGGCCGGTAGAAGGCCCATGGATCGTACGGCCGGTAGAAGGCCCATGGATCATACGGCCGGTAGAAGGCCCATGGAACGTACGACCCGTATAAAAGGCCAATGGATCCTATGGTCCGTAGGAGGCCCATGGATCATACGGCCCGCAGGAGGCCCATGGTTACAACAGTCCGTTTGTTGCCATGATTATTTTGGCCTAGTTACCAAAAATAGGCTATTGTGGCCACTAGAAAAACACAGAAAAAGAACTGCAGTGACTACAATCAAACAACTAAACAAGACAATAAGGAAATAAATAAGCAAGCAATTAACGCTAGCCTATTACCGCTATTACACATATTACATCCACTGGGCACCAAAGTTCGCCACTAGTGCAAATATAGGGAACAAAGCAGCAAAATAAACTGGCCGTCAAAATTGGCCACCAGTGCAAATAAACGCGGCAGCAAAATAAGAGCATAACTGAAACATCTTCAGAAGAGCTCAAGAAATGTTATCCTGGGTATCCACCATGCTGGCAATACGCTTAGCAAGCTTATTAGCTTTGTCCTATTTGGCGCTAAAATCCTCCAATGCTTGCTGTTGCACCAGAAAGTATGCATCTGAATGCTCCAGGGACTTCTGCAGTCCTTCCGCTTCTTGTCGCAGCATAGCTGAACGATGTCTTTCAGCTTGTAGTTGAGACTCAAGAAACCGATCTGATTTGGGCAGTGAGTTTGAATAGCTTGTGCAAGCGGTAGTGGCCAGTAACTCGAACACTAAACCAAGACATGACTTTGGGGTTGTCTGTCACGCCCAATATGCGACCCTATCCAAAAGGAACTCGAAGGTCCCACCAAGGATAGACCCGCATATTGAAACGCTTTTGCAAGGTGGATATCATTACATCAACATTACATAATAGATGGGGATACATACATAAGGCACACAATGCCACATGAATACAACATCACAATACAACAGAGCTTCATCCGTCTACGGATGAATCACAAACAAAAACTCAAACAACATCCACCCTGCTAGCCCAGGCTGCCGACCTGGAACCTATCCCCTGATCGAAGAAGCAGAAGAAGAACTCAACGCAAGCAAACATCGCTCTCGCGTCATGATCATCGCACAACCTGTACCTGCAACTGTTGTTGTAGTAAACTGTGAGCCACGAGGACTCAGCAATCCCATTACCATGGGTATTAAGACTAGCAAAGCTTAAAGGGAAAGGAAGGGGTAAAGTGGTGAGGCTGCAGCAGCGACTAAGCATATATGGTGGCTAACATACGCAAATAACAGCGAGAAGAGAGCAAGAAGAACGGTCGTGAAACTAGCAATGATCAAGAAGTGATCCTGAACTCCTACCTACGTCAAACATAACCCAGAAACCGTGTTCACTTCCCGGACTCCGCCGAGAAGAGACCATCACGGCTACACACGCGGTTGATGCGTTTTAATTCGGATCTGGTGTCAAGTTATCTACAACCGGACATTAACAAATTCCCATCTGCCTATAACCGCAGGCACGACTTTCGAAAGATTATACCCTGCAGGGGTGTCCCAACTTAGCCCATGACAAGCTCTCGCGATCAACGAAGGAATAGACCTTCTCCCAGGAAGGCCCGATCAGACTCGGAATCCCGGTTTACAAGACATTTCGACAATGGTAAAACAAGACCAGCAAAGCCTCCCGCATGTGCCGACAAATCCCGATAGGAGCTGCACATATCTCGTTCTCAGGGCACACCGGATTGTCCAGACTTCCGGTAGGCCAGCCCAGAGTTGCCCCTGGTGGCCACCGGCGGCCGACAGTTTGGACCAACACTCATGACGAGCACTGGCCCAGGGGGGATAATAATATAAAGATGACCCTCGAGAGCGCGACTCCCAAGGGAAAAAGGGCTAGGTGAGGCAAATGGTAAAACCAAGGTTGGGCCTTGCTGGAGGAGTTTTATTCAAAGCGAACTGTCAAGGGGGTCCCATAAATCACCCGACCGCATAAGGAACGCAAAATCCAGGAACATAACACCGGTATGACGGAAACTAGGGCGGCAAGAGTGGAACAAAACACTAGGCAAAAGGCCAAGTCTTCCACCCTTTACCAAGTATATAGATGCATTAATAATATAAGAGATATTGTGATATCCCAATCAAAATCCTGTCCACCATGGAGAAATCTTCAACTTCACCTGCAACCTGCAACGCTATAAGAGGGGCTGAGCAAAGCGGTAACATCGCCAAACAACGGTTTGCATAGGAAATGTGTCAAAGGTTAGAGGTTCATGGCAATTTGGGATGGCTTGAAGAGCAAAAGATAGGTAACGCAGCATAGCGATAGAACGAAGCAACTAGCATAGCAATGATAGTAATGAGATCCAGGGTAGCGGTCATCTTGCCTGAAATCCCGCAAGGAAGAAGAACGAGTCCATGAAGAAGACGAACGGATGAAGCCGAACCAACCGAAGACGAACGGATCCTCATGATCGCAACGGAAACAGGAACTAACAAGAAGAAGCACACAACATAGTAAACACACCACACATGAACAAGGCATGATGCACAACCAAGTATGATGCATGACCAATCTAGATGAAGCTACTCATGGCAAAAGACGATGCAAACAAGAACAACACATCAAGGCAAGTTTAAATGAGGCCGGGAACAACATATAACAATTCCGGTAAGTCCTCATATGCACATTTCGAAGTTGGTCCAGATCTGAATAAACCTTATGTTCAAGTTGTTAAACAACAAGTTAAGATGCACCAAGATGATCTACACGAGATTCTAGTCAAGTTACATATAAAGTTCATTTAGTTCGGAGCTACGGCCTAGAAGATATGAGCGAAACAAGTTAAACATGGCATTGATGCAAAATGCACTCAAACATCAAGCAAACACTCCAAAACAAGGATGCAACATGATAATATGAAACTAAATGCAAAATCAAGCAAGTTTCATATAGAGCACACTCAAAACGGAGCAACGGTTCAACACACACATGAAACAAGTCATAGCAATAATCTGTCCAAAACAGCAACTAGGCATATTGCAAGCATCAAAACAATATGCTACAGCACCCAAACATAATAACAAAAGGCATGGGCATGATGTACAGGTAAAGCATTACAAATCATGAACACTGAGCTATCTCTAGAAATCAATAGAACATGCTCAAACACACGTGGTAAGATTGCAAGTTACAACAATTTCAGAATTTGCAGAAAATAACAGCACGATGCAATGTTTAGAGCTATCAAACAACATGTTACAGGAACTTATAATTGCAAACAAGGCTTGGCATGAATCTACTAAATGCATAGATCAAAAGTCCCTTACTCACCATAAGCCAAAAAGGATCAGAAAATATGATGGCACCCACGTAAACATAGCAAGTTATATTACAGATTCATACATGGCAGGAACATAATTATGAAGGCATGTATATAAGCTTGTGCAATTCACTACAGAGCAATATATGGCATGGCAGGGCAACCAACAGGAAGAAGACATATTTGTGAAGCTAATCATGGCAAGAGCAAGGTCATAGGGTGCATGGATCACTAGGAAAACACATGGAAAAAACTGAACTTAATATTAACGGGCTGACAGCAACATCATGAAGCAACTTTGGAGCAAGATATGAACAAGCTACAGCAAGCTATAAATGCAACCAGGGCATGGATGGATAGAGGATGACATGTAGATCAAAACATGTTTATAGAACATCTCCAGATTATGCATAGAATGATTAGTAGCAACATGTTTATATAGAATCACGAAATAACAGATTCAGCCTAGCAAAACAGCAACATCGTGAACCCTACTTAACAAGCTTGATACACTCACCACAAGTCATTGCATGACAAGATAAGCATAGCATCATCAAGAAGACATGTTTGTGTAACCAACCAAGGCAAGAACAAGTCCATTGCATGCAAGGATCAACTATAGCAACCTTGGCCAAATTGAATAACATGTAAACAATCTGCCAGGAAACATTTTGAAACAAAAGTAGAGCACGAAAATGACATGCTAGACTACTCCATAATTGCAACAAAGGGCATGAATGGATAGACAATAACCTATTGTTCAAAACACCCTTACTGAAGTATCTCTAAATATGCATGGATCTCTCTGTAGCAACATGTTTACATGGCATCAAAATAACAGCAGAACAGGGACTAAAATCAGCAACATCACAATGCCTAGTTTGCATGCTTGTGCTAGTCACCACATTGATCACAAAAATACATGGTATACACCCCTGTAAAGATGTCATGGCATAGTTCAAAACACATGAAGACATCAACCTCATAGGATGCACACATCAATCATGGCAAAAATGACAAAAGAGCTCGTTCTGATAACAGACAGCAGATAACATCATGAAGCACTCTTACAACGATGATTCGGTCATCTATATGACCTCAAATGAATATGATGCAATGGAATGAAATGATATACTCTTCGAGGCGAACAATTTGACATATTACACGCACAAAACGGAGCTACGGATGCAGAGTTACGACATGAAGAACATGGCATGATAATTACTGAAATCTGGGGACAGGCGATTTTTACCCTCTGGAAAGTCAACCCGGGACGAGGAGATCCCGGGACGGAGCGGATCCGGGACGGGCGGAGGCGTTTGGTTGGGTGGCCTGGTGGATTTGGTCCCACTTCGCCGGATCCGGCCGGAGAGGAACTCCGGTGAGCTCCTCCGGCGAGGTGGGACGGCGAGGAGGAAGCCGGAGAGGGGCGCGGGAGCAGAGGAGCTCCGGGGACGCCGAGGACGCCGACACGGGGCGAGGGGAGGCAAGTCCGGCGAGGGAGCGGCCGGACCCGGGCAGATCCGGTCACCGAAGTTGGCGAGCCGGGCGGCGGGCGGCGGGCCGGTGCTCACGGGGGCGGCCAGCGCGGGGAGGCGGTGGAGGAGGCACAGGGGAGCGGCGGCACGCTCCAGCACTGACGCGGTGGTGGGGCACGGCGCGGGAGGCGATGCGGGCGCGGAGCTCGCCGGCGGCGAGGCGGCATGACCGGGCGGAAAGGCGCGCTCGGGCAGCGGCGGCGGCGCGCGGGCCGCGCGGGCCCCGGATGGGCTCGGGCGGGCCGCGGCGCGGAGGGACGGCGGCGGGACAGGTGTCGCGCGGAGAGTGGCTGCGGGCGGCGGCGCGGGGGCAGGGCGGACGTGTCCGGTGGGGCGCGGACATGTCTGGCGCGCGAGGAGGGAGAGAGCTAGGGTTTCATCTGCGAATTCATCCGCAAATTTCGGGGGAGGGGCTAGTTTTATAGGTAGAGGGAGCTAGGAGAGTCCAAATAAGGAGCGGTTTTCGCCCACACGATCGTGATCGAACGACCGAGAGCATGGAGGGGAGTTAGATGGGTTTTGGGCCACTTTGGAAGGGGTGTTGGGCTGCAAAGAGAGAGGGCTCTTTACGGTTACCCGGTTAACCGTTGGAGTACCAAACAACCTCCAAATGGCATGAAACTTGACAGGCGGTATACCAAGGCCACTTGGCAAGCCTCGGGTCATTCCGAGAAAGTTTAACACCCGCTCACAACGATACAAAAGGGGAACGCCGGAGGGCATAGGAGTGCCGGATTGCAAAACGGACAACGGGGAAAATGCTCGGATGCATGAGACGAACACGTATGCAAACTGAAATGCACATGCTGACATGATAAAATGCAACACGCAAGCAAATGACATGGCAACAATGACGAATAACTGACAGACACCTGGCGCATCGGATCCGGGGCGTTACATTGTCTCACTGTCTTCAAGATAGTCTTCCTTAGCTGTTTTATCAGCTTTGTTGGAGACTAACAAGGATGTGTCACTACCCTGAACCTTATCTGCATTACTTCCTTTACCATTGCTTAATAAGGCACTCTTCCCCAATATTCTGTCAGCATTCTAAAAGAAGAAACAAGCAGACACATGACATGTTTAGCATGTACTAGTATATGAAACTCATTTCGGAGAACCAGTTCATTAGTAAGGTGGACATGATTAAACTACCAAGTATTCTATTGCCAAGTACTAGTACATAATAAAAGCATCAAACAAACATATATCTATGTCCTATGGTCACTGCATTGTCTTGCCAAATCAAAATAGAGACACGGTTCAAATCATATCAGTTCAAGATAGAGCAGTAGTGAAAGAATACAAAGCGTGGGAAACTACATGGCACAACAAGATTTCAGATGGGTACCACGGGTCTACATGTACAACAACACTATTGGCTCTGTTGTGATGCTAGTAATGTGCATGATATGAGAAGTCAATTGTATACACAATTGAAATTGAAATCAACAAAGCTATTGATAAGAGCAAACCTGTTAAAGAAACATGCGTGAACATACCTGCTGTGCCATTGGAGTTTCGATTGGATCCTTCAATTTAAAAATAAGTTTGTATGAGTAAATACAGTGATACAAGAGCAAAGCAACCATAGTTTAAAAAGGCGCACCTAAGCGAGCGCTTAAGCGTGCCTAAGCGAGCGCTTAAGCGCGCCTAGGCTCTAGGCTTTGGCAAAATGCATTGCGCATAACTACGCTTAATCTGTGCATAACTGCGCATAAGCATGCGCTTTGGTCAGTAAAGCGCAAGGCGGTGGCAAAATGCACAATTAACGCCTAGCGCTTTTTTGAACTATGATAGAAATGGAATCTTAAATTAGAACAGTTGTTCTTCAGGTTTAGGCACTTGTTCTACATGAACAGAGTACAATAAGACACAAGAATATAGCACTTAAAAATAGAAAATGAGCTCATAGACCTTACCACATTCTTGGTTCGGGACCAGTACAGAAGAAGGCGTTCCTAGTCATCGTCCAGTAAATGTGTCTCAGGAGAACGTAAGGGAATTTGATGAGTTTCTTTGCCGGTTAAGTACATTTTCTTCAGGTAATTCCGATACTGCCACCAAGCATTCTTGAAGATAGCAGAGGTATTAGCACAGGTTACCTCATCCCGAGTTTCCAAATTGGTCATTCTCTATAGAGAAAAATGGGAAAATTTGTTGTATTATAACCATCATGGAGGTAGGATGTATGGGACGAAGCAAAGTAATTGCCATGAATAACATTACTTACACATAACTCCTGGACAAACACCTGCAATTGGCATTTTCCTTCATCTTCAGTATAATATTTCCAAGATGGGAAGATACGCACATACGATTTAACAACATCAAATGCGATAGATGCTAAACTACAACTAGCTGGTTGTGCTTCCTCCACAGGAATAGGCGTACTAACTGGTGGAGTTGGGGTTCGCCGTGGTAGTACTGGCCCTTTGGGCACTGGAGCTGCCTTACTAACTGCTCTTGTTTGGGAGCACTGTGGTGGAGATGGTGCTGTGTCAATAGGAACTGGGTTACTATCTGCTGGGGTTGGGGTTAGATTGGGTGAAGCTGGTTCTCTGTCCATCGCAGTAGGGGTACAATCTGTGAGAGTTTGGGTTATGTGTGGCAGGGCTAGTTCTCGTGCATGTACAACCGGGGTGCTATCTCCACCAAGAGGTAGCACTATTTTATTTGAAGACCGTGTTTTTAGTCCGCTAGATACTGGCATCACCCGCTCCAATTCAAATGGCTGATAAACAGGAAACATAGTTGAATGTACATGCATTGTATGAGAGATAGATGCAATAGATAGTGTGGAAAAAAGAGGGCATGAAATAGTTGACATGTATATTGTTTAACTGAAACGGATAGCATGTCATAATTTCACATATATGATGTCTATCTAAACTGGATAGCATAGCATAACATAATTCAAAGACATGATGAATAACTAAACAAGATCGCATGACATAATTCACCTACATGTTATCTAAGTAATCAGGATCGCATCATTTAATTCACATATGTGATTTATATTCTAAACAGAGGGCATTCGATATGATGTCTGAACTAAGAACATGGTGTTGAATATTGTGTATATGATATCTAAACTATGCAATGCAAGACACCATATGCATGATATGAGAAGTAGAACGGTGCCAACTTAGAGCATACACCTCGGTGGGGGAATATGACTGGTCATCTGTCTCTGGATTCATCTCTGAGGAGCTATCGGGACCCAACAAGAGATTTGCTTTGACAGGTAGCACTATCTGCTCTTAAGGCCTTGTTTTCGCTCCAGATTTTTCCATCTCCCACCCAAATGGCTGATTCACAGGAAGAGTAGTTTAATGTACAAACATTGTCGACAAATGGAAATTTAATGAAGAAAAGGATGGGCAAGATATCATTCAAATATATGATGCCTGGTTAAACATGATGGCATTGCACATTTCACATATATTATGGCTGGCTAAAAGACACGAGACAACATAATTCCCATATATGATATAGAAACTAAATAGGTGGCATTACAGAACATGTCTAAACTAAGCAGATGACATATATGATGTCAAAAGTAGGCACTACAAGGCAACATATGCATGATATGACTAACATCAGCATGGCAAGGTAGAGCAAACACCTTGGGGGGTAAATAGGAGTGGTCAGCGGCGTCTGAATCTGCCTCAGAACATATATCTTCCTCTGGATTACAATCTGGAGAGGGGTGGGGAGGGTTTGCGATTGAACCCACCATGGGGCGATGTCTGCATGACATTGTATTGCCGCGCAAAACTCTTCTCTTTTTCTCTACATGTTCAGCATGACTGTGTAGAATAGCTGACATGCATACGAAAAAATATGATGAGATTATGTAAGGAGAGCATGTAGAAATTTAGAGTGGTGGTAACAACCAATGGATGGATCCAAAAAAACATAGCAGGCTGATGATTGCTTTAATTTAATAAAAAGACAGATGATGATTGCTTTACTATTTGTTTCCCACCCAAGATGAACAACATAGGCATACCCTAGGTGAACCAGATATTAGACAGAGATACTATTCATTGCTTCCTTGATATGTGCCCCACAACTAATTTAGAACTCAAGTTTGAACATTAATTTGGACCTGACTTGGAGTCCAATAGATGATGTAAAATAGATGTAAAATTTACATCACCAAAAACCACCTGACTACAACAGATGAGGTAAAAATTGTTGACTCTAAACTTAACTGTCGAAACTGAAATTTACTGTGGAATCTGAATGTTACTGTCGAAACTGAACGCAATGGTAGCAGAGAGGCACTTGACATGTAGTATAGGGAGGGCCAGCAGTTCATCTTCAACATGCACCCCCCTGAGCCGCCAGCCACCACCAGCCAAACCGCCGGCCCCAGCGCCACCTTGCCGCTCTGAAACAACTCCCCACCGCCGGTCCACTGCCCCGGCCAGTCCTCTAGCCCCCCACCCCCACCCTGAACCCTAAGATAGATAGTGGGGTACCTCTCTGGCGAGCTCCCGTCCCCACTGCGGGTGGTTCTTCCTTAACTCCGGCGAGCCCCCGTCCCTGCTGCGGGTGGTTCTTCCTTAACTTCGGCGAGCCCCACCCCACCCCCTGAAAATCGACTAACCCAAAAGTTGATTCAGTCGACTGAAGTGTAGCTAAATGGGAGCAGAGAAGTTGCACGAGCGAGGGGGAGAGCAGCAGCAGCAGCGCGAGCGAGCGAGCGAGAGTTGGAGCAGCAGAAGCTGGGCGAGCGAGCAATCGAGCGAGAGCCAGAGCAGCAGCATTAGCGTGAGCGACCGAGCAAGAGCCGGAGCAGCAGTAGCAGATCCGGCTGGTATGGAGGCCGCCGCCGAAGGGGCCTCGCACTGGGGGAGAGCCGCCATGGAGATGTCGCCTGCGGCGCCGACTTCAAGGTAGCCGCTCCATGGGGGTGCAGGATGGAGCACCGTCGGCGCCGGGAGGTTGAGTTAAGGAGAAGGTGCGATGCGATGAGTGTACAACCTCTTTGGTGGCGCCGAGTAGGCCTCGGCTTCATCCTAGGAGTCGGTGAGGATGTTGCGGTGCCGGTGGAGCAGGTTAAGGGGATGGAGCAACCGCGATAGATGAGGCGATCGTCGGAGCAGCTCCTTGGAGGTGGAGGACGGGGCGGCTGAACCGGCGGGACGACGAGATGGACAACGGTTCCTCATCCGGGGAGGTGGACGAGGGACGTCGAGCTGTTGCGGTGGACCACGTCGTCGGGGAAGAAGCTTCGGCTGGGGAGCGGTGAGGTGGCGGATGGAGGAGGGTGGGGTTTCGCGGCTGGAGCAGAGAGGTTATGGCGGCCTGGGATTTCAAATGGCGAAAAGGGGGCGATGGGATGGGGTGAACCATGACTTAGGGACGCGCTTGTCCAAAATGTAGGGTGTGTTACAAAAGTACCCCCCATCGATTTTAACTAGCGGCCCTTTCGGCTCAGGGTTAGAAGGGGGATTTTGCGTGTCGAGATTTGGCAGCTGGAGGGAGTTTTCTCGCGCGTTGAAATTTCGGGATAGCAAGGCGCGGGTTGTGAAGGCGCCAGTTTTGGGAGCACGATATCTGAATTTTTGGGATATAACAAGGCGCGGGTTGAATTTTAGGGACAAGCCTAATGTGTAGTAATATTGTACTTGTACGTACCAAATCAATTTGCACTTCCCTCAACCAAAAATAAAACGAAAAAATAAAACTATTCACACCACACAAAGAGAGAGTCTTGCCCTGTTTTACTATACAAATGCTATTCAAAGCTACTCCCTCCTTCCATCTATATAGGGCCTAATGCGTTTTTCGATGCTAACACTGACCAAATATTAGAGCAGTAATATATGACATGCAACTTACACAAAGCACACCGTTAAATTCCTCTGTGAAAGGTTCTTTCAATGATATAATTTTCACATTGTGCATGTCATGTACTATTAATCTTGTCAATAGTCAAAGGCGGTCTTAAAAAACTCATTACGCCCTATATAGTTGGAAGGAGGGAGTATGAATCCATGTTATGTCCAATTAAATTTTTCGCTTGTTGTATAATGCATGTAACCTACTCATACCAACATTTTAGTGCATTCCAAATGTCTATACTACCGCTGCAATTCGAACTAAATTTGAATTCGTTTCTCCATTTCAATAAGAATCTACAATCATGATTGTTGCCAACTTCAACCATCATTCGTGTATTACCTTAATAACACACCACATGATTAGTATAGAGGTAGATATGAACTATGTGTACTACACGAACTCGAATTCTATTTTCTGAATACACTTGATGTTGATTCCAAATAATAGTACATTTGATGTACTAACTATATATTCATAATCTAAACCATGTTCCATACGTACACCGTGTTTATCACACAAAGTATAGTGCCCCGCCCCCTACATTATGACAAGTATTTAGACCTGAGCTGCAAAAGCCACTCATTAGCCCAAATTATAATCAATGTTCTATGTATTATATGTAGTACTAGCAAGATGCCCATGCGTTCCACAAAACATCAACATGATCAAGGGGCCTAATTTGCAAATATGGAGAGGGGGTGTGGGTATCTTTTTTCAAAATTGCCATAGTTTCCTTCCTACCCGCCAGATATAAATCGGACAACCTATATTGCAGGATCGCAGGCACATCATCATCAACAACTCCGTTTTTATAAGAGTAGAGATAAAATATATTATATGTAGTATAGCATGTTCATAACCACACCATGTGTATTACCGTTATATATATTCACACATGCATCAGTTTAAAACACTATGATAAATTCTACAAATATCCGAATTCGCTTTTTATAGTGAAGTATGGTCTCTATTCGTCTTTTACACCCACACAATCCTCTTATCTTTATAACTAGCGCTAACTTTCTCTCGTGCATGCACACGCCCACATCCCTCTCACCTTCCCTCAGCATTCTCTAGCTCCATTGCGCAAATTCGTCTTTTCACTTTAGGTCATTCACCCACGGTGTGTGTAGGCCCCCCAGCTCCTTCTTTACGGCACACACTAATCGATATGCCTCTCTAGCCAGGTTTGCCTAGCACAAACACAAGCTTCCCCTCTTCTCTTATCAACGTTCATGCCTCACTCCCACCACTCTTTTCATCGATCTTGTACTCGCACACTCCTTCCCCCTCAATATAGTGTGCCTCTCGTACCACCTCTAGATGCATCCCTCTCTCTCTATCCTTCTCCATGTGCCTCATTTGCTTCTAACACACACATGCATGTATACCGATCGATCTCCCAACATATACCTAGATCGACTTTAACTATCCCCCCCATCGATCGATGTACCTCACAAGTTATGTCTCTCCTTTCTCTAACAAAGGGCGATTGATCTTCCTATGTAGTTACGTGTGCTTACCACAGCCATATCGTCCTCCCTCACCCGCACGTGCACAGACAAGCAGCCATCTCCTCTCTTGTTGATATTGTGGGGCGTGCCCTCCATTTGTCTAGCAAGCCTATCCAACCATTTGTTAGAAGCAACTCCACTACCACCCCCTCCAACACTCTAGCTCTTTCTCTCTCCCAACGTTATTCCTCTCCTACACATACGCATGGATGCCGATCGATCTCCCTTAATACATGAGGTAGATCGATCTCCTTAATACATGAGGTAGGCCTCTCTCCTCCTCCACACATATACCAGCCATTGTACCTCTATAATTAATTAGGCCTCCCTCTCCCCCCACCACACACTGATAGCCGAGCGCTGTAGGTAGGTATCCATGCCACAGAGACATACTGCACATGTCCCCTCTCACGTTCCAGTAGGCCAGCCACTCTATATCTTTGACGTGGGCACACACAAATTCGATGGCACTCTTTATCAATCGCGCGCGCACACACACACACATCATCCCTCTCTTTGATTCTATGGACACCTCAAGCCGATGATACCTCCACTCTCTTCTCGTGGATCGCCCCCTCTATATATATGATATATCCAGGACCCTATTTCACACACATTGCATATGTTACATTTTTTGATTGCCCCCCCCCACCGAAAAAACTCTCACGAACCCACACACTATATCTCTCTAGTTTTGTATCTCTCTCACACAACCCCACGTAGGTGGTGTACATATACAAGAAGATAATTGGTGCACCGTGCACATACTCACACTTCGTGCCCAGCCACACCCACGCGGGTACACAGTGGAGCTCATTTCTTTATGAAATGGCAGCCCACGTGCTAATTTGAATGCGTGTAGCGGTTGTTTACCTAGGGAGGTCATGGTACCACGCGTGCACGAAACAAAGTTCGACTTGACGCGTTGGTGCGTTATTTTTAAATAAAGTTATGGGACAATTAGATTTGTGCCCCTAGTTGTGTCCCACTCGTCTGTTTTACCCCTAATTCCCAAAAGTCACCGGTTCTGTCCAAGTCACTTTGCTCCTCTTATACTTTTGCCCTTTGACCGTTTGACCGTCAGTTTGAAAACTTCATAACTAATTCATACTAAATCAAAAAAATGCAAATAAGATACCAAAATGTTCAGAAAAACATCACCTATATGTCAGTGTCATTTGCATTCATGAAAAAAGTGTTGAAAAGTGCCCATCCGAGTTTTAGCTCTTATGCTACCACCATGAATAGTAAAATCAAAAAAAGTTCAAAAAAATTCGAACAAAATTTGGTGGCAAAGAATGACAAATGTTTTAAGTGCGTGCCAAGTTTCATCAGGGAATAACATTCGTGGGTGCCGCGGTAAAAAAAACAATCAACACTCCAAAATAGATTATGTTTTTTGCCACGACTTCCACGAATGTCGTTCCCTAATGAAACTTGGCAAGCACTTAGAACATTTGTCGTTCTTTGCCACCAATTTTTTTTGAATTTTTTTGAACTTTTTTAGATTTTACTATTCATGGTGGTAGCATAAGAGCTAAAACTCGGATGGGCACTTTCCAACACTTTTTTCATGAATGCAAATGACACTGACATATAGGTGATGTTTTTCTGAACATTTTGGTATCTTATTTGCATTTTTCTGATTTAGTATGAATTAGTTATGAAGTTTTCAAACTGACGGTCAAACGTTCAAAGGGCAAAAGCATAAGAGGAGCAAAGTGACTTGGACAGAACCGGTGACTTTTGGGAATTAGGGGTAAAACAGACGAGTGGAACACAACTAGGGGCATAAATCTAATTATCCCTAAAGTTATAGCGCTCAATGGTACATACAAAGAATATAAAACAATTTTTATGGAGAAAACGGTAGTCCGCTCCACTATACATAATGGAGCCTGCCTGCCTGGTTTGTCTCTCTTCAGAGTATCTCACACAAGGCTACGGTGGCCTCTCTCTCTCACACCCTTGGTCATTGATCCGGCCGCATCCCGTCCGCCGGGGGAAATGGAGGAAGTGCATCATTTCTCCGTTCGACAACGCCGAGGAAACACATCCCGATCTGCGGTACACACCGTTCCCCGTGACCAAGCTCCGGCGCGGTAGGGCCTACGCCACTTGCTCGCTGCCGCAGTATGGGTAGATTCTGCCCCGCTGCCGCTCACCTAGTTACATCCCGATGACCTCCAGGTATCCCCTCCGGCCTTGCTCCACTGCCCGTCTTCCCACGTCGTTGCATGTGGATCTTCCATAGTTCTTTGTCGAAAACGTAGCTCGTCCGGTGTACTTTCCATATTGCAATCTCGTCCTCACACCATTTTAGATAAACACAACCGTGTTGTTATCTTCCCTTAGGACAAGGAATATGCTTCTTTTTTGTCGTCACATGTGTCATCAACTGTTATTGGCCAGTAATTGTTTCCTTTCTACCTCTTTTTTTGCAAACAGGGCTACCCATTTCACCTCGTTGCTATTGCAACCTTTTGGTGAACTGCACAAATCACTTTTTTCTTACGAGTGTTTTGTGCCGTTGTACTAAAATGTCACACGGGCAACGTCTCTACATTTCAGTGCGACTGCACAAAGGGAGATTGGTTTTGCTCTATCCTCCTCATCCAACTCCGAGCCTAATCTTCTCCAACTAGTTAGTCTTAAGAGAGACTTCAAAGGTGACCGGCTTCTATTTGTGTGTTTATTGTTTCATCAGTAGTCCTCTATTATTGTAATCACACTTGATATCTTTGGATCAGGGATGCTCAGCTCTATTTTAGTGGAACTGCACAAAACGATCGGAATGTTGCATGCTCCAGACAGCTATATTTTCCCAACATGCCTTATTGATTTAGACAAAGTTGGGTGGACGTTGGTGCCAATGAAAGTATGGATCAATTTTAATTTAACACCTTCTCACAAGTTTGTCTTCAGTTGTGATGTAAATATTAGCTCTGATCTGCTAATAATTGAGATGCATTAGCAAGGAAGTTAGTTTTTTATTGTTTCCGAAAGAGCATATGGCAAGACACACGAAACAAAAGCTGAAAGCTCACACCATTGTACAATTTCATGTCGCTGGAAAATTATTTGTATAGTACGTCAATTATGTAAACAAATGCTGGAAGCCTGATAGCATTGCCAGAAGCCTCTTCTGCATCCGGGTCCATGTGCCATGCACAAAATTATACTCCTTCGTTCCTAAATATTTGTCTTTTTACAAATTTCAAATGGGCATATTTTAGAGTGTAGATTCACTCATTTTGCTTCGTATGTGTACTCCCTCCGTTCCTAAATACTATATTTGTCTTTCTAGAGATTTCAACAAGTGTCTACATATGGAGCAAAATGAGTGAATCTACACTCTAAAATATGTCTATATACATCCGTATGTAGTAGTCCATTTGAATGTCTAAAAAGACAAATATTTGAGTAGTCACTCATTGAAATCTATAGAAAGACAAATACTCCGGAGTGTATTTAAGAACCGAGGGGGTAGTGCACAACTGCATGGGAGACTCAGCCCGGTCGTTGTGCCGCATTAATAGTGAGTAATGAGCAGTCAAATCATAAGCCCCACCTTTCCCACTGTAAGTTGCTCGGAAGAAGCAACCATCAATACGCTCTTCTTTGAATCCGCTCATACTACTCCATCCGTCACTGTTTACAGAGCGCGCTTTAGAAAAAGAAAAAATCTATGGGACCAAGGCGACTAGCGATCAGCCTGAAAAATAGCATTGGTAGTTATAGCACGACGTCTATTACTAGAGGAAATAATGCGTACACACATGCATGCAGTGCTTCCACCGCGGGTACACACATGCATGCACTTACTCCACTTTGTAGTAGTACATCGAGAGAAAATTGTGGACTTGATTGCGGTTACCACGCCCTAATTAATTTAGCATTAAACCAAACGCGTCTAAAGTCTCTCTGGTGGTGGAAATGCATTGAGAGAAATGCATCATAATGAAGCGTGCCCGGTAAACTGTGACGGAGGGAGGAGTAGTATATGAAGGTGCAAAACCAAGTACGCGTATGGCTAGTCGGTGAATGCACTTCGTCTTGGCATATCACTAACATGTGGGACATGAGTGTGAGCTAACCGATCTCAATTGATGGCAAAATGGCCAACCCGTCGTTCCTTGAGAGAGACGAGGAGCGAGAACACACAAACGGCCTCGCACGGAGGCCAAGATATATTTGAGCGTGGTTGGTTGATCATCATTACATGTTGGGCTTCCGTTTTCCGCCCTTCTCCGGAATAAACGTGTACTTTATCAAAGATTTAAAAAAATAAGAGTATAGACGCTCCACCATGCGGTTCTAGTAGTAGTACTACTCGTACTACTAAACCATGCGCTTGGCTCTTCGCCTCTTCGTGAAGTCGAACAATGATGGTACTCCGCATGTTGGGTACTACGGTGTATGCCTCTGACAATTTAACACTGAATGGACTGATGCATGTCCACCGAGGGTAGGTTGCATTAATCAAAAGGCGTAAGCGAGCTTCACCTTGTCTTGCAAGCTTCTCCTCATTCTGCGAGTTGACGGGACACACCAAAAAGGAGTGCTAGTCCATACTCCCTCCTTTCCGGTTAATATGGCTTAATCATTTTTGGGGGTAAATGAGAGAGCTTTATTCAATATAAGCATTCTTAGGACGATCAGCTAAGACACTGGTCACTAGGAAGCGAGGTACCCCGCAGAAAAGAAGTAGGAAGCGAGGTTTTTCATCAAGCTAGCTCTCGGCCACATTCAAAGTGCAGCAAGCACGGTTTGCACAAAGATGCGCCGCAAGGTTTGCTGACCTGTTTACATGCTGAATAACAAAAAAAGACGAAATATTACCGAGTGCTCCTATTTGTAACAGGATATGAGCCAGAATTAAGCGAGAATTGTGGCAAGTGTTCCATGCAATCAACTTCCATTATCACATGCGAGAGACCTCGAAGAGAACCAAATGCGTTGAAGATTGCTATATCACATTTTAAAATTATAGTAAGAGTGCAGACGCTCCTCCATCCGGTTCCCTGTACTAGTATAGTACATACCTCTATAGACTATAGTAGTAGTACTAGTACTACTAGTAAACTTTGCGCTTGGCTGTTCGCCTATTCGGGAAGTTGAACAATAATAGTATTAGTATAGTGTATGCTTCTGGCAATCTGACACCGAATTAATTATTGCACATCCACCGCCTGAGCGAGGGAGATCTTGTATTAGTCAAAAGTTTCTCCTTGTCCTGCGAGCCACCGCGCGCAAGCTTCTCCATCCTGCAACATTCTCCTCGTTCGGCAAGTTGACGGGACACAACAAAGTAATGCTAGTCCATACTGCCTCCTCTCCGGTTAATATGGCTTAATTTCAAACAAGATAAATACACTGTCTGTCACTGTATATTTGTAAAAATACAATCAGCGGACTTCATAATATGCTCATTGCACTCAATATATATATTTTCCGGTGTTTATACGGTCACTAGCTCACCTAACTGAGTATGTGTGTCCATGCATGTGTAGGTTGAGCACGTGAGCGTGATCGTGTGCTCGGACATGCAAGCATTAGGGCGTCGCATGCGTTTTTGCATCCATGTGTATGTGTGACTGTTGCATACACGTAGGGGGAGTACGTGTAGGGGCCACTAAGGAGCAGTCAAATCACACAGTAAGTTAGTTGGAAGAAGAAACCATCATTTCACTCTTAATGAAACGTACGCAATATAAAATGGTTGATATAGAGAGAAAAAGAAAACCACTACATATACACTAGCAGGAGCCTAAGCTACAAGCCTGCTTGGTTAGGTTGCTCTCTTCACAAGCATAGAACGACGGGGGCCACACCACTGGTCACATATCCGGCCTGGTCCCGCAGCTGGGGGAAGGGAACAATGTTCTGCGTAGACACGGTCGACATCGGCAAGGGAGAAAACCCACAGCCAGTGCATCCCAATCGGGGGTCACCGCCGTATGGGCCGATGCCGCGTCCCAACCACCCTTCTAGCTAGAGCCCGATGTCCCAGGTAGTCCATCTTCCTTTTGGAGCCGGCTTGCTCCACTGCCGTAGCTCCGTCTCCATGTCGATCTTTCTCTACTTCTACCGGCTTCTACTTGTGATGAGTTTATGTCTCATGAACTAGTGCCAGTACTATTATTCTAATCACACTTCTTCAATATCTTTTCCATCAGGGATGCTTAGGTCGATTTTAGTGGAACTGCACAAAAGCATCGTATGATCCGAGGGTGCCAGCCATCTTTCCTTCGACAGTTTCTACCTGGCCAGGAAATTAAATCCTATTTAGGGTTTAGGGTTTAAGTCGTAGTGACCCCATCAGTAGTTTTTCTTTCATACACGCTCTCACAACTTTTGTCTTTAGTTGTGAAGTAAATATTGGCTATGATCTGTGAATCAGTGAGATGCATCAGCATGCGTGTTAGTTTTCCTTTGTATTTGATAGAATGTTGTAACGGGACAACCTTGGAATAGGAATGAAATGGAGTGGAAAGTTTCTGTTTTTCTGGAGAAAAAATGGACACGGAGAGAAACCAACATTTCATTTCGTTGGATCGCGTCATCGAGCAAAACCAATGTTTAAATCACGTCTGTCGTGTTCGTGTCTCACCATCCTCCACGACTCGACCCCACACGGTCACTCGGCATGCCACTCACCGCAAACCGAGTATACAATAACTTTCCCGCCTGCTTGTCGATGGATCGCGCCATGGAGTACTAGCACTACTGGAAGAGATTGACGAGTTGGGGGAGGACAACTAGCTGTAGAACGGACTCCCAAGAACTTTTTACATACATGTTGTGGCCGACTATTGCGACCTTTGAACGCAGAGCAGTCGCATGCACCAGGAAGCAGCGTGGGCAACGCTCTCTCGGCCGACGCGCCGCTTCAATACCAGCGCCAGTGAGAGGTCGCGTCCGCTCTGGCCGGGCATGAATGCGGAACTGACCATTCGGGCGGGAAGCACGCACGGGTGATGAAGAGGGTTCGGGTTGGTCAGGACTGGTCGTGGCAGCGTTGCGGACGCCCGCAAACAAGAGATGATGTACATTAATATTGCTGCGTATATAATTAACAACACAAATAATGTGCCAGTTGGACAAATATGATTGGAGATGGAGATGGACATGGAATTTTACGTAAACACGGATATGCATGTATATGTCTATGTGTGTGCGCGCGACAACTCTCGCGACCTGGAAGCGGGGGCGTATTTTCGATCGAGTTTTCTTTCTTGGTACGTTAAAAAATTGTCCGCCAGTTTTCGTTTCTTTTTCCCGGGAACGCGCGTATTCTATTTAAAACAACTGCTATGGAGATTTTTTTTACTCCATTATAGCCTCTTGTTTGATAGAGTTTCTCGCGTCTCGCTCTCTCACCCTTTCCATATCAAAACAAGATGACAGTGTCCACTCTATCTCTCTCCTCACCGGTGGTCACAGATCCGGCCGAATCCCATCCGCTGCGGGAGGTGAGGAGGTGCAGCATTGACGATGTCGCCGTCGGCGATGGAGGAAGCCGATGCGCTCTGTCCTCTTGGATCCAGCGCTGGCACGGACGAAGGTCCTCCGTGCCCTTGTTCATTACCGTCGTGTGGGCAGATCTCGCCCGCCCGCCTAAACGACATCTCACCCAGCTGAGGTATAACTTCTTGTACTGGTCCAGCTCCCCAAGTTGCTGCGTGCGGGTTTTCTTCTATGCGACTACTCCCCAGCTCCCCATGTATAGTAGCTAGGGTTCGTCGGCTGGTCCAACATCACCAACTATTATAGAGGAAATGCTACTCGAAAAGTTGTCCTGATTTATGCCTCGTTGGAGGTATACATGTTGTTTCGACAAAAAGTACATGGTGGTTGTGCGGTCATTGTCCATATGCTCCTATTGCTGCTGCTAATCTAATATTATCACTGGTTAAATGAAGAAATACTTATTTTCTCGGGTATCCTGGTTTAGTTCCCATCAAGATAATCATGATGCTTCTGTTTGTTGGTGTACTTTTCATTAATTCTTTTTGACAATTGAGATGTCGTTGCTAATCTTGTAAAACAAAGTAACAACACTATATCCCTTTTTTATATTTTTGGAAACAACGATGCGTATCTCCATACCCGGGCATGTATTGCTCAATTTTAGTGGAACTACACAAAATTGGATGGCCATTGTTGTTCTGCCTCACTGTCCTATGCCACGTGGTTCTTCCTTCCTCGAGCTTGATTACTGAGAAGAAACATACCACAGTGAGGATTTGTCGAACTTCATAGGTGCCTCACCCAAACTTGATGCCATGGATGATGCATCACCATGATGACCTATCGATGCTCATGGTTGCCTCGGCTGGTCAAGCTGATCGATTTTCAATGAAAAACAAGTTGTCTTCCATCCGTGCTCTTTGCTTGTTATGCACAAAGATGATATCCTTCGTCAGTTCACCTTGGTTGCGTTGGAGACACGGTCGTCTTTCACGTTAGTGCAATTTTATCACACAATTGGCTATGAACCAAATGTTTCCTCGAAGAAGGATCGGTGTTGGTACTAAGAGCATAAGTTTCCTCGAAGAAGGATGGACGGGGTATGCCTCCATTTCCAAAAAAAATCTCCCCTGTAATTTTATTTGTCGATCTATTAACTTTGATTTAAAAAGTAATGTGGACTAAAAACCCGGATGGACGTAGTAGCCCTCCATTTTTATTTACTCCGCATATTAGATTTGACCGAAGTCAAACTTTGTAATACTCTCAAACCTTTCCGATAATTGAAATTAAAATTCTTTATTTGTACACACTCTCACACGTTTCCGATAATTTGGTGCATGTGTGGTTGTTCACTTAAGGGAGGGTAGTGTACCGCACGTGAAGGACAGGAAGTGCGACCAGGACACGTGGATCATTAGTTCATTGAAAGTAGTAGTAGTTTTCTTCATTGTATATTAAATAAAGAGTTTTGTTTCGTACTTACACAATTTAAAACGATTGTTATGGAGATAATAAGAAAACCACTCCACTATATATTAGTCGTATACACGAGTACTATATGGACGCAGCTTCATTGACTTAGTGCACGTGCCTTTGGGTTTATAACAGGTGGGCCCAAAATATGGCTGGCTCACCTGTCATACAGCCAAAAGCAGGTGCAGTTAAGGCACCGGAGCTCAGTCCGTACTACAGTAGTATATATATAAGCTGGAGCCTCAGCACTTGTTCGCTAGGGTTTGCACTCTCCACACTCTCACCGCAGTACATATATATATATATATATATATATATATATATATATATATATATATATATATATATATATATATATATATATATATAGGGTGGGTCTATTATGATAACACCCTTAAGAGTCTTATTCTGCACACCGCTTTCTTATTCTGATAACACCCGACGCCCACCCCCGAAGCTACAAACTAACCACGCACCGAACTGCCCGGACAGAAAAAAAAACCCCACCCCCACCTTATCCAGTAGTCAAAACCAGCGCACTCATCTCTCCCCACGATGCTCCCCACGACCTCCTACCGCCGCCGCACCACCTCCTCTCGCCCGGCCGGCCTCCACGGCTCCGCCCCATGCCGCCCCGACCGTGCCCCCAGCTCCGCCCCGGCCGGCCTCCACGGCCCCGCCCCGCGATGCTCCGACCGCGGCCACAGCTCCGCCCCGGCCGGCCTCCACGACCCCGCCCCGCGCTGCCCTGACCGCGGCCCCAGCTCCGTCCCGGCCGGCCTCCACGGGGCTGCCCCGTGCCGCCCCGACCGCGGCCCAAGCTCTTCCCTGACCAGCCTCCACGGACCTGCCCCGACCGCCGCCCCAGCTCCGCCCCAGCCGGCCTCCATGGCCCTGCCCCGCGCCGCCCCGACCGCAGCCCCAGCTCCGCCTCGGCACGAGCGGAGATAGCGCAAGGGCTTCGCGAGGATGAAAGAGCCAGAGCAGAGCAGCTCGGCGGATCCGACGCGAGCTCCCCTGGAGTAAGCTGCTGCTTTCGCCGTCCGGCGCGATAGCGGGACAAGTCATCGTTCGGCTGCTGGGAGGTGGTGCCCAAGTGACACGGTCGGAGGTGGGTGGGGCGCTGCCAGAGAAGGTGAGCCGTACTGCATCGCCATGCCAACCATACTGCATCACCGCTCCTCACCGTCATGGATCCCCGCATCTCCCCACCACTGGATCCAGAGAGCTGCTCGACTCCGACACCAGTTTCTCCTTGCATCTGGGTGTGTGGCTCACCATTTGTTGTGCTCACAATCACCTCCCCGCCGCTGGGATCTGCCCAATCTTCGCAGTGCACAACATGTACTTGGGAGGTTCATCTCGTGGGTGTGTGCAGCCCCTTGGCTATAATTTGTGTGTGATGTAGTTTAGTTGCTTGGTTTGCGGCCATAGCGGTGCAGTTTGCTACTGGGATAAGGCCATCAACGAGCCTCCAGAAGCAATTCAAAAGCATTTTTGCGGTTTTAGAATTTGAATGTACAGTGTGGGTGCAGTACATTTCTAGTTTTGGGGTGCCTCTAGCTCGTGAAGATGTGCAGTGCGGTCGAGCACGCATGCAGTGCAGTATCGATGCCATGAATAAATTTGTTTGAAGAGAGAAAAAGATGTAGTTCACTCCATTTTGTGTAGCAGCTCATAACCCCTCTGTATGAAGGGCGTCGCCTGTCTCAAAATTCAGTCGACTACAATCACACCTGCAGTGCGTTTGGCTTTCGGATGTGGTTCACTTTTGAGAGTGATGCCGCTCACTTGTGCCCAAAAATGAAAGTGCTAAAAAATTAGCGCAACAACAAAGACAGTAATGAGGTTCACTTTGATATATGTCGCGGTTCATTTGCCTCCTCTATGCGGTTCACTCAAAAAAGAGAACAAAAACTCGTTTGAGAAAAAATTACGTTTGATAAAAGAAATCATGCAGTCCGCTAGTCCGTCTGATGCAGTGCGGTTTTCAGTCTAAAGGAAGTACAGTATTCTTCCTAGTCTTAAAAAATTTACGTCCCATGAAAAAGAAATCATGCAGTTCTCTTACCCGTGTGATGCAGTGCGGTTTTCCGTCCGTTGCAGTGCGGTTTTCAGTCGGATGAAGTACCCACGTCTATTTGGGTGTTGCGAAAAACAAAGTGTCCGCATTTCGGTAAATTCGAAATTTCTCTTAAAACGTAAAGAATTAGAGAGACTGTTCTACATGAAAAAGTTGCGTCTCGTCGATACCTTTCCAACGGTGTATCGTTTGAATCATTCCGACCAGCGGTTTGCAAAAAATTCACGAAAAACGGCCGCTGCCACTCGTCGTCTGCCGCACAATTTTCAAAATTAACTTAAAACCGTAAGGAATCTCAAAAACATTGCAACATATGAAAGTTGCGCCTCATTCGTAGCTTTCCAACGGCGTATCACACGCCTCGTTTCAACAAACGGTTCAAAAACTGCAGCGAAAACAGTACCAAATTTTTTAAAAAACTTGAAAAACAGAATTCCGCGATTTAGTAAATTTGAAACTGCTCTTAAACCGTAACGAATTAGAGAAAGATTTATATATGAAAAAGATGCGCCTCGACGATATTTATCCAAAGGCATATCATTTGCTTCATTCCGACAAGCTGTTTAGAAAAAAATGCGAAAAAACGCTCGCTGCCACTCGTCATCCGCCGCACCATTTTCAAAACTGCTCTTAAACCGTGTGGAATCTCGAAAAGTGTTCAACATGTCGAAGTTGAGCCTAATCCATAGCTTTTCAATGGTATATTACACGCCTCATTCCGATAAACGGTTAAAAAATTAGAGCGAAAACAGTACCAAAAAACATCGCGTGCAATTTTTTTCGACACGAAGTTCACTAGTCTCTATTGCAGTGCTCGTCGTCAAAATGATGCAGTGCGCTTCTGTTGAGCGTGCAATGCCGAAGTGGTGTGCAGAATAATTATTCTGCTAATATTAGCAGAATAGACCGTCTGTACACACACACACACACACACACACACTCGAGGCTCAGCGTTCATTTGCTAGGGTTTGCTATATTCACAGTCTCTCACCCTCTCTTCACCAGATCTAAACAAGAGTGCGTTGGCCTCTTGTCTCTCCCCCCCTCTCACAGGTGGTGAAGGAGGTGTATGGATCCCGTCGCACTAGGAAGGGGAGGAGGTGCAGTGTTCACTCTATCGCCTTCGGTGAGGGAGGCAATCCACTGCCGGTTGCACTGTTCTCTTTCACCCAGCGCCTGTGCGGGAGGGCCACCGACCCCTTCTTCCTCACTGCCGTAGGTAGTGTGGGCAGATCCGGCCTCCCGCCGCACGCCTTGCTACATCCCGATGACCCTAAGGTATAAGTTTCTTTGAAACCGTCGTTGCTCTAGCTGCATGTGGATCCTTTTTGATCTGTAGTCGAATCTAGATCTTGGTTCAAAGAGGAAAGAAGGGTGTGGTGGGCTGGAGCATGAATCTAGGACGTGGTTCAATGAGGAAAGGAGGGAGGGAAAGTAGTATAGGCTGGCTATCCAGCCGCTTTGTTGGTCGAAAAGGGAAAAAGGGGGTAACCCGAAACTAGGGGGTCGGGTAGTTTGTGCAGGACTAGATTTTCTGCCCTCACATAGGAAAAAGATTGAAGAGAACAAATATGGGACCAATGCAGATATGCTGCTTGTCTACATACTCTACAACACCCATTTATACGTGTGGACGCACATGGTGCTAGCATGTCCCATGTCCCATGTCCCATACAACTATTTTGCTGTTGTTAATCTAAGAATGCCACCGAAAAATTGAAGCAATGCCACTCTTAAAAGTAAATTACATTTTTTAACGAATGTTGTTCTAAGAGAATGTCTCTATTAATATGAATCAATGCAACCATTTTAGAAATGCTACCATCCTGCTTTGTTTTCCATTAAGATAAGTTAGATGCTTCTTTTTGTTGCCGTTTGTTTCATCCTCCTTTATTTGCAAGTAATTGTTTACTTTTTTGCATCTGTTAAAACATGGGTATCTATTCAACTTGGTGCTATTGCGATATTTTGCTTTGCTACGCGAAACACTTATGTTTTATGAGTGTTTTCTGCAGTTCAACTTGAATGTCACACTGGTGACTTTGCTTAATTTTGGTGGAACTGCACAAGAAGAGATCCAGATTTCATATATGTGTTGGGATACGTGTCCAGTCTTCCTCTCGAGCTGTTTCAAATCTTGGTCAAGAAAGGTCAGTACCAACTTTCATCCACATGATGTTGTAGTGTGCTTTGAGATACTTGTATTGCTACTGTTTTGGATACATGTTGAATTGAAGCTATTAAACTGTTGTCTTTTACCATTAAGTGAGCAAAAATTGTTCCAACCCAGGCATGATTCTTGTTTCTTTGCTACAACAAAACTCTGCATCAACCCCTTTATAAGTAGATGGAAACACATGTTGTTGTTGTGCCCACTGTCCCCTGGAATTGTTTATGCTTTTTGTTAATCTAATGCCGCTGGTAAAATTAAGCAATGCCACTCTTAGAATTAATTAACTACTGAATCTTAGTTCAAAATTGAAACAGTTGTTAGGGATTGATGGGATTACCATTTTTGTGGCCGCATGTTTCATCCTCCTTTATTGGCTAGTAATTGATTCCTTTTTTGCCTCTATTAAAATGAATCAGTCGCATTGTTTTAGGAATGGTACTATCCTGCTTTGTAGTTCTTTCTACATGTTTAACCAAGGTATTGTTAAGATAATGTATTTGTTAAAATGAATCAGTCACATTGTTTTAGGAATGGTACTTTTCTGCTTTATCGGTCTTTATACATGTTGAAACAACGCATTCTTAAGATAATGTCTCAGTCAATATGAATGAATTACACTGATGGAGAATTGCTACTCTCCTGCTTTGTTTCCCATTAAGATAAGGTAGATCAGTAGATGCTTTTCTTCTATGAGTACAAGTCATCAACCGTTATTTCTCAGTAATTATTTCCCTTATACCTATTATTGCTTACAGGGATATCAAAATTAAAGATCGGTTTTATTCTGACTTTGATTTTAGTTGAACTGCACAAAAGGAGCCAATGTGTCCAAGGCAAACTGCTGCATTACTGGGTCCAGTTGGTCTTTCCACTTTGCAGAAAGAAGCAGTCACTTTTTGCGCTACATTACAGAAGGAATGACCGAGAAGCTTTGCAGAGTATTAGTAGACGCTGGTGACATGACTAGTCTGTAGAGAGCATCAGCAATTCTACAACACGTGGAGTGCACTGGGCAAAAAGTGCCCAAACAAGTACAAGAAGCCACAACAGGACTCCACGATCATAGGCATTACATATTTTGAATGGGAAAAGCTTGTCAAAGTTTAATTATTGATGTTATCAAGAAGACGTTAGTTTAATATATTGGAATTGGAAAACCTTGTCAAAATTTTCTCATCGATGTTAGCCAGAAGACATGCATTTGATATTTTTGAGTGGGACGCCCTTTGCTGTAAGCAACGTCGATCGTTTTTTCCTATTCCTGTGTTCAGTTTAGAAGTAAATAGTTACTCTGCTGAGATATTCCTGTGTTAAGAGTTTGTTCTGAATATTGTCTATGTAATGCCAGGCCTTGTGTTTGATTGCAAAGTTGATCTTGGAATGTCGTGGCATGCGGCATCACGAGCTGTTCACCGTGCCTCCTGAGAATAATGCTTCGTATTGTTTTGCATGTCGATCTAATGCCAGTGATTTGCTTGTTAAGAAGATCGTCCTCTTCTGTTGTTTCCGTGCTTAAGAAGTTCATCGTCTTATGTTTCATTCATAGCCAATACGACAAGTCGGGTAGGTTAGACGTGAAACCATATGATCTTCCGACCAACTCATCCTCTTAGGCCGTGATTGGATCATCGTTTTCCAACCAAAACCGCTTGTATAACTGACGCTTGTAAATAAAAGCAGATGGTCACAGGCGAAGCACTTGGTTGGTCGATTTCGACTAGTAAAATATACACTGGTCTCTCAAATTACACGCGTAACCCGCCGGTTTTACTTACAAACCTCGGGCCCTCTGTTTCATTACGCCTGTAGTTTACACGTTGTTTCCGATGATGAGTAAATTACACTTGTATGTTAATACAGGTGTGAAATAAATCAGAGCTCCCAAGCGCGGCCTTACCGTTTCATGCCGTCTCAGTCTCTCGAAGGTGCTCATAGGTGTCCAATGATCCTGGCTTCCTGAATGAGCAGCGGGCGCTGTATCAGACTATCCGTAGGGCCCACGAGGCCCTCTCCGTCGTCCTTCGAGTTGTTGCGCTCATCCTAGCGCCAAGCATTGTTAACATGGTCAACGAACATGAGGATTCAGGAGATGACTTTATTTTGACTGGATGACAGTAGGGACCCACTAGGGCCATAGCCGTACGTACGCAAGTGCCTCCTTATTATGTACAACTATATTTTTTTTTGCTTCCTCCTGGTTTCCTGACATCACGGTCTCACACCATTTTCAACCTATGTAGTCAATATAAACGAGAGAATTGCACACGGGGCGGCCGACAGCTGGGACCAAGCAGCTCAAGCAGTATTTGTGTTTTTGAGGCATGAGCAATGCAAAGCTTTTCTTGGTGATGTTTTCATTGTTGTTCAGAGGAGAGCAGGTTGTTAACTGGGCGGACTGTGGCCCGTCTAGCCCAGGCCAGATATCCATCCCAGATATTAATTTTTTTCAAGATGAAAATGGCTAGCCCAGCTATACTTTTTTTGAGGAATACCCATGCAAGGCCAACTTCTTATTCTCTGCCCTCTGGGCTGCAAATCTTTCCTAGGAGGGATGCATTAGGCTTAACAGGAAAATGGTTTTAAAAAATAATAAATGGGATGTAATTATAAAAACTGGGCAGTAACTATAAAAAAAATGCACCAAACACGGAATTAGTTTCTAAAATATTATTTATGGGTTTTGAAAATCTTAATTTTTAATTGTTGCGTGCGTAATGTTTCGTTGGATTTTTACTTAATACAAATTTATATTTAATTTAACTAGAAATTTCGGGATAAAAATATTTCGGATCCGATCAAAATGTGAGAGATTTTATTGAATTCTGTCTTGAACGGTTGGCTGAAATTATTAATCGTTGTCCTAGCTAGAAAATGGGTTGTACTTTTAACAAACTGTAAATGGGATGTAGTAAATTCTACTAGAATTCAAAAATGGACTGTACATTCTTATAAATCGGAAATGGGCTATAAGTTCTCTGCCACACCCTTGTGGGCCTACTAAGTTGTCGCGTCCCCTAAAAAAAGAAGTTGACGCGTATTCCTCCCCGCGTGGGCATCCACTGCCGCATCTTCCCCGGCTCCGCGTCGTCCCCTTCCTAGGCTTCGCCGTCGTCCACTGCCATGGTGCTCTCGGTGCAGCGTGGTCAATGTGGTCAACGACAGACTTCCATCGGAAGAGTAATGTATGTGGAGAGGCTGACAGCTGGGTCCACGGCAGCCGCAAGGAAGTGCCTCCTTATTACGCACAAAATAATTATTCCTCCACCTGACAGCAGGGACCCACCGGACAGGCCACCGTATTTAGCGAAATTTTTTCCCCCTGACTGCTGGGACCCACCGGACGGGCCACCGTATTTTGCGAAAAAGACCTTCCCCCCTCTGTCAGCTCGAACCCACCGGAAGTGCCTCCTTATTACGCACAAAAAAAATGAATACTCCCCCTGCTAGCTGGGACCCTCCTTGGTGGGAGGCTGACTTGTGGGCCTACTAAGTTGACGGGGACGGAGGGCTTTGTCAACTTAGTCAATATGAACGATTCTAGCTCCAGTGACCGTATGATGTCCATCCAACGGCCGTAGTGCTTCTTCAACCTCTGGTCTTCATGCTCCAACCGACCAAAGCAGTGTCGGTCGTGCCGCATCCTCCTGTCTCCCGTGGTCGGCTATGCTGCCGCGGAGGCCTCACTGCCCCTACTATTCCCACCGCTGGCCAAATTCTGCGGCGACGGAAACCTCACACCGCAGCTGAACCATTCAACCCTCGTACTCCTATCCACGTGGGCATCCACTGCCGCGTCTTCCCCGGCTCCGCCTCATCCCCTTCCTAGGCCTCGCCGTCGTCCATCGTCGTGGTGCTCTCAGTGCAGCGTGGTCAACATGGTCAAGGAACGACTTCCATCGGACATGGAGTGTACGTGGAGAGGCTGACAGTTGGGTCCACGGCCGCAACAAGGAAGTGCCTCCTTATTACGCGGAAAATAATGATACCTCCACCTGACAGCAGGGACCCACCGGACGGGCCACTGTATTTCGCGAAAAAAAGCGTTTCCCCCCTGACTGCTGGGACCCACCAGCTACATGTTTGCACGCAAGGAAGTGCATGACAGTCGGGACCCACCTGGTCGAAGCGTATGTAGCATTGTCATTCTGGTCGCGAACGTGTACGTACTTACTGGTGGATGTAGAGGTGCACACGTGTCGTAGTAGAGGCACGCACATAGCATGTACACGTACGTACATCGGCTAGCGTGCAAGAAAGAAAATATGGCCACGTACATACATACGGGCGGGGTCTCGAACGCCTACTCGCGCATATGTATGGTCAGGGCTCGTGTACATGGCTGGGTCAGAACGGAGAAACAATGTCGTCGTCGTGTTCATGGGGAGCCAACCAGCTGGGTCGGAACAGAATGCGTTGTCGTGTTCATCGGGAGGGCTTGGACGGAACAGGCGATGGAAACGAGGCCTGGCATACTGCACAATGGAGGAAACGGCGTTGTGTTTGACCGGCCACGTTCGAAACGGGATCCTGTTTATCGGGAGGGGTCTGGCGTACCGCAAAATGGAGGAAATGGACTTGTGTTGGACCTCCTACGGTCGAAACGGGGTCCTGTTGACCGGGAGGGGTGTGGCGTACTACAAAACGGAGGAAACAGACTTGTGTTGGAGCGCTACGATCGAAAGGGGGGGTCCTTTTCATCGAGAGGGGTGTGGCGTACCGCAAAACGGGACTCCACGGGATACTGTTCATCTCCACCGTCGACCTCCTCCAGCCTCCATGGGCTACTGTTCAACCACAGTCGACCTCTTCCAGCCTCCACCTATGACTGTTCATCCAGTCTCCACCGCGCGCTACTCCACCGGCTACTATTCAACCACCCCTCTCCAGGGGCTCCTGTTCAACCACCCCTCCACTGTCTACTGTTCATCCAGCCCTCCACGGGGTCATCCTGTTCATCCAGCCCTCCACGGGGTCCTGTTCATCCAGCCCCAACCGTCTCGATCAATCAGGGTCCTGTTCATCCAGAGGCAACGCCACGGGGTCATGTTTATCCACCCCCACCGCTCACTGTTCATCCACCCCCCCTCGCAACCCTCACTGTTCATCTAGAGACAGCATCGATTGGCTTCAGTTAGCAGTAGTAGCGAAGGAATTGCTCGATCGAGTTCAGTTAACAACCATCAATCAATCCCTCGAGTTCAGTAACGCATAGCGTGCAGTGCAATCGCTCGGGTTCAGTTAGAGCCCAACGCTTCGCTCGGGTTCAGTTAGAGCCCAACGCCTCGCACACACGCGCATACGTGTGCGAGAGAAACGCGCATCGCTCGGCCCCTGACCACCCACGGTAACCGGGAACTCGCCAAAATTTTCGTCGCCCTCGCTTCTACCATGGTTTTTTCCATCATGGATGGCCCAAAGAATGTCATGCAGCTGCGTCTCCGGCCCGCCCAGGACGAAAAGCCCATTTTCTTTCATGATTTTTTTCATAGAAGTAGGAGCCCACCACATCTATGATGATACCGGGTTTTGTCACAATTATCGTCATAGAAGTGTCATAAGTATGACAGAAAAAAATTCGTTCGGCCCAAAATGTCACGAATGTGTCTTTTTTTGTAGTGATTCTTTGGCCATGTTATTTTGAGAAGACATAATTGCCTAGTTAGTATGCTTGAAGTATTATTGTTTTTATGTCAATACTAAACTTTTGTTTTGAACCTTATGGATCTGAACATTCATGCCACAATAAAGAAAATTACATGGATAAAGATGCACTGGTACGCGTCGGTGCTATACAAACAGTTTTAACCCCTTTCCGCGACGGCATTTGGAACGTTCGCCAAGTGAGTGTGGGCGATAGGGGGGGGGTCTTTCCCACACGACCCAGAAACCGTCGGGGATATGCCCTCCTGGTGCACATGCTTGGCAAAATGAGGTCGTGTGCGACCAGCGAGCGAGCAAATACGATTATACATGCAAAATCGTTTCCGGACGTAAGTACATCCCACATAATCAGTCCCCGCTAAATGTTTCCATTCGTATATACATCCCACACAGTCACTCCAAGGAAAACGTTTCCGTTTGTAGGTACATCACACACAATTTTCCCTGTTAAATCATTAGTGATAGCGTTGCCATCACAAACAATATTAACAATTTTATCGTTTGCATTATTGAATGCATCACACACGGCGCGTAGAAGAAACTGTGTGGCAAAGGCTGTCCATCACACATAGATTTTATGTGGTAAACATTTGCGCAAGGTGGCCCAACGCAAACAGTTTTGAAGAGAATGTCGTGTGTGATTGTTCATAGATTGAACACGGTTTATTCTGAGAAACTATGTGCGTTGCCTTAGGTCATCGCCCACGGTATTTTCTCAATAACCGTTTGCAATAACAAAAAACAATTAGCATGCTAATTGCCCTATTATTAATAATCCATTTATTAATCTAATCGGCATTCATATTAAACACATAATATATTTCATTCCCATATTAAGAAAGCAGGATTTCATAATTGAAATACATCAGACTACAACATGATATAGCTTCAACACTCAGCTACCCAATTACACAACTGTACCAACACCAAGTTTCACATGCAACATCTAGAACCTTTCGAAATTTGCATCATAAGCGGTACATAGATAGATGCATCTCATCGGGAAAACTGCTGAAGCGGAAGGTGAATATAGAGCCTTCATTGATGTTGAAGGTCTTTGCAACTTTAGGCCAGTTCATGTGGATGATTGACCATCCATCCTTCGTCCTCTTCAGGAACACTTTAATATTGAACCGTTGGTGTTGTATGAAAACCTTCCTCGCCTCCTGACCATAGAGGTGGTTTGAGAGGTAATAATTAGTGAACTGCTTTGGAAAGGCCTGAAAACAAGGATGTGCATAAATATCTTCTCTATATTGGAAATGGGGCAAATGAATAAAAAAGGCAAGGTATAATAGTTAGTACCATCTTGTAGTGAACTGATGTCTTCTTCATTGTGCAGACAAAGATCTTGTTGTTTTTTGTCGCTAATTTCTTTATCCTAACAATCTTTTTGAGTTTCTTGACTTGATTGATATTCTTGGACAACTCATTTCCTCATATGCAAAAAGGGTTGAACAGTGGGTCAAAACCTCTGATAGCAGGACCTACATGTGCAAGACCAAATTGTTAAAAACCTAAATGTTAGAATGGTTCCTGCAGTTGCACAATAATGTGTTATTAGACAGTGGACCATGCACGTGCTAACCTCGATTGTAAACCTCAGTGCTTCCTATTGTTTCCCTGCAACACAAATAAGGTAGTTAGTCATCAAGTTAAGTAAGGGTTCGCATGCTATTAGTAAAATATGCTGATGAAAAATAAGCACATTGCAGATTCATCATATTAATTCAAGCCACATGGGAAACCCATTTATCAAACCAAGTATGATTAAGAACTAGGAAATATAGCACTTGTATATGTTTCTCATGTATTAAGTGCAACCAAATTTGATTTATTCCTCACATGCACAACAATACAAAATTCTACCCATGACAATTGGACATTGCATTGCAGAATTGAACCAAACAGTTAACTAAACACCACAACAAATGAACCAAACATAAACTGAGCACCACATTGCACAATATAACATACTCCTTATAGAAAATCAGACAGTTAACCAAACCAAGCATGGTTAACAACTTGGAAATATAGCAATTGTATTTGTTTCTCATGTATTTAGTATAGCCAAATTCGATTTACTTCTCGCATGGTATACAATAATAGAATGCACCCACAACTATTGAACATTGCATTGCAGAATTTAACCAAACAGTTAACTAAACACCACAATCCAAATGAACTAAACATTAACTAAGCACCACATTGCACATTGTATAACCAAACCAAGCATGCTTGACAACTTGAAAATATAGCAATTGTATTCGTTTCTCATGTATTTTGTAAAGATAAATTCGATTTATTTCTCACATGGAAGACAATACAAAATTGTAGCCTGAAGAATTGAACATCACATTTGTAGAATTGAACCAAACAGTTAACTGAAGATGACAAATAATTAACCAAACAGTTAATAAGTGAGCTCCACACTGCACGACATATAGAACATATACACATGAGCAACAGATTGCATGGTAAAATTAGATAGCACAATTCACTAGAAATTGTTAAGGAAAGATAGGAGCAGCACACACAACTAGGAAACCAAACATGCTTAACCGGCATAGCTAGCAAATGGCAAGGTGCTCCTCCAAGATCTGGGGGTCCGCACGAATGGTAGCCATCGCGTCCTCATCCGCGCGTGCATCAGCGATTTGCTTCTCCGCTGCCAAATGCTCGTTGAGCTCCTGGCTATGCTGCGTGCACCATGGCTTAGAGCGGCGCTTATTTGGTGGAGGGGTCGGTGATTTGGGTGGAAGGTGTCACGCCGACGGTCAGGGCATGTGGGATGTGGTAGGAGGAGGAGGATGGGGGTCTGGTGTGGATTACCAGCCTGGATAGACGAGGCCGAGTGATACATCTCCAACGTATCTACTTTTCCTAACGATTTTCCTCTTGTTTTGGACTCTAATTTGCATGATTTGAATGAAACTAACCCCAGACTGCTGATGTTTTTAGCAGAACTACCATGGTCTTATTTTTTGCAGAAATAAAAGTTCTTGGAATGGAACGAAACTTTGCGAGTATTTTTATATCAAATAAGAGAATTTCCAGAGCCAGGATGGACCCGAGGGGGGCACCTGGGTGGGCACAACCCACCAGGGTGCGCCTGTCCCCCTAGGCGCGCCCAGGTGGGTGATGCCCACCTGGTGACCCTGCTGACCCTCAAACCGACGCTATGAAATCCCATATTTCCATAAAAAATCAGGGAGAAAGATTTATCGCGTTTCCTGAGATGGAGCCGCCGCCAAGCCCTATTCTTCCTCGAGAGGGCAGATCTGGAGTCCGTTTGGGGCTCCAGAGAGGGGGATCTTCGATCTTCGTCATCACCAACACATCTCCATCGCCAATTCCATGATGCTCCCCACCGGGAGTGAGTAATTCCTTGGTACACTCACTGATCAGTGAGGAGTTGGATGAGATTCATCATGTAATCGAGTTAGTTTTGTTAGGGCTTGATCCCTAGTATCCACTATGTTCTGAGATTGATGTTGCTATGACTTTGCCATGCTTAATGCTGGTCACTTTGGGCCTGGGTGCCATGATTTCAGATCTAAACCGTTTATGTTATCGCCATTATATCCATGTTCTAGATCCGATCTTGCAAGTCATAGTCACCTACTACGTATTATGATCCGGCAACCCCGGAGTGACAGAAGTCGGGACCACTCCCGGTGATGACCGTAGTTTGAGGAGTTCATGTATTCATCGTGTGCTAATGCTTTTTTCTGGTTCTCTATTAAAAGGAGGCCTTAATATCCCTTAGTTTCCAATAGGACCCCACTGCCACGGGAGGGTAGGACAAAAGATGTCATGCAAGTTCTTTCCATAAGCACGTATGGCTATTTACGAAATACATGCCTACAATATATTTATGAACTAGAGCTAGTGATGTATCACCTTATGTTATAACTGTCTCATGATGAATATCATCCAATGAGTCACTGATCCAATGCCTACAAATTTATCTCATATTGTTCTTGCTAAGTTACTATTATTTCTACTGCTATCGTTATTGCTACAATATCACTGCTATCACTGTTACCGCTACTATTGCTGCTGCTACTATCATCAAAACTATCATATTGTTGTGTTGCTAATCACTTTGCTGTAGAAAATTAAGCTCCTGGTGTGGTTGAATTGACAACTCTGCTGCTAATACCTTCAAATATTCTTTGGCTCACCTTGTGTCGAATCTATAAATTTGGGTTGAATACTCTACCCTCGAAAACTGTTGCGATCCCCTATACTTGTGGGTTATCAGGACATTTTTCTGGCGCCATTGCTAGGGAGCATAGCTATATTTGTTGAGTCACTTGGGATTATTATCATATTATCACTATGAAGAATCTGAAGGATGCTAAGACTATGATTTTCCCTCAAAGACGAGGGGAGGTAAGGAACTGCCATCCAGTTCTGCTTTAGATTCACCTTCTGTTATAAGTAAACTTGCAACTCCACAAGATGCTATTAATTCTGATATATCGCAAGTTATTGATGATGCTACTTCTGCTATGAATGATACTCATGATGATGCTAGTACCTTGCTTGTTGATGGTGTGCCACTTGGTGAATTTCTTGATGAACAAATTGCTAAAGTAAGACAACATGATGTTGTTAAATCTAATGATGAACCTGAAACTAAAAATACTGAAACACCTACTGTCGTGGTTCTAAGTCTGACAGTAGTATAGTGGGGTAGGAATGGAGAGGCAAGATCCTAGCTATGGAGTAGTTGTATACGCAAGGGATTTACGAGTTCAGGCCCTTCTCTGAGGAAGTAATAGCCCTACGTCTCGGGGCCCGGAGGCGGCCGACTGGATTATATGCGTATGAGTTACAGGGGTGCGAACCCTTTACACTGAGGAGGGGGTGGCTTATATAGAGTTCGCCAGACCCCTCCGACCCTCAGTTATGTAGGGTTTAAAGTACATTAAGATCTGACGTTACTGGTAACGCTACAAGTAAAGTGCTATGATGACCATAAAAGCTACTTAATGGCCGACCATTTGCATGCAGAGGGACTTTAGATCTCCCGGCCGTCGAGTGGTTGGCTTCATGGTCGAGTGGTTGACTTCATGGTCGAGTGTCTTCGAGTCTGTCGAGTGGAACACTTCTGAGTCGATTGTCAGGTGGTTTCTTCTAGAGATGTCCTTGGGTAGGGTAGTTTGGACAGGTCCATGACCCTACCCTAGGTACATAGCTTCATCATTAGCCCCTGAATGGATCGAGGTTTGAGTGGGGAAGGATTTGAGAACTCTTCCGACCCATTTTTCGTGCTATGAGTATGCCTTGTTCTGGATCAATGAACTTTAGGTGATGGCACCAACTTCTTTTTCAGTCACCTTGATCCATTCTTTGTATCCGTCAAGTGAATTTCTATACTTGAAAAACTCCGAGTGACGATGTGGAGGGGATCCTCCGTCTGACAAGTTGTTCTGCTGCTCGCGGATTTGGCGGGATTTGAATTTCGGGAAGCGCGTGGGGCGGGGGAGGCCGCAGTAATCGGATGGGATAAGGCAGGGACGCCTTGATCTACGCGCCACCTTTTTCGCCACGTATCGCGCGCGCGACTGTTTCGGGATTTGACAGGATTGCCTGGGCCTACCAGTTAGTGACTCGGAAGTAACCTTATATAAGGCGCCGGACAGGGTTTTTTGAATAGTGCGTTCTCATTTCCTCCTCTCTTGCCCAGACTCATCCGCCTCATTCGCTTCCATCTCAGTGCCACTGCCCCGTGCGCGTCCTACCGGCGAAGATGGTGAAAGAGAAGACGACGGCCCTGGAGCGGGCGAAGAAGGTGACGGCGAAGGCGAAGGGAAGGGCGACCAGTCGAGGCGGATCTTCATCGAGGGCCGGCCTGCCGCAGGGCTGGATCCAGGGCGACTGGATCCGCTCGACGATTCGTCAAGCAGATCTTGACGACTTGGCTGATGGATGACTGATCCCCCATGGATCGGCGCAGCTCCCGGGGAAGGAGTCTGAGCCGCAACCTCAGGAGGGTGAGTGCGTTCTCTTGGCCACCCATGTCGACCGTGGGTTTTCTTTGCCGCCTCACCCTTTCTTTTGGGGATTTCTGAATTTCTTTGGGGCGCAACTCCACCACTTCACACCCAACACCATTGTGTACCTCGCTGCTTTCGTGTCTTTGTGCGAGAATTTCTTGGGTTGCCAGCCTCATTGGGGTCTTTTCAAGCACATCTTCACCTGTCGCTTCCAGACGGTAAAAAACACCAATCCGTGTGACGAGAGAACACATGTGATTCAGATGTGTGGGGGGTCTTGGGGTTCAGTTGAGAGGAAAAAGCTCCTTTCCGACCATGATCCTACCCGACTCGGTCCATGGATGGCAGTCGACCTGGTTCTACTGCAAAGACCAGCCGACGCCGGGGCAGTCGACTGGGCTCCCTCCTTTTTCCATGGAACGAGTGAGGAAGCCTTCCTCTATGAAGGTGATCCCGGAAGAGAAGGCACAAGTTAAGGTGCTGGTCGAGCATGTCATCCAGCTTATCCGTGACGGGGTGACCAGCATGGACCTCTTGGAGGTCTTCCTCCGACGACGCATCCAGCCGCTTCAAGCTCGAGACCATCCGATGTGGTTGTATTCTGGCACTGAGGACACCACTCGGATCCACCCGGAGGAGATTGACGATGCCACGCTGGAGAGGTGGCTGGTGAGTATCACAGGGAACAAAGACAACCCCCGAGGAGCCAGGAGGATTCCTCCACTCAACCAATCATATGAAGTAGACAAGGTCCAATTCTGCATTTCCGACTGTGATCCTGCTTTCTTCATTCTGTTTGCTTAAAATCAGTCGAATGACTTTTGCCTTGTTTTTAGTCTTCTAGGCCGTGACTGAGATGTACTCGATGCCCAACGGGGTGCAAGAACAGGTCGAGGAAGGAGAGGTGAGTGGAGGTGAAAGTGAGGAGGAGTGGCAATCTGATGGTGAGGAGGAAGAGGATGACTACGGATCCAGCAAAGAGGAGGAGGAGGAGGAAGTCGATCCTCCTCGCATGGAAAGGCGATCCAAGCTCATCCACGACCCTGCGAGTGAGCGTGGCAAAGCGATTGCGCCCGTTGGGCAATCGACAAAGCGCCCTCGGGCGCCTTCTCCGGTGCCGACTGAGAAGGCGCCGAAGCATCCACGAGCGGCGCCATAAAAGCCGCCGAAGGCCTTGCCCAAGATGAGAATGGCCATTCCCACCCTCTCCGGGTAATGGTAGAACTTGTGTTTTCTCGTTTAGCACAGACAAACTCTTGGTTGACTCATTGACTAACCGACTGGTTTCTGAAATCTGCAGTGCCGCTACCTCCGAGACCTCTGCCAAGAACGAAGACCAAGAAATGGAAGACGCTGCCACCTCCAACCTTGGTACGCTCTTTGTGGTTTTACTTTTAGTCGATTGGATTTCGATTTCAACTTTGGATTTTTCCTGTAGTTCCTCCTCATGTCATTGATCTCCCTGATGATGACGACGATGTGCCACTGAGGGCGAGGACGAATAAAAAGGCGCCGGCTGGCAAGACCACTCAGACTGCATCAGCGCCTGAGGCATCAGTTCAAGGGGGTGACGATGTCACTCGGCATTCTGTGTCCTTCGCTGTGCCGCTGATGAGTGTCTGGCCTTCGACGTCGACTGCTGATCCACCCTCCCTTTTCGCCACACACCACGTCCCAGAGGACCAAGCGGGTGCTGCTAAGGAGGCTATACGCCAGGCGGGGATCATGATGGAGCAGGTGAAGGCGATCCGGGAAGCCAGCCAAGCGGCCTATGATGCTAGCTCAGCCCTTCAGAGCAACGTCCAGGTTAGTTGGTCACCGCTTTTTCTGTTAGGATATGCTATCTGAAGACTTTGTTTCCGAAGATCTTTGCATCTGTACACCCAATGGGTGTGTCGATTGAATATTTGAATCGGTGGGGGCACGCTGAGTGCACCCACTAGGTGTAGTCCCCGAGACTATGGTGGACTGCTGGCAGTCGACTGTAGTCTTTGTATTTTGAATTTCTTCACTCTAACTTCTTCACTCGGTCTGGTCGGGCCATGTCGAGTGGAATATTGGAACCGGTGGGGGCACGCTGAGTGCACCCACTGGGTGTAGTCCCCGAGACTATGGTGGACTGCTGGCAGTCGACTGTAGTCTGAAGAGCCTGTATTTTTTTATGTGAGACCAAGACTAACTGCTGGCAGTTATCTATAGAGCTATAGTTTTAGGACCATAACCTCTTTGTCTCTTTCGGCCAACTGATCGGACCAAGTCGGTAGAACCAGTGGGGGCACGCTGAGTGCACCCACTGGGTGTAGTCCCCGAGACTACTGTTGAATATTTTGATTCGGCTGTAGTCTTAGAAATGTTGTGGTTTTTCTCTTAGTCACTCGGAAGCGACCTGTCTTTCATGTCTGTCAACTGACCCTTCACAGAAATCTTGCGAGCTCGTGGCTCGCTATACTGAGTTGGAAAACAAACATATCCAGCTCGACCTTGACTTGAAACTTGTTTAGGAGAACTTTCAGAAGGCGAAGGACGAGGCAAAAGGTATGATTGGGGAGAACTTGACAACTGTTTGTATCTTTCTGCCCATTCCTGATTCTGATCTCATTGTCATTTTGCAGATAAAATGAAGGAGGCTCTGAAGAAGAAGGACCATGACCTTGCTGAGGCACAGAAGGCTGATTTGGACAAAATGAAGCTTGCGGAAGAAAAACTGGCTTCAATCGGTAAACTTGAAGAGGAGAACGCGAATCTGAAGGCTACTCTCGACGTAGCTAACAAGGAAGTCATCCATCTGAAGAATGACAAGATAGCTTTGAATGACAAGGCTGGTGAGCTGGTGGGAAGAAGAATGATCCGGAGGCTTATCTGGGAGGGCTCGCCAAGAAGTTATTCATCATGCTTGAGGGTAATCTCTCTTACCCAACTGATTTGTAATCATCGACTTATCATAGAACTGCTAGTTTACCTTTGAATTGTGTTCACAGAATTCTGCCAAAACTTCGAGGAGGAGACCAGTCGAGTGGAGACAGGCTTGGACCCCATGAACTCTCTCGTGAAGGATGAAGCTGCCATGAACGTGCTCCGACTGGAGTCTCGTGTTGCTGGTGTGGTTGACTACCTTGCTCGAATGAAGGTTGCGGCATTGCGAATCGACGTGACCCTCTGTCCAGGAGCGACGCTTCAAAATGACCTCGAGTCTCTAATGACTCGACTGAATGAAGTTCCAGGTCGAGTGCAAGAATGGAAGGAATCTTCTGCCAGGTCCGGCACCGACGTTGCTCTGTCCCTGGTCCGTGTTCATTGCAAGGATGCGCGAGAGGAAAAGCTGGCGTCCATCAAAGTTGCCAATACCAAGAAGCACGACTTACGATCTTTCATGGAGACCTTCATTGCTACTGCCACTCGGATTGCTGACGGAATCGACTTGGACCAGTTTGTCGCGCCCTCCAGTCCTCCACCTGAGGAGTAAAAAACTTCTATGCTTCGCCTTAAATTTCCTCGGAATGCCGAGTGGTTTTGTATCCGATAAACTTTTACAGGCTTGACGCCTGAGCACTTTCGAACCCGTAGGATATTGTCTGAACTTGGCTTATCGTTAAATATGCTTGCATTTGCCTTCGAGCGAACTTTGTTTTTCACTCAGAATATATTTTAGCGCTTGAGACGCGGCCCTGAGGTGGAGAATCCAGTCGACCTACTCTTCATCGCTCTTGCAGATAAGGATGGAGCACAGATTGCAGTCGACCTGCGTCCTTGCGGATCGGGATGGAGCACACATTGTATTTGTGGCGTAGCTCCGGAGGAGAAGGTAGCAGTCGACCTGCACCTCCTCATCCTTGCAGAGCGCACGTTGTATTTGTGGCGTAGCTCCGAAGGAGATGGTAGCAGTCGACCTGCACCTCGTCGTCCTTGCAGAGAGCACGTTGTATTTGCGGCGTAGCTCCGGAGGAGAAGGTAGCAGTCGACCTGCACCTCGTCGTCCTTGCAGAGCGCACGTTGTATTTGTGGTGTAGCTCCAAAGGAGAAGGTACCAGTCGACCTGCACCTCATTGTCCTTGCAGAGCGCATGTTGTATTTGTGGTGTAGCTCCAAAGGAGAGGGTAGCAGTTGACTTGCACCTTGCAGAGCGCACATTGTATTTGTGGTGTAGCTCCGAAGGAGAGGGTAGCAGTTGACTTGCACCTCGTCGTCCTTGCGAATTGGATTGGATTTTATACTTAGGCGAGTACTGGACTGCAGCTAAGCCTACGAGTGGGAGGTTTGCTGTCCACTCGGTAGGATTTTCAAATACTTAGGCGAGTATTGGACTGCAGCTAAGCCCCCGAGTGGAAGGTTTGCTCTCCACTCGGTAGGATTTCCAAATACTTAGGCGAGTACTGGACTGCAGCTAAGCCCGCGAGTGGGAGGTTTGCTCTCCACTCGGTAGGATTTTCAAATACTTAGGCGAGTACTGGACTGCAGCTAAGCCCCCGAGTGGGAGGTTTGCTCTCCACTTGGTAGGATTTTCAAATACTTAGGCGAGTAATGGACTGCAGCTAAGCCCCCGAGTGGGAGGTTTGCTCTCCACTCGGTAGGATTTTCAAATACTTAGGCGAGTACTGGACTGCAGCTAAGCCCCCGAGTGGAAGGTTTGCTCTCCACTCGGTAGGATTTTCAAATACTTAGGTGAGTACTGGACCACAGCTAAGCCTCCGAGTGGGAGGTTTGCTCTCCACTCAGTAGGATTTTCAAATACTTAGGCGAGTACTGGACTGCAGGTAAGCCCCCGAGTGGGAGGTTTGCTCTCCACTCCGTAGGATTTTCAAATACTTAGGCGAGTACTGGACTGCAGCTAAGCCCCCGAGTGCGAGGTTTGCTCTCCACTCGGTAGGATTTTCAAATACTTAGGTGAGTACTGGACTGCAGCTAAGCCTCCGAGTGGGAGGTTTGCTCTCCACTCGGTAGGATATTCAAATACTTAGGCGAAACGGATTCGCAGCTAAGCCCCCCGAGTGAGAGGATTGCTCATCACTCGGTAGGGATTTTTTTTGCAAATTTAGGCGAAACAGATTCGCAGCTAAGCCACCTACTGGGGGATTTCTCAAGTAAACAAAACCAACAACAATCACTGGGAAAATTGTAATACCCTTGTCTTTGATAAATAAACTACAGAGGTACTTTTTATTACATCCCATCCGAGTGAGTACTTAAGTATAAAAGGGGCGGAGCAGCTCCGAATTCCAAGCTCGTGGCTCATCGATCTGGCGATCGACTTTGTAAAGACGGTATGCTCCATTGTGGATAACTTTGGTGACGATGAAGGGGCCTTCCCAAGTAGGGGCGAGTTTGTGTGGCTTTTGTTGATCCACTCAGAGGACCAAGTCTCCTTCTTGGAAGGCTCGACTCTTCACGTTTCTGGCATGGAATCGATGCAAGTCCTGCTGATAGATGGTCGATCGGATCATGGCCATCTCTCTTTATTCTTCTAGAAGGTTGACTACGTCCTGTCGGGCTTGTTCTGCTTCATCTTCAGAGTAGAGCTCGACTCGGGGTGCATTGTGAAGCAGGTCACTCGGCAGAACTACTTCAGCTCCATAGACCAGAAAGAATGGAGTTCGCCCAGTCGACCGATTAGGAGTAGTCCTCAATCCCCAAAGAACTGATGGAAGTTCATCGACCCACGCGCCTGCCGCGTGTTTGAGATCACGCATCAACCGAGGTTTCAGTCCTTTGAGAATTAGGCCGTTTGCTCTTTCCGCTTGTCCATTCGACTGGGGATGAGTGACGGAAGCGTAGTCGACTCGCGTGCCTTGAGAAGCGCAAAAGGCTCTGAATTGGTCGGAATCGAAGTTTGACCCATTATCAGTGATCATGCTATGCGGAACTCCATATCTGAATATCAACTCTCCGATGAAGCTGATAGCAGTGGAGGCATCAAGGTTCTTGATAGGCTTGGCTTCGATCCACTTAGTGAACTTGTCGACTGCCACCAGTACATGGGTGAAGTTGCTGCTACCAGTTCTCAGTGGTCCAACCATATCTAACCCCCAAACAGCGAAGGGCCAGACGAGTGGAATGGTCTTCAAGGCCGAGGCGGGCTTGTGTGACATATTGGAATAGAACTGACATCCTTCACACTTGTCGACTATCTCCTTCGCCATTTCATTCGCTCTGGGCCAGTAAAACCCCGCTCGGTATGCTTTAGCCACAATAGTCTGAGAGGACGCATGGTGGCCACAGGTCCCTGAGTGGATATCATCAAGAATTATCTGACCTTCTTTTGGCGTTATACATTTCTGACTGGCTCCAGTCACACTTTCCCTGTACAACTGTCCCTTTATCACACTGAAGGCCTTGGATCGACGGACGATCTGTCGAGCCTCTTCTTCATTGTCCGGGAGCTCTTTCCTTAATATATACATGATGTACAGAATTGTCCAGTCGGGAGTGATGACCAAAACTTCCATGATTAGGTCGACCACAGCCGGGACCTCAACTTCAGTCGGATCCGTGGCACTTTTTGGCTACGGGGATTCCTCTGTGAAAGGATCCTCTTGAACTGATGGTGTGTGGATGTGCTCCAAAAACACATCACTGGGAATGGCTTCTCTCTTGGAACCTATCTTTGCCAGATCATCAGCCGCTTGATTTTTCAGTCGGGGTATATGATGAAGCTCTAACCCCTCGAATTTCTTTTCCAGCTTTCTTACTGCATTGCAGTAACCAGTCATGGCTGGGCTTCTGACGTCTCACTCCTTCATCACTTGGTTGACCACCAAATCTGAGTCACCATAGACCATGAGCCGATGGACGCCGAGTTAAATGGCCATACGCAACCCATACAAAAGAGCTTCGTATTCTGCTTCATTATTAGAGGAATCAAAGTGAATCTGGAGCACATATCTGAGCTTATCTCCTCAGGGGGAAACAAACACTACCCCAACACTGAATCCATTCAGCATCTTAGAACCATCAAAGAACATGGTCCAGTGCTCCAAGTGAATTTGATTCGGCAGTTGCTGTTCAGTCCACTCGGTGATGAAATCCGCTATTGCTTGGGACTTGATGGCTTTCTTTGCCTCAAACTTGATCTCTAGGGGAAGAAGTTCAATCGCCCATTTTGCCACTCGACTAGTTACATCTCTGTTATGCAGAATCTCTGACAATGGAGCATCGCTGACGACTGTAATGGAATGGTTAGAGAAGTAATGAGCAACCTTCTTCATGGTCATATAGATCCCATATACAAGCTTCTGATAATGAGAGTATCTTTGCTTTGATGGGGTCAAGACTTCAGAAATATAATATACTGGGCGCTGAACTTTTAAAGGCTTTTCCTTCTTCTTCCCGCTCGACCATAAGTACTGTACTGATGACTTGTCCTGTGGCTGCAATGTAAAGCAGCAAAGGCTCTTTGCTGATCGGGGCAGCAAGCACCGGCTGGGTGGAAATCAGGGTTTCTAGCTCTGCAAACGCTGCATCAGCTTCAGGTGTCCACTCAAACTTGTCTGACTTCTTCATCAGTCGATAAAGAGGCAATGCCTTTTCACCGAGACGAGAGATGAATCGACTTAAAGCGGCCAAGCAACCAGTAAGCTTCTGAACATCGTGCACACACACAGGTCATTTCATTCGGAGTATAGTACCAACCTTTTCTGGATTGGCGTCGATTCCTCGTTCGGAAATGAGAAAACCGAGTAACTTTCCGCCAGGAACTCCGAATGTGCACTTTGATGGATTAAGCTTGATATCATATCTCCTGAGGTTGGCAAATGTCTCTGCAAGGTCAGTCAGCAGGTCAGAACCTTTCCGTGACTTGACTACAATATCATCCATGCACGCTTCCACATTCCGACTGATTTGAGTGAGCAAACACTTCTGAATCATCCTCATGAACGTGGCTCCGGCATTCTTGAGGCCGAATGGCATGGTGACATAACAGAAGCACCCGAATGGAGTGATGAAAGCTGTTTTGATCTCATCGGGTCCATACAGACGGATCTGATGGTACCCGGAATAGGCGTCTAAGAAAGATAGGCGCTCACACCCCGCAGTCGAGTCGACTATTTGGCCGATGCGGGGGAGAGGAAAATGATCTTTCGGGCAGGCCCGATTGATATGTTTGCAGTCAATGCACATGCAAAGTGACTTGTCCTTCTTGGGGACCATGACAACATTGGCGAGCCACTCGGAGTGATAAATTTCTTGGATAAACTCCGCTACTAAGAGCCGAGCCACCTCCTCGCCAATGGCCTTTCTTTTCTGGACGGCGGACCATCGAAGATGTTCTTTGACAGGTTTAACTTTTGAGTCGACTCATAGACGGTGCTCAGCCAGCCCCCTGGGAACACCCGGCATGTCATAAGGTTTCCATGCGAAGATGTCCCAGTTCTCACGGAGGAACTGGATGAGCGTTTCTTCCTATTTGGAGTCGAGCGTTGTAGAGATGTGAGTCGGAGTAGCACTGGGGTCGGTCGGGTGAATGTGAATCGGTTTGGTCTCCCCAGACGACTGAAATGCTGACTCCATAGCGGGCTTCTTGGCTCGCAACAAATCACTCGGGCCTGCAGTTTTCTGGTATTCCTGCCACTCTGTCGCTGCCATCTGAGCATCAGTGATCTTTGAGCCTTTCTGAAAGCACTCTTCCACCTTCTTCCGATTGCCAGTAATAGTGATCACACCTTTGGGGCCAGGCATCTTCAATTTGAGGTACACATAACATGGTCGAGCCATAAAACGTGCATAAGCTGGCCTGCCCAAAATAGCGTGATAAGCACTCTGGAAATCCACAACTTCAAATGTCAACTTTTCTTTGCGGTAATTTTTGGAATCACCAAAAACCACATCAAGAGCGATTTGGCCGAGTGACTCAGCCTTTTTTCCAGGAATGACTCCATGGAAACTCATGTTGCTGGTACTGAGTCTGGATATCGGAATACCCATCCCTTTCAACGTCTCTGTGTATAGTATATTCAGACCACTGCCACCATCCATCAAAACTTTAGTCAGTCGAGTGCCTTCGACGACTGGGTCGACCACCAGAGCTTGCCTCCCCGGGGTGGCTATGTGTGTTGGGTGATCAGACTGGTCGAATGTGATGGCAGTCTAAGACCATTTCAGATAACTGGGTGTCGCCGGAGCAACCATATTTACTTCTCGATTGATCACTTTCAATCGACATTTGCTTTCAACATCAGCAAAAATCATCAGGGTGGAATTGACCTGAGGATATCCGTCATCACTATCTTCTTTGTCCTCAACTTTATCCGACTCCTTTTCCTTATCTTTGTGCTGTTTCCCCTGGAATTGCTGGATCAAGAGCCGACACTGTCGAGTGGTATGTTTTGGGTAAATGAGTTTACCCTCTTCATCTTTCTTTGTGTGGAAGTGGCACGAAAAATCCAACACGTCATTTCCTTCCTTGTCTTTCACCTTCTTAGGGTTCTAAGACCCTTTAGGCTTCCCTTTAAACTTTCCTTTAGTCACGGCCAAGGCTTCTCCAGGAGCGGCTGACTCGGCTTTCCGCTTCTACTTCCGGCTGGAGTTCCCTCCTCCGGTTTTGTGGGCGACTGACTTGTGCTTGCCACTCCGGAGCCGATCCTCTTCTTCACCATTGGCATACTTGGTGGCTATCTCCATCATTCGACTCAGAGACATGTCTCCGGTTCGACCGAATTTCAGGATTAGCTCTCTATACTTAACGCCTTCCTTGAAGGCACAAACTGCCTGGTGATCAGAAACATTCTCTACCGTGTGATGCAATGTGATCCATCTTTGGATGTAATCTCTCAAAGTTTCATTCGACTTATGCACACAAGATTGCAGCTCTGTCAGTCCCGCTGGTCGCTTGCAAGTTCCTTCAAATGTTCTGACGAACACTCGGGCAAGATCTTCCCAAGTGTAAATGCTGCTGGGCGCCAACTGATTCAACCATGCTCTGGCCGAGCCCTCCAACATAAGAGGCAGGTGTTTCATGGCCACCTTATCATTGTTGCTGCTAATCTGAACAGCCACTCGGTAGTCCTCAAGCCAGGTGTCAGGCTTAGACTCACCAGTGAACTTACTGACTCCAGTCGCCAACCTGAAGTTGGGAGGAATCACCGCGGCCCTGATGGCTCTGCTGAAACACTCTGGTCCTGAGACATGTACTCTGCTGCTGGTGGGTACATCTCTGTCATAGCCTTCTCTGTGAGCTCTGTTCCCGTCGACCAAACCTTGAACAATAATGGATCTCGCATCAAAGCCTGGTTCCCTGGGGTCGACTAGAATCTTTCGCCCAACACTGTGATGGCGTCTATCATCCTGCTGTTGAGGCGCGTACGATCCATCCCTTGGGCGCCAACTGTCGTGATTCTAAGTCTGACAGTAGTGTAGGGGGGTAGGAATGGAGAGGCAAGATCCTAGCTATGGAGTAGTTGTATACGCAAGGGATTTACGAGTTTAGGCCCTTCCCTGAGGAAGTAATAGCCCTACGTCTCGGGGCCCGGAGGCGGTCGACTGGATTATATGCGTATGAGTTACAGGGGTGCGAACCCTTTACACTGAGGAGGGGGGTGGCTTATATAGAGTTCGCCAGACCCCTCCGGCCCTCAGTTATGTAGGGTTTAAAGTACATTATGATCTGACGTTAATGGTAACGCTACAAGTAAAGTGCTATGATAACCATAAAAGCTACTTAATGGCCGACCGTTTGCATGCAGAGGGACTTTAGATCTCCCGGCCATCGAGTGGTTGGCTTCATGGTCGAGTGGTTGACTTCATGGTCGAGTGTCTTCAAGTCTGTTGAGTGGAACACTTCTGAGTCGATTGTCAGGTGGTTTCTTCTAGAGATGTCCTTGGGTAGGGTAGTTTGGACAGGTCCATGACCCTACCCTAGGTACATAGCATCATCACCTACTAGAACTAGTCCTCCTAGATATGAATTGCCAAAAGTACCAGAAGGTTATACTATGAGTGAGGAGGCAACTAGGGATATTCTTGCTTGTAAGGATAGAGATGATCTAGAGAAATTATTGTGCAAGTATAAAGAAAGATCTCTAAATGCTAAAATGAAATGTGATGCTGAGTTTGCTACTTCACCCCTATTGTTATTGCTGATAAGGATTATCAATTCTCTGTCGACCCAAAGTTAATCCCTTTGGTTGAATCTGATCCTTTCCATGGTTATGAAACTGAAACTGTTGTGGCACATCTTACTAAGTTGAATGACATAGCCACCCTTTTTGCTCATGATGAGAAGATCCGTTATTACTATATTCTCAAGTTATTCCCCTTCTCATTAAAGGGTGATTCTAAAGCTTGTTACAATACTCTTGCTCCTGGTTGTGTGCGTAGTTCCCAGGATATGATCTATTACTTCTCTGAAAAATATTTCCCTGCTCATAAGAAACAAGCTGCCTTCCAGGAAATATTTAACTTTGTGAAAATTGAAGAAGAGAGTCTCCCACAAGCTTGGGGGAGGCTTCTCCAATTTCTTAATGCTTTGCCTGATCATCCTCTTAAGAAAAATGAAATACTTGATATCTTCTATAATGGACTAATCGATGCTTCTAGGGACTTCCTAGATAGTTGTGCTGGTTGTGTTTTCAGGGAACGAACTATTGAGCAAGATGAGGAATTATTGAATAACATATTGAAAAATTATGATGATTGGACTCCTCCTGAAACACCTATTAAAAACACTCCGAGCAGAGGGGTATCTTATATCTCAGTCCTGAAGATATGCAAGAGGCAAAGAAATCTATGAAGGAAAAAGGTATTAAGGCCAAGGATGTTAAAAATTTACCACCTACCGAAGAAATATGATGGGCTTGAAGCACCACCACCACCCAAGGTGGTAGAGGTAAAATATTTAATGAAATACAATGATAGTGATGATCCTCGTAATAAACATCCTAGTCAATGCCTTTATGAGTTTGATAATTACATTAGAAAGTAAGATCACTTCAATGCAAATGTTATGAAACAATTGAAATACAACTCTGATACTATAGGTCGCTTAAGTGACTTGTTATTTAGAATCTCAAATGATGTTAGAGGTGTAGGAAAACATACCTCTATGGTTCAAACTCAATTAGAACAAGTTGCTAAATCTCGAAGAGAGTTACTTGATGAAATGAACAATAATATAAGTGACTTTGTTGTTAGAGTAGCAACTAGAGGAGGTAAAATGACTCAGGAACCACTTTATCCCGAGGAACATCCAAAGAGAATTGAACAAGATTCTCAAAGGAACAACATCACTGCACCTAGTTCTTATAAACAGAAAAAGAAGAAGAAAAATGATAAGACTTTGCCTACCTCTAGTGAACCTGAAGTAGAAAAACATCCTGATAATGATAATGAAGTTTCTATCTCTTATGCTGATACTCAATCTGGTAATGAACGCTCACCTTCTGATAATGAAAAAGATAATGATGAGGTTCATGGAAACACTCAACCTAATGATAAAGACCCAGATAATGATGTTGAGATAGAACCAGCTGTTGATCTTGATAACCCACAACCTAAGAATAAAAGATATGACAAAAGAGACTTTGTTGCTAGAAAACATGGAAAGGAAAGAGAACCATGGGTTCAAAAGCCTATGCCATTTTCACCTGAGTCAACTAAAAAGAAATATGACGAAGAATTTGAATGCTTTGCCAAAATGATTAGGCCAGTATTTTTGCGCACTCGCTTGACTGATATCTTGAAAATGCCTCCTTATGCAAAGTACATGAAAGACATCATCACCAATAAGAGAAAAATACCGGAAGCTAAAATCTCCACTATGCTTGCTAATTACACTTTCAAAGATGGAGTACCTAAGAAACTTGGAGATCCAGGAATACCAACTATACCTTGCTCCATTAAAAGAAATTATATGAAAACTGCTTTATGTGATTTGGGAGCTGGTGTTAGTGTTATGGCTTTCTCTTTATATAAAGACTTTATTTGAATAAACTCACACCTACTAAAATATCATTACAAATGGCTGACAAATCAACTACCATACCTATCGGTATTTGTGAGGATGTGCCCGTTGTTGTTGCTAATGTTACTATTCTGACTGACTTTTTTATACTTGAGATGCCCGAGGATGAAAACATGTCGATTATCCTTGGTGGACCCTTCTTGAATACAACAGGGGTTGTTACTGATTGCAATAAAAGCAAGGTCACTGTTCATATCAATGGTAATGAGCATACGGTGCACTTTCTGAAGAAACAATTCCAAGTGAATGGTATTAATGTTATTTAAAAATCTCCGACAATCACTATTGGAAGTTTTCAACTACCTTTACCTACTGTCAAGAAGAAATATGAAATGCTTATTGTTGGGTACATTCATATCCCCATTGAGGTAACTTAGTGATTTATGAAAGTTCTTCGGTTTCATGCTAATCGAAAGTGGTTGTTAATAAGACCTGATCAACCTTATTAATGGATCATTTTTGAGAGGTATGAAGTTGATGAATTTAAAAGGACCACCTTCTGTCCCTACCTTTTGTTTTCTGTTTTTATTAGTTAAATAAAATAAAATGCCATGCTTTGTCTGTTTTCTGTTTTTTCTGTGCAATAAAAAATGACCCAAAAATAAAAGTTCTCAGAATGCTCTGAAAACCTGATACGATTTTTTTTCCTAAATATATATGAATTTTTGGTGCAAACAATACCTAAGGGAGGTGCACCAGGTGGGCACAACCCACCTGGTCGCTACAGCACCCCCAGGTGCGCCCTGGTGCGTGCTGCCCACCTAGTGGGCCCCCTCACTTACTTCTTCCTCCCACACCACTCATTCACCCAAAAAAATCACCAACACTCTCTCTCTCTCTCGTGTTCTTGCCTCCAAAACCGTGGATTTCCATCTCTTTACTCGAAGCTCCATTTCCGAAACTGTTTCGGTGATTTGTTGCTTGGTATGTGACTCCTCCATGTGTCCAATTAGTTTTTGTTTTAGTGGTTTATATTTAGAATAATTAGCTACTCTTAGTGCTGCGGTAGATGAGCTTTCATGTTGAATTCTTAGAGTTCTAAGTAGTTCGAATGCTTGCTATGGCCTCTATACATCCCTATCAGTAGTTGCTATCAATTTTGTGAAGTTCTATTGAGAAAAAATTTGTGGACTAAAAATTTCAGAATCTTGTTCATAGGAAAAAGATGAATATCTTCAGGAAGTTTGCTTCCAAGAAGAACTCCAAGGGGGTTATTTGGCAGTCTTCTGACAATGATCTTCATACCCTAAGGTTGGCGGAACTACGGCCGTGTGAGTGGCCAGACAATGATTTCATGGAAGAGGCCAAAATTCTCCAAGAGTTCAACTAATATGTTGCTAATGCCGGCCTCACCGACTTCATCCTAGCTGAATGCGAACAGTGTCATCTCCTCACAAATTCCTTTGTGCAAAACTTTCAGTTTCATTCTAGGAATAATCCTCATGAGGTGTCATTTAACTTATATGCTGAACCTCACTAGATTCCACTTACTGAATTTTGTGACATATGCATGCTTCCTTTTGATGGGGGTTTAGTAGAGCCTAGGCCCTCAGAGTTTTATGGTTTTAACTGTACTCTGACAGTGGGGGGTGAGAGAGGGGTATCGGGCACCACTGCCACTAGCTTACAGTTTCCTGCCGTGCATTATTTTGCATTTTTTACTGCAAAGTGCTTGCTAGCGAGAGAAAAGGTGGGTTCACTTAGTGCCCCAGACTTTGCTGTTTTGTGTCGTGCACTTTATGGCGACAAAAATTATAGCTTGGGAGCTATTGTGGCACGTCGCCTTCACCTTAACAGATTCAAGGGTAAAATACATGGGGGCATTTACGCTACTCGTTTGGCGACTCACTTCAATGTGCAGATACGCCAACATGATCACCCTTTGTCCAAGGTTTATTTAGACAGAGCAGCTATGAAGGACCATCATTTCCTTGATGTCGATGGCCCTGATCTTGACTTGCCTTACAATTTAGTTTTTAGTGAAGACACTCGTGATGTTATCCCCTTGCATGCACATGCTTTGTTTGATTATGTTGCCAGGAACGGATACAGAGTTATGCCCGAGGACGTTGTCGCTTACCGAAACAACCTGGCGGTGGCACATGCCGAGCCCCAGCAGTGGGACCCTATGGTGCCTACTCCCCAACACTTCAACATCAGACCTCACGGCTTCTACGACTGGTGATTACCAAGCTAGGACAAAAGCCTAAGCTTGGGGGAGTACGTATTCCCACCGATATTACATTCATGTTCACACATTTCACTCCAGTTGTCGGTGTCCACACTTTTTTCATTGTAACATCCATGCTTAAATTATTTTTCTTGCTTTCTTCTTGTGTGTTTGAAAAAACTTTGAGAAAATCCAAAAATATGTTTCTTGCTTCCTTTTGATTTTTCTTTCTAGTTTAAATTATTGTAGCGCTAAAAGAAAACCCAAAAAGATTTCCTTGTTCTTATTTTACTTGTTGGGAGCTTTCTCGTGTAAATAGTTTTTCTCGTTTTTTCTTTTCTCTTTTTGTTCGTTTGCTTGCTTTCGAAAAAAAACAAAAACTCCAAAAATATTTCAGTGTGTTTCTCTGAATTTCTTTTTCTTTTATCGAGTGATACTGAGGAGAATACCACGATGAAAATGTTGAGTGGCTCTCATTTGCATTAATGTTGATCTAACAAAGAGCCCATATTACCTTATCGAGTCACTCTTGCACTATTATTATTTCAAATCGTTCGGTCGTGCAAATGAAAGGCAATGACGACGATATTAGATGAACTGGCCGTGGTAGAGAGAAATGGGTAAGAACTCGACTTGTTCTGTTTTTGTAAATATGTTTAACCTGGTATCCATGCTTCAGCCTATTATGATCAAACATGTTTGCAATGAAAATTAGAGATTATATTTCTCATGCAATGCATAGGTAGTTAGGAGTTAATAATGACTTATCTTGGAGATCAACATCGCGTTAAAATGATTGTGATGTAGTATGATGATATGGTATCCTCCTCTGAATGTTCAAGTGGCTTGACTTGGCACATGTTCATGCATGTAGTTGAATCAAAACCAACATAGTCTCTATGACATTTTTGTTCATGGTGTTCATATCCTACTCATGCTAGTATCCAATGTTACTTATGCATAATGCATGTTCATGACCGTTATTGCTCTCTAGCTGGCCGCTTCTCAACCTAATTGCTAGCCTTCGCATGTACTAAGTGGGAACTCTGCTTGTACATCCAAAAACCTGAAACCCAAGTTACTCCAGATGAGTCCACCATACCTACCTATATGCGGTATTACCCTGCCATCCTAAGTAAATTTGCATGTGCCACCTCTAAAAACTTCAAATAAATATCCCTGTTGTGTGCTTGGATCGCTCATGGAATGACATGAGGTAGTCGGTATCTTCCATGCTAAGCAGGTTATTCTCAGGTCGAGTGTTTATTCACTTGCCATCACACGAGAAAAAGGGCCGTAATAGGGATGCCCAGTCCCAAACTGCAAAAAGAAAAGAGCTTACAAATAATCAAACAAAAACTCCCAATTGAGTCATAACCTTTACCTTTCCGCTTGGGAACCGCCACTAGCATGCTTAGCATGGAAGATATTGATAACTGATGGTCGCGAAGTGAATAAGAAGGGTGCATGTCTCAAAATATCATTTACCTCTATTTTAAAAACTTGAGCTCTGGCACCTCTGCATATTACTGCTTCCCTATGCGAAGCGACTATCTATTTACTTTTATGTTGTGTCTTCACCTTCTCAAATAAGCGCCAGAACCTGAGAGCACCACTGACATGCTGATGCATTGTTTATAGCTAATGTTGGGTGCGTCATGACTGGATCTTTTCTACCATGAATTACAATGTTTAGTCATTGCTTGACTTTGGGGGTGCTCTGCATTTATGTTTTGCAGTCTCAAAAAGGGCTAGCGAGATACCACTATTGTCATATTATATCATGGTTATTTTGACAATGTGTTGCTGTTTGAGATATCTTATTATTGCTCTCTAGTTGTTTATGTCATTGATATGAGTTAATATAATTTTTAAGAGTTATTGTCGACATGGTTAGCTATAATCTTTGCTGAAAACATGGGTGTTGTTTAAGCTTATTTATGAAACAAGAGCAAAAGAGTTCGTAAAAGTTTTTATTTTTCACTTTCAATTTATCAACTGAATTGCTTGAGGACAAGCAAAGGTTTAAGATTGGGGGAGTTGATACGTCTCCAACGTATCTACTTTTCCTAACGCTTTTCCTCTTGTTTTGGACTCTAATTTGCATGATTTGAGTGAAACTAACCCCAGACTGGCGCTGTTTTTAGCAGAACTACCATGGTGTTATTTTTGTGTAGAAATAAAAGTTCTCGGAATGGAACAAAACTTTGCGAGGATTTTTTATATCAAATAAAAGAATTTCTGGAGCCAAGATGGACCTGAGGGGGGAACCTGGTGGCCCCGCTGACCCTCAAACCGACACTATAAAATCCCATGTTTCCATTAAAAATCAGGGAGAAAGAATTATCGCGTTTCACGAGATGGAGTCGCCGCCAAACCCTGTTCTTCCTCGGGAGGGCAGATCTAGAGTCCGTTTGGGGCTCCGGAGAGGGGGGTCTTCGATCTTCATCATCACCAACACATCTCCATCGCCAATTCCATGATGCTCTCCACCGAGAGTGAGTTATTCCTTGGTAGGCTCACTGGTCAGTGAGGAGTTGGATGATATTCATCATGTAATCAAGTTAGTTTTGTTAGGGCTTGATCCCTAGTATTCACTATGTTTTGAGATTGATGTTGCTATGACTTTGCCATGCTTAATGCTTGTCACTTTGGGGCCGGGTGCCATGATTTCAGATCTGAACCGTTTATGTTATCACCATTATATCCATGTTCTAGATCCGATCTCGCAAGTTATAGTCACCAACTACGTGGTATTATCCGGCAACCTTGGAGTGATAGAAGTCGGGACCACTCCCGGTGATGACCGTAGTTTGAGGAGTTCATGTATTCGCTGTGTGCTAATGCTTTGTTCTGATTCTCTATTAAAAGGAGGCCTTAATATCCCTTAGTTTCCAATAGGACCCCGCTGCCACGGGAGGGTAGGACAAAAGATGTCATGCAAGTTCTTTCCATAAGCACGTATGACTATTTACGTAATACATGCCTACATTATATTTATGAACTGGAGCTAGTTCCATATCGCCCTAGGTTATATTTATGAACTGGAGCTAGTGCCGTATCGCTTTTGGTAAGGGGGAGGGGGCGGGGAGGTAGATATTTCTGCGGAAGCCAGAAATTTTGAATTGGTTTAGCAAAAAAACTGGCAAGCAGTGTCATCATACGTGATCCCTTATTCAAAACTGTGTATGATATGTGAACATCACAAACGATTCAGATAGCTTAACCCGTGTGTGATGAGTTTGAACGTCAAAAAATTTGGTTCCAATTTCCCTGGTTACAGTGGTCATCCACGTCATTGCATAATTTGGGTACACAAAGGAGACTACAACACACCCACACTTCTTAATCGAGCAAGTTCAGCAATTAAACAGACCTAGCTGGCCTAAACATTACTCTAACAAATTAAAGACCGACGCTCTTAAGTAAACAAAACAAAGAGTACTACTACGACTGGTGCTCGTCGATCTCCGTCGCCTCCATGTCTAGTTCGCGCCCACGGTCTCCTGGGGAAGGGGCTACATGGCATCCATCGCACCATACTCGGTAAGCATCTCGCCATCCATGTCCTCCATCTCTTTGGAAAAGGCCACCACAAGCTGGGCATCGGCGGCCGATCTGGGCTTTGGCGGGCTCCGTCATGGCAAGGTATGACGCACAGGAATGGATGGCTGCTCGAACGCTCTTGGTGATTGCCAACTCTTCGGCCGTGGGTTGCCGACTGTTGTCGGAGAAGCTTCTTACGATTTGTGTGCTGACTGCCACAAGCTGGGCGCGGGCGGCCTCGACATGGTCCTGGGCGTCCTCCATTAGGGCTAAGGCCGCTGCTGCGGAACGGACAACTGATATGCCGCTCTCGCCAGTTGCTATCCCCGAGGCAGATGTTGCTGGTGCCTCGTGATAAGCAATAGTGGCCATATGGGCTGCCTTGGCCGCCCGGTCATAGACTACGGTCGCCCTCACGAAGCTTGTTAGGACGCGCCTGGCGGCTGCAGCCGTGCCCTCGCCAGAGTGGGCCACCAGAATTTCCCTCGGGAGGCGGGTCCACGTCCCCATCTTTCACCGGCAACGATTGAACAGTGAAATGATATTTGGGGAGCGAGCTAGTGTGCTTGACACACCGGTTGTGGACTGTAGCCGATGCACCTTCTCGCGTAAGCCATAGGCGTACTATACACCGAGGGTGCTCCGGGATATTTTGTACTGCATCTCACACGGTTGGTGATAATAAATTGTGTGGGATGTACTTGATTTTTCATCTTCATTTGAATTATATAATGGGGTCATAGCTGCAAAGGATGGTGTTTGAATTGCCAGAACTTCTATCTGCAGTGAACATGCAACTATAGGTGTGTCGTCAAAAAATTGGAATTATTCAGGGTTCGTTTGGACATTTTTATACAGTAACTTGGTTTCTAGGCATTTCGGGTGCTCAATTCAAAATAAAACCACATGCAGATGCTCTGGTGCACCAAAATTGGTTGTAAAATGATATATGTGTTCATGGGTTGATGCTTATGTCCCATTCAAGAAATGGGGATGAATTTCAAACACCACGGCACTGTGGCTCTCCGCCAAACATTGAGGTGCTTGCTTTTGTAATTCTACTAAATACAAAACTCATCTAAAATTCATGAACCTTGCCATGCTATCATGGAACAGCATCAAGATGCTGGGGTAAAAAAAATATTGTCCCATTTGGGGCAGGTTATGGTATAAGCTTCTCGTAAACCAGAGCTTCTCTCACAACAAGCATGATGGTTTCGGTAGGGAACGTGCCACCTTGGGGGACAAAACGATATTTGTTGCCTCTTCGTACTTTCAAAAATTTTCTCGTGTCAACATAGAACAGCAGGAGTGTTGTGCAATTTTTTGGGATTTTTTTCGGGTTCGCGTGGACATTTTTATACATTAACTGAGTTTTCTATGCATTCATCTGCATAATTCAAATTTGAACTACATGCACATGCTCCATTGCATATAAACAGGTCAAAAAATCAAATGTGTGTCCTTGGTTGCAATCTTAGGTCCCATGCAAGAAATGGGAATGAATGTCAAACTCCTTTGCCACTATCGCTCGGCCGCTAAAATTGAGATACATGGTTTTACAATTCTAGTAAATCAAAAACTCGTCTGAAATTCAAGAAACTTGACATCCTATCATGGAACGGTAGCAACATGCAGTGGTAAAAAAATTGTCCCATTTGGGGCAGGTTGGGGTATAAGCTTCTCACAAACCAGAGCTTCTCTCACAACAAGCCTCATGGTTACGGTAGGAAACGTTTCACCTTTCTGGACGAAACGATATCCATTACCTCTTCTTACTTTCAAAATGTTTCTCATGTGAACATAGAACAACACGAGTGTTGTGTCAATTTTTGGGATTTTTTAGGTTCGCTTGGACATTTTTATACATTAACTGAGTTTTCTATGCATTCACGTGCATAATTCAAATTTGAACTACAGGCACATGCTCTAATGCATATAAATTAGTTGAAAATTCAAATCTGTGTCCTTGGTTGCATGCTTAATTAGGTCCCATGCAAGAAATGGGAATGAATGTCAAACACCCTGCCACCATCACTCGGCCGCAAACATTGAGATTCCTGGTTTTTAAATTCTAGTAAATCCAAAACTCATCTAAAATTCATGAAACTTGGCATGCTATCATGGAGCGGCATCAACATGCCGTGGTAAAATTTTTGTCCCAATCGGGGCAGGTTTGGGGATATGCTTCTTACAAACCAGAGCTTCGTACAACAAGCCTGATGGTTTTGGTAGGGAACGTCCCACCTTTGGGGATGAAACGATATCCACTGCCTCTTATTGCTTTCAAAAAATTTCTAGTGTCAACATAGAACAACATGAGAGTTGCGTAAATTTTTTGGATTTTTCAGGGTTCGTTTGGACATTTTTATGCATTAACTGAGTTTTCTATGCATTCATGTGCATAATTCAAATTTGAACTACACACACATGCTCTAATGCGTATAAATTGGTTGAAAATTGAAATATGTTTCCTTGGTTGCATGCTTAGGTCCCATGCAGGAAATGCGAATGAATATCAAACACCCTGCCACCGTCACTTGGCCGCAGACATTGAGTTTCCTGGTTTTTAAATTCTAGTAAATCCAAAACTCGTTTGAAATTCATGAAACTTGGCATGCTATCATGGAGCGGCATCAACATGTTGTGGTAATTTTTCTGACCCATTTGGGACAGGTTTGGGGATATGCTTCTAACAAACCAGAGCTTCTCACAACAAGGCTGATGGTTTCGGTAGGGAACATCCCACCTTTGGGGAGGAAACGATATCCGGTGCCTCTTATTGCTTTCAAAAAAATTCTAATGTCAACATAGTACAACAAGAGTGTTGTGTCAATTTTTAGGATTTTTCAGGGTTCGTTTGGACATTTTTATGCATTAGTTAAGTTTTCGATGCATTCATGTGCATAATTCAAATTTGGGTACATGCACATGCTCTAATGCATATAAATTGGTTGAAAATTCAAATATGCGTCCTTGGTTGCATGCTTAGGTCCCATGCAGGAAATGGGAATGAATGTCAAACATCCTGTCACCGTCACTCGGCCGCAGACATTGAGATTCCTTGTTTTTAAATTCTAGTAAACCTAAAACTCGTCTAAAATTCATGAAACTTGGCATGCTATCATGGAGCGGCATCAACATGCCGTGGTAATTTTTTGTCCCATTTGGGGCAGGTTTGGGGATATGCTTCTGACAAACAAGAGCTTCTCACAACAAGCCTCATGGTTTCGGTAGGGAACGTCTCACCTTTGGGGACGAAACGATATCCACTACCTCTTATTGCTTTCAAAAATTTTCTGGTATCAACATAGTACAACAGGAGTGTTGTGTCAATTTTTAGGATTTTTCGGGGTTCGTTTGGACATTTTACGCATTAATTGAGTTTTCGATGCATTCATGTGCATAATTCAAATTTGAACTACATGCAGATGCTCTAATGCATATAAATTGGTTCAAAATTCAATTATGTGTCCTTGGTTTCATGCTTAGGTCCCATGTAGGAAATGGGAATGAATGTCAAACACCCTGCCACCGTCACACTGCCGCAGACATTGAGATTCCTGGTTTTCAAATTCTAGTAAATCCAAAACTCGTCTGAAATTCATGGCATGCTATCATGGAGCGGCATCAACATGCGTGGTAAATTTTTGTCCCATTGGGGGTAGGTTTGGGTATAAGATTCTCACAAACCAGAGGTTCTCACAACAAGCCTGATGGTTTCGGTAGGGAACGTCCCACCTTTGGGGACGAAATGATATCCGCCGCCTCTTATTGCTTTCATTTTTTTCTAGTGTGTCAACAGAGAACAACAGGAGTGTTGTGTCAATTTTAGGGATTTTTCGGGGTTCGTTTGGACATTTTTATGCATTAATTGAGTTTTCAATGCATTTATGTGCACAATTCAAATTTGAACTACATGCACATTCTCCAGTGCATATAAATTGGTTGGAAAATCAAATATGTGTCCTTGGGTGCATGCTTAGGTCCCAATCAAGAAATGGGAATGAATTTCAAACACCAGGGCACTGTTGATTGCCGGCAAAACATTGAGATACTTTGTTCTTTAATTCTAGTAAATCCAAAACTCATCTGAAATTCATAAAACTTGGCATGCTATCATGGATGGCACCCGACATGCTGTGGTATTTTTTGTGTCCATTTTGAGAGAAGGCGCACTCGAATAACGGCGAACAAAGACATTTTGAAACAAATAGCTGTCGCTTTAATATCTCAAACATTGTATAATTCAAATTATGTGCATTCTGTTACCATTTACATGACGCCATATGTCTTGGTTTTAATGGCTATAGAGGGTGCCGTGCGGACAGCTGCTTGACTGAACGGGAGGCGTGCGAGCGCAGTCCGATGCGCAGGCTGACCGAGAGGCTCACCGGGAAGCGTGAGAGTTGTTCAACGCAGGATTTGTGCATCTCTTCAACGCAAACGGTTCATATTGAATACGATATGCAAATTAAAGCCAAACTTCGGTGCTAAGCCAAGAGACACTATGATTGTCAACATATGTAGCTAAAAATCACTAGCACTATCTAATTTTTGCAACTAAAATCATTACCGCTATCTAGTTCATGCGCGTGTTCGCTACACACTCACCATACGGGGCGTGCTAGTAGCTAAGTGAAATGACAGTAGGCGTGCCAACAGTCTGCCGTGTGGGCTCACCGGGAGGCGATCCACCCCTTTGACCGCTGCCCACCTTGCTCCCACTCCTCCATACTAATGGCGCGTCCGCCTCGCTCCATGAAATGATGGTATAGGAATGCCAGAAGTCCGCCGCGCATTCTCATCGGGAAGCGAGACAGCCTTTAACCACTGCCCTCCTCGCTCCCACTGGTCTGTATTAATGGCGTGCCCGAGCGGCCGCACCCGCCATCCTCGCCACACACACAATCTTGTCCCTCCGCCCGCATCCTCGACTCCGCTCTCAGTCCTCAAAGTGCACCGGAGCACGGCGTGAATATGGAGATAGAGGTTTTCTTCACCACCGACGAGGTGGAGAACGAGGCTGCCAACAAGCGGAGGCGGGTCAAGAAAGAACCGCAAGCGACTCCAAAAGGCCTAGACTTCATCAGCAACCTCCACGATGATATGTTGAGAGTCATCATATCCCTCCTCCCAATCAAATACGGGGCAAGGACAACCGCCCTTTCCCGGCGGTGGCACCCCCTATGGCTCCTCACCCCTGTCGACCTCCTCGACGCCCACGAGCTCTGCCATGGCTATCGCAAAAGCTTGGATGCGTTCTCCTTAATGATGCGCCCGCTCTTTTTCTACCACGACTGAAGCACCTCAAGCTCGTCGTCGTCCGCATCCCAAAGGATGACATGGAGCACCTACTCCGCGGCTGTACTGCACTCGAGTTCCTTCGTCTTCAGGCGATGAATTGGTCGAGTACCTTCCACATGACCTCCAGGACTCTCCAGACTATTTATGTGTGTTGCTAGTGCTGGAACGAGATATCACAAAAGGTGGACCACAATATGGTCATTGAGGACACACCTTCACTTGAGAGATTACTTGTAGTTGATCAACAAGGTCCAACAAGAATCTATGTCGTTTCTACACCAAAATTGGCAGTGGTGGGATACTCGTCTGTCAAATACTACTACTTTTAGGTACAAAAGTCGACTTATACCTCTTGTCAGTGTCAAAACCGGCGGATCTTGGGTAGGGGGTCCCGAACTATGCGTCTAGGCGGATGGTAACAGGAGACAAGGGACACGATGTTTTACCCAAGTTTGGGCCCTCTTGATGGAGGTAAAACCCTATGTCCTACTTGATTAATATTGATGATGTGTGTTACAAGAGTGGATCTACCACGAGATCAAGGAGGCTAAACCCTAGAAGCTAGCCTATGGTATGATTGTTGTTCGTCCTATGGACTATAGCCATCCGGTTTATATAGACACCGGAGAGGGCTAGGGTTACACAAAGTCGGTTACAAAGGTAGGAGATCTACATATCCATATCGCCAAGCTTTCCTTCCACGCCAAGGAAAGTCCCTTCCGGACACGGGACGAAGTCTTCAATCTTGTATCTTCATAGTCTTGGAGTCCGGCCGATGATGATAGTTCGGCTATCCGGACACCCCCTAGTCCGGAACTCCCTCAGTAGCCCCTGAACCAGGCTTCAATGACGACGAGTCCGGCGCGCATGTTGTCTTCGGCATTGCAAGGCGGGTTCTTCCTCCGAATAATTTATAGAAGTTTGTGAACACCAGGATAGTGTCCGGCTCTGCAAAATAAATTCCACATACCACCGTAGAGAGAATAATATTACACAAGTTCGATCTGCTAACGTATTCTGTGGCGTGACATCACACCATTACCAAGCCTTTACTTGAATTGTTTTTATTGTTCCACCTCCGTGCGTTTAGCGAGGCGGTTTCCTTGGCATGTCTTGTCGAAGCAGAGATCGTGTTCCCCTTATTCCGGGATTCTCATCAATACGGACGTGGGTAACCCAACCGCGCCATTGATTGTGACGCTTGGGAGATAAGCGAGTTTTACCAGGCCGGTGGGGACACATGTTTTTGTCCGCCCATATAAGGGGATAAAGATCTAACCCTTTTTACCTGCGCCTTCTTCCTCCTTAGCTCATCCATCTCCGCGAACTCGAGCTCCAGCGCCCAAGCCTGCACTTCTCACCTCAACCTCCTCCAACTATGTCCGGAGCGGGAGGCAAGTGGATGGCCTCCTCCGTCACGGAGGGGCAGATCCAGAAGCTGCGCGACGCCGGATACTTGTCCAGCGACATCGCACACCGGCTCCCCGACGAGGGAGAGCTCATCCCCACCCCCAGGCCCCATGAGAGGGTGGTATTTCTTCCCGATTTCCTCCGTGGACTGGGCTTCCCACTTCATCCCTTTGTCTGGGGGCTCATGTTCTACTACGGCCTAGATTTCCATGATCTGGCCCCGAATTTTATCCTCAACATCTCGGCGTTTATCATCGTGTGCGAGGCCTTCCTCTGCATCCAGCCCCACTTCGGCTTGTGGCTCAAGACCTTCAGTGTCAAGCCGAAGGTTGTGAAGGGCAGCCAAGTGGAGTGCGGAGGCGCCATGGTGGGCAGGATGTCCCATGTTACGTGGCTGGAGGGCACTTTCGTGGAAACCATCAAGGGGTGGCAATCGGGGTGGTTCTACATCACCGAGCCGCGTGACCCTGATTGGGCAGCGGCCCCCGAATTCAGATCCGGCATCCCTACATGGCTCACCTCCTGGAAAGAGAGTGGCCTGATCTGTGGGGATTCGGAGGAGTTGACCGGACTCCAAGCCTGTATCCAGAAGCTGGTGGACAAGAAGCTCAAGCTTGTCAACGTAGTCCAGGTCATGCTCATCCGCCGGATTCTCCCGTGCCAACGACGGGGTTTCAACATGTGGGAGTTCGATCCGGCGCAGCACCAGACCCTCAGCGGGCTCTTCGACACTACGTATGAAGATGTCTGGAAGGTGCTGTTCAAGGGCGCCGAAGCTCCCGCATCCGCTACCGAAGATCGCAGATTCCGCTCGCAGCGTCCGGCTGACGAGGTAAGTGATTTTGCCACTTGTTGTCCATAGTTTGACTCTGGCCGGGATCTAAACTCCCTTTACCTTTGACAGGACTGGCTGGCGAAGGCCGGACGGACTATCTATCCAGCCCCATTGCCAGAGGACCCAGCGGACGCCCGCCTAACGGGGCTGCTGGCTTCGGCACCCCACGTGGTGCTGGAGAAGAAGGCCAAGAAGAAGGCCACGGGGACTCGGAAGAGTTCCCATTTTCAGGTGCTATCTGATGATGAATCCGAGGCCGACTCCTCCCACCAAGGCGAGGAGGAGAAGAAAGCCTCTCCCCCAGCAGGGGGAGGGAAGAAAAGGAAGGCCTCCCCAACAAGGGAGGCCGAAGGGTCCAAGAAGGGAAAAACTCTTCCCCCAGACTGCTCCGCCAACGCCAGTGACGACGACGAGGACTGGCCTCCAAGGGCCAAGCCCTTGGGGAGATCGTAAGTATCCGGACTCCCGAATAACTTCAAGGTTTTTTCTTTTCGCCACATAATGTCTTTTTAATGCCGCATACAACCCTGCAGTCCGCCCAAGGATGATCTTCCCGTTTCGTCGAGCGGGTCCTTGGGTGCGTCGGATATGGATTCCCTTTCGACTGCCTCCACCCCCCGTTCCGCGGACGATGCCGAGGTGGGATCCCAGGAAGGGACCCACCAGGAGGAGGAGTCCCCGGAGGTGTCACAGGACAACCTCCCGGACTTTGCACCAGACTCAGCCCCGGAGCCCACAGTGGCTCCAGAGTCTAGCGGGCGACCCCTTCGTAAGAAGGGCAAGACCGTGACGCCGGCTGCCTCCGTCCAACCGGAGGTGCCGGATAATTTGCTGGAGGCGCTCAACGGCGCCTCCATCAAAGAGGAACACCGCACTATTATGCGTGCGGTGATTCAGAAGGTTCAGCTCGCCAAGAGCGGGCTGACCGAAGCCTGCAGCAGCCTTCTAACAGGCTTTGAGGTAAGAATTTCGATATATGTAAAATGGTACCGCATAGACAGTAGCCCCTGATGCTCGGTTCGGTGTTCGGAAAGAAAAGCCGGACTGAGGATCTTTAAAAAGATATACGCAGGAGTCATAAAAAGTATGTCAATATGGGATTGCAGGCTGTGCTGCTGACCTCCGCCGCACTGACTGCGGAGGTCAATACTTTGAAGGAAAACCTCGAGCGGTCCGAGAACGAGCTCGGCCATGCCAAGAAGCAGCTCGAGGAAAAAGAAGGTGAGTAATACCTTATCAAAATTGTACCTTACAAAAAAGGATTTGGTTGCAAGAAAAATGACAAGGATAACATGGGTATTGCAGGGGCCACTAACGAGGTGGCGACCCTGAAGGAGGTGGTGGCCGCGGCCGAACGCAATGCAGTCGCGGAGCGTACCGAGCGAGAGAAGCAGGAGGCGCGGGTGGCGGAGGTACATCAAGAGCTCCAGGATCTCGTGAAAAAACATGAGAGCTTGGAGCGTGACTCGAAGACTCGAGAGTCCGAGCTTGCAACGGCTCTTGAGAGTGCCAAAGCCGCTAAGGCCGAAGCCTACAAGGCCCTCCAGGAGATTGAGGCGGTGAAGAAAATAGCAGCGGGTAAGGCATTTTTCATGCAAAGTAAGCATGTGAGTGTTAATTACCTGTTGCTTACCCGAATTCGGAGCTCTCCAGGAGTGTTCGCAGATCTTCCTCGCAGCGTGTCCGATGCTGCCGCATTCTACCGGGCCGAGGAGGGGAGCTCAACGGAGAAGGTCTTCTGGTCTCAGTATGCTGAGGCCGGACATCCGGTGCCCCTTAGCGACCAACTGAAGCAGCTGGTCGAGCTCCACAAGGTGGCCGAACAGGCCACGAAGGGCCTCATAGTTCGGCTGTGGCCTAAGGAGGCCATGCCTGGGAGCTACTTCGTCCTGGTGCGGCGGCTGGTGGATGCGTGCCCGTGGGTTGAAGTCATCAAGCACTCCGCCTGTATTGAGGGTGCCCATCGGGCCCTTGCCCGCGCAAAGGTGCACTGGGGCAAGATGGATGCCCAGAAGCTTGTGACGGACCCGCCACCAGAGGGCAAGGAGCATCGCACGCCCGAGATGTATTATAAGAGTGTGCTGAAGGGTGCCCGCACTATTGCGGCGGAGTGCTCCAAAGATGTAATTTTTGAGTAGACTCGCATTTTGTTATCCTGTGCGCTGAAAACTTAGTTCATATGCACTAAGCAACGCTTGTTAATTTAAAATATTACCTTCTGTGCGGCTGTTTATCAAATCTGAGAGATGGCAAGTCGTCGGCTTCAGCCCCCATGCCACAAGTGCTGGGGTGTTCGGGATAAACTTGAGCGCTCTTGTTCCCATTTTTGGGTCCATCTAGGGAGGCGCTCAACACAGCGAACAAGGCAACCGGACTTATAATGCTTGAACACTCTCACTTAGCCATAGAATTCTATAATTTTAAATTTTGGCGAAGCCCCTAGGATTCGGAAGGCCGAATTTGGGGCGCTATCCACGCCTGGGCCGGACAGGATCCGGCTCCTTGCTCTAAGCGGCATAAGTCTTTAAGGACTCGCAAAAAAACCTCTCGAACAGCGACCGGCTCTCGCCTCATCATGACGGTCAATTCTAGCTTTCTCCACTGAGGCGTTAACCCAGCTCAACTGGGGCGCAATCGCAGTGGTTCTCCCAGTGCTACCTTAGCCGATATAACGGAACATAAGGTACCAAAACATGGGAGCCGGGCAAACCCAACTATTGACCCAAGACATGATTCGGAGCCGATGCATATAGTGCTATAAGTTCGGGGTGTCGCACTTGTGAAAGTGTTCGGACTCATCACACCATAATGCGGGAAACATAAGCCCCTGGTGTATATTAGCCGTACCAGAGTGTACGGATGCAACATGCCGTGAATGAACATATGTATGAAAAAGAAATGCAATTATAAGCAAAAAGGTGCTGCATTGTTTTATTCGATAAGTGCTGCTATGAATGCAGAACGATACAAATAGTGCGATAAGCAAGGGATGGGACTGTTAAACATGTCCCCCTCCAGGGGTAGGCTGCAAATTGGTGTATAAAAATGCTCGTAATGGAGACCACCTGTATATTCGTTGTAGCCTTTATCCTTCCCTGGCTATTGCATCGTGAGTTCGGCAGGTCTGCTGCCAGACAGGGCCTCTAACAAACGGAGTCCTATGGGTAAAAAATAAAAGGTAAAAAGAAAAGAAAAAAGAACGACACACTTGAGAGCCCCTGGTATGGTTGAGCCGCAGTCTAGGCTTATCGTGGTCGTGCCCCTCTCCCCATGCCCATGGTATCTTCAAAGCGTAATGGTGTATGCGAAGGACCTGCTTTGACGTTTTGCAAGGGCTGGGGTTGGGGCCGCACTGCTACGCGTGCTCGGAACGTGCCAAATGGTCTTGTTGAATGTTACTCCGGGCGCGCTTAGCTGTGTTCGGCCGCTTAACGGCCGGACTCGAGAATTGCCTTAAGAGGCTGCATTGCACTTCTGCCACGAGAGCCGCTGTATGTTCCTCCGTGCGGAGAGAACGTTCAGTGTTTCCGTTGACCGTGATGACTCCTCGAGGGCCTGGCATCTTGAGCTTGAGGTATGCATAGTGCGGCACCGCGTTGAACTTTGCCAACGCGGTACGTCTAAGCAAGGCATGATAGCCGCTGCAGAATGGGACTATGTCAAAGATTAACTCCTCGCTTCAGAAGTTATCTGGGGATCCGAAGACCACTTCCAGTGTAATTGAGCCTGTACAATTGGCTTCTACACCTGGTATGACGCCTTTAAAGGTCGTTTTGGTAGATTTAATCCTTGAGGGGTCTATGCCCATTTTGCGCACTGTATCCTGGTAAAGCAGGTTCAGGCTGCTACCGCCGTCCATCAGGACTCTGGTTAGGTGAAATCCATCGACGATTGGGTCTAAGACCAATGCGGCGAATCCGCCATGGCGGATGCTGGTGGGGTGGTCCCTTCGGTCAAAAGTGATCGGGCAGGAGGACCATGGATTGAACTTCGGGGCAACTGGCTCCATCGCATAGACATCCCTGAGTGCACGCTTCCGCTCCCTTTTGGGTATGTGCGTTGCGTATATCATGTTCACCGTCCGCACCTGTGGGGGGAAACCCTTCTGTCCTCTATTGTTCGGCGGTCGGGTCTCTTCCTCGTCGTCGCTATGCAGCCCCTTGTCATTGTTTTCGGCAATTAACTTGCCTGCCTGCTTAAAGACCCAACAGTCCCTGTTGGTATGGTTAGCTGGCTTTTCGGGGGCGCCGTGTATCTAGCACAAGCGGTCGAGTATTCGGTCCAAACTGGACGGACCCGGAGTAGTTCGTTTGAATGGCCTTTTCTGCTGACCGGGTTTAGAGACTCTGAATCCGGCATTGACTGCCGTATCCTCACTATTGTCGCCGTTAATGTGGCGTTTGTTTTTGTTACGACGCAGCCTGCCATTTCGGTCCTTGAAATCCAGACTGCCAGAGTTTTTGCTGAGGTTGTTGCTGCGTGCTAGCCAGCTGTCCTCACCCGCGCAGAAGCGGGTCATGAGTGATGTTAGGGCTGCCATGGATTTCGGCTTTTCCTGTCCCAGGTGCCGGGCAAGCCACTCGTCGCGGATGTTATGCTTGAAGGCCGCGAGGGCCTCCGCATCCGGACATTCGATGATTTGGTTTTTCTTGGTTAAGAACCGTGTCCAGAATTGTCTGGCCGATTCGTCTGGCTGCTGAATTATGTGGCTTAGGTCATCAGCGTCTAGTGGTCGCACATAAGTGCCCTGGAAGTTGTCGAGGAATGCGGCTTCCAGGTCCTCCCAACTCCCAATTGACTCTGCTAGCAAGTTGTTGAGCCAATGTCGGGCTGGTCCTTTAAGCTTGAGGGGGAGGTATTTGATGGCGTGGAGATGGTCACCGCGGGCCATGTGGATGTGAAGGAGATAGTCTTCGATCCAAACCGCGGGGTCTGTTGTGCCATCGTAGGATTCAATATTGACGGGTTTAAACCCTTCGGGGATTTGATGATCCATTACTTCATCTGTGCGGCGCCTCTGTACTGGGCGATATCACGACGGAGCTCAAGGGAGCTTGGTCTATTTTGTTTGGCCCGGCCGGACTTACTGTGTCTGGCGCGACGGTTACCGTCACGTATCATGGGGCGCCCACGCGATCCATAGATCGATCTTGATTGTCTTGCCTTATCCTCCAATATATCTCGCAAGTCTGGAGTGTTCCCCAGTGGCCGTCTGCTTTTCGGGCGATACCGGGGTACGGGTCTAGTGAGGGGCCTAGAGGCCTCTCTGTGGCGACCACGGGGTGGTCGGTCAGCCGTATTGTCTCCTGGTGATGCGGGTTCGTAAGCCTCCTCCTCTAATCGGGGGAGCAGCTTGCGTTTAGGGTAGCTTTTGGAGGGGCGTTCGAGTTCATGCTCTTCGGCCGCGAGGACTTCAGTCCATCTGTCGGCTAGTAGATCCTGATCAGCTCTAAGCTGTTGCTGCTTTTTCTTGAGGCTGTTCGCCATGGCCATAAGCCTGCGTTTAAAACGCGCTTGTTCAACGGGATCCTCAGGCACGACGAATTCGTCGTCGTCGAGGCTTGCCTCGTCTACGGAGGGAGGCGTATAATCCCCTGCCTCCTGCTCTGCCGCTCCTTCATAAGGGCTGGCGTCTCCATCCTCCTGCGCTGTATCTTGCTGGAGTGGGTTGTCTTTGGCACTTTCCCATGTATTATTATCTTCGGTGCTGGAGTCTTCATTCTTGCTGTGGTGGGATTTAGAGCGGCGCCGCTGACGTCGGCGCATGGGCTGTTTCTTGGAGGGGTCATCCTCCTCTGTTCCTTCGCCATTCCCATCTTTTGGGATATCCACCATGTATATGTCGTATGATGAGGTGGCTGTCCAGTGCCCGGTAGGTGCTGGTTCCTGTTCGTATCCGGCATCGTCGTCCATACCGTCGATGTCTTCGGAGTCGTAGTCTAGCATGTCGGTTAGATCGTCGACAGCGGCTACCAAGTGGGTGGTGGGTGGGCTTTGAATTTATTCGTCGTCCGCATCCCAACCATCCTGACCGCAGTCCGGCCAGGGCTCTCCTGATAACGAGAGATGTTTTAGCGAACTAAAGATGTCGCCAAAAGGTGAGTGTTGAAAGATGTCCGCTGCGGTGAACTCCATGATTGGCGCCCAATCGGATTCGATCGGGGGGGGGGGGGGCGCGGGAGATTCGGAGTCTGGCGAGGAGTCCGGCACCTCGGAGTCATGAGCTTTATGAGGGACAAAGTCAGTATTCGGCTCTATCGCCGTAGAGGTTGCAGCCCCCGAGGCGGTGTCTAGGCATCCATCCTCGATCTGCGCAGCCGTCTTCGGATTGAAGATCGGAGCGATTTCGAGTGTGGCCTCCAGGGTATTGTCCGGCTGCATAGCTAAATCATGCTCGCCGTGACAGTGCGGCATGCTCGGCTGTGGCTCAAATCCATCGAGGATCAAGTCCCCGCGGATGTCAGCCGTGAAGTTCAAACTTCCAAATCTGACCTGACGGCCAGGGGCATAGCTTTCGATCTGCTCCAGTTGGCCAAGCGAATTGGCCCGCAGTGCAAAGCCGCCGAATACGAAGATTTGTCCGGGGAGGAAGATCTCACCCTAGACTGTGTCGTTGATGATGATTGAAGAAGCCATCGAGCCTATCGGTGACGACACAGAGGAGCTCTTAATGAAAGCACCAATGTCAGTGTCAAAACCGGCGGATCTCGGGTAGGGGGTCCCGAACTGTGCGTCTAGGCGGATGGTAACAGGAGACGAGGGACACGATGTTTTACCCAGGTTCGGGCCCTCTTGATGGAGGTAAAACCCTACGTCCTGCTTGATTAATATTGATGATGTGTGTTACAAGAGTGGATCTACCACGAGATCAAGCAGGCTAAACCCTAGAAGCTAGCCTATGGTATGATTGTTGTTCGTCCTATGGACTACAGCCATCCGGTTTATATAGACACCGGAGAGGGCTAGGGTTACACAGAGTCGGTTACAAAGGTAGGAGATCTACATATCTGTATCGCCAAGCTTGCCTTCCATGCCAAGGAAAGTCCCTTCCGGACATGGGACAAAGTCTTCAATCTTGTATCTTCATAGTCTTGGAGTCTGGCCGATGATGATAGTTCGGCTATCCGGACAGCCCCTAGTCCGGAACTCCCTCACCTCTCTTTCTTGATATCAACATTATTTATAGTTTTGAAGATGTATGTTTGTCTGCCATCCAGCAAAGCTTCACCCAGATTCTAGGCATAGTGAAGGTCTTCGCACTAGAATCTGTCGGCCCCAACCTGGACCAAGTTGTCAGTTGCCTGAGATGCTTTCCGTGCCTGAAGAAGCTATTTATCAAGGTGATGTTCCTTTCCTGTTAAATGTTAACCATAAGGGAGTTCAATTTTTTGCACCTTTTCCGAAGTTTACAATGACAATGTACTACGATTTCTGAAGGAATTTTGGAGGATATCAGGACATACACCCCACCACATATTGGTTGCTTGATTCATATGGTTACAATCCATAAGCATTTCTCCTTTGGATTCATCTATACTAGTTTTCTTAGGGAATTTTTCATCCAATCCAACCTCTTGTGAAGAAGGCTGAATGTTTCTAGATTGTAATCAAATGCCCATGTTAATCATGTCAGATCGAGGATGGCACGTTGGTGCATTTTACAAATCCTGCAAACCAAATAGGCGTGTGGTAGTGTTCAAAACTGCATGTAAGCACTAACACGTTCTCTTCTTTTGCAGATAATAATAGGCCTGGAGGTGGATAATGTTTATAACGACAATCACATTGAATGCCTGGATCTGCATCTCTCAAATATTACTTTGAACTCCTACCGAGGAACCTTACCGGAGATTACACTCGCCAGGTTCTTTCTTGCCATAGCAAAGGTGCTGAGGGTACTGAGGTTGAACACACATTTAATTAGGAAAGATGAATGGTATGTTGATCAGAGCCGGCAGGTTCTGCAGAATGGAAGAGGCTCCAAAAAAATCTAAACTTCATTTAGGGAGAGCATATGGCAGAGCAATTGGAGGCCATTGTGTCAAACCCATACATGACTTGTGATCGGCTGATCCCTTTGCAAAAATGTTGATGCTTGCAATGTTTGAATTTGGGCGTTGTAATCTTTGAATTTGAACCTTGCAATATTTATGGTATTTTATATATAACATAATTGGATGTTTAATTTGGTATTGCAATTATACACGTTGTTCTTCTGTACACAGAGCATAGATGTTCTGCAGACATAGCATATCACAACACACACGGGCCGCACTAGGTAACCCGCCAGCGATGAATTCATGAATTGCAAACAGTTCATCCGAGTGAACCATATGCTCTAAATCGCACACGCCTTCATCTGGCAGCCTGTTTCTTTTGTTCACCCTCATCGCAGACAGTTAATTGAACTGAACTGTATGCCCTAAATCACACGCAACAAAAATCTGAAGCATGTTTGATGCATCCGTCATCGCAAATGTTTTGCACCTTTTTTGACGGTTCTTTTACACCACCGTCTGTTATTAATGCATCGCACACAGTTTCGTGAAAGGGTGTCTGATCGTAGTGTCGCGTTAGCAGCATCGTGCAGTAGTGATGTGAGGTAGCATACCACATCAAAAATTCTGTTTTTATCATTTACCTACTCGAGGACGAGAAGGAATTAAGCTTGGGTATGCTTGATACGTCTCCAATGTATCTGTAATTTTTTATTGTTTGATGCTATTATATTATCTGTTTTGGATGTTTTATATGCATTAGTATGCTACTTTATATTACTTTTGGGACTAACTTATTAACCTAGAGCCAGTGCCAGTTCATGTTTTTTCTTTGTTTTTGAGCTTTGGAGAGAAGGAATACCAAATGGAGTCCAAACGGAATAAAACATTTGCGATGTTTTTTCTTCGACAAGAAGACACCCATGAGACTTGGAGTGCAAGTCAGAAGAGCCACGAGACGACGACAAGGGGGCAGGGTGTGCCCAGGGGGTAGGGCGCGCCCCCTGCCTTGTGGTCCCCTCGGTGACCCCCTTACCTAGATCTTCCTCCTATATATTCACAAATATTCCCAAACCACCAAAAGCATCCATGAAAACACTTCTCCACTGCTGCAACCTTCTGTTCCCGTGAGATCCCATCTTGGGGCCTTTTCCGGCATCCTGCCTAATGTAGGGTAGAACCCTAGATGCCCGATCTTTCACAAAATGGAGGGGATCCTAAGAAGAACACGAGGGGAATCACGAGGGAAAACACAAGAGAATCACTCAAACAAACAAGATTTGGTCACACATATGCTAGATCCTCGAAACATAAAGAGATACATGATACGTATCCAATAAAGGACGATACAAGAGGCACGTTCTTCTCCGAGAGGAGGTCTTGAGGGTCTTCCTGTTTGGGGTCTTGAAACCACTTGGGGGATCTTCTCCATAGAGGTCATGAACTCCTAGGAGAAGGGGATCAAGTGGAGAGCAAAGCTTCTCAATGAGCTACTAATTTGCTAACCCTAGAAAGAGGGAGGAGGAGGTCTATTTATAGTCTTAGTGGACGAAAGGGTAAGTGGGCTTCAGCCCAACACGCGGGTGGCATACAGGCGTCGGACGTTCGACGGTCACCGGTTATCCGATGGATCGTGAGGTTACAAACGTCCGGTGCGCGTCGAAAGTCTGATGTTTTGGCTCTGGTGTGCTTTGGTCGGACGTCCGATTGGGGTCGGATGTCCGAGGCGTCGGTCGTCCGGAGGCTTCCATACTTCCGATACTTTGGTTCGGTGATGGTGGTGTCAGTCGTTCGGTGTTGCTCGGTCGTGCGGATGCTGGGAGGTGTCGGTCGTCTGATTGGCGTTGATTGTCTGAATGCTGGAGCATGCACGGGCTGGGACTTGGCTGGCCGGTTGGAGCCTCCAGGCGTCATATGTCCGAGAGGCATCGGTCGTCTGATGACTGGGAGTTTCGAGCAGTTCTTCTTCTTGTCCATTGAGCTTGGTGTCCTCACCGTCTTGTTCATTGGGTGTAGCTGATCCATGGCTTTCCTCCAAATACCTGATCACACATAGCGTCTCCACATGAGGTAGTAGCCATGTCTCATATGTAGAAAGTGGAAGTTCGGAGAGGAGCAAGTTCACATTATCTTCGATAGCCTTTGCCCGAGCTCTTGTCATTGGTCCAAGTGATGTCGTGGGAGACGCGGGTTGGTCCATGGGGATGACCTTGGGATGCTCCACATCATCTCCCCTCCCCCTTGGGAAAGATCTGACCTCGGATCAAAATCTTCATCACCATGGTAGGGCGAGAGATCCTTGATGTTGAAGACGTCGCTCATGTTGTAGTTGTCGCGCGGGAGGTCGATCTTGTAAGCATTGTTGTTGTAGCATGCTAGCACCTTGAAGCGTCCATCGGCTCATGGTAGAAGTTTGGACTTGCGTTTGTTGGGGAAACGGTCCTTGCACTACAAAAAAATACACTTCCGTGATGATACGTGTTTGTCACACTAGGTCACATTTTCTGTCATGCATGTACATCCATGATGATTTTATGACACAATCAAGATAGTCATACTTGTGCTATCGTAGGAGTGTTCCATGACATTACCAAAATTATCATCACGGAAGTGTCCACTTCCATGATGATAAATAGCGCGTCATAGAAGTGCTTTCGTCAAGGGTAACCGACACATGGCATCCACCGTAACAGCTCGCCATTAATCTATCAGGTCCAGTTTTGGATCCGATAACCCGTTACCAGCCCCGACCAATGGGGATTTTCTACGTGTAAAATCATCATTGGCTGGAGGAAACACGTGTCGGCTCACCGTTTGGACAGATGTCATCCACTCATTGGACAGAAGGCGCCTACGATACGTCGACACGTGGCACGGCCCAATAGAGGCCCATTCATGTGAAAAGGCCGACCCATTTGACTTGGTCAAAAGGTGGCGGGCCGGCCCATGGAAAGCTTGTTAACGGCCTGTTCGCATATAGCCCATTTACAGCTCGGTAACCTAGGGCCCTTTAGGACCTATCCGAATTATGGCCAGTAGCATCATCTGGGCCGTCCAAATATGATTCCAGCCCATTTTAACTTCCGGCCCATGTATGGCCCATGATGGCTTTCGACCCATATGAGGCCCTTTGTAACTCTTGGCCCATTAACGCCCCGTGGTGAAACTGGCCCGTAATGAACAGTGTATCAGTTTATACCCACTAAGGGCCCATTATTCCATTGAGCCGTTTCCAGCCCATGTTATCTTTTGGCCTTCTCAAGGCCCATTTATTCTTGGGCTCATTTCCAGCATTCATTTACTTACGGCCCGTTACTGTCATTTTCTGCTTGTGGGCCAAATTCAGCCCAAGAATGAGTAGCTTCAACTGCTGGTGAGTAGCTTCAACTCATTGTCTTCATCAAGACAGGACCTTGGGGTCATCTTGCTGTCCTCAAGATGGTTTGGCTCACTATCTTCCCTAAAGTTCTGCTTGGCATAAGAGATACGACTCTGAAAGAGAAACAAGGAGACACATAACAGGTTTCACAATTATAGAAGCAAATAAATGGATTTGTTTTGCATAAGGAACATGTTTTTACAACTACAATTTAAAACTGGTAGTTGTTGCAAACATATAGTCAGATGTAAATAGCAAAGTAAACAACAATGGAGGAAATGATGCCTATCCAAATCTATACTAGAAAAAATTTTGAAGGCTTGAGAAGGATGAACTTACATTACATGTTAAGATGGGATGGACAAAGCCCTTCTCCATGTTGATGGAAGGATAATTCAATAAATTCCCCAAAGAAATTTCTTTATAAGCATTGCCATTATTCTACATTTTGCAAAGAGTAAATATAGATCAAATAATATTGGAAGAAACAGAGGATAATGAAGCTCAGGTGCAGACTGATGATACATAATCAAATAGCAATTAATTAAGTATAGCGTTACAAGACAAAAGGTACTGACAAGAGGAATGCAGACATCAATGTGTGTAGTGGCATTGTCTTTATTTAACATTTTGATAAGAGTAAATGTAGATATGATAATTTGGAGAAAGTGGAGGGTAGGGCAGATAAGATGCAGAGTAATGCTAGACAAGAAACTATCTCGTGATGCAAGTACAGTAATACCACCACCCTCTGTTATTACTTGTTGCTCAAATGGATGTATCTAGCACTATTAAGTTCTAAATACATCCAATTGATCAACAATTAATTCGATACCGAGGGAGTACATGACAACAGGTACTTACATGAGCAATCCAAAACTTCATAACCATTGTGTTAATTCTACATTTATCTAAGAGTAAATATAGATATTATAATTTCAAGCAAATGGAGGATAAAGAAGCAAACATTTACAGTGATGCTACATAATCAAACAACAATGAGTGTAAGTATGCTGACAAAGGGCAAGAGGTACTGACAAGAGCAATGCAGAGCCCAGTATTGTTGTGAGATCCTATGATCCTTTAAGCAAGGAGATTCATCTGAAATTAGTTTTCATACAAGAGAGAAGGTAAGGCACATGCAGAAATTTAGGAGTTCAAATTTTGAATTGATATCATAGACAGTACCTGACGCTGGGCTCTCAGCGGTTCTAATAGGGGTTTGGCCAGTGGAGTAGGGGTAAAGTGTGGTATAGTTGGGCCTGTGTTTTCTGTGGCTGCTGATCTATCTGATTTATCAGGTATCACTGCCTTTTCCAAATACCTAGTTTGTACTCCTTGAGGATCTGTACTCACCCTCTTCCTTTTGGACATCTATTACGAAAGAACAACATTTGACTGGAAAAACATAGTATGATGACACATGTAATAGGTACAGAAAATGGATAGGTATGGCATATACTCATATATGATGCTTAACCTAAGCAGATGGTGTAACAAAGTAGAAGTAATGCAAGAGGTCAGATGGAAAATATGCACGACCAATACAACCTTGCCAAGTTAGAGCAAGCACCTTGATGGGTGAATAAGATAGGCCATCCACCACCATGCCAAGTTTGTTAGCCAGTGGATTGTTCTGCAATATTACTCTCGTGCGCCCATTCTCATATACATTTTGATAATGTTCAATACCTGACATGCATGAAAACATAAAAATAAGTGAGATTATCTTTGTAATGCAGAAGTGATTCTAATCCAATATTGCCTCCCTGTAAACCCCTTTTGCTATCTCTGCAATTCTTCTAAGAGATGCCATGCATGCTGTAATTTGGTGTGTGCATTAATATAATGTGGCCTACTACTCAAAATATGAGAGCTCCAGAAGTGATGACACTTCGCAGATGACAGCTTCAACATATAGTAAAGAAGAACAAGTCGACCAGACTTGACAGATTCGAAATATACTAAGGGAGAACAACTCGACCTGACCAGTCGGCCGCAAGAGAAGAGGATCATCTTAAAGAAGAGCAGAAGAACAAGAAGATTGAAGATATTACAAGTCTTTCTATACAATGTCGGTTGGCCACCCATGATGAACCAGAGCGCACAAAGAAATACTATTCCTTCTGGTCTCTCCATATGTGGCTCACATGCATTTAGAAACTAAAGTAGGAAAATTTAGCTGACCAATTAAACATCTCTCAGTTTTACTAATATCAGCATAATATCATATTTGAATTTGTACAACCAAGCTTGTTTAGCTCGATGTGTGGAGCGGTGCTATTACAACACGAACCACGTAGGCTGATCATGGTCATCATAAAATGGGGAAACCGTAAGCATGATGAGTGTAGTGTTGACCATGGCAGTGGGATGGCAGACTTGAAGCTGCAAACCGCGCAAAGGGTAGTTGGGAACCGATGTTTGCTTTGAAATAACAACTAAGATTTGGTATGGACAAGAAAGTACAGTCAACAAGTGACAAAGAAATGCAAGTCTGTTGTCTCTCTATATGTGGCGACATGCATTTGGAACTTCAAGCGGGACCTGTAGCTAACCAATTAAATGTGTCTGTTAACTAATATCAGTATCATATAACAATCATATTTGAACAACTAAGATTTGGAATTTTGAGTGTTGTGTTGTTTAGCTTGAAGGGTGGAGTAATGCTAGCATGATAGAAAGCACCTACGCAGATTATAATAGAGTAGATAAAAGGGGAAAACCCTAAGCATCAAGAGTAAAATCGGGAAAGTGGAACTAGCTGGACCAGTGGGTGGCGCACATGCTTTTCGAAACGAATATAGGAACATTAGGTGACCAATTAAACATTCTCTATTTTAGTGATATGAGCATCATATCAGATTCGTATTTCAACACATAAGCTTTGGGTGAGGTCTTGAGGAGCAGTGCTAGCACAACACGAAGCACCTACGATGATGCTAGTGAATATAAAGGGGGGAAACCATAAGCTTTACGAGCATGCCATGGCGGATCTGAAGGTGCAAATCGGACAAAGCTCCTTCGCAACCAATGTTTGCTTTCAACTAGCCACTACGACTTGGTACGGACAAGAAAAGTACAGTAAACAATTTATGATCTATTTTTCGGGTAAAATCAATAACTTAAGCACATATGGAAGAGTACCACCTCTCTTGCGACACCATGTAGGCCTCTGCTGATATGTTGAGGGTGCTGCAGGTGCGATGGCTATCAGCGGTGGGGAAGAAGACTTTAGGAGTACATGGCTGGGTCAGGGGATAAATCCTATTGCAGTGGACGAGGTGGTCGCAGGAGCGTCAATGACAAGGTGGACGACGGCGCCGATGAAGCGAGAGGACACGATGAAAGGATCCTGGTCCGGTGCCGTGGATGAGAGACGTCCATCTCTTGTAGTGGACGACGGGGTAGGGGTAGCGGCTCCGGCAAGGAGGAGGATGGTGTGGCGGACGGAGGAGGCTGGCCGCAGCGGGGAGGTTGTCGTGGCGCCGATGGTGTGTGAATGGGGAAATGGAGGGGGAGGGGGGATCTCAAACTTTTGGACACACTTCTCTGAAATGTGGGAAAGTTACGAACTTATCCCCCATTTAAAATTTTGGACATCACGTCGGTTGGGGATAGGACAGTAATCTCGCATCTCCCAAATATTTGCCGGTAACGATTTTTGGCGAGGAGAGGGTGTTTTGCCAACCACAGTTGGAACCCATGGTGTATGAACGGGGCTGACAGGTAGGGCGGTTATGTCATGTCTGAGGGAAGTTACACATCTGCCCCTATTTAAAATATTAGCCTACATCAATTTCAGATGAGGACAGTTTGTTTTGGTGCCCACCGTGTATGAATGGGGAAATGGAGGGAGAGACACATTTTTGCCACCCACGTTTGACACCCACCATGTCTGAATGGGCTCAGAGGCCGTCGTGTCATGTCTGATTGAAGTTACTAGTCTACCCCTATCGACAACACTGTAAATCCGGTCAATAAGGATGTCAAGTGTCAGGGGTAGATTGTAATTTCCATCTCACAAACACTTGCTTCACGCAACCCACAAATTATAGTGGGTGTTTAGCCGCTTCATTCAAAACTTGGGAGAATTAGCATTCACGTTTGCCCTGGGCTCTGGCAATTAAATTCAAATCCAATTTGTATTCGATTATGAATATCCATAGATAATTCTATGTTTTGTTATTTATTTCTTCAAAACCACAACAGAGATTTATTCCACCTTTATATATGATTAAGGTTTAGAAATGTCGTGATCTTCGAATTCAGTAGGTTGGATACACTTTGAGTCAAACAGTTATTTCATCCAATATAATATGCTCACACAAAAGACAGTTCACCTTATGCCAATCATATCACTACTGATGATTACCTCGCCTAACAAATTCGGATCATTACAACATATGGACAACATAGGGGGTCTTGCAACATAATCCATTCGGAGACATGACACAACATGCAAGTACAATAACCTAATGACCATTTCAACTGGTATCTAAAGAAGAACCAGGATTACACTGGGCTTCAGATAGCAGAAACAGCAGGACCTCCTCCGTCTTCAAATGCAACATTCTCACTTCCTCCAATTCTTGGGTTGCTTGCATAATGTGTGCCGCTAATTGCATAATTTCCATCCTCAAGATCAAGATTACCTCATTCATGGCAACCAGACCATCTCTTTCTGCCTCTAGTAGAGCCTCAAGAACTATAATATCTGTGCCCAGACTGCTCTCTGGTGGTGTTGCCTCTGAACTGCTACCATCTAGTAACATGGATGGCGCACTGCTTCCACTAATAGATTCTGGGGTTGTACATTGTGTCCTAGTGTGAACGACATCCTAAAAGGTTTCCGCTGGACATAAGTACAAGATAGTTATCGCATGATCCAGGCAGTAAGCTTACATGGTAAATGACATATGAATTATTGCCGAGCATGGCAAGCTATATTTAAATGGTTCTAAGCAGCATCAGCCGAAAAGAAATTAAAATGGTAAGATGAAACTAGGGATGTAAGTGGCAAATAAACGACATCCTCTAGTCCCATCTAGTTAGTTTTTGCTAGCTCCCTCTAGTTCATTTTCCTCAAAAAACAAAAAATCTTTTGAACTATCATACCACTAGTGGACTTTAATCGGGATTAAACGGGACCCAGTTGACATCCCTAGTTGAAAGGGAGTGTACCATCGCTATATTTAAGTTGCCAAGGCATCTAAGCAGTTGAAATAATCTAAGAAAGCACTTAACAGTGTGGCCTCATATAAACTACGAAGACAGTCTTGTGATGAAGTTCAGAGGAAAAGTTAAGGACTCAAATGAACTAGGCATGCATTTCTTTACGATAGTACAACAGGCACTGTTGACATATTGGCCAACTCAGGTATAGTGTAACAAGTAACAAACAAGCATTCAAATCAAGCAATACAGCAAAGCAGACAACTAAACTATTTGTAATTCTGTAGGATTACAGGTTGAGGGCACAAGCCAAGAAAGCAGCCCACTCGCATTACATTTCACATGTACTAAAGCACATTGGCTTACCATATGTTGCTGTGAAGCCTCGCTATTGTTGCAATGTTCTTTGAAGATATTGTCAGCATCCCGTGGTTGCAAATCTAGTTGTTGTAGTTTATTCTGCACCCTCTATTTAGGTAAAATTAATTTTAATCGCATGCACTGGTTCGAATTGATCAACAATGATTCATCTAAACTAATGAAAGAAGGGTGTGTGCATACACGACAATATGTCTGCCTCCCTCTATTTTTATGCTTGTTTGAGGTGCCAGCCCCAAAAGAACAAATATTTGGCTTGATGGGGTTGGCAACTCCATAATTAATAGAAGCATCAAATTAGTCATGCAACTTCGGAAGATCAAGAACACAAAAAAGTAATGAACAGAGGCTCGGAGCAGTGATGTAATAGCTAGCATCAGAAAATGTAGGGTAAAACAAAAAAAAAGCAATGTAACCACATGCTAGTTTGCTGATGTGTAATTAAGCATAGAGAACATGAAGCAGCCTAATGGAACCAACAGGTGGCATTAGAACAACACCATTATCATAAATATAGCATGCAAGAAGTAAAATAGTAGGCAGTGATATCTAGGAAGTACAGTAATACTTAGGACAAAACTAAAGCATATTAACTATACGTGCATTGGTATGTAATTTAGCACATGTAACATGTTCACTGCCAGAAGTATGGACCTACAGGTGCAAGTAGAATAATGCGTCTCATAAAAAATTGAATGATGCCCTGAAGAAATTCAAAGGTGAGGTGCTTATGCTAAGAAAGTAAACGTAGGCGCCGGCTGTTAGATAATAGTACCCGATTCTTGGCGGTGTATGGGTATCATTGTCATACTTGATAGCTAAGGATCGTCGATGGTGCTCGTGTTGTGGTTGAGTTTGGGATGGCTGTTGCCATTGCTGAAGCGGGTCCGGTGCTTCGATTGCGGCGCCTGTCGACATACAAGAAAGCTCATTTGTGGTAAGTGAACAGTTGTACGATAAAGATGAGAAAAACCGAAGGAGTACAAATCGAAATAACCTGATGAGGCTGCAGCGTCGGTAAAGCAGGGCCGGTGGAGTTGAATATGGTGTCCGTGGAGCGGGTGCGGTGCAGTGGATGTAGGCTTTGGCGGGCGCGGTGTGCAGTGCTTTCGGTGAAGCGGATCTGTTGCAGCGCACGAGGGCTTGTATGAAGGGCCAACGATGGGGCGGACGAGGGAGTCAGTGAAGGGCCTACACTGTGGTGGATGAGGGCGCCGATTAAGCAGATCCGGTGTGGTGGACCATGATGGCGGTCAAGGAGATCTGGAGCAGAGGACAAGACAGTCACTGAAGCGGCGCCGGTGGAGTGGTGAGTTGGCAGTTGGGGGTTCCAAGGTGCGGAAGGTAGATCCGGTGGGGTGTGAGGTCCACCGCTACGGCGGAGGACTAGATTCGGTGGCATCCTGTGGATGGGGGGGGTCAGGGAGGGGAAGGGGAGTTACCAAAGCAGCCCTTTTCCGTTCATGTGGCAGGGGTAAAATAGGAATATCGCGGGGCTAAACTTTCGGGCGTGAGATATTTCGATGTGAGAGGGAATTTTGAAAGCTTTTGGCACCTGAAATTATAAGTGTTTTGCTCTTGTACGGCCGACTATGATATCATGGCCGAGAATTATAAGTGTTCTGCTCTTGTACGCAAAAAAAGTGCAAGTTTTGAAAATCAGTGTCTCCAACTCAAAAATTAGATTGTCCATTCAATTCAAATATGGATCATTGAGCTAGCACAAGAAAATACCATCATATGGTCCAATTCAAATGAAATTCCAAAACTTGCACCTGAGATATTTCGATGTGAGAGGGAATTTTGAAAGCTTTTGGCACCTGAAATTATAAGTGTTTTGCTCTTGTACGGCCGACTATGATATCATGGCCGAGAATTATAAGTGTTCTGCTCTTGTACGCAAAAAAGTGCAAGTTTTGAAAATCAGTGTCTCCAACTCAAAAATTAGATTGTCCATTCAATTCAAATATGGATCATTGAGATAGCACAAGAAAATACCATCATATGGTCCAATTCAAATGAAATTCCAAATGTGTTTATCCTAAATATGATGACAAAAGCAAAAATGTGTATGTGTATGAATAAAGTGGATGATTATAAAGTTTGAAGATGCTCGTATGTGTATATCTCTAGGTTTGATATATGAATTTGAAATCACGAAATCCCGGTTTAAAAAATGTACCTCCGTTTAAATGAATTACAAAAGCTAATGATGGAATCGAATTCCAAAATTCCAATATTAGGTTTGTAATTCTGGTACATCAAGGCATATCATGCATGTTCAAAGTATCATTATCTCATAGTCCAAACTGTGAAACAAATTGATCAACCATGAGTGCACACCGTATTGACCATATATATCTCAATTACGCTAAAGTCCCTCAAATATAGACACCTCACTCTTTATCTGAAGCCAACCCCCCCCCCCCACACACACACACGCACAAGTCATTCTCTCCCCCAGACACGAACACACGAGCACATTAACATCCCTCTCTATGCTAAAGTCTGGACCCCAATATAGGTCTCTATCACTTTGTCTCTCGGGCATGCACACATCTCTTACGCCAGTCTCTAGGTCTCCCGGCATCTCTCTTTCCCAAGCACATGCACTATGTAGAGTGTGTCTTTCCCATACACACAAAACGTCGCCCCCAAACGTCTATCTCCCTAGTTATGTGGTTCTCGCACACTCACCTCACACACCACACCCACTGCAAACAGGCACACTTTGCCCCCTTGTGCACCACTCTCCTCTTTCTATATCTCCCACATGCAGACCCGCCCCAGCTCCTTCCCTATATACATATATGTCGTGCTTCTTTCCATAGCTCCCTAATGTATCATCATTCTAAATCTCGCATGTTGTTCTCTACACCATCTATTCTAGATCTCTCATGAAGTCCCTATCACACACACGATGAATCGCTTCCCTTGCGTCTCCGTACATAGGCCAATTTCGAACAACATCCACATTCTCTCCCTATCTATATGCCATTTATGGACAAAAACGATCCCTCTCTCCCCCTCTCTTCCTCTCTCTCTCCGTCGCTAGCTCTCTCTCTCTCTCTCTCTCTCTCTCTCTCTCTCTCTCGCTCGCTCGCTCGCTCTCACACCCCTCTCCCACACACACTCGATGTCTCTTCCAAATAGTCTGCTCCCCGCCTGCACCCATGTTATCCCGCTACTACACATGCCTTTGTCTCCCTCTGACACACATGTCACACCATTCCCCCTTCCCTTATACTAGATTTACATCATTAGTGGTCTCTCTACTCCACATACACACACTCCCTCTCACACAAAAACGTGCGCACAAACACACACAGACACGCACAAACACCCATTTATCTAGATCCTCATATCTCCCCATGTCCGCATGTGTATCTCACACACTCACTCTATGATTATGTCTATGTGTCTCCATGTTACACAACACAAAGCTCCATGTACATGTCTCTCTCTATCATCCACACACATAGACACAAAGAATCTCTTATCATTGCCTCAGTCTCTAGACATATCACACACGCACATTGTCTCTGTCTCTCTCGCAAACACGCTCAACAAGGGTTTCCCCGTGAATAACTTACCATCTATTCATCAACAGTCATGGCAGTACGAAAAACACAAGACGTGAAAAAGACTAAATCTACACGTGCGTAGACCACCTAGTATAACTACTAGGACTAGAGCAAGCCAAAAGCGCGCCGTCGTCACCCCCTCCTTATCGGTGACGGGAAAATATTTGTTTTACACAGTCGAGAAGTCATTGTGCTAAGGTCCACATGCTGAGGTGTTGAATAGAATGTAGACCCTAGTTTACGGAAACAAGTATTGATAATACATTTGTATCTCCATACTTATATTTCTTCTCTTATAAAAGACCGAGTTGGTGATGATGGTACGCGTGCCATCTTGCAATATAGACCATCCGATCTATATCTGACGAATGGAAATTAAACTAAAAGATACCCGCACCTCTCTCCACATTTGCAGACAAGGCCTTCACTCGTTCATCCTTATCTCCAACAAACTCATTGTTGAGCAATTAAAAAAGGAAGCCTCTGGAACAAACTGGCTTGGTGGCCACTGCTGGCGTCGTCCATCCTCATGCCTCCGCTCAGTCCGACCACCAATCACCACCACGCTCCACTCCTCTTCACCTTATCTCCTATTTCTCGAGATATCATTAGTTTTTACACATGGGATTACTCCCGCATGGGTCAATCACGACAAGTGTTTTATAAAAAATGCATCTTGATGTTCCGTGCAATGCACAGACATCTTTCTAGTACTCCTACAGAAGACTAAGTTGGTGATGATGGTGTGTCTGCCATCCGTCATTTCTGACCATTAGATCTACTTCTAACGACTGTGAGGTAAGTTGTTGCTTTTCTCACCAACATCCCACTTCTCTACCAATTTGCAGAAAAACCCATAATTAGTATCTTCAAACCAACCACATCCCTCCCTCACCTCACCAAAACAGCCCAAAGAATATATTCTGATTGAAACATAATATATCTCTAGTGATATATGTATATCGAAATTAGATTGTTTTGTATCAAATTTGTGAATAAGTATTATTCTAATTATGATCCATTGCAACGCACTTGCACATTCCTAGTATTTTCAACCATGCAAAAAAATCCTAGTATTTCCATAGTTTCGAGTTTTCTCAAGATATTAGTCACTGATACGTCTCCGTCGTATCTACTTTTCCAAACACTTTTGCCCTTGTTTTGGACTCTAACTTGCATGATTTGAATGGAACTAACCCGGACTGATGCTGCTTTCAGCAGAACTGTCATGGTGTTATTTTTTGCAGAAATAAAAGTTCTCGGAATGACCTGAAAATCCATGGAGCAACTTTTCAGAATTAATAAAAAATACTAGCGAAAGAATCAGTGTCAGGGGGCCCACACCCTATCCACGAGGGTGGGGGCGCGTCCCCTCCCCTAGGGCACGCCCCCTGCCACGTGGCCCCCCTGGACATCCACCGACCTCAACTCCAACTCCATGTATTTGCTTTCGCGGAGAAACAAATCAGTGAGAAAGTTTCATCGCGTTTTATGATACGGAGCCGCTGCCAAGCCCTAATCTCTCTCGGGAGGGCTGATCTGGAGTCCGTTCGGGGCTCTGGAGAGGGGGATTCATCGTTGTCGTCATCATCAACTATCCTCCATCACCAATTTCATGATGCTCACCGCCGTGCGTGATTAATTCCATCGTAGGCTTGCTGGACGGTGATGAGTTGAATGAGATTTAGCATGTAATCAAGTTAGTTTTGTTAGGGTTTGATCCCTAGTATCCACTATGTTTTGAGATTGATGTTGCTATGACTTTGCTATGCTTAATGCTTGTCACTAGGGCCCGAGTGCCATTATTTCAGATCTGAACCTATTATGTTTTCATGAATATATGTGAGTTCTTGATCCTATCTTGCAAGTCTATAGTCACCTATTATGTGTTATGATCCGACAACCCTGAAGTGACAATAATCGGGATACTTCTCGGTGATGATCGTAGTTTGAGGAGTTCATGTATTCACTATGTGTTAATGTTTTGGTCCGGTACTCTATTAAAAGGAGGCCTTAATATTCCTTAGTTTCCGCTAGGACCCCACTGCCACGAGAGGGTAGGACAAAAGATTTCATGCAAGTTCTTTTCCATAAGCATGTATGACTATATTCGGAATACATGCCTACATTACATTGATGAATTGGAGCTAGTTTTGTATCACCCTATGTTATAACTATTACATGAGAAATTGCATCTGACATAATTATCCATCACTGATCCAATGCCTATGAGCTTTTCACATATTGTGCTTTGCTTATTTATTGTGCTTTGCTTATTTACTTTACCATTGCTACTGTTAGAATTGCTATAAAACTGCTACTATTACTTTTGTTATTGTTACCGTTACTTCCATACTACTTTGCTACAAAATACTTTGCCACAGATACTAAGTTATCCAGGTGTGGTTGAATTGACAACTGAACTGCTAATACTTGAGAATATTCTTTGGCTCCCCTTGTGTCGAATCAATAAATTTGGGTTGAATACTCTACCCTCAAAAACTGTTGCAATCCCCTATACTTGTGGGTTATCAGTCACTCATGGTTTATATTTACTTTCAATCACGTACACATATGCACTATGTAATTAGCCTTGCTTATTGGCTTCCAAAGCTTAACTTTTACAATATGTAGAGTATTTAACAAAAAACTACCACTTTCAACCAGCCCTAGGAAGTAACTATTGTACAAAAATAGCAAAAAAACATACCCAAAATTTCTTAATCCACGCCAAAAACTACTACCTAGTGCCGATTAGGCTCGTTTAATCCTGTTTATGACAGGGTTGGCCCACACGTCCATGTTGATGAGGCAGCTTAAACCAACACATTTTGTTTGACCGTTGACACGAGGGACCCACATCTGACATTCTATCATGTTATTGCCCCTCAAATCATTATTTTTCCTGAACATTACTTCAAATAGTACTGATGCGTGTTCGTCGGTAGCACCGGTGATGAGCGAGTTGGCCGCCGCTTCGCCAGACGGGTCGGACGCCGCGCTGGCCTCCGCACGGGTTGGCAGGCTGGCCCGAGTGTGACTCATGAGCGAGCAAGCCGCCGCCCTGGCCTTCGCTCGAGCCAGATGGCTGGCCTTAGCGCGGTGCGCGCGAGCAAGCTGCCGTGCCGCCGTGCCAATCTAGCTAGCAAACCATGCAGACAAGCAGCTAGATGAAGCTATCTTGGCTAGCTAGCGTCCGCGAGCGCCGAACGGAACTGGCATCCGGGCTGCCGCAAGATGGGCTCTGCACCGCCGATAGTTTTGACCTCGCCTCTTGCCGACGGCGGTAGCTGCGTCCCACGACCGAGGATGACTAGGTGGACGGGCCAGAGGTAGGAGGTCATTCGGGGATTTTTGTGCAGACTGACATGTAGGTCCCACAAGTCATAATGCCTAACTTGTCGGTCGAATAGAAGGCATTGACTTAAGGGGCGACATGGGTTGAAACGTGCCTTTAACAGCACTTTGTAGAGTAGTCATTTCTTGGTAGGGCTGGTTGGTAAGGGCATGTACAATGGTTGATAAGGTAGTCTTATCTTAAGTCTGCCACGTATGCAAGTGGTAGTAGTTTCTTGGCATTATTAGTGGTTTCTTGGCATTATTAGTGGTTTCTTGTGAGGAACAATGTACTACTAGCGACAAAAGGCGATTCTAGGTTGCGTTGTACTCCAACGAGTTCTACTAGTGGTCACGAGAGTGTATACCTCGTTTTGTGGGTTCGATCCCGGCCGAACGCACGACAACCTTTTTTAATAGTAACTTTGCTGCGAGCCAATATTGTACACGGGTAGTTTGAGTTTTGAAGTCGAACGGACGTGCGGCACCACAATCTGGGTGCACTGGATAGCCTAGCCACATGAACAGGTTATCCTTTCCATCATCTTGTGGCTCGCGTGCTCACCCTAGCCGCACCTTGCTTGCAGCTTCCTCATCAGCTAGTAGCATATTTAAACTAGCTCCCCCCAATTAAGCCCGAGGAGCCGGAAAAGCCTCGCACGGCATTGGGAACTGTGCAATATGGCTCTGTACATAAAGTGCTACTAGTACTCTACTACTCTGTAGCTTGTGGCGTTGCACGCATGGACTTCACTCCATTATGGCTCTATAAAGGAAATTCCTCTTAACGTGATTTTTTTTGAAACGGAGGCAAAAGCTTTGCCTCATCTCATTCATAAATAAGGAACTACTAACAAATTTCGACGAGACCCATTACACCTCCACAAATGGAAGCGAAAAGCCTAATCTCGCTGTATCAAATAACTCAAATGTTCTGCCCCCATAGTAACCGTCGCTGATAAACAGGCTGCTAGTGTGTGCGTGAGAGGAGCGGCTGAGTAGGCTAGCTACGTGCTTGAATAGAGCACCGAGAGTACCCACTACATTGGTGTACTTTCCCTGCATTGATAGTACATCGATGGTTCTAGAGAACAGTAGTACCCTCCACTTCCAACAGTAGCTCCTTGGCCCTGAGATTCAAGAGTTCAAAACTGGTGCACTATACTAGAAGTACAGTACATCACACTACTAGTTGAGAAAGAGTACTAGTATTGCCATAGTACGAGTATGTAGTAAATAATAGCCTCTCCCCATTGCTAAGGAATGATCGAGGAGCTACAGTTGGAAGGGACGAGGCCCTGCTGTTACTACACTCTTATCTCCTCCTCGCCAGTTCCCCTCCCCCTAAAGAGAAGGCAGTTCGTCGATGCTCCCATGGATTCACCAGGCGACTCTCCTCCTTGTCGGGGCTGGGAGACCTTGGACGGCGATCCTCTGGGAGAAATCGCACGCTGCTTTGATGTCCTCACCGCCGCAAGACTTGATGCTTCCTGCACCAACTTTTTCAAGACGGTGCTTAAACAGGCTTGGGAAAAGGCCATGCTTGTTGGTCTTCCATGCGTCCTCAAGGAGAAGGTTCTTCTATGGGACATTCCTTCGAACAGTCCACCGCTCCCTGTCCATGGTTGCACGTTGACTCCACTAGAGTTGCCTACGTTGAGAGGTAGTCGGATTTTGTCTGATGAGCAGGTTAGTCATGGAGTTTGATCATGTAGTACTTAGTTATTCCATTTCCATCCAGTAATTTCCCCGCTGCCCACCGTCTTATATATAGGTCTAGGTCGGTGCCAACAAAGATTGGCTTGCATACCTCCGGTAGGATACCACCATCATTTTGCACAATATCCACAGCAGTGCGGGCGTTCCCGTAGACCCCTTCTCCACCATTGGGATCGGCCTTCCGGACTGGCTGGGCTTGAATACGTATGATGATGCCTACATGAGATTGAAGAAGATAGATTTTGCAGACTCGCTGACAAAGCGATGTGACTACGACGGTTACTATCTCATCGTGGTGTTCGACATAAGGATTGCCATCAATGCAAGAGGCAGTAACGGCAGAGGCTGGCGCATGTTGGTCGCGGCAGATTTGTACCCCTACACGTTCGAAGACACCATGCGCCATCTAGGCCTCATTTTCCCGGTGACAAGCCAGGGGACTTGTTTCATCTGGTTGCCATCCTATGGTATGGGAGATTACAAACGGAATGCATAAACCATAATTTGCATCCCTAACGGTACTCCATTATTTTGCAGGGACCAGTCATCCCTCGATCAAAATAAGATCACCGATCCTGGATGTGCATTTGCATCCGTGATTTGGTCTAACCTCGAACCTTATAGCTGACTTTGGCATGTTGGGATCAACTATCTTAGCAGTCGTTACCCATGGTACCACTGATGTGCAACATGGTCACACAATCTACCATGATCGGACCGTCACCATCTTCCCAGGTATTCCATTTATTATTATATTTTTTAACCCTCTCGCCTTCTCTTTCATGTTGTACTACTTACTAGTACTAGTAGGAGGACACATATAGCTAGCTAGGCCCTTGAAGACTTCAACCCACTAGCTGCCACTGTTTTTGTTTTTCCATGTCTTACTATCTCATCCATTTAGCCAAGAGTGGCTATATATAATAAGCCGGTTATTTTACTTCCTCTATACCGGAGTAGTATTATTTGCTACACATTATTACTGACCGCCATATTCGAGCACAACATTATTATGCATGGACCTTGACTATGTACGTCACAATGTGTCTAGATCTGATATGTCGCGTGTACCACATGAACGGCACCGAGTTCGACCCTCGTGATGCTATGTGGGTGCCGAGGAACACTCTTCGAGAGTACTCGCTTTTCATTGGGGACAGCTACCCCATTGTGAAGCGGATGCGACCTTCCATGCATGACACCGAAGGCCTGCCGTTCATGAAGCATGGTTGTGTCTTAAGTGTGCACCGCCGGATGAACGACATGCTGGGACACGCTATCCTTGATTTATGCCGCTTCAGCTTGGATGAGTCTCCATCGTGTGGAACCAGACTAGAAAGCTGCCACAATGATTCCTGTTGCCCACCGCTATGGATCATGCCATCCATGAAGAACACCTAGGACTGGAACCTGGAGGAGGACATGTAGCCCATCTATAACGTGTAAGTGGAGTACAGTAAATTGTGAACGGTAGCACTGTGAATATATGTAGACTAGTCGTGCATAAATTTATCACATGAATTGGAGATGAACTTGTGTGGCATACTAGCATTTGTCCTTTAGAATATATTACTGTGTTATGTGTACGTGCAACTTGTGTGGTTGTTGCACGGGCTCCAACACGCTCTTTCAGAAAAAAAGGTGGCACAACTTTGGATATAAGTGATGTGGTGGCATCATACAGTAGCATCATTCGCTATAGTTGTAGTATACTCCTACTAGGACGAAAACTCCTATAAAACCTTTTGCTTGGCTCTTTGCCTCTTCGGGAGGTTCAACAGTTCGTACTCGTGTGAACCTTGCACTTGGCTCTTCGCCTCTTCGGAAGGTCCTACAATGATGATACTATAGCACAATATGATTCTGGCAATTTGACACCGATTGAACTGCTGCACGTCCATCGCAAGGGCGAGGGAGAGGGAGAGGGAGAGGGCAATGTAGTCAAAACCCTCTCCTTGTCCTGCGAGCCACCGCGCGCGTGGGCGAGGGAGAGGCGTAGTAAGAAAGCTTCTCATCATTCGGCGAGTTGACGGGACACAACAAAGTAGTACTAGTACTGGTCCATACTGCGTCCTTTCCGGTTAATATGGATTAATTTGAAATGAGAAAAATATGCTGGCGGTCAATGTATGTAACAATACGCTCTTTACGGTCACTATATATAGTTTTGTAGTGATTATACGATCACTAGCTCATCGTAGAGCACGGTATTGCACCCTACTGACCGGCCACATAGTCAACGTTGCACTTTGTTGACTGGTTAAATTGTCAACTAGTTTCTGGGTCCCACCTGTCAGTTGGCAGAGCAAAGAAATCAGTTAAACAAAACTTTACGCAGGCGTGATAGGAGTCCAACTCTTGCGCGCGAACCACCCTGGCTGTGTATGTGAGTGCATGCACGTGTACTCCCTCAGTCTTCCAACAAAGAGTGTACATCGACTAAAAAACTAAGAGTGTACATCTACACTTCCAATGCATTTAGCCTTTAATCTAAATCGATATTGATTGACTAATGCACCAACTTGTGATCTAGGTATATGCTACATGTCTATCCTTAATTACAACATGCAACAACCTTCATTTAATCTTCTTCTCTCAATGGTCGCATGCACACATAAGTCTGCTACTTTTGGGCGTCAATTATGCCCTGGTCAGTGTGTAAATCTCTAAATGTACAGTCTTTCACAGACGTAGGGAGTATGTTGAGCACCTGAGTGTGAGCGTGTGCGTTGCGTCGTGTGTTGTGCTGCATGGGTGCATCAGTGTTGCGTGCGTCCATGTGCACATGTGAGTGTTGCATGTTGCATGCATGCATGCATGTATGAGGCTTTTACTCCCTCCCATTGACATGTTCATATTTCAAGCTTCCTCTGTTCCCTCCATATGGTGATACTCCCTCTGTTCCGAAATATGGAGTAAAACCCTTCCCCTGTTCCCAAATACGGAGTATTTGTCTTTCTAGATATTTCAACAAGTGACTACGTACGGAGCAAAATGAGTGAAGTGAGCATAGAGGCATAGGGATACTGTAGATAAGAAGTCTTCGCGATCCATTATTCCCCATCTCGGTCAGAGAGAACTATTCAACTAGTCCTTGCAGTGAAGTGACAATACACGCTGCAGCAGATGGGACACTTAATTAATAAGCTGAACCAGTGTGTTGGTGTTACTAAATCAGCCTTACCCAGTACTACCATCATGTTTGCCAGTAGCGAATGCTTCCGTAGATACACCTATGCACCTCTCTACTCCATTAACTCACATATGGGCCCTCTTGAGGTAGACCCACATGTCATCGGTGTAACTATTTACACTCGAAGGACAGTATATCCTGGTAGTAGTACTAGTAGAATTGAGATTTAATGCACTTTCTTCCCCGTCTTTCACTCTTCTTCCTCCTCTCTTCTTCTTCCTCTTCTCTTCCCCATCGTCGGCCGCACACCATTTCCCCCCGCTCACTGCTCGCCCGCCCGCGCCATCTTCCTTGGTAGCTCGCGTGTACCATATCCCCCCGCTCACTGCTTGGCCACACGAGGAGAAGCTTCTTCGCTCACCCGCCTGAATCCACTACCCTGCTGGCTCGCAGGCACCAAAAAACCCAATGGCAGAACCGACTGACACGCAGAGCCACGATTGGAATTCCCTCCCCGATGTTCTCTTGGAGCAGATCTGTAATTGTATGGACCTACTCAGCACCGTCCGTCTGGCCACATGCTCGGTGTCTTTGTACCGTCCACTCATCTGCAACCGGCCGACTCTTTTCAAAACACCCTTCTTGCGGATGCCCGATCCTCGCAGGTGGCCCAGACACTAACTTGACGATCCTACGGAGGTTGCCGTGGTGCCCCTCGACATGCTACCACTACCCGTCCACCTGTCCTTCATGCGCGACCACTACTGGGTGGGCATGAAGGCCAACTGGATCGTCCTCATGCACCAATCTGGTAGTCCGTGGCGTCTCGTGGATATCTACACCCAGCGTGAGATCACCCTTCCATTGTCGGATACCGCCACCATCAAGCCTCGCAGCCCACCGGACACTCTTGCCTACTACGCACGAGACGCGTCAGGCTTTTGGTTTGACCTCTGTTTGCTGAAAGTTGTAATCTGCGAAGTTCCCACACCATCAGAAGACTACATGGATTACAAGCTCATTGCCTTGTTCAACATGGGATTAGTCTATCTAGAATCCGGTCACCATACATGGTTATGGCTCATCGTCAATCCTATTGAGGCAACATTTCTGTCTGATGCTATAGTGCATGATGGCATCATTTACACGGTCGACGCACAGATTGGCTGCCTATACTGGTGGAATCTATCATCGTGTAATTGTTCTATCCCATCTCACCTTTACCTTATGAATACGACTGCCTGTTCATTGTTACAAATTTAGAATAGATAGTATGTCTATAACCACATCATTGCTATATGTTCCTCTCATTTCCTAGATTTTTATGACCACACGTGTTATCGTTAGAGTTGATATGAGAACAATTGGCATCTAATGATTGTTAGAATAGATATTATGAGCATAACCTCATGATTGCTATATGTTACTCCCATTTCCAAGATTTTTATAACGATGCATGTTATTGCTTAGAGTTGATATGAGAACAGTAGTAAGTGCTATGGTAGAATATGAGTAGGCCCTATCATAGTTGTTTTCCTCTCATTGTTACATGATGTTTGAACCATGACATATTGCTAGAATATGAAAGCCATGGCTTTTTTTAACTTGGGGTATGATTATGACCACGACATTGCAATTCTCTGTCTATGATATGTGTCACTGTTATAATAATCTTAATCCCACACATACTCTGAACATGATTGTTTATTTTTGTCCTTTTGGTCTCTAATTTGAATTGTTGCAGCAGACGCAAATGCGCTGGCCTTCATGATTCCAGGACCTAGAGGAATTGACATTGATGGCTATGGCTGCATCGTGTTCAAGAAAGATCCCAGCTCCGTTGGGCAAGGTGTATTCAATTGGAGGCGGATTTACAACCTCGGCAACCACTCATGTTCCTCAAGCTTAATTATCCGATCATCCAACCAATCATCGATCACATCACCAGCGATGATTACCGTGGTATGCAACTTCCATTCACCAGGGGGGCAGGGGGGACTGTGTTTACACATCATACCATGGGTTTCATGAATCACCGTATCCAGAGATTCATCGACACAGCTTGTTGCCATATAATCTTCAGTGTGTGAAAGGCATCAAACTTCCATGCGATGGATGGCTTTTGCAAACCCGACACGTGACAATGTGGTTCATGCCAACAGCAAATATGCACAACTTGATTCATACTGATATCTAGACTGAGCCATGTATTCTGCTGCTGTAGCACAACCCTCTTTTGTTGGATATTATGTACTGTTGTTAGTTTGAAGCACTCCTCTGGTTTGAAGGATAGATACCTTTCTGGGATCAAGTGATTCCTATATATATATATATATATATATATATATATATATATATATATATATATATATATATATATATATATATATATATATATCAATTTGAATGTATGATCAATTAGGCATCAAGTGCGCACTTGTTAGTTAAACCTATGGTTACAATCTGACACTAAATACGACTAGTAAGTAGTACAGTAGCAGTACTAGTATACGTCAGTCAAATTATTCATCATGTCCACACATTGGATTGACGTGACAACACGCTGCGCGTGAGGTGACACAAGAATCCTGGCGGCGTGTTCTGGTATTGTGGACTTCAGATTTGGAGTACCACTTATCTATCGAAATCTTTCATCATTCACTTAAAACAGTCGATTGATCATACATTGAGTACCATATAACTGGAATTAACCGATGCAAGTCCAAGAAGGATTGGCTGGTGCTGCTGGCTGGCGTCAAGTTCGATCCCATGGATCAGAGTTGATCGAGCACCTTGAGGCCAAAGTGAGTGCTGACAGCGTGAGATCTCACCCTCTCATCGATTTGTTCATACCAACCATCGACAGCGAGCACGACATATGCTACACCCATCCTGAGAAACTTCCAGGTAAGACACGGATCGGCCATCTACTTGCACAAACATATTCCTTTGTTTATAGCTCTATTTTTCTTTTTAGATGCAGACCTAGTGAAGCAATTACAATTTGATAGTTAATAAAAGGTGAAACAAGTGACTGCAACATGCCGAAGATGTTATGAAAATGCCAACTACGTACACTAAAACCTGTATTCGACAATACTGTAGGTATCACATTGAGTGGCCTAAGCAAGCATTTCTTCCAGCGCAATTCCAGGGCGTTCAAAAGGGGCACATGGACACGTCGCAAGATACAGTCGGAGTGCGGCATGCACGCGATGTGGCATAATACCAGCAATACCTTGCCGGTGATGATCAATGATCGGCAGACGGGCAGCAAAAAGGTTCTAGTGCTGCACACCAACAAGAACTTTGACCAGCAGATGACCAACTTGGTGATGCATCAGTACCACCTCGGGGACCTGGAGCAAGAGAAGGAGTGGGAGCTGGTCCTCTGCAAGATTTTCTACTAGACGAACACTAGGGCCAGGAGTAAAAAATATTATAAGTTAGTTTGTTATTGGTGCTTTATTACCTTGTCATCCACAAGTTGGTATTGTTGTGAACGATCTTTCGGTATGAACTTGGCATTTGCTTTGAACCTTCATGCCGAGGGTCAACGTGGATATAAAGCTGAATCATTTGTTTCAAAACGAATTTTCAGGCACCTGATTTTTATTTGATGGGTAGCATAAGCACCTGCCGTTCGAATTCCCAGTTCTCCAAATTTTTCAAAACAAGTGCATGCACTTATTATCACGATGAAAAAACAATATACCTACTGCATCCCAGTTATCAGTCTGTACTTGCAGAATTCTCTCGTTTATTGATCAGGTATATTGTTTTTTCAGGTCGAGCAAGTTTCAACTGGGCTGTAGACTGCCCAGGCCTGGTCTTATTTTTAACAGGCCCAACCCATGACGACAACGGGGCACAAAGATCCAGCAGGTATCTACTAACCTCTGCCCGCTAGCGTTAGTTATATTTTATCTTACAACATCCGCGAGCAGTTTTTTTACTGAATCAAACACACAGCCCAGTTCTATTTTCCTCTTGAAACGCCATGTCCTACATCTGTTTTGTAATCTCTACCTATAGTTTTACTAGTTCATATACACGTTTCATTATATTGAAAATACATAAATTTCCCTTTTCATATTTACATCTTTATTTTTGTTGTTGTTTTTCCCTCCTACCGCAGATTTTTTACCACTGGTTTTCCCTTAAACCAACTCAATTGTCCCATGTCTTATTTGCTTACAAAAACAAACAATTTTTTTGGCAAATCAATAAGTTCATAAAAAAATGTTTATCATTTTGGGATTACAACAGTTCGGACTCCACCGAAATATGCAAAATAAGGTTGAACTTTTTGACCGTGGTCCTGGGCAGAAAATGGGCTGAAATAAATTACTTAAGAATTAGCAAATGGGCTGCAAATTATTAAAAAAAATAGCAAATGGGCCCTATGTTGTCTGCCACAGATTTGGAGGCTGACTTGTGGGCCTACTAAGTTCATGCCTACACAAGGTTTCTCAAAAAAAGAAACTTAGTCAACAATTGACTCTACCAGCGTCAGACCGCTAGATGTCAATCTAACGGTAATCGTGCTTCCTCAGTCTCTGATCTTCCTGCTCCAGTCGCCCAAACCAGCGCTGGCCGAACTGCTTGCTTCCGCCTCCCATGGTCGACTGTGCTACCGGGCAGGCCTCACGACCCCACCATACTTGCATCCCTGGCATGTCTATCCCTCTACTCACCCACACCTCCTGTTATTTTCCAACGATGGCAGCCGAACCAGTCAACCCTCGTACTCCCCAACACGTGGGCAGCCACTGTCGTGTCTTCCCCGGCTCCATGCCGTTCCCTCCGTAGGCCTCACCGTCATCCACCGCCCTGGTGCTCTCGGCGTGGCGTGGTCAACAAACGACATCCATCAGAAGTGGACTGTACATGGAGAGGCTGACAGCTGGGTCCACGACCGCACACAAGGAAATGCCTCCTTATTACACTCAAAATAATGATTCCTCCACCTGACATCTGGGACCCACCGGAAGGGCCACTGTATTTCGCAAAAAAACGTTCCCCCCACTGACAGGTCGGACCCACCAGCTATATCTTCACACGCAAGGAAGTGCCTCCTTATTGCACAAAAAAATGAATACCCCCTACCAGCTGGGACCCATCGTAGTGGGAGGCTGACTTGTGGGCCTACTAAGTTGACAGGGACGGAGGGCTTTGTAACCTTAGTCAATATGAACGATTCGAGCTTCAGTGACCGTACGATGTCCATCCAACGGCCTTAGTGCTTCTTCAATGAGGGAGTCCTGGATTATGGGGTCCTCTGAGAGCCGGCCTATGTGACATGGGCCGGACTGATGGGCCATGAAGATACAGAACAGAAGGCCTTCTCCCGTGTCCGGATGGGACTCTCCTTTGCGTGGATGGCAAGCTTGGTGTCCGGATGCGTAGTTTCCTTCCTCTGTAAACCGACTTGGTACACCACTGGTCCCCTCCGGTGCATATATACACCTGAGGGTTTAGTCTTTAGGGACAATCACAATAATACATGCTAGACATCCAGGGTTTAGCCATTACGATCTCGAGGTAGATCAACTCTTGTAACCCCTATACTAATCGAAGTCAATCAAGTAGGAAGTAGGGTATTACCTCCATTAAGAGGGCCCGAACCTGGCTAAACATCGTGTCCCCTGCCTCAGCCTGTGCATTCGGTTTTTTCGGTTTGATTCAGTTTGGTTTATATGGTTTTTGGTTTATATGGTTTTTATACTTCAGTTTATACGGTTTTATACATAGATATGGTTCAGTTTCGGTAATAACCGTTTGCTTTTGGTTTGGTTTCAGTAATAACCAAAATAACCAAAGTTGACGCGAATTTTTAATCAACACATGGTTTGGCCACATGGAAAAACAAATTTAGTACTTGTCCAATACAACTACAACCTGGTTACCTACTTGAAGAAATTCTGAAACATGAAGAATTTATGTTCTAGTACAACAATCTAGTAGAAGACTACAAGTACAACTACATGCACTAATTTAGTACATGTCCAGTGAAACCACACGAAGAAATTCTGGAACAAAAACTTGTCCAGTACAAGCACAAGTAGAACTAAACATGCCCAGTACAAGCACACGTGAAATTCTGGAATACATCAAGGTAACAAACTTCAGTACAAAGTGCAAATTCTAGAACAACCAAAGTTCAGCGTAGTACAATACATGTGAAACACATGACACACAAACAAAAGGTGCATATCGAGACAAAATGGCATTTGTTTCATCACTTCAGGGCTTTAGGCAGCAATTTTCCACTCCAGCTCCACGCATGAAGACCAATCAATCGATATTGTCACATTATCATTTAAATGAATGGCACCCACTTCTACAAAAACAACAGAAATATTGCATGATCAACTAACTAGCATTAATGTTGCATGATCATTGAAGTAATTGAAATACAAATTCATTTAAATACCTTCCTCCAGCCTGGTCGACTCAGGAAGATCAGCTTCAACATTGATACACTTGGAACGCAACCAATCTTGTGTGCATATCAACGACTACAGTGTCGCTGGTGTTAAAGAGCTTCTGAAGTCATCGAGAATACGACCACTAGTGCTGAAAGTTGATTCAGAAGCACCTGTAGAGATGGGGATTGCTAGTATATCACGAGCCATTTTTGAAAGGACGGGAAAGCGAGGAGCATTGCACTTCCACCATTCAAGAAGGTCAAATTCAGCAGTCAACTCTTCTGTGTCCTTAGCTAGGTACTTGTCTAATTCAGTTATGGTATTTGTGCTAGTGCTGCCCTCTCCGCAAACTCTCATTCTTTTCTGGTTGTATCGTGACCTCACTAGAGAATTTTCAGAAGCATTTTCACTAGGACAAGCTTGTGATGCTAATTCCCTAGGAGTACTGGTTCCATATAATTCTCTATATTCTCAAAAAAGAGAGACAAATTCATTGTGGGAAGATGTCAAGATTCTGTTACCTATTATACTGCCATAGGTGTCTTCAATCATGTCTTTAAAGAAATGCAATTCCTTGGTCCTTGCATAAAGAATTAAGAAAATACAAGACAAGTTAGAAGGGCATTAAGAACAATAGCTATATATATATTTGACGAATGAACAACAACCAATCAGCCATATACCTTGGATCAAGGATGGCAGCAATGAATATATACTTGTTCATCTTTTTAGGATCACCCCAGTATTTCTCAGACTTGGTTTTCATCTTGGTAGCCATGCATTTAAATATTTAATAATCACCACAGATCACATGATCACTCCATTCACCCAACATAAAATGTACATCAGCAATATCTTCCAAGAAGGTGTTGGTTGTAACGTACTTAGTGCCAGAAACCTTATTAGTGAGGAGATAGAAGTGTTGGAGGAATTGTTTGAACTCACGAACATACACCCAATCACTTTGAGTTGGAGGACCCCGCTGATCAGGAGTATCAGGCTTAGGTTCTGGACCAGTTTTTTCTAACTCAGTCTTGTAGTTGGGATCCTGAAGTGCATATTGCTCAAATGCTCTCTCAAATTTCTCAGCAGTCTCTAGCATTATAAATGTGGAGTTCCATCTAGTAACCACATCAATATTAATCAAACCTTTACTCGCTACCTTGCTAAGCTGCACACACTTTTTAAATAAATCCAATCTAGTTGGGGAGGCTCTCACAAACTTGATAGCACATCGAATTCTATTTATTGGATGGCACATTATCTTTAGCCCATCTTGGACCACTAGATTAACAATATGTGCCACACACCTCATGTGAAGATACTGACATCTTGCATGTGTACATCCCCTATTAGTCAAAGACATCTTCATGTAGGCTAAGCAAGTGTCATTAGAACTTGCATTATCAACAGTAATAGTGCACACTCGCTCAATGCCCCACTCAATAAGTAATTTTTCTAATGATTTCCCAATGTCATCCCCTCTGTGTCCATCTACCAAGAAAAAGTTAATAAAATTTTTTCTAAGATTCCACCCAGAATCAATGAAATGTGCAGTAAGGACCATGTAGCTTTGTAGTCTTTTTGATGTCCATGTATCAGTGGTGAGGCAAACAGTTTGATGTGATTCAATGAAATATTTTCTAAGCATAGCTGTCGGTGTCAAAACCGGCGGATCTCGGGTAGGGGGTCCCGAACTGTGCGACTAGGCGGATGGTAACAGGAGACAAGGGACATGATGTTTTTACCCAGGTTTGGGCCCTCTCGATGGAGGTAAAACCCTACTCCTGCTTGATTAATATTGATGATATGGGTAGTACAAGAGTAGATCTACCACGAGATCGGAGTGGCTAAACCCTAGAATCTAGCCTATGGTATGACTGTTGTTCGTCCTACGGACTAAAACTCTCCGGTTTATATAGACACCGGAGAGAGCTAGGGTTACACAGAGTCGGTTACAATGGGAGGAGATCTTCATATCGTATCGCCAAGCTTGCCTTCCACGCCAAGGAAAGTCCCATCCAGACACGGGACGGAGTCTTCAATCTTGTATCTTCGTAGTCTAAGAGTCCGGCCATCTGGACGCCCCCTAATACAGGACTCCCTCAGTAGCCCCTGAACCAGGCTTCAATGACGACGAGTCTGGCGCGCAAGTTGTCTTCGACATTGCAAGGCGGGTTCCTCCTTCGAATATTTCATAGAAGATGTTGAACACCAGGGTAGTGTCCGGCTCTGCAAAATAAGTTCCACATTCCTACGTAGAGAGAATAATATTTGTATTAATGGGATCTGCTGACGTATTCTGTGGTGCGACGTCATGCCACAGCCAGGCTCTTTATTTATTTTATTGTTCCACCTCAGCGCGTTTAGCGAGGCGGTTTCCCTGGCACGTCTTGTCAAAGGAGAGATCGTGTCCCCTTATTCCGGGATTCTCATCAATACGGGTGTGGGTAACCCAACCGCGCCATTAACCGCGGTGCTTGGGGGATAAGCGAGTTTTATTAGGCCGGTGGGGGCTCGTAGTTCTGGCCTCCCATATAAGGGGATAAGAATCCGCCCTTTCCATTCACACCCTCTTCCTCCTCTACTTATCCATCCCTGCGCGCTCGAGCTCCAGCGCCCAAGCCCGCACTTCCCACCTCAACCTTCTCCAACCATGTCAGGAGCGGGAGGTAGATGGATGGCCTCCTCCGTCACGGAGGGACAAATCAAAAACCTGGCCACCTCTAACGACATCGCGCACCGGCTCCCAGATGCGGGGCAACTCATCCCCACCCCCAGGCCTCATGAGAGGGTTGTTTTTCTTCCCCATTTCCTCCACGGACTGGGTTTTCCTCTTCACCCGTTCGTCCGGGGGCTCATGTTCTACTATGGCCTGGACTTCCACGACCTGGCCCCGAACTTCATCCTCAATATCTCGATGTTTATCATCGTGTGCGAGGCCTTCTTCCGCATCCAGCCCCACTTTGGCCTATGGTTGAAGATCTTCAGCGTCAAGCCGAAGGTTGTGCAAGGCCGACAGGAAGAATGCATAGGCGCCATGGTGGGCAAGATAGCCAACGTCACCTGGCTCGAGGGTGCCTTCGTGGAAACCATCAAAGGGTGGCAATCTGGGTGGTATTATATTACCGAGCCGCGTGACCCTAAATGGGCAGCGGCCCCTGAATTTCGATCCGGCATCCCCACCCGGGTCACATCTTGGAAAGAGACGGGCCTGTCATGGGGCAATCCGAAAGAGGTGACCGGACTCCAAACCTGCGTCCGAGACCTGGTGGCCAAGAAGGTCAAACTTTTCAACGTGGTCCAGATCATGCTCTTCCGCCGGATCGTCCCGTGTCAACGACGGGACTTCAATTTGTGGGAGTTCGACCCGGCCCGGCACCAGACTCTATCCCGGCTCGTCGAAATGAAGCACGAGGACGCCTGGAAGGTGCTTTTCAAAAGTTCTGAGGTCTCCCCTCCCGTCACCAAGGATCGCGGGTTCTGCGCCAAACGTCAAGCCTCCGAAGTAAGCTTACCTTTAGTCCCTTACGGGATATCCGCATTTCGTAGTGTGACCTTATGTGGGATCTAAACTGCCATTCCTTTGACAGGATTGGAAGAGGACATCCGGACAGTTTGACTTTCCGGCCCCTTTGCCCGAAGGCCCAGTAGATGCACACTTAGCGAAGCTACTGGTTCCGGCACCCCATGTGGTGCCGGAGAAGAAGGCCAAGGAGAAGGCCACGGGGACCCGAAAGAGTTCCCGGCACCTGGTGTCGTCGGATTTGCCCGACGGCTCCAACGCGCCCTCCGCCTCCGAAGATGAGGAGGAGGAAGAAGAAGATGCCTCTCCCCCTCCAGTGGGGGGAGGAAAGAAGAGAAAGGCCGCCCCAACTGGGGAAGCCGGAGGGTCCAAGAAGGGGAAGCCCCTTCTGCCGGTCTACGCCCCCGACGTCGAAGACAACGAGGAGGACTGGCCTTCCAGGGTCAAGCCCCTGGCAAAATCGTAAGTGTCAGGCTACCCGAATGACTTATTGCACTCCTTTATTATTTGATAGATTCTAACACCGAAGCTAATCATACAGTCTGCCCAGAGCTCAGCTTGGCGATTCGTCGAGCGGATCTCTGAATTTGTCGGATGTGAATAGCGCTTCACTTCCGACGGCCTCCTCCCCTCTCCCTACAGACGGCGCGGAGGTGGAGTCCCGTAGGGGACAAAACCAGGAGGAGGTGGTCCTAGAAGCGCCGCAAGGCGACCTTCCGGACTCCCAACCCAAAGGGGGTAAAACCCCGGAGGTATCTAAGTCCGGCCCTGGGCCGGACACTGCTCCGGAACCATTAGTGGTTCCAGAGCCCGACAGGCGGCGCCTTCACAAGAAGGGAAAGTCTGCGACACCGGCGACTTCCATCCATCCGGAGGTGTCGGACAATTTGCTGGAGGCGCTCAACGGTGCCTCTATCGACGAAGAACACCACACTGTTATGAGTGCGGTGATTCAGAAGGTTCAGTCCACCAAGAGCGGGCTGACGGAAGCCTGCACAAGCCTGTTAACGGGCTTTGAGGTATGTGTTCAAAAACATATATAAAAAATGTTACCGTATAGACAGTAGCCCCTGATGCTTAGTTCGGTGTTCGGAAAGAAAGCCGAACTGAATATCTTAAAAGATATACGCAGGAGTCTAATAGAAATATGTCAATATGGGAATGCAGGCTGCGCTGCTGACCTCTGCCGCACTGACTACGGAGGTCAATGCCTTGAAGGAAAGCCTCGAGCGGTCCGAGAGCAAGCTCGGCCGTGCCAAGAAGCAGCTTGAGGATAAAGAGGGTATGTAGCACCTCCTGTAAATGTATATAGAAATACTTGGTTGCATAATAATACAGGACCAACGTTAATGTTGCAGGAGCCGCGACCGAGGTGGCGACCCTGAAAGAGGTGGTTTCGAAGGCCGAAAAGAGTGCAGCCTTGGAGCGCACCGAGCGAGAGAAGCAGGAGGTGCGGGTGACGGAGGTGCGGCAAGAGCTCCAGGCTCTCGTGGAAAAACACGAGAGTTTGGAGCGTGACTCGAAGACTCGAGAGTCCGAGCTTGGCTTGGCTCTTGAGAGTGCCAAGACCGCTAAGGCCGAAGCCCAGAAGACCCTTCAGGAGATCGAGGCGATGAAGAAAATAGCGGCAGGTAAGGCATTCTTTATGCAATGCAAAAATGTAAAAGTTAATTATCTGCTACTTACCCGAATCCGGAGCTCTCCAGGAGCATTCGCCGGTCTGCCCCGTAGTGTGTCTGATGCCGCCGCATACTACCAAGCCGAAGAGGGGAGCTCGACGGAAAAAGTGTTCTGGTCTCAGTATGCTGAGGCCGGACATCCGGTGCCCCTGAGCGACCAACTGAAGCAGCTGGTTGAGCTCCACAAGGTGGCCGAACAGGCCATGAAGGGCCTCATAGCTCGGCTGTGGCCTGGAGAAGCCATGCCTGGGAGCTACTTCGGTTTGGTGCGGCGGCTGGTGGACGCGTGTCCGTGGATTGAGGTCGTCAAGCGCTCCGTTTGTATTGAAGGTGCCCGTTGGGCCCTTGCCCGTGCTAAGGTGCACTGGGGCAAGCTAGATGCGGAGAAGCTGTTGACGGACGCGCCACCGCCGGGCAAGGAGTATCGTACACCCAAGATGTATTACAATGGCGTTCTGAAGGGTGCCCACCGCATAGCGGATGAGTGCTCCAAAGCTGTAATTTTTGAGTAAACTCGCGTTTGTTATCCTATACGCTGAAGCTTTGTTCATATGCGTTAAGCAATGCTTGTTAATTTAAAATATTACCTTCTGTGCGACCGTTTATCAAATCTGAGAGATGCAAGTCGTCGGCTTCGACCCCCATGCCACGAGTGCTGGGGTGTTCGGGATAAACCTGAGTGCTCTTGTTCCCATTCTTGGGTCCATCTAGGGAGGCGTTCAGCACAGCGAACCAGGCCGTCGGACTTATAATGCTTTATCACTCTCACTTAGCCATAGAATTCTATAATTTTAAATTTCGGCGAAGCCCCTAGTATTCGGAAGACCGAGTTCGGGGTGCTATCCACGCCTAGGCCGGATAAGTCCGGTTCCTCGCTTGAAGCGGCATAAGTCTTTAAGGATTCGAAAAAACCTCACGAACAGCGACCGGTCTCTCGCACTATCATGACAGTCAGTTTTAGCTTTCTCTACTGAGGTGTTAACCCAGCTCAACTGGGGCACAATCGCAGTAGTTCTCCCAGCGCTACCTTAGCCAACAATGCGGAACGTAAGGTTCCAAAACATGGGAGCTGGGCAAACCCAACTGCTGACCAAAGACATGATTCGGAGCCGATGCATATAGTGCTATAAGTTCGGGGTGTCGCACTTGTTAGAGTGTTCGGTCTTCTCACACCATGTTATGGGGTGTTGTAAGCCCCTGGTGTATTATCCGTGCCAAATTGTACGGCTTCATAGTGTCATGACTGGACATGTTTGCATATAAAAATAGATAAGTACAATAATAGGTAAGAGCTATGTATTGTTTATTAAAAAAGGGTTGCTGCGAAAGCAGAACGATACAAAATGTGTGGTAAGCAAGAGATGGGAGTATTTGACATATTCCCCTTCAGGGGCAAGCTGCGGGATTGTAAGAGAAACAGGTATTAAACTCGTTATAGAGACCACCTTGACTTTTGACGTAGCTTGCTTCCTCCATGGCTATTGCATCGTTGGTTCGGCGATAGTATTGCCGGATGGGCCTTCCGAATAGTTGGGTCCTGAAAGTGTGTGAAAAAGGAAAACAGCGAAATAGGGAGCCCCCGAGTGCGGTTAAGCCGCATTCTGGGCGTGCCGTTGTTGTGCCCCTCCCCTTATGCCCATGGTATCTCTAAGGCGTAATTATGTACGCGTGGTACCAGCGTTGCCGTTTGGCAGGGGCTGGGGTCGGGGCCGCGCTGCTATGCTTGCTCGGAACGTGCCAGCCAGATTTGTTGTAGGTTACTTCGGGCTCGCTTGACGTTGTCCGGACGTTTGGCGCCTGGATTGGAGAACTGCCTTGAGAGGCTACTCTGTACTTCCGCTGCCAGGGCCGCCGTGTGCTCCTCCGTTCGGAGAGAGCATTCTGTGTTTCCATTTACCGTGATGACTCCACGAGGTCCTGGCATCTTGAGCTTGAGATATGCCTAGTGCGGCACCACATTGAATTTTGCAAATGCGGTTCGTCCGAGCAGGGCGTGATAGCCGCTGCGGAATGGGACTATGTCGAAGATTAACTCCTCGCTCCGGAAGTTATCCGATGATCCGAAGACCACCTCGAGTGTGACCGAGCCTGTACAGCTGGCTTCGACCCCTGGTATGACACCTTTGAAGGTTGTTTTTGTGGGTTTAATTCTCGAAGGATCGATGCCCATTTTTCGCATTGTGTCCTGGTAAAGCAGGTTCAGGCTACTGCCGCCATCCATTAGGACTCTGGTAAGGTGAAATCCATCGATAATTGGGTCTAGGACCAGTGCGGCGAATCTGCCGTGACGGATGCTAGTGGGATGGTCCCGTCGATCGAAAGTGATCGGGCAGGAGGACCATGGGTTGAACTTTGGGGCGACTGGATCCAGCGCATAGACGTCCTTGAGAGCACGCTTCCGCTCCCTTTTGGGGATGTGGGTTGCGTATATCATATTCACCGTCCGAACTTGCGGGGGAAATCCCTTCTGTCCTTTGTTGTTCAGCGGCCGGGGCCCCTCCTCGTCATCGCTATGTGGCCCCTTGTCTCTGGTCTCGGCACTTATCTTGCCTGCCTGCTTGAACACCCAACAATCCCTGTTGGTGCGATTGGCTGGCTGTTCGGGGGTGCCGTGTATCTGGCACGAGCGATCAAGTATCCGGTCTAAGCTGGATAGGCCCTGAGGGTTTCGTTTGAATGGCTTCTTCTGCTGACCCGGTTTAGAGCCTCTGAATCCAGCATTGACTGCCGTATCTGCAGTATTGTCACCGTTAATGCGGCGCTTATGCTTATTGCGGCGTGACCTGCCGTTGTTATCCTTGTTATCCGAATTGCCGGGGCTCTTGCTTATGTTATTGCTACGAGCCAGCCAGCTGTCTTCTCCCGCGCAGAACCGGGTCATGAGTGTCGTGAGGGCTGCCATAGACTTCGGCTTTTCCTGTCCTAGGTGCCGGGCAAGCCATTCATCTCGGATGTTGTGCCTGAAGGCTGCGAGGGCCTCGGCGTCCGGACAATCGACTATTTGGTTTTTCTTTGTCAGGAACCGTGTCCAAAACTGTCTGGACGATTCCTCTGGTTGCTAGATTATGTGGCTTAGGTCATCGACGTCTGGTGGTCGCACATACGTGCCCTGGAAGTTGTGAAGGAATGCGGATTCCAGGTCCTCCCAACAACTGATTGACTCTGCTGAGAGGCTATTAAGCCAATGTCGAGCTGGTCCTTTAAGCTTGAGCGGGAGGTATTTGATGGCGTGCAGATCATCGCCACGGGCCATGTGGATGTGAAGGAGATAATCCTCGATCCATACCGCAGGATCTGTTGTGCCATCGTATGATTCGATGTTTACAGGTTTGAAGCCCTCGGGGATTTGATGATCCATTACTTCGTCTGTGAAGCATAGTGGGTGCGTGGCGCCCCTGTACTGAGCTATATCGCGACGCAGCTTGGACGAGCTTGGTCTGTTGTATTCGGCCGGGCCATACTTATTATGTCCGGCATGATGGCTAGCGTCACGTGACGCGGGGTGCCCATGCGATCCGTAGATCGATCTTGTTTGCCTTGCCTTATTCTCCAAGATGTCTCGCAGGTCTGTTGCGTCTCCCCGTACTCTTGTATGTTTTGAGCGGTGTCGGGGTGCGATTTGGGTCGAGGGCCTGAAGGCCTCTCTATCGCGGCCACGGGGTGGCCAATCGGGCGCATCGTACGCTGGTGATGTAGGTTTAGTTGCTTCCTCCTCGAGTTGGGGAAGCAGCCTGCGCTTTGGGTAGCTCTTGGATGTGCGTTCTAGTTTATACTCTTCGGCCGCCAGGACTTCGGTCCATCTGTCGGCTAGCAAGTCTTGGTCAGCTCTAAGCTGCTGCTGTTTCTTCTTGAGGCTGCTTGCTGTGGCTACGAGTCTGCGTTTGAAATGCTCTTGCTCGACGAGTTCCTCTGGCACGACGAATTCGTTGTCGTCGAGGCTTGCCTCGTCTTCGGAGGGAGGCATGTAATTGTCGTCCTCATCCTCTTTGTCGGCCGCTCTCTCACGAGGGCTGGCTCCTTCGTTCTCCTGCACTGAATCCTGCTGGAGGGGGTTGTCTTCGGCACTGTCCGGCGTATTGTTATCTTCGGTGCTGAAATCGCCATTTTTGCTTTGGCGGGACTTAGAGCGGCGCCGCTGACGTCGGCGCTTGGGTTGCTTCTTGGAGGGGTCATCCTCCGTTTTCTCCTCGCCATCCCCCGCTTTAGGGGTGTCCACCATGTATATGTCATATGATGCGGTGGCTTTCCAGTTCCCTATAGGCACTGGTTCTTGATCGTCTCCTTCATCGGCGTCCGTGCCGTCGATGTCTTCGGAGTCGAAGTCGAGCATGTTGGTTAAATCATCGACAGTGGCTACAAAGTGGGTGGTGGGTGGGCTACAAATTTCTTCATCGTCCGCATCCCAACCGTGTTGGCCGTAGTCCGGCCAGGGCTCTCCTAACAAAGAGAGAGACTTTAACGAATTCAGGATGTTGCTGAAAGGTGAGTGCTGAAAGACATCCGCGGCGGTGAACTCCATGATCGGAGCCCAATCGGGCTTAACCGGGAGAGGTACGGGATTTACGGAGTCCGGATCAGAGTCACGGGCCTTGCGAGGGGCTAGGCTAGTATCCGGCTCTATCACCATAGAGATTGCAGTTTCCGGGGTGGCGTCTAACCGTCCGTCCCCGACTGGCATAGTGGGCTTCGAGCTAATGGTCGGAGCGGACACCTGAGCGACGCTCTGGGCATTGTCCGATGATAGAGCCAAATCGTGTTCATCATGACAATGCGGCGCGCCCGGTTGTGGCTCGAATCCGTCGAAGATCAAGTCCCCGCGGATGTCGGCCGTGTAGTTCAAGCTTCCAAACCTGACCTGATGGCCAGGGGCGTAGCTCTCGATCTGCTCCAGATGGCCGAACGAGTCAGCCCGCAGTGCGAAGCCGCCGAATACGAAGATCTGTCCGGGGGGAAAAGTCTCATCCCGGACCGCATCGCGATTGATGAGCGAAGAAGCCATCGGGCCTAAAAGGCGACAACACAGAGGAACTCTCAATGAAAGCACCAATGTCGGTGTCAAAACTGGCGGATCTCGGGTAGGGGGGTCCCGAACTGTGCGTCTAGGCGGATGGTAACAGGAGACAAGGGACACGATGTTTTACCCAGGTTCGGGCCCTCTCGATGGAGGTAAAACCCTACTCCTGCTTGATTAATATTGATGATATGGGTAGTACAAGAGTAGATCTATGTAACGCCCCGGTTTCGATGCGCCAGGTGTCTGCCAGTTATTCGCCGCCATTGCCATGTCATTTTCTTGCGTGTTGCATTTTATCATGTCATCATCTGCATTTCATGCGCATGTTTTTCAAAACTTGCATCCGTTCCGGTTCTCCCGGTTCTCTCCGTTGTCCGTTCGGAGTCCGGACCATTCGCGCGCGCCTGTCGCCCCCTCTCAGACCTTGTTTCATGTGTGGGTGTTAAACTTTCTCGGAATGGCCCGAGGCTTTTCAAGTGGCCTTGGTATACCACCGGTAGACCGCCTCTCAAGTTTTGTGCCATTTGGAGGTCGTTTGGTACTCCAACGGCTAACCGGATAACCGTAAAGCCCCTCTCTCTTTGCAGCCCAACACCCTTCCAAAGGGGCCCAAAACCATCTAACTGCCCTCCATGCTCTCGGTCGTTCAATCACGATCGCGTGGCCGAAAACCGCTCCTCATTTGGACTCTCCTAGCTCCCAGAATCTATATATTAGTCCCCCCCTCCGAAATTCACGGATAAACCCTAGCTTCTTCCTCCCTCCGCGCCGCCGGACGTCTCCGTCCCGAGCCGGACATGTCCGCCGCCGCTCCCCGCGCCTATCCGGAGCCGCCACATGGCGCTCCGCCGCCGTCCGCCACCACGGCCCGCTAGGCCCATCGCGGGCCCGTGCGAGCCCGCGCGCCACCGCCACGCAGCCCGAGCGCGCCCGCCCCGCCGCCGGCCACCAGCGCCGCCGTCGGAGTGCGCTCCGCCGTCCGGCCGGCCGCCCCGCCGCCATCCTCCTCTGCCCCGCCGCCGCGCCATCACCGCCCTCCGCTGCCTCCGCCGGCGACCGCCGCCGCCTGGCTGCGCCTCCCGGGCCGCGCCTGCCCCTCCGTCACGCCGGCCGTCTCCCGTCGCCGACCGCGCCGGTCGCCGCCGCCTCGCCTCCGCGCCCGCTCGGCCTCCTCCGGGCGTGCCGCCTGCCTCCAGCCCCGGCCGCCTCCGTCCCCGACTCCGGCAAGCCCAGCCCGCCTCGGTTCGCGCGCCGCCCCAATCTGGATCTGGATCCACGAGGTTGACCCCGAAATTTTGTTGTCCCTAATATTTTGTCATTTTCATGCCATGTTCGACCCGCCATATCTCTGCATCCATAGCTCCGTTTCGTGCATGTAATATGTCAAATTGTTCGCCTCCACGAGTACATCATTTAGTTCCATTGCATCATATTTATTAGAGCTCATCTTGATGCCTGAATCATCGTTGCAAGAGTGCTTCATCATGTTTTCTGCTGTCTGTTAACAGAACATGCTCTTTTGTCATTTTTGCCATGATTGATGTGTGCATCCTATGAGGTTGATGTCTACATGTGTTTTGAACTATGCCATGTCTTCTTTACAGAGGTTCTTACCATGTATTTTTGTGATCAATGTGGTGGCTAGCACAAGCATGCAAACTAGGCATCGTGATGTTGCTGATTTTAGTCCCTGTTCTGCTGTTATTTTGATGCCATGTAAACATGATGCTACTGAGAGATCCATGCATATTTTGAGATACTTCAGTAAGGGTGTTCTGAACATATGGTTATTGTCTATCCATTCATGCCCTTGGTTGCAATTATGGAGTAGTCTAGCATGTCATTTTCGTGCTCTACTTTTGCTTCAAAATGTTTCCTGACAGATTGTTTACATGTTATTCAATTTTGCCAAGGTTGCTATAGTTGATCCTTGCATGCTACGAACTTGTTCTTGACTTGGTTTGTTTTACAAACATGTCTTATTGATGATGCTATGCTTATCTTGTCATGCAATGACTTGTGGTGAGTGAATCGAGCTTGTTAAGTAGGGTACTCGCTGTTGCTGTTTTGCTAGGCTGAATCTGTTATTTCGTGATGCTATATAAACATGTTGCTACTAGTCATTCTATGCATAATCTGGAGATGTCCACTAAATATGTTTTGTTCTACATGTCATGCTCTATCCATTCATTCCTATTGCAATTATAGCCTGCTGTAGATTGTTCATATCTTACTCCAAAGTTGCTTGATAATGTTATTGTCAGCCTGTTAACATTAAGTTCAGTTGTTGCCATGTGTTTTCCTAGTGATCCATGTACTCTATGAACTTGCTCTTGCCATGCTTAGCTTCACAAACATGCCTTCTTACTGTTGGTTGCCTTGCCATGCCATGTTATGCTCTGTAGTGAGTTGCACAAGCTCACCAACATGCCTTCATAATTCTGTTTCTGCCATGTATGAATCTGTAATATAACTTGCTATGTTTATGTGCGTGCCATCATATTTTCTGATCCTTCTTGGCTCATGGTCAGTAAGGGACTTTTGTTCTATGCAATTAGTAGATTCATGCCATGCCTTTGTTTGCCATGATAAGTTCCTGTAACATGTTGTTTGATAGATCTAAACATTGCAACCTGATGTTATTTTCTGCAAAGTCTGAATTGTTATTATTTGCAATCTTTCCATGTGTGTTTGAGCATGTTCTAATGATTTCTAGAGTTAGCTCAGTGTTCATGTTTTGTTATGCTTTACCTGTACATCATGCACATGCCTTTTGTTTTCTTGTTGAGGTCCTGTAGCATGTTGCTTTGGTGCTTGCAATATGCCTAGTTGCTGTTTTGGACAGATTGTTGCTATAACTTGTATAGTGTGTGTGCGTTGAACCGTTGCTCCGTTTTGAGTGTGTTCTATATGAAACTTGCTTAGATTTGCATGTAGTTTCATATTATCATGTTGCATCCATGTTTTGAGGTGTTTGCTTGATGTTTGTATGCATTTTGCATCAATGCCATGTTTAACTTGTTTTGCTCATATCTTCTAGGCCGTACCTCCGAACTAAATGAACCTTATATGTAATTTGACTAGAATTTCGTGTAGATCCTCTTGGTGCATCTTAACTTGCTGTTTAACAACTTGAACATAAGGTTTATTCAGATCTGGATCAATTTTGAAATATGCATATGAGGACTTACCGGAATTGTTATATGTTGTTCCCGGCCTCATTTAAACTTGCCTTGATGTGTTGTTCTTGTTTGCATCATCTGTTGCCATGAGTAGCTTCATGTAGCCTTGTCATGCATCATGCTTGTTCGTGCATCATGCCATGTTCATGTGTGGTGTGTTTACTATGTTGTGTGCTTCTTCTCGATAGTTCCCGTTTCATTGCGTTCGTGAGGATTCGTTCGTCTACGCTTGGTTTGGCTTCATCCGTTCTTCTTCTTCATGGAATCATTCTTCTTCCTAGCGGGATTTCAGGCAAGATGACCGCTACCCTGGATCTCACTACTATCATTGCTATGCTAGTTGCTTCGTTCTATCGCTTTGCTGTGCTACCTGTCACCTGTTTATCAAGCCTCCCATATTGCCATGAACCTCTAACCTTTGACACCTTTCCTATGCAAACCGTTGCTTGGCTATGTTACCGCTTTGCTCAGCCCTCTTATAGCATTGCTAGTTGCAGGTGAAGTTGAAGATTGCTCCATGGTGGACAGGATTTTCTTTGGGATATCACAATATCTCTTATATTATTAATGCATCTATATACTTGGTAAAGGGTGGAAGGCTCGGCCTTATGCCTGGTGTTTTGTTCCACTCTTGCCGCCCTAGTTTCCGTCATACCAGTGTTATGTTCCCGGATTTTGCGTTCCTTACGTGGTCGGGTGATTTATGGGACCCCCTTGACAGTTCGCTTTGAATAAAACTCCTCCAGCAAGGCCCAACCTTGGTTTTACCATTTGCCTCACCTACCCCTTTTTCCCTTGGGAGTTGCGCATCCCGAGGGTCATCTTTATTTTAGCCCCCCCGGGACAGTGCTTGTCTAAGTGTTGGTCCGAACTAGAGCCCTTTGCAGCGCCCCCTCAGGGAAACTTGAGGTATGATTTTAGTTGTACGGATTGCTCATCCGGTGTTGCCCTGAGAATGAGATATGTGCAGCTCCTATCGGGATTGTCGGCACATCGGGCGGTCTTGCTGGTCTTGTTTTACCATTGTCGAAATGTCTTGTAAACCGGGATTCCGAGTCTGATCGGGTCTTCCTGGGAGAAGGTATATCCTTCGTTGATCGCGAGAGCTTATCATGGGATAAGTTGGGACACCCCTGTAGGGTATAATCTTTCGAAAGCTATGCCTGCGGTTATAGGCAGATGGGAATTTGTTAATGTCTGGTTGTAGATAACTTGACACCAGATCCGAATTAAAACGCATCAACCGTGTGTGTAGCCGTGATGGTCTCTTTTCGGCGGAGTCCGGGAAGGGAACACGGTTTCTGGGTTATGTTTGACGTAAGTAGGAGTTCAGGATCACTTCTTGATCATTGCTAGTTTCACGACCGTTCTGCTTGCTCTCTTCTCGCTCTTATTTGCGCATGTTAGCCACCATATATGCTTAGTCGTTGCTGCAGCCTCACCACTTTACCCCTTCCTTTCCCTTTAAGCTTTGCTAGTCTTGATACCCATGGTAATGGGATTGCTGAGTCCTCGTGGCTCACAGATTACTACAACAACAGTTGCAGGTACAGGTATGCGATGATCATGACGCGAGAGCGATGTTTGCTTGTTTGGGAGTTCTTCTTCTGCTTCTTCGATCAGGGGATAGGTTCCAGGTCGGCAGCCTGGGCTAGCAGGGTGGATGTCGTTGGAGTTTCTGTTTGTGTTTCATCCGTAGCAAGATGACACTCTTATGTATTGTGATGTTGTAATCGTGTGGCATTGTATGCCTCATGTATGTATCCCCATCTATTATGTAATGTTGATGTAATGATATCCACCTTGCAAAAGCGTTTCAATATGCGGGTCTATCCTTGGTGGGACCTTCGAGTTCCTTTTGGATAGGGTCGCATATTGGGCGTGACAAGTTGGTATCAGAGCCTCGACCGACCTTAGGAGCCCCCTTGATTGATCGTGTAGTTTGGCCGTTGTTGAGTCTAGAAGAAAACTGATTTCAGAGTCTAGTTATATCGGCGATTAGAAATTCTTTTTACTCCTCAGCCCCTTCATCGTTCTGGTCAGGAATCTTGACGTAGGTGTTTTAAATTACTTCTCTTCCCTTTCAAATTTTCTTTAGGATCACGCAGTTGGTTTTCCGATCGTTGGTTCCTCAGCTCTTTGCATCCGGTGCATTTCTCGTCAAGTTGACTCGAGCCTCTTCATCTTTGAGTTCAATCCTCAGTTGTTTTCTTTCCCACCCGCCCACCCTTCTTCTTCTCAGAACCGGAGTCCGTAAACGAGTATGCATCCTACTCATGTGAAGCCTTTTCATTATTTCAACCTGTTTCTTCTCTTCAAGTTATTCGTCGGTTTCCCCTTCCAAGTTGCCTTTGTTTTCCCGCCCTCCCACCCTTTTCTTCCCGGAGTTGAGTTTGAGTCTCTTTCGAGCATCAATTTCATTCATGCGAAGCCTCTTCAGTCTTTCATCATTTGTTTCAACCGGTGAATTCTCGTTTTGTTTGTCATTCTTCATCCCTTTCTTTTTCCGGTGGACTCAATTCAAGTTTTTCGGGTTAATCATATTCCTTTCCTTCGAAGTGTTCTCCCTGCTCGTTTGCCTCTCGCCATTTTATCCTTCCGGAGTGTTCAAGACATCTCAGGAGATTCGTCTGTGTTCCGATTGATTCGAAGTTGTCACCTCATTCAAATATTTCAATCGTTCTGGTGCATCATTTATCTGTTCAACAATCCTTTCCAACGATGTTTTCTTTTAGTGGGCCCTAACCCACAGGTCTTTTCCCAGGATCTTACCCGACTCTTCTAATTCCTCGGAGTTATTCTCAATTCTTTTCAAGTGTGACGTAAGAATGGATTACATCAGTCACATGCCTTCTTCGAGATCGATTTAAATCATTTCATTGTTGGCTCAACCTCTTTGCTTGTCATCATACCGGAGTATCTCAGTAATTTTGGTGGTGTTTCTCATCGTCTTTCTCAGTTTTGAAGACCGAAGAAGAGTTTTTCCTCTAAACCTTGTCCGTCCTCCCGAAGATTCGTGGTTCTAGCTTCTTATTATCCTCTCAAATTATTCCAATCGTCGGATATTCTTTTCTTACCCATTCGGAGTATGTCAGGAGTTGTTTTTTTTTCTTTTTTTCCATTTCTTTTCACCGGAGGCCTTTATTCTAGAAGAATTCTTCGTTCTCACATTTCAGCTACCGTTATCCATTTATCCCGGTGCTTCGTTCGAGTGTTCTTTAATCAGCTCATGATCTCTTTGTCCTTTTGCATCTAAATCCCCTCAGGCATATTTGATCGTCTAATTCTTCCCGGTGATTCATTCTCTTTCATCAGTCATTTCCAAATTCTTACGGTGGTTCGTTCAAGATTTATTTCCGTACCTTTCACATATATCCATTCGTTCTTTCAATCCTACCGGTGGTTCATGAAGACTCTCTCAAGTTTTGTGTCATATTTCCCTAATCCTTTTCAAGAAGAATAAGTAGTATGCAAAATCCATCGCTTCTCATCAATTTAATTTGATGAAGGATAAGCATACAATAAATCTTATTCTTATTTCATCCAAGCGAGTAATCCCTTCCTTCAGAATTTGTTATTGAGGAATAAATTCTGGTTTCAAGTGTTTTCATCTTTTCTTTTCCAGAGTTCAAATTTCCTCGGCCATCTCGTCGGAACCTCCACCTAAATCATCGCAAGGCTCATCTTATTCTTTCATCCTTCATTCTATCTCATCATCCTTTTGTTACCGGAGTTCTTCATGGTGGTTCTTCATGATTTAATTCATTCTTCAAGTGTTTATCAAGATTCTTGTCGGTGGAGTTCAAGTATCTTTTCTTCTCGCGTCTCGAAGTGTAATTAATTCTTCCTTTTCTTCTCAAGTGGAGTTTTGCATTTCTTCGTTCTTCTAAGCTATCAAATCATTTCCGTTCGTGGCCGGTTATCACCTTAAGATCTTGAGATGTAACCTATATGTCCACAACAAGCTTATTCTTTCGTTGTTGATTTTCTCAACAACTCCGTTCAATCCTTCCTTCTAAGTTCTTTTCATTCAATTCTTCCAGAGGCATTGTTCTTCTCATCAAGTGCCATCCCATTTTGTGAAGTTCATGTTCTATTCTTTCCTTGTTCAGTCAGAGTGCTGCCTAAATCCTTTCAGTCTTATTCGTTTCTTATCTCGTTTTAATCGGAGTGGTTTCATAGTCTATCTGATTCCGTGAGCTTTCGATTCTTGTCATTCTTGTCGTTCCTCTCTTCTTCTCGAGTGCTCTCGATTCCTTGCTTCTTCTCTTGAGTTCTTGTTTCACCTCATCCCTTTTCCCTTCCGTCTCGGTCCTAAGATCTCGGGACGAGATCTCTTGTTAGTGGAGGAGTGTTGTAACGCCCCGGTTTCGATGCGCCAGGTGTCAGCTAGTTATTCGCCTCCGTTGCCATGTCATTTGCTTGTGTGTTGCATTTTATCATGTCATCATCTTCACTTCATCCGCATGTTTTTCAAAACTTGCATCCGTTCGGGTTCTCCCGGTTCTCTCCGTTGTCCGTTCGGAGTCCGGACCATTCGTGCGCGCCTGTCGCCCCCTCTCAGACCTTGTTTCATGTGCGGGTGTTAAACTTTCTCGGAATGGTCCGAGGCTTGTCAAGTGGCCTTGGTATACCACCGGTAGACCGCCTGTCAAGTTTCGTGCCATTTGGAGGTCGTTTGGTACTCCAACGGTTAACCGGGTAACCGTAAAGCCCCTCTCTGTTTGCAGCCCAACACCCTTCCAAAGTGGCCCAAAACCCATCTAACTCCCCTCCATGCTCTCGGTCGTTCGATCACGATCGCGTGGCCGAAAACCGATCCTCATTTGGACTCTCCTAGCTCCCAGAATCTATATATTAGTCCTCCCTCCGAAATTCACGGATAAACCCTAGCTTCTTCCTCCCTCCGCAGCGCCGAACGTGTCCGTCCCGAGCTGGACATGTCCGCCGCCGCTCCCCGCGCCTATCCGGAACCGCCACGTGGCGCTCCACCGCCGTCCGCCGCCGCGGCCCGCCAGGCCCATCGCAGGCCTGGGCGAGCCCGCGCGCAGCCCGAGCGCGCCTGCCCCACCGCCGGCCACCAGCGCCGCTGCCGGAGTGCGCTCCGCCGTCCGGCCAGCCGCCCCGCCGCAATCCTCCTCTGCCCCGCCGCTGCGCTGTCACCGTCCTCCGCCGCCTCCGCCGGCGACCGCCGCCACCCGGCTGCGCCTCCAGGGCCACGCCTGCCCTCCGTCGCGCCGGCCGTCTCCCGCCGCCAACCGCACCGGCCGCCGCCGCCGCCCGGCCGCGCCGGTGCGCCGCCGCCTCGCCTCCGCGCCCTCTGGCCTCCTCCGGGCATGCCACCTGCCTCCAGCCCCGCCGCCTCCGTCCCCGACTCTGGCGAGCCCAGCCCACCTCGGTTCGTGCGCCGCCCCGATCTACATCTGGATCCACGAGGTTGACCCCGAAATTTTGCTAAGTCCCTAATATTTTGTCATTTTCATGCCATGTTCGACCTCCCATATCTCTGCATCCGTAGCTCCGTTTCATGCGTGTTATATGTCAAATTGTTCGTCTCAACGAGTACATCATTTCATTCCATTGCATCATATTCATTAGAGCTCATCTTGATGCCTGAATCATCGTTGCAAGAGTGCTTCATGATGTTTTCTGCTGTCTGTTAACAGAACATGCTCTTTTGTCATTTTTGCCATGATTGATGTGTGCATCCTATGAGGTTGATGTCTACATGTGTTTTGAACTATGCCATGTCTTCTTTACAGAGGTGTTTACCATGTATTTTTGTGATCAATGTGGTGACTAGCACAAGCATGCAAACTAGGCATCGTGATGTTGCTGATTTTAGTCCCTGTTCTGCTGTTATTTTGATGCCATGTAAACATGATGCTACAGAGAGATCCATGCATATTTTGAGATACTTCAGTAAGGGTGTTATGAACATATGGTTATTGTCTATCCATTCATGCCCTTGGTTGCAATTATGGAGTAGTCTAGCATGTCATTTTCGTGCTCTACTTTTGCTTCAAAATGTTTCCTGGCAGATTGTTTACATGTTATTCAATTTTGCCAAGGTTGCTATAGTTGATCCTTGCATGCTATGAACTTGTTCTTGACTTGGTTTGTTTCACAAACATGTCTTATTGATGATGCTATGCTTATCTTGTCATGCAATGACTTGTGGTGAGTGAATCGAGCTTGTTAAGTAGGGTACTCGCTGTTGCTGTTTTGCTAGGCTGAATCTGTTATTTCGTGATACTATATAAACATGTTGCTACTAGTCATTATATGCATAATCTGGAGATGTCCACTAAATATGTTTTGTTCTACATGTCATGCTCTATCCATTCATTCCCTGGTTTCAATTATAGCCTGCTGTAGCTTGTTCATATCTTACTCCAAAGTTGCTTGATAATGTTATTGTCAGCCTGTTAACATTAAGTTCAGTTGTTGCCATGTGTTTTCCTAGTGATCCATGTACTCTATGAACTTGCTCTTGCCATGCTTAGCTTCAAAAACATGCCTTCTTACTGTTGCTTGTCTTGCCATGCCATGTTATGCTCTGTAGTGAGTTGCACAAGCTCACCAACATGCCTTCATAATTCTGTTTCTGCCATGTATGAATCTGTAATATAACTTGCTATGTTTACGTGGGTGCCATCATATTTTCTGATCTTTTTTGGCTCATGGCCAGTAAGGGACTTTTGTTCTATGCAATTAGTAGATTCATGCCATGCCTTTGTTTGACATGATAAGTTCCTGTAACATGTTGTTTGATAGGTCTAAACATTGCAACCTGATGTTATTTTCTGCAAAGTCTGAACTGTTATTATTTACAATCTTTCCATGTGTGTTTGAGCATGTTCTAGTGATTTCTAGAGTTAGCTCAGTGTTCATGTTTTGTTATGCTTTACCTGTACATCATGCCCATGCCTTTTGTTTTCTTGTTGAGGTCCTGTAGCATGTTGTTTTGGTGCTTGCAATATGCCTAGTTGTTTTGGACAGATTGTTGCTATAACTTGTATAGTGTGTGTGCGTTGAACCGTTGCTCCGTTTTGAGTGTGTTCTATATGAAACTTGCTTAGATTTGCATGTAGTTTCATATTATCATGTTGCATCCATGTTTTGAGGTGTTTGCTTGATGTTTGTATGCATTTTGCATCAATGCCATGTTTAACTTGTTTTGCTCATATCTTCTAGGCCGTAGCTCCGAACTAAATGAACCTTATATGTAACTTGACTAGAATTTCGTGTAGATCCTCTTGGTGCATCTTAACCTGCTGTTTAACAACTTGAACATAAGGTTTATTCAGATCTGGATCAATTTCGAAATATGCATATGAGGACTTACCGGAATTGTTATATGTTGTTCCTGGCCTCATTTAAACTTGCCTTGATGTGTTGTTCTTGTTTGCATCATCTCATGCCATGAGTAGCTTCATGTAGCCTTGTCATGCATCATGCTTGTTCGTGCATCATGCCTTGTTCATGTGTATTGTGTTTACTATGTTGTGTGCTTCTTCTCGATAGTTCCCGTTTCGTTGCGTTCGTGAGGATTCGTTCGTCTACGCTTGGTTCGGCTTCATCCGTTCTTCTTCTTCATGGAATCGTTCTTATTCCTAGCGGGATTTCAGGCAAGATGACCGCTACCCTGGATCTCACTACTATCATTGCTATGCTAGTTGCTTCGTTCTATCGCTTTGCTGTGCTACCTGTCACCTGTTTATCAAGCCTCCCATATTGCCATGAACCTCTAACCTTTGACACCTTTCCTATGCAAACCGTTGCTTGGCTATGTTACCGCTTTGCTCAACCCTCTTATAGCGTTGCTAGTTGCAGGTGAAGTTGAAGATTGCTCCATGGTGGACAGGATTTCGTTTGGGATATCACAATATCTCTTATATGATTAATGCATCTATATACTTGGTAAAGGGTGGAAGACTCGACCTTATGCCATAGTTTCCGTCATACCGGTGTTATGTTCCCGGATTTTGCGTTCCTTACGCGGTCGGGTGATTTATGGGACCCCCTTGACAGTTCGCTTTGAATAAAACTCCTCCAGCAATGCCCAACCTTGGTTTTACCATTTGCCTCACCTACCCCTTTTTCCCTTGGGAGTCGCGCATCCCGAGGGTCATCTTTATTTTAGCCCCCCCGGGCCAGTGCTTGTCTAAGTGTTGGTCCGAACTAGAGCCCTTTACAGCGCCCCCTCAGGGAAACTTGTGGTCTGGTTTTAGTTGTACGGATTGCTCATCCGGTGTTGCCCTGAGAACGAGATATGTGCAGCTCCTATCAGGATTGTCAGCGCATCGGGCGGTCTTGCTGGTCTTGTTTTACCCATTGTCGAAATGTCTTGTAAACCGGGATTCCGAGTCTGATCGGGTCTTCCTGGGAGAAGGTATATCCTTCGTTGATCGCGAGAGCTTATCATGGGATAAGTTGGGACACCCCTGCAGGGTATAATCTTTCGAAAGCCGTGCCTATGGTTATAGGCAGATGGGAATTTGTTAATGTCCGGTTGTAGATAACTTGACACCAGATCCGAATTAAAATGCATCAACCGTGTGTGTAGCCGTGATGGTCTCTTTTCGGCGGAGTCCGGGAAGGGAACACGGTTTCTGGGTTATGTTTGACGTAAGTAGGAGTTCAGGATCACTTCTTGATCATTGCTAGTTTCACAACCGTTCCGCTTGCTCTCTTCTCGCTCTTATTTGCGTATGTTAGCCACCATATATGCTTAGTCGCTGCTGCAGCCTCACCACTTTACCCCTTCCTTTCCCTTTAAGCTTTGCTAGTCTTGATACCCATGGTAATGGGATTGCTGAGTCCTCGTGGCTCATAGATTACTACAACAATAGTTGCAGGTACAGGTTATGCAATGATCATGACGCGAGAGCGATGTTTGCTTGTTTGGGAGTTCTTCTTCTGCTTCTTCGATCCGGGGATAGGTTCCAGGTTGGCAGCCTGGGCTAGCAGGGTGGATGTCATTGGAGTTTCTGCTTGTGTTTCATCCGTAGCCGGATGACGCTCTTATGTATTGTGATGTTGTAATCGTGTGGCATTGTATGCCTCTTGTATGTATCCCCATCTATTATGTAATGTTGATGTAATGATATCCACCTTGCAAAAGCGTTTCAATATGCGGGTCTATCCTTGGTGGGACCTTCGAGTTTCTTTTGGATAGGGTCGCATATTGGGCGTGACAATCTACCACGACATCGGAGTGGCTAAACCCTAGAATCTACCCTATGGTATGATTGTTGTTTGTCCTACGGACTAAAACTCTCTGGTTTATATAGACACCGAAGAGGGCTAGGGTTACACAGAGTCGGTTACAGTGGGCTATCGTATCGCCAAGCTTTCCTTCCACGCCAAGGAAAGTCCCATCCGGACACGGGACGGAGTCTTCAATCTTGTATCTTCGTAGTCTAGGAGTCCGACCGAAGGTCATAGTCCGGCCATCCGGACACCCCCTAATCCAGGACTCCCTCAATAGCTTTCTCAGCTTCATAAAGAGCAATGATATCTCTATACATAGTTGTCCTAGATGGTATAGTGAACCTTGGGCAAGCTTTAGCCATGAACAACCTAAAACCTTCTTTCTCTGTGAATATGAATGGAAGCTCATCTATCACTATCATGCGAGCAAATGCTTCTCTAACTTCTTTCTCAATGTATTGCCAAGGAACCACCTAACTACCATCTTTGCTAACTTGGTAGGTAAGCTCGGACTGAGTGCTACATATGTTGCCAGGATTCTTTTTGCAAATCTTCAAATGGTTGACTAAATAAGCAGTACCTGCTGATGCGGATTTGCAACCCAATACAGCATCACAGTAGTTGCAATTAGCATGATCATGATCATCTTTTTGAACTGTGAAGTGCATCCATGCCTTTGACCTCTTCCGACTTTTCCTCCCCACACTGCCAGGGGTAACATCAGGATCTATTGAGAGAGGTTGATCAGCAGCAGAACCAGCGCCAAGGTTAACTCTAACACTCTCAGACACCTGAAAAAACAAGTCAGGTAGTTTTCATTCAGTATTAGTGACCATCAGCAGAACCAATACTAAAAAACTTGCTGGAAAACTAAATAGGAAACCAGAAGCCCAGAAGAACCTGCGGTCGGGAAGATGCTACTTCAAGTCATCACATCTACGTGTGTGTTTGCTACTGATCAACTATTCTACCAGAGCGAATCAAGATGAAAAAACAAAGTGCCTTACCATCCGGCATCGGCGGATAGTGTCTTGCTCCATGGAGGCGTGTGCCGGTGCACGCGATGGAGGTCGGAGGTCAGCGATGTGGAGGACGGAGGGCAGAAGTCGGTGATGCCAGTGCGTGCGATGGATGACGGAGGGCGGAGGATAGCGATGTTGATGCGCGCGACGGATGATGGAGGGCGGAGGATGGCAATCCCGATGTGCACGACGGAGGACGGAGGACAGAGGGGAGCGGACGGATGCGCTGGACGGCCGGAGTGTGACCTAACTAGGGCGCCGCTGCAATCCCACTCTCTGTTGCTCTACGTGTGCGTGCGGGTCTGAGTGTGAATTGATAGGGTTGAAGCAAGCAGGGGAAAGCTCATGTGTGCATGAGGTTAGGCTGGGGTGCTGCCGCGCTGGGCCGCTCGGGTGCTGCTGCAAGCGATGGGCCTGTGACTCTGTGAAAGCTACTAGGCCTTTCGGTTTTGTTCAGCTTAACCGATTTTTTCGCTTTTAAAATGAAAAAACCGAATTCAATATGGTTTCTTATTTTGCAAACTGAAACCATAACCATAACCTGAAAAAACCAGAAATTTGGTTCGGTTTGGTTTTTGGTTTTCGGTTCGGTTTTGCATAGGGTGACCCCTGCCCCTATGTTACCTTCGATCCTCAAATGCACAGTTCGGGACCCCCTACCCGAGATCCGCCGGTTTTGACACCAACATTGGTGCTTTCATTGAGAGTTCCTCTGTGCCGTCGACAGAAGGATTGATGGCTCACCTTGTCCTCAAGGACAACATCACTTCCGGGGAGGCCCTAGCTTTAGGGCAAACCCTCCGGCTAGGCATCTTCATCATGGGCGCTCGCCCGGCCATTAAGCCAGAAGCATCCCAACTCATCGCCAAAAATCACCTCCGCATCGGCCCTCAACACTCCGACAAGATGGACCCGACAGAGGTACCGGCCTTAAACAAACTGCTGGATCGCGTCACCGCATTGGGAGTCGCAACCGACTATGATCGGATTGGGCTTAAACCTGATCAAAGAGAGATTAGATCTCCGCCGATCACCCATCATGTGGCGATCATTGAGGAGCAAGCCGACAATGACTCTTCTCCCACGTTGAGAACTAAGTATGTTCGGGTTTCCGAACTCGGGGAACCGGACTCCCCTCTTCTGGAGGACACTTCCTGTCTTCCGAACACTGAACCAGGCACTGAGCCTAAAAACATACCGGATGCTCCGGGGCCCAGTCCTGCAACCCCGGAAATTCTTTAGAATCCGGATTTCTCAATGGGTCAGGGCTCGGATTCGATCCCGCCCACCCACAGCAAGCAATACTCCCCAATCAAGTTCGGTCCTCCGGACATATGCAACTTAATTTATGTGCGGCAGCAACCCCAGGAAATAGTCCACCACTTTTGGGCTAGATTCCTACTTGTTAAACACAAGATTAAGGATTGCTGTGACGACGATGCGATTTCAATATTTCGCAACAATTGCACGGATGAGGGAATCATGAACTCCCTCAACCATCATCGCGTACTGCACTTTGCCGATTTGGCACACATAGTATAGAAGTATTGCGCAATGGAAAGCGCCTAGCAAACCCAGACAGCCCGCTGGGAACCATAGGCCCTTAGGCCATCCACAGGACGGGCAAAGAGGACGCACCCCCATGGAGCATCTAATCATCATCCCATGGACAAGAAAATTAAACCCTTTACGGGGCATAAAACTGTCCTCGAGGAACGGCTCGACAAACCCTGCAAAATTCACGTGACACCGGACACCGAATCAACGCATAGCCTTCGAGCATGTTGGATACTCCGGCAGGTGGCCAAAAGCGGTGAGGATCTCCTCACTAACAACACTACAGAGAACTATTCTTCAAAGGACAATGATCTCAAAGTATTCACGGTCTTCGAGACCTTTCTGTCGAATACTCGGCGCAAGAGAACGCTCCGCGACCTCGCCGAAGTATACCACGTGGCAGCAGAAACCCTTGGAACGACACGGCTATCACTTTTAACACCAATGATGAACCAAGAGCCTGCTCTGTCCGGGCACCAGCCGCTTTGGTCCTAAACCCAATCGTAGACGGCTTCCGCCTCACTAAAGTGCTCATGGACGGCGACAGCGGACTGAACCTCATTTATGAGGACATGCTCAATAAAATGCAAATGGACAGGTGTCGCATTGGGCAAAGTAACACAACCTTTCACGGTATTATCCCCAGCCGATAAGCCAGATGCTCGGGAAAAATCAAACTCAATGTGGTATTCGGCACACCGGAGAATTATAGGTCCAAAGAGCTACTCTTCCATCTGGCACCATTCAACTGCGGGTATCATGCTCTGCTGGGGCAAGACGCATTCACGCGATTCCAAGCCATAAACCATTATGGGTATATGAAGCTCAAAATGCCCGGGCCCAATGGAATCATCACCCTAGCCAGAAATCCGGACATTGCCCTCCGAGCCGAAAAGAAAACTGCATCTCTGGCCCTTGAGGCATTATCCGAGGCCCTCGCGGTCGAGGAATTGACCACTCTACGTTCCACGGTAGACAGGGACGATGTAATCCTCGATAAGAGACCAAAGTCTACCTCCTTCAAACCGGCTGACGAGATAGTTAAATTTGAAGTCCACCCGATGGACCCCAATAAAACATGTTCCATTAAGGCTCAGTTGGATCCGACGGTGGACGCCGCACTACGCGCATTCTTGCATGAGAACTAGGACGTCTTTGCCTGGCAACCTTCCGATATGCTAGGTATCCCACGAAGACTGGCCGAACATAGTCTCAATATATTGAAAGGATACAAACCAGTGAAACAAACTCTTCGTCGATTCTCCGAACCCAAACGACAAGCCATGGGGGAGGAGCTAGCCAAGTTACTCGAAACCGGGTTCATCAGAGAGATCAAACATCCGGACTGGCTAGCAAGCCTGGCCGTGGTACCTAAGAAGGACAAATCCTGGCACCTATGTGTCGATTTCAAAGACCTTAACAAGGCTTGCCCCAAGGACCCCTTCACACTACCCCGAATCGACCAAATTATTGACGCAATCGCAGGGCACGATTCCTTGTGCATCCTCGAGCATATTCCGGATATCATCAAATTAAGATGAAATAATCCAATCAGGCTGCAATGACATTCATCACTCCGTACGGGCCCTTCTGCTTCAATAATATGCCTTTCGGGCTCAAGAACGCCAGCACAACTTACCAACGCATGATTCAAACATGCTTGGAAAAACAGATCGGCAAAACTATGGAGGCATATGTAGATGACGTAGTCATCAAAACCAAACATGTTGAATCATTGGTGGATGACTTACACCTCACATTCGACAACCTCTGAGAATATGACATAAGGCTCAATCCGGAAAAATGCGTTTTCGGTGTACCAACCGAAAATCTGCTCAGGTTCATCGTCTCCAATAGAGGAATCAAGAAGGTCCAAAAATTAGCTGGGTGCATGGCCGCTTTAAGCCGTTTTATCTCTTGATTAGGGGAAAAGGCGTTGCCATTATATCGTCTGCTACGCTGCACTAACAACTTCGTGTGGACGGACGCTACCACAGCCGGACTGGAGGAAATAAAGGCTTTGTTAGCAAGCAACCCAATCCTGGCCGCACCAAATGTCGGTGAACCAATGCTGCTCTACATATCTACAACTCACCAAGTAGTGAGTGCGGTGCTCGTCGTCGAGCGTAATGAAGAGGGACACAAATTCCCAATTCAAAAATCGGTATATTACGTATCAACGGTCCTTACACCATGTAAATCCCGATACCCGCATTATCAAAAGATAGCATATGTGGTCTTCATGGCATCCTGCAAGCTGCGGCACTACTTTCAAGAGTGCTCCATCACGATCGCTTCCCAAGTACCACTTAACGATATATAAACAATCAGGACGCCACTGGCCGGATTGCCAAATGTGCCATTGACCTCTTACCATTTGAAATAATTTACAAGCCACGCCGAGCTATTAAATCTCAGGTGTTGGCCGACTTCCTCGCCGAATGGACAGAGACCTAAATCCCTAAAGAATACGACACATATTCCAACTGGGTGATGTACTTCGACGGCTCTAAGATGTTAGCTGGATTAGGGGCTGGTGTAGTTTTGACATCCCCCACAGGTCTTATCATAATGTCATACTCAAAATTTCAGCTCAGTTTGAAGGGTTAGAGTTTCATCACGTGGCTCGAGAGAGTAATCAAGCGGCGGACATACTTGCCCGCATGGGCGCTAAACGCGACCCCATCCCACCTAAGACCTTTGTAGAAAGGCTCTTAAAGACATCCGTTGTGTGGCAGGACAGTAGCGGCAACATTGTTACAGAGCCGACCATACCCCCAGATTCCGAACACAGCTCTGATATCGTTGGGGGTTCGGACACCGAGATAACACCATCGGCCCATAAAATCATGGTTGTAATCACCCCATGGACCGAACCTTTCCTCACCTACCTTCCTAGGAACAAGCTCCCTGATGATCAGGCGGAGGCCCGTCGTATTGTTCGACGCTCGAAGGCTTACAAAGTCCATGAGGGAGAGCTATACAAGAAAAGTACCACCGGAGTCCTACAAAGGTGTATCTTCGAAGAAGAAGGATGGCAGCTCCTGGCCAAAATAGACACTGGTTTTGGTGGCCATCATGCCGCTGCTTGGGCCCTTGTAAGTAAGGCCTTCCGTACGGGTTTCTTTTGGCCCACGGCTCGAGCAAACGCACAAGACCTCGTACAACGATGTGTTGGGTGCCAGCTTTTCGCAAATCAAAGCCATATGCCTATTGGATTTTGGGATTCGGAAACCCTCGAGAGGTTCAAACTCTGGGGTGCGTGCGGAGATCTCAACCTGCCCAGCCTGCCTACTCGCGATCCTCCCTAGCCTAGCACGTCGAGCTCACAGAGACACAAAGACACAGAGATTTATACTGGTTCAGGACACCGTTGTGGTGTAATACCCTAATCCAGTGCGGTGTGGTGGATTTCCTCGAGGAGCAATGGATGAACTAGTACAAAGGATGAACAAGCCTCAGGAGGTGAGGTGTTCTTGAGCTGGTGTGGTGCTCTACTTGTTCTGGTTTCGTCCTTTCGTCCCCCTTCTCTAGTGGTGGCTTAGTCCTATATATAGTGGCCTTGGTCCTCTTCCCAAATATGAGTGGGAAGGGATTCCACAACAGCGGGATTTGAAAGGGGACAAGTAGTACAGTCTATCCTGATAAAAGTAGTCTTCGCATGCGAAAAGCCTCTGGTCATGACGCTGTAGTGGGCTCGGTGATGACCTCCACCCTGCCGTCCTCGCGGTCTTGGTCTTGTTGCACCAGAATGGAAACCTTTGGCTGATTCCTCAGGACTACGCGCCTGTGGCTTGCCTCCCTTGCACCAAAGAGGAAACATGCGCTCTGCACCCGCCTGGCGCCTTCTTGGCACCCGCATGGCCTTGGTTGTCATGGCTCACGTCAGCTGAGCCTCATGAGGTAGCTGCATACAACTCTCCGCCCCTTAGGAGCCCTCCTAAGGAGGCCACTCCTTCAGGGGTCTTGGCGTCATCCGCCTCGCGAGGCTTGGCCCCTTGCGAGGGTCTTGTGGTGTTGATGCTGAAGCTGGGTCGTACCAGGCCGTTGATGGAGTCACGTAGTGGGCCGCAGGGAGGCGGGACTGGATACCCCCAAGTCTAGGACGCCGACAGTAGCCCCCGGGCCCAAGACGCGCTCGGACTTGCCTTCTAGGCGAAACCAAAGGGCAAGTGCGGAGCGCCGCGGGCCCTAACTGCCTGCGGCCTTGATGACGCGTGGCGATTGATTGGACGTGGATGACTCCGTTTCCCCATGCTGCCCTGGCAACTGCGCGACTTGACAACTTCATGCTTCATGCATAGAGGATCATCATTACTGGAAATCATGGAAGGCCGACAATTTACCTTCTCCCGGCTATAAATGCGCGAGCGGGTGGAGCCCCTGGCCATATCTCTTTCGTATTGCTCCTGCTTGCTTCTCCCCTTCTCCATCTTGCTCCCATGGCACCGATCAGGAGGTTCTCTACGACAAAGAAGGGGAAGGCACCTATGGAGGGGCCGGACCCTCTCCCGCCGAAGAAGTGGCTCCACCTCCCTAACGATGCCGGCGTGGGGCGAGAGGTGGCCAGGCCTTGGCAATCAAGGCCTCCACCTGGCTCCCCCTCCCCCTATACGCCCGCGCTCAGGGAGAAGGAGTGCGCCACCAAGCGGCTCCTCGCAAAGATGGCAGGGCCGCCATTACCCTGCCGACCGCAGCACGGACCCACGCTGAGGATAGCTCGCGCGAGTTCGTGGTGTGGGCAGTGATGCCTCCCGATACTTGGATCCGACTCCCGCGGTTCTTCACCAGCGAGCTGCCTCTGGGGGGACTGGTGGAGCTGTGGCTGCAACACGCAAGGTGCAGCAGCCTGGCCACTGGAGATGAGGTCGAGGTGGTGTCGTCTGGAGACGTCTTCATGACACGAGGATGGGGCAAGGTCGTTCGGGCTTGCCGAGCGAAGGGAGCCCTAGCGATCCACTTCGAGTACGACGGCGCGGCCACCTTGTTCTTCGAGGTCTTCAACAAGCGGGGCGAGTTGCTGGAGTGCTGCGCCGGAGGAGACAACTCAAGGGACGCTGTGATGGGTGCTGGAGATGTCGCTGCCCCCTTCAGCACTTCGTCCAGTAGCAGCGACGACTCCTGGGAGTCCAGCGACTCTCCTGAGCCCAGTGATTTTCTGGAGTCGAGCGACGATAGCTACGTGCCGCCGAGCTCCCGCTGAGGCCGGAGTGCTGCTGCGGCTGCCGCCCGGCGTCGTCAGTGACACCATAGGGTCCTGTAGTTGTTTCTCCTGCGTGAGATGAAGATCAGCCCCCGTGGGGCTTGTAAGGATCAGGATGTATTTAATAGTATCGCTATTCCATTTGACTTTCTAATGGATGCGCCTATTCGAGTTCGGCTGTGTCCCTCCCTTTTCTCTTTCCTAGACAATGTGGCGCTCTACACCGGCAGGACCAAGTCCCCGGGTAGGCTTTAGCCGTCACTAGTATGCCAGGTCGTGATGCCGTGGTCAAGGCTAGGAGGTGAGCGGCCCAAGGTCCGGTAAGAGCTCATGAGATGCGATGCTCGCGAGGTCGCCCTTGGCGTGCAAGCAGCTATACAAAAAATTGAAAAGGGGAGTTGAACCTCCCAAGTGGAACTGCGGGGCGAGGCATGTGGAGCGAAAACTGGTGCCGTAGCGAGCCGAGACTTATCTTTTGCGCGGTCTGAATCCATCAGAGAGGCAATGCTTGCTGTCTTGCCTGTGGTGTTATCAGGCGCAGCCCGTCTTGGCCACCCTCCTGCCTCGCTTGCCAAGCTACTCTACGTCCTCGGGACCCGGCCCTTGAGCAAGCTCAGCCGCTGCTAGTATGCCAGATCGTGATGTCATGGTCAAGGCCAGGGGGTGAGGGCTGGAGAGCCAGTAGGAGCTCCCGAGACGCGATGCTCGGGAGGCCCCCCTTTAATGTGAAAGCGACTCGCGAGGCTAGACGGTGGTTGTCCGGGCCGACCTTTGGCTCATTGCGGGGTGCACCTGTAGGTTAGATGACAAAGGAGGCCGAGAGCCCCAGGGCATAAGATGGAGGCACCAGGGACCCTGCGAGGTGGTGTACATGAGGCGGGCCGCGAACCAGAGCTCGATCCCCGGGTTTATCAGCGTTGCAGGGACGGACCCAAGCACAAGCGCCATGCCAATCTGTGCGTCATGCAGCGATGCGGGAATGACGTTAGTTAGAATGCATGAAGGGCGTGAGGTGCTGGTCACGAGGTGACGATCATAGAAAATTCACAGCAATTATTAGATAGTCCTGGTGAATGCAAAACGATACATGTCGTAGGGACGGACCCACACGGCCTGGGGATGATGCAGCCCGACGGGCACCCCCAAACTGAACGAACTAGGGAGATGTCACCTGGTACCGTTGCTGAAGAGTTGTTCAAGTAGCCAAAAAACACGCACTGCAAAAGCCATTCCTCATGACCGCTCCGATACCGAGCCTCATGGGGCTCGGAGGGACCGGAAGGCTCCTGACGGTGCTCCTCCATCTCCGCCAGGAGCGCCTGGTGCCTGGCTTTGCAGGCCGCCTGAGCATACCTCATGCAGCGCTGGAACGCCTCAGCCGCGCCCGCCAGGCCAAAAGGCATGCGGACATAGCTGTGAGGTGAACCCTCACATCGGCCGACACGAGACGGCCACATGAGCTGCCGAGACGCGGCCCTATTGAGCCCAGGGATTTGGATTGGCTTGCTAAGCATGATCATGAAACCTCAGCTCTAATGTAAGAGCAAAATATCGAGGATTTAGTTTGGGAGGCCAGTTAATAGCCCCCGGTAGTGTTTGGTGACAGTCGAGGTCAAGCCGTAAACACTTCGGCCAATGTTATGAATGGCCCATCGTTTAACACCGTCATCGGATCGCTGACCAGTTTACGCTTATTGTAACAGTCAGTTTTCGGCTTTCTCCACTGAGGTGCTTAACCATGTGAGCTGGAAGCACAATCGCAGTGGTTCTCCCTTTGCACACTTAGCCGAACAAAGCGGAACGTAGGAGGCAAGCGCAGGAGCCGGGCAACCCAACTATTGACCGGAGACACAATTCGAAACCGATGCATATATAGCAATATCCGAGAATGTTTTTGCCGAATCTCTAAAGGTGTCCAACGTTGCACTGCGAGACTTGTGCTAAAAACACACAAATAGTTTAAAAGTGCCATGGGCTCGAAAAGCCAAAAACTTATTCAAAAGGGTAATGTCCGAACTAGATCAAGTGTTCGGTGCCAATCAGAAAATTGGACTTAGCAAAAGAAGTGCTTCTGTCGTGCTTTAACATGATACATCCTATCTCAAGACTTCAAGCGGGTCAGCCTACGCCTTCAACCTCCTATCCCGAGGGCGGAGTACTTCTCATTAGGCCAGTTTAGCAAACTAAACTCTAGCGGCTTTGAGAGAGAAATTAGGCTCCCTGGCAAGTGACCACACGCTCGTGTCGAAAAAAGGAGTGATAGATAATAATAATAATAAAACTTTGCAACGACTAAGAAGAAGAACACTTATCATAAAATGGCTCATATAAATTTAAGAGCCCCCAAGTGACTTGGGTAAAAGAATGATTGCATGTACCGAAGTACTTATATCATATCTATGTTCAACCGAACTTTAAACGCGTCTTAACCGATCGTCGGCTTCTCCCTCTTCGGTCAAGGACCGAAAAGTGTTATGTACTCCATCTGTCAAGAATATCGACGGTGTTTCCAATAACCAGGCATTCAGGCCATAAGGCTGTAACAGACAAAGCGCGCTCAGGGAACTTATGCTATATTACTGCGAAGTGTAAGAAGCATCTTCGAAGAAAATAGTACCCCCACAGATACCTTTCTTCGGTGCTCATTGTTATTATGAGACTTGTGCAATAGATGTTTTGTACTCATGAGTTCCGTTGTGTGCCGACCATGATTGAAAACAATAAGAGCGCTAGCTTTCGGCTTCACCCAGTCTGAGGTCTGGCTCGGGTGACCCGATCGTGACAATCGCAGAGGTGCTCCCTTTACTCCCTAGCCGAACAATCGGGAACGTAGGGGTAAGCACAGGAGCCAGGCAACCCAGCTTGCAAATCGCTTAAGTCAATATGGTGCATATTGTGGCGTAATACACGAATAAGGAACGAGGCCGTACAAGTATAATCATATGCAAGAGGAAAAAGCTTCATGAAGGAAGCCCCCAAGTAAACGAGGTATTTGAATTTGCACGTCACAAACAAAGTTTGGACAAGGAAATTTTTACAAGCAACTTTTTTCCAAAAAATTATAATGCTTGGTTGAGCCGAACACAAGTTAAAAATTTAAAACTTTGAGCATGAAGGCAACTTAGCTGGTTAATGTGTTCGGTATTGATGACGCGGTCCGAGCTTGATGCGGGACAAGGTTCCATCCCCCAAGCCGGTCCCGAGGTGGCGGAGCAAAGAGCTCGGCACTCTGAAGTGGTGACATAGAACAGGCAATGCAGGACGGCAGGGTGATGCCGAAGTCCCCGGCATGGGGTAATGAAGTGCGGACGAAGCCCCCCGTCCAGCCGAGGTGACGCCAAAGGATATAGTCCGGTTGGATCATTTTCCTGTGCACAAAAAATAGTGCAAACCAGAGATAATAGTAATAATAAAAAAAATCGTTGCATAACAAATAATTTATGCAAAGTGAGTAATAAAAGAAATATGGCCTGGCGCCGAAGTCAATCTCGATGCAGGGCGGCGGCGTGATGCGGTAAAGGCATGGCAAGGCCTGAATTCACAGGTCGGTTCGAGTTCCGGATGCGGCTTTCACCGGAGTATGTACGGAAACTGACCGAACCACCATGAGACCATCGTTAATGCAGCCACCATTTGATAGACCTGCGTACATATGATGGACAAACCAGAGTAATAATTCGTTGGGAAAAATGAACCCAAACAAGCAAAAAAATACTAGGATTAATAGCACCTGGCTTATTTGTTGTAGCAATCCGAAGAAAGGTGATTCCCAAAATTGGGACTCGATCCTCACACCTATCGCCTGATGGGCGATAAAGCAACGGCATGGTGATGCTGGCAAAGGTTGGCTCTCCGAGGCAAAGCCCTCGGTCCAGCTAACGTGATGGAGCTGGTCGACCAGCGACGCCGAAGTCTCCGGAGTAGGTTGATGAAGAGACGATGAAGCCCCCGGTCCAGCTAATGTGATGAAGCCCCGGTGTCAGCCGATGAGTCGAAGTAGGTCGGCGTGATGGACACCAGCTTGAAAAAGCAACAGTGCGGCCCTGCCGATGCAGGTCGTGACGTGGTCGATGTCGGCTTGATGAAGTGACCGTGCGGCGATGCAGGTGTGCCCGTTCCGTGTAATTCGTGGGGCGGCGATGTTGGTGATGATTTATCCTTCACGATGCCGGACTCTTGTTTGGCTTGCCTAGATGATGATCCGAAGAAGTTGAGCGCGGCTCAACAAAGTGACGACGTGTCTAGCGCAGGTCGGCAGCCGTGGAGCAATATTGCCGGACTGGTTTGACACTAGCATGATGTTGAAGATCATGTTCAAAAGATTTTAAGGTTACCGGGGTGTGTTCGGGAACAAAACACGATACCCCATACAAAACTTATTTCAAAAAGGATGTCCGAATCCCCATTCATAAAAAGACGAACTCGGGTCGGATTCGTTTTCGCGCAGAAAATAGATCCGAAAAGTGATGCACTAATTGGAAGGTTCCCGGAGTTTGGACGGTCGGATCGAGCTGAAATTTTGGGCGGTGATAGATATAGGAATTCCGCAGCCGATCAACGGCTAGATCTTCCAAAGGAGGTACGAGCTAGAAGCTAGACACCACGTCCTAAACTCGTCCAGATTCTCGTCCAGATTTGACAGGGCTCCGGTATATCGTAGATTATCGGAGATTCCTCCATCGGAACTCGACGAAATTTTCCAGGGTTGTTGTAGATTCAATTCCGCACTATTCCACTGAAGCAATAGTCGAACCGACGCTCGAGGAGGTGGTGACGGCGGACACAAGTTCGCTGTCCAGAAAAACAGCACGGTCGCCCAAGGGCAATGTTGACGTCGAGCCCCCGGGCTCCCTGGATGATTCCTCCATGATCTTGATAGAGATCGGAGCTGATGTTGACGAAGGCCCTCATCCAAACATGACGATCGAAGGTAGGGTGCAGTCCTTGGTCGAACCAAGGTGACCAGTCGAGCTGGTGACGAAGATGCCGAAGTCGCAGTTGATCTGCAGGCGAGCCATCGACCTTTGCCGAACACACAGCGGAGCTCTCAATGAAAGCACCAATGTCGGTGTCAAAACCGGCGGATCTCGGGTAGGGGGTCCCGAACTGTGCGTCTAGGCGGATGGTAACAGGAGACAAGGGACACGATGTTTTTACCCAGGTCCGGGCCCTCTCGATGGAGGTAAAACCCTACTCCTGCTTGATTAATATTGACGATATGGGCAGTACAAGAGTTGATCTACCACGAGATCAGAGAGGCTAAACCCTACAAGCTAGCCTATGGTATGATTGTTGTATATCTCTATCGACTAGCCTGGCCTCGGTTTATATAATGCACAAGAGGCCTAGGACAACAAGAGTCCTAGCCGAATACGCCGGTGGGGGAGGAGTCCTTGTCTTGATCGCCAAGTCTTGCGGAATCTTCCTTCTATGTGGCAGCTGTCCGTACTGGCCCATGAGTATACGGCCATGGGGGTCCTCGGCCCCCATTTTAACAGATCGGGAGATGACGTGGTGAGTACCCCCTAGTCCAGGACACCGTCAAGGTCAAAGTGGTGTTTTTAGAAAAAAGGCAGAAGGTGTTTGTTGTTGGTTTGGGCAAGAAGATGGACCCCTCCTGTCATGAGGCTTGACAGGGTCAAATGGCATGAGAAAAGAAGAGGATCCACCAAAATTGAGTTCATTTGGGCAAAGTTGCCAATGCAACTTTTGTAAACCCTAGAAATCAACGGGAATGAGTTTTCCAAGATCTAGTCATGAAAAAATATTCTCCTTGATGCACCACTTTGTGTAGGGTCATCATTTAGGGTTTAGAGCATTCCCACAAAGTTTGAGAGCAAAAGAAGAAAGTTGACAATGTAAGGTTGTTCAAATTTGATTCTGGATAGAGAGGGTTTTGAGGCACTTTGATCAAGATATTATTTTCTCCAACTTGTGTCGTTTGCTCTAGATGCAAAATTAGACCATTGGAGCATGTGCACCAAGTTTGAGAACATTTGGACATGTTTGGCAATGTAAAGTTGCTCAAACTTCAAAATGGATAGAAATTGTTTTGAGGGGATTTGGTGATGCTATCTTGTTCTCCAAGACATGAGGCTTGGAAAGATCATCCAATATGTCATATGTGACATTTTTGAATTTTCTTGGAATTTTTAGAGAATATTTCCTTTGCAAATATTTTAATAGCTTGAAATATCCAAAAAGGGTTTTTGAAAGGTTTGACCAATATTTTGAACATGACCATGTGTTTAAACTCTTATATATGGACAACATATGTCCACTGAGTTTCCCTAAATTTTCAAAAATATTTTTAAAGTATTAAAATAATTTTAACCTATTAAAGACCATTTCTAGCCTAAAGAAAATGCCTTTAAATAAAATAGCAGAATAACTTTTAAAATTATATTTTTGTGGTTTATGGGAGTCCTATACCTAATGGGAGTCAAACATACTCTTTGAAAGATTATTCATACCCCAAATCAAGTACTTGTAGTGCAAACCTCAATTCAGGGGTTTTTGGAAAACTAAGTTTAGAAAATACTTTTTGGCCAAATTATTTTTGTAAGAAAATTCTATACTATACTATACACATGGTATGATTATTGGGCAGAAGTTGTGGATCAAGGAAATGAAGTATAGAAGGTGGAGCTATGTTGACCTTTGTGAGCACTTGAAATCACACAAAAAGAAAATCCAATTCAAATAAGAGCCAAACAATGCAAAAGTTTTTCAACCCATATTTTATCATGATATATTAACTTAAGTGTTGTGGCATGAAAATCAGGGTTTGACACCAGCCCTCTCCACGGTGTCCTGTTCAACCACCCATCCACGGGCTACTGTTCATCCAGCCCTCCACCGGCTACTGTTCAACCATCCCTCCACCAGCTACTGTTCAACCTTCCCTCCACGGGGTCCTGTTCATCCAGCAAATCCATGGGGTCCTGTTCATCCACGCCCAACCGGCTCGATCGATTGGGGTCCTGTTCATCCAGCGGCAACACCACAGGGTCCTGTTCATCCAACCCCCCGCCAAGAACTATTCATCCAAACCCCCCAACAACAATCACTGTTCATCAAGTGATGGAGGCACCAGGTTCGATCGGCTTCAGTGAGCAGCAGTAGTGAACAAAGGATATGCTCGATCGGATTCAGTTAATAGCCATTGATAAATCGCTCGGGTTCAGTAACGCATAGCCTGCAGTGCGATCGCTCAGGTTTAGTAGGTGATCGCCTCGCTCGGGTTCAGCTAGAGCCCAACGCCTTGCACCCACGTGCGTACGTGGATGAGAGAAACGCGCAGTGCTCAACCCCCGATATTTTCCTCGCCCTTGCTTCTACCATGGTTTTTTCCATCATGGATGGCCCAAAGAATGTCATGCAGCTGCGTCTCCGGCCCGCCCAGGACGAAAAGCCCATTTTATGTCATGATTTTTTATCACAGAAGTAGGAGCCCACCACATCTATGATGATACCGGGTTTTGCCACAGTTATCGTCATAGAAGTGTTATAAGTATGACAGGAAAAAAATTCATTCGGCCCAAAATGTCACGGATTTGTCTTTTTTTGTAGTGTTGTGAAGGTGTAGCCACACAAGATCACCAACATTGAATATCATTGGTTGCTTGTTGACGTTGAACTTGGTCGCGAGTCATTGTACTTGGCACTCGAAGGTGTGCCTTGTATCTTCATGCATCTTCTTGAGGTAGTTCACTCGGGTACTCACGTCCATGTTCATGTGCTCTTGTAGTGGAAGAGGAAGAATGTCCAATGGGGACAATGGGTTGAAACCATAGATGACGTTGAAGGGGGAGTTGCCGGTAGTCGAATGCCTTGCGCAGTTGTAGGCATACTCGGCAATGGCTAGGCACTCCTCCCACTCCTCGATGTTCCTCTTGATCAACACGCATAGTAGAGTGGAGAGTGTTTGGTTCATCCCTTCTGTTTGGCCGTCGGTTTGTGGATGGTATGATGTGGATAATAGTAGCTTGATTCCGAGCTTGGTGCATAAGGTCTTCCAAAAGTAACTCAAGAACTTTACGTCGCGGTCTGAGACAATCGTCTTTGGCACTCCATGTAGTCACAAGATTTCTCTACAAAAAGATTTGCAACATGTGAAGCATCGTCTATCATGTTGCATGGAAAGAAATGTGCCATTTTAGAGAATCGGTCCACAACAACAAACACAGAACCTTTGCCATTTCTAGTCCTAGGAAAACCAAGCACAAAATCCATACTAATATCTTCCCATGGGTGATATGGAATTGGAAGGGGTGTATATAGACCATGAGATTGAGCTTTGGACTTAGCTTTGCGGCATGTCGAACATCGGTTGGTGAAGCATGAGACATCGCGGAACATCTTGGGCCAAAAATAGTTCTTAGAGAGCGTAGGGAATGTCTTGTCGCGTCCAAAGTGTCCCATTAGTCCTCCTCCATGAGATTCTTGCAAAAGTAACAAATGAAGAGAAGACTAGGGGATGCAAACTTTGTTAGCTCTCATAAGATAATCATCTTTAATGTAATAGCGTTCCCAATATGTATGCATAAAACATTTGGCATAAGGAATAGCAAAAGTAGGATCATGAGCATACAAGTCTTTTATGTTCTCAAAGCCAATGACATTCAATTCAAGGTTAGTAACAAGCATGCATTTGCGGGAAAGCGCATCCGCCACAACATTTTCCTTACCTTTGATGTACTTGATGACATAAGGAAATGACTCAATGAATTCACTCCATTTAGCATGACGCTTGTTCAACTTAGTTTGACCCTTAAGATACTTCAGCATTTCATGATCGGTATGAATGATAAATTGATGAGAGTGAGATAATGTTCCCATTCACGCAAAACTCGCACTAAATCGTGTAGCTCTTTGTCATAGTTGGGATAATTGAGTTGTGCTCCGGAAAGTTTCTCAATAAAGTATGCTATAGGGCGCTTCTCTTGCGTTAACACACCTCCTATGCCATTACCACTAGCATCGCAATGAACTTCAAAAGGTTTTTCAAAGTTGGGTAATGCAAGCACGGGAGGAGTAATAAAATTCTTAAGTTCATTAAATGTGGTGTCTTGGGATGGTCCACAAATAAAGGGTGCATTTTTCTTACTCAAAGCATGTAAAGGGGATGCAATGGTGCTAAAATCATTCACAAATCTATGATAGAAACTGGCTAAACCAAGAAAACTATGCACTTGTTGCAAGTTGGTTGGTTGGGGCCAAGTTTTAATAGCATTGATCTTAGATTCATCTACATGCACACCCTTAGAAGACACAACGAAAACCAAGAAAACAAGCTTATCAACACCAAAAAGGCATTTGTCCATATTAGCATAAAGGCGCTCTTTTCAAAGGGTTTGTAGAACGGTTCTAAGATGGGTGGCATGATCTTTGAGGGATTTGCTAAAGACAAGAATATCGTCAAAGTAGACCACAACAAATACACCAATATAGAGTCGAAGAACAAAATGCATGACTTTCATGAAAGTATTGGTGCTTCGGATAAACCCATTGGCATAACTAGCCATTCATATAGGCCAAATTTGGTCTTAAATGCGGTTTTCCATTCATCACCTTCTTGGATGCATATTTGATAGTAGCCACTCTTAAGATCAATCTTAGAGAAAATGCTGGCTCCGCTAAGCTCATCTAGCATATCATCTAGGCGTGGAATGGGGTAATGATAACACATGGTAATAGGATTGATAGGACGACAATTGGAACACATGAGAAATGCACCATCTTTCTTGGGAACAAGGATTAACGGTATGGCACAAGGACTCAAACTTTCTCGTGCATGGCCGTTGTTGATGAGTTGTTGTACTTGCCGTTGGATCTCCTTGGTTTCCTCGAGGTTGACATGGTAGGGAGCCTTGATAGGGAGAGGTGCTCCGGGGATGAGGTCGATTCGGTGTTTGATGCCTCGTAGTGGAGGTAGACCCGGAGGTAGCTCATCGCGGAATACGTCTTGGAATTCCTGCAAAAGAGAAGATAACACTAAAGGTAGATTGTGAGAGGTGTTAGTTTTTGGTGCTTCGTCCTTGCACAGGAGGACATAGTGCAAAACACTTGATGAGTTCTCACACACTTCTCTCATCTCACTTTTGGTGGCAAATAGGACTAAGTTCTTCTTGTCGCTCATCGTGGAGGCACTCAATTTTGGCTTGTGGCGCTCACTCTCTTTTTGGTGGTTCGCTCTCTCACTATTCTCTCCATGATGGGTGTCTTGCTTGTCGGCGATCACTTGGCTTGGAGAGATAGGTCGTAGAGCGTACTCCTTTCCTTTCATCTTGTAGCTATAGTGATTTGTACGCCCGTTATGGATGACGCCTCGGTCAAATTGCCATGGCCGTCCAAGAAGGAGGTGGCAAATGGACATTGGAACGACATCACACTCCAAAGTGTCTTCATAAGCTCCGATCTTGAAGGAAACTTGCACTGTATGCTCAAATTGGATGGTGCTGCAGTCGCTTAGCCATTGAACCTTGTATGAGTGTGGGTGCTTCGCCTTGACCAATTGGAGCTTGGAGCGTAATTCTTCACTTGCTAAGTTATGGCAACTCCCTACATCGATGATGACCTTGACAGACCTTCCATTGATGCCGGCCATGGTGTGGAAGATATGACATCTTTGGTCCTCGTCTTGTTGATGTTGAAGTGTCAAGACCTTGGAGACAACGAGAGCGGGGCTCAAATCTTCGTCACAAAAGACTTGATCATCTTCATGTTCGTTCACTTGTCGGTGCATGGCCACTTGCTCAAGGGATTCCATTTCCTCTTCACTCATGGAGTCATAGGTTCCGTCGTCTTTGAGGATCATGGTGTGCTTGTTGGTACACTCGAAGGACTGGTAGCCTCGGCCGCCACAAGTGAAGCATTTGATGGAACTTGTCTTGATGGTTTCATCAGTTGGGGTTGTAGATGATGAAGCTCTCATCTTGAAGTTGCTCGTAGTAGGAGGACGACTTGAGGTTGTCGAAGTTTTCTTGTAACTTGACTTGTCGTCGTTGCTTGTAGAAGGCTTGGTTGAGGTATAAGGTGTTGGTGTCGTTGAAGCTTGGTTGTTGGAGAAGCCGTAGCTCTTGGAAGAGTACTTGGCGTACTTGAAGTCATCTTGCACATGACGCTCCGCCTTGGTAGCTTGATGCACTAGCTCGATGAGCTTGGAGTAAGGTTGGAAGTCGGCGATCTTCTTGATAGGATGATTGAGTCCATTCAAGAAACGTGCCATAGTTTGCTCATCATCTTCCATGACATTGGCTCCTATCATGGCAATCTCCATTTCTTTGTAGTACTCTTCAACGCTCTTTGTTCTTTTCTTGAGTAGTTGGAGTTTCTTGAAGAGGTCATGATTGTAGTAGGTAGGAACGAAACATGCTCTCATGGCATATTTCATTTGCGCCCAAGTAGTGATGCGTGGTTCACCTCTTGCCTCATGGTGCTCAATGACTTGTTCCCACCATATGAGGACGTAGTCCTGGAACTCAAGGGATGCCATAGAGATCTTCTTCTCTTCCTCATAGTGTGCAAGCGAAATCTTGTCGGCCTTCAACGCCCATGATAGGTACTCTTCGGGATCATAGCTTCCGGTGAACTTGGGCATGGTGAACTTGAGCTTGTCGTAGCCCTGCTCTTCATTGTGTTGGGGTCGGGGGTGATGACGTCCTTCTCGTGGAGGATTTTCAACCTCATGTTGCTCTTGTCGTGGAGGATTTCCATTGTCTTCATGATCTTGGTGAACTTGAGGTTCTTGTCGAGCTTGTGGAGGAGCTTGTCGAGCTTGTGGAGGAGCTTGAGGAACTTGATGATGCACACGTGATTGATAAATCCTCTCTTGAACTTCATCGCAAAGTGCTTCTTCTTGTTCGCGCCTATGGCGGTTGTGTTCGGCAACGGCGCGACTTGTGTCATGGAGTGCATGTTGTGCCTCAAGTGCTTGAGCTTCTCGTTGTTGTTGTTCTTGACATTGTGCCTCGACATCTTGTTCGTCTTGGTGTTCTCACGCTCGTTCTTCCTCTTGTTGGCATAGGTGTTGCCTTTCTTGTGCTTGCGCAAGAGTAGCTTGGTTTTCACGATGCCGATGTGCTTGCTCATCGAATTGCTCTTGTGTAGGATTGCCGTGTAGAGGATTGCGGTTTGCTTGACAGTCTTGGCGTGCGTCTCGTCGATGAGTGTTTGATGTCGGAGTACTTGAGCCGGAGATGGTATCGTCGGAGTGTAGACTCGAGCGGCTCCATCTTGAGTAGGACGAAGTGGTAGAAGAGCGGTTGATCAATAACGCACGAATCTCGACCATTCTTGCATTTCTCTCTTGTTTTTGTTTGTCGAGCTTGTTGTCAAAGTAGTCTCTCGTACGTTGTTCAAAAAGTCACAAGTCGCTGGCAAGATGGTCGATGTGGTCACTCGTTGCTTGTTGTTCTTGATCCAAAGCTCGTTGTGCACCGAAGAGGTGTCTTTTAGTGACGTAGTTGTTCATGTCGTCGTCTTGATCGATGAAGAGTGAGTTGGTAGAATAACTTGGCCTATCCATCATTCCAAGCAAATATGTGAGTGGGAGAAAGAGAAGAACTTATGCCAAATGTACCTTGACCAATGTTGAAGGTGGATCAATGATCACTCAAATGTGTAATAAGGAAATAGCACAATTGGTACTAATTCTTGTCGGTTTCTCGCAGCTACACAAATAAAAGCTTATGGTGGAGCTCGGTTAGCAACAAGTAGACCAATAGCAAGATATGGTACACGGAAACACACACGCAAATTGATAAATGGGGTCGTGCAACCAAGGAATGAGCTAAAATGTTCTTGTTTGCATCATTTCAACTTGCCTTGATGTGTTGTTCTTGTTTGCATCATCTGTTGCCATGAGTAGCTTCATGTAGCCTTGTCATGCATCATGCTTGTTCGTGCATCATGCCATGTTCATGTGTGGTGTGTTTACTATGTTGTGTGCTTCTTCTCGATAGTTCCCGTTTCGTTGCGTTCGTGAGGATTCGTTCGTCTACGCTTGGTTTGGCTTCATCCGTTCTTCTTCTTCATGGAATCATTCTTCTTCCTAGCGGGATTTCAGGCAAGATGACCGCTACCCTGGATCTCACTACTATCATTGCTATGCTAGTTGCTTCGTTCTATCGCTTTGCTGTGCTACCTGTCACCTGTTTATCAAGCCTCCCATATTGCCATGAACCTCTAACCTTTGACACCTTTCCTATGCAAACCGTTGCTTGGCTATGTTACCGCTTTGCTCAGCCCTCTTATAGCATTGCTAGTTGCAGGTGAAGTTGAAGATTGCTCCATGGTGGACAGGATTTTCTTTGGGATATCACAATATCTCTTATATTATTAATGCATCTATATACTTGGTAAAGGATGGAAGGCTCGGCCTTATGCCTGGTGTTTTGTTCCACTCTTGCCGCCCTAGTTTCCGTCATACCAGTGTTATGTTCCCGGATTTTGCGTTCCTTACGTGGTCGGGTGATTTATGGGACCCCCTTGACAGTTCGCTTTGAATAAAACTCCTCCAGCAAGGCCCAACCTTGGTTTTACCATTTGCCTCACCTACCCCTTTTTCCCTTGGGAGTTGCGCATCCCGAGGGTCATCTTTATTTTAGCCCCCCGGGACAGTGCTTGTCTAAGTGTTGGTCCGAACTAGAGCCCTTTGCAGCGCCCCCTCAGGGAAACTTGAGGTATGATTTTAGTTGTACGGATTGCTCATCCGGTGTTGCCCTGAGAATGAGATATGTGCAGCTCCTATCGGGATTGTCGGCGCATCGGGCGGTCTTGCTGGTCTTGTTTTACCATTGTCGAAATGTCTTGTAAACCGGGATTCCGAGTCTGATCGGGTCTTCCTGGGAGAAGGTATATCCTTCGTTGATCGCGAGAGCTTATCATGGGATAAGTTGGGACACCCCTGTAGGGTATAATCTTTCGAAAGCTATGCCTGCGGTTATAGGCAGATGGGAATTTGTTAATGTCTGGTTGTAGATAACTTGACACCAGATCCGAATTAAAACGCATCAACCGTGTGTGTAGCCGTGATGGTCTCTTTTCGGCGGAGTCCGGGAAGGGAACACGGTTTCTGGGTTATGTTTGACGTAAGTAGGAGTTCAGGATCACTTCTTGATCATTGCTAGTTTCACGACCGTTCTGCTTGCTCTCTTCTCGCTCTTATTTGCGCATGTTAGCCACCATATATGCTTAGTCGTTGCTGCAGCCTCACCACTTTACCCCTTCCTTTCCCTTTAAGCTTTGCTAGTCTTGATACCCATGGTAATGGGATTGCTGAGTCCTCGTGGCTCACAGATTACTACAACAACAGTTGCAGGTACAGGTATGCGATGATCATGACGCGAGAGCGATGTTTGCTTGTTTGGGAGTTCTTCTTCTGCTTCTTCGATCAGGGGATAGGTTCCAGGTCGGCAGCCTGGGCTAGCAGGGTGGATGTCGTTGGAGTTTCTGTTTGTGTTTCATCCGTAGCAAGATGACACTCTTATGTATTGTGATGTTGTAATCGTGTGGCATTGTATGCCTCATGTATGTATCCCCATCTATTATGTAATGTTGATGTAATGATATCCACCTTGCAAAAGCGTTTCAATATGCGGGTCTATCCTTGGTGGGACCTTCGAGTTCCTTTTGGATAGGGTCGCATATTGGGCGTGACAAGTTGGTATCAGAGCCTCGACCGACCTTAGGAGCCCCCTTGATTGATCGTGTAGTTTGGCCGTTGTTGAGTCTAGAAGAAAACTGATTTCAGAGTCTAGTTATATCGGCGATTAGAAATTCTTTTTACTCCTCAGCCCCTTCATCGTTCTGGTCAGGAATCTTGACGTAGGTGTTTTAAATTACTTCTCTTCCCTTTCAAATTTTCTTTAGGATCACGCAGTTGGTTTTCCGATCGTTGGTTCCTCAGCTCTTTGCATCCGGTGCATTTCTCGTCAAGTTGACTCGAGCCTCTTCATCTTTGAGTTCAATCCTCAGTTGTTTTCTTTCCCACCCGCCCACCCTTCTTCTTCTCAGAACCGGAGTCCGTAAACGAGTATGCATCCTACTCATGTGAAGCCTTTTCATTATTTCAACCTGTTTCTTCTCTTCAAGTTATTCGTCGGTTTCCCCTTCCAAGTTGCCTTTGTTTTCCCGCCCTCCCACCCTTTTCTTCCCGGAGTTGAGTTTGAGTCTCTTTCGAGCATCAATTTCATTCATGCGAAGCCTCTTCAGTCTTTCATCATTTGTTTCAACCGGTGAATTCTCGTTTTGTTTGTCATTCTTCATCCCTTTCTTTTTCCGGTGGACTCAATTCAAGTTTTTCGGGTTAATCATATTCCTTTCCTTCGAAGTGTTCTCCCTGCTCGTTTGCCTCTCGCCATTTTATCCTTCCGGAGTGTTCAAGACATCTCAGGAGATTCGTCTGTGTTCCGATTGATTCGAAGTTGTCACCTCATTCAAATATTTCAATCGTTCTGGTGCATCATTTATCTGTTCAACAATCCTTTCCAACGATGTTTTCTTTTAGTGGGCCCTAACCCACAGGTCTTTTCCCAGGATCTTACCCGACTCTTCTAATTCCTCGGAGTTATTCTCAATTCTTTTCAAGTGTGACGTAAGAATGGATTACATCAGTCACATGCCTTCTTCGAGATCGATTTAAATCATTTCATTGTTGGCTCAACCTCTTTGCTTGTCATCATACCGGAGTATCTCAGTAATTTTGGTGGTGTTTCTCATCGTCTTTCTCAGTTTTGAAGACCGAAGAAGAGTTTTTCCTCTAAACCTTGTCCGTCCTCCCGAAGATTCGTGGTTCTAGCTTCTTATTATCCTCTCAAATTATTCCAATCGTCGGATATTCTTTTCTTACCCATTCGGAGTATGTCAGGAGTTGTTGTTTTTTTCTTTTTTTCCATTTCTTTTCACCGGAGGCCTTTATTCTAGAAGAATTCTTCGTTCTCACATTTCAGCTACCGTTATCCATTTATCCCGGTGCTTCGTTCGAGTGTTCTTTAATCAGCTCATGATCTCTTTGTCCTTTTGCATCTAAATCCCCTCAGGCATATTTGATCGTCTAATTCTTCCCGGTGATTCATTCTCTTTCATCAGTCATTTCCAAATTCTTACGGTGGTTCGTTCAAGATTTATTTCCGTACCTTTCACATATATCCATTCGTTCTTTCAATCCTACCGGTGGTTCATGAAGACTCTCTCAAGTTTTGTGTCATATTTCCCTAATCCTTTTCAAGAAGAATAAGTAGTATGCAAAATCCATCGCTTCTCATCAATTTAATTTGATGAAGGATAAGCATACAATAAATCTTATTCTTATTTCATCCAAGCGAGTAATCCCTTCCTTCAGAATTTGTTATTGAGGAATAAATTCTGGTTTCAAGTGTTTTCATCTTTTCTTTTCCAGAGTTCAAATTTCCTCGGCCATCTCGTCGGAACCTCCACCTAAATCATCGCAAGGCTCATCTTATTCTTTCATCCTTCATTCTATCTCATCATCCTTTTGTTACCGGAGTTCTTCATGGTGGTTCTTCATGATTTAATTCATTCTTCAAGTGTTTATCAAGATTCTTGTCGGTGGAGTTCAAGTATCTTTTCTTCTCGCGTCTCGAAGTGTAATTAATTCTTCCTTTTCTTCTCAAGTGGAGTTTTGCATTTCTTCGTTCTTCTAAGCTATCAAATCATTTCCGTTCGTGGCCGGTTATCACCTTATGATCTTGAGATGTAACCTATATGTCCACAACAAGCTTATTCTTTCGTTGTTGATTTTCTCAACAACTCCGTTCAATCCTTCCTTCTAAGTTCTTTTCATTCAATTCTTCCAGAGGCATTGTTCTTCTCATCAAGTGCCATCCCATTTTGTGAAGTTCATGTTCTATTCTTTCCTTGTTCAGTCAGAGTGCTGCCTAAATCCTTTCAGTCTTATTCGTTTCTTATCTCGTTTTAACCGGAGTGGTTTCATAGTCTATCTGATTCCGTGAGCTTTCGATTCTTGTCATTCTTGTCGTTCCTCTCTTCTTCTCGAGTGCTCTCGATTCCTTGCTTCTTCTCTTGAGTTCTTGTTTCACCTCATCCCTTTCCCTTCCGTCTCGGTCCTAAGATCTCGGGACGAGATCTCTTGTTAGTGGAGGAGTGTTGTAACGCCCCGGTTTCGATGCGCCAGGTGTCAGCTAGTTATTCGCCTCCGTTGCCATGTCATTTGCTTGTGTGTTGCATTTTATCATGTCATCATCTTCACTTCATCCGCATGTTTTTTCAAAACTTGCATCCGTTCGGGTTCTCCCGGTTCTCTCCGTTGTCCGTTCGGAGTCCGGACCATTCGTGCGCGCCTGTCGCCCCCTCTCAGACCTTGTTTCATGTGCGGGTGTTAAACTTTCTCGGAATGGTCCGAGGCTTGTCAAGTGGCCTTGGTATACCACCGGTAGACCGCCTGTCAAGTTTCGTGCCATTTGGAGGTCGTTTGGTACTCCAACGGTTAACCGGGTAACCGTAAAGCCCCTCTCTGTTTGCAGCCCAACACCCTTCCAAAGTGGCCCAAAACCCATCTAACTCCCCTCCATGCTCTCGGTCGTTCGATCACGATCGCGTGGCCGAAAACCGATCCTCATTTGGACTCTCCTAGCTCCCAGAATCTATATATTAGTCCTCCCTCCGAAATTCACGGATAAACCCTAGCTTCTTCCTCCCTCCGCAGCGCCGAACGTGTCCGTCCCGAGCTGGACATGTCCGCCGCCGCTCCCCGCGCCTATCCGGAACCGCCACGTGGCGCTCCACCGCCGTCCGCCGCCGCGGCCCGCCAGGCCCATCGCAGGCCTGGGCGAGCCCGCGCGCAGCCCGAGCGCGCCTGCCCCACCGCCGGCCACCAGCGCCGCTGCCGGAGTGCGCTCCGCCGTCCGGCCAGCCGCCCCGCCGCAATCCTCCTCTGCCCCGCCGCTGCGCTGTCACCGTCCTCCGCCGCCTCCGCCGGCGACCGCCGCCACCCGGCTGCGCCTCCAGGGCCACGCCTGCCCTCCGTCGCGCCGGCCGTCTCCCGCCGCCAACCGCACCGGCCGCCGCCGCCGCCCGGCCGCGCCGGTGCGCCGCCGCCTCGCCTCCGCGCCCTCCGGCCTCCTCCGGGCATGCCACCTGCCTCCAGCCCCGCCGCCTCCGTCCCCGACTCTGGCGAGCCCAGCCCACCTCGGTTCGTGCGCCGCCCCGATCTACATCTGGATCCACGAGGTTGACCCCGAAATTTTGCTAAGTCCCTAATATTTTGTCATTTTCATGCCATGTTCGACCTCCCATATCTCTGCATCCGTAGCTCCGTTTCATGCGTGTTATATGTCAAATTGTTCGTCTCAACGAGTACATCATTTCATTCCATTGCATCATATTCATTAGAGCTCATCTTGATGCCTGAATCATCGTTGCAAGAGTGCTTCATGATGTTTTCTGCTGTCTGTTAACAGAACATGCTCTTTTGTCATTTTTGCCATGATTGATGTGTGCATCCTATGAGGTTGATGTCTACATGTGTTTTGAACTATGCCATGTCTTCTTTACAGAGGTGTTTACCATGTATTTTTGTGATCAATGTGGTGACTAGCACAAGCATGCAAACTAGGCATCGTGATGTTGCTGATTTTAGTCCCTGTTCTGCTGTTATTTTGATGCCATGTAAACATGATGCTACAGAGAGATCCATGCATATTTTGAGATACTTCAGTAAGGGTGTTATGAACATATGGTTATTGTCTATCCATTCATGCCCTTGGTTGCAATTATGGAGTAGTCTAGCATGTCATTTTCGTGCTCTACTTTTGCTTCAAAATGTTTCCTGGCAGATTGTTTACATGTTATTCAATTTTGCCAAGGTTGCTATAGTTGATCCTTGCATGCTATGAACTTGTTCTTGACTTGGTTTGTTTCACAAACATGTCTTATTGATGATGCTATGCTTATCTTGTCATGCAATGACTTGTGGTGAGTGAATCGAGCTTGTTAAGTAGGGTACTCGCTGTTGCTGTTTTGCTAGGCTGAATCTGTTATTTCGTGATACTATATAAACATGTTGCTACTAGTCATTATATGCATAATCTGGAGATGTCCACTAAATATGTTTTGTTCTACATGTCATGCTCTATCCATTCATTCCCTGGTTTCAATTATAGCCTGCTGTAGCTTGTTCATATCTTACTCCAAAGTTGCTTGATAATGTTATTGTCAGCCTGTTAACATTAAGTTCAGTTGTTGCCATGTGTTTTCCTAGTGATCCATGTACTCTATGAACTTGCTCTTGCCATGCTTAGCTTCAAAAACATGCCTTCTTACTGTTGCTTGTCTTGCCATGCCATGTTATGCTCTGTAGTGAGTTGCACAAGCTCACCAACATGCCTTCATAATTCTGTTTCTGCCATGTATGAATCTGTAATATAACTTGCTATGTTTACGTGGGTGCCATCATATTTTCTGATCTTTTTTGGCTCATGGCCAGTAAGGGACTTTTGTTCTATGCAATTAGTAGATTCATGCCATGCCTTTGTTTGACATGATAAGTTCCTGTAACATGTTGTTTGATAGGTCTAAACATTGCAACCTGATGTTATTTTCTGCAAAGTCTGAACTGTTATTATTTACAATCTTTCCATGTGTGTTTGAGCATGTTCTAGTGATTTCTAGAGTTAGCTCAGTGTTCATGTTTTGTTATGCTTTACCTGTACATCATGCCCATGCCTTTTGTTTTCTTGTTGAGGTCCTGTAGCATGTTGTTTTGGTGCTTGCAATATGCCTAGTTGTTTTGGACAGATTGTTGCTATAACTTGTATAGTGTGTGTGCGTTGAACCGTTGCTCCGTTTTGAGTGTGTTCTATATGAAACTTGCTTAGATTTGCATGTAGTTTCATATTATCATGTTGCATCCATGTTTTGAGGTGTTTGCTTGATGTTTGTATGCATTTTGCATCAATGCCATGTTTAACTTGTTTTGCTCATATCTTCTAGGCCGTAGCTCCGAACTAAATGAACCTTATATGTAACTTGACTAGAATTTCGTGTAGATCCTCTTGGTGCATCTTAACCTGCTGTTTAACAACTTGAACATAAGGTTTATTCAGATCTGGATCAATTTCGAAATATGCATATGAGGACTTACCGGAATTGTTATATGTTGTTCCTGGCCTCATTTAAACTTGCCTTGATGTGTTGTTCTTGTTTGCATCATCTCATGCCATGAGTAGCTTCATGTAGCCTTGTCATGCATCATGCTTGTTCGTGCATCATGCCTTGTTCATGTGTATTGTGTTTACTATGTTGTGTGCTTCTTCTCGATAGTTCCCGTTTCGTTGCGTTCGTGAGGATTCGTTCGTCTACGCTTGGTTCGGCTTCATCCGTTCTTCTTCTTCATGGAATCGTTCTTATTCCTAGCGGGATTTCAGGCAAGATGACCGCTACCCTGGATCTCACTACTATCATTGCTATGCTAGTTGCTTCGTTCTATCGCTTTGCTGTGCTACCTGTCACCTGTTTATCAAGCCTCCCATATTGCCATGAACCTCTAACCTTTGACACCTTTCCTATGCAAACCGTTGCTTGGCTATGTTACCGCTTTGCTCAACCCTCTTATAGCGTTGCTAGTTGCAGGTGAAGTTGAAGATTGCTCCATGGTGGACAGGATTTCGTTTGGGATATCACAATATCTCTTATATGATTAATGCATCTATATACTTGGTAAAGGGTGGAAGACTCGACCTTATGCCATAGTTTCCGTCATACCGGTGTTATGTTCCCGGATTTTGCGTTCCTTACGCGGTCGGGTGATTTATGGGACCCCCTTGACAGTTCGCTTTGAATAAAACTCCTCCAGCAATGCCCAACCTTGGTTTTACCATTTGCCTCACCTACCCCTTTTTCCCTTGGGAGTCGCGCATCCCGAGGGTCATCTTTATTTTAGCCCCCCCGGGCCAGTGCTTGTCTAAGTGTTGGTCCGAACTAGAGCCCTTTACAGCGCCCCCTCAGGGAAACTTGTGGTCTGGTTTTAGTTGTACGGATTGCTCATCCGGTGTTGCCCTGAGAACGAGATATGTGCAGCTCCTATCAGGATTGTCAGCGCATCGGGCGGTCTTGCTGGTCTTGTTTTACCCATTGTCGAAATGTCTTGTAAACCGGGATTCCGAGTCTGATCGGGTCTTCCTGGGAGAAGGTATATCCTTCGTTGATCGCGAGAGCTTATCATGGGATAAGTTGGGACACCCCTGCAGGGTATAATCTTTCGAAAGCCGTGCCTATGGTTATAGGCAGATGGGAATTTGTTAATGTCCGGTTGTAGATAACTTGACACCAGATCCGAATTAAAATGCATCAACCGTGTGTGTAGCCGTGATGGTCTCTTTTCGGCGGAGTCCGGGAAGGGAACACGGTTTCTGGGTTATGTTTGACGTAAGTAGGAGTTCAGGATCACTTCTTGATCATTGCTAGTTTCACAACCGTTCCGCTTGCTCTCTTCTCGCTCTTATTTGCGTATGTTAGCCACCATATATGCTTAGTCGCTGCTGCAGCCTCACCACTTTACCCCTTCCTTTCCCTTTAAGCTTTGCTAGTCTTGATACCCATGGTAATGGGATTGCTGAGTCCTCGTGGCTCATAGATTACTACAACAATAGTTGCAGGTACAGGTTATGCAATGATCATGACGCGAGAGCGATGTTTGCTTGTTTGGGAGTTCTTCTTCTGCTTCTTCGATCCGGGGATAGGTTCCAGGTTGGCAGCCTGGGCTAGCAGGGTGGATGTCATTGGAGTTTCTGCTTGTGTTTCATCCGTAGCCGGATGACGCTCTTATGTATTGTGATGTTGTAATCGTGTGGCATTGTATGCCTCTTGTATGTATCCCCATCTATTATGTAATGTTGATGTAATGATATCCACCTTGCAAAAGCGTTTCAATATGCGGGTCTATCCTTGGTGGGACCTTCGAGTTTCTTTTGGATAGGGTCGCATATTGGGCGTGACAATCTACCACGACATCGGAGTGGCTAAACCCTAGAATCTACCCTATGGTATGATTGTTGTTTGTCCTACGGACTAAAACTCTCTGGTTTATATAGACACCGAAGAGGGCTAGGGTTACACAGAGTCGGTTACAGTGGGCTATCGTATCGCCAAGCTTTCCTTCCACGCCAAGGAAAGTCCCATCCGGACACGGGACGGAGTCTTCAATCTTGTATCTTCGTAGTCTAGGAGTCCGACCGAAGGTCATAGTCCGGCCATCCGGACACCCCCTAATCCAGGACTCCCTCAATAGCTTTCTCAGCTTCATAAAGAGCAATGATATCTCTATACATAGTTGTCCTAGATGGTATAGTGAACCTTGGGCAAGCTTTAGCCATGAACAACCTAAAACCTTCTTTCTCTGTGAATATGAATGGAAGCTCATCTATCACTATCATGCGAGCAAATGCTTCTCTAACTTCTTTCTCAATGTATTGCCAAGGAACCACCTAATTACCATCTTTGCTAACTTGGTAGGTAAGCTCGGACTGAGTGCTACATATGTTGCCAGGATTCTTTTTGCAAATCTTCAAATGGTTGACTAAATAAGCAGTACCTGCTGATGCGGATTTGCAACCCAATACAGCATCACAGTAGTTGCAATTAGCATGATCATGATCATCTTTTTGAACTGTGAAGTGCATCCATGCCTTTGACCTCTTCCGACTTTTCCTCCCCACACTGCCAGGGGTAACATCAGGATCTATTGAGAGAGGTTGATCAGCAGCAGAACCAGCGCCAAGGTTAACTCTAACACTCTCAGACACCTGAAAAAACAAGTCAGGTAGTTTTCATTCAGTATTAGTGACCATCAGCAGAACCAATACTAAAAAACTTGCTGGAAAACTAAATAGGAAACCAGAAGCCCAGAAGAACCTGCGGTCGGGAAGATGCTACTTCAAGTCATCACATCTACGTGTGTGTTTGCTACTGATCAACTATTCTACCAGAGCGAATCAAGATGAAAAAACAAAGTGCCTTACCATCCGGCATCGGCGGATAGTGTCTTGCTCCATGGAGGCGTGTGCCGGTGCACGCGATGGAGGTCGGAGGTCAGCGATGTGGAGGACGGAGGGCAGAAGTCGGTGATGCCAGTGCGTGCGATGGATGACGGAGGGCGGAGGATAGCGATGTTGATGCGCGCGACGGATGACGGAGGGCGGAGGATGGCAATCCCGATGTGCACGACGGAGGACGGAGGACAGAGGGGAGCGGACGGATGCGCTGGACGGCCGGAGTGTGACCTAACTAGGGCGCCGCTGCAATCCCACTCTCTGTTGCTCTACGTGTGCGTGCGGGTCTGAGTGTGAATTGATAGGGTTGAAGCAAGCAGGGGAAAGCTCATGTGTGCATGAGGTTAGGCTGGGGTGCTGCCGCGCTGGGCCGCTCGGGTGCTGCTGCAAGCGATGGGCCTGTGACTCTGTGAAAGCTACTAGGCCTTTCGGTTTTGTTCAGCTTAACCGATTTTTTCGCTTTTAAAATGAAAAAACCGAATTCAATATGGTTTCTTATTTTGCAAACTGAAACCATAACCATAACCTGAAAAAACCAGAAATTTGGTTCGGTTTGGTTTTTGGTTTTCGGTTCGGTTTTGCATAGGGTGACCCCTGCCCCTATGTTACCTTCGATCCTCAAATGCACAGTTCGGGACCCCCTACCCGAGATCCGCCGGTTTTGACACCAACATTGGTGCTTTCATTGAGAGTTCCTCTGTGCCGTCGACAGAAGGATTGATGGCTCACCTTGTCCTCAAGGACAACATCACTTCCGGGGAGGCCCTAGCTTTAGGGCAAACCCTCCGGCTAGGCATCTTCATCATGGGCGCTCGCCCGGCCATTAAGCCAGAAGCATCCCAACTCATCGCCAAAAATCACCTCCGCATCGGCCCTCAACACTCCGACAAGATGGACCCGGCAGAGGTACCGGCCTTAAACAAACTGCTGGATCGCGTCACCGCATTGGGAGTCGCAACCGACTATGATCGGATTGGGCTTAAACCTGATCAAAGAGAGATTAGATCTCCGCCGATCACCCATCATGTGGCGATCATTGAGGAGCAAGCCGACAATGACTCTTCTCCCACGTTGAGAACTAAGTATGTTCGGGTTTCCGAACTCGGGGAACCGGACTCCCCTCTTCTGGAGGACACTTCCTGTCTTCCGAACACTGAACCAGGCACTGAGCCTAAAAACATACCGGATGCTCCGGGGCCCAGTCCTGCAACCCCGGAAATTCTTTAGAATCCGGATTTCTCAATGGGTCAGGGCTCGGATTCGATCCCGCCCACCCACAGCAAGCAATACTCCCCAATCAAGTTCGGTCCTCCGGACATATGCAACTTAATTTATGTGCGGCAGCAACCCCAGGAAATAGTCCACCACTTTTGGGCTAGATTCCTACTTGTTAAACACAAGATTAAGGATTGCTGTGACGACGATGCGATTTCAATATTTCGCAACAATTGCACGGATGAGGGAATCATGAACTCCCTCAACCATCATCGCGTACTGCACTTTGCCGATTTGGCACACATAGTATAGAAGTATTGCGCAATGGAAAGCGCCTAGCAAACCCAGACAGCCCGCTGGGAACCATAGGCCCTTAGGCCATCCACAGGACGGGCAAAGAGGACGCACCCCCATGGAGCATCTAATCATCATCCCATGGACAAGAAAATTAAACCCTTTACGGGGCATAAAACTGTCCTCGAGGAACGGCTCGACAAACCCTGCAAAATTCACGTGACACCGGACACCGAATCAACGCATAGCCTTCGAGCATGTTGGATACTCCGGCAGGTGGCCAAAAGCGGTGAGGATCTCCTCACTAACAACACTACAGAGAACTATTCTTCAAAGGACAATGATCTCAAAGTATTCACGGTCTTCGAGACCTTTCTGTCGAATACTCGGCGCAAGAGAACGCTCCGCGACCTCGCCGAAGTATACCACGTGGCAGCAGAAACCCTTGGAACGACACGGCTATCACTTTTAACACCAATGATGAACCAAGAGCCTGCTCTGTCCGGGCACCAGCCGCTTTGGTCCTAAACCCAATCGTAGACGGCTTCCGCCTCACTAAAGTGCTCATGGACGACGACAGCGGACTGAACCTCATTTATGAGGACATGCTCAATAAAATGCAAATGGACAGGTGTCGCATTGGGCAAAGTAACACAACCTTTCACGGTATTATCCCCAGCCGATAAGCCAGATGCTCGGGAAAAATCAAACTCAATGTGGTATTCGGCACACCGGAGAATTATAGGTCCAAAGAGCTACTCTTCCATCTGGCACCATTCAACTGCGGGTATCATGCTCTGCTGGGGCAAGACGCATTCACGCGATTCCAAGCCATAAACCATTATGGGTATATGAAGCTCAAAATGCCCGGGCCCAATGGAATCATCACCCTAGCCAGAAATCCGGACATTGCCCTCCGAGCCGAAAAGAAAACTGCATCTCTGGCCCTTGAGGCATTATCCGAGGCCCTCGCGGTCGAGGAATTGACCACTCTACGTTCCACGGTAGACAGGGACGATGTAATCCTCGATAAGAGACCAAAGTCTACCTCCTTCAAACCGGCTGACGAGATAGTTAAATTTGAAGTCCACCCGATGGACCCCAATAAAACATGTTCCATTAAGGCTCAGTTGGATCCGACGGTGGACGCCGCACTACGCGCATTCTTGCATGAGAACTAGGACGTCTTTGCCTGGCAACCTTCCGATATGCTAGGTATCCCACGAAGACTGGCCGAACATAGTCTCAATATATTGAAAGGATACAAACCAGTGAAACAAACTCTTCGTCGATTCTCCGAACCCAAACGACAAGCCATGGGGGAGGAGCTAGCCAAGTTACTCGAAACCGGGTTCATCAGAGAGATCAAACATCCGGACTGGCTAGCAAGCCTGGCCGTGGTACCTAAGAAGGACAAATCCTGGCACCTATGTGTCGATTTCAAAGACCTTAACAAGGCTTGCCCCAAGGACCCCTTCACACTACCCCGAATCGACCAAATTATTGACGCAATCGCAGGGCACGATTCCTTGTGCATCCTCGAGCATATTCCGGATATCATCAAATTAAGATGAAATAATCCAATCAGGCTGCAATGACATTCATCACTCCGTACGGGCCCTTCTGCTTCAATAATATGCCTTTCGGGCTCAAGAACGCCAGCACAACTTACCAACGCATGATTCAAACATGCTTGGAAAAACAGATCGGCAAAACTATGGAGGCATATGTAGATGACGTAGTCATCAAAACCAAACATGTTGAATCATTGGTGGATGACTTACACCTCACATTCGACAACCTCTGAGAATATGACATAAGGCTCAATCCGGAAAAATGCGTTTTCGGTGTACCAACCGAAAATCTGCTCAGGTTCATCGTCTCCAATAGAGGAATCAAGAAGGTCCAAAAATTAGCTGGGTGCATGGCCGCTTTAAGCCGTTTTATCTCTTGATTAGGGGAAAAGGCGTTGCCATTATATCGTCTGCTACGCTGCACTAACAACTTCGTGTGGACGGACGCTACCACAGCCGGACTGGAGGAAATAAAGGCTTTGTTAGCAAGCAACCCAATCCTGGCCGCACCAAATGTCGGTGAACCAATGCTGCTCTACATATCTACAACTCACCAAGTAGTGAGTGCGGTGCTCGTCGTCGAGCGTAATGAAGAGGGACACAAATTCCCAATTCAAAAATCGGTATATTACGTATCAACGGTCCTTACACCATGTAAATCCCGATACCCGCATTATCAAAAGATAGCATATGTGGTCTTCATGGCATCCTGCAAGCTGCGGCACTACTTTCAAGAGTGCTCCATCACGATCGCTTCCCAAGTACCACTTAACGATATATAAACAATCAGGACGCCACTGGCCGGATTGCCAAATGTGCCATTGACCTCTTACCATTTGAAATAATTTACAAGCCACGCCGAGCTATTAAATCTCAGGTGTTGGCCGACTTCCTCGCCGAATGGACAGAGACCTAAATCCCTAAAGAATACGACACATATTCCAACTGGGTGATGCACTTCGACGGCTCTAAGATGTTAGCTGGATTAGGGGCTGGTGTAGTTTTGACATCCCCCACAGGTCTTATCATAATGTCATACTCAAAATTTCAGCTCAGTTTGAAGGGTTAGAGTTTCATCACGTGGCTCGAGAGAGTAATCAAGCGGCGGACATACTTGCCCGCATGGGCGCTAAACGCGACCCCATCCCACCTAAGACCTTTGTAGAAAGGCTCTTAAAGACATCCGTTGTGTGGCAGGACAGTAGCGGCAACATTGTTACAGAGCCGACCATACCCCCAGATTCCGAACACAGCTCTGATATCGTTGGGGGTTCGGACACCGAGATAACACCATCGGCCCATAAAATCATGGTTGTAATCACCCCATGGACCGAACCTTTCCTCACCTACCTTCCTAGGAACAAGCTCCCTGATGATCAGGCGGAGGCCCGTCGTATTGTTCGACGCTCGAAGGCTTACAAAGTCCATGAGGGAGAGCTATACAAGAAAAGTACCACCGGAGTCCTACAAAGGTGTATCTTCGAAGAAGAAGGATGGCAGCTCCTGGCCAAAATAGACACTGGTTTTGGTGGCCATCATGCCGCTGCTTGGGCCCTTGTAAGTAAGGCCTTCCGTACGGGTTTCTTTTGGCCCACGGCTCGAGCAAACGCACAAGACCTCGTACAACGATGTGTTGGGTGCCAGCTTTTCGCAAATCAAAGCCATATGCCTATTGGATTTTGGGATTCGGAAAGCCTCGAGAGGTTCAAACTCTGGGGTGCGTGCGGAGATCTCAACCTGCCCAGCCTGCCTACTCGCGATCCTCCCTAGCCTAGCACGTCGAGCTCACAGAGACACAAAGACACAGAGATTTATACTGGTTCAGGACACCGTTGTGGTGTAATACCCTAATCCAGTGCGGTGTGGTGGATTTCCTCGAGGAGCAATGGATGAACTAGTACAAAGGATGAACAAGCCTCAGGAGGTGAGGTGTTCTTGAGCTGGTGTGGTGCTCTACTTGTTCTGGTTTCGTCCTTTCGTCCCCCTTCTCTAGTGGTGGCTTAGTCCTATATATAGTGGCCTTGGTCCTCTTCCCAAATATGAGTGGGAAGGGATTCCACAACAGCGGGATTTGAAAGGGGACAAGTAGTACAGTCTATCCTGATAAAAGTAGTCTTCGCATGCGAAAAGCCTCTGGTCATGACGCTGTAGTGGGCTCGGTGATGACCTCCACCCTGCCGTCCTCGCGGTCTTGGTCTTGTTGCACCAGAATGGAAACCTTTGGCTGATTCCTCAGGACTACGCGCCTGTGGCTTGCCTCCCTTGCACCAAAGAGGAAACATGCGCTCTGCACCTGCCTGGCGCCTTCTTGGCACCCGCATGGCCTTGGTTGTCATGGCTCACGTCAGCTGAGCCTCATGAGGTAGCTGCATACAACTCTCCGCCCCTTAGGAGCCCTCCTAAGGAGGCCACTCCTTCAGGGGTCTTGGCGTCATCCGCCTCGCGAGGCTTGGCCCCTTGCGAGGGTCTTGTGGTGTTGATGCTGAAGCTGGGTCGTACCAGGCCGTTGATGGAGTCACGTAGTGGGCCGCAGGGAGGCGGGACTGGATACCCCCAAGTCTAGGACGCCGACAGTAGCCCCCGGGCCCAAGACGCGCTCGGACTTGCCTTCTAGGCGAAACCAAAGGGCAAGTGCGGAGCGCCGCGGGCCCTAACTGCCTGCGGCCTTGATGACGCGTGGCGATTGATTGGACGTGGATGACTCCGTTTCCCCATGCTGCCCTGGCAACTGCGCGACTTGACAACTTCATGCTTCATGCATAGAGGATCATCATTACTGGAAATCATGGAAGGCCGACAATTTACCTTCTCCCGGCTATAAATGCGCGAGCGGGTGGAGCCCCTGGCCATATCTCTTTCGTATTGCTCCTGCTTGCTTCTCCCCTTCTCCATCTTGCTCCCATGGCACCGATCAGGAGGTTCTCTACGACAAAGAAGGGGAAGGCACCTATGGAGGGGCCGGACCCTCTCCCGCCGAAGAAGTGGCTCCACCTCCCTAACGATGCCGGCGTGGGGCGAGAGGTGGCCAGGCCTTGGCAATCAAGGCCTCCACCTGGCTCCCCCTCCCCCTATACGCCCGCGCTCAGGGAGAAGGAGTGCGCCACCAAGCGGCTCCTCGCAAAGATGGCAGGGCCGCCATTACCCTGCCGACCGCAGCACGGACCCACGCTGAGGATAGCTCGCGCGAGTTCGTGGTGTGGGCAGTGATGCCTCCCGATACTTGGATCCGACTCCCGCGGTTCTTCACCAGCGAGCTGCCTCTGGGGGGACTGGTGGAGCTGTGGCTGCAACACGCAAGGTGCAGCAGCCTGGCCACTGGAGATGAGGTCGAGGTGGTGTCGTCTGGAGACGTCTTCATGACACGAGGATGGGGCAAGGTCGTTCGGGCTTGCCGAGCGAAGGGAGCCCTAGCGATCCACTTCGAGTACGACGGCGCGGCCACCTTGTTCTTCGAGGTCTTCAACAAGCGGGGCGAGTTGCTGGAGTGCTGCGCCGGAGGAGACAACTCAAGGGACGCTGTGATGGGTGCTGGAGATGTCGCTGCCCCCTTCAGCACTTCGTCCAGTAGCAGCGACGACTCCTGGGAGTCCAGCGACTCTCCTGAGCCCAGTGATTTTCTGGAGTCGAGCGACGATAGCTACGTGCCGCCGAGCTCCCGCTGAGGCCGGAGTGCTGCTGCGGCTGCCGCCCGGCGTCGTCAGTGACACCATAGGGTCCTGTAGTTGTTTCTCCTGCGTGAGATGAAGATCAGCCCCCGTGGGGCTTGTAAGGATCAGGATGTATTTAATAGTATCGCTATTCCATTTGACTTTCTAATGGATGCGCCTATTCGAGTTCGGCTGTGTCCCTCCCTTTTCTCTTTCCTAGACAATGTGGCGCTCTACACCGGCAGGACCAAGTCCCCGGGTAGGCTTTAGCCGTCACTAGTATGCCAGGTCGTGATGCCGTGGTCAAGGCTAGGAGGTGAGCGGCCCAAGGTCCGGTAAGAGCTCATGAGATGCGATGCTCGCGAGGTCGCCCTTGGCGTGCAAGCAGCTATACAAAAAATTGAAAAGGGGAGTTGAACCTCCCAAGTGGAACTGCGGGGCGAGGCATGTGGAGCGAAAACTGGTGCCGTAGCGAGCCGAGACTTATCTTTTGCGCGGTCTGAATCCATCAGAGAGGCAATGCTTGCTGTCTTGCCTGTGGTGTTATCAGGCGCAGCCCGTCTTGGCCACCCTCCTGCCTCGCTTGCCAAGCTACTCTACGTCCTCGGGACCCGGCCCTTGAGCAAGCTCAGCCGCTGCTAGTATGCCAGATCGTGATGTCATGGTCAAGGCCAGGGGGTGAGGGCTGGAGAGCCAGTAGGAGCTCCCGAGACGCGATGCTCGGGAGGCCCCCCTTTAATGTGAAAGCGACTCGCGAGGCTAGACGGTGGTTGTCCGGGCCGACCTTTGGCTCATTGCGGGGTGCACCTGTAGGTTAGATGACAAAGGAGGCCGAGAGCCCCAGGGCATAAGATGGAGGCACCAGGGACCCTGCGAGGTGGTGTACATGAGGCGGGCCGCGAACCAGAGCTCGATCCCCGGGTTTATCAGCGTTGCAGGGACGGACCCAAGCACAAGCGCCATGCCAATCTGTGCGTCATGCAGCGATGCGGGAATGACGTTAGTTAGAATGCATGAAGGGCGTGAGGTGCTGGTCACGAGGTGACGATCATAGAAAATTCACAGCAATTATTAGATAGTCCTGGTGAATGCAAAACGATACATGTCGTAGGGACGGACCCACACGGCCTGGGGATGATGCAGCCCGACGGGCACCCCCAAACTGAACGAACTAGGGAGATGTCACCTGGTACCGTTGCTGAAGAGTTGTTCAAGTAGCCAAAAAACACGCACTGCAAAAGCCATTCCTCATGACCGCTCCGATACCGAGCCTCATGGGGCTCGGAGGGACCGGAAGGCTCCTGACGGTGCTCCTCCATCTCCGCCAGGAGCGCCTGGTGCCTGGCTTTGCAGGCCGCCTGAGCATACCTCATGCAGCGCTGGAACGCCTCAGCCGCGCCCGCCAGGCCAAAAGGCATGCGGACATAGCTGTGAGGTGAACCCTCACATCGGCCGACACGAGACGGCCACATGAGCTGCCGAGACGCGGCCCTATTGAGCCCAGGGATTTGGATTGGCATGCTAAGCATGATCATGAAACCTCAGCTCTAATGTAAGAGCAAAATATCGAGGATTTAGTTTGGGAGGCCAGTTAATAGCCCCCGGTAGTGTTTGGTGACAGTCGAGGTCAAGCCGTAAACACTTCGGCCAATGTTATGAATGGCCCATCGTTTAACACCGTCATCGGATCGCTGACCAGTTTACGCTTATTGTAACAGTCAGTTTTCGGCTTTCTCCACTGAGGTGCTTAACCATGTGAGCTGGAAGCACAATCGCAGTGGTTCTCCCTTTGCACACTTAGCCGAACAAAGCGGAACGTAGGAGGCAAGCGCAGGAGCCGGGCAACCCAACTATTGACCGGAGACACAATTCGAAACCGATGCATATATAGCAATATCCGAGAATGTTTTTGCCGAATCTCTAAAGGTGTCCAACGTTGCACTGCGAGACTTGTGCTAAAAACACACAAATAGTTTAAAAGTGCCATGGGCTCGAAAAGCCAAAAACTTATTCAAAAGGGTAATGTCCGAACTAGATCAAGTGTTCGGTGCCAATCAGAAAATTGGACTTAGCAAAAGAAGTGCTTCTGTCGTGCTTTAACATGATACATCCTATCTCAAGACTTCAAGCGGGTCAGCCTACGCCTTCAACCTCCTATCCCGAGGGCGGAGTACTTCTCATTAGGCCAGTTTAGCAAACTAAACTCTAGCGGCTTTGAGAGAGAAATTAGGCTCCCTGGCAAGTGACCACACGCTCGTGTCGAAAAAAGGAGTGATAGATAATAATAATAATAAAACTTTGCAACGACTAAGAAGAAGAACACTTATCATAAAATGGCTCATATAAATTTAAGAGCCCCCAAGTGACTTGGGTAAAAGAATGATTGCATGTACCGAAGTACTTATATCATATCTATGTTCAACCGAACTTTAAACGCGTCTTAACCGATCGTCGGCTTCTCCCTCTTCGGTCAAGGACCGAAAAGTGTTATGTACTCCATCTGTCAAGAATATCGACGGTGTTTCCAATAACCAGGCATTCAGGCCATAAGGCTGTAACAGACAAAGCGCGCTCAGGGAACTTATGCTATATTACTGCGAAGTGTAAGAAGCATCTTCGAAGAAAATAGTACCCCCACAGATACCTTTCTTCGGTGCTCATTGTTATTATGAGACTTGTGCAATAGATGTTTTGTACTCATGAGTTCCGTTGTGTGCCGACCATGATTGAAAACAATAAGAGCGCTAGCTTTCGGCTTCACCCAGTCTGAGGTCTGGCTCGGGTGACCCGATCGTGACAATCGCAGAGGTGCTCCCTTTACTCCCTAGCCGAACAATCGGGAACGTAGGGGTAAGCACAGGAGCCAGGCAACCCAGCTTGCAAATCGCTTAAGTCAATATGGTGCATATTGTGGCGTAATACACGAATAAGGAACGAGGCCGTACAAGTATAATCATATGCAAGAGGAAAAAGCTTCATGAAGGAAGCCCCCAAGTAAACGAGGTATTTGAATTTGCACGTCACAAACAAAGTTTGGACAAGGAAATTTTTACAAGCAACTTTTTTCCAAAAAATTATAATGCTTGGTTGAGCCGAACACAAGTTAAAAATTTAAAACTTTGAGCATGAAGGCAACTTAGCTGGTTAATGTGTTCGGTATTGATGACGCGGTCCGAGCTTGATGCGGGACAAGGTTCCATCCCCCAAGCCGGTCCCGAGGTGGCGGAGCAAAGAGCTCGGCACTCTGAAGTGGTGACATAGAACAGGCAATGCAGGACGGCAGGGTGATGCCGAAGTCCCCGGCATGGGGTAATGAAGTGCGGACGAAGCCCCCCGTCCAGCCGAGGTGACGCCAAAGGATATAGTCCGGTTGGATCATTTTCCTGTGCACAAAAAATAGTGCAAACCAGAGATAATAGTAATAATAAAAAAAATCGTTGCATAACAAATAATTTATGCAAAGTGAGTAATAAAAGAAATATGGCCTGGCGCCGAAGTCAATCTCGATGCAGGGCGGCGGCGTGATGCGGTAAAGGCATGGCAAGGCCTGAATTCACAGGTCGGTTCGAGTTCCGGATGCGGCTTTCACCGGAGTATGTACGGAAACTGACCGAACCACCATGAGACCATCGTTAATGCAGCCACCATTTGATAGACCTGCGTACATATGATGGACAAACCAGAGTAATAATTCGTTGGGAAAAATGAACCCAAACAAGCAAAAAAATACTAGGATTAATAGCACCTGGCTTATTTGTTGTAGCAATCCGAAGAAAGGTGATTCCCAAAATTGGGACTCGATCCTCACACCTATCGCCTGATGGGCGATAAAGCAACGGCATGGTGATGCTGGCAAAGGTTGGCTCTCCGAGGCAAAGCCCTCGGTCCAGCTAACGTGATGGAGCTGGTCGACCAGCGACGCCGAAGTCTCCGGAGTAGGTTGATGAAGAGACGATGAAGCCCCCGGTCCAGCTAATGTGATGAAGCCCCGGTGTCAGCCGATGAGTCGAAGTAGGTCGGCGTGATGGACACCAGCTTGAAAAAGCAACAGTGCGGCCCTGCCGATGCAGGTCGTGACGTGGTCGATGTCGGCTTGATGAAGTGACCGTGCGGCGATGCAGGTGTGCCCGTTCCGTGTAATTCGTGGGGCGGCGATGTTGGTGATGATTTATCCTTCGCGATGCCGGACTCTTGTTTGGCTTGCCTAGATGATGATCCGAAGAAGTTGAGCGCGGCTCAACAAAGTGACGACGTGTCTAGCGCAGGTCGGCAGCCGTGGAGCAATATTGCCGGACTGGTTTGACACTAGCATGATGTTGAAGATCATGTTCAAAAGATTTTAAGGTTACCGGGGTGTGTTCGGGAACAAAACACGATACCCCATACAAAACTTATTTCAAAAAGGATGTCCGAATCCCCATTCATAAAAAGACGAACTCGGGTCGGATTCGTTTTCGCGCAGAAAATAGATCCGAAAAGTGATGCACTAATTGGAAGGTTCCCGGAGTTTGGACGGTCGGATCGAGCTGAAATTTTGGGCGGTGATAGATATAGGAATTCCGCAGCCGATCAACGGCTAGATCTTCCAAAGGAGGTACGAGCTAGAAGCTAGACACCACGTCCTAAACTCGTCCAGATTCTCGTCCAGATTTGACAGGGCTCCGGTATATCATAGATTATCGGAGATTCCTCCATCGGAACTCGACGAAATTTTCCAGGGTTGTTGTAGATTCAATTCCGCACTATTCCACTGAAGCAATAGTCGAACCGACGCTCGAGGAGGTGGTGACGGCGGACACAAGTTCGCTGTCCAGAAAAACAGCACGGTCGCCCAAGGGCAATGTTGACGTCGAGCCCCCGGGCTCCCTGGATGATTCCTCCATGATCTTGATAGAGATCGGAGCTGATGTTGACGAAGGCCCTCATCCAAACATGACGATCGAAGGTAGGGTGCAGTCCTTGGTCGAACCAAGGTGACCAGTCGAGCTGGTGACGAAGATGCCGAAGTCGCAGTTGATCTGCAGGCGAGCCATCGACCTTTGCCGAACACACAGCGGAGCTCTCAATGAAAGCACCAATGTCGGTGTCAAAACCGGCGGATCTCGGGTAGGGGGTCCCGAACTGTGCGTCTAGGCGGATGGTAACAGGAGACAAGGGACACGATGTTTTTACCCAGGTCCGGGCCCTCTCGATGGAGGTAAAACCCTACTCCTGCTTGATTAATATTGACGATATGGGCAGTACAAGAGTTGATCTACCACGAGATCAGAGAGGCTAAACCCTACAAGCTAGCCTATGGTATGATTGTTGTATATCTCTATCGACTAGCCTGGCCTCGGTTTATATAATGCACAAGAGGCCTAGGACAACAAGAGTCCTAGCCGAATACGCCGGTGGGGGAGGAGTCCTTGTCTTGATCGCCAAGTCTTGCGGAATCTTCCTTCTATGTGGCAGCTGTCCGTACTGGCCCATGAGTATACGGCCATGGGGGTCCTCGGCCCCCATTTTAACAGATCGGGAGATGACGTGGTGAGTACCCCCTAGTCCAGGACACCGTCAAGGTCAAAGTGGTGTTTTTAGAAAAAAGGCAGAAGGTGTTTGTTGTTGGTTTGGGCAAGAAGATGGACCCCTCTTGTCATGAGGCTTGACAGGGTCAAATGGCATGAGAAAAGAAGAGGATCCACCAAAATTGAGTTCATTTGGGCAAAGTTGCCAATGCAACTTTTGTAAACCCTAGAAATCAACGGGAATGAGTTTTCCAAGATCTAGTCATGAAAAAATATTCTCCTTGATGCACCACTTTGTGTAGGGTCATCATTTAGGGTTTAGAGCATTCCCACAAAGTTTGAGAGCAAAAGAAGAAAGTTGACAATGTAAGGTTGTTCAAATTTGATTCTGGATAGAGAGGGTTTTGAGGCACTTTGATCAAGATATTATTTTCTCCAACTTGTGTCGTTTGCTCTAGATGCAAAATTAGACCATTGGAGCATGTGCACCAAGTTTGAGAACATTTGGACATGTTTGGCAATGTAAAGTTGCTCAAACTTCAAAATGGATAGAAATTGTTTTGAGGGGATTTGGTGATGCTATCTTGTTCTCCAAGACATGAGGCTTGGAAAGATCATCCAATATGTCATATGTGACATTTTTGAATTTTCTTGGAATTTTTAGAGAATATTTCCTTTGCAAATATTTTAATAGCTTGAAATATCCAAAAAGGGTTTTTGAAAGGTTTGACCAATATTTTGAACATGACCATGTGTTTAAACTCTTATATATGGACAACATATGTCCACTGAGTTTCCCTAAATTTTCAAAAATATTTTTAAAGTATTAAAATAATTTTAACCTATTAAAGACCATTTCTAGCCTAAAGAAAATGCCTTTAAATAAAATAGCAGAATAACTTTTAAAATTATATTTTTGTGGTTTATGGGAGTCCTATACCTAATGGGAGTCAAACATACTCTTTGAAAGATTATTCATACCCCAAATCAAGTACTTGTAGTGCAAACCTCAATTCAGGGGTTTTTGGAAAACTAAGTTTAGAAAATACTTTTTGGCCAAATTATTTTTGTAAGAAAATTCTATACTATACTATACACATGGTATGATTATTGGGCAGAAGTTGTGGATCAAGGAAATGAAGTATAGAAGGTGGAGCTATGTTGACCTTTGTGAGCACTTGAAATCACACAAAAAGAAAATCCAATTCAAATAAGAGCCAAACAATGCAAAAGTTTTTCAACCCATATTTTATCATGATATATTAACTTAAGTGTTGTGGCATGAAAATCAGGGTTTGACACCAGCCCTCTCCACGGTGTCCTGTTCAACCACCCATCCACGGGCTACTGTTCATCCAGCCCTCCACCGGCTACTGTTCAACCATCCCTCCACCAGCTACTGTTCAACCTTCCCTCCACGGGGTCCTGTTCATCCAGCAAATCCATGGGGTCCTGTTCATCCACGCCCAACCGGCTCGATCGATTGGGGTCCTGTTCATCCAGCGGCAACACCACAGGGTCCTGTTCATCCAACCCCCCGCCAAGAACTATTCATCCAAACCCCCCAACAACAATCACTGTTCATCAAGTGATGGAGGCACCAGGTTCGATCGGCTTCAGTGAGCAGCAGTAGTGAACAAAGGATATGCTCGATCGGATTCAGTTAATAGCCATTGATAAATCGCTCGGGTTCAGTAACGCATAGCCTGCAGTGCGATCGCTCAGGTTTAGTAGGTGATCGCCTCGCTCGGGTTCAGCTAGAGCCCAACGCCTTGCACCCACGTGCGTACGTGGATGAGAGAAACGCGCAGTGCTCAACCCCCGATATTTTCCTCGCCCTTGCTTCTACCATGGTTTTTTCCATCATGGATGGCCCAAAGAATGTCATGCAGCTGCGTCTCCGGCCCGCCCAGGACGAAAAGCCCATTTTATGTCATGATTTTTTATCACAGAAGTAGGAGCCCACCACATCTATGATGATACCGGGTTTTGCCACAGTTATCGTCATAGAAGTGTTATAAGTATGACAGGAAAAAAATTCATTCGGCCCAAAATGTCACGGATTTGTCTTTTTTTGTAGTGTTGTGAAGGTGTAGCCACACAAGATCACCAACATTGAATATCATTGGTTGCTTGTTGACGTTGAACTTGGTCGCGAGTCATTGTACTTGGCACTCGAAGGTGTGCCTTGTATCTTCATGCATCTTCTTGAGGTAGTTCACTCGGGTACTCACGTCCATGTTCATGTGCTCTTGTAGTGGAAGAGGAAGAATGTCCAATGGGGACAATGGGTTGAAACCATAGATGACGTTGAAGGGGGAGTTGCCGGTAGTCGAATGCCTTGCGCAGTTGTAGGCATACTCGGCAATGGCTAGGCACTCCTCCCACTCCTCGATGTTCCTCTTGATCAACACGCATAGTAGAGTGGAGAGTGTTTGGTTCATCCCTTCTGTTTGGCCGTCGGTTTGTGGATGGTATGATGTGGATAATAGTAGCTTGATTCCGAGCTTGGTGCATAAGGTCTTCCAAAAGTAACTCAAGAACTTTACGTCGCGGTCTGAGACAATCGTCTTTGGCACTCCATGTAGTCACAAGATTTCTCTACAAAAAGATTTGCAACATGTGAAGCATCGTCTATCATGTTGCATGGAAAGAAATGTGCCATTTTAGAGAATCGGTCCACAACAACAAACACAGAACCTTTGCCATTTCTAGTCCTAGGAAAACCAAGCACAAAATCCATACTAATATCTTCCCATGGGTGATATGGAATTGGAAGGGGTGTATATAGACCATGAGATTGAGCTTTGGACTTAGCTTTGCGGCATGTCGAACATCGGTTGGTGAAGCATGAGACATCGCGGAACATCTTGGGCCAAAAATAGTTCTTAGAGAGCGTAGGGAATGTCTTGTCGCGTCCAAAGTGTCCCATTAGTCCTCCTCCATGAGATTCTTGCAAAAGTAACAAATGAAGAGAAGACTAGGGGATGCAAACTTTGTTAGCTCTCATAAGATAATCATCTTTAATGTAATAGCGTTCCCAATATGTATGCATAAAACATTTGGCATAAGGAATAGCAAAAGTAGGATCATGAGCATACAAGTCTTTTATGTTCTCAAAGCCAATGACATTCAATTCAAGGTTAGTAACAAGCATGCATTTGCGGGAAAGCGCATCCGCCACAACATTTTCCTTACCTTTGATGTACTTGATGACATAAGGAAATGACTCAATGAATTCACTCCATTTAGCATGACGCTTGTTCAACTTAGTTTGACCCTTAAGATACTTCAGCATTTCATGATCGGTATGAATGATAAATTGATGAGAGTGAGATAATGTTCCCATTCACGCAAAACTCGCACTAAATCGTGTAGCTCTTTGTCATAGTTGGGATAATTGAGTTGCGCTCCGGAAAGTTTCTCAATAAAGTATGCTATAGGGCGCTTCTCTTGCGTTAACACACCTCCTATGCCATTACCACTAGCATCGCAATGAACTTCAAAAGGTTTTTCAAAGTTGGGTAATGCAAGCACGGGAGGAGTAATAAAATTCTTAAGTTCATTAAATGTGGTGTCTTGGGATGGTCCACAAATAAAGGGTGCATTTTTCTTACTCAAAGCATGTAAAGGGGATGCAATGGTGCTAAAATCATTCACAAATCTATGATAGAAACTGGCTAAACCAAGAAAACTATGCACTTGTTGCAAGTTGGTTGGTTGGGGCCAAGTTTTAATAGCATTGATCTTAGATTCATCTACATGCACACCCTTAGAAGACACAACGAAAACCAAGAAAACAAGCTTATCAACACCAAAAAGGCATTTGTCCATATTAGCATAAAGGCGCTCTTTTCGAAGGGTTTGTAGAACGGTTCTAAGATGGGTGGCATGATCTTTGAGGGATTTGCTAAAGACAAGAATATCGTCAAAGTAGACCACAACAAATACACCAATATAGAGTCGAAGAACAAAATGCATGACTTTCATGAAAGTATTGGTGCTTCGGATAAACCCATTGGCATAACTAGCCATTCATATAGGCCAAATTTGGTCTTAAATGCGGTTTTCCATTCATCACCTTCTTGGATGCATATTTGATAGTAGCCACTCTTAAGATCAATCTTAGAGAAAATGCTGGCTCCGCTAAGCTCATCTAGCATATCATCTAGGCGTGGAATGGGGTAATGATAACACATGGTAATAGGATTGATAGGACGACAATTGGAACACATGAGAAATGCACCATCTTTCTTGGGAACAAGGATTAACGGTATGGCACAAGGACTCAAACTTTCTCGTGCATGGCCGTTGTTGATGAGTTGTTGTACTTGCCGTTGGATCTCCTTGGTTTCCTCGAGGTTGACATGGTAGGGAGCCTTGATAGGGAGAGGTGCTCCGGGGATGAGGTCGATTCGGTGTTTGATGCCTCGTAGTGGAGGTAGACCCGGAGGTAGCTCATCGCGGAATACGTCTTGGAATTCCTGCAAAAGAGAAGATAACACTAAAGGTAGATTGTGAGAGGTGTTAGTTTTTGGTGCTTCGTCCTTGCACAGGAGGACATAGTGCAAAACACTTGATGAGTTCTCACACACTTCTCTCATCTCACTTTTGGTGGCAAATAGGACTAAGTTCTTCTTGTCGCTCATCGTGGAGGCACTCAATTTTGGCTTGTGGCGCTCACTCTCTTTTTGGTGGTTCGCTCTCTCACTATTCTCTCCATGATGGGTGTCTTGCTTGTCGGCGATCACTTGGCTTGGAGAGATAGGTCGTAGAGCGTACTCCTTTCCTTTCATCTTGTAGCTATAGTGATTTGTACGCCCGTTATGGATGACGCCTCGGTCAAATTGCCATGGCCGTCCAAGAAGGAGGTGGCAAATGGACATTGGAACGACATCACACTCCAAAGTGTCTTCATAAGCTCCGATCTTGAAGGAAACTTGCACTGTATGCTCAAATTGGATGGTGCTGCAGTCGCTTAGCCATTGAACCTTGTATGAGTGTGGGTGCTTCGCCTTGACCAATTGGAGCTTGGAGCGTAATTCTTCACTTGCTAAGTTATGGCAACTCCCTACATCGATGATGACCTTGACAGACCTTCCATTGATGCCGGCCATGGTGTGGAAGATATGACATCTTTGGTCCTCGTCTTGTTGATGTTGAAGTGTCAAGACCTTGGAGACAATGAGAGCGGGGCTCAAATCTTCGTCACAAAAGACTTGATCATCTTCATGTTCGTTCACTTGTCGGTGCATGGCCACTTGCTCAAGGGATTCCATTTCCTCTTCACTCATGGAGTCATAGGTTCCGTCGTCTTTGAGGATCATGGTGTGCTTGTTGGTACACTCGAAGGACTGGTAGCCTCGGCCGCCACAAGTGAAGCATTTGATGGAACTTGTCTTGATGGTTTCATCAGTTGGGGTTGTAGATGATGAAGCTCTCATCTTGAAGTTGCTCGTAGTAGGAGGACGACTTGAGGTTGTCGAAGTTTTCTTGTAACTTGACTTGTCGTCGTTGCTTGTAGAAGGCTTGGTTGAGGTATAAGGTGTTGGTGTCGTTGAAGCTTGGTTGTTGGAGAAGCCGTAGCTCTTGGAAGAGTACTTGGCGTACTTGAAGTCATCTTGCACATGACGCTCCGCCTTGGTAGCTTGATGCACTAGCTCGATGAGCTTGGAGTAAGGTTGGAAGTCGGCGATCTTCTTGATAGGATGATTGAGTCCATTCAAGAAACGTGCCATAGTTTGCTCATCATCTTCCATGACATTGGCTCCTATCATGGCAATCTCCATTTCTTTGTAGTACTCTTCAACGCTCTTTGTTCTTTTCTTGAGTAGTTGGAGTTTCTTGAAGAGGTCATGATTGTAGTAGGTAGGAACGAAACATGCTCTCATGGCATATTTCATTTGCGCCCAAGTAGTGATGCGTGGTTCACCTCTTGCCTCATGGTGCTCAATGACTTGTTCCCACCATATGAGGACGTAGTCCTGGAACTCAAGGGATGCCATAGAGATCTTCTTCTCTTCCTCATAGTGTGCAAGCGAAATCTTGTCGGCCTTCAATGCCCATGATAGGTACTCTTCGGGATCATAGCTTCCGGTGAACTTGGGCATGGTGAACTTGAGCTTGTCGTAGCCCTGCTCTTCATTGTGTTGGGGTCGGGGGTGATGACGTCCTTCTCGTGGAGGATTTTCAACCTCATGTTGCTCTTGTCGTGGAGGATTTCCATTGTCTTCATGATCTTGGTGAACTTGAGGTTCTTGTCGAGCTTGTGGAGGAGCTTGTCGAGCTTGTGGAGGAGCTTGAGGAACTTGATGATGCACACGTGATTGATAAATCCTCTCTTGAACTTCATCGCAAAGTGCTTCTTCTTGTTCGCGCCTATGGCGGTTGTGTTCGGCAACGGCGCGACTTGTGTCATGGAGTGCATGTTGTGCCTCAAGTGCTTGAGCTTCTCGTTGTTGTTGTTCTTGACATTGTGCCTCGACATCTTGTTCGTCTTGGTGTTCTCACGCTCGTTCTTCCTCTTGTTGGCATAGGTGTTGCCTTTCTTGTGCTTGCGCAAGAGTAGCTTGGTTTTCGCGATGCCGATGTGCTTGCTCATCGAATTGCTCTTGTGTAGGATTGCCGTGTAGAGGATTGCGGTTTGCTTGACGGTCTTGGCGTGCGTCTCGTCGATGAGTGTTTGATGTCGGAGTACTTGAGCCGGAGATGGTATCGTCGGAGTGTAGACTCGAGCGGCTCCATCTTGAGTAGGACGAAGTGGTAGAAGAGCGGTTGATCAATAACGCACGAATCTCGACCATTCTTGCATTTCTCTCTTGTTTTTGTTTGTCGAGCTTGTTGTCAAAGTAGTCTCTCGTACGTTGTTCAAAAAGTCACAAGTCGCTGGCAAGATGGTCGATGTGGTCACTCGTTGCTTGTTGTTCTTGATCCAAAGCTCGTTGTGCACCGAAGAGGTGTCTTTTAGTGACGTAGTTGTTCATGTCGTCGTCTTGATCGATGAAGAGTGAGTTGGTAGAATAACTTGGCCTATCCATCATTCCAAGCAAATATGTGAGTGGGAGAAAGAGAAGAACTTATGCCAAATGTACCTTGACCAATGTTGAAGGTGGATCAATGATCACTCAAATGTGTAATAAGGAAATAGCACAATTGGTACTAATTCTTGTCGGTTTCTCGCAGCTACACAAATAAAAGCTTATGGTGGAGCTCGGTTAGCAACAAGTAGACCAATAGCAAGATATGGTACACGGAAACACACACGCAAATTGATAAATGGGGTCGTGCAACCAAGGAATGAGCCAAAATGTGGAATCCCCCAAAATGCTCTTGTTGCACAACACTAGAGAGACGCTAGCATGATTGCACAATAGGCAGATACGAAACTTGTGCACAACCTACTAAGCAAAAATGCAACAACTTCTATCCCAAGTATGCTATATGTATGGTATTTCGATGATATGATCCAAGATGATCGAGTATGACAATCTTAATGTTGTATGATGCTATGGTTCTTGCTTAAAAGCTCTTTGCTTATCTTTCCCTTTTGCTTAAAAGCTTGTTTGGCTCTTTCTCTTTTGAGCTCTTTCTCATGCAAAACTTCACGAACCAAGACAGCAATTGTGTATATGAGATAACAACCTTGTGACACAAGATATGATACCAAGATATGCACCACGATGATATGGTATGTATGCTATGGGAAGTATGATCAATAATGAGCACAAGTAACATTGTCAGCAATACTCAAAGTCTACTCTCGATAGGCAAGGTACGCAAAATGGGCTATGGTGGTTATCAATGCGATGGCAAGAATGATGATATACCTTAATACCAAGATTGTGTGGAAGCTACCGTTTGTGGTATGTTGAATGTAAGCAAGAAATGGATGATGGGGAAGTGGTCGTTGTGATGACGAGTCCATGGCGAAGATGAGCAGCGGTGATGTCGATGTCGAAACGTTCCTAGTTACACTACTAGGGAAAAGCCTATACACAGAAAGTTACTAGTAGCGAGGGTTAAAAACCCTCGCTACTGCTACTTACCAGTAGCGCAGGTTTTTAAACGTCGCTACTACTAAGTTTATAGCAGTAGCGCGGGTTTTTAACCCTCGCTACTACTAAGCGGTCTCTACCATGCCCCCCAGGACATGCCATAGTAGTAGCGTGGGTTTTTAAAACCTCGCTATTACTAAGTCTGCTAGCAGTAGCGTTGGTTTTTAGCTCTCGCTACTACTAAGTGGTGCCATAGTAGTAGCGAGGGGGTAAAAAACCGCGCTGCTACTAAAGGTCCCATTTTCAAACTCTACCCCCCCCCCCCCCATGGATCGCCTTTTCAGTTTTAAAAATAAAATAAATGAAAATGATGAAAATGTCGAAAAAAAAAGAAAATAAGTTTCCCATGTGATATGTGGTCTAGTTGTTGGGAAAATTTGCAAATATGAACTTCGACTTTATTTGCAAAATCTCTCGAGAATTTGTAAAAATGGGCATAACTTTTGCATACTAACTCGGATGAAAAAGTTTTTTATATGAAAAATCATCTACTCGAAAAGTTACATCCGAATTTAACTGGGGGAACCCAGTTAAACAGTTTCAAAATCCTCAAAAACCAAACAGAAAAAAGTTACGGGGCTTTTTAAGATCTATAGTGGAAAAAATCGAAAAAATTTCAAACTGTGTGGTCAAACTATGGTCAAACAATGGTCAAACTAATTATTCTAGAATATTACTATTACTAAATAATTATTTTAATTTTTTTGAATTTTGGTCAAATCTAGTCAAACTAATTATTCAAGAAATATTAGTGTTACTAATTTTTTAGAACAATAGTTTCAAACTCAAATAGTGAAATGTGTGACTTCATGCTCAAGCTAAATTCCTGAGGTTAATAGGATTGACATCTTACTATTGTCAGGAAAACAACAGGTGCAGACTTGGAAGCGAGGGAGAATAGAACCCGGAAGTTAAGCGTGCTCAGGTTGGAGTAGTGAGAGGATGGGTGACCTTCCGGGAAGTTAGATGATTTGGAATGATGAGGGGTGATTAGAGATTAAATTGAGCAGCGATGAGGGGTGATTAGAGATTTGAGGTTAAAATAATTCAGAAATTTGAAAATTAGGGAAAAAATCGAAATATTTTTTTGAAAAAATTCAAAAAAACCCGCGCTGGTAGTAGTAGCGCGGGTTTTTACCCGCGCTACTACTAAAGGACGTAGTAGTAGCGCGGGTGGCACCCGCGCTACTGCTATAAGTTAGCTGTTGCGCCTTATTAGTAGCGCCGGCCCCCGCGCTACTAATAGGCCCAAAACCCGCGCTGCTGCTAGGCTTTTCCCTAGTAGTGTTAGCCGAAACACCCTAGGAAACGATAAACCGCAACTCAAATTCTCAAAGCAAAACGTGTCAAAATTGTCGAAGTTGGTAGTGGGTAAGCGATGGTGGTTGCGGAAAGCGGTGGTGGCATGCAAGTGCGTATGCAGAAGTGGAGGTGTTGGGGATAGAGTGTCTATGCGGAAGGGGACACAGATCGGTGGTGGTGGCCGAACTGAAATTGTTCAGTTTCGTCAGGGAACGTCGGACGTTCGATGGTGGTCGGACGACCGGTACTCGTCGGACGTCCGGAGACGGTCGGCCGTAGGTGCCTGGGAGATTTTGGACACGGGATGAACTCGGGTTTTCCAGGTGGAGGTGGCAAAATTGGTCAAATTCGAGCGATTTTGTGGATAGAAATGGCGGAGATGATGGGGGAAAGCTAGATCAACTCATGGAAAAGCAAATCCATGGATCAAATCCAACAAAACTTTATCACACCAACAAATCACAAAAAAATTGGGGCTATTTTTGGTGGGGATTTTCGAATTTGGGACAAAATCAACAAAATCAAGCTAGAAAACAAGGGGTAGGGGATCTAAATTCATGATCAACGTGGCTCGTGATACCAAGATGATGTAGGTTAGAACCCTAGATGCCCGATCTTTCACAAAATGGAGGGGATCCTACGAAGAACACAAAGAACATGAGGGGAATCACAAGGGAAAACACGAGAGAATCACTCAAAACAACAAGATTCTGTCACACATATGCTACTTCCTCGAAACATAAAGAGATACGCGATCCGAAGCCAACAAAGGAAGATACAAGAGGAACGTTCTTCTTCGAGAGGAGGTCTTGAGGGGAAGATCTTCCTGTTTGGGGTCTTGAATCCACTTGGGGGATCTTCTTCGTAGAGGTTGTGAACTCCTAAGGAGAAGGGAATCAAGTGGAGAGCAAAGCTCCTCAATGAGCTACTACTTTGCTAACCTAGAAAGAGGGAGGAGGAGGTCTATTCATGGTCTTAGTGGACGAAAGGTAAGTGGGCTTCGGCCCAACATGTGGGCGGCATACAGACGTCGGACATCCGACGGTCACCGGTCGTCCGATGGCTCGCGAGGGTCAAGACGTCCGGTGTGCGTCAGAAGTCCGATATTTTGGCTCGTGTGTGCTTTGGTCGGACGTCCGGTCGGGGTCGGATGTCCGAGGCTTCGGTTGTTCGGAGGCTTTCATACTTCCGATGTTTCAGTTCGGTGATGGTGGTGCCGGTCGTCCGGTGTTGCTCGGTCGTCCGGACGCTGGGAGGTGTCGGTCGTATGATCGGCGTTGGTCGACTCAGCGCTGGAGCGTGCGCGGGCTGGGACTTGGCTGGCCAGTTGGAGCCTCCAGGCATCAGACGTCTGAGAGGCGTCGGTCGTCTGATGACTGGGAGTTTCAAGTTGTCCTTCTTCTTGTCCATTGAGCTTGGTGCCCTTGCTGTCTTGTCCATTGGGTGTACTTGATCCATGGCTTTCCTCCAAATACCTGATCACACATAGGGTCTCTGCATGAGGTAGTATCCATGTCTCATATGTAGAAAGTGGAAGTTTGGAGAGGAGCGAGTTCACCTTATCTTCGATAGCCTTTGCCCGAGATCTTGTCATTGGTCCAAGTGATGTCATGGAAGATGTGGGTAGGTCCAGGGAGATGACCTTGGGATGCTCTGCATCACTGCCGGAGGGGGATTCGATCACGGAGGGCTTCTACATCAACTCTATTGCCCTTCCAATGAAGCGTGAGTAGTTTACCTCAGAACTACGGGTCCATAGCTAGTAGCTAGATGGATTCTTCTCTCTCTTTGATTCTCAATACCATGTTCTCCTCGATGCTCTTGGAGATATATCCAATGTAATCTTCTTTTGCAGTGTGTTTGTTGAGATTCGATGAATTGTGGATTTATGATCAGCTTATCTATGAATATTATTTGAATCTTCTCTGATTTCTTTTATGCATGATTTGATATCTTTGTAATTCTCTTCGAACTATCATTTTAGTTTGGCCAACTAGATTGGTTTTTCTTGCAATGGGAGAAGTGCTTTGCTTTGGGTTCAATCTTGCAGTGTCCTCACCCAGTGATAGTAGGGGTAGCGAGGCACGTGTTGTATTCTTGCCATCGAGGATAAAAATATCGGTTTACATCATATTGTTTGAGTTTATTCCTCTACATCATGTCATCTTACTTAAAGCGTTACTCTGTTCTTCATGAACTTAATACGCTAGATGCAGGCAGGAGTCAGTCAATGTGTGGGGTAATAGTAGTAGATGCAGGCAGGAGTCGGTCTACTTGACACGGACGCGATGCCTATATCTCATAATCATTGCCTTGGATATCATCATAACTTTGTGCTTTTCTATCAATTGCTTGACAGTAATTTGTTCACTCACCGTATTATTTGCTATCTTGAGAGAAGCCTCTAGTGAAACCTATGGCCCCCGGGTTGATTTTCCATTATATAAGTTTCTGATCTACTATTTTGCAATCTTTTATTTTCTGACCTATAAACCAAAAAACCCTAAACATATTTACTTTATCTTTTGTTTAGTTTTATCTATCTCTATCATATCTCACTTTTGCAAGTGGCCGTGAAGGTATTGACAACCCCTTTATCGTGTTGGGTGCAAGTTGTTTGATTGTTTGTGCAGGTCTTGGTGATTTGTGTGTTGTCTCCTACTAGATTGATACCTTGGTTCTCTAATTGATGGAAATACTTATCTCTACTTTGCTGCATCACCCTTTCCTCTTCAACGGAAAAACCAACGCAAGCTCAAGAAGTAGCAGGTGCTATCGTACATCCACGTTGATGGAGACTTCAACCCACGAAGGGTAACTTTTGCGCGAGTCTACATAGGGATCCACCCACGAAGGGTCCACGAAGAACCAACCTTGACTATCCCACCATAGCCATCGCCCACGAAGGACTTGCCTCACTCGGGTAGATCTTCACGAAGAAGGCGATCTCCTTGCCCTTACAAACTTCTTGGGTCAACTCCACAACTTGACGGAGGCTCACAAGCGACACCTAACCAATCTAGGTGACACCACTCTCCACAAGGTAGATGGTGTGTTGATGATGAACTCCTTGCTCTTGTGCTTCAAATGATAGTCTCCTCAACACTCAACTCTCTCTCATAGATTTGGATATGGTGGAAAGATGATGTGAGTGGAAAGCAACTTGGGGATGGCTACAACTCAAGAATCTTGTGGTAGGATTGGAATATCTTGATCTCAACACATGAGTAGGTGGTTCTCTCTCAGAAAATGTATCCTGGAAGTGTAGGGGGTGTAGGGGGTATAAATAGCCTCCACACAAAATCCAACCATTACACACATTTGACCCAACTCGGTGAGACCGAATAGATGAACTCAATGAGACCGATTTAGTTCAAAATGTGAACATTAGGAATCTTGGTGGGACCCCCTCCAGCAGATCTTGGCTCCAGTATTTTTTTATTTATTCCATCAAAAATCTCCAATTTTTTTGGCCAATTCCGAGAATTTTTATTTCTGCACAAAAACAACACCATGGTAGTTCTGCTGAAAACAGCGTTAGTCTGGGTTAGTTTCATTCAAATCATGCAAATTAGATTCCAAAATAAGAGCAAAATTGTTTGGAAAAGTGATATTATGGAGATGTATTCGTCTAATCCGTCCTAACGAAAGAACTTGCGGAGGATCCGACCCCGAAAGACAGACTCGGAGAAGAAGCATTGTCATCCATCAAACACCGTCCCTACGAGGACTAAAACTATTGGGGAACGTAGCATGCAATTTCAAAAAATTCCTATGATCACGCAAGATCTATCTAGGAGATGCATAGCTACGAGAGGGGAAGAGTGTGTCCATGTACCCTCCTAGACCGAAAAGCGGAAGTGTTAGGTTAAGCGGTTGATGTAGTCAAACATCTTCACGATCCAATCGATCTAGTACCAAACAAACGGCACCTCCGAGTTTAGCACATGTTCAGCTCGATCACGTCCCTCGAACTCTTCATCCAGTAGAGGGTCGAGGGAGAGTTTCGTCAGCACGACGGCGTGATGACGGTGATGGTGATGTGATCTGCGCAGGGCTTCGCCTAAGCACTACGACACTATGACCGGAGGAGTAAACTGTGGAGGGGGGCACCGCACACGGCTAATAGAACAACTGTTGTGCTTTGGTGTGCCCCCATGGCCCCGTATATAAAGGAGGAGGGAAGGAGGCGGACAGCCTAGAGGGGGGTGCCATTGCGGGAGTCCTACTAGGACTTCCCCTTTCCTTTTTCGGAGTGGGAAAGGGGGAAAGGGAGAGGGAGTAGGAGAGGGAAAGGGGGGCGCCGCCCCCTCCCATAGTCCAATTCAGACTCCCATGGGGGGCGTGCGACCACCCCATGTGGGCTGTCCCCTCTCTCTCTCTCATGGCCCATGAGACCCATGACTTCCCCCGCGGGGTTCCGATAACCTCCCAGTACTCTGAAAAACATCTGAAACTTCCCGAAACCATTCTGATGTCCGAACATAACCTTCCAATATATCAATCTTTACCTATCGACCATTTCGAGACTCCTCGTCATGTCCATGATCTCATCTGGGACTCCGAACTATCTTTGGTCACCAAAACACATAACTCATAATACAAATCGTCATTGAACGTTAAGCGTGCGGACCCTATGGGTTTGAGAACTATGTAGACATGACCAAGACACATATCCAGTCAATAACCAATAGCAGAACCTAGATGCTCATATTGGTTCCTACATATTCTATGAAGATCTTTATCGGTCAAACCACAATAACAACATACGTTATTCCCTTTGTCATCGGTATGTTATTTGCCTGAGACTTGATCGTGGTTATCCTCATACCTAGTTCAATCTCATTTCTGGAAAGTCTCTTTACTCGTTCCATAATGCATCATCCCTTGACTAACTCATTAGTCACATTGCTTGCAAGGCTTATAGTGATGTGCATTACCGAGAGGGCCCAGAGATACCTCTCCGATACACGGAGTGACAAATCCTAATGTTGACCTATGCCAACCCAACAAACACCTTTGGAGACACCTGTAGAGCATCTTTATAATCACCCAGTTACGTTGTGACGTTTGATAGCACACAAGGTGTTCCTCGTGTATTTGGGAGTTGCATAATATCATAGTCAGAGGAATATGTATAAGCCATGAAGAAAGCAATAGCAATAAAACTTAAAGATCATTATGCTAAGCTAACGGATGGGACTTGTCCATCACATAATTCTCCTAATGATGTTATCCCGTTCATCAAATGACAACACATGTCTAGTAGAGGCTTACTAGGGACACTTTGTTTTGTCTATGTATTCACACATGTATCAAGTTTCTGGTTAATACAATTGTAGCATGAATAAGAAACATTTATCATGATATAATGAAATATAAATAACAACTTTATTATTGCCTCTAGGGCATATTTCCTTCAGTCTCCCACTTGCACTAGAGTCAATAATCTATATTACATTGTAATGATTCTAACACCCATGGAGTCTTGGTGTTGATCATGTTCTGCTCGTGGAAGAGGCTTAGTCAACGGGTCTGCAACATTCAGATCTGTATGTATTTTGCAAATCTCTTTGTCTCCCTCCTTGACTTCATCGCGGATGGAGTTGAAGCGTCTCTTGATGTGTTTGGTTCTCTTGTGAAATCTGGATTCCTTCACTAAGGAAATTGCTCCAGTAAAAGGGCAGCCCCAGTGCATGTAGCTCCCGCTTGCGCAGGGTCTGGGGAAGGGTCCGACCACTTTGGGTCTATTGTACGCAGCCTTTCCCTACATTTCTGTAAGAGGCTGTTTCCAGGACTTGAACCTGTGACCTCATGGTCACAAGGCAGCAGCTTTACCACTGCGCCAAGGTTCCCCTTCAAGGAAATTGCTCCAGTATTGTAACAAAAGATGTTCATTGGACCCAATGCACTAGGTATTACTTTGGGAGTCCTGGATTAGGGGGTCCTCAGGCATCTGGATTACTGATGTGGGCCGGACTAATGGGCCATCAAGATACAAGACAGAAGATCATCTCTCGTGTCCGGTGGGGACTCTCACATGCGTGGATGGCAAGTATAGTTGTCCGGATATATTGTTCCTTTATGTAGAACCAACTTTGTACAAACGCTAAGCCCTTCCGATGTCTATATAAACCAGAGGGTTAGATCGGAGGCAGGATCACAACATTGCTAGGCTAGCTATCTAGAGTTAGCTGAATCGATCTCGTGGTAGAAAAACTCTTGTAACCCCTATACCCTCGAATATAATCAAGTAGGAGTAGGGTTTTACCTCCTTTAAGAGGGCCCGAACCTGGGTAAACACTTTGTCCCTTCTCCATTGTTACCATTGATCTTCATAGGCATAGCTTGGGCCCCCCTACCCGAGATCTGCCGGTTTTGACACCGACATTGGTGCTTTCATTGAGAGCTCCACTGTATTGTCGACAGAAGGATCGATGGCTCACCTTTTCGCTAACGGTGATGTTGTGTTCAGGGAAACCTTTCTTCCTGGACAATTTTTCATGTTCGGCGGATTTGTGCTTCGAGCCAACTCGATCGGCCGCCTCAAGCAGGTCAACAGTTATGCCCCCGGCCACCAGATCAGGTTTGGAAACCTAAATTACGTTGCTGACATCTGAGGAGACCCCTATGCATAGGTTCATGGGCGGAATCCACAAGTTGGTCACCAAAACATACATCAAGAGGCACATGATATCCCATTGTCACCACAGATAAGCACGGCAAGACCTACATCGAGTGTTCTCATAAAAGACTCAATCCGATAAGATAACTTCGAAGGGGAAACTCAATTCATCACAAGAGAGTAGAGGAGGAGAAACATCATAAGATCCAACTACAATAGCAAAGCTCGGGATACATCAAGATCGTGCCATAGAGGGAACACGAGAGAGAACACGAGAGAGAGAGATCAAAAACATAGCTACTGGTACATACCCTCAGCCCCGAGGGTGAACTACTTCCTCCTCGTCATGGATAGCGCCGAGATGATGAAGCTGGCCACAGGTGAAGGATCCCCCCTCCGGCAGGGTGCCGGGAAGGGCTCCCGACAGGTTTTTGGTGGATACAGAGGCTTGCGGCGGCGGAACTCCCGATCGATCTTCTCTGTGGATGTTTTTAGGGTACGTGGGACTATATAGGCGAAAGAAGTCGGTCGGGAGGTGCTCGAGGGGCCCACGAGACAGGGGGGCGTGCCCTGTAGGGCGGGGCGTGCCCCCTATCTCCTGGGCTCCTCGAGGATCTTCTGACTTCATTTCCAAGCCTCCAGGATGATAATCTTCCAAAAAAATCACGTTGCCGAAGGTTTCATTCCGTTTGGACTCCGTTTGATATCCCTTTTCTTCGAAATACAGAAACAGGCAATAAAACAGCAATATGGGTTGGGCCTCCGGTTAATAGGTTAGTCCCAAAAATAATATAAAAGTGTATAATAAAGCCCAGAATCATTCAAAACAGATAATAAAATAGCATGGAACAATAAAAAATTATAGATAAGTTGGAGACGTATCAAGGAGGATAGCAATTATATGCCAGAATCTGAACATGAGGTCAGCCTCGGTGACGAGGACTTCATTGTCCCAGAGGAATCCCTCGACCAAGAATGCTTCAAGCGATAGCTCATTGCTATAGCTCGAAGCCTGAAGAGGAAGCAACAGCAGCTCAGGGAAGAGCAAGACACGCTAAACGAAAGGTGGACTAAGGTCCTGGCCACTTAGGAATACGGCCAAGAGCGACCTGTCAAAAGTTACCCTAGGTGCAAACTGCTGCCTCAATTTGACGACGAAGTCCTTGAACCAATACTGTCGAAATACAATCAGGCAGACCAACCAGACCGACCACCATGTGGATGGGATAAAACGGCATATCAAGCCGAACACCAACCCGTGCCCCCTCGCCGAAGAGGCAGGGAGACTGCAATCGCGGGCTATACATCCGACTTGCAATGTGACCTAACCAATAAAGCTGGTCAGACCAGATCAATCTATGGATCAAGGGGGCGTGCCCCAGCGTGAGTTAATGGCCATGAAGCCCGGCGTAATGACCGTTACTATGTTCGGGATCAGTATCGAACTCAGAGGTCACCCGATCTCCGCCACGACATTGTGAGATACAGAGGGGCCGCACACCCCCTATGTTTCACTGATGAGGTTATGGAACATCAGTTCCCAGAAGGGTTTAAACTCGTAAACATCGAACCATACGATGGAACGACGGATCCGGATATTTGGATTGAAGGTTTCCTTCTCCACATTCATAAGGCTCGAGGAGATGATCTCCAGGCCATTAGATGTCTCCCTCTAAAGCGAAAGGGACACCACGACACTGGCTAAAAAACCTCCTAGAAAACTCCATTGGAACTTGGGAAGACTTGAAAGATGCCTCTAGGGCTAACTTCCAGGGCACTTATGGCCGGTGTCGGTGTCAAAACCGGCGAATCTCGGGTAGGGGGTCCCGAACTGTGCGTCTAGGCGGATGGTAATAGGAGACAAGGGACACGATCTTTTTACCCAGGTTCGAGCCCTCTCGATGGAGGTAAAACCCTACTCCTGCTTGATTAATATTGATGATATGGGTAGTACAAGAGTAGATCTACCATGAGATCGGAGTGGCTAAACCCTAGAAGCTAGCCTATGGTATGATTGTTGTTCGTCCTACGGACTAAAACTCTCCGGTTTATATAGACACCGGAGAGGGCTAGGGTTACACAGAGTCGGTTACAATGGGAGGAGATCTTCATATCGTATCGCCAAGGAAAGTCCCATCCGGACACGGGACGGAGTCTTCAATCTTGTATCTTCATAGTCCAGGAGTCCGGCCAAAGGTCCTTGTCCGGCCATCCGGACACCCCCTAATCCAGGACTCCCTCAGTAGCCCCCGATCCAGGCTTCAATGACGACGAGTCCGGCGCGCAAGTTGTCTTCGGCATTGCAAGGCGGGTTCTCCTGCAAATTCTCTATATCCGTCGAATAGTGTCCGGCTTCTAGTGTGTGTTGTCCTCCTCGGCTTCTGTGCCCCATAATGACCATCTTTCACGCGTCAAACGAATGCAAAAAGCCAGGGGGTTTTCTTTTCACTTACCCCCCCGGTTGCGTTAATGAGCCGCCCATAAGAGAGACAGGGATTTAGATCCAATTCGCACCATCTTCCCTCCGTGAGTCTTCATCAGAGCGCCTCTGACAGAGATCCATTCCATCATGGCCAGTCGGTGCCGCTCCTCCTCTCGCCCATCCAGCCCTCGGCCCGGAGATTGGGGGCGGTGTTCCGTCTCGCATAGCAAGTTAGTAGTGCTTCAGTCCAATCGGCTTCTCCCCCCAGCATATATGGTCCAGTTCGAACCGGGATTGCTGCCTATAGCGGCGGAGAGCAGGCGGAGGGCGTTCCCAATCCCTCTCAAGGAGAGCGGGTATGCTTAGTCCCTTATTTGATGAGAGGACTAGGATTTCTAATTCATCAGTTTCTCCGAGGGTTGCTGGAGTTCTACGGCCTCCAGCTACATAACCTCACGCCCGCCTCCATTTTGCACATCGCGGGCTTCGTGGCCCTCTGCGAGCTGTTCTTGGGTGTTGAGGCCCATTTCGCACTGTGGAAGAGGTTGTTTTGCCTTGTGCCCCATTCTCAGGAGGGGTCTATTTATTAGGTGGGCGGAGCCGAACTATGGCGCATCGCCGGGACCGGATATCTATCCGGCACCCCAAAGAGGGCGTCCGAAGACTGGCCCTCGGAGTGGTTTTATATAGATGACGTCCCCCTGCCGGACCCTGTACGGATCGGCCTCCCCGAGTTCAATAATGCCCCGTTGAAGAAGCGCCTGAGTTGGCGCCGACGGAACCCTCAGAGGGAAGCTGACAGGGACGTCCTGTACCTGATGAGCCGGATAAGGCTGTTGGCTCATTCCGGACTGACCATGATTAAGGTCATGGCCATATGCATTACGCGAGGGGTGCAGCCGCTTCAATACAGAGGCCACCCCATGTGGGATTTCAACGGGGAGGATGACGCTACCCGGTGTGGTCGCAAGGGGCCAGATTCGGCTGCCACTTTAACGAGAATCTTATCCGCTTTGTACAAGGGGGAAGAGGAAGAATTCCTCCGTATCAACCCGGAAGGCGGATTCTCCATGTACAATCCTCCTAGTTGGGTGAGCGGACACTTTCACTTGCCTATCCGTTTTTGAAATTCCCGTAGTTGAGTACTTAGACTAGTAATGTTTAAACGCAGGAGCTGCGCCAGGCTGTGAAGGAAATAAACAGCCCTGCCCCACAACCCGAGGACCCGGAATGGTCCCTCGATCCGGACTCCCAAGAAGATCCGGACTTATGCGTGGAGTTGATTGATGGAGTATTTCATCAATTGAGCAAGGATAACTCCTTAGTGGCCATCACGGCCGACTATCCTAGACTACTTCCAGCCTCCAAGGTAACTAAGACCAAAGTCCCAGTATTCTCATGCTTTTTCTTGCATGCCGTGTACTAACATCGTTTCGCAGGGTAAATCCTTGAGGCAGAAGGCCGAGCCCACGATGGGCAGCCAACAAGGGCCGCTGAAGCCAGGCGGGCCAAAAATAAGTGCGGACCAGATCGAGATTCTGGCGCAACGGTATGGCGTGCAAATTTAACGCCTAGGGTTTATGCCCTTGAGTCTTACTAATGCTCATGATTTTCTTAGAAAGAAGAGAGCCCGCCGGACTATGTCCGCCGGCCAAGGTTCGAGGCCGGGTCCGGAAGCGGAGGTGGACACGGGACGCGCCTCGGGCGCTCCTCCGACAGAGGGCGCCGACGGGCTATCTGCCACCAATTCAAAGGTGGAGAGTGCCCTGAACCACAGGCGTCGCCGGACTGTTCTTCGTGACGCGTGTTTTTCCCTGGAGGCGTTGGACGCCTTTAATATAGGAGATGCGTATCTCCGTGCTGCTCAAAATGGTCTAGCCAGAGCCACAGAGCAGTATGTGAAAGACATACAGGTGAGTAGAATTGAAGGTTATATATGTCAGTAGCCCCCGAGACTTGAAACAGTGAAGATAACTATTCGAAGGATCATGTGCTATGCAGTGTCTTACAAAGAAGAATACGCAATTGTCCCAGGAGCTCGAAGAGTGCAAGGCACAGCTCGAGGCCGCATTGGCCACTTCAGAAAATGTCAAGGGGACGCCCGCAGGTAATATATGCTTCGAAAGGTACTTCCATTTTGAAATGCGGCAGGCGTGCAACCCTGACGATAATAATGCAGATGAGGCCAGAGTAAATCCGGACAAGCAACAACTCCTATGCCAACTAAAGGCTGGCGAGAGCGTGCTGACGAGGGTGAGGCAAGAGAAGAACAAGCTTCAAGACGCCAATACCCAGCTGGGCGAGGAACTGAAACATGTTCGTATTCAGCTGTCTTCTGCCATGAAGGAGAATCAGCAACTTCGACGCGGCATTTTTAGTAAGTGCTTGAACGAATCTTCGAAAAAAGAATTCGGCGAGGAAGTCGATTGATAGAGCTATGTCTGTAGGTCTGCTGACGGGTCGTCCTGCGGAGGAAATGCCCAGTTTAACAGGAGACTTTCTTCCCGAGCTGTTGCAACTACACGAACAAGTTCGGCAGGCAATGCAAAGCGTCATCCAGGCTATGTGGCCATCCCTCTCCATGCCCGAAGGCCTTGAGGAGCTTACAAAGAAGCTGGAGGGAGTGCGGCAGCGCTTCCGGTTGTGGAAGATATCGGCTTGCCGTCAAGGTGCCAGGGAGGCCTGGGCCATGGTGAAGACTCGGTACACGAAGGCTAACCCAAACCACATGGCCGAGGTCGGCCCTATAGGTCCGGACGGAAAGGAGATCCCGGTCAGCTTAGCATATGGCCAGGTGGAGCTGGCTGCAAAGTATTCCCAATAGGACTGTAAATTAGACCGCCTGTTGGATGGTATTGAAGAGGAATATGCCGAGTCGGATTGACTCTGTAATTTAAAATGACATAAAAATGCCTTCTAGCCGGATTGTAGACCGTTTGTCATTGCGGACCTTTTCGCTTCGACCTCTGGACCCTATAGTCCGGAGTGTGTACGAATACCCTCTCGGTTATGTAAGAACCGGGGCATGCATGGAAACAAGGCGTAGGGGTCATAAGTGCTTTAGCAGACAAGTGCCCAACTAGTTATGTTATATTACATGGTTAGTAAGAAACATCTTCCAGGGAGAATAGTTCCGTTAGGGGTTCCTTTCCCTGGGAGGCATGCCCTAAAGTGCATGTCCGAACTGCCAAAAAGAGCAGAAAAGCATCTGGGGGAAATGAATAAATATGAAAGATCATCTTTTAGTTCACCGACCAAATATTCCCTTAAGAACGCTAGCTTTCGGCTTCACCCAGTCTGAGGTACACGTCCGGCTGACCCGACAGTAACAATCGCAGAGGTGCTCCCTTTACCACCTAGCCGAACGAACGAGAACGTAGGGGTAAGCACAGGAGCCAGGCAACCCAGCTTGGCCAAAACTTAAGTGATATCGATGCATATAATGGTGTATAAAAGGTTCATGCGGAAGCGTCACACATTTTTGGGCATGAGGCCCATTTTATATAAACTTCTTGGTAAAGAAGCCCCCAGGTATTATGAGCGCGGGTAGCGCGTCGGGTATGTGTGAACAATGCACAGGCAAGCCCCTAAGGGCTTGGGAGAAGAAAAAAAAAGGGTAGGAAGAAGGAATAAAATCTCGGACTGCCACTAAAAAACAAATAAAACAAAGGGACAGAGGAAGGAAACGAACACGGAGTCCGGCGCTAGGCGTAGAATCTTCATAGGCGTGCTGCGTTCCATGGGTTCGGCTCGAGTCGGTTATCCGATGCGTTTCGCAGATGGTATGCTCCGCCGATCAGTACTTGGTCGATTATGAAGGGGCCCTCCCATTTGGGCTTTAATTTATCCTTTTTCTTGTCCGGCAGGCATAGAACTAGTTCGCCAACGTTATAGGTTTTGGCCCGTACTTCTTTGCTTTGGTATCTTCGAGCCTGTTGTTGATAGAATGCGGAACGAGCTTTTGCCACGTCGCGCTCCTCTTCCAATGCGTCCAAGCTGTCCTGCCGATCGAGCTCGGCTTCTCTTGCTTCGTACATGCGCACTCGAGGTGAGTCATGCATTATGTCGCATGGCAGTACTACCTCTGCGCCGTATACCATAAAAAATGGTGTGAATCCGGTAGTGCGATTCGGCGTGGTCCGCAGCCCCTAGAGTACGGAGTCAAGCTCCTCTACCCAGTGCATGTTAGATTCCTTGAGGGATCGCACTAGTCTGGGTTTGATGCCGCTCATAATGAGACCGTTGGCCCGTTCGACTTGACCGTTAGTTTGAGGGTGATAGACTGAAGCATAGTCGATCTTGATGCCCATGTTTTTGCACCAAAGTTTGACTTCATCGGCCATGAAGTTTGTGCCATTGTCAGTTATGATGCTGTGGGGGACGCCGTAACGGTGTACGATCCCGGATATGAAGTCTATCACTGGTCCGGATTCGGCCGTCTTTACAGGCTTGGCTTCTATCCATTTGGTGAATTTGTCCACCATGACCAGTAGATATTTTTGCTTGTGGGTTCCTCCTTTAAGGGGTCCGACCCTGTCAAGCCCCCAGACCGCGAAAGGCCAGGTAATGGGTATAGTTTGTAGGGCGGTAGGCGGCATGTGGCTTTGGTTGGCGAATAACTGGCAACCAACACATCGTTGCACTAAGTCCTGAGCGTCTACCCGGGCCGTTGGCCAATAAAATCCGGTACGGAAGGCCTTGCTTAAAAGGGCCCAGGCTGCAGCGTGGTGCCCGCCGAGTCCGGCATGAATTTCAGCCAAAAGGTCTCGCCCTTCCTCTTCAGAGATACACCTTTGAAGGACTCCGGTTGTGCTTTTCTTGTAAAGCTCTCCCTCGTGGACTTTGTAGGCTTTAGATCGCCGCACTATGCAGTGGGCCTCGTTTTGGTCTTCGGGAAGTTCCCGCCTAGTTAGGTAGGCTAGGAATGGTTCTGTCCAAGGGGCAATAACTGCCATTATTTCGTGGGCTGACGGTGTTGTTTCGTTGGCGGAGCCCCCAACTGTGTCAGAATGTTCGGTGAGGGGCGGTGTAGTTGTGTCCGGGCTATTGTTTCCGGATTCTCCTTCCCATGATACGGATGGCTTGAACAGCCTTTCTAGGAAGATGTTGGGAGGGACGGCCTCGTGCTTGGCGCCAATGCATGCCAACACGTCTGCTGCTTGGTTATTTTCCCGGGATATGTGATGAAATTCAAGCCCCTCAAACCAAGCTGACATCTTTAAGATGGCGTTGCGGTAAGCTGCCATTTTTGGATCCTTGGCGTCGAAGTCTCCATTTATTTGGGATATTGCGAGGTTTGAATCCCCGCGGACCTCTAGGCGCTGAATGCCCATGGAGACTGCCATCCGGAGGCCATGTAAAAGGGCTTCGTATTCGGCTGCGTTGTTGGAATCCATGTACATTATCTGAAGTACGTATTAGACTGTGTCTCCGGTTGGGGACGTCAGAACGACGCCAGCCCCCAGGCCAGCCAACATTTTGGAGCCGTCGAAGTGCATGATCTAGTTGCAGTATGCGCCGTACTCTTTAGGGAGTTCGGCTTCAGTCCATTCGGCGATGAAGTCGGCCAAAACCTGCGACTTAATAGCTCGCCTTGGCTTGTAGGTTATGTCGAACGGGAGGAGCTCGATGGCCTATTTGGCAATCCGGTCCGTTGCGTCGCGGTTGTTTATAATATCATTAAGGGGTACTTCGGATGCCACTGTTATGGAGCACTCATGAAAGTGGTGTCGCAGCTTCCGGGATGCCATGTACACCGCGTACACTATCTTTTGATAATGCGGGTACCGTGACTTGCATGGAGTTAGTACAGTGGACATGTAGTACACTGGTTTTTGGAGGGGGAACTTGTGTCCGTCCGCTTCTCGTTCGACGACGAGCACCGCACTTACAACTTGATGGGTTGCCGCGATGTATAATAGCATTGGTTCGCCCGTGTTGGGCGCGGCCAGGACCGGATTTGTTGCCAGTATGGCTTTTATTTCTTCGAGTCTGGCCGTGGCGGCATCCATCCACTCGAAGTGGTCGGTGCGCCGCAGGAGGCAATAGAGAGGTAATGCCTTTTCTCCTAAGCGGGAGATAAAGCGGCTTAGAGCCGCCATGCATCCTGTCAGTTTTTGTATTTGTTTGAGGTCCTTTGGGGTATCCAATTGTGACAGAGCTCGGATCTTGGCTGGGTTTGCTTCAGTTCCTCTACCGGATACAATGAAGCCCAAGAGCTTTCCGGCTGGTACGCCGAAAACATATTTTTCTAGGTTGAGCTTAATGTCATATGTTCGGAGATTGTCGAACGTGAGCCTCAAGTCGTCTACTAGAGTATCGACATGTTTTGTTTTGACGACCACGTCATCTATGTATGCTTCAACTGTTTTGCCGATCTGGTTGGCCAGACATGTCTGAATCATGCGCTGATATGTTGCGCCGGCGTTTTTTAGCCCGAAGGGCATCGTGTTGAAGCAGAATGGGCCATATGGGGTGATGAATGCCGTTGCGGCTTGGTCTAACTCTGCCATCTTGATTTGATGGTAGCCAGAGTATGCATCGAGGAAACACAATGAGTCGTGTCCTGCGGTGGCGTTGATGATTTGATCAATTCGGCGGAGTGGGAAAGGGTCCTTTGGACAGGCCTTGTTTAGGTCTTTGAAATCGACACATAGACGCCAAGATTTGTCCTTCTTTGGTACCATCACCAGGTTTGCTAGCCAGTCCGGATGTTTTATGTCTCGGATGAATCCGGCTTCCAGCAGTTTTGCTAGCTCCTCTCCCATGGCTTGTCTCTTGGATTCGGAAAAACGCCGTAGAGTCTGCTTGACGGGTTTAAACCCTTTTAGGATGTTCAGGCTGTGCTCAGCCAGCCTGCGTGGGATTCCTGGCATATCTGAGGGGTGCCAAGCGAAAATGTCCCAATTTTCTCGCAGGAAGTCTCTGAGTGCGGCGTCTACATCGGGTTTTAGTTGTGCCCCGATGGAGGCCGTTTTTGTAGGGTCCGTTGGATGGACTTGGAATTTGACTATTTCGTCTGCTGGTTTGAAAGAGGTGGACTTGGATCTCTTGTCTAGTATCACATCGTCCCTGTCCACCGTAGAGCGCAACGCAGTTAGTTCCTCGGCCGCTAGGGCCTTGGATAGTGCCTCCAGGGCCAGTGCGGCTGTCTTGTTTTCAGCGCGGAGTGCTATGTCTGGATCACTTGCGAGAGTGATGATTCCGTTGGGTCCGGGCATTTTGAGCTTCATGTACCCATAATGGGGTATGGCTTGGAAATTTGTAAATGCTTCTCGCCCTAACAGAGCGTGGTATCCGCTGCTGAACGGAGCCACTTGAAACGTGACCTCCTCGGATCTGTAATTATCCGGCGTGCCGAACACCACATCCAGTGTGATTTTTCCTGAACAGCGTGCTTCCCAGCTTGGAATTATTCCTCTAAAAGTTGTGTTGCGTCGCTCAATGCGGCTCCAGTCAATTTCCATTTTTCGCAGGGTTTCCTCGTAAATGAGGTTGAGTCCGTTGCCGCCGCCCATGAGTACCTTTGTAAGTCGGAAGCCGTCCACTATCGGACTGAGGACCAATGCAGCTGGTGCTCGGGCTGTCCAGAATTTAGGTTTGTCACTGGCATTAAATGTGATAGCCGTGTCACTCCATGGGTTTATTGTTGCTACTAGGTGGACTTCGGCAAGGTTGCGGAGCATTCGTTTCCTTGCATTGTTTGATGTGAAGGTCTCAAAGACTGTCGACACCATACTGGGGAGGTATTCTTCGGGTGCTGGAGTTAAAAGCTCCTCGCCACTTCGGGCCACCTGCCGTAGTATCCAACATGATCTAAGGCTGTGCATTGGTGTGGCTTCCCCTGAATTATGAATTTTACAAGGTCCATTGAGCCATCCTTCTAGTACGGTCCCGTAACCTGTAGAGGGTGTTTGTTTTTTGATGTTTGGCTCAGATGCCTGGCGGTGATGCGCCCTTTTGTTTCGGACTGGTGTTGTATTCGGGGCCGGATTGTCCCAGAATTTATCTTCAGTTTTCCGAACGCTTTCAGTCGCATAGTACTTTCGTACTATGGATGTCAAGTCAGCGAATCGTGTAATTTCGCGGCGACTTATGGCGTTGAGGATTCCGATGTCTGTGCAGTTGTTACAGAAGAGTGAAATTGCTTCTTTCTCGCGGCAGTCCTTTATCCTGTTCATAACCAGGAGGAATCTGGCCCAGTAGTGGTGTACAGTTTCTCCGGGCTCTTTCCGTACTAGGGATAAATCCCGTATAGTTAGGTGGGTGGGTGGAATTAAATCCGGAACCCTGCCCGATGTAAGATTCAAGGGCCAAGCGGTTTCCGAATTCGGAAGCTTGCTTTCTTGGATATTATTCAATGAATCGGGCCTGCTGCCTGACTTTAGGTTCAGGGTTTGGGCGACATCCTCCCCTCCGCGGGTATCCCGCTTGGAGGTATCGGGAATCCGGACACATCTGGTCCTTAGGGCGGGCGAAGACTCGCCGCATTGTTCTTCCACCACTTCGACGTGATGGGTGATCTGGGGAGAGTCAATCTCTCTCTGATCGGGTTTAAGCCCAATCTGGTCGTAATCAGTAGCGACTCCCAGGGCCGCGATGCGATCCAAGAGCTCGTTCAGGGAGAGGAGCTCCATCAGATCTAACTACTCGGCAAGCTCCGAGCAGACGTGAAGATTGCTTTCGATGGCCCGAGATGTCATCGTCGGCGCGGCGGCCGGACAGGCGGTCATCAAAAACCTGCCTAGCCGAAGAGTTTGGCCGACAGCTAAAGCTCCTTTAGCAACGACGCCGTCTTTAAAGACGAGATGTGGCATCCTTCCTGATGGTGACGACGCAGCGGAACTCTCAATGAAAGCACCAATGTCGGTGTCAAAACCGGCGGATCTCAGGGAGGGGGTCCCGAACTGTGCGTTTAGGCGGATGGTAACAGGAGACAATGGACATGATGTTTTTACCCAGGTTCGGGCCCTCTCGATGGAGGTAAACCCCTACTCCTGCTTGATTAATATTGATGATATGGGTAGTACAAGAGTAGATCTACCACGAGATCGGAGTGGCTAAACCCTAGAAGCTAGCCTATGGTATGATTGTTGTTCGTCCTACGGACTAAAACTCTCCGGTTTATATAGACACCGGAGAGGGCTAGGGTTACACAGAGTCGGTTACAATGGGAGGAGATCTTCATATCGTATCGCCAAGCTTGCCTTCCACGCCAAGGAAAGTCCCATCCTGACACGGGACGGAGTCTTCAATCTTGTATCTTCATAGTCCAGGAGTCCGGCCAAAGGTCTTAGTCCGGCCATCCGGACACCCCCTAATCCAGGACTCCCTCAGCCGACCTCTGGATGCTGATGAGTCATATAATCTAGCAGCCAGGCGAATCAGCCCACAAGCTTTGGAATCGGTTCCTAACTAAAAAGAACCAGATTATAGACTATCCGGACACCAAAGCTTTTGCAGCCTTTAAGCACAATGTCCAAGACGAATCGCGCGCTCGACACCTTGGGCAGGAAAAGCCGAAGACCATGGCAGCCTTAACGGCACTCATGACCCGCTTCTGCGTGGGCGAAGACAGCTGGTTGGCTCGTAGAAGCAACAGCTCCGGTGACCCCAGCACCTTTGAGGTATGGGACGGCAACGGTAAACCCCGTCGCAATAAAAACAAATGTCGAAATAACAACAACAATGACGCAGATGATACAGCAGTCAATGCCAGATTCAGCGGTCCTAAGTCCGGTCAGCGGAAGAAACCTTTCAAAGGCAACAGGGACGGGCCATCTAGCTTAGACAACATTCTCGAGAGGCCCTGCCAGATTCATGGCACACCCGATAAGCCTGCAAATCATACCAACAAAAACTATTGGGTTTCCAAACAGGCCGGTAAGATAAATACCGAACATAAGGGAAAAGGGCCCCCAAGCGAAGACGATGATGAGCCCCATCAGTCAAACACCAGGGGCCAGAAACAATTTCCCCCTGATGTGAAGATAGTAAACATGATATATATCACTCATATCCCCAAAAGGGAGCACAAACACGCATTACGGGACGTCTATGCCGTAGAGCCTGTCGCCTCCAAGTTTAACCCATGGTCAGCCTGTCCAATCACTTTTGACCACAGGGACCACCCAACTAGTATCCGTCATGGGGGTTCGTCCGCCTTGGTTCTTGATCCAATCATCGACGGATACCACCTCACTAGAGTCTTTATGGATGGAAGAAGCAGTCTCAACTTGATCTATCAAGATACTGTCCGAAAGATGGGGATTGACCCATCATGAATCAAGCCTAGTAACACTACCTTTAAAGGTGTGATACATGAGTGGAGGCCCGCTGTACGGTCTCAATCACACTGGAGGTAGTATTCGGCTCTCTAGATAACTTTCGCGACGAAGAGTTAATCTTCGACATCGTCCCTTTCCTTAGTGGTTACCATGCGCTGCTCGAACAAACTGCCTTCACCCGCTTTAACACAGTCCCGCATTATGCCTACTTGAAGCTCAAAATGCCTTGACCTCGTGGCATTATCACAGTCAATGGTCATATGGAGCGCTCACTCCGTACCGAGGAACACATCATGGCCCTTGCAGCCGAAGTGTATAGCGGCCTCATCAAGCCGAGCAGTTCACAGGCCAATAAAGCCAATGACGTATCCAAACAAGTCTGGTCCGTGAATAAATAAGTGGATTCGGACATGGACTAACAGTTTGGCCTCCGCCGATCGCCCCGCCAAGTGGCAGTTCAGGTACCGCGCGTACATAATTACGCACTAAAAATACCCTGGGCGACGCAGGAGGCACGCTGAGGAATAGGTCCATTGCACGGCTCGACCCTAAATGGACCACATATACCCTTTTACTTTTAACGCAGGTTCATCAAGAGCACTACTTACAAGATGGTTGTCACAGGAGAACCTTTTAAGGCTAGCATGTTCCAGCCATCAAATGCTCCTCTCAAAGGACTCACTACTAAGGAGGAAAGGTGCAGACGTCTGGCAGGGCATCATTAGAGTTTTTTTCCAAACTATGATTTTTTAGGCCCTGTGTTAGACATTTCCTTATGTAAAATTTTATCTTCTTTGGGCATGTAATATGACCTTAGTATTGAACGGCATTGCCTGTCATCGAAATATCAATAAAGATACAAAGGGCACAGATGATTATCACCTTCTTGGTTGGTTGTTAGATTTTTCCCTGTCATCTGCGCTATTCCTTATGTTCGACTGACACACGCGGTTCGACACATATTAGGGGATGTGTTCGGCCCCGCTAAATTATAAAGTCCGAACACCCATAGGGAACTCTTCGGCGTCCTGGATATCGCATTATATGCATTTGCTCCGAATCATGTCTTTGGTCTATAGTTGGGTTGCTCGGTTCCTGTGTTTGCCACCTTACGTTCCACAAGTTCGGCTAAGGTAGTAAAGGGAGAAGTACTATGATTGTATTTCTGGTTCGTCCGGTCAAGTACCTCAGTAGAGAAAGCCAAAAACTGACTGTCATGATAAGCGAGAGCGGGTCAGCGATCCAGCGACTTAGTGTTATACTACGAATCACTCGCGCTTTAGGCCGTGTCATATGAGGGGCTGGGTTTTGACCAGCCGCGTTGCAAAGGCGCTGTACTCCGGCTCGCCGATCACGCAACAAGGGGCTAGTACTTAGCGCCACCAATGGACTCTTATGGCTAAGTGAAAGTGTTAAAGCCGCATAGTCTGATTACCTAGTTCACTTCACAAGACGCCTCCTACATTGGACCAAGATGTTGGATTAAGTGCAATCATGCAATCATGAAGCCGACGACTAGTAAACTTTCAGACATATAAACAACAAAATTGGAGGATAAACTAAATAATAAATATCATACACAACGAGTTCATTACATGACTCTTAGAAACCGGACTCAACTACTCAAAGATGACATCCTTCGAACACTGCCCCTCCACAATGAGGGGTCCCTCGAGGACCTCGTCAAAGTATTTCTCCGACCGCCGATGCTCTTTCCCTTCAGGCGGCCCTGCGGTAGCAATATCGGTGGCCTTCATCTTTGCCCACTGCACCTTGACACGGGCAAAGGCCATCCGGGCACCCTTAGTGCAGGACGACTGCTTGAGGGCATCGATCTGAGGAAGCGCCTCCACTAGCCGTTGCACGAGTCCAAACTGACTATTAGGTATGGATCGGCCAGCCACAAACGGATTATAACATCCTTCATGGCCAGTCCGGCCACCCTGTGCATCTCGGACAGCTGCTTCAGCTAGTCGCTCAGGGCCACGGGAAGTTCCGGCACAAGGTACTGCGACGAGAATAACTTCTCCATCGAGCTCCCCTCTTCGTCTCGTAAGAATGCGGCGGCATCTACAATGCTCCTCGGCATATCAGCAAAGGCGCCTAGAGAACTCCAAACTCTAGTCAGTAAAATATACCTCTTCCTACTATATCTACTCTGCATTATAAAGGCCTTACCAGCCGCAATCTTCTTCGCCTATTGTATCTCCTGGCGAGCACCCTAAGCATCAACTCGGGCCTCCTTCAGACTCTCGAGAGCTTTGGTGAGTTTGGAGGTTTGCTTCGAACTCTTCTGCTCCAAGGACTCACACCTTGTGATGGCGCCCTTGAGCTCCTGCTCCATTTCCTCCACCCACGTCTCGTGTTTTTGGTGGGTGGTTTGCTCTTCCTCTAGAGCCTTGGCCACCCGGTCTGCGGCCACCTTGCTCACCTCTGCCTCCTTCTTGGATTTGGTGAGGGCGCTCTTGAGGGACTCGCCCTCGGTTGTGCCAACTACGAGTATATACACAACATTCTTAGTCCGTTTCCAAACCAAATACACATGAATAAAATTTCTGGATATACTGAAATACCGCATACCCTGGGAGTTGTCGAACCACTTATTGGTAAGGTCGAGTTCCTCAGTGGATAGCCGGAGCTTCTGATTAAGCTCGACAATTTCTGTGGCTTGGGCAGTAGCTGCCAGCTTTGAAGCCTATCAAATATAACAAATAGTGCATGATATACCTGTTAATGATCCTCTGTTCGGGTTGTTCCAATCCAAACAGAGTCTCAGGGGCTACTACTGTCTACACATGGGCATCGCCACACACATATATACATAGAATGCTCATGAAGAATATTAAGACGCTTACCTTGAAGCCTGTCAGTAGCTTGTGGAAGGCTTTGGCCAGTCCGCTTTTCGCGGACTGAACCTTCTCCATAGCCGCACCCATAAGGGTGCAGTGTTCCTCTACAATGGAGGCACGTTCCAGTGCCTCCCACATACTGTCAGTGGCCTCCGGATTGACAAAGGCCATCGACGAAGCTCTTGCTCCTCCACCCTCCTTTGAAGAGGGATGTTGATTCGAACCCTGTACCATACTATTCTTCGGGACAGCATCCGGCAAGGGCCCGGACTGCTAGAGTCCTCCACCCTTGATGGTTGTGGGGATCGCCGTGCCCCGCTCTACAACGCCTGAAGTGTTACCCTCGGGCGCCTTCCGGACGGCCTCATCCGCCCCTCCCCAGCCAAGAGATGGCCTTTGGGATGACACCTTGGTGTCATCCATGGCGGGGGAAGAGAGGGCGCGAGAGGGGCCATCACTCTCCGCCTCCTCATGGGCTAGAGATTTCCCCGTTGAAGAAGAAGGGATCGCGATTTCGTGCGGAGGGCTAAAAAGTATAAAGGAGGTTGGGCATGACAAAGTGAGATTAAAAACATAATTAAATGAGTGAGTTTCTAATACTTACATCTCGGCCAGGGGCTTCTCCCTTTGGACCCGCCCCGAACTATGTTCGGACTCTGTGTCTGAACTGTCCGAAAGGACCACTCGCCCTTTCTTCGATGTCTCCCCCTCTAGGTTCTTAGGGGCCATCCTTTTCCCCCTCCTCGTCTTGAGGGGGGAGTCGCTCTCCACCTCCTCCTCATCATTCTCCTCCTCTTCTTCGCCCTCATCCTCCTCGCGAGAGGAGATGGGCTCTGCCCCTCCGGGCACTATTGCCGGAGGGCCCTTGCGGCGGGCCCGTCCTTGGACCCTTTGCTCTTTCTCTTGGCCTTCTTCTCCGGTGGCTGATAAGGCGCCAGAACCAACATCTTCTCCAGCTGAGGAGTGACTGGGTTTTCGGGCAGCAGAGCCGGACACTTGATCCGCTCAGGCTTCTTGGTCCAACCCTGCAACAAAAGATGGGTTGATGAGTTCGGCATAGACCGAATACGTGTTCATATACATGTGACTAGATATGTCTTCGGATATATGGAATACTTACTGGAGAGGCCGGATACGCTACATTGATGCCGATGTCTTCGGTCTCCATGGGCCAGCTGCTCTTTTGTGCCTTAAAAAGCAGCTTCCACATCCCCTCATGTGTAGCGCCAAAGAAGCGTTGTAGCGTACGTGGATCCTTCAGCTTGAATTACCACATGGGGGAAGCCCGGCGCTGGCAAGGGATAATGCCGCGAAAAAGCATGATCTAAACCACGTTGGTCAGACCAACATTTTTTCCCATCATGTTGGTGATGTGCGTCTGCAATGCCAGCACCTCCGTCTAGGACCCCCAGTCGATGCCCTTCTCATTCCAGAAGGTAAGCCTCATGGGGGGGGTCCAGATCTGAACTCCGGAATGGACGCCTAGTTGGGGCGGCGTGGCTTGGTGATGTATAACCACTCCTGTTGCCAGATCTTCATGGTCTCCATGAAGGCCCCCTTTGGCCAAGTGGTGTTCGGCAGCTTGCTAATCATAGCTCGCCACAGTCCGCGTGTTGCCCGTCGACCACCTTCGGCTTCACGTTGAAGACCTTGAGCCATAAGCCGAAGTGTGGGCGGACACGGAGGAGAGCCTCACACACGAGTATGAACGCCGATATTTGGAGGAATGAGTGCGGGGCTAGATCATGGAAATCTAGCCCGTAGTAGTACATAAGTCCGCGGACGAGCGGGGGGAGTGGAAAACCTAACCCTCTAAAAAATGGGGAAGTAAGACGACCCGTTCGCCGGGTTCCGGAGTGGGAAGGATTTGACCTTTAGAGGGAAGCCGGTGCTTGATGTTAGTGGCGAGATACCCCTCACTCCGGAGATCTGCTATGTTTTCCTCCGTCATGGAGGAAGCCTCCCACTTCACTACAAAAAAAGACACATCCGTGACATTTTGGGCCGAACGAAAAAAAAAATGTCATACTTATGACACTTCTATGACGATAAATGTGACAAAACCCGATATCATCATAGATGTGGTGGGCTCCTACTTCTATGACAAAAACTCATGACAAAAAATGGTATTTTCGTCCTGGGCGGGCCGGAGACGCAGCTGCATGACATTCTTTGGGCCGTGCATGATGGATAAAACCATGGTAGAAGCGAGGGCGAGGAAAATATCGGGGAGTTCCCGGTTACGGTGGGTGGTCGGGGGCCGAGCGATGCGCGTTTCTCTCGTACATGTACGCGCGTTGGTGCGAGGCATTGGGCTCTAACTGAACCCGAGTGAGGCATTCACCTAACTGAACTCGAGTGATGGCACTGCAAGGCTATGTGTTACTAAACTCAAGCGATTGAGCGATTCCTGCGCTACTGTTGCTAACTGAAGCCGATCGATGCTGCCTCTGGATGAACAGTGAGCGTTGTTGGGGGGTTTGGATGAACAGTTCCCGGTGGGGGTCGGATGAACATGACCCCATGGTGTTGCCACTGGATGAACAGGACCCCGATCGATCGAGTCGGTTGGGCGTGGATGAACAATACCCCGTGGAGGGCTGGATGAACAGGACCCTATGGAGGGATGGTTGAACAGTAGCCGGTGGAGGGGTGGCTGAACACTAGCTGGTGGAGGGCTGGATGAACAGCAGCCCGTGGAGGGGTGGTTGAACAGGACTCCGTGGAGAGGGCTGATTGAACAGTAGACAGTGGAGGAGCACGCGGTGGAGGCTGGATGAACAAGAGCCCATGGATGACCAGTCACAGGTGGAGGCTGGAGAAGGTCGACGGTGGATGAACAATAGCCCGTGGAGGCTGGTGGAGGTCGACGGTGGAGATGAAAAGTATCCTGTGGAGTCCCGTTTTGCGGTACACTACACCCCTGCCGATGAACAAGACCCCCGTTTTGACCGTAGTGCTCCAGCACAAGTCCGTTTCCTCTGTTTTGCGGTATGCCACACCCCTCCCGATCAACAGGACCCCATTTCGACCATAGGAGGTCCACCAGAAGTCTGTTTCCTCCCTTTTGCGGTACGCCGGATAAGGGAGTCCAGGATTAAGGGGTCCTCGGACAGCCGGACTATATACTTTAGCCGGACTATGAAGATACAAGATTGAAGACTTCGTCCCGTGTACGGATGGGATCTCCTTCGCGTGGAAGGCAAGCTTGGCAATTCGGATGTGTAGATTTCCTTCTCTGTAACCGACTCTGTGTAAACCTAGCTCCCTCCAGTGTCTATATAAACCGGAGGGTTTAGTCCGTAGGACAACAACAATCACAATCATAGGCTAGCTTCTAGGGTTTAGCCTCTACGATCTCGTGGTAGATCAACTCTTGTGATACTCATATCATCAAGATCAATCAAGCAGGAAGTAGGGTATTGCCTCCATCGAGAGGGCCCGAACCTGGGTAAAACATCGTGTCCCCTGCCTCCTGCTACCATTAGCCTTAGACGCACAGTTCGGGACCCCCTACCAGAGATCCACCGGTTTTGACACCGACATTGGTGCTTTCATTGAGAGCTCCACTGTGTCTTCGTGGTAAGGCTTGATGGCTCCTTCAATCATCTTCAATGACGCGGTCCAGGGGGAGGTTTTCCTTCCCAGACAGATCTTTGTATTTGGCAGCTTCGTACTGTAGGCCAACTCGTTTGGCCACCTGGAGCAGATCGATAGCTACACCCCTGGCCATCAGGTCAGGTTTGGAAGCTTGAACCATACTGCCGACATCCACGGAGACTTGATCTTTGACGGATTCAAGCCCATGTCAAGTACGCCGGACAGTTATGACGAGCATGACTTAGGTCTGCCGTCAGACTATGTTCGGGAGATTGCACCTATGGCGGCCCCGCGAATCAATCCGGAGAAGATCGCGCCTTCCAAGGACAGGTGGATGGGCCCCACCATGGAGGGTGCACACTTATCGGCGTTGGAGCCGAACATTGATCCCACCTCTTGTGAGGATGATGTCATCAGACCCCCGGGCTCGTCTCCGGCTACAGGATCTGAACCGCGTACGTCCATGCCTATTGAATATTATTGGGCACCGGTCATGGAGTTCACCTCCGCGGATATTTTTCAGCACTCGCCCTTGGGTAATGTGCTAAACTCATTAAGGTCTCTTTCCTTGTCGGGAGACTCTTGGCCAAACTCTGTCTGGCTCGAGTGGGAAGCGGACGACGAAGAAAATCGTTCCCCACCCACCACCCACTTAATAGCCACAGTCGATGACTTAACCGACGTGCTCGACTTCAACTCCGAAGACATCGACGGTATGGATGATGATGCAGGAGAAGAACAGGAACCACCGCCTATAGGGCGCTGAACAGCCACCTCATCATATGATATATATATGGTGGACACCCCCAAAGAAAGCAATGGAAATGAGGCAATGGAAGATAACCCCTTGGATAAGCAATCAAGGCACCGGCGTCATAGGCGCCGCTCCAAGCCCCGCCATAGCAAAAATAGTGATACTAGCACAAGAGATAACAATCTGGATGGTGCCGAAGACGAAAACAATCCAGCCCAGCCAGGCTTCGAGCAGGCCAAGCAAGAGGATGGGCAAGCTAGCCCTAAAGAACAGGCAACAGATGGAGAATCAGAGGATGATAATTACATGCCTCTCTCTGAAGATGAAGTGAGCCTTGGCGATGAAGAATTCATCATGCCTGAGGATCCCGTCGAGCAAGAACGCTTCAAGCATCGGCTTATAGCCACTTCAAAAAGCCTGAACAAAAAGAAGCAATAGCTTCAAGCTGATCAAGATCTGCTAACTGATAGATGGACCAAGGTCCTGGCCGCCGAGGAATACGGACTCGAGCGCCCTACCAAAAGTTACCCAAAGCACAGGTTGCTACCTCAACTCGAGGAGGAGGCGCTAAAGCCCACACTACCAGCGCATGATGCCGCTGACCGGCCACCACGTGGCCGCGACAAAGCGGCGTACCAGCCCGAAGTCCAGGCCGCACCCCGACGCCAAACAAGCAAAAACACGAAGGCTCGGGGCTCCACTCATGACCTGCGAGACAAATTGAAAAACAAAGCAGGATAGTCAAGATCGATCTACGTATCACGGGGGCGCGCCCCAACGCGTGACGAGGACCATCACGCCGGTTACAACAACAATTCCGTCCAGACCGAATACAATGTAGCCCGACACAGAGGCGCTGCACACCCCCTATGCTTCACTGATAAAATTATGGATCATGTATTCCCAGAAGGGTTTAAACCCATGAACATTGAATCATATGATGGTACTACAGACCCCGCGGTATGGATAGAAGATTTTTTCCTCCATATTCACATGGCCCGCGGAGATGATCTACACGCTATCAAGTACCTCCCACTAAAAATCAAGGGACCGACTCGGCATTGGCTGAATAGCTTGCCGGCAAACTCCATCGGGAGTTGGGAGAACCTGGTAGACGTGTTCCTTGACAACTTCCAGGGCACCTATGTGTGACCATCGGATGCTGATGATCTAAATCACATAACCCAACAGCCTGGAGAGTCAGCCAGGAAATTTTGGACTCGGTTCCTAACCAAAAAGAACCAAATTGTCGACTGTCTGGATGCCGAAGCCCTAGCGGCCTTTAAGAATAACATCCATGATGAGTGGCTCGCCCGACATCTCGGCCAAGAAAAGCTAAAGTCCATGGCAGCCCTCACAACACTCATGACCCGCTTCTGTGTGGGCGAGGATAGCTGGTTGGCTCGTAGAAACAACGCAATAAGCAATCCTGGCACATCAAAAGCCAAGGATAGCAACGAAAAACCACGGTGCAACAAACACAAGTGCCGCAAAAACGGTGATAGTGTTAAAGACACGTTAGTCAAATCTAGATTCAGTGGCTCCAAGTCCGGTCAGCGGAAAAAGCCATTCAACAAAAACAATTCAGGCTCGTCCAGTTTGGACCGCATACTTGACCGTCCATGCCAAATTCATGGCACCCCAGGAACACCAGACAATCATACAAACAGAGAATGCTGGGTCTTCAAACAAGCTGGCAGGTCAGATGCTGAAAACAAGGGGAAGGGGTCTCAAAGCAACGATGACGACGACGAGCCCTGATCATCGAATACAGGAGGACATAAGAAATTCCCTCCCCAGGTGAAAACTGTGAATATGATATATGCAAGCCACATTCACAAGTGGAAACATGCACTAAGGGACGTCTATGCAATGGAGCCAGTCGACCCAAAGTTTGACCCATGGTCCTTTTTCCCGATCACTTTTGACCGCAGGGACCATCCTACCAGTATCCGTCATGGTGGTTTGGCCGCACAGGTCCCCGACCACATCATTGATGGATTCCACCTCACACGAGTCCTTATGGACGGTGGCAGCAGCCTGAACCTGCTATATCAGGATACAGTGCACAAAATGGGCATCGACCCCTCAAGGATCAAGCCCACAAAAACCACCTTCAAAGGTGTCATACCAGGTGTAGAGGCCTGTTGCACGGGCTCAATCACACTGGAAGTCGTCTTCGGATCTCCGAACAGTTACCATACCAAAGAGTTAGTCTTTGACATCGTCCCCTTTTGCAGTGACCATCAGGCATTGCTCAGACGAACCGCATTCGCTCGGTTCAATGCGGTGCCACATTATGCCTACCGTAAACTCAAGATGCCCAGTCCGCGCGGCGTAATCACGGTTAATGGCAGGGTCGAGCTCCCCTTCACTATCGAAGAGTCTACCGCCACTTTAACAGCAAGAGCAACGAATGGCACCTTTCAATCGAACCTCGAGTTGACGGCCAAGCTACCGGACACCGCTAAAGGAGTCCGAACTACTGCGCGGCAGGATAGCCCGGCTCGCCCGGAGCTTAATTAAAAACACTGCGGAAAAAGATAAGACAAGCCACATACCGCGGCTCAACCGCTCTGTGGCGCAAAACCATTTCTCTTATTTTCTTTGCAGGTTCACCTTTACGTAGGCCAGGATGGATGGCGTGGAAACAGTTCAAGCGCGTAAGGGAATCTCTAGATATTCCCCTCTATGATCATCTGACTACACTCGGGATCTGAATACAACTTCCTACCGCCTGGTCTCAGCAGGTTCCGCAATCATATTTCTTTTTATCACATTATCTGTACTCATACGCATTGACATATTATTCAAATACAACATGTGGATTTATATGATGCTCATCTGCTGCTATTTCTTATTAAAAACTCTTTTGTTAAAAGGCAGCTGCTTATTGTGATATGCCTTAATATGCCAAGGGCTTCCTCATACCCATGCCATGGCAAAAAAGTCCAAACACCTTCACGGTAGTTCGGCACCCCGAACTTATAGCATTATATGCATCAGCTCCGAAACATGTCTTGGGTGAATAGTTGGGTTTGCCCAGCTCCTATGTTTTGGTACCTTACATTCCGCTATATCGGCTAAGGTAGCACTGGGAGAACTACTGCGATTGTGTCCCGGTTCTTCCGGATGAGCACTTCAATAGAGAAAGCCGAAAACTGACAGTCATGATGCAGCGAGAGGTGGTCAGCTGTTCGAGAGGTTCTAAAATCTTTAAGGATTTCTTCCGCATAATGCCATAACCAATGCAGCATGCGAGGGATCGGCTTTTTTCTGATTAGGCACTTATAGAGCCCCTTTGCGGTCTTCCGAACACTAGGGGTTGCGCCTGCCTTTCTTTTAAAAAAAACTCCTATGGCTAAGTGAGAGCGATAAAGCCCTATAGTCCAATTGGCTGGTTCGCTGTGCTGAACACCTCCTTTAGGGACCCAAAACTGGGATAAAGAGTGCTCAGGTTTATCCCGAACACCCCCGTACTTACTACGTGGGGGCGGAAGCCGACGACTAGCCAACTCTCAGGATTAGTATATAAAACGACCACACAAGAGGAAAAACTTTTCAAATGACAAGCAATAAATAATAGAAATGACCTTGTTCAAACATTACAAAGGACAAACATGACCGTATTCATGGAAATATAATGTCCTTGGTGCATTGCTCTGCCGCAAGGCGGACTCCTTTCAAGACACCTTCATAATACAGCTCGGGCTTGCGGTGCTCCTTTCCCTCCGGTGGTCCCTCGGTCATCAGCTTTTCCACATCCATCTCCCCCCCAATGCACTTTTGCGCGGGCGAAGGCCATCCATGCACCTTCTATGCAGACCAACCGCTTAATGACTTCGAGTCGAGGGCAGGCACTCACAAGCCACTTCACGAGCCCGAAGTAACTGCTCGGAATCGGCTCGGCGGGCCACAGCCGGATAATCAAATCCTTCATGGATAGCTCTGCCGCCTTATGTAGTTCGACCAGCTGCTTCAGTTGATCGGAGAAAGGCACCGAATAATTCGGCGCCAGATACTGCATCTAGTAAAGCTTATCCGTTGTATTCCTCTCTTCGGCTCGATAGAATTGGGCGACATCGGATATGCTGCGTGGCAGCTCTGCAAATACCCCTGGAGCAAATAGAATTTCAAATTTTAACTTGATTTTGTCCTTCCAAATACCCGCTTTGTATTAAAAAAAGCCTTACCGGCCGCAATCTTCCTCGCCTCCTGGATTTCCTTCAGGGCACCTTGGGCTTCCCCCCGGGCATCACTTGCAGCCTTGCGAGCTGGGAGAGTTTGGATTCTTTCCCTGATAAACTCTGCTCCAAGGTCTCGCATTTCTTCACGGCCTCTTGAAGCTCTCGCTCAGCCTCAATAACTCTGGCCTCGTCCTTCTCACAAAGAGCCTGCTCTACGGCCGCTTTCTTCTCAGCTTCGGCCACAGCCTTTTTAAGAGCTTCAATTTCGGCCGTCGCCCCCAGACCACATTATAAAAATATTTTTACCACACACAATTATTCATTTGTGCTAAATAAACAAGGTTTTTGTATACCTTGGTTGTCCTCCAACTGTTTCTGCACCCGGCCAAGTTCTCCTTCGGCCCGCTCTAGACTAGGCCTCAGTCCAGATACCTCTGCAGCATGAGAGGCGGCAGTCGCTACAGACGCCTACTTATTTAAAAGAGTGATAGATTTCATCAAGTGAGTCTCCTGCGAACATAAATTTGATCCTCTGCGCTGAGAGTGGACTGAATGAATCCTATATCAGCCTCATAAGAGGCTTTGAGGTATGTTTTATGAGGTTTGGAAGAGTGTCATGGTATAGATAGCAGCCCTTGATCCTCTGTTCGGTTCTTTCTTTCACCGAACAGTGCATCAAGGGCTGCTATCTATACCATGACACTCTTCCAAACCTCATAAAACATACCTCAAAGCCTCTTATGAGGCTGATATAGGATTCATTCAGTCCACTCTCAGCGTACTGTATCTTCTCAATCACCGCACCCATAAGGGCACGGTGTTCATCAACGATGGACGCACCCTTCAGCGCCACCAATAAAGCATCCGGCACCTCTGGTTGGATTGAGGTTGCCGGTGGAACAGACATACCTCCTCCAGCTGATGGAGGCTGCATGCCTGACCCTACAGCCTTATGGGTCTCCGGAATCATGTCCGGTTGGGGGCCGAATTCAAGATAACCCCCGTCGTCGATGTTCACGGGAGCCTTCTCTCCCGCGTGTCCGGACCCTGAAGTCTGGCCTCCTGGCGCCGCCTTTGCGATCTTTCCCCCCCCCCCTCCGTGGTCTGGGTCCTTCTGGGATGAAACCTCAGTTTCAATCATATGTTTGGGGGAGGGGGGCTTTGGGGGTGTCTCGCTCTCCATTGCATCCGAACCCAGGAAATCCTCTGACGAGGATTGTTTGGCGCGGGACCTCGCCGGACTGAAAAAGTATGGCTCAGATTAAAATATCATGCCTGGACACATGAGCGTGTTCGGATTTTATACTCACAAGTTCACCAGGGGCTCGGCCCTGGGATCCCACTCCGGGCTGCTATCGGAGGCGGCGGTGGACTCCTCTTGAAGAGGAGTTTTCCCCCTCTTAGGCGAATCAGCCTCCAAGGATGTGGAGGTCATCCTTTTCTTTCTTCCCCCCGCGAGGGATTCGTCTCCTTCCTCCTCCTCGTCCTCTTTGAAGGAAGAATGGGCATTGGAGTCTTTGGATTTTGCGTCCTAAGCACCACGACGATGTATGCCGCCCCTGGTCTTCTTGGCCTCCTTTTCGGCCTTCTTCCTTGGTGCCTTGTAAGGCACCGGGACCAGCATCTTCATCAGAAGTGGGCTGGCCGGTTCTTCTGGCAGCGGGGCTGGACAGTAGATCTGCCCCGCCTTCTTCACCCAGCCCTAGGAAATTGGAGGGAAACATATCAAGCATTTTCCTAAGGATATGAGAATAAAACATATGAATTGTCAACAAACAATCACTTACCGAACTTGCAGGGCGGGATAGTTGGTACCCGCGGTCCTCAACGGAGTCCGGCCATGATTTTCCAGACTTGAAAAGCACCTTCCAAATGTCCTTATGCGAGGAGCCAAAAAATTCTAGCAAGGTCTTGTGCTTGGCCGGGTCGAACTCCCATAAATTGCAAGCCCGGTGTTGGCAAGGTAGAATCCGGCAAACTAACATCACCTAGACTACATTGATGAGCTTGATGCTCTTGTCTTCCATGTCTTGGATGCGCGTTTGGAGCTCTGATAGCTCATCAGACGAAGCCCAGTTCAGGCCCTTCTTGTGCCAGGAAGTAAGTCACAGGGGGGCACCGGATCTGAACTCTGGAGCGGCGGCCCATTCCTTGCCATGCGGCTCGGTGATGTAAAACCACTATTGTTGCCACTCCTTGACAGAATCATTGAAAGTACTTGTTGGCCATGTAACATTGGGCATCTTGCTCACCATGGCGCCTCCGCATTCGGCATGCTCGCCGCTCACTACCTTGGGCTTCGCATTAAAAACCTTCAGCCATAACCGAACTGCGGCGGGACGCGGAGAAAGGCCTTGCACATGACGATGAATGTCGAGATGTTGAGGAAGGAATTTGGGGATAGATCATGAAAATCAATCCCGTAATAATACATGATGCCGCGAACGAACGGATGAAGGGGAAACCCTAGCTCGCAGAAAAAATGAGGGAGGAATACCACCCTCTCGTGGGGTTCCGGAGTGGGGACGAGTTGTCCCGCCGTCGGAAGACGATGGCCGATTCTCTTGGTCAAATACCCCCCCCCCCGAAGCTTTTTGATATCTTTCTCACGGACGGTAGAGGCCATCCACTTGCCTTCTGCTCCGGATCCGGACATTTTTTGGGAAACCTTTTTGGGCGGAGAAGACGAACGCCTGAGCGCTAGGGCTTGAGCAAGAAGGGATGGATGAGCAGAGGAAGAAGGCGTGGGTGAAAGAGGGAGTTCTTATCCCCTTATAAAGGCAGTAGAGATCCTGCGCCTCCCCACTTGCCCGTTAAAATTGCTTATTTCCCAAGAGCCACGATTAATGGCGTGGTTTGGTTACCCACACCTGTATTGATGAGAATCCCGCGATAAGGGGGAAATGATCTCTGCTTCGACAAGACGTGCCAATAAAACCGCCTCACGATATGTGTGGTGGCAGGTTGTGAAAAATGGTCTGAATGATGACCGGGCCGTGGCGTGATGTCACGCTATAAAAAGTTCTCAGCACATTAGATTTGTGGAATATTGTACTCTCTACAGTGGTATGTGGAATTTGTTTTGTAGAGCCGGACACGATTCTTGTGTTCAAATCTTCTACGGAGTATTCGGAGAGGGAACCCGCCTTGCAATGCCGAAGACAATCTGCGCGCCAGACTCATCATCATTGAATCCTGGTTCAGGGGCTACTGAGGGAGTCCAGGATTAAGGGGTCCTCGGACAGCCGGACTATATACTTTAGCCGGACTATGAAGATACAAGATTGAAGACTTCGTCCCGTGTCCAGATGGGACTCTCCTTTGCGTCGAAGGCAAACTTGGCAATTCGGATGTGTAGATTTCCTTCTCTGTAACCGACACTGTGTAACCCTAGCTCCCTCCGATGTCTATATAAACCGGAGGGTTTAGTCCATAGGACAACAACAATCACAATCATAGTCTAGCTTCTAGGGTTTAGCCTCTACGATCTCGTGGTAGATCAACTCTTGTAATACTCATATCATCAAGATCAATCAAGCAGGAAGTAGGGTATTACCTCCATTGAGAGGGCCCGAACCTGGGTAAAACATCGTGTCCCCTGCCTCCTGGTACCATTAGCCTTAGACGCATAGTTCGGGACCCCCTACCCGAGATCCGCCGGTTTTGACACCGACACCGTACCCCTCCCGATGAACAGGATCCCATTTCGACCATGGCCGATCGAACACAGAATCGTTACCTCCGTTCTACGGTATGCCAGGCCTCGTTTCCATCAACTATTCGTCCAAGCCCTCCCGATGAACACGACGACGCATTTTGTTCCGACCCAGCTGGTTGGATCCCCATGAACACGACGACGACACAGTTTCTCTGTTCTAACCCAGCCATGTACATGAGCCCTGGCCATACGTATGCGCAAGTAGGCGTTCGAGACCCCGTCGGTATGTACGTACGTGGTTGTATTTACTTTCTTGCAACCTGGCCGATGTACGTACGTATACATGCTACGTGTGCGCCTCTACTACGACACATGCGCGCCTCTAATACGACAGGTGTGCGCCTCTACATCGACCAGTATGTACGTACACGCGACCAGAATGACAACACTACGTACGCTTCGACTAGGTGGGTCCCGACTGTCAAGCACTTCCTTGCGTGCGAAGATGTAGCTGGTGGGTCCCGGTAGTCAAGGGCGAATTGTTTTTTTCCATAATATGGACGCACTTCCTTGCGTGCGCAGATGTAGCTGGTGGGTCCCAGCAGTCAGGGGGAGAAAACATTATTTTTCAGGGTAAAAAGGATACAGTTGCATGCATGCGTCCATGGGCTTGGTGCATCCCCACTATCAGCCTCTCACGTACAGTCATCTTCCGATGACTCTCATTTGTTGACCATGTTGACCACACCGTGTCCAGCGCACCAAGGCCGATGGACGATGGCGAGGCCCCAGACTGGAACAACCCAGAGATGGGGAAGACACGGCAGTGGAGTCGCAGATGGAGAGGAGTGGGAAACTTGACTAGTTCGGGTGCGCGGCAGCACTGCCGCCCACGGGAGACAGGAGCAAGAACAAAGGTTGAAGAAGGAGCACAGTTGTTGGATTAACATCCAATGGTCCAGCTGCTAGAATATTTTTTGATTAAGTTGACAAAGCCCTATGTACACGTCTGCTTAGTAGGCCCACAAGTTAGCCACCAAATCTGCCGGGTCCCAGCTGTCATCGGGAGGAATAGTTTTTTCGCATAACAAGGAGGCATTTCCTTCCGTGCGAAGATAGCCGGTGGGTCCCAGCTGTCAGGGGGAGGAAACAGCTTAATAAGGAGGAACTTTCATTGCGTGCGACCATGGACCTCGTGGGTCCTAGCCGTCAGGCTCTCACGTGCACTCCTCTTCCGACGACTCTCGTTTGTTGACCATGCTGCATCGAGCGCCGCAAGGTGGTGGACAACGGTGAGGCCCCACACTGGAACGACCCAGAGATGGGGAAAACGTGGCAGTGGAGTCACAGACAGAGAAGAGTGGGAAACTTGACTGGTTCAGGTGCGGGGTGGGCCTACACTCGGTAAAGAATAACAGGAGGTGCGGAGTGGAGTGATGGCCTGGCCGTCGGTAGGGTAGCGTTTTGCTACGAGGCACGCAAAGCAACACCGTTGGACGCCGAAGGCTGGAGCAGGCAGTCCCGGCAGCGCTAGGGGAAGAAGACGAGAGATTAAAGAAGAATGTCGGCCGTTGGATGTAAATCCAATGCCTTGCTTAGGCTTCGACCTACTGGCCCGCATGTCAGCCAGTCCATTTGTTTTTTAATCCATTTGGTGGGCTGGGTGAAACAATGATGTAGCATCTATGCAGCCCATTTATATATATATGGTAGAATTTAAAGCCCATTTTCATTTTACTCAAAATCCATGGACTTGCTAGGCTGGGTGAAAATATCATGTTGGGATGGACGGAGAAATGTTATAAAAACATAAACACATGATTGCATGTCTATTACTGCATTGGTCAGTAAAATCTTTGCAAGCTTATGTATGAAATCACTAGGAGTTAACTTGCCAAGTTATATATAAACAATTATTATTATTATTTTGTAAGAACTTTCAATTTACGAAATAAAATATCATTTTAATTTGATGAGTTAATAGGATGTGGGGTATTAATATTTTTTAGGCTAGACGTGGGACAGTTGAGTTGGTTCTAGGGAAAAGTACTGGGAGAAAACTCAGTTTACATCGAAAAAGAAAGTGGAAGAAAATTCAGATATAGGATTAATGAAAACAAAAAATAAAGGAAGTGGGAAGGTCTATAAAATGGTTGGACGAACGACAGGTTTAATGGAACCTTATGTTGTTTCTATTATATATATGTATGTAATAAAATAAGATATATACATACATATATATATATACATGTATATATATATATACATATATATATATATACTATTATAGAAGGGAAAACATAGATTTAGTTTTGCATTCTTATAGAAAAATAGAACTGAGTTGTGTGTCGTCTTGAAAAAACAAACATAACTTGGGCTACTGATGTTATAGACAAGCTAGGTTGGGAGGCCCAGAGGCCGCTTGATCCAAAAAACGTTGAAACATGTCGTGGGCTGCCCATGTTAAACAACAAAACCTAGTCCATGGACCTGGTGGGCCCGGGACTGTTAGCCTCTCGATGAACAGTTGTCTCTCGATTCCTCTTGTTTTGTTGACCATGTTGGTAACGACAGACGGCGGCGCTGCGGCGAGAGCACCAAGGTGGAGGATGACGTCAATACCGCGGACCGAACAAACCGAAGCGGGGGAAGATGCGGGCGGAGGGGAGTATGAGGGTTGACTTGTTCGAGTGCAGGGTGGGCCGGTGGAGCTACCGCCGCTGGACAATGTGTGGGAGTAGAGGGATGGCCTGGCCAACACCATAGGCTATGATGGCCAGCCGATGTATAGGAAGAGGGCAAAAGATTGAACGAAATAAAGAAATACAAATGGATAGGTGGTTGGTCCCATATGTCTGTGTACGAGACCTGCTGGGTCCACCAGAGAAGGGGAATATGTTGGGAGGAAGGAGATTCAAAGCACGGCAGTCGAGTGAACTAGTTTTACATACATAAGCAAATAGCCACTAAAAAAGCAAATAGGTTAATGGGTTCTTAGAAGAAATATTTTGGACAAAACAGATAATTATGACACATAGGCTAATGCATGAAACACTCAGATGATAAAGGTGCTTAAATAGATAAAGTACAACATATAGACCTTCCTCGCACGCTTGATCATGACGTTGCGGTTGTCCGTGTACTCGTCAGTTACGGGAAGCAGACACGCCCTCATGGCCAAGATCTTCCTGTACATGTCGTAGCATGCGTATGCATCCTTGTCCGTGTAGGTTATGTAGGCTAGATTCAGAGGTACCTCCCACGTATTCAGGTCCTTGGTACCGTTGTGTTCTTTCATATGTTGGCGTAGCAGGGGTTTATGATGGTCTTAGCGAGGTCAACCACGGAGTCCTTCTCTTGCCCGTTGCCGATGATCTTGTATTGCTTCTGGATGTCGACAAGCTTGTTGCACCAGATGGCCGAATCATCGCATTCTTCCTTATCTCCATCGCAGCGAAGGTGTACTCGGTGCTGCCGATGAAACGGGCAAATGATCCAGAACCTCTGACGGCCCTACAGCAGTGGTAGACGAGAACCTTGTCCCGCACGCATACCTAGGCGAACGTGATCCACTGGTCCCTGTCAGGAGATGAATGGATGGGCACAAGGTCTAGTCATGCGACCTTGTGCTTTCTCGTCCTGTAGGTACTGCTTGAACTCGGCGAGGCAGAGTTTCACCGAGTCCGGATTGTTGGTGTACATCACATTCAACTTGGTGCCGCCATGGGACTGAATGGAGAACTTAAAGGTGAACTCCTTGCTGAAGTCCATATCCAGCAGGCTCACCCCTTGGATCGCCATTGGAGTCTCTTCAAGTGAAGGAGTGAGTAGGCGGCAGTAGCAGTTTTTTTTCTAGCTCTTGGGGAACTGGATTCAATAGTAAACTGAGTGTGTATAGGCGACAACAGTTACTACCCATCCCTCGCCCGCTGCATGCCCGGCAGAATATGCACCCTCGATGCATTCAAACGCCTCCATTAAGAAACCTATTCCGGCCACACACGTCGGTTCACGAGCTGGTCTGTATTGGTACTGTAATAACAAGTGTTAGTGGTCACTTTACTTAAATTTAATTAGCTTTAATTAAAATGTATTCTTAAAACAAGCAATGCATTGGCTCGTTCTATCAATGCCACGGGATCGACATGCACAACAATTAGAATTATTATTCCCAGGACGCACATGATCAACACATTTGCTGCACTTTCACACAGACAATACTACCAAGTTTGAATAGTTTGTTATGGTTGTTGTCCTCTGCATCATCATGCCGTGTTTCCTAGCTTGCAAGATTCAGAACCAAAAAATAAGATTCAAATAATAAGTACAACAAAGATGCCTACACATCTCCTTGATTCCCAGCTTCCAAGATTCGGAACCAACAAATAAGATTCAAAAAATAAGTACAACAAAGATGCCTACACATCTCATTGATTCCCAGCTTGCAAGATTCAGAACCAACCCATTAGAGCCTTTTGATAAAGTGAATATCGGGATTAAATCCATCTTGGCTAGCCGTGTCATACAACCCAAGAACTTGGCGAATGCTCTTGACCATCACAACATCTGTAGTAGAGTATTCCTGTTTGCACAGATAAGAAAGAGCATGGATTTAGGACTCTAGCAGCCGTAGACATGCTTGTACAAACATTGGCCTTTTCTTTTGGCCACCAATTATATCTATGTTCCTGATGCGTTATCCCTTGAAATTACTATAATAGTGGCACTAGTTGAAGCAAACTTTATTTCCAAAACAAGAAAAGATTGCGATAGAATAGCTTTATTTAAAAAATACAACATTGGCACAGCATGAAAAAGCACAATCATGTTGATAAAGGACGGTACTGACCGGTGTGAGGGGCCCTATGCCGCCACGGCTCGATCTGGTGAACATGCAACTCCACTTGGATGAGGTCAACCTATAGCTCCATGATTCATTTCATGCATCTTTTTCTGCAATTCACTTGAAATGAAGCAAAAATTGCATCATTCAGCTAGCAAGAAGTACTTGCTCTCGTGAGCTGGTAGGTTCTTCTTTAGTAGTTGCACTAAAATTGAGCAACATTAAGGTGCAACTATAATTTGCTAATCCTTTTGTGCAGTTCCACTAAAATAAAGTACCATTGTGGTGACAGTGACGACTCATCCTGCAAAGGCTAATAAAATGTTGCATGAGATTACCAACAGAATTTGACGGAGATTTTGGGAACTCCAGTCACCATTTTGTGTAGTTCCACCAAAATTGAGAGATGTTGCCCACGTGACATTTTAGTTGAACTGCACAAGACATTCATTCCAAAAAAAAGTGTTTTGTGCAGTTCACCAAAAGGTCACAATAGCAACAAGGTGAAATGGATATCCCTATCTGCACAAAAAGATAGAAAGTAAACATTTGTTGGTCAATAAGAATATACGAAACATACTGAAATTAAAAGAAGCATCTTAATTATGTTCATGGCAATCACACAAGGACAGTAGAAATTTTAAAATGTCAGCAATGCTTCATGTTACCGGAAGCATTACGATGGACTATGACATTTGTCAAATATGGGATTACTTTAATGGTGGCATTGCTTGTTTACCAGATACAGTAAATCAACAGCAGCTAAAGAGTTGGTTTAAGGGCATGGGACCGTGGGGACACCAGGTCACTCAGCAGTGTAAAGAAGCAACTTACTTATCATACTGGGGAAAACAGCAAGAGTACCATTTGTTAACATAGTTTAATTGCATCATATCACTGAAGGCATTAGATTAACAATAACACTGGTTAGACATGTCCTTAAGGTAACAGTGTGATCGCTTCATTTTACATGCGCCCTTACACTAACAATAGCAAAAGGTTGGTATAAGGACATGCGACAGTGGACGCATCAGCACAATGTACCTACAAGGAGTAATAAAGTGGTGATGCTGAGTTTCTTCATGCTCTGTGACGGCAGCAAATCTAATCCTGGAGAACTTTTACTATGTGAGGGCAGAAAATCTAATCCTCAAGACCTTTTACTATGTGAGGGCAGCAAATCTAATCCTGGAGACCATTTACTATGTGAGGGCAGCAAATCTAATCCTGGACATACTCTGTTGACTTGTTCACCAGCCGCCACTTTCTATCCTTTTTTCAACCAATAATAGATTTGTTCCTTATCCAGTTTGTACCGAGTTTTCCCATTATTTCCCTTTTCAACCAAGAGACTGGTTGGGTATCCGGTCTCTACTACTTCCCCCATGTTATTTCCTCTTTGAATCAAGTCCTAGATTCATTCTACGACTTTCCCCCCTTTCTTCGTTGTTTGAACCAAGTCCTAGATTCGAATGTATGAAGTAGCTTTACCTCTAATAATACTACAAATTTAGGTGGATTTGGAAGAGTTGAGGGAAGTAGAAAAAGTTGCACATGCAGACACGTGGGGAGCTGGGGCAGTAGAGAAAGGCAGCTTTCGAAGAACTTATACCTGAGGTTCGTCGGGATGTCGGGGGAGGCAGGTCCGATCTGCGCACAATATGGCAGGGAGGAAGAAGGGTCGGAGGACCTCCCGAGCCGGCGCTGTGTCAGAAAGAATGGAACGGGCAGAGGATCGGGCCCCGCCGACAGCTGTGGGTTTCCTCCCTCGGCGGTGATGACCGCGTGAACGATGCACCTTTTAGTCCTCTACACACACCGGCCGAAGGGATCCGGCCGGATCTGTGACCAGCGGTAAGTAGAGAGAAAATGTCGTTACCGTTGTCTTGTTTAGATATAGAGAGGATGAGAGAATGAAGAGAGTAACCCTAGTAAAGCAAGCGCTCAGGCCCCTACGTACATATATAGTGGAGTGATTATCTTTCTCTCTCCACAACAAGCGTTTCAATTTGTGTACGTGGCATTAAAGAAAAGAAACTCTCTATTTAAGGTGGCTAACTGTACGACTACTACTTACTACCAGTAGTACTAGTATTGTTCACTTTTGTTCCCCGGCCCTCCATTCATTGAACAACTCCACGGGTGAATAAACATACAGTACTAGTATTTATATAGAATGAACAAGCTCGAACTATTTTCACGTAGTTAAAAGTTGAGGGTGGGGCTTTTCCCGGGTTGTACGCATGACAGTTTTTGCGTAGGCGTTTGACAAAGAGGCAAGGAGGGTGAGGGAGTAGCGGATTCAACTTACTTACTGCTGGAAAGGCCAGGTTGTGCGATTTGACGGCACGTTACTGCTGGAAAGACTTGTGATATGACTACTCACTATAGTCATGAATTACTGGCGCTACGACCGGGGTGATGCCCCCCTTCCATTCCGCACTCTAATCTGGTGCATGATACGTCGACCCGGATGCTGGCTCTCCCACATGTCATCGAAGTACGTAGTAAGAAGGAGCAAAGAGTCATGCGATATATACTACTACTACTCACGTCGGAGGAGTGCAAACCATGGCAACCCAGTGAACCAGCAGTGCGAACCACGGAAGCCCAGTGAACCAGCAGTAGAAAACAATGTGGTCATATGGCCATAAAAACCAATGTGCTACAGTCCAGACTGTAGCATGTACAGTACTACTCCTCTTTGTTTGGATCCCTGAGTTAGAGCTAGTTCGGGTTCAAATAGCCTCCAATTATCGAAATAGGAGGGGTTAGTTTGAGCTAGTTTGCTCTAACCCAGCTAAAAAATAGCCCGGTGGAGAGGTTCTAATTGGGTTAGTTATCCTCGGGCCCACTAAAAGAGAACTAAAAAAATCTCCCCTGCCCGCAGCAGATCACTCCCTCCGCCCCCCCCCCCCCTTGCATGACTCCTCTCTGTTCCCCATCGGGCTGCCCGCCGAAGCGTCGCTCTGCCGCTCACCTTCTCTCACCTCCGGCCGCCCTCCTTCGGCCGCCCACTCCCTCCGACCTTCGAAGGTCGCCCCACTCCCCCTTCACAGGTCGTTTTTCTCCCTCTGTCGTGCGTGGCGGTGGCACATCTACCAGGGAGGTCGCGAGAGGGGTGAGTTTGTTCATTCCTTCTCTGTCTCACAGCCATATCATTGATCTTGCTTGCTCTAGTGCTAATTCTGATTTGGAAAAGTAGATCCTGATAAAACTTGGTATAGATTTGTGGTGCACGCATGGAATTGTTTGATGCTGCTTGAGGAGGTAATAAATCTTTCTAGAGGCCCAAAGATTCAGTTCACCTTTCTAGGTATTTCAGTTTCAGGCTTGCATTATTTCTAGAGGCCCAAATATTCAGTTCACCTTTCTAGGTATTTCATTTTCAGGCTTGCATTATTTCTAGAGGCTCAAAGATTTAGTTCACCTTTCTAGGTATTTTAGTTCCAGGTTTGCATTATTTCTAGAGGCCCAAAGATTCAGTTCACCTTTATAGGTATTTCAGTTTCATGATTGCATTATTTCTAGAGGCCCAGAGATTCAGTTCACCTTCCTAGGTATTTCAGTTTTAGGCTTGCATTATTTCTAGAGGCCCACAGATTAAGTTTGTAGTCGTCGGCAAGTGGCCCTGCTACCCATGCCGGTGTCGACCTCAACTCGCAAGCGCCGGCATCGGAGGGATTCCCGGGGCTTAGGCTCTACAAAGCCTTCCTCTAGAGCGACGATGACGAGCCCCTCCCTCAGTGTGTGAGAGGCTCCAGGCTCCCTCCCTATTGTGAATGACTTCCGTGATGAGTTAGCTCATGCTTTGTTTCATGGAGTGTATTTTTTTGTGAAGCTTGATTGATGACTTGTATGTTTAAGTGGGATATCTCATTTGTATGGACAAAGTAAAACTTATCATGTTTTGCATGCTTGATTTGTAAAAATGGTTCGTTTATGTCAATTGTGAGCAGGAGGAGGCCACACAAGAGCCGACCACACCAAATCCGGCAGGAAATAGGGTCCAAAGTAGTCAAATGATTGAGAAAGAACATTTATTGTCAATCTAACCCTGCCATCCATGCACCTCTTTGGTTCAGGGTTAGTTCAGGGTTAAAATCTAACTCTAACCTCTAACTGTGTTAGAGTTCTCCTCGTCTCAGTTCATCGCCATCATACTTTCGCAATTCCCGTGTTTTCAGTATCCTGCGAATCAAAGAGGCCCTTTTTTGCAGGAAAAATCAAAGAGGCCCTTAGACTGGTGTAGGTCCGGTCATTATTTATAAACGTGTTATGTCCAAAATTTAATGAAGGTGCTCCGGTTTCTACGAAAATAATCTGGTTTCATGTAGTAATTCATTTATTTACTTATTCTTCTGTGAGGGGTTTGCATGTAATTCGTGAGGTCTGAAATGTAAAGTACCCCGGCATATGCTCCGAATCGTGCATGCACTACTACCCAGATGCTCTTTGTCCCACATGTCGGCGAAAGGGAGCACGTGGAAATAGCCTATGAGTACATATAGGAGGATAAATGCGTGAAAAAAATATGTACTATGAAGCATAGCTGCGGTTCGAAAAGGAGACCTAAAGTGATGACAGCTATAGGTCGCACGCACCCAACTAGTGGTACTAGACATACGACTATTTATTCCCTCAAAAAAAGAGGTAAGAGTGCTCAGTACTCCTATTCTATCAACACGAGTCCCATCTAACAACAGTGTCCGTGCTACAGCTAGCTCTTATCCCTCGTTTCTCTCTTCTAATTCTAAACTCAGCCGACGCAGCGGGCGGGGTGGGGATTTGCCGATGGTCGGTTTCCTCAACCGTGGCCCCACCTCACAGTGAAAACGTTACGACTGCAATAAAAATGCCATATACTCCCTCCGTTCCTAAATATAAGCCTTTTTAGATACTATTTAAAATGGAATACAACATGCGGATGTATGTAGACATGTTTTAGAGTGTAGATTCACTCATTTTGCTCCGTATGTAGTCACTTGCTAGAATCTCTAGATGGACTTCTATTTGGCAACGGAGGGAGTACTATACTAATAAAACATTAAGGCCACGAGGCGGTGTAGTGCTGGTTATAGGAGGCAAGAAGAAGAGATGCATCCATCAACGACGTCCACCTCCTCGATTCAAGGCGCCGGCCCACCGAACGGCGGCTGAGTAGCAGCAACTTTCGTGGCTAGGTCGACGTGCTTCTGAACAATGGTGTCCAAAGATTCCAGCCGCTAGAACAAGGCCAACGTCTTTCTATCTTCGCTTGCCTTGTAGTGGCCTATGTAGACGATTTCCTTGTAGACGTGGATATGCAGGTCAATGGTTTCTTGCATGGCGAGGCGCTGCGCGGTGAGCGCGGCATCGAGGTGCACATTCTTCATCGCGACCTCCGGCACCTACAGGGCCACCAGGGCTTGAAAGAGTTCATCACCATGGAGGCCGATGAGGGTGGCAGGCAATGCGGAGCCTGGGCGCGCGGGCTGGAGTAGTACGGCAAGGTCATCCGCGTGCTTCTTGACAACGGTGAACTTGTGGATGGAGTTGACCATCATGTCATCCATGTGAGAGGTGAAGCGGCATCGGTGAGGGCTACGACACCGGCGATTGGCAGCACCGTCTGGAAATGCTGCATGGTGCGGGGCCGCAGGCCGGCACCTTGAATGATTTGGCATAGCCGACTGCCGCTCGCGTCCATTGCCTCCATATGTGCTTGTGGCTTCTGGTCACTTGGTCTTGGATTGGAGTGAGCAGTGTTGCGCAGAGACTAGGAGTAGATGGATTGGAGTGGTGGGGCGCCCTTATATGAGAGTCCAAACTCTATTGCATTCACATCGTGCTGGCTCTATTTTGCTTCTCCAATTAATTCTCTATGCATGTAATTGAGGATGTATCATTAACTGTTCAACGTCTTGGGAACCACTATCCTCTCCCTCCTTGGCATTCAAGCACCTATGGACGCAACTGCCGCTCGCGTCTATCGCATGTCAGGAGACGTTCCCGTCGATGACGAGATGCCTATGGTGACTTCGTAAATTTCAAGATGATAGTGCAGGCTCAGTCTTTTGGAGGTGATCATAAGGGTAGGGTGTGCGTGTGTGCATTCATAGGGGTGAGTGTATGCACATTTATATGAGCGCTTGCGTGTGTATTGTGTTAAAAAACATAAACGCATGTCAAAAAGAGACTAGTCAGTATACTGAATATTGTGCACCGCAACCAAGGCAGAGAGGAAAACAAGAGAACTATGTATTTACGGTGCAGATTCACTCATTTTTCTCCATATGTATTCCGTCTCGGTGTAGTCTAGTTACTTATTGAAATCTCTAGAAAGGCAAATACTCCTTTCTGGTTACAGGGCTATACTAGCAAGTACTACAATAGTGGGCTCACATAGCAATTTTGTCTCATGCAAGAGCCTGGCTATATGCGTGCTCCAAGGTTCAAAACTCCCATGTTCGGGTTGCGCTTGGCTCTTCGCCTCTTCGAGAAGACGAACAATGATGTTACTGCTACTGCTTCTACAGTATCGAATCCACTACTGCATGTCCATCCACCGCGAGTGGGAGGGATAGCTTGTTGTAGTACTATAAGCAAAAGCATGTCCTCGTATGCGAGCCACCGCGCGCATGGGCGAGGGAGAAGGCGTGTAGTAGTAAAATCAAGCTTCTCCTCATTGTACGAGTTAGCGAAATACATCATAGCACTGGCCCCACATGCTTGCCTCTAAACTTGGCAGAAAGACCCGCAATGTACAATATATTTGCTAAAACCTCTAACATTTACCCACCACAAATTAAAATATATATATTCCTGTCTTGACCAGATGAACATGCAAACTACAATCACCAGGATGACGGGTAGGGCCAGAAGATTATTTTAATAAAAAAAAGCTTTGAGATGGCTACATACCATGAAGCCGACCCCAACGATTTTAAGCTTACAGGCACAGTACAAGCTATCCTAGACTACTCTACACATGAAACTACCACACGAGTGTCCGGGCTGCGCTTGGCTCTTTGCCTCTTCGGGAAGTCAAACAATGATGGAGTACTACTGCAGTGGAGGAGTACTATAGTATGGTTCTGGCCATCTGACACCGAATGAACTACTGCATGCCCATCGCGTGCGAGAGGGAGAGCGTGTAGCGAAAGCTTCTCCTAGTCCTGCCAGCCACCACGCTCATGGACGAGGGAGGGACACAGCTTCATTGACTTAGTGCTCCTGCCTTTGCGTGTATGACAGGTGGGTCCAACAGGTGGGTGGCCCACCTGTCATATAGCCAAAGGCAGGTGTAGTTAAGGCACCGGAGCTCGGTCCGCAAGGGAGAGGATAATCAAACTTCTCATTGTTGTATGAGTTGACGTGACACATCAAATCACTACACTTGATATATTTCAATAATTTGCGTTTACCGATGCATTAATTACAATGCATGCATGCATGTTGTGACTCTCCTTTTGATACTTGCATGTGTTGATTTAATGTACCTTGAAGTAGTATGAATATGTGATGGTAAAGCTTTGTAATGCCCCGGCCCTAAAGCGAGAGATGGTTATGGACGAGGAGGGCGAGATCATGCAGACGGAACAGGACCCGACGATGGAGCTCTCTATGGTCTCGATGGACCTCACCTTGCTCCACAGCCCCTTGTGCCTCCGCCCCTTGAAGCCTCCAGTGTATGGCATTCGAATACACCTCGTCCATTTGGCTGATCGAGCAAGGTGCAGGTTTCTGATACGTCTCAAACGTATCTATAATTTTTGATTGTTCCATACCATTATATTATCTGTTTTGGATGTTTAATGGGCTTTAATATGCTCTTTTATATTATTTTTGTGAATAACCTATTAACCAGAGGCCTAGTGCCAGTTTCTGTTTTTTTGTCTATTTTAGAGTTTTGCAGACAAGGAATATCAAACGGAGTCCAAACAGAATGAAACCTTTGCGAGGATCTTTCTTGGACCAAAAGTAATCCAGAAGACTTGGAGTTGAAGTCTGGGACTCCACAAGGAGGCCACGAGGTAGGAGGGCGCGCCCAGGGGGTAGGCGCGCTCCCCACCCTCATGGGCCCCACGTAGCTCCACCGACGTACTTCTTTCGCCTATATATACTCTTATGCCCTAGAAACATCAGGGGGAGCCACGAAACTACTTTTCCACCGCCGCAACCTTTTGTACTCGTGAGATCCCATCTTGGGGCCTTTTTCGGCGATCTGTTGGAGGGGGAGTCGATCATGGAGGGCTTCTAAATCAACACCATTCCGTCTCCGATGAAGCATGAGTAGTTTACCACAGACCTTCGGGTCCATAGTTATTAGCTAGATGGCTTCTTCTCTCTCTTTGATCCTCAATACAAAGTTCTCCTCGATGTTCCTGGAGATCTATTTGATGTAATATTCTTTTGCGGTGTGTCTGTCGAGATCCGATGAATTGTGGTTTATGAATAAGATTATCTATGAATATTATTTGATTCTTCTCTGAATTCTTATATGCATGATTTGATATCTTTGCAAGTATCTTCGAATTATCGGTTTAGTTTGGCCTACTAGATTGATCTTTCTTGCAATGGGAGAAGTGCTTAGCTTTGGGTTCAATCTTGCGGTGTCCTTTCCCAGTGATAGTAGGGGCAGCAAGGCACATATTGTATTGTTGCCATCAAGGATAAAAAGATGGGGTTTATATCATATTTCTTGAGTTTATCCCTCTACATCATGTCATCTTGCTTAATGCGTTACTCCGTTCTTGTGAACTTAATACTCTAGATGCATGCTGGATAGCGATTGATGTGTGGAGTAATAGTAGTAAATGCAGAATCGTTTCGGTCTACTTGACACGGACGTGATGCCTATGTTCATGATCATTGCCTTAGATGTCTTCATAATTATGCGCTTTTCTATCAATTGCTCAACGTAATTTGTTCACCCACCGTAATACATGCTATCTCAAGAGAAGCCACTAGTGAAACCTATGGCCCTCGGGTCTCTTTCCTATTATATTACATCTCTTTTATTTACATCGCATCTCGTTTACTATTTAGCAATCTTTACTTTCCAATCTATACAACAAAAATATCAAAAATATTTACTTTACTATCTCTATTAGATCTCACTTTTGCGAGTGATCTGAAGGGATTGACAACCCCTTTATCGCGTTGGTTGCAAGGTTCTTGATTGTTTGTGCAGGTATTACGTGACTTGTGTGTCGTCTCCTACTGGATTGATACCTTGGTTCTCAAAACTAAGGGAAATACTTACGCTAATTTGTTGCATCACCCTTTCCTCTTCAAGGGAAAAACCAACGCAAGCTCAACAGGTAGCAAGAAGGATTTCTGGCGCCATTGCCAGGGAGATCTACGCCAAGTCAAGACATACCAAGTACCCATCATAAACTCTTCTCCCTCGCATTACATTATTTGCCATTCGCCTCTCGTTTTCCTCTCCCCCACTTCTAAAACAATTTTCGAAAAGCTTTGCCTTTTCTTCGCCCCTCTTCTGTTCGTCTCTTTTCGCTTGCTTCTCGTGTGCTTGTGTGTTGTATTGATTGTTTGTCACGATGGCTCAAGATAATACTAAATTGTGTGAGTTTTCCAATACCAGCAACAATGATTTTATAAGCACTCCGATTGCTCCTCCTACCGATGTTGAATCTTGTGAAATTAATACTGCTTTGTTGAATCTTGTTATGAAAAATCAATTTTCTAGCCTTCCTAATGAAGATGCCGCAATCCATCTAAACAACTTCATTGATTTGTGTGATATGCAAAAGAAGAAAGATGTGGATAATGATATGTTAAAATTGAGGCTATTTCCATTTTCTCTTAGAGATCGTGCTAAAACTTGGTTCCCTTCTTTGCCTAAAATAGTATTGATTCATGGAATAAGTGCAAAGATGCTTTTATCTCTAACTATTTTCCTCCCGCTAAGATCATCTTCCTTAGGAATGATATTATGAATTTTAAGCAACTTGATCATGAGCATGTTGCACAAGCTTGGGAGAGGATGAAACTAATAATACGTAATTGCCCTACACATGGTTTGAATTTATGGATGATTATACAAAAAATTTATGTCGGATTGAATTTTGCTTCTAGAAATATTTTAGATTCGGCCGCGGGAGGCACTTTAATGGAAATCACTTTAAGAGAAGCTACTAAACTCCTAGATAATATTATGGTTAATTATTCTCAATGGCACACCGAAAGATACACTAGTAAAGAAGTTCATGCGATTGAAGAAATTAATGTTTTGAGTGGAAAGATGGATGAACTTATGAAATTGTTTGCTAATATAAGTGTTTCTTCTGATCCTAATGATATGAATTTGTCCTCTATGATTGTGAATAATAATGAATCTATGGATGTGAATTTTGTTGGAAGGAATAATTTTGGTAACAACGCGTATAGAGGCAATTTTAATTCTAGGTCGTTTCCTAGTAATTCCTCTAATAATTATGGTAATTCCTACAACAACTCTTATGGAAATTTTAATAAGATGCCCTCTGATTTTGATAATAGTGTTAAAGAATTTATGAGTTCGCAAAAGAATTTCAATGCTTTGATTGAAGAAAAATTGCTTAAGATTGGTGAGTTCGCTAGGAACGTGGATAGAATTTCTCTTGATGTTGATTCTTTTAGACTTAGATCTATTCCACCTAAGCATGATATCAATGAGTCTCTCAAAGCCATGAGAATTTCCATTGATGAGTGCAAAGAAAGAACCGCTAGGATGCGTGCAAAAAAAGATTGCTTTGTGAAAGCGTGTTCTTCTAGTTTTCATGATAATAATGATGAAGATCTAAAAGTGATTGATGTGACTCCTATTAAATTTTTGTTATCCAATATGAATCTTGATAAATATGGGAATGGAGATGAGTCAACTTTAGTTAAAAGGTGTCCCAATGATTCGGAGTTTTTAGATCTAGATGCAAAAATTGATAAAAGTGGGGTGGAAGAGGTCAAAACATTACATAGCAACGAACCCACTATTTTGGATTTCAAAGGATTTAATTATGATAATTGCTATGTGATAGATTGTATTTCCTTGTTGCAATCTATGTTAAATTCTCCTCATGCTTATAATCAAAATAAAGCTTTTACTAAACATATCGTTGATGCTTTGATCCAATCTTATGAAGAAAAGCTTGAACTAGAAGTTTCTATCCCTAGAAAACTTTATGATGAGTGGGAACCTACTATTAAAATTAAGATTAAAGATTATTAATGTTATCCTTTATGTGATTTGGGTGCTAGTGTTTCCACGATTCCAAAAACTTTCTGTGATGGGCTAGGTTTCCGTGAATTTGATGATTATTCTTTATATTTGCATCTTGCGGATTCCACCATTAAGAAACCTATGGGAAGGATTAATGATGTTCTTATTGTTGCAAATAGGAATTATGTGCCCGTAGATTTCATTGTTCTAGATATAGATTGCAATCCTACATGTCCTATTATTCTTGGTAGACCTTTCCTTAGAACGATTGGTGCAATTATTGACATGAAAGAAGAAATATTAGATTCAAATTTCCGTTAAGGAAAGTCATGGAACACTTTCCTAGGAAGAAAATTAAATTTCCTTATGAATCTATTATGAGAGCCACTTATGGATTGCATACCAAAGATGGCAATACCTGGATCTATTCTTGTTTTTATGCCTAGCTAGGGGCGTTAAACGATAACACTTGTTCGGAGGCAACCCAATTTTATTTTTGTTATTTGCTTTTTGCTCCTGTTTAGTAATAAATAATTCATCTAGCTTCTGTTTAGATGTGGTTTTATGTTTTAATTAGTGTTTGTGCCAAGTAGAAGCTTTGGGAAGATTGGGTGAAGTCTTTGCGATCTTGCTGTAAAAAACAGAAAAAAAAATTCGCTCACAATAATAGCTGTAATTTTTTTACTGGAGAGTGCTTTTAGGTTGATTCTTTTTGCAGATGATTAATAGACAAATTCCTCACGTCCACCAATTTATTTCAGAATTTTTAGAGTTACAGAAGTATTCAAAAGTTACAGATTCCTACAGACTATTCTGTTTTTGACAGATTCTATTTTTCGTGTGTTGTTTGCTTATTTTGATGAATCTATGAGTAGTATCGGGGCGTACGAACCATAGAGAAGTTGGAATAAAGTAGGTTTAACACCAATATAAACAAATAATGAGTTCATTACAGTACTTAAAGTGGTGGTTTATTTTCTTATACTAATGGAGCTCATGAGATTTTCTGTTGAAGTTTTGTGTTGTGAAGTTTTCAAGTTTTGGGTAAAGATTAGATGGATTTTGGAATAATGAGTGGCAAGAGCCTATGCTTGGGGATGCCCACGGCACCCCAAGGTAATTCAAGGACAACCAAAAGCCTAAGCTTGGGGATGCCCTAGAAGGCATCCCCTCTTTCGTCTTCATCTATCGGTAACTTTACTTGAGGCTATATTTTTATTCAAGAAACGATATGTGTTTTGCTTGGAGCATCTTGTATGATTTGAGTTCGGTTTTTAATTTACCACAATCATCCTTTCTGTAAACCCCTTTTGGAGAGACACGCATGAATCGGAATTTATTAGAATACTCTATGTGTTTCACTTATATCTTTTGAGCTAGATAATTTTGCTCTAGTACTTCACTTATATCTTTTAGAGCACGGTGGTGGATTTATTTTATAGACATTATTGATCTCTCATGCTTCACTTATATTATTTTGAGAGTCTTTTAGAATAGCATGGTAATTTTCTTTGGTTATAAAATTAGTCCTAATATGATGGGCATCCAAGATGGGTATAATAAAAACTTTCATATAAAGTGCACTGAATACTACGAGAAATTTGATTCTTCATGGTTGTTTTGAGATATGAGGATGGTGATATTAGAGACATGCTAGTTGAGTAACTGTGAATTTGAAGAATACTTGTGTTAAAGTTTGTGATTCTCATAGCATGCACGTATGGTGAACCGTTATGTGATGAAGTTGGAGCACGATTTATTTATTGATTGCCTTCCTTATGTGTGGAGGTTGGGATCACGCGATGGTTAACTCCTACCAACCCTTCCCCTAGGAGCACGTGTGTAGTACTTTGTTTTGATGACTTGTAGATTTTTGCAATAAGTATGTGAGTTCTTTATGACTAATGTTGAGTCCATGGATTATACGCACTCTCATCCTTTCACCATTGCTAGCCTCTCTAGTACCGCGCAACTTTTGCCGATACCATACACCCACCATATACCTTCCTCAAAACAGCCACCATACCTACCAATTATGGCATTCCCATATCCATTCCGAGATATATTGCCATGCAACTTTCCACCATTCCATTTATTATGACACGCTCCATCATTGTCATATTGCTTTGCATGATCATGTAGTTGACATCGTATTTGTGGCAAAGCCACCTTTCATAATTTTTCATACATGTCACTCTTGAATCATTGCACATACCGGTACACCACTGAAGGCATTCATATAGAGTCATATTTTTTTCTAAGTATTAAGTTGTAATTCTTGAGTTGTAAGTAAATAAAAGTGTGATGATCATCATTATTAGAGCATTGTACCATGTGAGGAAAGGATGATGGAGATTATGATTCCCCCACAAGTCGGGATGAGACTCTGGACTAAATTAAAAAAAAAGAGGCCATAAAAAAGGAGAAAGTCCCAAATGAAAAAAATGAGAGAAAAGAGAGAAGGGACAACGCTACTATCCTTTTACCACACTTGTGCTTCAAAGTAGCACCATGATCTTCATGATAGAGTCTCCTATGTTGTCACTTTCATATACTAGTGGGAATTTTTCATAATAGAACTTGGCTTGTATATTCCAATGATGAACTTCCTCAAAAGTGCCCTAGGTCTTCATGAGCAAGCAAGTTGGATGCACACCCACTTAGTTTATTTTTGAGCTTTCATACATTTATAGTTGTAGTGCATCCGTTGCATGGCAATCCCTACTCACTCACATTGATATCTATTAATGGGCATCTACATAGCCAATTGATATGCCTAGTTGATGTGAGACTATCTTCTCCTTTTTGTCTTCTCCACAACCACCATTCTATTCCACCTATAGTGTTATGCCCATGGCTCACGCTCATGTATTGCGTGAAGATTGAAAAAGTTTGAAAATACTAAAGTATGAAACAATTGCTTGGCCGAAACCGGGGTTGTGCATGATTAAATACTTTATGTGATGAAGATAGAGCATAGCCAGACTATATGATTTTGTAGGGATAGATTTCTTTGGCCATGTTATTTTGAGAAGACATGATTGCTTTGTTAGTATGCTTGAAGTATTATTATTATTTATGTCAATATTAAACTTCTGTCTTGAATCTTTTGGATCTGAACATTCATGCCACAATAAAGAAAATTACATTGATAAATATGTTAGGTAGAATTCCACATCAAACATTCTGTTTTTATCATTTACCTACTCGAGGACAAGCAGGAATTAAGCTTGGGGATGCTTGATACGTCTCCAACGTATCTATATTTTTTTATTGTTCCATGCTATTATATTATCTGTTTTGGATGTTTAATGGGCTTTAATATGCTATTTTATATTATTTTTGGGACTAACCTATTAACCGGAGGCCTAGTGTCAGTTTCTAATTTTTTTCTATTTTAGAGTTTTGCAGAAAATGAATATCAAACGGAGTCCAAACGGAATGAAACCTTCGCGAGGATCTTTCTTGGACCAAAAGCAATCTAGAAGACTTGGATTTGAAGTCTGGGACTCCACGGGGAGGCCACGAGGCAGGAGGGTGCGCCAGGAGGGGTAGGCGTGCCCCCCACCCTCGTAGGCCCATCGTAGCTCCACCAACGTACTTCTTTCGACTATATATACTCTTATACCCTGGAAACATCAGGGGGAGCCACGAAACTACATTTCCACTGTCGCAACCTTCTATACCCGTGAGATCCCATCTTCGGGCCTTTTAAAGTGATCTGCCGGAGGGGGAATCGATCATAGAGGGCTTCTACATAAACACCATTGCCTCTCCGATGAAGCGTGAGTAGTTTACCACAGACCTTCGGGTCCATAGTTATTAGCTAGATGCCTTCTTCTCTCTCTTTGATTCTCAATACAAAGTTCTTCTCGATGTTCTTGGAGATCTATTCGATGTAATATTCTTTTGCGGTGTGTTTGTCGAGATCCGATGAATTGTGGATTTATGAATAAGATTACCTATGAATATTATTTGATTCTTCTCTGAATTCTTATATGCATGATTTTATATCTTTGCAAGTCTCTTCGAATTATCGGTTTAGTTTGGCCAACTAGATTGATCTTTCTTGCAATGGGAGAAGTGCTTAGCTTTGGGTTCAATCTTGCGGTGTCCTTTCCCAGTGACAGTAGGGGCAGCAAGGCAAATATTGTATTGTTTCCATCGAGGATAAAATATGGGGTTTATATCATATTGCTTGAGTTTATCACTCTACATCATGTCATCTTGCTTAATGTGTTCTCCGTTCTTATGAACTTAATACTCTAGATGCATGCTGGATAGCGGTCAATGTGTGGAGTAATAGTAGTAGATGCAGAATCATTTCGGTCTACTTGACACGGACGTGATGCCTATGTTCATGATCATTTCCTTAGATGTCTTCATAATTATGCGTTTTTCTATCAATTGCTCGACAATAATTCGTTCACATATCGTAATACATGCTATCTTGAGAGAAGCCACTAGTGAAACCTATGGCCCCTGAGTCTCTTTCCTATTATATTACATCTCTTTTATTTACATCGCATCTCATTTACTATTTTGCAGTCTTTACTTTCCAATCTATACAACAAAAATACCAAAAATATTTACTCCCTCCATCCCATAATGTAAGACGCCTTTTAACACTAGTGTAGTGTCAAAAAACGTCTTACATTATGGGACGGAGGGAGTACTTTACTATCTCTATTAGATCTCACTTTTGCGAGTGACTGTGAAGGGATTGACAACCCCTTTATTGTGTTGGTTGCAAGGTTCTTGATTGTTTGTGCAGGTACTAGGTGACTTCTGTGTCGTCTCCTACTGGATTGATACCTTGTTTCTCAAAACTAAGGGAAATACTTACGCTACTTTGCTGCATCACCCTTTCCTCTTCAAGGGAAAAACCAATGCAAGCTCAAGAGGTAGCAGTTTCTTGATTGATGAGTTGTTCGATTGATTTGTGCAGTGCAAGGGAGGGCACCTGGCCTGCGCGGATGATAACCCACAAGTATAGGGGATCGCAACAGTTTTTGAGGGTAGAGTATTCAACCCAAGTTTATTGATTCGACACAAGGGGAGCCAAAGAATATTCTCAAGTATTAGCAGCTGAGTTGTCAATTCAACCACACCTGGAAACTTAGTATCTGCAGCAAAGTGTTTAGTAGCAAAGTAATATGATAGTGATGGTGACGGTAACAAAAGTAAAGACAACAAAAGTAATGTTTTCGGTATTTTGTAGTGATTGTAACAGTAGCGACGGAAAAGTAAATAAGCAAGAACCAGTATATGGAAAACTCGTAGGCACCGGATTAGTGATGGATAATTATGTCGAATGTGGTTCGTCATGTAACAGTCATAACATAGGGTGACACAGAACTAGCTCCAGTTCATCAATGTAATGTAGGCATGTATACCGAATATAGTCATACATGCTTATGGAAAAGAACTTGCATGACATCTTTTGTCCTACCCTCCCGTGGCAGCGGGGTCCTATTGGAAACTAAGGGATATTAAGGCCTTCTTTTAATAGAGAATCGGAACAAAGCATTAGCACATAGTGAATACATGAACTCCTCAAACTATGGTCATCACCGGGAGTGGTTCCGATTATTGTCACTTCGGGGTTGCCGGATCATAACACATAGTAGGTGACTACAGACTTGCAAGATAGGATCAAGAACTCACATATACTCATGAAAACATAATAGGTTCAGATCTGAAATCATGGCACTCGGGCCCTAGTGACAAGCATTAAGCATAGCAAAGTCATAGCAACATCAATCTCAGAACATAGTGGATACTAGGGATCAAACCCTAACAAAACTGACTCGATTACATGATAAATCTCATCCAACCCATCACCGTCCAGCAAGCCTACGATGGAATTACTCATGCATGACGGTGAGCATCATGAAATTGGTGATGGAGGATGGTTGATGATGACGACGGCGACGAATCCCCCTCTCTGGATCCCCGAACAGACTCCAGATCAGCCCTCCCGAGAGAGATTAGGGCTTGGCAGCAGCACCGTATCGTAAAACGCGATTATTTCTTCTCTCTGATTTTTTTCTCCCCGAAAGCCAATATATGGAGTTGGAGTTGGCCTCAGAGGGCCACCAGGGGGCCCACGAGGTAGGGGGCACGCCCTACGGGGGGGCGCCCCCCACCCTCGTGGACAGGGTGTGGGCCCCCTGGTCTTCATCTTTGGTGAGGATTTTATTATTATTTATTCTAAGATATTCTATGGAGTTTCAGGTCATTCCGAGAACTTTTATTTTCTGCACATAAAACAACATCATGGCAATTCTGCTGAAAATAGCGTTAGTCCGGGTTAGTTCCATTCAAGTCATACAAGTTAGAGTCCAAAACAAGGGCAAAAGTGTTTGGAAAAGTAGATACGACCGAGACGTATCAACTCCCCCAAGCTTAAACCCTTGCTTGTCCTCAAGCAATTCAGTTGACAAACTGAAAGAGAAAAAGAAAAACTTTTACAAACTCTGTTTGCTCTTGTTGTTGTAACATGAAAAGCCAGCATTCAAGTTTCAGCAAATATTATGAACTAACCATACTAACAATAACACAAAGGTCTCACAATTACTCATATCAATAGCATAATCAGCTAGCGAGCTATAATAAAAAAACTCAGATGACAACACTTTCTTAAAATAATCATAAAATGATATAACAAAATGGTATCTCGCTAGCCCATTCTGAGACCGCAAAACATAAATGCAGAGCACCTTTAAAGATCAAGGACTAACTAAACATTGTAATTCATGGTAAAAGAGATCCAGTCAAGTCATACCCAATGTAAACCAATTATAATGAATGCAAACGACAGTGTGCTCTCCAGCGGGTGCTTTTTAATAAGAAGGATGATGACTCAACATAAAAGTAAATAGATAGGCCCTTCGCAGAGGGAAGCAGGGATTTGTAGAGGTGCCAGAGCTCGGTTTTAAAATAGAGATTGAATAACATTTTGAGCGGCATAATTTTGTTGTCAACGCAACAACTATGAGATGACGATATCTTCCATGCTAAACAAATTATAGGCAGTTCCCAAACAGAATGGTAAAGTTTATACTCCCCCTCCTCCACAGGCATCAATCCATGGCTTGCTCTAAACAACGAGTGCCTCCAACATTCAACGGGTCCCAAGGGGATTTTTGTTTGCAATTATTTTGATTTAGTTTGCATAAAGCATGGGAATGGGCATCCCGGTGACCAGCCATTTTTTCGTGAATGAGGAGAGGACTCCACTCCTCTTGAGAATAACCGCCTAACATGGAAGATAAGGGCAGCCCTAGTTGAAACATGAGCTTCTCGAGCATACAAAACAGAATTTCATTTGAAGGTTTGGAGTTTGGCACATACAAATTTACTTGGAACGGCAGGTAGATACCGCATATAGGTAGGTATAGTGGACTCATAAGGAACAACTTTGGGGTTTAAGGAGTTTGGATGCACAAGCAGTATTCCCGCTTAGTACAGGTGAAGGCTAGCAAAAGACTGGGAAGCGACCAACTGGGAGAGAGACAACAGTCGTAAACATGCATTAAAACTAATTTACACCGAATACAAGCATGAGTAGGATATAATCTACCATGAATATAAATATCATGAAGGCTATGTTGATTTCATTCAACTACATGCGTGAACATGTGCCAAGTCTAGTCACTCAATTCATTTAAAGGAGGATATCATCCCATCATACCACATCATAATCATTCTAATAGCATGTTGGCACGCAAGGTAAACCATTATAACTCATAGCTAATCAAGCATGGCACAAGAAACTATAATCTCTAAATGTCATTGCAAATATGTTTACTTCATAATAGCTAACTCAGGAACGATGAATCATCATATTTACAAAAACAAGAGAGGTCGAGTTCATACCAGCTTTTCTCATCCCAATAAGTCCATCATATATCATCATTATTGCCTTTCACTTGCACGACCGAACGATGTGAATAATAATAAGAGTGCACATGCATTGGACTAAGCTGGAATCTATGAATATTCAATGAACAGGAGAAGAAAAGTAATATGGGCTCTAAGTTAAATAAATAATCATGCATATAAGAGCCACTTCAACAATTTAATCATGGTCTTCTCCTACTGACCCCTAAAGAAAAAGAAGGGAAATAAAAACTATTTACACGGGAAAGCTCCCAACAAGCAAAAGAAGAATGGGAAATATTTTTGGGTTTTCCTTTTTAATTACTACAGCAAAGAAATAAACTACTACTAATTTTATTTTTTTTCTTAAGGTTTATTAAACACACAAGAAGAAAGCAGGAAAAAGAAAGTAATCTAGCATGGATATTACAGTGAAAGAGTATGAACACCGACATCTAGCAATGAGTGTGTGTGAACATGAATGTAATGTCGGTGGGAAATACGTACTCCCCCAAGCTTAGGCTTTTGGCCTAAGTTGGTCTATTGCCAGGGATGGCCTGGCGGATACCCGTAGGTGAAGCTGGGGTCGTACTGCGATGAAGAAGACTCTGACTGCCACTGGTTGGCAACCACCTCTGGATCCCAATAATAAATAGACTATCGTGGAGGCTCATCTTGTGGCTCCGGTTCCGGGGCGGGTGCAGGATTTCGATAGGCTTGAATGGCCGCCCACGGAACGATGTGAGGACCTGCAGACAAGTTAAACAAAGAGGGAGCAAGCAAAGTAATAGTCTCAGGGTGATGTTTATCAAAGTACAATTTATATTTGAGCTCCCCTTCACGACTCTTAACAAGAAAGTCATGTGCTAGAATGCTCTTATAATCTAAATAAGCACGGGGCAACGATGTTTCCTCTTTCTCCTCATGCCTAATAGGTATTTCAAAATATTCAGCTAGGCGTGAAGCATAAATGCCTCCAAAGACGGGGCCCTTAGTACGGTTCAAACTTAACCGTCTAGCAACAATTCCACCCATACTAACAGAGTTATTGCAGTATAAACCATGGAACAAAATGATAACATCAGGAACACTAAGGTTTCCACAGTTCCCGCGACCAATCAAGCAACGACTAGCAAATAAGGCAAAGTAGCGTAAAACAGGAAAATGTATGCTAGTAATTCTTGCATCAGAAACCTTCCTGGTTTATCCCACCGTGATAGAGTTAATAAAAGCTTCTACTTCGTTACGGTGTGGTTCATCCAAGGTGCCCTCGAAGGGTATTTTGCAAACCTCGCAAAATTCAGCTAATGGCATCCTCTTAACAACGTCATATAAATGAAACTCTACTGATGGAGGTGAATTCTTAGGGAAAAAGTAGAAGTTTTGCACAAAAGTATTTGTGAGTAAGAGACACTGATGATGTTGGTCGCCGAGGAAGTCGGTGAGGCCAGCATTCTCAATCAATAAATAGAAATCCAAATAAATCCCGGCTCTCCTCAAGAATTCATCGGAAGGCCTTTCACACGGCCGAACCTCCGCGGTGCGAGGCAAATTAAATTTGGGCTTCTATTCTTCTTCCTTTTGTTTTTCCTTTGAGCTTCGGCTCGACGAGCCGCTCAAAAGTCTCTTCATTAATTCTGAAACAATCTGAAATTTTTAGTAACTTCAAATAAAAGTGAACCAACTTCAATAAAATTGATAGCAACTACTCCCACAAGTGCCTAGAGCCTATATCAAGCATTAGAATTACTTGGAACCATATGAATTTGGCATGCAAGCTCAAGAACATGGTCACCTATGCAGCATAAATTTGCAATGAATAAAGCACTAGAATAAAAACTAATTGGACCAAAGGAGGAGTCACATACCAAGGAACAATCTCCCCAAGCAGTTTTGCGAGAGGTGCTTTGAGCAAGGAGATCGAAAATCACAGCAACCGGGGCTGGAACTCGTGCTTGTGTTGGTTTTTCGTGTTTGTGTGAGGCAGAGGAAGAAGATGGGTGCAGGGATAAGTGGAGGAGGGCCACCGTGGGCCCACGAGGTAGGGGGCGCGCCCAGGGGGTAGGGCGCGCCCTCCACCCTCGTGACCAGGTGGCAGCTCCCCCGCGGTGATTTTTGCACAGTAAATTCTCAAATATTCCCGACAAAATCATATTAAATTGGCATGGCATTCTGACGACTTTTATTTTCGGGATATTTTTATATTGAGAGGATAAGTTAGGAGACAGACAGAAAAATACTATTTTACTTTATTTCTACTAAATAACAGAAAATATAAAGAGGGTACAGAAGGTTATGCTTCTAGTCTCATCCATCTCATGATCATTAAAATGAACCCACTAACAAGGTTGATCAAGTCTTGTTAACAAACTCATTCCGAATAATCACGGAACCGGAGAAATTTCGAATAGCACTAAGTTACCTCAACGGGGATATGAAAATCCCCAACAAGAAGAATATCATACTTTTTCTTGACAGTAGGGAGAGGAAATTCAAAACCTCCAAATATAATCGATGGAATTTTTCCAATAGAGTTGATACTGTAAACCTGAGGTTGTTTCCTCAGAAAGTGTACCGTGTGCTCATTGCCATTAACATGAAAAGTGACATTGCCTTTGTTGATCAATAACAGCCCCTGCAGTATTAAGAAAAGGTCTTCCAAGAATAATAGACATACTATCATCCTCGGGAATATCAAGAATAACAAAGTCCGTTAAAATAGTAATGTTTGCAACCACAACAGGCACATCCTCACAAATACCGACAGGTATAGCAGTTCATTTATCAGCCATTTGCAAAGATATTTCAGTAGGTGTCAACTTATTCAAGTCAAGTCTATGATATAAAGAGAGAGGCATAACACTAACACCAGCTTCAAGATCACATAAAGCAGTTTTAACATAGTTTCTCTTAATGGAGCATGGTATAGTAGGTACTCCTGGATCTCCAAGTTTCTTTGGTATTCCACCTTTAAAAGTATAATTAGCAAGCATGGTGGAAATTTCAGCTTCAGGTATCTTTCTTTTATTAGTAATAATATCCTTCATATACTTAGCATAAGGATTTGTTTTGAGCACATCAGTTAATCGCATACGCAAAAAGATGGGTCTAATCATTTCAGCAAAGCACTCAAAATCCTCATCATCCTTTTTCTTGGATGGTTTTGGAGGAAAAGGCATGGGTTTCTGAACCCATGGTTCCCTTTCTTTACCATGTTTCCTAGCAACGAAGTCTCTTTTATCATAACATTGATTCCTTGATTGTGGGTTATCAAGATCAACAGCAGGTTCAACTTCTACATCATTATCATTACTAGGTTGGGCATTATCATGAACATCATCATTAACATTTTCACTAGGTTCATGTTCATTACCAGATTGTGTTTCAGCATCAGACATGGAAATATCATTTGGATTCTCAGGTGGCTCAGCAATAGGTTCCCTAGAAGTTTGCAAAGTCCTATCATTTTTCTTTTTCTTCTTTCTTGAAGAACTAGGTACATCAATATCATTTCTCTGAGAATCTTGCTCGATTCTCTTAGGGTGGCCTTCAGGATACAAAGGTTCCTGAGTCATTCTACCAGTTCTAGTAGCCACTCTAACAGCATAATCATTTTTCTTACTATCCATTTCATCAAGCACTTCTTTTTGAGCTTTAAGTACTTGTTCTACTTGCGTGGTAACCATAGAAGCATGTTTGCTAACAAGTTTAAGTTCACCTCTAATATCAGCCATATAATCAGCCAAGCGTTTAATCATATAAGCATCTTCTTTTAATTGTCTACCAAAATAAGCATTAAAGTCATCTTGCTTAAATATAAAGTTATCAAACTCATCCAAGCACTGACTAGCAATTTTAGTAGGGGGGACTTCAGCTTTATCATATCTATAGAGAGAATTTACCTTTACTACCTGTGTCGGGATATTGGGATCAGGAGGTTCTTCAGTGAATAAAGTATTGAGATCATATACTTCTTCAACAGGCGGTAAATTAAGACCGTGTATTTCTTCAATAGGAGGTAAATTCTTAACATCTTCGGCTTTAATACCTTTTTCTTTCATAGATTTCTTTGCTCCTTGCATATCTTCGGGGCTGAGAAATAGAACACCTCTCTTCTTCGGAGCTGGTTTAGGAATAGGCTCAATAATTGGCTCTGGAGCTGGCTTAGGAGGTGCCCAATTATTTTCATTTGTCAACATATTATTCAATAGAATTTCAGCTTCATCCGGTGTTCTTTCCCTGAAAAGAGGACCAGCACAACTATCCAGGTAATCTCTGGAAGCATCGGTTAGTCCATTATAAAAGATATCAGGTATCTCAGGTTTCTTAAGAGGATGATCAGGCAAAGCATTAAGTAACTTGAGAAGCCTACCCCAAGCTTGTGGGAGACTCTCTTCTTCAATTTGCACGAAGTTGTATATTTCCCTCAAAGCAGCTTGTTTCTTATGAGCAGGGAAATATTTAGCAGAGAAGTAATAAATCATATCCTGGGGACTATGCACACAACCAGGATCAAGAGAATTAAATCATATCTTAGCATCACCCTTTAATGAGAACGGAAATATTTTGAGTAAATAAAGGTAGCGCGATCTCTCATTATTAGTAAACATGGCGGTCATTTAACTTAGTAAGATGTGCCACAACGGTTTTAGATTCATAGCCATAGAAAGGATCAGATTCAACCAAAGTGATTATATCTGGATCAACAGAAAATTCATAATAATCCTTATCAGGAACACAAATAGGTGAAGTAGCAAAAGCAGGGTCGGGTCTCATTCTATCTCTAAAAGATTCTTTACTCCATTTAACTAGCAACCTCTTAAGTTCGTATCTATCCTGACAAGCAAAAATAGCTACAGAAGATTCTGCATCAAAAAGATAACCCTCGGGAATAGCAGGCATATTTTCATCATCACTCTCATCATTGTATTTAGATTCAATAATTTCTATTTCTCTATACCTAGAAATTTGCTCATCTAGAAATTCACCAAGGGGCACAGTAGTATCGAGCATAGGAGTAGTTTCATCATAAGTATCATGCATAGCAGAAGTGGCATCATCAATAACATGCGACATATCAGAGTTCATAGCAGTAGCAGGTTTAGATGTCGCTAGCTTACTCATAACAGAAGGTGAATCAAGTGTAGAGCTAGATGGCAGTTCCTTACCTCCCCTTGTAGTTGAGGGATAAATTGTTGTCTTTACGTCTTTCAAGTTCTTCATAGTGTCCAGCAGATATAAATCCCACGTAACTCAAGAAATAGAGCTATGCTCCCCGGCAACGGTGCCAGAAAAAGGTCTTGATAACCCACAAGTATAGGGGATCGCAACAGTTTTCGAGGGTGGAGTATTCAACCCAAGTTTATTGATTCGACACAAGGGGAGCCAAAGAATATTCTCAAGTATTAGCAGCTGAGTTGTCAATTCAACCACACCTGGAAACTTAGTATCTGCAGCAAAGTGTTTAGTAGCAAAGTAATATGATAGTGATGGTAACGGTAACAAAAGTAAAGACAACAAAAGTAATGTTTTTGGTATTTTGTAGTGATTGTAACAGTAGCGACGGAAAAGTAAATAAGCAAGAACCAGTATATGGAAAACTCGTAGGCACCGGATTAGTGATGGATAATTATGTCGAATGTGGTTCGTCATGTAACAGTCATAACATAGGGTGACACAGAACTAGCTCCAGTTCATCAATGTAATGTAGGCATGTATACCGAATATAGTCATACATGCTTATGGAAAAGAACTTGCATGACATCTTTTGTCCTACCCTCCCGTGGCAGCGGGGTCCTATTGGAAACTAAGGGATATTAAGGCCTTCTTTTAATAGAGAATCGGAACAAAGCATTAGCACATAGTGAATACATGAACTCCTCAAACTATGGTCATCACCGGGAGTGGTTCCGATTATTGTCACTTCGGGGTTGCCGGATCATAACACATAGTAGGTGACTACAGACTTGCAAGATAGGATCAAGAACTCACATATACTCATGAAAACATAATAGGTTCAGATCTGAAATCATGGCACTCGGGCCCTAGTGACAAGCATTAAGCATAGCAAAGTCATAGCAACATCAATCTCAGAACATAGTGGATACAAGGGATCAAACCCTAACAAAACTGACTCGATTACATGATAAATCTCATCCAACCCATCACCGTCCAGCAAGCCTACGATGGAATTACTCATGCATGACGGTGAGCATCATGAAATTGGTGATGGAGGATGGTTGATGATGACGACGGCGACGAATCCCCCTCTCTGGATCCCCGAACAGACTCCAGATCAGCCCTCCCGAGAGAGATTAGGGCTTGACGGCAGCACCGTATCGTAAAACGCGATTATTTCTTCTCTCTGATTTTTTTCGCCCCGAAAGCCAATATATGGAGTTGGAGTTGGCCTCAGAGGGCCACCAGGGGGCCCACGAGGTAGGGGGCGCTCCCTAGGGGGGCGCCCCCCACCCTCATGGACAGGGTGTGGGCCCCCTGGTCTTCATTTTTGGCGAGGATTTTTAATTATTTATTCTAAGATATTCCGTGGAGTTTCAGGTCATTCCGAGAACTTTTATTTTCTGCACATAAAACAACATCATGGCAATACTGCTGAAAACAACGTCAGTCTGGGTTAGTTCCATTCAAATCATACAAGTTAGAGTCCAAAACAAGGGCAAAAGTGTTTGGAAAAGTAGATACGACGGAGACGTATCAACTCCCCCAAGCTTAAACCCTTGCTTGTCCTCAAGCAATTCAGTTGACAAACTGAAAGAGAAAAAGAAAAACTTTTACAAACTCTGTTTGCTCTTGTTGTTGTAACATGAAAAGCCAGCATTCAAGTTTCAGCAAATATTATGAACTAACCATACTAACAATAACACAAAGGTCTCACAATTACTCATATCAATAGCATAATCAGCTAGCGAGCTATAATAAAAAAAACTCAGATGACAACACTTTCTTAAAATAATCATAAAATGATATAACAAAATGGTATCTCGCTAGCCCATTCTGAGACCGCAAAACATAAATGCAGAGCACCTTTAAAGATCAAGGACTGACTAAACATTGTAATTCATGGTAAAAGAGATCCAGTCAAGTCATACCCAATGTAAACCAATTATAATGAATGCAAACGACAGTGTGCTCTCCAGCGGGTGCTTTTTAATAAGAAGGATGATGACTCAACATAAAAGTAAATAGATAGGCCCTTCGCAGAGGGAAGCAGGGATTTGTAGAGGTGCCAGAGCTTGGTTTTAAAATAGAGATTGAATAACATTTTGAGCGGCATACTTTTGTTGTCAACGCAACAACTATGATATGACGATATCTTCCATGCTAAACAAATTATAGGCGGTTCCCAAACAGAATGGTAAAGTTTATACTCCCCCTCCTCCACAGGCATCAATCCATGGCTTGCTCGAAACAACGAGTGCCTCCAACATTCAACGGGTCCCAAGGGGAGTTTTGTTTGCAGTTATTTTGATTTAGTTTGCATAAAGCATGGGACTAGGCATCCCGGTGACCAGCCATTTTCTCGTGAATGAGGAGCGGAGTCCACCCCTCTTGAGAATAACCGCCTAACATGGAAGATAAGGGCAGCCCTAGTTGAAACATGAGCTTCTCGAGCATACAAAACAGAATTTCATTTGAAGGTTTGGAGTTTGGCACATACAAATTTACTTGGAACGGCAGGTAGATACCGCATATAGGTAGGTATAGTGGACTCATAAGGAACAACTTTGGGGTTTAAGGAGTTTGGATGCACAAGCAGTATTCCCGCTTAGTACAGGTGAAGGCTAGCAAAAGACTGGGAAGCGACCAACTGGGAGAGAGACAACAGTCGTAAACATGCATTAAAACTAATTTACACCGAATACAAGCATGAGTAGGATATAATCTACCATGAATATAAATATCATGAAGGCTATGTTGATTTCATTCAACTACATGCGTGAACATGTGCCAAGTCTAGTCACTCAATTCATTTAAAGGAGGATATCATCCCATCATACCACATCATAATCATTCTAATAGCATGTTGGCACGCAAGGTAAACCATTATAACTCATAGCTAATCAAGCATGGCACAAGAAACTATAATCTCTAAATGTCATTGCAAATATGTTTACTTCATAATAGCTAACTCAGGAACGATGAATCATCATATTTACAAAAACAAGAGAGGTCGAGTTCATACCAGCTTTTCTCATCCCAATAAGTCCATCATATATCATCATTATTGCCTTTCACTGGCACGACCGAACGATGTGAGTAATAATAAGAGTGCACATGCATTGGACTAAGCTGGAATCTGCGAACATTCAATGAACAGGAGAAGAAAAGTAATATGGGCTCTAAGTTAAATAAACAATCATGCATATAAGAGCCACTTCAACAATTTAATCATGGTCTTCTCCTACTGACCCCTAAAGAAAAAGAAGGGAAATAAAAACTATTTACACGGGAAAGCTCCCAACAAGCAAAAGAAGAACGGGAAATATTTTTGGGTTTTCCTTTTTAATTACTACAGCAAAGAAATAAACTACTACTAATTTTATTTTTTTCTTAAGGTTTATTAAACACACAAGAAGAAAGCAGGAAAAAGAAAGTAATCTAGCATGGATATTACAGTGAAAGAGTATGAACACCGACATCTAGCAATGAGTGTGTGTGAACATGAGTGTAATGTCGGTGGGAAATAAGTACTCCCCCAAGCTTAGGCTTTTGGCCTAAGTTGGTCTATTGCCAGGGATGGCCTGGCGGATACCCGTAGGTGAAGTTGGGGTCGTACTGCGATGAAGAAGACTCTGACTGCCACTGGCTGGCAACCACCTCTGGATCCCAAGAATAAATAGACTATCGTGGAGGCTCATCTTGTGGCTCCGGTTCCGGGGCGGGTGCAGGATTTCAATAGGCTTGAATGGCCGCCCACGGAACGATGTGAGGACCTGCAGACAAGTTAAACAAAGAGGGAGCAGGCAAAGTAATAGTCCCAGGGTGATGTTTATCAAAGTACAATTTATATTTGAGCTCCCCTTCACGACTCTTAACAAGAAAGTCATGCGCTAGCATGCTCTTATAATCTAAATAAGCACGGGGCAATGATGTTTCCTCTTTCTCCTCATGCCTAATAGGTATTTCAAAATATTCAGCTAGGCGTGAAGCATAAATGCCTCCAAAGACGGGGCCTTTAGTACGGTTCAAACTTAACTGTCTAGCAACAATTCCACCCATACTAACAGAGTTATTGCGGTATAAACCATGGAACAAAATGATAACATCAGGAACACTAAGGTTTCCATAGTTCCCGCGACCAATCAAGCAACGACTAGCAAATAAGGCAAAGTAGCGTAAAACAGGAAAATGTATGCTAGTAATTCTTGCATCAGAAATCTTCTTGGTTTCTCCCACTGTGATAGTGTTAATAAAAGCTTCTACTTCGTTACGGTGTGGTTCATCCAAGGTGCCCTCGAAGGGTATTTTGCAAACCTCGCAAAATTCAGCTAATGGCATCCTCTTAACAATGTCATATAAATGAAACTCTACTGATGGAGGTGAATTCTTAGGGAAAAAGTACAAGTTTTGCACAAAAGTATTTGTGAGTAAGAGATACTGATGATGTTGGTCGCGGAGGAAGTCGGTGAGGCCAGCATTGTCCATCAATAAATAGAAATCCTCATAAATCCCAGCTCTCCTCAAGAATTCATCGGAAGGCCATTCACACGACCGGACCTCCACGGTGCGAGGCAAATTAAATTTGGGTTTCTATTCTTCTTCCTTTTGTTTTTCCTTCGAGCTTCTGCTCGACGAGCCCCTCAAAAGTCTCTTCATTAATTCTGAAACAATGTGAAATTTTTAGTAACTTCAAATAAAAGTGAACCAACTTCAATAAAATTGATAGCAACTACTCCCACAAGTGCCTAGAGCCTATATCAAGCATTAGAATTACTTGGAACCATATGAATTTGACATGCAAGCTCAAGAACATGGTCACCTATGCAGCATAAATTTGCAATGAATAAAGCACTAGAACAAAAACTAATTGGACTAAAGCAGGAGTCACATACCAAGGAACAATCTCTCCAAGCAGTTTTGCGAGAGGTGCTTTGAGCAAGGAGATCAAAAATCACAGCAACCGGGGCTGGAACTCGTGCTTGTGTTGGTTTTTCGTGTTTGTGTGAGGCAGAGGAAGAAGATGGGTGCAGGGATAAGTGGAGGAGGGCCACCGTGGGCCCACGAGGTAGGGGGCACGCCTAGGGGGGTAGGGCGCGCCCTCCACCCTCGTGACCAGGTGGCAGCTCCCCCGCGGTGATTTTTGCACAGTAAATTCTCAAATATTCCCGACAAAATCATATTAAATTGGCATGGCATTCTAACGACTTTTATTTTCGGGATATTTTTATATTGAGAGGATAAGTTAGGAGACAGACAGAAAAATACTATTTTACTTTATTTCTACTAAATAACAGAAAATATAAAGAGGGTACAGAAGGTTGTGCTTCTAGTCTCATCCATCTCATGATCATCAAAATGAACCCACTAACAAGGTTGATCAAGTCTTGTTAACAAACTCATTCCGAATAATCACAGAACCGGAGAAATTTCGAATAGCACTAAGTTACCTCAACGAGGATATGAAAATCCCCAACAATAAGAATATCATACTTTTTCTTGACAGTAGGGAGAGTAAATTAAAAACCTCCAAATATAATCGATGGAATTTTTCCAATAGAGTTGATACTGTAAACCTGAGGTTGTTTCCTCAGAAAGTGTACCGTGTGCTCATTGCCATTAACATGAAAAGTGACATTGCCTTTGTTGCAATCAATAACAGCCCCTACAGTATTAAGAAAAGGTCTTCCAAGAATAATAGACATACTATCATCCTTAGGAATATCAAGAATAACAAAGTCCGTTAAAATAGTAACGTTTGCAACCACAACAGGCACATCCTCACAAATACCGACAGGTATAGCAGTTGATTTATCAGCCATTTGCAAAGATATTTCAGTAGGTGTCAACTTATTCAAGTCAAGTCTACGATATAAAGAGAGAGCCATAACACTAACACCGGCTCCAAGATCACATAAAGCAGTTTTAACATAGTTTCTCTTAATGGAGCATGGTATAGTAGGTACTCCTGGATCTCCAAGTTTCTTTGGTATTCCACCTTTAAAAGTATAATTAGCAAGCATGGTGGAAATTTCAGCTTCAGGTATCTTTCTTTTATTAGTAATAATATCCTTCATATACTTAGCATAAGGATTTGTTTTGAGCACATCAGTTAATCGCATACGCAAAAAGATGGGTCTAATCATTTCAGCAAAGCACTCAAAATCCTCATCATCCTTTTTCTTGGATGGTTTTGGAGGAAAGGCATGGGTTTCTGAACCCATGGTTCCCTTTCTTTACCATGTTTCCTAGCAACGAAGTCTCTTTTATCATAACGTTGATTCCTTGATTGTGGGTTATCAAGATCAACAGCAGGTTCAACTTCTACATCATTATCATTACTAGGTTGGGCATTATCATGAACATCATCATTATAATTTTCACTAGGTTCATGTTCATTACCAGATTGTGTTTCAGCATCAGACATGGAAATATCATTTGGATTCTCAGGTGGCTCAGCAATAGGTTCACTAGAAGTTTGCAAAGTCCTATCATTTTTCTTTTTCTTCTTTCTTGAAGAACTAGGTACATCAATATCATTTCTCTGAGAATCTTGCTCGATTCTCTTAGGGTAGCCTTCAGGATACAAAGGTTCCTGAGTCATTCTACCAAGTTCTAGTAGCCACTCTAACAGAATAATCATTTTTCTTACTATTCATTTCATCAAGCACTTCTTTTTGAGCTTTAAGTACTTGTTCTACTTGCGTGGTAACCATAGAAGCATGTTTGCTAACAAGTTTAAGTTCACCTCTAATATCGGCCATATAATCAGCCAAGCGTTTAATCATATAAGCATCTTGTTTTATTTGTCTACCAAAATAAGCATTAAAGTCATCTTGCTTAAACATAAAGTTATCAAACTCATCCAAGCACTGACTAGCAATTTTAGTAGGAGGGACTTCAGCTTTATCATATCTATAGAGAGAATTTACCTTTACTACCTGTGTCAGGATATTGGGATCAAGAGGTTCTTAAGTGAATAAAGTATTGAGATCATATACTTCTTCAACAGGCGGTAAATTAAGACCGTGTATTTATTCAAGAGGAGGTAAATTCTTAACATCTTCGGCTTTAATACCTTTTTCTTTCACAGATTTCTTTGCTTCTTGCATATCTTCGGGGTTGAGAAATGGAACACCTCTCTTCTTCGGAGTTGGTTTAGGAATAGGCTCAATAATTGGCTCTGGAGCTGGCTCAGGAGGTGCCCAATTATTTTCATTTGTCAACATATTATTCAATAGAATTTCAGCTTCATCCGGTGTTCTTTCCCTGAAAAGAGAACCAGCACAACTATCCAGGTAATCTCTGGAAGCATCGATTTGTCCATTATAAAAGGTATCAAGTATCTCAGGTTTCTTAAGAGGATGATCAGGCAAAGCATTAAGTAACTTGAGAAGCCTCCCCCAAGCTTGTGGGAGACTCTCTTCTTCAATTTGCTCGAAGTTGTATATTTCCCTCAAAGCAGCTTGTTTCTTATGAGCAGGGAAATATTTAGCAGAGAAGTAATAAATCATATCCTGGGGACTATGCACACAACCAGGATCAAGAGAATTAAACCATATCTTAGCATCACCCTTTAATGAGAACGAAAATATTTTGAGTAGATAAAGGTAGCGCGATCTCTCATTATTAGTAAACATGGCGGCTATATCATTTAACTTAGTAAGATGTGCCACAACGGTTTCAGATTCATAGCCATAGAAAGGATCAGATTCAACCAAAGTGATTATATCTGGATCAACAGAAAATTCATAATAATCCTTATCAGGAACACAAATAGGTGAAGTAGCAAAAGCAGGGTCGAGTCTCATTCTATCTCTAAAAGATTCTTTACTCCATTTAACTAGCAACCTCTTAAGTTCGTATCTATCCTGACAAGCAAAAATAGCTACAGAAGATTCTGCATCAAAAAGATAACCCTCAGGAATAGCAGGCATATTTTCATCATCACTCTCATCATTGTATTCAGATTCAATAATTTCTCTTTCTCTATACCTAGAAATTTGCTCATCTAGAAATTCACCAAGGGGCACAGTAGTATCGAGCATAGGAGTAGTTTCATCATAAGTATCATGCATAGCAGAAGTGGCATTATCAATAACATGGGACATATCAGAGTTCATAGCAGTAGCAGGTTTAGGTGTCGCTAGCTTACTCATAACAGAAGGTGAATCAAGTGCAGAGCTAGATGGCAGTTCCTTACCTCCCCTCGTAGTTGAGGGATAAATTGTTGTCTTAGCATCTTTCAAGTTCTTCATAGTGTCCAGCAGATATAAATCCCAAGTAACTCAAGAAAAATAGCTATGCTCCCCGGCAACAGCGCCAGAAAAAGGTCTTGAGAACCCACAAGTATAGGGGGTCTCAACAGTTTTCGAGGGTGGAGTATTCAACCCAAATTTATTGATTCGACACAAGGGGAGCCAAAGAGTATTCTCAAGTATTAGCAGCTGAGTTGTCAATTCAACCACACCTGGAAACTTAGTATCTGCAGCAAAGTGTTTAGTAGCAAAGTAATATGATAGTGGTGGTAACGGTAACAGAAGTAAAGACAACAAAAGTAATGCTTTTGGTATTTTGGAGTGATTGTAACAGTGGCAACGGAAAAGTAAATAAGCGAGAACCAGTATATGGAAAACTCGTAGGCACCGGATTAGTGATGGATAATTATGTCGGATGCGGTTCGTCATGTAATAGTCATAACATAGGGTGACACAGAACTAGCTCCAATTCATCAATGTAGTGTAGGCATGTATTCCGAATATAGTCATACGTGCTTATGGAAAAGAACTTGCATGACATATTTTGTCCTACCCTCCCGTGGCAGCGGGGTCCTATTGGAAACTAAGGGATATTAAGGCCTCCTTTTAATATAGAACCGGAACAAAGCATTAGCACATAGTGAATACATGAACTCCTCAAACTATGGTCATCACCTGGAGTGGTTTCGATTATTGTCACTTCGGGGTTGCCAGAACATAGTGGATACTAGGGATCAAACCCTAACAAAACTGACTCGATTACATGATAAATCTCATCCAACCCATCACCGTCCAGCAAGCCTATGATGGAATTACTCATGCATGACGGTGAGCATCATGAAATTGGTGATGGAGGATGGTTGATGATGACGACGGCGATGAATCCCCCTCTCTGGAGCCCCGAACAGACTCCAGATCAGCCCTCCCGAGAGAGTTTAGGGCTTGGCGGCAGCTCCGTATCGTAAAATGCGGTGATTTCTTCTCTCTGATTTTTCTCCCCGAAAGCCAATATATGGAGTTGGAGTTGGCGTCGGAGGGCCACCAGGGGGCCCATGAGGTAGGGGGCGCGCCCTAGGGGGGGCGCACCCCCCACCCTCGTGGACAGGGTGTGGGCCCCCTGGTCTTCATCTTTGGCGAGGATTTTTTATTATTTATTCTAAGATATTCCGTGGAGTTTCAGGTCATTCCGAGAAATTTTATTTTCTGCACATAAAACAACATCATGGCAATTCTACTGAAAACAGCGTCAGTCCAGGTTAGTCCCATTCATATCATACAAGTTAGAGTCCAAAACAAGGGCAAACGTGTTTGGAAAAGTAGATACAACGGAGACGTATCGGCGGACTACCGCGTCGAGCGCCCCGGGAACCAGCGACAATGCTAGAAGTGCGAGCGTGGCGGTGGCTTCGATGTGCGGAACACGGCGGTGGACGCCATTCTCTCGTCGGTGAGGGTGGACTGCCCGCACGAAGGCTGTGGGCTCTATGTTACTTACCACAAGCTCGCCGATCATCAGAGTGTGTGTCCGCTCGCACCCTGCAAATGCCCCGTGCCCGTCTGCGGCTACGAAGGCCCGCCGTCGGCGCTCTCCCACAACATCTGCACCGCGCATCCCATGCCCGTGCACAGGATCCAGTATGGCAAGATGCTCTAGCTGCAAGTGCCACTATCAGAGCCACGGCTCTTGCTTCTCGCGGAGGAGGACGGTCGCGTGTTTTTCTTGGTCAGCGGCGTGCTCGACATTGGCACGCCTATCGCTGTGTCGGTTGTCTGCATCAGAGCGGGGGCGTCCCCACTGCCGCACTACGTGGCCAAGTTGTGGGCGAACGGCCTACCGGGGGAGCCCAAAGGCATGACCGACGCCGTGAAGGTGTAAAAGGAGGTGACAAGCAGCATGGATCTCGGCGACGTCGTCGTGCAGGAGCTGACCTTCTTCACAGTTCCGCCCAAGCTGTTGGCCGGGGCTAAGCTGGTGTCCCTCCACATTCAGATTGACAAGCTCACGTCCTAAATGTTTTTATAGTGCCTTTTGTTTATCTTAGTAGTATGCTAATGTATGGATTAGCTCGGTCTACTTTAGCTTAAGAGATGGTGGGTTTTGGTGGCGATGCAGCAATTACTTCGACATCAGATCAGTAATTTCCAACGGTCGAACGGATATTTTGTGTTTGTTGGATATAAAGTTCCTCTCGGTAAGAAGTACTACTTGTCATCAAAATGGATAAAAGGAGATGTATCTAGACGTACTTTAGTTCTAGATACGTCCCTTTTTATCCACTTTGATGACAAGTATTTTCGGACGGAGGGAGCTTATATGCTTGTTTGTTCACGAAGTGTTTCATACTTGTGCGAGTTGACACGACACATCAAAGTAGTACTACTACTAGTAGTACTCCCTCCGACCCTAATTTCTCTGTGCATAAGTCGAGGCGCAGATACCAAGCAGGGCCTGGTTGTGTTGGACAACTCACCCGACTGCGCACCAGGCAGACAAAGCTCGTGTCGTGTTGGTGCCATGTGCGGCCCGCAAATTAACCAAAACATCGTGCCTCCAGCTTAGGGGGTGTTTGTTTCCAGGGACTTTTTGGTGTAGGGACTAGAAAAAGCCTCTCTTAGAGACTTTTTAACCAAATAGGAGGGACTACTAGGGACTAAAAGTTGCTTTTTGGGGCTAAAGGAAGAAGACTCTCAAGGAGAGTCTTTTTTGGGACTTCTCCAACAATGCCCCTCCCTGCACCCATTGCCTCGCCGCCCCATGGTGTTATTTGGTTGTTATTTTTCTGTATACTAGGGGTAACATGGTCATTTAATAACCTTTCGGGAGGGATAGGGACTTTTTAGTCCCTGAAAACAAACAGGGAGGGACTTTTAGGGACGAGAGACTTTTTAGTTGGGACTAGAAAAAGTCCTAGGACTTATGAACCAAATAGGGCCTTAGCCTCCGCATTTTAAACTTCTCAATCTCAAGTCCAAGGAGCAACGTGAAACCTATGATAGATCCAATCAAATGGTTGAGAACACTACAATTTGTAGCTACAGATGCATGTGTGAGAGAGGATGAGTGCATGCGTGCACCTCTTCTCTTCCTGTATAACATACTAAACTCAGAGTACAAGTGTATGTGGGTGGCATCGACCTGGGGAGCTAGAGATGGTGCATGCGAGAAGTCCCGAGAGATAGGTGTAATGCGTCTGGAAAAAAAAGACTAGTCTATAGCTCGCCACAAGGCTATTCCTATCGAACGCCCCAATAACCGTAAGATATGTATCCGACGGTGCCAATTATTGCACGTACACAGCAGTAGAAAATGAACTACCATGGCATATGCTACACCACGGCTGAGAACACGTGCCCACGTTATTCCATCCGGGAATAGTGCCGCACTTTGAAACTAGAACTGTCAATAAATTTTGAGGTTGCGTCTCGTCACATTCCAAATTACTACTACTACCACGCTATATTTAATTGCAAACCTGTTCACACCGATCACAACCTAAACGGTTTCCCACTTAGGAGCGTATTAGTACTCGGTTATAAATACTACTATGCCAAGATGGCCGCACATTCCTCCTCAACTCCTCATCCACAAGAACAAACAAGTCATTCGGCATCCTTCCCTTGCGTCTTCCATGGCCAGCGTGAGTTCTGGGTGGAGAGATTACCACCAGGGAGAGGCGAGCATGGAAGCGGAAGCACGAGAGATGTCCCGCCTCGCTGCAAAAGCAGCCGACATGTCCCGCCGCGTAGAAGTAGCAGCACAGAGGTCCTGCCGTGCCGCAGAAGCAGCACGGAGGTCCCGACGCATCGTCGATGCTGCAGACTGGTCCGGCCCCGCCATGGAAGCAGCAGAGATGTCCCACCGTGCCGCGAATGCAGCAGAGATGTCCCGCTGTGCCGCGGTAGAGATGTCCCACCGTGCCGCGGCAACCTAGGAAAATGTCTCGCGGGCAAGCGACGACTCTTACAGGCGCATGCACGCGATCGTCCATAGCCAGATGGATCAGATCTCTAGCTGGGTGAGGTTGCAGAACAACATGAAAGCCTCGTTTGAACAGGCTACCGGCGTCATCCGACAACTAAGGGAGGGCAATGAGAGGCTCCGGGCCGAGCGCGACCTGCTGAGGGCGAAGATCATCCGAAGTGCAGACCATCAGGAGGAGACCAGTGCCTTGTTGAAGAGGACCGACATCATCGTCAAGAAACTTATGGACGAGAATGACATGCTCCGCATCGAGCGCCAACGGCTGGTGGAGGAATCCATGGATGCTCTCAAGCAGCGTCTGGAGGACACGAAAGAGCTCATCGTCGCTCGCCTCGGAGACTAGTTCCCGCGGCGTGCAGCAACGCATCAAGAAAGTAGAAATCAGCGAGCCAGATCGTTGTCTTCCTTCTTCTTTTGCCCTTGTGTATTTAGGGCGTAGCCGCATGTGGCTTTTTTAATTATCTTCCTAATTATGTAAGGCAATTATTATCCACTATCATCGTCCTTATATATTCATCAGTCTTGCTATAAATCATAGTAGATGCTATATAGGTCCGTCGGATCTTACATCAAGATCCGTGCAAAATTTTCTTTTCAGAGTTTATTTTTTTCTCTCTTAAATCTTAGTCGAGTGAGACATAGCCATGCCATTAAATAGAGGCTCGTGCGCCATTAATGGAGACCTTGGGAGAGAGGTGGACGGCATATGGAGGTGAAAGGGCTCTCTTCCCGATAAGCACGCGCAGGGGTCTGATCGCACGCCTCTCATACTCAAATAGCTACCTTGCACGACGCCTCCTAGCTAATAAAAAAGGGGACGTGTGGCGGCACGTAAATGGTAAATAGAACACCCACGGTATCAATAATACTTGTGTTTCCGATTTTAACGTGACAGCACTTGTTCCGAAATGACTTTGTTGATTGTTAATGTGTGCTCCTTCACAAACCGGACAGCAGAATTACCCCAACATGTTGGTGCCATGTCAAGGCACCAAGCCAAGTTTCATGATTTTCATGCGTGTTTTGGATTTACATGAATTAAAAAACCAAGTTTCTCAATGTTTCCAGCCGAGCCACGACACCCAGAATTTTGAATTTCATTCCCATTTCTTGCATGGGACCTAGAAATTTACCCGACGACACACATGTGATTTTTCAACCAACATTGGTTCACTGGAGCATGTGCTTGTATTTCAAATTTGAATTATGCACACAAAGGTAACACGTTCCCTCTCAGAACCACGAGCCTTCTTGAGAGATGCTCCGGTTTGCAAGAAGCTTATACCAAAATTTGTTCCTATTCGGCCAATTTTTTTACCACAACATGGTAGTACCATGACATGACACCATGCCAAGTTTCATGATTTTCACACTTGTTTTGGATTTACAAGAATTTTAAAACCAAGTTTCTCAATGTTCTCGGTCGAGCCAAGATGCCCAGGTGTTTGAATTTCATTCCCATTTCTTGCATGGTACCTAGAAATTCACCCGAGGACACACATGTGATTTCTCAACCAACTTTGGTGCACGGGAGCATGTGCTTGTAGTTCAAATTTGAATTATGCACATTAAATGACCAGAAACTCAATTAATGTATAAAAAAGGCCAAACGAACCCGGAATAATTCCAAAATTTAACAGGGCACTCATGTAGTTCTATGTTGCCTCTGTAAAGAAACTCAAGGGGGCAGCGTAGATCGTTTCGCACTCAAAGGTGGCACTTTCCCTCTCAGAACCACGAGCCTTCTTGAGAGAAGCTTTGGTATGCAACAAGCTTATACTAAAACTTGTTCCAAATCGGCCCAATTTTTTACCACGGCATGTTAATGCCATGACATGACACCATGTCAAGTTTCATGATTTCCAGGTGAGTTTTGGATTTACATGAATTTAAAATCCAAGTTTCTCGATGTTCTCGGCCGAGTCACGACGCCCAGATGTTTGAACTTCATTCTCATTTCTTGCATGGGACCTAGAAATTCAACCAAGGACACACATGTGATTTTTCAACCAACTTTTGTGCACCGGAGCATGTGCTTGCAATTCAAATTTGGATTATGCACATTAAATGTCCAGAAACTCAATTAATGTATAAAAAGGTCAAACGAACCCGGAATAATTCCAAAATTTAATAGGGCACTAATATAGTTCATAGTGAAATATGATTACTGCTATATGCATGTTTTTGGTTATCAAGATAATATTTAAATGATTGTATAACTTGATAACAACCGTATTCAAATAAGGAAAATTGATTCAAATTTAGTCCATATGGTAGACGACAAATATTTTTTTACATTTTTCTTGTAGTTTTTTCGATGACATTTATAGCAATATAATAAAAGGGGACATGACTCTCTTGTGTCTTGTATGATTTTTTTTGTACATGTTAAGTTTGTTCTGCCGAACAAGGAATCCGCACCTTGTTATCCCAAAATTTTCAAGCTCGAGTATCTTTTGTCTCACCTGCTTTGAAACTCCCGCCTCTTCAACCCGCGTCACGCCTTGTTATCCCAAAATTTCAACGCGCGCGAAAACTCCCTCCTCATCCAAAATCGGTCCCGCGGCCCAAACACTCGAAATCCCCCTTCTGCCCCTCAGTCGGAAATGTCAGCTCGACGTCACGGTGTCAAAACTGGTGGGGGTACACTGGTAACTTACCATACATTTCACACAAGCACGTCCCTAAGCCATGGCTCCCCCTACCTTCCCCTTCGTTCCCCCCATTCGTACAACGAGGCCGCCAAAACCCTCCAAACCCCATGCTCCTTCGTCGGCCTCCCGACCGCCGCCCAGCCGGAGACTCTTCCCCGACAATGTCGTACACTGCAACAGCTCTCCGTCCCTCATCCACCGCACTGGATGAGGATCCGTCGTTGATCTCGTCGTCTCGCCAGATCAACCGCCCCGTCCTCCACCTCCAAAGAGCTGCCCCGTCCTCCACCTCGTCTATCGCACCACCTCCATCCCCACAGCATCGTCTTAACCTGCCCCACCGAAACCACAGCACCCTCACTAATTCCTCTGATGAAGCCGAGGCCAACTTAGCGCCACCAAGGAGGTTCTACACTCACCGCTGCATTTTATCTTTTATTCGATCTCATGGGGCTGCCGGTGTTGGGGAACGTAGTAATTTCAAAATTTTCCTACGCACACGCAAGATCATGGTGATGGCATAGCAACGAGAGGGGAGAGTGTTCGTCCACGTACCCTCGTAGACCGTAAGCGGAAGCGTTTTGACAACGCGGTTTATGTAGTCGTACGTCTTCACGATCCGACCGATCCAAGCACCGAACGTACGGCACCTCCGAGTTCAGCACACGTTTAGCTCGATGACGATCCCCGGGCTCCGATCCAGCAAAGCTTCGGGGATGAGTTCCGTCAGCACGATGGCGTGGTGACGATGATGATGTTCTGCCGGCGCAGGGCTTCGCCTAAACTCCGCGACGATATGACCGAGGTGGAATATGGTGGAGGGGGGCACCGCACACGGCTAAGGAATGATCCGTAGATCAACTTGTGTTGTCGTGCCTAGAGGTGCCCCCCTGCACCTGTATATAAAGGAGCAAGGGGGGAGGGGGCGGCCGGCCTAGGAGGGGCGCGCCAAGGGGAGTCCTACTCCCACCGGGAGTAGGACTCCCTCCTTCCTTGTTGGAGTAGGAGAAGGGGGGAAAGAGGGGGAGAGGAGGAAGGAAAGGGGGGCCGCACCCCTTGTCCAATTCGGACCAGAGGGGGGCTGCACGCCTCCTTCCTTTCGGCCTCTCTCCTCTATTCCCGTATGGCCCAATAAGGCCCATATACTCCCCGGCGAATTCCCGTAACTCTCCGGTACTCCGAAAAATACCCGAATCACTCGGAACCTTTCCGAACTCCGAATATAGTCGTCCAATATATCGATCTTTACGTCTCGACCATTTCGAAACTCCTCGTCATGTCCCCTATCTCATCCGGGACTCCGAACTCCTTCGGTACATCGAAACTCATAAACTCATAATATAACTGTCATTGAAACCTTAAGCGTGCGGACCCTACGGGTTTGAGAACTATGTAGACATGACCTAGAACTATTCTTGGTCAATAACCAATAGCGGAACCTGGATGCCCATATTGGCTCCTACATATTCTACGAAGATCTTTATCGGTCAAACCGCATAACAACATACGTTGTTCCCTTTGTCATTGGTATGTTACTTGCCCGAGATTCGATCGTCGGTATCCAATACCTAGTTAAATCTCGTTACCGGCAAGTCTCTTTACTCGTTACATAATGCATCATCCCGCAACTAACTCATTAGTCACATTGCTTGCAAGGCTTATAGTGATGTGCATTACCGAGAGGGCCCAGAGATACCTCTCCGACAATCGGAGTGACAAAACCTAATCTTGAAATACGCCAACCCAACATGTACCTTTGGAGACACCTGTAGTACTCCTTTATAATCACCCGGTTACGTTGTGACGTTTGGTAGCACCCAAAGTGTTCCTCCGGTAAACGGGAGTTGCATAATCTCATAGTTACAGGAACTTTGTATAAGTCATGAAGAAAGCAATAGCAATATACTAAACGATCAAGTGCTAGGCTAACGAAATGGGTCATGTCAATCACATCATTATCCTAATGATGTGATCCCATTAATCAAATGACAACACATGTCTATGGTTAGGAAACATAACCATCTTTGATTAATGAGCTAGTCAAGTAGAGGCATACTAGTGACTTTATGTTTGTCTATGTATTCACACATGTATCATGTTTCCGGTTAATACAATTCTAGCATGAATAATAAACATTTATCATGATATGAGGATGATAACTTTATTATTGCCTCTAGGGCATATTTCCTTCAGTCTCCCACTTGCACTAGAGTCAATAATCTAGTTCACATCGCCATGTGATTTAACACCAATATTCATATCTGTATATGATTAACACCCATAGTTCACATCGTCATGTGACCAACACCCAAAGGGTTTACTAGAGTCAATAATCTAGTTCACATTGCTATGCGATTAACACCCAAAGAGTACTAAGGTGTGATCATGTTTTGCTCGTGAGAGAAGCTTAGTCAACGGGTCTGTCACATTCAGAGCCATATGTATTTTTCAAAATATTCTATGTCCACAATGCTCTGCATGGAGCTACTCTAGCTAATTGCTCCACTTTCAATATGTATCCAGATTAAGACTTAAAGTCATCTGGACCAGTGCCAAAATTTACATCGACGTAACCCTTTACGACGAACCTTTTTGTCACCTCCATAATCGAGAAATATATCCTTATTCCACTAAGGATAATTTTGACCAATGTCCAGTGATCTACTCTTAGATCAAAATTGTATTCCTTTGCAAAACTCAGAGCAAGGTATACAATATGTCTGGTTCACAGCATAGCATACTTTATAGAACCTATGACTGAGGCATAGGGAATGACTTTTCATTCTCTTTCTATTTTTTTGCCATGGTCGGGTCTTAAGTCTTACTCAACTATACACCTTGCAACACAGGCAAGAACTCCTTCTTTGACTATTCCATTTTGAACTATTTCAAAAATTTATCAAGGTATGTACTCATTGAAAAATCTTATCAAGCGTCTTGATCTATCTATATAAATCTTGATGCTCAATGTGTAAGCAGCTTCACCGAGGTCTTGCTTTGAAAAACTCTTATTCAAGTATCCTTTCATGCTATCCAGAATTTCCATATCATTTCCAATTAACAATATGTCATCCACATATAATTTTAGAAATGCTACAGAGCTCCCACTCACTTTCTTGTAAATATAGGCCTTTCCAAAAGTCTGTATAAAACCATATGCTGATCAACACATCAAAGCGTATATTCCAACTTCGAGATGCTTGCACCAGTCCATAGATGGATCGCTGGAGCTTGCACAATTTGTTAGCACCTTTAGGATTGACAAAACCTTCTGGTTGCATCATATACAACTCTTCTTTAAGAAATCCATTAAGGAATGTAGTTTTGACATCCATTTGCCAGATTTCATAAAATGTGGCAATTGCTAACATGATTCAGTCAGACTTAAGCTTCGATATGAGTGAGAAAATTTCATCGTATTCAACACCTTGAACTTTTTGAAAACATTTCGCAACAAGTCGAGCTTAGTAGATAGTAACACTACTATCAGTGTCCGTCTTCCTCTTGAAGATCCATTTATTTAACATGGCTTGCTAATCATTGAGCAAGTCAATCAAAGTCCATACTTTGTTCTCATACATGGATCATATCTCAGATTTTATGGCCTCAAGCCATTTCGTGGAATCTGGGCTCGTCATCGCTTCCTCATAGTTCGTAGGTTCATCATGGTCTAGTAACATGATTTCCAGAACATGATTACCATACCACTCTAGTGCGGATCTTACTCTGGAAGACCTACAAGGTTTGGCAGCAACTTGATCTGAAGTTTCATGATCATCATCATTAACTTCCTCACTAATTGGTGTAGTAATCACTGGAATTGATTTCTGTGATGAACTACTTTCCAATAAGGGAGAAGGTACAATTACCTCATCAAGTTCTACTTTCCTCCCACTCACTTCTTTTGAGAGAAACTTCTTCTCTAGAAAGGATCCATCTTAGCAACGAATAACTTGCCTTCGGATCTGTGATAGAAGGTGTACCCAATAGTTACCTTTGGGTATTCTATGAAGACGCACTTCTCCGATTTGGGTTCGAGCTTATCAGGTTGAAAACCTTTTTCATATAAGCATCGCAACTCCAAGCTTTAAGAAACGACAGCTTAGGTTTACTGCTAAACCATAGTTCATACGGTGTCGTCTCAACGGATTTAGATGGTGCCCTATTAAACATGAATGCAGCTGTCTCTAATGCATAACCCACAAACGATAGTGGTAAACCGATAAGAGACATCATAGATCACACCATATCTAGTAAAGTACGATTACGACGTTCGGACACACCATTACATTGTGGTGTTCCAGATGGCGTGAGCTGTGAAACTATTCCACATTCTTTAATTTGAATACCAAACTCGTAACTCAAATATTCGTCTCCGCGATCAGATCGTAGAAATTTTATTTTCTTGTTACGATGATTTTTCCACTTCACTCTGAAATTCTTTGAACCTTTCAATTATTTCAGACTTATGTTTCATCAAGTAGATATACCCATATCTGCTCAAATCATTTTGTGAAGGTCAGAAAATAACGATACTTGCCACGAGCATCAACACTCATTGGATCACATACATCGTTATGTATTATTTCCAATAAGTCAGTAGCTTGTTCCATTGTTCCGGAGAACGGAGTTTTTAGTCATCTTGCCCAAAAGGCACGGTTCGCAAGCATCAAATGATTCATAACCAAGTGATTCTGAAAATCCATCTTTATGGAGTTTCTTCATGCGCTTTACACCAATATGACCCAAACGGCAGTGCCACAAATAAGTTGCACTATCATTATCAACATTGCATCTTTTGGCATCAATATTATGAATATGTGTATCACTACGATCGAGATCCAACAAACTATTTTCATTGGGTGTATGACCATCAAAGGTTTTATTCATTTAAACAGAACAACAATTATTCTCTGATTTTAAATGAATAACCGTATTGCAATAAACATGATCAAATCATATTCATGCTCAACGCAAACACCAAATAACATTTATTTAGGTTCAACACTAATCCCGAAAGTATAGGGAGTGTGCGATGATGATCATATCAATCTTGGAACCACTTCCAACACACATCGTTACTTCACCCTCAACTAGTTTCTGTTTATTCTGTAACTCCTGTTTCAAGTTACTAATCTTAGCAACCGAACAAGTATCAAATACTCAGGGGTTACTATAAACACTAGTAAGGTACACATCAATAACATGTATATCAAATATACCCTTGTTCACTTTGCCATCCTTCTTATCCACCAAATATTCAAGGCATTTCCGCTTCTAGTGACCATTTCCTTTGCAGTATAATCACTCAATTTCAAGCTTTGGTCCAGCTTTGGGCTTCTTCGCGGGAGTGACAACTTGCTTGCCATTCTGCTTGAAGTTCCCTTTCTTTCCCTTTGCCCTTTTCTTGAAACTAGTGGTCTTGTCAATCATCAACGCTTGATGCTCTTTCTTGATTTCTACCTTCATCGATTTCAGCATCGCGAAGAGCTTGGGAATCGTTTTCATCATCCCTTGCATTATAGTTCATCACGAAGTTCTACTAACTTGGTGGTGGTGACTAGAGAATTCTGTCAATCACTATCTTATCTGGAAGATTAACTCCCACTTGATTCAAGCGATTGTAGTACCCAGACAATCTGTGCACATGCTCACTAGTTGCGCGATTCTCCTCCATCTTTTAGCCATAGAACTTGTTGGAGACTTCATATCTCTCAACTCGGGTATTTGCTTGAAATATCAACTTCAACTCCTGGAACATCTCATATGGTCCATGACGTTCAAAAACGTCTTTGAAGTCCCGATTCTAAGCCGTTAAGCATGGTGCACTAAACTGTCAAGTAGTCATCATATTGAGCCAGCCAAAAGCTCATAACATCTGCATCTGCTCCTGCAATCGGTCTGTCACCTAGCGGTGCATTAAGGACATAATTCTTCTGTGCAGCAATGAGGATAAACCTCAGATCACGGATCCAATCCGCATCATTGCTACTAACATCTTTCAACATAGTTTTCTCTAGGAACATATCAAAATAAACATATGAAAGCATCAACGCGAGCTATTGATCTATAACATAATTTGCAAAATACTACCAGGACTAAGTTCATGATAAATTAAAGTTCAATTAATCATATTACTTAAGAACTCCCACTTAGATAGACATCCCTCTAATCCTCTAAGTGATCATGTGATCCATATCAACTAAACCATAACCGATCATCACGTGAGATGGAGTAGTTTTCAACGGTGAACATCACTATGTTGATCATATCTACTATATGATTCACGCTCGACCTTTCGGTCTCCGTGTTCCGAGGCCATATCTGCATATGCTAGGCTCGTCAAGTTTAACCTGAGTATTCTGCGTGTGCAAAACTGGATTGCACCCGTTGTAGATGGACGTAGAGCTTATCACACCCGATCATCATGTGGTGTCTGGGAACGACGAACTTTGGCAACGGTGCATACTCAGGGAGAACACTTCTTGATAATTAGTGAGAGATCATCTTAAAATGCTACCGTCAATCAAAGCAAGATAAGATGCATAAAGGATAAACATCACATGCAATCAATATAAGTGATATGATATGGCCATCATCATCTTGTGCTTGTGATCTTCATCTCCGAAGCACCATCGTGATCACCATCGTCACCGGCGCGACACCTTGATCTCCATCGTAGCATCGTTGTCGTTACGCCATCTATTGCTTCTACGACTATCGCTACCGCGTAGTGATAAAGTAAAGCAATTACAGGGCGTTTGCATTTCATACAATAAAGCGACAACCATATGGCTCCTGCCAGTTGCCGATAACTTCGGTTACAAAACATGATCATCTCATACAATAAAATATAGCATCACGTCTTGACCATATCACATCACAACATGCCCTGCAAAAACATGTTAGACGTCCTCTACTTTGTTGTTGCAAATTTTTACGTGGCTGCTACGGGCTTAGCAAGAACCGTTCTTACCTACGCATCAAAAACCACAACGATAGTTTGTCAAGTTGGTGCTGTTTTAACCTTCGCAAGGACCGGGCGTAGCCACACTCGATTCAGCTAAAGTGAGAGAGACAGACACCCGCCAGCCACCTTTAAGCATGAGTGCTCGTAACGGTGAAACCAGTCTCGCGTAAGCGTACGCGTAATGTCGGTCCGGGCCGCTTCATCTCACAATACCGCCGAACCAAAGTATGACATGCTGGTAAGCAGTATGACTTGTATCTCCCACAACTCACTTGTGTTCTACTCGTGCATATAACATCAACGCATAAAACCTGGCTCGGATGCCACTGTTGGGGAACATAGTAATTTCAAAATTTTCCTACGCACACGCAAGATCATGGTGATGGCATAGCAACGAGAGGAGAGAGTGTTCGTCCACGTACCCTCATAGACCGTAAGCGGAAGCGTTATGACAACGCGGTTGATGTAGTCGTACGTCTTCACGATCTGACCGATCCAAGCACCGAATGTACGGCACCTCCGAGTTCAGCACACGTTCAGCTCGATGACGATCCCCGGGCTCCGATCCAGCAAAGCTTCGGGGATGAGTTCCGTCAGCACGACGGCGTGGTGATGATGATGATGTTCTACTGGCGCAGGGCTTCGCCTAAACTCCGCGATGATATGACCGAGGTGGAATATGGTGGAGGGGGGCACCGCACATGGCTAAGGAACGATCCGTAGATCAACTTGTGTTGTCGTGCCTAGAGGTGCCCCCCTGCCCCTGTATATAAAGGAGCAAGGGGGGAGGGGGCGGCCGGCCTAGGAGGGGCGCGCCAAGGGGAGTCCTACTCCCACCGGGAGTAGGACTCCCTCCATCCTTGTTGGAGTAGGAGAAGGGGGGAAAGAGGGGGAGAGGAGGAAGGAAAGGGGGGCCGCACCCCTTGTCCAATTTGGACCAGAGGGGGGCTGCGCGCCTCCTTCCTTTCGGCCTCTCTCCTCTATTCCCGTATGGCCCAATAAGGCCCATATACTCCCCGGCGAATTCCCGTAACTCTCCGGTACTCCGAAAAATACCCGAATCACTCAGAACCTTTTCGAACTCCGAATATAGTCATCCAATATATCGATCTTTACGTCTCGACCATTTCGAGACTCCTCGTCATGTCCCCGATCTCATCCGGGACTCCGAACTCCTTCGGTACATCAAAACTCATAAACTCATAATATAACTGTCATCGAAACCTTAAGCGTGCGGACCCTACGGGTTCGAGAACTATGTAGACATGACCTAGAACTATTCTTGGTCAATAACCAATAGCGGAACCTGGATGCCCATATTGGCTCCTACATATTCTACGAAGATCTTTATCGGTCAAACCGCATAACAACATACGTTGTTCCCTTTGTCATTGGTATGTTACTTGCCCGAGATTCGATCGTCGGTATCCAATACCTAGTTCAATCTCGTTACCGGAAAGTCTCTTTACTCGTTACATAATGCATCATCCCGCAACTAACTCATTAGTCCCATTGCTTGCAAGGATTATAGTGATGTGCATTACCGAGAGGGCCTAGAGATACCTCTCCGACAATCGGAGTCACAAAACCTAATCTTGAAATACGCCAACCCAACATGTACCTTTGGAGACACCTGTAGTACTCCTTTATAATCACCCAGTTATGTTGTGACGTTTGGTAGCACCCAAAGTGTTCCTGCGGTAAACGGGAGTTGCATAATCTCATAGTTACAGGAACTTTGTATAAGTCATGAAGAAAGCAAGAGTAATATACTAAACGATCAAGTGCTAGGCTAACGGAATGGGTCATGTCAATCACATCATTATCCTAATGATGTGATCCCATTAATCAAATGACAACACATGTCTATGGTTAGGAAACATAACCATCTTTGATTAATGAGCTAGTCAAGTAGAGGCATACTAGTGACTTTATGTTTGTCTATGTATTCACACATGTATCATGTTTCCGGTTAATACAATTCTAGCATGAATAATAAACATTTATCATGATATGAGGATGATAACTTTATTATTGCCTCTAGGGCATATTTCCTTCAGCCGGTGCTCGATACCGAGCAGCCATGGCGGGTCTCCATCGACGGCGCCGTCGCCGGCCACTTCATCCATGGCGTCTCTGCCCCATGTCGTTGCTTCCTCGGCGGCGACTTCCACACCGGCACTAGCTGCAGCTGCTCTGGCTCTCGCTCGCGCTACTGCTGCTGCTGCTCTTGCTCGCGTTGTGGCTCTGTTCTTGCTGTCGGTCATGTTGCTGCACCGTTGTTGCTTTCGTTCATGTTGCTTCTCTGCTATGCTATTGTTGTCGGTCATGCTACTGCTCCGCTCTTGCTCTCATTCGTGCTGCTGCTCTACTCTTGTTCTCACTCGCGCTGCTGCTGCTGCACGACCTTCAGCAGCTACAGGAGTTTCTGCTTTAGCACTCACTTGCGGTGCTACTACATGACTTGCTCTCTACTAGTGTGTTTCCTGCTCGAGCGTCTACTGATTTAGATCACTGCTTCTCCGCTACTAGTGGTCGAACGCCCTAAACATCTATTGCAATGCTCTGCTACTAGTTCAATTAGTTTCGACAGTAAAATTCAGTTTCGACTGTAAAGTTCAGTTTCTTCAGTTAAGTTCAGAGTGATCAGTACTTACAGCATCTGTCGGAGCGGCCGTGGCACGGCTGATGCGTTTTACATCTAGCATTTTTTGGTGATGTATTTTACATCATCTATTGTAGATGATATTACAGTCCCACTTCAGATTAACATTGTCTATCTTGTCTTGCTTCAGCCTCGCCGTCGTACACCTCACCGGAGTTGCTCCAATGACGGAACCGTCCATCACAGCAGAGCGGTACCCTCGGCGCTGTTTCCAAAGGCCTCAGATCTTCTTCCCCGCCTTCGACAGTCACACCAGCATCACCATCCTCCATGCCCAACCCAATGATGCTGAGGTCCACAAGGCTATGCCAAAGAGGTTGTACACTCGTCGCATCACTTTGTTACTCTGCATTCATGTCGATCCCTCGGGGATCCTTTGCTATGGAACTACTATGCTACTACTATTTGTGCATTTGGTTAGAAGGAGTGGAGCAAAGCAAAACTGCAGGATTTTTTTCCTTTGGTGTCTCTTTCAAAGAAAATACGTAGGAATTTTAATATTCACTTGGACGTCCTTTTCAAATTAATATGCAGGAAGAACAGAACTAATTGCATTACTGGCATAATAAGATTCTTATTTTTTTCACATGGTTTGACTTTAATTTGATAATGTTTCTCCATTCCTGTGTTCTTCCAATTCATGTGAACCAAACACCCATGTTGACAGAAATCCTATGTTTCCAAATGCTTTTTTTTGCACGTGCATTCCTATCCTATTCCTGTATTTTTCCTGTCCCTGCATTTATAGAATCCTCCAATTCTAAGGAGCCCTTACAGATTTACTTCATTTTCAGATAGGTGTCAAAGAAAACTTTGTGTGTTATGTCCTACTCCTGTCATGCCATCATCCATCCTACCTGAGGTGCACCATCGATAGAAGTGTTCACTGCAGTAGAGATTCCCCCTGCAGACTTTCTTTCGCCGCCTCAGATCATCTTCCCCATTGCCGGCAGCCACACCAACTGCATTACCATCATCGACTGAGCAGATGAACCTGAGGACTACACAGTTCTGGAAGAGAGGTCGTGGTCTTTCATGTTTGCTTATGTTATACATCGGTTATTATTACCTGCTACTTTATCGTTCAAACTTGAGTTTAAAATGCCCGTGGGTCTCATATCGAGGCAGCAACAAATAGTATCTGTCTACTATCTGGTTCATGTGGGGTCTTCTATGTGGTTCATGTTGGGTGGGCAACAAACAGTAGATGATCCTTTGTAGGACCTTGAAGTAAGTCTAGAGGGGAGTGATTAGACTACTTGACCAATTAAAAACTTAACCTTTTCCCAATTTTAGAGTTTGGCAGATTTTAGCTTTCTTAGGACAAGTCAAGCAATCATCACACAAATCAAGCAAGCATGCAAAGAGTATATAGGCAGCGGCAATTAAAGCATGCAACTTGCAAGAAAGTAAAGGGAAGGGTTTGGAGGATTCAAACGCAATTGGAGACACGGATGTTTTGGGCATGGTTCCGATAGGTGGTGCTATCGTACATCCACATTGATGGAGACTTCAACCCACGAAGGGTAACGGCTGCGCGAGTCCATGGAGGGCTCCACCCACGAAGGGTCCACAAAGAAGCAACCTTGTCTATCCCACCATGGTCGTCGCCCACGAAGGACTTGCCTCACTAGCGGTAGATCTTCATGAAGTAGGCGATCTCCTTGCCCTTACAAACTCCTTGGTTCAACTCCACAATCTTGTCGGAGGCTCCCAAGTGACACCTAGCCAATCTAGGAGACACCACTCTCCAAGAAGTAACAAATGGTGCATTGATGATGAACTCCTTGCTCTTGTGCTTCAAATGATAGTCTCCCCAACACTCAACTCTCTCTCATATGATTTGGATCCTGTGGAAAGAGGATTTGAGTGGAAAGCAACTTGGGAAGGCTACAGATCAAGATTCATATGGTAGGAATGGAATATCTTGGCCTCAACACATGAGTAGGTGGTTCTCTCTCAGAAATGGTAAGTTGGAAGTGTAGGTTTAGTCTGATGGCTCTCTCCACGAATGAAGAGGAGGTGGAGGGGTATATATAGCCTCCACACAAAATCTAACCGTTACACACAATTTACCAAACTCAGTGGGACCGATTCAATAGACTCGGTCGGACCGATTTAGTAAACCTAGTGACCGTTAGTGATTTTTGGTGGGACTGACATGCAACTCGGTGAGACCGATTCGGTTAGGGTTAGGGCATAACGTAATCTCGGTAAGACCGATTACACAAACTCGGTAAGACCGATTTTGGTGATAAGCTTTCCAGAGAGTTGGTCAGGTAAACTCGGTGGGACCGATTTGCTCTTTTCGGTCAGACCGAAATGTTACAAAAGGGAAACAGAGAGTTTACATTGCAATCTCGGTGGGACTGATCGCTCACTTCGGTTAGACCGAAATGTTACGAAGGGAAATAGAGAGATTACAATCTCATCTCGGTGAGACTGAGATCCCTATCGGTAAGACCAATTTGCTTAGGGTTTGTGGCAGTGGCTATGACTTTTGGAATCTGTGGCGCCGGATTGGAAGAATCGGTGTGACCGATTTTGGCTTTGGGTTTAGGTCATTTGTGGATGTGGGAAAGTAGCTGAGGGTTTTGGAGCATATCACAAAGCACATGAAGCAAGAGGCTCATTAAGCAACACCTCATCCCTCCTTGATAGTATTGGCTTTTCCTATAGACTCAATGTGATCTTGGATCACTAAAATATAAAATGAAGAGTCTTGAGCCTTTGAGCTTGAGCCAATCCTTTGTCCTTAGTATTTTGAGGGATCCACTTTCATCATCCATGCCATGCCATTCATTGAGCTTTCCTGAAATAATAGTCTTGGAATAGCATTAGCTCAATGAGCTATATGTTGTTATGAATTACCAAAACCACCTAGGGATAGTTGCACTTTCATCCTTTGTCTATCTTTTTAAACTGAAGCTATAATCTACCTGCTATTATTAGTTTTGGATCTATCCACTCGTTTGCTACCATCAGTCTTGATTTCTGCATGCACCCCTTAGGCCTTACAAAATGTAATTTTTTTATTATGCATGTCAGTTATTGTACACAATCGTACTGAACATGTAGAGAAAAAGAGAAGACCATTGCGTGGGAATATAATGTCATGCAGATGCCGCTCCATGGTGGGCGAAGTGCCCCCCCCCCCCCCCATCCCGCCATTCCAGATTGTATTCTAGAGGAAGATAACTATTCAGATGGGGATTCAGAGGGAGCCGACCAGTCCTATTTGCCACCTGAGGTGTTTTCTCTAACCTGGCATGCTGATGTTGGTCATATCATGCATATGGCGCCTCACATTGCTTACATTATACATCTTATATGTCATCAGTTTAGTTTAGATTTTCTTTGTGTGAATGCCACCTGTTTGGTTTCTATATCATACTCCCACCTTCCTAAATATATGTCTTCTTAGGGATTTCAACAAGTGAGTACATACGGAGCAAAATGAGTGAAACTACACTCTAAAATATGTCTATATACATCAGTATGTGGTAGTCCATTTGAAATCTCTGAAAAGACAAATATTTAGGAACGGAGGGAGTATATGGGAATTATGCAATGCCATCTTCTTTAGCTAGGCATCATATACCTGAATCATGCAATGCCATCCTGTTTATCCAGTCATCGTATATGTGAATTGTATTGTGCCATATTTTTTTCATAATGTATTCCATTTGTCAACAATGTTTATACATTCATCTAATCTTCCTGTGCATCAGCCATTTGAGTAAGTCATGGGAAATTTTGGGGTGAAAACAAGGTCTTCTGAGCAGTTAGTGCTACCTGTCGATGCAGATTTCTTACTGGTTACAGATAACTCATAGGAGGATTCAGAGACAGATGACCAGTCGTATCCCCCCCCCCCCGAGGTGCATGCTCTAACTTGGCAGGGTTATTGAGGGAGTCCTGGATTAGGGGGTGTCCAGATGACCGGACTATAACCTTTGGTCGGACTCCCGGACTATAAAGATACAAGATTGAAGACTTTGTCCCATGTCCGGATGGGACATTCCTTGGCGTGGAAGGCAAGCTTGGCGATACGGATATGTAGATCTCCTCACATTGTAACCTACTCTGTGTAACCCTAGCCCTCTCTGGTGTCTATATAAACCGGAGGGTTTTAGTCCGTAGGACGAACAACAATCATACCATAGGCTAGCTTCTAGGGTTTAGCCTCTCTGATCTCGTGGTAGATCTACTCTTGTACTACCCATATCATCAATATTAATCAAGCAGGAGTAGGGTTTTACCTCCATCGAGAGGGCCCGAACCTGGGTAAAAACATCGTGTCCCTTGTCTCCTGTTACCATCCGCCTAGACGCACAGTTCGGGACCCCCTACCCGAGATCCGCCGGTTTTGACACCGACATTGGTGCTTTCATTGAGAGTTCCTCTGTGTCGTCATCTTTAGGCCCGATGGCTCCTCCGATCATCAACAATGAAGTGGTCCAGGGTGAGACTTTCCTCCCCGAACAGATCTTCGTATTCGGTGGCTTTTCTCTGCGGGCCAATTCGCTTGGCCATCTGGAGCAGATCGAAAGCTATGCCCCTGGCCATCAGGTCAGATTCGAAAGCTTGAACTACACGGCCGACATCCGCGGAGACTTGATCTTCGACGGATTCGAGCCACGGCCGGGCGCGCCGCACTGTCGCGATGGGCATGATCTAGCTCTGCCGCTGAACAGTGCCCAGGAGGCCGTCCCGGTGTCCGCTCTGACCCTTAGTTCGGAGCCGACTGCGCCAATCGAGGACGGATGGCTAGACACCGCCTCGGAGGCTGCAACCTCTACGGCGATCGAGCCGAACACCAGTCTTGTCCTTTGCGAAGCTCACGACTCCAAGGTGCCGGACTCCTCTCCGGACTCTGAACCTTCCGCGCCCCTGCCGATCGAACCCGATTGGGAACCGATCATGGAGTTCGCCGCTGCGGACATCTTTCAGCATTCGCCCTTCGGCAACATTCTGAATTCACTAAAGTCTCTCTCCTTATTAGGAGAGCCCTCGCCGGACTATGGTCAGCAAGGATGGGATGCGTACGACGAAGAAATTCAAAGCCCACCCACCGCCCACTTGATAGCCACTATCGATGATTTAACCGACATGCTCGATTTCGACTCCGAAGACATCGACGATATGGACGACGATGCAGGAGACGACCAAGACCCAGCGCCTCTAGGGCACTGGAAGGCCACCTCGTCATACGACATATACATGGTGGACACCCCAAAAGAAGGGAATGGCGATGGAACAACGGAGGATGGCCCCTCTGACAAGCAGGGCCGGTCCTGAGATTTCGGGGGCCCGGGGCAAGACAACACAAAGGGGCCCTAAAGCCACATTTTTCTCTATCTCAGTTGCATGTAAATACTCAATGCCCCATATTTTATGTTGCATTGTCATGTCAACCATCCAACAAACCAAGGTCATAAACATTCACAGAAAAATGTGCCGCTCTTTTCAATCGGCCCTATATGTTTCTATTAGGTTCGTGCCTACACTAAACATTATTATCCTATATTTCGTCACTTTTTTCAACAGTAACTAAAGGCATTCCACGGAATTTCTAACAGAAGTACGTGTACCTGTTATAGGAAAATGTCAATATCCCCTTTCTTGATCTCAATAAACTGATATGCAAGTTTATTTTCTTTAGTCATTACCAAGATGCATACTTTCTAGATAACATCTTGCTAATTAGCACACACACATATGATACAAGAAATTAAAAACACTGTTAGTTTAATACAAAAGATGCTAAGAAAGGCTTGGAACAAAGATCTAGATGGCTAAAAAATTAGAAATTGCAAGATATTTTTGCTGCTTACTAGTCACCAACAAAAAGCCGAGCTCGTCTTTTCTAATCCTAACCAACACAGGAAATTGGAGTGAGAGAGAGATATGTATGGGGATGATCTTCATGAAACAAATGAACGACTTAAAAGACTAGAAAAAAGAGAGATTTGCATCGGAGAGCAGGTTGATTGGAATCTGAAAAATTGTATTACCTTCTTCCAGTAATCACGTGCAGCAGCAGAAAATCGTGATTAGAAGGCATGGGCGGGGGCGCAGTCAACCTTGGGGCTGATTCGTCCGCCAAATAGGGCACAAGTACTGTTTTCCTGGCCGTTCAGCAGTTGCAATCTAGGATCCCAGAGTCGTGTGTGCCTGTGTGGCATCGATGAAGGATATTCCGTCGAGCGCTTGCACTTTTTTTCTGTACGAGAGAATTCAAAGGCGGCGAGCGTACTAATCGGCCGGCAATTTTGCTTGTGATTAGCGTCTCCAGTGGCAGGGAATCAGAGTAAAAATCGGAGAAGATTACGCCCGTGCGGCAAGGCGAGAAGATTGCGATCTGTTGCCTTTTTTCCCCTTTCTATAGAATTCAGTCAATTTTACATGGGCTAACATCACGTATGTTTTATGGAAACCAAGCAATCGGGGGCCCCTTCGTACTCGGGGGGCCGGGGCGGCCGCCCCTTCCGCCCCCCCTCAGGGCCGGCCCTGCTGAGAAGCAGCCTAAGCGCCAGCGTCAGAGGCGCCACTCTAAATCCCGCCAAAGCAAAAACGGTGATTCCGGCATGGTAGATAATAACACCCCAGATAGTGCCGAAGACAACCCCCTCCAGCAAGATTTAGCACAAGAGGATGGAGAAGCCAGCTGAAAGTGCAACTATCCCTAGGTGGTTTTGGTAATTCATAACAACATATAGCTCATTGAGCTAATGCTATTCCAAGACTATTATTTCAGGAAAGCTCAATGAATGGCATGGCATGGATGATGAAAGTGGATCCCTCAAAATACTAAGGACAAAGGATTGGCTCAAGCTCAAAAGCTCAAGACTCTTCATTTTACATTTTAGTGATCCAAGATCACATTGAGTCTATAGGAAAAGCCAATATTATCAAGAAGGGATGAGGTGTTGCTTAATGAGCCTCTTGCTTCATGTGCTTAGTGATATGCTCCAAAACCCTCAACTACTTTCCCACATCCACAAATGACCTAAACCTAAAGCCAAAATCGGTCACACCGATTCTTTCTATCCGGCGTCACCGATTCCAAAGTCATAGCCACTGCCACAAACCCTAAGCAAATCTATCTTACCGATAGGGATCTCGGTCTCACCGAGATGGGATTGCAATCTCTCTGTTTCCCTTCATAACATTTCAGTCTAACCGAAGTGAGCGATCGGTCCCACCTAAATTGCAATGTAAACTCTCTGTTTCCTTTTTGTAACATTTCGGTCTCACCGAAAAGAGCAAATTGGTCCCACCGAGTTTACCTGACCAACTCTCTGGAAAGCTTATTACCAAATCGGTCTCACCGAGTTTGTGTAATCGGTCTCACCGAGATTACGCTATGCCCTAACCCTAACCGAATCGGTCTCACCGAGATGCATGTCAGTCCCACTGAAAATCACTAACGGTCACTAGGTTTACTAAATCGGTCCGTCCGAGTTTAACGATTCGGTCCCACCGAGTTTCGTAAATTGTGTGTAACGGTTAGATTTTGTGTGGAGGATATATATACCCCTCCACCTCCTCTTCATTCATGGAGAGAGCCATCAGACTAAACCTACACTTCCAACTTACCATTTCTGAGAGAGAACCACCTACTCATGTGTTGAGGCCAAGATATTCCATTCCTACCATATGAATCTTGATCTCTAGCCTTCCCAAGTTGCTTTCCACTCAAATCATCTTTCCACCAGATCCAAATCCTATGAGAGAGAGTTGAGTGTTGGGGAGACTATCATTTGAAGCACAAGAGAAAGGAGTTCATCATCAACGCACCATTTGTTACTTCTTGGAGAGTGGTGTCTCCTAGATTGGCTAGGTGTCACTTGGGAGCCTCCGACAAGATTGTGGAGTTGAACCAAGGAGTTTGTAAGGGCAAGGAGATCGCCTACTTTGTGAAGATCTACCGCTAGTGAGGCAAGTCCTTCGTGGGCGACAGCCATGGTGGGATAGACAAGGTTGCTACTTCGTGGACCCTTCGTGGGTGGAGCCCTCCGTGGACTCGCGCAGCCATTACCCTTCATGGGTTGAAGTCTCCATCAACGTGGATGTACGATAGCACCACCTATCGGAACCACGCCAAAAACATCCGTGTCTCCAATTGCGTTTGAATCCTCCAAACCCTTCCCTTTACTTTCTTGCAAGTTGCGTGCTTTAATTTCCGCTGCCTATATACTCTTTGCATGCTTGCTTGAATTGTGTGATGATTGCTTGACTTGTCCTAAGATAGCTAAAATCTGCCAAACTCTAAAATTGGGAAAAGGTTAAGTTTTTAATTGGTCAAGTAGTCTGATCACCCCCCTCTAGACTTACTTCATGGTCCTACAAGTGGTATCAGAGCTTTGGTCTCCATTTGCTTTGATTTCCATAGCTTTTGGTGGTCACAGCCTTGGTTTCACAACCTAGGAGAGTATGGCGTCTAGCGAGGGAAATTATGACCGTAGAGGTCCTTAATTTGATGGTACTAATTTTGCTAGTTGGAAGCATAAGATGAAAATGCATATTCTCGGACATAACCCCGCCGTTTGGGCAATTATTTGTATTGGCTTGCAAGCTGAATTCTTTGATGGGAGAGAACCGAACCGTGAAGCGAATGCGGAAGAATTGAAGATGCTGCAATACAACGCTCAAGCATGTGACATCATCTTCAACAGATTGTGCCCCGAAGAATTCAATAAAATCAGCCGTCTTGAGAATGCAAAGGAAATTTGGGATACTTTGATTGATATGCATGAAGGTACTGAATCGGTCAAGGAATCCAAGTTGGATGTGCTCCAAAGTCAGCTTGACAAGTTCAAAATGAAGGATGGTGAAGGTGTCGCTGAAATGTACTCTAGGCTTGAACTTATCACAAATGAGATTGCCGGCTTAGGAAGTGAAGAGATGACCGACAGATTCATCATCAAGAAGATCCTAAGAGCATTGGATGGAAAGTATGATACCATGTGCACATTGATCCAAATGATGCCAAACTACAAAAATCTCAAGCCAACGGAAGTCATTGGAAGAATTGTTGCTCATGAGATGTCACTCAAGGATAAGGAGGAACTTCACAACAAGTCAAGTGGTGCTTACAAAGCCTCAAGTGAAGCCCCCACATCGTCAAATGAGAAACAAACCTTCAATGAAGAATTGAGCTTAATGGTGAAGAACTTCAACAAATTCTACAAGAGTAGAAGCAAAGAAAGAAGCTCGAAGTCAAGGTCTTATCATGACAAGAGATCTTCTAGTCGAGAGCGCAATTGCTACAATTGTGGGAAGCCTGGACACTACTCCAATGAGTGTATGGCACCCTACAAAAGAAGAGAAGATTCTCCAAAAAGAAGAAGCAAAAGAGAAGAATCACCACCAAGAGAGAGGAGGAGTAGAGATGATCGTTATGAACGAAGACCCTCACGGAGAAGCAAGGATTCGGAAAGGAAGGACAAGTCATCAAGGAGCTACACAAAACGAAGACATCAAGCTCATGTTGGTGAATGGGTTTCCGGCTCTGACTCCGACAATCACTCTGAGAGAAGCTATCACTCCGACTCCGAACATACTCAAGATGAAGGTGTTGCCGGTCGAGCACTTGTGTCAACCAACTCCTATGACATATTTGATTCACCAAATGAAGGAATTGGAAGATGCTTCATGGCCAAAGGTCCAAAGGTAACATATCCCGAGTATGTTGATTTTAATAGTGATGAAGATGACTTGCTTGTGGATGATGATTTACTTGTTGACAACTCTAGTGATGAATACTATGATGAAACATCAATTAATCATGCTAATCAAACGAATGACAATGACAAGGAGAAAATTGAGCTTCTAACTAAAGAACTAAACACTCTTAAGTTAGCTCATGAAACTATCTTCGAAGATCATCGAGAACTTTCAAGGGCTCATGAGAAGTTACGCTTTGAAAAGCTCAATCTTGAGCAAGAGCATGAGTTCTTAAAGGCAATCAATGATGATCTCCGCAAGAAAAGTTCTTCTTACATTGCCAAGCGTTTACTCTTATCTACTTACATGCCGCAAGTCAAGTCTAGTAACAAGTACAAGAAAGATACTTCCTCTAGTAGTAACAATAATAATGTTAAATCCAATGTTGTTGCTTCTAGTAGTTCGCTTGATTCCACTAATGATTCTCTTATCCAAGTTACACTTGAGCAAGAAAATAGTTTATTGAAGGGAATTATAGAGAAAGGTGTTTACAAGAGCCTTGCCGGGAGTAAGCAATTCGAGGAAATTGTACGCAAGCAAGGAAGGCACCGGAAGAATCAAGGTGTTGGTTTTGAACGAAAGTTCAACGCCAATGGAGTTGAGGGGGAAGAAGATTAATACCCCAAGACAAAGTTTGTTCCTCAACAAGAGAAGTATGATCCTACTTCCTTCAAGGGGACACAAGCTCAAGATGATCTTCCACCACAAGACCACAAGAACAAAGGCAAGGACAAGCTTCAAGAAGAGATTGATGCATTTGAAGAAGCACCTAAAGCCTCGTTCAGTTGGGTCACCAAGACTATGTCAAGTTCTACTTCATCAAGTACAACTACAACTCCAAGGATTCCCATCAAGATGATGTGGATCCCAAAAAAGAAGAAATAGAGAGTTCTTGAGGGTGACTCCGCCAACATTCTTCACTCATATCATTTTGGCAAGAATAAGTGCAATCTACTTTCACATCTTGCAGTAGTTCAAGGAGTCACAAACCCTCTTGTTGGTAAGGCAAGGCACAAGGTAACCTAATGTTTTCATGGACATCATCTTGTGTGTGCATCACTCTATGTCTATGGATATTCTTGTTTGTTCCTTGTGGGACTAACCCATGTAGGCAAGTTGAAAGTGCAACTCATTCCAAAGGATTGCTCCAAATGATCTACTTCAACATTGAGCATCCACATCTTCAACGCCTACATGAAGTCATCATCGACAAAACCCAAGGTTAGTTCATCCCTCTAAAGGGGGGATATCACATCTAGGGGGAGCTTAACATAAAAAAAAGTGAGTCAAAGCAACTCTAATGGTGAACACATTAATGCATTATGTAAAAGTGGTAACCCCACTTGAGCTTAAACGATGAGTATGACATATGATCAAATGTTCTCATTTGACTCCTAAGTCAATATACTCATATATAGATGACCTAGTCATCGCCAATTGCTTGATAAATGCTAGAATTGGTTGTGCATGCTTTGCCACATATTTCATTTGCCATTTTATTGTGTGAGCATGTTGGTGCATATTTTACTCGTTCAAGGACATCCACTTTTTGTTTTGCTTGTTTGGTTCTTTCTTCTTTTGGCCAAGTGGATGGACAAGAATGCCTAAGAACCTTCTTTAGCTATCTATGCTTTTCTCGTCTCAAACTCTATTCATGCTACATCACAAAATTTGATCAAGTCAGATTCGAACCACTCTGTGTGAGGAACACTCGGAGTCCCCGATTCATCATAGACTTAAACTTCCAAAACCTCTTAGTGATTCTCGGTCTGACCGATCCTTCCATTTCGGTCCTACCAAGATCATCAAGTTGATCTGAGTTTTCAATCTCGGTGCAACCGATTTGAACTTTTCGGTCACACCGAGTTGCTGTAACTGAACACAGTTATGCATCTCGGTGCCACCGAGTTGTTCCACTCGGTCACACCGACAGGGTCGGGCTATATATAGCCATGGGCAAAATTTTCGAAATTTCTCCAAAACCCTTCGCCCACGCAATAGCTCGCTCTGCCATCGTGGTCTCCGGATCGTCTCCTCGTCGCCAGCAGCCTCTTGTCGCTGGTCTCCGCTGCCGTCAACGGATTTCGTCCCTGCCGTTGCCGCCGTAGCAAGTCCACTGCCAAGTTAGGGTATGGACTTAATCTTTGTGATATGCACGTCTGATTCCTGGCACATTGTTTTCATATTGATTCTTGCCATGATTGAAACTCTTCTATCCAGCCAAAGTAGTTCATAGATTAGATGTGATTCAAATTTTTAGGGTTAGGTTTCCGCCAAAACCATCTCGGACCCACCGAGTTGAAAAACTCGGTCTCACCGATTTGGCTTATTCCATTGCACTAGTGACTCTCGGTTTGACCGAGAATTACTATCGGTGCAACCGATTTGAGGATTCTGTGAAACCCTAGCAGTCTCGGTACCACCAAACTGAAACTCGGTCCAACCGAGATCATCAGTTTAGGTTCCAAAACTGCTTCGGTATCACCGAGTTTGAAAATCGGTGGATCTGAAATGCTTTATGTGGAAAACAAAGACTGAACTTTTGAGTCATTCTTTTGCAAAAACCTCTGCATTTTGTGATGCTCATCTTTTCTATCTCATCTATAACTCTTCACAGGGTCAGCAGTCAGCTTTTGCAGTATGTCCAATCAAGAGGACTGCAGCAGATCAGAAGAGGAGTTGTGGACATGCACCTCAGATTCAAGAATTGATAAACTCAAAGATGGGCACAGGAAAATATCACTTGGATAAGGAACACTTTCCACTTTATCCAGACTTTGAGGACAATGAGGTTGTCATGAATGAAGATGATCCACAATCAGTTCAAGCTCAGGAGAAGGCAAAGAGGGAGAAGCCTGCCAAGATGCCAACTCAAGAGGAGGCATCTGAATATTTCTTGAAAACCAAACAGGAGCAGCTTGGTTACTTGATAGCATCATCTTTGAGGATTGAGAAGGGGTTGGCCACCCTAACTCAAAACCAGGAGAGCCTGGAAAGAATCATGGAACAAAAATTCTATGATCTAGATGTCAAGGTAACTGAGATTCGGTTAGTTGTGGAGCAGCTGCAGGATGACATGCAGGAGAGGAAGGGCAAGACTACTACAAATGTGTTTGCCAGAGTGCCCAGAGCCCAGAGGTCAGTTGCAGTGCCAGTGCAGACACTAGAGCAACAACTTCAGCACCAGCCACTGCCCCTACAGTTCCAGTGCAACCAGCTCCAGCACCAACTCCTCCAGCTCCATCCACTTCAACTGAAGCCTTCATCCTTGGAGTTATCAGGACACCACCACCAGAAGATCAAGCCTGAGAGTCGATCTAGCACTATGCATTTTCTATGAACTTTTTGGTAACTTGTTGCCAAAGGGGGAGAAAAATGTATAGATTATAGGCTTCGAGAGAGAGAGAGAGTGTGTGTTGCTTTTGTTCTCTCTTGCTTTATTTGGTGGTTTTTCAATCTTTGTTTGCTTTTGGTTGAGATACTATGCTTGTGAGACATTGATGATCATGTGTTTGATCATAAGCTACACATATGCATGCTTGATATTATCCTATCTATCTTATGTGATCACTCACTATGCTTGGTGATGAGTGCATGTATTCATTGTTTATCATTTTGAGCGCTCCACCAAGATGTATGTGACATGGAAGAGTAACCCATGAGCCTAATTCATTGTGCATTTGCAGTCCAAAGCAAATTTAAAACTATGCACAAATTTAGGGGGAGCTCTTGCTTATCACATACTTCTCAAAGCGACGATGTTATTTCAATTTTATTATCATTTGTCGAAGCTTTGATCTATATGTTGTCATCAATTACCAAAAAGGGGGAGATTGAAAGTGCAACTATCCCTAGGTGGTTTTGGTAATTCATAACAACATATAGCTCATTGAGCTAATGCTATTCCAAGACTATTATTTCAGGAAAGCTCAATGAATGGCATGGCATGGATGATGAAAGTGGATCCCTCAAAATACTAAGGACAAAGGATTGGCTCAAGCTCAAAAGCTCAAGACTCTTCATTTTACATTTTAGTGATCCAAGATCACATTGAGTCTATAGGAAAAGCCAATACTATCAAGAAGGGATGAGGTGTTGCTTAATGAGCCTCTTGCTTCATGTGCTTAGTGATATGCTCCAAAACCCTCAACTACTTTCCCACATCCACAAATGACCTAAACCTAAAGCCAAAATTGGTCACACCGATTCTTTCTATCCGACGCCACCGATTCCAAAGTCATAGCCACTGCCACAAACCCTAAGCAAATCGGTCTTACTGATAGGGATCTCAGTCTCACCGAGATGGGGTTGCAATCTCTCTGTTTCCCTTCGTAACGTTTTGGTCTAACCGAAGTGAGCGATCGGTCCCACCGAGATTGCAATGTAAACTCTCTGTTTCCTTTTTGTAACATTTCGGTCTCACCGAAAAGAGCAAATCGGTCCCACCGAGTTTACCTGACCAACTCTCTGGAAAGCTTATTACCAAATCGGTCTCACTGAGTTTGTGTGATTGGTCTCACCGAGATTACGTTATGCCCTAACCCTAACCGAATCGGTCTCACCAAGATGCATGTCAGTCCCACCGAAAATCACTAACAGTCACTAGGTTTACTAAATCGGTCCGACCGAGTTTAACGATTCGGTCCCACCGAGTTTGGTAAATTGTGTGTAACGGTTAGATTTTGTGTGGAGGCTATATATACCCCTCCACCTCCTCTTCATTCATGGAGAGAGCCATCAGACTAAACCTACACTTCCAACTTACCATTTCTGAGAGAGAACCACCTACTCATGTGTTGAGGCCAAGATATTCCATTCCTACCATATGAATCTTGATCTCTAGCCTTCCCAAGTTTCTTTCCACTCAAATCATCTTTCCACTAGATCCAAATCCTATGAGAGAGAGTTGAGTGTTGGGGAGACTATCATTTGAAGCACAAGAGCAAGGAGTTCATCATCAACGCACCATTTGTTACTTCTTGGAGAGTGGTGTCTCCTAGATTGGCTAGGTGTCACTTGAGAGCCTCCGACAAGATTGTGGAGTTGAACCAAGGAGTTTGTAAGGGCAAGGAGATCGCCTACTTCATGAAGATCTACCGCTAGTGAGGCAAGTCCTTCGTGGGCGACGGCGATGGTGGGATATACAAGGTTGCTACTTCGTGGACCCTTCGTGGGTGGAGCCCTCCGTGGACTCGCGCAGCCGTTACCCTTCGTGGGTTGAAGTCTCCATCAACGTGGATGTATGATAGCACCACCTATCAGAACCACGCCAAAAACATCCGTGTCTCCAATTGCATTTGAATCCTCCAAACCCTTCCCTTTGCCTTCTTGCAAGTTGCATGCTTTAATTTCCGCTGCCTATATACTCTTTGCATGCTTGCTTGAATTGTGTGATGATTGCTTGACTTGTCCTAAGATAGCTAAAATCGTCCAAACTCTAAAATTGGGAAAAGGTTAAGTTTTTAATTGGTCAAGTAGTCTAATCACCCCCCCCCCCTCTAGACTTACTTCAAGGTCCTACACCAGCCCTCATGAGAGAGCGGCAGACAGGGAGGTCGAGGACGATAATTACATGCCTCCCTCCGAAGACGAGGCAAGCCTCGACAACGACGAATTTGTCGTCCCTGAGGATCCCGTCGAACAAGAGCTTTCAAACGCAGGCTTATGGCCACGGCAAATAGCCTCAAGAAAAAACAACAACAGCTTAGAGCTGACCAAGACTTGCTAGCCGACTGATGGACTGAAGTCCTTGCGGCCGAAGAGTATGAACTTGAACGCCCCTCCAAGAGCTACCCAAAGCGCATGCTGCTACCCCGATTAGAGGAGGAAGCACCTAAACCTACATCACCAGCGCACGATGCGGCCGACCGGCCACCTCGTGGCCGTGACAGAGAGGCCTCTCGGCCATCAATTCAAGCCGCACCCCGGCGCCGCTATACCAAGGCACGGGGAAATGCGCCGGACCTGCGAGACATATTGGAGGACAAGGCAAGGCAAACAAGATCGTTCTACGGATCGTGTGGGTGCCCCACGGCACGTGACAGTAACCGTTACGCCGGCTATGGCAAATACGGACAGGCCGAACACAGCAGCTCATTTGAGCTACGTCGTGATATAGCCCAGTACAGAGGCGCCGCACACCCACTATGCTTCATAGATGAAGTAATGGATCATCAAATCCCTGAGGGTTTTAAACCTGTAAACATCAAATCATACGATGGCACAACAGATCCTGCAGTATGGATCGAGGACTATCTTCTTCATATCCACATGGCCCGGGGTGATGATCTACACGCTATCAAATACCTCCCACTCAGGCTTAAAGGACCAGCTCGACATTGGCTTAACAGCTTGCCAGCAGAGTCAACTGGTTGCTGGGAGGACTTGGAAGCCGCATTCCTCGACAACTTCCAGGGCACCTATGTGCGACCACCAGACGCTGATGATCTCAGCCACATCATTCAGCAGCCAGATGAATCGGCCAGACAATTCTGGACACGGTTCCTAACAAAGAAAAATCAAATAGTTGACTGTCCGGACACAGAGGCCCTCGCAGCCTTCAAACTTAACATCCATGACAAATGGCTTGCCCGGCACCTAGGACAGGAAAAGCCGAAATCCATGGCAGACCTCACAACACTCATGACCTGCTTTTGCGTGGGAGAAGACAATTGGCTAGCTCGTAGTAATAACATGACCAAGAGCCCTGGTAATTCGGATACCAAGGACAACAATGGCAGGTCGCGTCGCAACAAACACAAGCGCCGCATAACGGAGACAATGCGGAGGATACGGCAGTTAACGCCGGATTCCGAGGCTCTAAACCCGGTCAGCGGAAAAAGCCATTCAAAAGAGGTACTCCGGGCCCGTCCAATTTGGACCGAATACTCGATCGCTTGTGCCAGATACATGGCACCCCCGGAAAACCAGCGAATCACACCAACAAGGATTGTTGGGTGTTCAAGCAGGCAGGCAAGTTAAGCGTCGAAAATAGAGACAAGGGGCTGCATAGCAATGACGAGGAGGAGCCCCGGCCGCCGAACAATAGGGGACAGAAGGGCTTCCCCCCACAAGTGCGGACGGTGAACACGATATACGCAACCCACATCCCTAAAAGGGAATGGAAGCATGCACTCAGGGACATATATGTGTTGGAGCCAGTCGCCCCAAAGTTCAACCCATGGTCCTCCTGCCCGATCACTTTCGATCGAAGGGACCACCCCACTAGCATCCGCCACGGCGGATTCACCGCATTGGTTCTAGACCCAATCATTGACGGATTTCACCTCACTAGAGTCCTTATGGACGGCGGTAGTAGCCTGAACCTGCTTTATCAGGATACAGTGCGAAAAATGGGCATAGATCCCTCAAGGATTAAACCCACAAAGACGACCTTTAAAGGCGTCATACCAGGTGTAGAGGCCAACTGTACAGGCTCAGTTACACTAGAAGTGGTCTTGGATCCCTGGATAATTTCCGAAGCGAGGAGTTAATCTTCCACATAGTCCCGTTCCGCAGTGGCTATCACGCCCTGCTCGGACGAACCGCATTTGCAAAGTTCAATGCGGTGCCGCACTACGCATACCTCAAGCTCAAGATGCCAGGCCCTCGAGGAGTCATTACGGTCAATAGGAAACACCGAACACTCTCTCCGAACAGAGGAGCATACGGCGGCCCTCGCGGCGGAAGTACAAAGTAGCCTCTCAAGGCAATTCTCCACTCCGACTATTAAATGTCCGTACACCGTCAAGCGCGCCCGGAGTAACCTACAACAAGACCGCCAGGCACATTCCATGCAAGCGTAGCAGTGCGGCCCCAACCCCAGCCCTCGCAAAATTGCGAAACCAGTACTACGCGCACATAAGTACGCTCTAGAAATACCATGGGCATAAGGGGAGGGGCACAACCACGGCATGCCCAAAATGCGGCTCAACCGCACTAGGGGCTCCCGATTTTGTCATTTCTTTTTTTTACTTTTAGGACTCCATTCTCCGGAAGGCCTGTCCGGCAGTACAATCGCCGAACACACGATGCAACAGCCAGGAGGCAGCAAGCTACGTCGAATGTCCAGGTGGTCTCTTTAACGAGCTAAATACCTGTCTTACATAAAGTCCCGCAGCTTGCCCCTGGAGGGGGACATGTCAAATAATCCCATCTCTTTCTTATCACACTATTTGTATCGTTCTGCTTTCACAGCAGCCTTTTAATAAACAATACATAGCTCTTGTCTATTCTTGCATTCATTTTTTATGTAAATATGTTCAGTTATGACATTATGCAACCGTACACTTTGGTACGACCAATACACCAGGGGCTTAAAGTACCCTAGAATATGGTGTGTGAAGTCCGAACACTCTCACGAGTGCGGCACCCCGAACTTATAACACTATATGCATCGGCTCCGAATCATGTCTTGGGTCAATAGTTGGGTTTGCCCGGCTCCCATGTTTTGGTACCTTACGTTCCACTATATCGGCTAAGGTAGCGCTGGGAGAACTACTGCGATTGTGCCCCAGTTAAGCTGGGTTAAGCACCTCAGTAGAGAAAGCTAAAACTGACCGTCATGATAGGGCAAGAGTCTGTCGCTGTTCGAGAGGTTTTTCGAGTCCCTAAAGACTTATGCCGCTTAGAGCGAGGAGCTGGCTTTGTCCGGCCTAGGCGTGGATAGCGCCCCGAACTCGGTCTTCCGAATACTAGGGGCTTCATCGAAATTTAAAATTATAGAATTCTATGGCTAAGTGAGAGTGATAAAGCATTATAGTCCGATTTTGTTCGTTGTGCTGAGCGCCTCCCTCGAAGGACCCAAGAATGGGAACAAGAGCGCGCAGGTTTATCCCGAGCACCCCGGCACTCGTGGCATGGGGGTAGAAGCCGACGACTTACATCTCTCAGATTTAATAAACGGTCGCATAGAAGGTAATATTTTAAATTCAAACAGCGTTGCTTAGCGCATATGAACAAGTTTTCAGCGCACAGGATAAACACGAGCGAGTTTACTCAAAAATTACATCCCTGGTACATTCATTCGCCATAAGGCGGGCACCCTTCAGGATGCCCTCATAATACATTTCGGGCCTGCGATGCTCCTTCCCCTCCGGTGGCCCATCTGTCACCAGCTTCTTAGCATCCAGCTTGCCCCAATGCACTTTAGCACGGGCAAGGGCCCTACGGGCACCTTCGATGCATACGGAGCGCTTGATGACTTCAAGCCACGGACAGGCATCTACCAGCCGCCTCACCAGCCCAAAGTAGCTCCCAGGTAGGACCTCCCCAGGCCACAACCGGCCTATAAGGCCCTTCATGGCCTGTTCGGCTACCTTATGGAGCTCGACCAGCTGCTTCAGCTGGTCGCTCAAGGGCACCGGGTGTCCGGCCTTAGCATACTGGGGACCAGAACACTTTCTCCGTCGAGCTCCCTTCTTCAGCTCGGTAGAATGCGGTGGCGGCGGACACATTGTGGGGCAGATCTACGAATGCTCCTGGAGAGCTCCGGACTCGGGTTAGTAACAAGTAAGTCACTTTCACGTGCTTGCTTTGCATAAAGAATGCATTACCCGCCGCTATCTTCTTCATCGCCTCAATTTCCTGGAGGGCTTTTTGGGCTTCGGCCTTGGCGGATTTGGCGCTCTCAAGGGCCGAGGCAAGCTCGGACTCTCGAGAATTTGAGTCAAGCTCCAATCTCTCGTGTTTCTTCACAAGAGCATGGAGCTCTTGCTGCACCTCCTCCGCCCACGCCTCCTGCTTTTCTCGCTCGGTGCGCTCCACGGCCGCATTGTCTTCGGCCCTGGACAGCGCTTCCTTCAGGGTTGCCACCTCGGTTGTGGCCCCTATAACACCCACGTTGGTCCTGTCACTATTTGCAACCATGTATTTTTTTTTATACTTACATAAGGTACTACTTACCTTCTTTGTCCTCGAGCTGCTTCTTGGCAAGGCCGAGCTCGTTCTCGGACCTCTCGAGGCTCTGCTTCAATATGTCGACCTCCACAGTCAGTGCGGCAGAGGTCAGCAGCGCAGCCTGCATTCCCATATTGACACACTTATGTTAGACTCCTGCGTATATCTTTTTAGATCCTCGGTCCGGCTTTTCTTTCCGAACACCAAACTTAGCATCAGGGGCTACTGTCTATGCGGTAATATTTTTACATATCTTAAATACATACCTCGAAGCCTGTTAGAAGGCTGGCACAGGCTTCTGTGAGCCCGCTCTTGGCGGACTGAACCTTCTGAATCACCGCACTCATAATAGTGCGGTGCTCCTCATCGATGGAGGCGCCGTTGAGCACCTCCAACAAATTATCCGGTACCTCCGGTTGGACGGAGGTCACCGGCATCGTAGGCTTGCCCTTCTTATGAAGGGGACGCCTGCCGGACTCCGGAACCACTGAAGGTTCCGGTGTGGCGTCCGGCCCAAGGCCAGACTTAGAGCCCTTTGGGGTTTTATCCCCTTTGCGCCTGGAATCCGGAAGGTCACCTTGCGGCGCCTCCGGGGCTGCCTCCTCCTGGCTCGTCCCCTTTTGGGACTCGACCTCGGCATCGTCCGTGGGGAGAGGGGAGGTAGAGGTCGGGAGTGAAAGACTATTCATATCCGACGAATCCAGGGATCCGCTCGATGAAGCGTCAAGCTGGGTCTTGGGCGGACTGCATGATTATGTTCAGCGCTAGAAGATATTGTGCAGTAAAGGAACACCATGAGTTATTCTGGTATTCGAATACTTACGATTTTGCCAAGGGCTTGGCCCTGGATGGCCACTCCTCTTCACCGTCGTCGGTGTTGGTGGAGTAGTCCGGGAGAAGGGTTTTCCCCTTCTTGGACACTCCGCCCCCCCCCCCCCCTAGTTGGGGTAGGCTTCCTTTTCTTTCCTCCCCCCGTTGGAGGGGGAGAGGCCTCTTCTTCCTCCTCCTCGCCTTCGTGGGAGGAGTGCGCTTCGGAGTCATCGGACGAGGAATCCGACACTACCAGGCACCGGGAACTCACTCTTTCGAGTTCCCGTGGCCTTCTTCTTGGCCTTCTTCTCCGGCACCACGTGAGGTGCCGGGACCAGCAGCTTCGCCAAGCGGGCATCTGCTGGGTCTTCGGGCAAAGGAGCCGGACAATCAATCTGTCCGGACTTCTTCTGCCAGTCCTGTTAAAGGAATGGGAGCTTAGATCCCGCATAGAGTCAAACTATGAAAAACAAGTACCCTGTAATGGGTAAACTAAGCTTACCGCCCTGGCTTGGCGCTTCGCGCAGAATCTACAATCCTCGGTAATGGGAAGGTGAACCTCAGAGCTCTTGAAAAGCACCTTCCAGGCATCTTCATGCGTTGTGTCGAAGAGCCTGGACAAAGTTTGGTGCTGGGCCGGGTCGAATTCCCACAAATTAAAGGCCCGTCGTTGACACGGGAGGATCCGGCGGAAGAGCATGACCTGGACTACGGTGACAAGTTTAACCTTCCTGTCAATCAGGTCTTTGACGCAGGTTTGGAGTCCGGTCAGCTCTGCCGAATTACCCCATGATAAGCCCGTCTCTTTCCAGGAGGTGAGCCGTGTGGGGATGCTAGATCGGAATTCTGGGGTCACTGCCCATTTAGGGTCATGCGGCTCGGTGATGTAGAACCACCCTGATTGCCACCCCTTGATGGTTTCCACAAAGGATCCTTCGAGCCATATGACGTTGGCCATCTTGCCCACCATGGCGCCTCCGCACTTCGCCTGCTGGCCGCCCACTATCTTCGGCTTGACATTGAAGATCTTCAGCCATAAGCCAAAGTGGGGCTTGATGCGGAGGAAGACCTCGCACACAACGATAAACGCCGAGATGTTGAGGATGAAGTTTGGGGCCATATCGTGGAAATCCAGGCCATAGTAGAACATGAGCCCCCGGACAAATGGGTGGAGTGGGAAGCCTAGTCCGCGAAGGAAATGGGGGAGGAATACCACCCTCTCATGGGGCCTGGGGGTGGGAATGAGCTGCCCCTCGTCTAGAAGCCGGTGCGCAATGTCGTTGGACAAGTATCCGGCCTTCCTCAACTTTTTGATGTGCCCCTCCGTGACAGAGGAGGCCATCCACCTGCCTCCCGCTCCGGACATGGTTGGAGAAGGTTGAGGTGGGAAGTGCGGACTTGGGCGCTGGAGCACGAGTGCGCGGAGATGGATAAGCAAAGGAGGAAGAAGGCGTAGATGGAAAGGGTGGATCCTTATCCCCTTATATGGGCGGACGAAACTATGTACCCCCACCAGCCTAGTAAAACTCGCTTATCTCCCAAGCATCGTGATTAATGGCGCAGTTGGATTACCCACGCCCGTATTGATGAGAATCCCAGAATAAGGGGACACGATCTCTACTTTGACAAGACGTGCCAAGGAAACCGCCTCGCTAAACGCGCTGAGGTGGGACAGTAAAACGATTCGAATAAAGGCTTGGCCGTGGCGTGATGTCACGCTGCGGAATACATCAGCAGATTAGATTTGTACAAATATTATTCTCTCTACGGTGGTATGTGGAACTTATTTTGTAGAGCCGAACACTATCCTTGTGTTCAACATCTTCTATGAAGTATTCGGAGGAGGAACCCGCCTTGCAATGCCGAAGACAATCTGCGCGCCGGACTCGTCGTCATTGAAGCCTAGTTCAGGGGCTACTGAAGGAGTCCTGGATTAGGGGGTGTCCGGATGACCGGACTATAACCTTTGGCCGGACTCCCGGACTATGAAGATACAAGATTGAAGACTTTGTCCCGTGTCCGGATGGGGCATTCCTTGACGTGGAAGGCAAGCTTGGCGATATGGATATATAGATCTCCTTCCATTGTAACAGACTCTGTGTAACCCTATCCCTCTCCGGTGTCTATATAAACCGGAGGGTTTTAGTCCGTAGGATGAACAACAATCATACCATAGACTAGCTTCTAGGGTTTAGCCTCTCTGATCTCATGGTAGATCTACTCTTGTACTACCCATATCATCAATGTTAATCAAGCAGGAGTAGGGTTTTACCTCCATCGAGAGGGCCCGAACCTGGGTAAAAACATCGTGTCCCTTGTCTCCTATTACCATCCACCTAGACGCATAGTTCGGGACCCCTTACCCGAGATCCACTGGTTTTGACACCGACAGTTATATTGCTCATATCATGCATATGGTGTCTTGCATTGCCATGCCATCTTCTTAGATTAGACATGCTTTGTGTGAATGCCTCATGTTTGCTTTCTATATCAGATATGTGAATTATGCAATGCCATGTTTTTCAGCCAGTTATCATATATGTGAATTATGCACCGCCATGTAGTCATGCATCATATATGTGAATTATTTCATGCCATATTTTTTTTCATTACATATTCCATTTGTCGACAATCTGTGTATATTGAACTAATCTTCAAGTGCATCAGCCATTTGAGCCAGTTATGGGAAAATCTGGAGTGAAAACAAGGTCTTCAGAGCAGGCAATGGTACCTGTTGAAGCATATATCTCGATGGTTACAGGGAGCTCCTCAGAGGAGGATTCAGAGACAGATGACCAGTCCTATATCCCACCTGAGGTGTATGCTCTAAGTTGCAATGTTTATATTTCTCATATCATGCATATGGTGTCTTGCATTGCTTAGTTTAGACATCATATGCACAATATTGAATTCCATCTGCTTAGTTTAGAGATCATACATGCGAGTGTTAGCTGCTTAGTATATGAATCAATTATGTCAATTATATCATGTCGTCCTGTATACTTAGACAACATGTATGTGAATTATTTCATCCCAACCTATTTTAGAAAGACATCATATAGTTTTGTCATGCCATCCTATTTAGATACTCATCATATGTTGAATTATGCCATTATATCTTGTTAAGTTATCCATCATATATCTGAAACTGTGTCATGCTATCCTATTTAGTTAGGCATCATATATGTGAGATTGTGTCATGCTGTCCTGTTTGGTTAGACAACATATATGTGAATTACCACATTTGTCTATCATGCAATGTATGTACGTTCAATTTCTTTTCTTATTTATCAGCCATTTGAATTGGAAGGGTGATGGCAGTATCTAAGGGGGCAAAAACCCATTCTTCACAAAAGACAGTGCTTCCCGTCAATGAGGATAGAACCGTGGTTGTACTAACCCACAAACTAGCCCCACCACACATAATCGAGACTCTTCCAGATTGCACACTTACACCATTGGGCAGAGAACCAACTACAACCTATCTAACCGCAACCCTAGCGGATAGTAACCCACTTCTAGTTGACAAAGCACCATGTCCACCACAGAGTACCCCCCACACGAGCAGTTTGTAAAGCAACTGCAGTGCCCAAAGCACGACGACCACCACAGCGAACCCAAACTCCACGTTTAAAGCAGAAGAGCAACTATTCTTAGGTCTGATTTCGTAGCTATGGTCTATACTCCTTTGTTGTTGCATCACTGTATTTACTCATACCATCTACTTTCGAATTTAACGGATTCAATTGAAACCCCAATGGCGCAACATGTATGTTTTAAACCTAATTCTTTAACTGGATTGATGTTCTAACTTATTGCTCTATGTTGATTTCAGTTTCAGTTGTATAAACAGTTATGTTCTCATGTGATGCACATTACAAGTGTTGCCAATGTTGTGTAGTTTCTCACACTTATATTCTGTCTATGCTGTTGTGTCTTAAAAATATATGAGTTGAACTGTGTCTCTATCTTGATTAGGCAACATAAACTAGAATGATATGGACAATACAATGACCATAGTACATAGATATATGTTTGTTTCATGTTGCTATCCTGTCCACCTTACTACTGAACCAGTTTACCAAAATGAGTTTTGTATACTACATGCTAAACCTGTGATGTGTCTGCTTGTTTCTCTTGTAGTATGCGAACAGAATATTGGAGAAGAGCACCCTACTATGCAATGGTAGAGAAAGTAATGCAGATAAGGTTCAAGATAGTGAGACAACCCTGTTGGTCTCCAAGAAAGGTGATAAAAATGATCTTGTAGATAGTAAGAAAACCCCACAGTCCTATGCTGATGTAGTGTTCGAGTTACTGGCCAGTACCGCTGGCACAAGCTCTTTGAACTCGCTGCCTGAATCACTTCGGCTTCTTCAGTCTTAGCTACAAGCTGAAAGGCATCAGTCAGCTGCGCTATGGCAAGAAGCCGAAGGACTGAGGAAGTCCCTGCAGAATTCAGATGCATACTTTCTTGTGCAATAGCAAGCGTTGGAGGATTTAAGCGCCAAACAAGAGAAAGTTAATAAGCCTGCTAAGCATCTTGCCAGCATTATGGGTACCCAGGATATTGTTTCTTGAGCTCTTCTGTAGTGGTTTCAGTTCTGGACTTGTTTTGCTGCGGCGTTTATATGCTGCTTTGTTCCCTGTATTTGTACTGGTGGCGAACTCTCATGCCCAATGGATGTAATATGTGTAATAGCCGTGATAGCCTAGCGTAAGTTGCTTGCTTATTTATTTCCTTGTTGTCTTGTTTATTTGTTCGCTTGTAGTCAGTGCAGTTCTTTTTCCGTAGTTTGCTAGTGGCTGCAATAACCTATTTTTTAAAACTAGGCCACAATAACCATGGGATACATATTTACTGTAGTGACACTTGGCCTCCTACGGGTCGTAGAAACAATGGGCCTTCTATGGGCCGTAGAGCAATGGGCCTTCTATGGGCCGTAGAAACAATGGGTCTTCTATGGGTCATAGACACAATGGGCCTTCTATGGGTCGTATCATCAATGGGCCTTATATGGGTCGTATAATCGATTGGCCAAACATGGGCCAATAACAGGCCGCATTATGGCCGTAAACGGGCTAGAGTTGGAATCGTCCGTTCATGGGCCGACCATAACGGGCCATCATTAATCGAGCGTATTTGATGACACTATGAAAACGGCCCAACGTATTAACGGGCCACAAACGGGCTGACTATAACCACGGGTTGAATTTGGCCCACAAGCAGAAAATTACAGTAATGGGCCGTAAGTAACCGAATGCTGGAAATGAACCCAAGAATAAATGGGCCCTGAGAGACTGGAAGATAACATGGGCTGGAAATGGCCCAATGGAATAATGGGCCGTTAATGGGTATAAAGTGATACACTATTCATTACGGGCCAGTTTCACCGCGGGACGTTAATGGGCCAAGAGTTACAAAGGGCATCATATGGGCCAAAAGACATCATGGGCCATACATGGGACGGAAGTTAAAACGGGCTGGAATCATATTGGATGGCCCAGATGACGCTACTGGGCCTAATTCGGATAGGTCGTAACGGGCCATGGGTTAGCGGGCTGTAAATGGGCTATATGCGAACAGGCCATTAATAGGCTTTCCGTGGGCCGGCCCACCACCTTTTGACCAACTCAAACGGGCCGGCCTTTTCACAGGAATGGGCCTCTATTGGGTCGTGCCATGTGCCAACACATCATAGGCGCCTTCGGTCCAATGAGTGGATGACATCTGTCCCAACGGTGAGCCGACACGTGTTTCCTCCAGCCAATGATGATTTTATACGTGGAAAATCCCCATTGGTCGGGGCTGTTAATGGGTTATCAGATCCAAAACCGGACCCAATAGCATAACAGCGAGCCGTTACAGTGGATGCCACGTGTCGGTCACCCTTGACGAAAGCACTTCTATGACATGTGATTTATCGTCAGCAAAGTGGACACTTCCATGATGATAATTTTGGTAATGTCATGGAACAGTTCTACGACAGCACAGATATGACTATCTTGATTCTGTCATAAAATTGTCATGGATGTACATGCATGACAGAAAACGTGACCTACTGTGACAAACATGTATCATCACGGAAGTGTTTTTTTTTTGTCGTGCTTGCCTTTGGAGCGAGCGCCAGCCATGGTCAGAGTAGATGATGGTGGTGGAGAGAAAGACGGAGACTTTATGGGCGTAGAGAGCTTGGAAGATTTGAATGTTGAGGAGATGTGAAGGCGTCGGGAGGAAAGCGGGGGACCCTTGCCCTTTTAATCGCAGTAAAAATACCAGCCGCCCCCACTCGTGCCTTGAATCTCGCTTGTTCCTGATGAAGGCGTGCACCACAAATGGTTAAATTACCCAAATATCATTGATATGCAATCCCGTATTAAGTGGGCATGATCTCTACTTTGACGGGGCGTGCCAATGAGGCATAGCCTCGAAACACGGAACGCGGGGTGCGAAAGCAGTTCGTAATGCCAAAAGGGCAAGTCTGACGCTTCATCAGAAATGTTGTCAGTAAAAGATATTATTCTCATTTTTTATATATCCTGCCTGTAGGATCGGAAGTATGTCTAGAGGGGGGGTGATTAGACTACTTGACCAAATAAAAACTTATCCTTTTCCCAATTTTAGTTCTTGGCAGATTTTAGCTAACTTAGCACAAGTCAAGCAATCTTAACACAATTCAAGCAAGCATGCAAAGAGTATATGAACAGCGGAAAGTAAAGCATGCAACTTGCAAGAATGTAAAGGGAAGGGTTTGGAGAATTCAAACGCAATTGGAGACACAGATGTTTTTGTCGTGGTTCCGATAGGTGGTGCTATCGTACATCCACGTTGATGGAGACTTCAACCCACGAAGGGTAACGGCTGCGCGAGTCCACGGAGGGCTCCACCCAAGAAGGGTCCACGAAGAAGCAACCTTGTCTATCCCACCATGGTCGTCGCCCACACAGGACTTGCCTCACTAGCGGTAGATCTTCATGAAGTAGGCGATCTCCTTGCCCTTACAAACTCCTTGGTTCAACTCCAAATCTTGTCGGAGGCTCCCAAGTGACACCTAGCCAATCTAGGAGACACCACTCTCCAAGAAGTAACAAATGGTGCGTTTATGATGAACTCCTTGCTCTTGTGCTTCAAATGATAGTCTCCCCAACACTCAACTCTCTCTCACAGGATTTGGATTTGGTGGAAAGAAGATTTGAGTGGAAAGCAACTTGGGGAAGGCTAGAGATCAAGATTCATATGGTAGGAATGGAACATCTTGGTCTCAACACATGAGTAGGTGGTTCTCTCTCAGAAAATGTAAGTTGGAAGTGTAGGTTCATTCTGATGGCTCTCTCCACGAATGAAGAGGAGGTGGAGGGGTATATATAGCCTCCACACAAAATCTAACCGTTACACACAACTTGCCAATCTCGGTGGGACCGAATTAAGAAACTCGGTCGGACCGATTCAACAAATCTAGTGACCGCTAGGATTTTCGGTGGGACCGACATGCAACTCGTAGGACCAATATGGTTAGGGTTAGGGCATAACGTAATCTCGGTGAGACTGACTACACCAACTCGGTGGGACCGATTTTGGTAATAAACTAACCAGAGAGTTGGTAATGTAAACTCGGTGGGACCGGTTCGCTCATTTCGGTGAGACCAAAATTTTATGAAACGGAAACAGAGAGTTTACATTGCAATCTCGGTGGGACCGATCGCTCATCTCAGTGGTACTGAAACGTTACGAAGGGAAACAGAGAGATTACAATCCCATCTCGGTGAGACCGAGATCCCTATCGGTGAGGCCGATTTGCCTAGGGTTTGTGGCAGTGGCTATGACATCTGAACTTGGTGACGCCGGATAGAAAGAATCGGTGGGGCCAAGTTTGACTTTTGGTTTAGGTCACATGTGGATGTGAGAAAGTAGTTTAGGGTTTTGGAGCATATCATTAAGCACTTTGAGCAAGAACCTCATTAAGCAACTCCTCATCCCTCCTTGATAGTATTGGCTTTTCCTATAGACTCAATGTGATCTTGGGTCACTAAAATGTAGAGTCTTGAGCTTTGAGCTTGAGCCAATCCTTTTATCCTTAGCATTTTGAGGGGTCCACTTTTCTCATCCATGCCATGCCATTCGTTGAGCTTTTTCTGAAATATTTATCTTGAAATAGTGTTAGCTCAATGAGCTATATGTTGTTAGGAATTACCAAAACAACCTAGGGATAGTTGCACTTTCAATCTCCCCCTTTTTGGTAATTGATGACAACATATAGATCAAAGCTTCGACAAATGATAATAAGATTGAAAAAACATTGTTGCTTTGAGAAGTATGTGAAATGTGAGAGCTCCCCCTAAATTTGTGCATAGTTAAGATTTGCTTTGGACTGCAAATGCACAATGAGTTAGGATCATGAGTTACTCTCCCATGTCACATACATCTTGGTGGAGCGCTCAAAATGATAATAATTAAAATACATGCACTCATCACCAAGCAAAGTGAATGATCATACAGAGATAAAAGGATAATGTCATCCAGCAAGCATTAATGTAGCATATGATCAAACACATGATCATCCAAGTATCACACATGCATAAAGTATATCAAACAAGCAAACAAAGTTCAACCACCAAAACAAGAGAGAATAAAAAGCAACTCTCTCTCAAAGCCTATGATCTATACATTTTTCTCCCCCTTTGGAAACAAGTTACCAAAAAGTTCATAGAAAATGCATAGTACTAAATCGACTCCCATGCTTGGTCTTATGCTGGTGGTGTAGAGATAACGCCAAGGACGAAAGCATCAGTTGATGAAGTTGGAGCTGGTGGAGTAGGTGCTGGAGCTGGTGGCACTGAAGCTGTAGCTGGTGCAGATGAAGTTGCTCTTGTGTCTGGAACAGGCACTGCAGCTGATCTCTGAGCTCTGGGCACTCTAGCAAACGCATCAATGGTTGTCTTGCCCTTCCTCTCCTGCATGTCATCTTGAAGTTGCTCAACAACTGACTGTATCTCAGTGACCTTCACATCCAAGGCATAGAACTTTTGCTCCATGATCCTCTCCAGGCTCTCCTGATTTTGAGTCAGGGTGGCCAATCCCTTCTCAATTCTTAGAGTGGAGGCAATCAAGTAGCCAAGCTGATCTTGCTTGCTCTTCAAGAAGTACTGAGATGCCTCATCAATGGTTGGCATCTTGGTAGCCTTTTTAGTCCTTGCCTTCTCCTTATTTGCTTGTGCTTGCACAGAAGATGGTTCATCTTCATCCATATCCAATGTGGTGTCCTCAAAATCTGGATAGATAGGCATGTGATCCTTGTCCAATAGGTATGTGCCAGTGCCCATCTTGGAGTTAATTAGCTCCTGGATCTGTGGGGCATACCCACAACTTCTCTTCTGGTCTGCAGCTGTCATCTTGATAGTTTCCACTATGAGGCTCATGACCTTTAACTTTTTAGGCACCTCAAATATGTGAAGCAGATTGATAGCATGGCCTCTGATCATCTTGTGATCACCTGACTTAGGCAAAAGAGTGTGCATGAGGATCCAGTTGATGGTTGGCAGTCCTGACAGAAGGTAATGTACTGATCCAAACTTGTGTGTTTCAATAGCAGCATCTGGGATCTCCTCGTACATATGTGCCATAGAGTTGTGATCCTTCTTCTTCTTGGCATAGACATCCAAGTCATCCTCTTTCTCCTTAGGTGCATTGATAAGATTAGCCCATTCTTCAATAGTTGATTGGTACCTAGTACCTTTAGACATCCATACTATCCTTCCATCTGGATAGAAGTGTGTTGTGGAGTAGAACTGCATTATAAGCTCATCATTCCACTTTGTGAGCTTCTGCCCAACAAAGTCAGCCACTCCGCAAGCACTGAAACTGTCATACACACCAGGATAGTGCTCTTCATTCTCCTTGATATATTTCCAGTCCACCCATCTCATGTCACAGACAATTGGCTTCTTGTCAAGCAGCACTGTCTCATAGAAATCCTATTGTTCCTTTGTATGGAACCTGTAGTCCACAATAGTCCTTCTCCTGACAGCATAGGGATCTATCAATCTCCATTGTCTGAGACCTGCTTGCATCCTTTCTCAGCTTCATGTCCTCAGCTACAGGATGAGCATCATTGTGATCTGGAAATTTGGGCTTCAACTTTCTCAAGACATGTTCCTCCTCATCTTCTTCTTCAACAACTTCAGGCACTCGAGCCTTGTTCTTTTCTCCAGCAGGAATGTTCCTAGTATTCCTCTTGGGTGCAATTTTAGGCTTTGGAGCAGCTGCCTTGGGTGCTTCTTTGGACTTTGATGAAGCAGCCCCTGACCTGATGGCATCACCCATAAGCTTCTGAGCTTTAGGTGCTGGTGCAGCAACCTCTTCTTCTTCTTCTTCCATCATGGAAGGCTTTCCAACAACCCTGGCCATGGTCTTCTTGACCCTTTCCTTCCTCTTCTTCCCTTCCTGAGCAGCCTCTTTGGGTTCAGATTCCAAAGGCACTTGAGTGGAGGCTCTAGTTTTGGACATGGGAACTCTTCTAGCAGGTGCTTTGGTCCTCATTCCAGGCTTAGTGGCAGCAGCTGTGCCATATTCCTTCTTGAGCACCTTCTTCTTGGAAGTGGCCTCATCCTCTACAGCCACATAGTCTTCATCTTTAGACTCTGAGGTTTTCTTCTTTCTAGCCCTGGTGGCTGCCTTAGGCAAGTTGCTGGGTGTGCTTCTGCTACCATCATAGCTGCTAGAGGGACTAGTGCCCTCACTCATGTGAACCTGCTCCTCAGACTTGTTCTGACTGTCACTTTGATCAGACATGTTGTAAACACTGACGGCAGACCCTATGAATAGATATAGATGAGGTAGATAGGATGAGCATCACAAAATATAGAGGTTTTTGTGAGAGAATGAGTTAAAACTTAGTTTTAGTTTTCCACGGAAAGCATTTCGGGTCTATCGATTTGTAAACTCGGTGATACCGAAGCAGCTATAGGAACCTAAACTAGTGAACTCGGTCAGACCGAGTCACAGTTTGGTGGCACCGAGACTGCTAGGGTTTGACAAAGTCCTGAACTCGGTCACACCGATTTGCAATTCTCGGTCGGACCGAGAATCACATGTGCAATGACATTGGCCCAATCGGTGGAACCGATTTCTACAACTCGGCCGGTCCGAGATGGTTTCGGCGGAAACCTAACCCTAAATTTTCAATCCAAACCTAATCTATGGAGTGTTTTTACTGGATAAGATGATCTCAATCATGGCAAGATACATGGCGAAAACAATGTGCTAGGAATCGGAGTGAGATTAGGACAAGGATCAAGTCCATACCCTAGTTCGGTGATGGACTTGCTACGGCGGCAACGGTGGAGATGATTCCTGTTGACGGCGGCGGAGACCAGCAGCGGGAGACAACTGGCGATGAGGAGGATGATCCGGAGACCCGGGAGGCAGAGCGGGCTGAGCGCGGGCGAAACAGTTTGGAGAAATTTCCAAAAAAATTGCCCATGCATATATATAACCCGACCCTGTCGGTGTGACCAAGTGGAACAACTCGGTGGCACCGAGATGCATTACTGCAAGCAGTTACTGCATCTCGGTGTGACCGAAATGTTCAAATCGGTTGCACCGAGATTGAAAACCTAGATCGACTTAGTGATCTCAGTATGACCGAAATGGAAGAATCGGTCAGACCAAAACACACAAAGAAGTTTTGTAAGTTTAAGTCCATGATGAATCGGGGACTCCGAGTGCTCCTCACACAGAGTGGTTCTAATCTGACTTGATCAAACTTTGTGATGTAGCAAGAATAGAGTTTGAGACAAGAAAAGCATAGATAGCTAGAGAAGATTCTTAGGCATTCTTGTCCATCCACTTGGCAAAAGAAAAGAAACCAAACAGTCAAAACAACAAGTGGATGTCCTCGAATGAGTGAAATATGCAACCAGCATGCTCACACAATAAAATGACAAATGAAATATGTGGCAAAGCATGCACAACCATTCTAGCATCTATCAAGCAATTGGCGATGACTAGGTCATCTATATATGAGTATATTGACTTAGGAATCAAATGAGAACATTTGATCATAGGTCATACTCATCGTTTAAGCTCAAGTGGGGTTGCCACTTGTACATAATGCATTGATGTGTTCACACCATTAGAGTTGCTTTAACTCAATTCTTAGAGTAAAGCTCCCCCTAGATGTAAGATCCCCCCTTAGAGGGATGAACTAACCTTGGGTTTTGTCGATGATGACTTCATGTAGGTGTTGAAGATGTGGATGCTCAATGTTGATGTAGATCATTTGGAGCAATCCTTTGGAGTGAGTTGCACTTTCAATACCTACACGGGTTAGTCCCACAAGGAACAAACAAGGATATCCATAGACATAGAGTGATGCACACACAAAATGATGTCCATGAAAGCATTAGGTTACCTTGTCCCTTGTCTTACCAACAAGAGGGTTTGTGACTCCATGAACTAGTGCAAGATGTGGAAGTTGATTGCACTTGTCCTTGCCAAAATGATAAGAGTTAAGTATGTTGGCGGAGTCACCCTCGAGGACTCTCTAGTTCTTCTTCTTCGGGATCCACATCATCTTGATGGGAATCCTTGGAGTTGTAGTCGTACTTGATGAAGTAGAACTTGACGTAGTCTTGGGAACCCACTTGACCAAGGCCTTGGGAGCTTCTTCAAATGCATCAATCACCTCTTGAAGCTCATCCTTGCCTTTTTGCTTGTGGTCTTGTGGTGGAAGATCATCTTGAGCTTGTGTCCCTTTGAAGGAAGTAGGATCATACTTCTCTTGTTGAGGAACAAACTTCATCTTGGGGTATTGATCTTCTTCCCACTCAACTCCATTGGCATTGAACTTTCGTTCAAAACCAACACCTTGGTTCTTCCGGTGCTTTCCTTGCTTGCGTACAATTTCCTCGAATTGCTTACTCCCGGCAAAGCTCTTGTAAACACCTTTCTCTATAGTTCCCTTCAATAAGCTATTTTCTTGCTCAAGTGTAACTTGGCTAAGAGAACCATTAGTGGAATCAAGAGAACTACTAGAAGCAACAACATTAGATTTAACATGATTATTGTTACTACTAGAGGAAGAATCCTTCTTGTTCTTGTTACTAGACTTGACTTGAGGCATGTAAGTAGATAAGAGTAAACGCTTGGCAATGTAAGAAGAACTTCCCTTGCGAAGATCATCATTGGTTGCCTCTAAGAACTCATGCTCTTGCTCAAGGTTTAGTTTTTCAAAGCGTAACTTCTCATGAGTCCTTAAAAGTTCTCGATGATCCCCTAAGATAGTTTCATGAGCTAACTTAAGAGTGTTTAATTCTTTAGTTAGAAGCTCAATCTTCTCCTTGTCATTGTCATTCGTTTTATCTTGATTAGCATGATTAATTGATGTTTCATCATAGTATTCATCACTGGAGTTGTCAATAAGTAAATCATCATCACCTAACAAGTCATCTTCATCACTATTGAAATCAACATACTCGGGGTGTGTTACCTTTGGGCCTTTAGCCATGAAGCATCTTCCAAGTCCCTTCTACTTGACACAAGTGCTAGACCGGCAACACCTTCATCTTGAGTATGTTCGGAGTTGGAGTGATAGCTTCTCTCGGAGTGATTGTAGGAGTCGGAGCCGGATACCCATTCACCAACATGAGCTTGATGTCTTTGTTTTGTGTAGATCCTTGATGACTTGTCCTTCCTTTCTGAATCCTTGCTTCTCCGGGATGTTCTTCGTTCATAATGATCATCTCTACTCCTTCTCTCTCTTGATGGTGATTCTTCTCTTCTACTTCTCCTCTTAGGTGATTCTTCTCTTCTTTTCTAGGGAGCTGTACACTCATTGGAATAGTGTCCAGGTCTTCCACAATTGTAGCAATTGCGCTCTCGACTAGAAGATCTTTTGTCATTGTAGGAACTTGACTTGGAGCTTCTTTCTTTGCTTCTACTTTTGTAGAATTTGTTGAAGTTCTTCACCATTAGGCTCAATTCTTCATTTCCCTTTTATTGGCAGTAAAAATACTAGCCGCCCCCACTCGTGCCTTGAATCTCGCTTGTTCCTGATGAAGACGTGCACCGCAAACGGTTGGATTACCCAAATATCATTGATATGCAATCCCGTATTAAGTGGGCATGATCTCTATTTTGACGGGGCATGCCAATGAGGCGTAGCCTCGAAACACGGAATGCGAGGTGCGAAAGCAGTTCGTAATGCCAAAAGGGCAAGTCTGACGCTTCGTCGGAAATGTTGTCAGTAAAAGATATTATTCTCATTTTTTATATATCCTGCCTGTAGGATCAGAAGTATGTATAGAGGGGTGGTGAATAGACTACTTGACCAAATAAAAACTAATCCTTTTCCCAATTTTAGTTCTTGGCAGATTTTAGCTAACTTAGCCCAAGTCAAGCAATCTTAACACAATTCAAGCAAGCATGCAAAGAGTATATGAGCAGCGGAAAGTAAAGCATGCAACTTGCAAGAATGTAAAGGGAAGGGTTTGGAGAATTCAAACACAATTGGAGACACAGATGTTTTTGTCGTGGTTCCGATAGGTGGTGCTATCGTACATCCACGTTGATGGAGACTTCAACCCACGAAGGGTAATGGATGCGCGAGTCCACGGAGGGCTCCACCCAAGAAGGGTCCACGAAGAAGCAACCTTGTCTATCCCACAATGGTCGTCGCCCACGAAGGACTTGCCTCACTAGCGGTAGATCTTCACGAAGTAGGCGATCTCCTTGCCCTTACAAACTCCTTGGTTCAACTGCACAATCTTGTCGGAGGCTCCCAAGTGACACCTAGCCAATCTAGGAGACACCAATCTCCAAGAAGTAACAAATGGTATGTTGATGATGAACTCCTTGCTCTTGTGCTTCAAATGATAGTCTCCCCAACACTCAACTCTCTCTCACAGGATTTGGATTTGGTGGAAAGAAGATTTGAGTGGAAAGCAACTTGGGGAAGGCTAGAGATCAAGATTCATATGGTAGGAATGGAATATCTTGGTCTCAACACATGAGTAGGTGGTTCTCTCTCAGAAAATGTAAGTTGGAAGTGTAGGTTCGTTCTGATGGCTCTCTCCACGAATGAAGAGGAGGTGGAGGAGTATATATAGCCTCCACACAAAATCTAACCGTTACACACAACTTTCCAATCTCGGTGGGACTGAATTAAGAAACTTGGTCGGACCGATTCAACAAATCTAGTGACCGTTAGGATTTTCGGTGGGACCGACATGCAACTCGGTAGGACCGATATGGTTAGGGTTAGGGCATAACGTAATCTCGGTGATACTGATTACACAAACTCGGTGGGACCAATTTTGGTAATAAGCTAACCAGAGAATTGGTCAGGTAAACTCGGTGGGACCGGTTCGCTCATTTTGGTGAGACCGAAATGTTACAAAAAGGAAACAGGGAGTTTACATTGCAATCTCGGTGGGACCGATCGCTCATCTTGGTGGTACCGAAATGTTACAAAGGGAAACAGAGAGATTACAATCCCATCTCGGTGAGACTGAGATCCCTATCGGTGAGACCTATTCTCCTAGGGTTTGTGGCAGTGGCAATGACATCTGAACTCGGTGGCGCTGGATAGAAAGAATCAGTGGGGCCGAGTTTGACTTTTGGTTTAGGTCATATGTGGATGTGAGAAAGTAGTTGAGGGTTTTGGAGCATACCACTAAGCACTTTGAGCAAGAACCTCATTAAGCAACACCTCATCCCTCCTTGATAGTATTGGCTTTTCCTATAGACTCAATGTGATCTTGGATCACTAAAATATAAAATGTAGAGTCTTGAGCTTTGAGCTTGAGCCAATCCTTTTATCCTTAGCATTTTGAGGGGTCCACTTTTCTCATCCATGCCATGCCATTCATTGAGCTTTTCCTGAAATATTTATCTTGAAATAGTGTTAGATCAATGAGCTATATGTTGTTAGAATTACCAAAACCACCTAGGGATAGTTGCACTTTCACTGCCTTCGTGCCTAAGGGTTGTGTTTGTTGCAAAAAGTCGGATACATTACTTTTTACAGAGGAAAGCCGATGTGTATTCTTTAAAGAACCCTCCTTGCAATGCCGAAGACAATCCGAGCGCCGAATATATCATCATTGAAGACTGGTTCAGGGGCTACTGTGGGAGTCCTAGATTAGGGGGTCCTCGGGCGTCTGGATTACTGATGTGGGCCGGACTGATGGGTCGTCAAGATACAAGACAGAAGATCATCTCTCGTGTCCGGTGGGGACTCTCACATGCGTGGATGGCAAGTATAGGTGTCCGGATATATTGTTCCTTTCTGTAGAACCGACTTTGTACAAACCCTAAGCCCCTCTAGTGTCTATATAAATCGGAGGGTTAGACCGGAGGCAGGATCTCAACATTGCTAGGCTAGCTATCTAGGGTTAGCCGAATCGATCTCGTGGTAGATCAACTCTTGTACCTCCTATACCCTCGAATATAATCAAGCAGGAGTAGGGTTTTACCTCCATTAAGAGGGCCCGAACCTGGGTAAACATGGTGTCCCTTCTCCATTGTTACCATTGATCTCCAAACGCACAGCTTGGCGCCCCCTACCCGAGATCTGCCTATTTTGACACCGACAATTACACCTAGATCGGATATGAACTCCTTCATCTAGACTCCTTCATTTGTTGCTCCCGAAGCAGCTATGTACTCCGCTTCACATGTAGATCCCTCCATGATGCTCTGCTTGGAACTGCACCAACTGCCAGCTCCACCATTCAATATAAATACGCATCCGGTTTGTGACTTAGAGTCATCCGGATTTGTGTCAAAGCTAGCATCGATGTAACCATTTACGACAAGCTCTTTGTTACCTCCATAAACGAGAATTATATCCTTAGTCCTTTTGAGGTACTTCAAGATGTTCTTAACCGTTGTCCAGTGATCCACTCCTAGATTACTTTGGTACCTCCTTGCTAAACTTATAGCAAGGAACACATCAGGTCTGGTACACAGCATTGCATACATGATAGAACCTATGGCTGAGGGATAGGGAATGACTTTCATTTTCTCTCTATCTTCTGCAATGGTCGGGCATTGAGTCTAACTCAACTTCACACCTTGTAATACAGGCAAGAACCCTTTCTTTGACTGATCCATTTTGAACTTCTTCAAAACTTTACCAAGGTATGTGCTTTGTGAAAGTCCAATTAAGCGTCTTGATCTATCTCTATAGATCTTGATGCCCAATATATAAGCAGCTTCACCAAAGTCTTTCATTGAAAAATTCTTATTCAAGTATCCTTTTATGCTATCGAGAAATTCTATATCATTTCCAATCAACGACATGTCATCCACATATAATATTAGAAATGTTGTAGAGCTCCCACTCACTTTCTTGTAAATACAAGCTTCTCCAAAAGTCTGTGTAAAACCATATGCTTTGATCACACCATCAATGTGTATATTCGAACTCCGAGAGGCTTGCACCAGTCCATAAATGGATCGCTGGAGCTTGCACACTTTGTTAGCACCTTTAAGATCGACAAAACCTTCTGGTTGCAACATATACAACTCTTGTTTAAGAAATCCATTAAGTAACGCAATTTTGATATCCATTTGCCAAATTTTGCAATCATAAAATGCGGCAATTGCTAACATGATCCAGACAGACTTAAGCATCACTATGGGTGAGAAGGTCTCATCGTAGTCAACTCATTTAACTTGTCAAAAACCTTTCATAACAAGTCGAGCTTTGTAGACAGTAACATTACCATCTACGTCGGTCTTCTTCTTGAAGATCCATTTATTCTCTATGGCTTGCCGATCATCGGGCAAGTCAACCAAAGTCCATACTTTGTTCTCATACATGGATCCCATTTCCGATTTCATGGCCTCAAGCCATTTTGTGGAATCTGGGCTCATTAACGCTTCCTCTTAGTTCGTAGGTTCGTCATGGTCTAGTAACATGACTTCCAGAACAGGATTATCGTACCACTCTGGTGCAGAACGTGCTTTGTTTGACCTACGAGGTTCGGTAGTAACTTGATCTGAAGTTTCATGATCATCATCATTAGCTTCCTCACTAATTGGTGTAGGAATCACTGGAACTAATTTCAGGGATAAACTACTTTCCAATTCAGGAGAAGGTACTATTACTTTATCAAGTTCTACTTTTCTCCCACTCACTTCTTTCGAGAGAAACTCCTTCTCTAGAAAGCATCACTGGAACTGATTTATGTGATGAACGACTTTCCAATTTGAGAGAAGGTACAACTACCTCATCAAGTTCTACTTTCCTCCCACTCACTTCTTTTGAGAGAAACTCCTTCTCTAGAAAGGATTCATATTTAGCAACAAAAATCTTGCCTTCGGATCTGTGATAGAAGGTTTACCCAATAGTTTATTTTGGGTATCCTATGAAGACGCACTTCTCCGATTTGGGTTCGAGCTTATCAGGTTGAAGCTTTTTCACATAAGCATCGCAGCCCCAAACTTTAAGAAACGATAGCTTAGGTTTCTTGCTAAATCACAGTTCATATGGTGTCGTCTCAATGGATTTAGATCGTGCCCTATTTAACGTGAATGCAGTCGTCTCTAAAGCATAACCCCAAAATGATAGTGGTAAATCGGTAAGAGACATCATAGATTACACCATATCTAATAAAGTACGGTTACGACGTTCGGACACACCATTACGATGTCGTGTTCTAGGTGGCGTGAGTTGCGAAACTATTCCACATTTTTTCAAATGAAGACCAAACTCGTAACTCAAATATTCACCTCCACGATCAGATCATAGAAACTTTATTTTCTTATTACGATGATTTTCCACTTCACTTTGAAATTCTTTGAACTTTTCAAATGTTTCAGACTTATGTTTCATTAAGTAGATATACCCATATATGCTCAAATCATCTGTGAAAGTCAGAAAATAATGATACCCACTGCGAGCCTCAACACTCATCGAACCGCATACATCAATATGTATTATTTCCAACAAGTCAGTGGTTCGCTCCATTGTTCCGGAGAATGGAGTCTTAGTCATCTTGCCCATGAGGGATGGTTTGCAAGCATCAAGTGATTCATAATTAAGTGATTCCAAAAGCCCATCAGCGTGGAGTTTCTTCATGCGCTTTACACCAATATGATCTAAACGGCAGTGCCACAAATAAGTTGCACTATCATTATTAACTTTGCATCTTTTGGCTTCAATATTATGAATATGTGTATCACTACGATCGAGATTCAACAAAAATAGACCAGTCAACAAGGGTGCATTACCATAAAGATATTACTCATATAAATAGAACAACCATTATTCTCTGATTTAAATGAATAACTGTCTTGCATCAAACAAGATCCAAATATAATGTTCATGCTCAATGCTTGCACCAAATAACAATTATTCAGGTCTAAAACTAATCCCGAAGGTAGATGTAGTGGTAGCGTGCCAACGGCGATCACATCGGCCTTGGAACCATTTCCGACGAGCATTGTCTCATCGTCCTTAGCCAATCTTCATCTAATCCCTAGCCCCTATTTCGAGTTGCAAATATGAGCAACAGAACTAGTATCAAATACCCAGGCGCTACTACGAGCATTAGTAAGGTACACATCAATAACATGTATATCAAATATACCTTTCACTTTGCCATACTTTTTATCTGCCAAATACTTGGGGCAGTTCTGCTTTGAGTGACCAGTCCCTTTGCAGTAGAAGCACTCAATTTCAGGCTTAGGTCTAGACTTGGGCTTCTTCCCGGGAGCAGCAACTTACTTGCTATTCTTATTGAAGTTCCCCTTCTTTCATTTGCCCTTTTTCTTGAAACTAGTGGTCTTGTTAACCATCAACCTTTGACGCTCCTTCTTGATTTCTACCTCCGCAGCCTTAAGCATTGTGAAGAGCTCGGGAATTGTCTTTTCCATCCCTTGCATATTATAGTCCATCACGAAGCCTTTATAGCTTGGTGGCAGTGATTGAAGAACTCTGTCAATGACACTATCTCCCGGAGATTAACTCTTAGCTGAGTCAAGTGGTTATGGTACCCAGACATTCTGAGTATGTGTTCACTGACAGAACTGTTCTCTTCCATTTTGTAGCTATAGAACTTGTTGGAGACTTCATATCTCTCAACTTGGGCATTTGCTTGAAATATTAACTTCAACTCTTGGAACATCTCATATGCTCCATGACATTCAAAACGTCTTTGAAGTCCCGATTCTAATCCGTAAAGCATGACACACTGAACTATCGAGTAGTCATCAGATTAGCTTGCCAGACATTCATAACGTCCGCAGTTGCTCCTGTAGTAGGCCTTGCACCTAGCGGTGCTTCCAGGATGTAATTCTTTTGTGCAGCAATGAGGATAATCCTCAAGTTACATACCCAGTCCGTGTAGTTGCTACCATCATCTTTCAACTTGCTTTCTCTAGGAAGGCATTAAAATTCAAGGTAACGGTAGCACGGGCCATTGATCTACAACAACATGATATGCAAAAAAACTATCAAGACTAAGTTCATGATAAGTTAAAGTTCAATTAATCATATTACTTATGAACTCCCACTTAGATAGACATCCCTCTAGTCATCTAAATGATCATGCGATCCATATCAACTAAACCATGTCCGATCATCACGTGAGATGGAGTAGTTTTCAATGGTGAACATCTCTATGTTGATCATATCTACAATATGATTCATGTTCGACCTTTCGGTCTAAGTGTTCCGAGGCCATATCTGCATATGCTAGGCTCGTCAAGTTTAACCCGAGTATTCTGCATGTGCAAAACTGTCTTACACCCGTTGTATGTGAACGTAGACCTTATCACACCCGATCATTATGTGGTGTCTCAGCATGACGAACTGTCGCAATGGTGCATACTCAGGGATAACACTTATACCTTAAAATTTAGTAAGGGGTCAGCTTATAATGCTACCGCCGTACTAACCAAAATAAGATGCATAAATGATAAACATCACATGCAATCAAAATATGTGACATGATATGGCCATCATCATCTTGTGCTTTTGATCTCCATCATCAAAGCAACGTCATGATCTCCATCGTCACCGGCTTGACACCTTGATCTCCATCGTAGCATCATGGTTGTCTCGCCAACCATTGCTTCTATGACTATCACTACAACTTAGTGATAAAGTAAAGCAATTACATAGCGTTTGTATTTCATAAATAAAGCGACAACCATATGGCTCCTGCCAGTTGCTGATAACTTTTACAAAACATGATCATCTCATACAATAATCTTTATATCACATCATGTCTTGACCATATCACATCACAACATGCCCTGCAAAAACAAGTTAGATGTCCTCTACTTTGTTTGTTGCAAGTATTACGTGGCTGCTATGGGCTTCTTGCAAGAACCATACATACCTATGGCATAAAAACCACAATGGTGATTTATCAAGTTTGCTATTTTAACCTTCACAAGGTCCGGCCGCAGTCAAATTCGATTCAACTAAAGTTGGAGAAACAGACACCCGCCATCCACCTTTATGCAAAACTAGTTGCATGTCTGTCGGTGGAACCGGTCTCATGAACGCGGTCATGTAAGGTTGGTCCGGGCCGCTTCATCCAACAATACCGCTGAATCAAAATAAAACATTAGTGGTAAGCAGTATGACGATCACCGCCCACAACTCTTTGTGTTCTACTCGTGCATAGCATCTACGCATAGACCAAGCTTCGATGCCACTTTGGGGAACGTAGCATGCAATTTCAAAAAAATTCCTACGATCAGGCAAGATCTATCTAGGAGATGCATAGCAACGAGAGGGGAAGAGTGTGTCCACGTACCCTCCTAGACCGAAAGCGGAAGCGTTAGGTTAACGCGGTTGATGTAGTCGAACTTCTTCATGATCCAACCGGTCTAGTACCAAACGTACGACACCTTCGAGTTCATCACATGTTCAGCTCGATGATGTCCCTCGAACTCTTGATCCAGTAGAGGGTCGAAGGAGAGTTTTGTCAGCATGACGGCGTGATGAGGTGATGGTGATGTGATCCATGCAGGGCTTCGCCTAAGCACTACAACGCTATGACCAGAGGAGTATACTGTGGAGGGGGTACCGCACATGGCTAAGAGAACAATTGTTGTGCTTTGGGGTGCCCCCATGCCCCCGTATATAAAGGAGGAGGGGAGGAGGCGGCCGTCCTAGAGGGGGCGCCATGGGGGGAGTCCTACTAGGACTCCCAGTCCTAGTAGGATTCCCCTTTCCTTTTCCAGAGTGGGAAAGGGGGAAAGGGAGAGGGAGTAGGAGATGGAAATGGGGCTGTCGCCCCTCCCCTAGCCCAATTCGGACTCCCATGGTGGGGCACCCCTTGTGGGCTATCTCCTCTCTCTCTCGTGGCCCATCAGGGCCATGACTTCCCCCGGGGGGTTCTGGTAATCTCCTGGTACTCCGAAAAACATCCAAAACTTCCCGAAACCATTCTAGTGTCCGAACGTAACCTTTAAATATATCAATCTTTACCTCTCGACCATTTAGAGACTCCTTGTCATGTCCGTCATCTCATCCGGGACTCCGAACTATCTTTGGTCACCAAAACACATAACTCATAATATAAATTGTCATCGAACGTTAAATGTGCGGACCCTACGGGTTCGAGAACTATGTAGACATGACCGAGACACATATCCGGTCAATAACCAATAGCGGAACCTAGATGCTCATATTGGTTCCTACATATTCTACGAAGATCTTTATCGGTCAAACCGCAATAACAACATATGTTATTCCCTTTGTCGTAGGTATGTTACTTGCCCAAGATTCGATCGTCGGTATCCTCATACCTAGTTCAATCTCGTTACTGGCAAATCTCTTTACTCGTTCCGTAATGCATCATCCCGTAACTAACTAATTGGTCACATTGCTTGCAAGGCTTATAGTGATGTGCATTACCGAGAGGGCCTAGAGATACCTCTGTGATACACAGAGTGACAAATTCTAATCTTGGTCTATGCCAACCCAACAAACACCTTCGGAGACACCTATAGAGCATCTTTATAATCACCCAGTTACGTTGTGACGTTTGATATCACACAAGGTGTTCCTCCAGTATTCGGGAGTTGCATAATCTCATAGTCAGAGGAATATGTATAAGTCATGAAGGAAGCAATAGCAATAAAACTTAACGATCATTATGCTAAGCTAACGGATGGGTCTTGTCCATCACATCATTATCCTAATGATGTGATCCCGTTCATCAAATGAAAACACATGTCTATGGTCAGGAAACTTAACCATCTTTGATTAAGGAGCTAGTCTATAGAGGCTTACTAGGGACACTTTGTTTTGTCTATGTATTCACACATGTATCAAGTTTCTGGTTAATACAATTCTAGCATGAATAATAAACGTTTATCGTGATATAAGGAAATATAAATAACAACTTTATTATTGCCTCTAGGACATATTTCCTTCAAAAACCCTAACTATCAACTAGCCAGAGCCGAAGCACTAGGAATCCCTCCCTGCCATGGGCCGCCGGAGCGCCAAGCTGAGGGGAGGTGAATCCATAGGCTTGTTGAATGCTGACAGCGATTAAGGGAAGGAAGGCTTTCTATAGTCGCCGCGCGGGATGGGAAAGAAACCATTGTGTAAGACCACACACTTAAAGTTATACATATAATTGAAGAAAATATGCCCTAGAGGCAATAATAAAGTTATTATTTATTTCCTTAATTCATGATAAATGTTTATTATTCATGCTAGAATTGTATTAATAGGAAACTTAGTGCATGTGTGAATACATAGACAAAACCTATAGTCCCTAGTATGCCTCTACTTGACTAGCTCGTTAATCAAAGATGGTTATGTTTCCTAACCATAGACATGTGTTGTCATTTGATAAAAGGGATGACATCATTAGGAGAATGATGTGATGGACATGACCCATCCATTAGATTAGCATTATGATCGTGTTAGTTTCATTGCTACTGCTTTCTTCATGACTTATACAAGTTCCTCGGACTATGAGATTATGCAACTCCCAAATACCGGAGGAACACTTTGTGTGATACCAAACGTCACAACGTATAAGGGTGATTATAAAGGTGCTCTACAGGTGTCTCCGAAGGTGTTTGTTGGGTTGGCATAGATCGAGATTAGGATTTGTCACTTCGTGTTTGGGAGAGGTATCTCTGGGCCCTCTTGGTAACACTCATCAGTATAAGCCTTGCAAGCAATGTGACTAATGAGTTAGTTGCCGTGGTTCTAAGTCTGACAGTAGTGTAGGGGGGTACTAATGGAGAGGCAAGATCTTAGCTATGGAGTAGTTGTACACGCAAGAGTTTTACGAGTTTAGGCCCTTCTCGGAGGAAGTAACAGCCCTACATCTCGGTGCCCGGAGGTGGTCGACTGGATTATATGCGTGTGAGTTACAGGGGTGCGAACCCTTTACACTGAGGAGGGGGGTGGCTTATATAGAGTTCCGGACCCCTCCAGCCCTCAATCATGCAGGGTTTAAAGTACATTAAGACAGGGGGTTACTAGTAACGCCCACATAAAGTGCTATGAAGACCATTAAGGCTACTTAATGACAGACCGTTACCCGCAGAGTGACCTTAGATCTCCTGGCCGTTGAGTGATTGGCTTCATGGTCGAGTGACTAGCTTCATGGTCGAGTGTCTTCGAGTTCGTCGAGTGGAACACTTCTAGGTCAACTGAGAGGTGGTTTCTTCTAGAGATGTCCTTGGGTAGGGTAGTTTGGACAGGTCCATGACCCTACCCTAGGTACATAGCTCCATCATTAGCCCCCAAATGGATCGAGGTTTGAGTGGGGAAGGAGTTGAGAATTCTTCCGACCCATTTTTCGTGTTGTGAGTATGTCTTGTCTTGGATCAATGAACTTTTAAGTGACGGTGTCAACTTCTTTTTCAGTGGCCTTGATCCATTCTTTATATCTGTCGAGTGAGGTTTTCGCTTGGAGAGCTCCGAGTGGCAGATCGGAGGAGATCTTCCGCCTGACGAGTTGTTCTGCAACCCGCGGATTTCGTGGGATTCGAATTTTGGGAAGCGCGCGGGACGGGGCGAGACCGCAGCAATCGGACGGGATAAGGCAGGGATGCCTCGATCTCCGCGCCACCTTTTTCGCCACGTATCGCACGCGCGACTGTTGCGGGATTTGACAGGATCACCCGGGCCTACATGTCAGCCACTCGGAAGCAGCCTTATATAAAGCGCCGGACGGGGGTTTTTGAACAGTGTGCCTTCATTCCCCCCCCCCTCTCTCTTCTCCAGGTTTCTCCGCCGCGCTCACCTCTTCCCTAGAGCCACTACTTCGTGGATGCTTCGCCGGTGACAATGGTGAAGGAGAAGACGACGGCTTTGGAGCGGGCGAAGAAGGCGACGGCGAAGGCGAAGGGAAGACCGACCAGTCGGGGCGGATCCTCGTCGCGGACCGGTCCGCTGCAGGGCTGGATCCAGGGCGACTGGATCCGCTCAACCATTCGTCAGAAGGATCTTGACGACCTGGCCGACGAGGGACTGATCCCTCATGGATCGGCGAGGCTCCCGGGGAAGGAGTGGCATCCGCAGCCTCAAGAGGGTGAGTGTGTTCTCTTAGCCACTCACGTTGACCGCAGGTTTTCTTTGCCGCCCCACCCTTTTTTCGGGGGTTTCTGAACTTCTTTGGGGCACAACTCCACCACTTCACACCCAACTCCATCGTGTATCTTGCTGCCTTCGTATCTTTGTGTGAGAATTTCTTGGGTTGCCGGCCACATTGGGTGGGGCCTTTTCAAACACATCTTCACCTGTCGCTCCCAAACGGTGAAAAAGGCCAATCCGAGTGACGAGAGAACCCAGGTGATCCAGATGTGCGGGGGTCTTGGAGTCCAAATGAGGAGTAAAAGTGCCTTTCCAGCCATGGTCCTTCCTGAGTCGGTCAGAGGGTGGCAGTCGACCTGGTTCTACTGCCAAGACCAACCGACGCCAGGGCAGTCGACTGGACTCCCTCCTTTCTCCATGGATCGAGTGAGCAAGCCGTCCTCTCTGAAGGTGGTCCTGGAGGAGAAGGCTCAGGTTAAGGTGCTGGTCGAGCATGTAGTCCAACTTATCCGTGACGGGGTGACTGGCATGGATCTTCTGGAGGTTTTCCTCCGCCGACGCATTCAACCGCTTCAGTATAGAGACCATCCAATGTGGATGTATTCTGGCACTGTAGACACCACTCGGGTCCACCCGGAGCAAGTCGAGGATGCCACACTGGAGAGGTGGATGACTGCCATCACAGGGAACAAGGACAACCCCCGAGGAGCGAGGAGGATCCCTCCACTCGACCAATCATACGAGCCAGACAAGGTCCGATTCTGTTTCTCCGACTGTGATCCTACTTCTTTCATTTTGTTTTGCTAGAGTTCGATCGACTGACTTTTGTCTTGTTTGTTGTCTTCCAGGTAACTACCGAGATGTACTCGATGCCCAACGGGGCGCAAGAACAGATCGAAGAGGAGGAGGGAAGTGGAGGTGAAAGTCAGGAGGAGTGGCAATCTGATGGTGAGGAGGATGAAGAAGACGACGGTACTGGTGAGGAGGAGGAGGAAGTTGACCCTCCCCGCACTGAAAGGCGATCCAAGCTCGCCCATGACCCCGCAGTCGAGTGCGGTAAAGAAACTGTGCCCGTTGGGCAGTCGATGAAGCACCCTCGGATGACCTCTCTGGCGCCGACTGAGAAAGCGTCGAAACAACCTCGAGTGACGTCATCAAAGCCAACGAAGCCCTGCCGAAGATGAAGATGGTGATTCCTACTATTTCCGGGTAATAGCAGATCCTGTGTTTTCTCGTTTGGCATGAATAAACTCTTGGTCGACTCATTGGCTAACCGACTGATTTCTGGAATCTGCAATGCTGCTACCTCCGAGACCTCAGACAGGAACGAGGATCAAGAAATGGAAGATGCTGCCACCTCCAACCTTGGTATGGTCTCTGTCATTTTGCTTTCGGTCGATTGGGTCTTCATCTTTAACTTTCAATCCTTCTTGTAGCTCCACCTCATGTCATTGATCTCCCTGATGATGATGATGATGAGGAGCCACTGAGGCAGAGGAGGAACAAGAAGGCGCCTGCTGGCAAGGCTGTTCAGGTTGGATCAGCACCTGAGACGCTGGTTCCGGGGGGGGGCAACGTCACTCGGGCTACCGTGTCTTTTCTGTGCCGCTGACGAGTGCTCGCCCTTCGTCATCGAGTGCTGATCCGCCTTCCCTTTTCGCCACACACCATGTCCCAGAGGACCAAGCAGGTGCTGCTAAGGAAGCTATACGCCAAGCAGGGGTCATGATGGAACAGGTGAAGGCGATTCGAGATGCCAGCCAAGCAGCTTATGATGCCAGCTCAGCTCTTCAAAGCAATGTCCAGCTTAGTTGATCACCGCTTGTTCTGTTAGGATATGCAATCTGAAGATTTCCTTTCCGAAGATCTTTGAATCTGTACACCCACTAGGTGTGTCGATTGATTTTTTGAACTTTTTGAACCGATTGGGGCACGCTGAGTGCACCCACTGGGTGTAGTCCCCGAGACTATGGTGGACTGCTGGCAGTCGACTGTAGTCTGAAGATCCTGTTTTTTGTAGATCGTGATGAGATCATGACTGACTGCTGGCAGCTAGCTATGGTTTTGGAACCACAATCTCTTTGTTCCTTTTGGTCGACTGATCGGATCAAGTCGATAAAACTAGTGGGGGCACGCTGAGTGCACCCACTGGGTGTAGTCCACGAGACTACTGTTGAATATTTTGATTCGACTGTAGTCTTAGAAATGTTACAGTTTTTCTCTTAGTTACTCGGAAGTAACCTCTCTTTGATATCTGTCGACTGACTCTTTGCAGAAATCTTGCGAGCTTGTGGCTCGTTACACTAAGTTGGAGAACAAACATATCCAGCTCGAACTTGACTTGAAGCTTGCCCAGGAGAACTTCATGAAGGCGAAGGAGGAAGCGAAAGGTATGTTTGGTGAGAATCTTGACAGATGTCCTTATTTTTTGTCCAATCTTGATTCTGATCTCATTGTCACTTTGTAGAAAAACTGAAGGAGGCTCTGAAGAAGAAGGATCTTGAACTCGCTAAGGCGCAGAAAGCGGCTTCAGACAAGACGAAACTCGCGGAAGAAAAGTTGACCTCAGTCGGTAAACTCGAGGAGGAGAACGCCAATCTGAAAGCTGCTCTTGACGCGGACAACAAGGAGGCCAGCCGACTGAAGAATGACAAGATTGCTCTCAGCGACAAGGCTAGCGAACTGGCAGGAAAGAAGAACGATCTGGAGGCTTATCTGGGAGGGCTCGCCGAAAAGTTATTCCTCACTCTTGAAGGTAATCCCTTTATCCGACTGACTCGTTATTGACGACTCATCATAAAACTGCTGGCTTAACTCCGAATTATGTTCACAGAATTCTGCCGGAACTTTGAGGAAGAAACCAGTCGAGTGGAGATGAGCCTGGACCCCATTAACTCTCCTGTGAAGGATGAAGCTGCTATGAATGTGCTCCGACTGGAGTCTCGCGTTGCTGGTGTTGTCGACTACCTTGCTCGACTGAAGGTTGCCGTGTCACGGATCGACACGACACTCTGGCCGGGAGAAACGCTTCAGAATGACCTCGAGTCCCTAATGGCTCGACTAAATGAAGTTCCAGGTCGAGTGCAGGAATGGAAAAAATCTTCTACCCGGTGTGGCGCTGATGTCGCTCTGTCTTTGGTCCATGTTCATTGCAAGGATGCACGAGAGGACAAGTTGGTGTCCCTAAAGGTGGCCAATACCAAGAAGCATGACTTCCGATCCTTCATGGAGACCTTCATTGCTGCTGCCACTCGGATTGCTGATGGAATCGACCTGGACGAGTTTGTCGCGCCTTCCAGTCCTCCGCCGGAGGAGTAAATAACTTCTATGCTTGATGCCTTAAATTTGCCTCGGGATGCCGAGTGGTTTTTGTAATTGATAAACTTTAACAGGCTCGATGCCTGAGCACTTCTGGATCCGTAGGATGCTATCTGAACTTGGGTTTGCCATTGAATATGTTTGTATTTGTCTTCGAACGAACATTGTTCTTCGCTCGGAATATATTTTTGTGCTTGGGACGTACTCTTGCAGGTTGGAGCACAGATTTCAGTCGACTTGCGTCCTTGCGGCCCAGGATGAAGCGCACATTGTATTTGTGCCGAAGCTTGAAGGAGAAGGTAGCAGTCAACCTGCACCTCGTCGTCCTTGCAGAGTGCACGTTGTATTTGTGCCGAAGCCCATAGGAGAAGGTAGCAGTCGACCTGCACCTCGCAGTCCTTGCGGGTCGGAACGATTTTCGTACTTAGGCGAGTGCTGGACTGCAGCTAAGCCTCCGAGTGAGAGGCAGACTCACCACTCGGTAGGATTTCGAACACTTAGGCGAGTACTAGACTGCAGCTAAGCCTCCGAGTGTGAGGTAGATTCACCACTCGGTAGGATTTCAAATGCTTAGGCAAGTACTGGACTGCAGCTAAGCCCCCGAGTGAGAGGCAGATTCACCACTCGGTAGGATTTTTAAACACTTAGGCGAGTACTGGACTGCAGCTAAGCCTCCGAGTGAGAGGCAGACTCACCACTCAGTAGGATTTCAAATACTTAGGTGAGTACTGGACCGCAGCTAAGCCCCCGAGTGAGAGGTTTGCTCTCCACTCGGTAGGATTTTTATTACTTATCATTGTATTTGTGCCGTAACTCGAAGGAGAAGGTAGCAGTCGACCTGCACCTCGTCGTCCTTGCGAATCGGAATGAACTTCATACTTAGACGAGTATTGACTGCAGCTAAGCCCCCGAGTGGGAGGTTTGCTCTCCACTCGGTAGGATTTCAAACACTTAGGCGAGTACCGGACTACAGCTAAGCCCCCGAGTGGAAGGTTTGCTCTCCACTCGGTAGGATTTCAAATACTTAGGCGAGTACTAGACTGCAGCTAAGCCCCTGAGTGGGAGGTTTGCTCTCCACTCGGTAGGATTTCAAACACTTCGGCGAAATGGATTCGCAGCTAAGCCCCCGAGTGGGAGGTTTGCTCTTCACTTGGTAGGATTTCAAACACTTAGGCAAAACGGATTCGTAGCTAAGTCTCCGAGTGAGAGGCTTGCTCGTCACTCGGCATGAATTTTTTTTTACAAACTTAGGCGAAACGGATTCGCAGCTAAGCCACCCATCGGGGGATTTCTTACATAAGCAAAAGCAGCAACAATTAATGGGAAAATTATAACACTTTTGTCTTTGATAAATAAACTACAGGAGTACTTTTATTACATCTCATCCGAGTGAGTACTTAAGTGTAAAAGGGGCAGAGCAGATCCGCATTCCAAGCACGTGGCTCGTCAATCTGGCGATCGATGTTGTAAAGACGGTATGCTCCATTGTGGAGAACTTTGGTGACGATGAAGGGGCCTTCCCAAGTAGGGGCGAGTTTGTGTGGCTTCTGTTGGTCCACTCGGAGGACCAAGTCTCCTTCTTGGAAGGCTCGACTCTTCACATTTCTAGCGTAGAATCGACGCAAGTCTTGCTGATAGATGGTCGATCGGATCATGGCCATCTCTCTTTCTTCTTCCAGAAGGTCGAGTGCGTCCTGCCGGGCTTGCTCTGCTTCGACTTTAGAGTAGAGCTCGACTCGCGGTGCATTGTGAAGCAGGTCACTTGGCAGAACCGCTTTAGCTCCATAGACCAGAAAGAATGGAGTTCTCCCAGTCGACCGATTTGGAGTAGTCCTCAACCCCCAAAGAACTGATGGAAGTTCGTCGACCCATGCGCCTGCTGCGTGCTTGAGATCACGCATCAACCGGGGTTTTAGTCCTTTGAGAATTAGGTCGTTTGCTCTTTCTGCTTGTCCATTCGACTGGGGGTGGGCGACTGAAGCGTAGTCAACTCGCGTGCCTTGAGAAGCGCAGAAGGCTTTGAATTGGTCAGAATCAAAGTTTGACCCATTATCGGTGATGATGCTATGCGGAACTCCATATCTGAATATCAATTCTCTGATGAAGCTGATGGCAGTGCCAGCATCAAGATTTTTAATAGGCTTGGCTTCGATCCACTTGGTGAACTTGTCGACTGCCACCAGTACATGGGTGAAGCCGCTCCTGCCAGTTCTCAGTGGCCCAACCATATCTAACCCCCAAACAGCGAAAGGCCAGACGATTGGAATGGTCTTCAGGTCTAAGGCCGGCTTGTGCGACATATTGGAGTAGAACTGACATCCTTCACACTTGTCGACTATCTCTTTCGCCATTTCACTTGCTCTAGGCCAGAAAAACCCGCTTGGTATGCTTTAGCCACGATAGTCTGAGAGGACACATGATGGCCACAGATCCCCGAGTGGATGTCGTTGAGAATTATCCGACCCTCTCCCGGCGTTATGCATTTCTGACTGGCTCCAGTCGCGCTTTCTCTGTACAACTGTCCCTTCATGACAGTAAAGGCCTTGGATCGACGGACGATCTGTCGAGCCTCTTCTTCATTCTCTGGGAGCTCTTTCCTTAGGATATATGTGATGTAAGGTGTTGTCCAGTCAGGAGTGATAACCAAAACTTCCATGATCAGGTCGACCATGGCTGGGACCTCGACTTCAGTCGGATCCGTGGCACTTTTTGGCTGCGGGGCTTCTTCGGTGAAAGGGTCCTCTTGAACCGACAGCGCGTGGATATGCTCCAAAAACACACCACTGGGAATGGCTTCTCTCTTGGAACCTATCTTTGCCAAATCATCGGCTGCTTGATTCTTCAGTCGGGGTATATGATGAAGCTCTAACCCCTCGAATTTCTTCTCCAGCTTTCTTACTGCATTGCAGTAACCAGTCATAGTTGGGCTTCTGACGTCCCACTCCTTCATCACTTGGTTAACCACCAAATCTGAGTGGCCATAGACCATGAGGCGACGGATGGCGAGTGAAATGGCCATACGCAACCCGTACAAAAGTGCTTCGTATTCTGATTCGTTGTTGGAGGAATCAAAGTGAATATGGAGTACATATCTGAGCTTATCTCCTCGAGGGGAAACCAACACTACCCCAGCACCAGAACCATTCAGCATCTTAGAGCCATCAAATAACATGGTCCAATGCTCCGAATGAACTTGAGTCGGCAGTTGCTGTTCAGTACACTCGGCGAGGAAATCTGCTATTGCTTGGGACTTGATAGCTTTCTTTGCCTCAAATCTGATATCCAGAGGAAGGAGTTCAATCGCCCATTTTGCCACTCGACCAGTTGCATCTCTGTTTTGCAGAATCTCTGACAATGGGGCGTCGCTGACGACTTTGATGGTATGGTCAGAGAAGTAGTGAGCAACTTTCTTCATGGTCATATAAATCCCATATACAAGCTTCTGATAATGAGGGTATATTTGCTTCGATGGGGTCAGGACTTCAGAAATGTAATATACTGGGCACTGAACTTTGAAGGCTTTCCCTTCTTCTTCCCGCTCGACCGTAAGTACTGTACTGACGACTTGTCCAGTGGCTGCAATGTAAAAGCAGCAAAGGCTCTTTGCTGATCGGGGCAGCAAGCACCGGCTGGGTGGAAAGCAGGGCTTTTAGCTCTGCAAACGCTGCATCAGCTTCAGGAGTCAACTCGAACTTGTCTGACTTCTTCATCAGTCGGTAAAGAGGCAATGACTTTTCACCGAGACGAGAGATGAATCGACTTAAAGCGGCCAAACAACCAGTAAGCTTCTGAACATCATGCACACGCACAGGTCTTTTCATTCGGAGTATAGTGCCTACTTTCTCTGGATTTGCGTTGATTCCTCGTTCGGAAACGAGAAAACCGAGTAATTTTCCGCCAGGAACTCCGAATATGCACTTTGATGGATTAAGCTTGATATCATACCTCCAGAGGTTGGCAAATGTTTCAGCAAGGTCAGTCAGCAGGTCGGAACCTTTCCGTTACTTGACCACAATATCATCCATGTATGCTTCCACATTCTGACTGATTTGAGTGAGTAAACACTTCTGAATCATCCTCAGGAACGTGGCTCCGGCATTCTTGAGGCCGAATGGCATAGTGACATAACAGAAGCACCCGAATGGGGTGATGAAAGCTGTTTTGATCTCATCGGGTCCATACAGACGAATCTGATGGTACCCGGAATAGGCGTCTAAGAAAGACAGCCGCTCACATCCCGCAGTTGAGTCGACTATTTGGTCGATGCGGGGGAGAGGAAAATGATCTTTCGGGCAGGCCCGATTGATATGTTTAAAGTCAATGCACATGCGAAGTGACTTGTCCTTCTTGGGGACCATGACAACATTGGCGAGCCACTCGGAGTGGTAAATCTCTCGGATAGACTCTGCTGCTAAGAGCTGAGCCACCTCTTCACCAATAGCCTTCCTTTTCTGGATGGCGAACCGTCATAGATGTTCCTTGACAGGTTTTGCCTTTGAATTGACTTGTACACGGTGCTCAGCCAGCCCCCTGGGTACACCTGGCATGTCAGAAGGTTTCCATGCAAAGATGCCCCAGTTCTCATGGAGGAACTGGATGAGCGCTTCTTCCTATTTGGGGTCGAGTGTTGTGGAGATATTAGTCGGAGCAGCGTTGGGGTCGGTCGGGTGGATGTGAACTGGCTTTGTCTCACCGGACGATTGAAACGCTGATTCTGTAGCGGGCTTCTTGGCTCGCAACAAATCACTCGGGTCTGCATTTCTTTGGTGTTCCTGCCACTCTTCTGCTACCATCTGAGCATCGGCGATCTTTGAGCCTTTTTGAAAGCACTCTTCCGTCTTCTTCCAATTGCCAATAACAGTGATCACACCTTTGGGGCCAGGCATCTTTAATTTGAGGTACACGTAGCATGGTCGAGCCATAAAACATGCATAAGCTGGCTTGCCCAAAATAGCGTGATAGGCACTTTGGAAATCCACAACCTCAAATGTCAACTTTTCTTTGCGGAAATTTTTGGAATCACCAAAAACCACATCGAGAGCAATATGGCCGAGTGACGTGGCCTTGTTGCCAGGAATGACTCCATAGAAACTCATGTTGCTTGTGCTGAGTCTGGACATCGGAATGCCCATCCCTTTCAGTGTCTCCGCGTACAGTATATTCAAAGTACTACCACCATCCATCAACACTTTAGTCAGTCGAGTGCCATCGATGACTGGGTCGACCACGAGAGCTTGCCTCCTAGGGGTGGCTATGTGCGTCGGGTGATCAGACTGGTCGAATGTGATGGCCGTCTGAGACCACTTCAGATAATTGGGTGTCGCCGGAGCTACCATATTCACCTCTCGGTTTATAACTTTCAGTCGACTTTTGCTCTCAACGTCAGCAAAAATCACTAGAGTGGAATTGACCTGAGGATATTCCTCGTTACTATCCCCCTTGTCCTCAACTTTGTCCGACTCCTTTTCCTTATCTTTGGACTGTTTCCCTTGGAACTGCTGTATCAAGAGTCGACACTGTCAAGTGGTATGCTTCGGGTAAATGAAATTACCCTCTTCATCTTTCTTCGTGTGGATGTGGCACGGCAAATCCATCATGTCATTTCCTTCTTTATCCTTCACTTTCTTGGGGTTCCAAGTCCCTTTGGTCTTCCCTTTGAACTTTCCTTGAGTCACGGCCAAGGCTTCTCCAGGAGCAGCTGGCTCGGCTTTCCGCTTTTGCTTCCGACTGGAGTTCCCTCCTCCGGTTTCCTGGGCGACTGACTTGTGTTTGCCACTCCGGAGCCGATCCTCTTCCTCACCATTGGCATATTTGGTGGCTATCTCCATCATTCGACTCAGAGACATGTCTCCGGTTCGACCAAATTTCAGGCTTAGCTCTCTGTACTTAACACCTTCCTTGAAGGCGCAGACTGCCTGGTGATCAGATACATTCTCTACCATGTGATGTAATGTGATCCATCTCTGGATGTAATCTCTCAGAGTCTCATTTGACTTCTGCACACAAGTTTGCAGCTCTGTCAGTCCTGCTGGTCGCTTGCATGTTCCTTCAAACGTTCTGACAAACACTCGGGAAAGATCTTCCCACATGTAAATGCTGCTGGGTGTCAACTAATTCAACCATGCTCTGGCCGATCCCTCCAACATAAGAGGCAGATGTTTCATGGTGACCTCATCATTTCCGCCGCCGATCTGGACAGCCACTCGGTAGTCTTCAAGCCAAGTATCAGGCTTAGACTCACCATTGAACTTACTGACTCTAGACGCCAACCTGAAGTTGGGGGGAATCACTGCGGCCCTGATGGCTCTGCTAAAACACTCTGGTCCTGAGACATGCACTCGGCTGCTGGTGGGTACATCTCTGTCATGACCCTCTCGATGAGCTCTGTTCCGATCGACCAAACCTTGAACGATGATGGACGTCGCATCAAAGCCTGGCTCCCTGGGTTCGACTTGAATCCTTCGCCCACCACTGTGCTGGCGTCTATCATCCTGCTGTCGAGGTGCATAGGATCCACCCCTTGGCGGAGGGGTGGGCACTCGACGTCGATCATCGCGATCAAATCGGTGATCATACTGCTCACGGTTCTTGTACTGATCGTGCCGGTCTCCATGCCCCTCACGCCTCGGGGGCGATCTGGGGCTATGAGCCGACTGGACTGTATTCGCAGCCACGGATCTGTTGTGAATCCTGTTCCGCGACTGTGATACAGCTGAATTTTGATCTCCTGCTGCCCGGAGCAAATCTCTGATCTGCATCAAGCCTCTGCCAGTCTCTGACTGGGAAGGCTGAATTGACTCTGCTATACGGGCTGCAGCTGCTAAATTCTGAATCGGAGTTCGATATACCTGAGTCGGTGGTGGAAAGAGCTGACGTCGACTAGAGTCCGGAACCCGTTGCCGCGCATGCTCGTCGAGTGCTCGCTGAAGGTTCTCAAGTCGAGTGCGCTCAGCCAAGTTGGCCAAGCGCGCGTCCTCTAAGGCACAAGCCTCAGGGGTTTCTCCAATGATAGGAGTGTGAAGTGCATCCATGTTCCGGCAGCAAAGTTCTTCCCTTTGCAGCGAAGTGAGGGGCTTGGGTTGATACTCCTCATGGGAACGCGACGGGTCGCCCCCGCCATCGCCTCCGTCGGTGCCGGGAAAACCGGGAGGACCGCATGGTCCATCGACCATCAGAACCTCCGCCGCTGGATCACTGCTATCGCACTCGGATGCAGTCTCTGTGGAGCCAGTCGAACAGGCCGTAGAGAGATTCGTCGGGCTCGATTGTTGCGACTTGGGGGGTGGCCGACTGGTGGGCCATCGTGTGCCTCACCCACCGCTGAAGCCTCGACCGACCGGAGCACTTGAGCCAGCGGGAAGCAGGGAGGGAGGATGACACAATGACCGACCGATACTGGGTCGATGGTTGCCGTAGGAGGACTCCGCGGACGCACGCGCGAAAGTGCGTCGCTCCGCAGAATGGGAGCGCGTCGATGTCGAGCGGAGCCTCCTGAAGCCAAGCAGAGTCGTCGGCGATGAACGTGAGCGCACCGAGAGGGATCTCGCGGCCCTCGACCAAAACTCCGCCTGAAACCATGATGAAGGAGATCGGAAAAATTGCAACTTCTCCAATAAGTCACTAAGACACCTGCCCCACGGTGGGCGCCAACTGTCGTGGTTCTAAGTCTGACAGTAGTGTAGGGGGGTACTAATGGAGAGGCAAGATCTTAGCTATGGAGTAGTTGTACACGCAAGAGTTTTATGAGTTCAGGCCCTTCTCGGAGGAAGTAACAGCCCTACGTCTCAGTGCCCGGAGGCGGTCGACTGGATTATATGCGTGTGAGCTACAGGGGTGCGAACCCTTTACACTGAGGAGGGGGGTGGCTTATATAGAGTTCGCCGGACCCCTCCAGCCCTCAGTCATGCAGGGTTTAAAGTACATTAAGACAGGGGGTTACTGGTAACTCCCACATAAAGTGCTATGAAGACCATTAAGGCTACTTAATGACAGACCGTTACCCGCAGAGTGACTTTAGATCTCCTGGCCGTCGAGTGATTGGCTTCATGGTCGAGTGACTAGCTTCATGGTCGAGTGTCTTCGAGTTTGTCGAGTGGAACACTTCTAGGTCGACTGACAGGTGGTTTCTTCTAGAGATGTCCTTGGGTAGGGTAGTTTGGATAGGTCCATGACCCTACCCTAGGTACATAGCTCCATCATTAGTTGCGGGATGAAGTATTATGGAACGAATAAAGAGACTTGCCGACAACGAGATTGAACTAGGTATTGAGATACCGACGATCGAATCTCGGGCAAGTAACATACCAATGACAAAGGGAACAACGTATGTTGTTATGCGGTATGACCGATAAAGATCTTCGTAGAATATGTAGGAACCAATATGAGTATCCAGGTTCCGCTATTGTTTATTGACCGGAGACGTGTCTCGGTCATGTCTACATAGTTCTTGAACCCGTAGGGTCCGCATGCTTAACGTTCGATGACGATTGGTATTATGAGTTTATGTGTTTTGATGTACCAAAGGTAGTTCGGAGTTCGGGATGTGATCAGGACATGACGAGGAGTCTCGAAATGGTTGAGACATGAAGATTGATATTTGAACGATTGTGTTTGGACATCGGAATGGTTCCGGATGAGTTCGGGCATTCACCGCAGTACCGGGGGGTTACCGGAACCACCCGGGGAGTGTATGGGCCTTATTAGGCCATAGTGGGAGAGAGGAGGAGGCAGCCACGTGGAGGGCGCCCCCCCAAGCTGAATCTAAATTGGGTGGGGGCTGCCCCCCCCCCCCTTGGGCGCACCATAGAGGGCCGACCCTCCCCCTCCTCCACTCCTTTATATACAGGGAGGGGGGCACCCCATAGACACAGAAGTTGACATTGTTTAGCCGTGTGCGGTGCCCCCCTCCACAGTTACACACCTCGGTCATATCGTCGTAGTGCTTAGGCGAAGCCCTACGCCGGTAACTTCATCATCACCATCACCATGCCGTTGTGCTGACGAAACTCTCCCTCGACCTCAACTGGATCAACAGTACAAGGGACGTCTCCAAGCTGAAGGTGTGCTGAACGCGGAGGTGTCGTACGTTCAGTGCTTGGACCGGTTGGATCGCGATGACGTTCGACTACATCAACCGCGTTAACTAAACGCATCCGCTTTCGGTCTACGAGGGTACGTGGACACACTCTCCCCTCTCGTTGCTATGCACCACCTAGATAGATCTTGCATGATTGTAGGAATTTTTTTGAAATTACAACGTTCCCCAATAGTGGCATCCGAGCCAGGTCTATGCGTAGATGTTATATGAACGAGTAGAACACAAAGAGTTGTGGGCGATAATAGTCATACTGCTTACTAGCATGTCATACTTTGATTCAGTGGTATTGTTGGATGAAGCGGCTCAGACCGACATTACACGTACGCTTACGCGGGACTAGTTCTACCAACGTGCTTTGCACATAGGTGGCTGGTGAGTGTCTGTTTCTCCAATTTTAGTTGAATCGAGTGTGGCTACGCCCTGTCCTTGTTGAAGGTTAAAACATCACACTTGACAAAAAATCGTTGTGGTTTTGATGCGTAGGTAAGAACGGTTCTTTCTAGAAGCCCGTAGCAGCCACATAAAACTTGCAACAATAAAGTAGAGGACGTCTAACTTGTTTTTGCAGGGCTTGCTGTGATGTGATATGGTCAAGCATGATGTGATATAAATTGTTGTATGAGATGATCATGTTTTGTAACAAAGTTATCGGCAACTGGCAGGAGCCATATGGTTGTCGCTTTATTGTATGCAATGCAATCACCATGTAATTGTTTTACTTTATCACTAAGTGGTAGCGATAGTCGTAGTAACAATAGGTGGCGAAGCGACAACGATGTTACGATGGAGATAAAGGTGTCACGCCGGTGACGTTGGAGATCATGACGATGCTTCGGTGGTGGAGATCATGAGCACAAGATGATGATGGCCATATCATGTCACATATTTTGATTGCATGTGATGTTTATCCTCTATGCATCTTATTTTGCTTATAACGTTGGTAGCATTATAAGATGATCCCTTACTAAATTTCAAGGTACAAATGTTCTCCTTGAGTATGCCTCGTTGCTACAGTTCGTCGTGCCGAGACACCACATGATGATTGGGTGTGATATGCTCTACGTTCACATACAACGGGTGCAAGCCAGTTTTGCACAAGCAGAATACTCGGGTTAAACTTGACAAGCCTAGCATATGTGGATATGGCCTCGGAACACTGAGACTGAAAGGTCGAGCGTGAATCATATAGTAGATATGATCAACATAGTGATGTTCACCATTGAAAACTACTCCATCTCAGGTGATGATCAGACATGGTTTAGTTGATTTGGATCACGTGATCACTTAGATGATTAGAGGGATGCCTATCTAAGTGGGAGTTCTTAAGTAATATGATTAATTGAACTTTAATATATCATGAACTTAGTACCTGATACTCGCTCCGTCCGGAAAAAGTTGTCCGCATCTTAGTTCATTTGTAATTTTGCGAAAAAACCCTTCCACCTTTTAAACTATTGCTAATCAGCCCCCCACTCCTTCTTCTTCCTTCCTCCGTCACCCGCCCGCACCGTGGTCGCCCCAGCCACCGCCAGCACCAGTTGTCGGGCCCAAGTTCGACGACGGCCAACCTGCACCGGCCACACGGAGGCTGCTCAAGCTCCTGCTGCTCTGTGTTCATCGGGAAGACTGGACCGAGGCCCTGGCCCCTGATCTGGTCCCCGCCAGCGAGGCCCTGGCCGCGCTCTCCCTCCGCACCGCTGACCTACCCGCGGAGTTCGCCATCGCGGGACACGAGATCGCCACGGAGGACGAGGATGAGGGGTACATGACGGCCGCGTCCAGAGGCAGGAGCAGCACGGCCACGTCCCAGAGGAGGGAGGAGTTCCAGGGGCTCGAGGAGGAGGAGGAGGACGGCTACCGTAGCCGGTCCGCCCAGCCCCAGCAGCAGCGGCTACACCGGCGAGCAGGGGGAACAGCGTCACCTCCAGCACCAGCACTGCTTGTGGCATCGAGGAGCCCGACCCCGCCCCGCCCCTCGCCCCCGGCGCCGAGGACTGGGCGCGCGGCAAGAAGCACGCCGACGAGGTCCTGCTCCTTGTGCTGCCGCCAGAGCCCATAGACCGTGTTTCTCAGGAAGAAGAAGAAGATAATATTCAGTTAAAAATTCAGGTTTCAGGTTTCAGTAAATTTCAGGTTTCAGGGTTCATTTAATTTGCTAGTACTCCAAACTCTGAATTTACTGTGACTACTCTTTCAAGTGTTGATGAACCTGCAAGATAATTGCTGAAGATAATTTGTAAACTTGTTGCAGACTGTGACTTGTGAGAGGCCGTCAGGTACTGCAGTAAATAGAAAATGTTGAAGCTACATCAAGTTTAACACTTCATGATCATGGGAACAATAGTACTGGGAGTAGTAGATTATCTTCCCAGGAGGATTATCATACTGAGGAATAGTGCACAATTATGCTGATCAAAATTGATAGTGGATTGGCAATAATTTACAAGGAGCAAGTGATGTAGAGCAAAATTGAAAAGGGGCAAAAGTGATCCTAAATAAGTGTGCAATTTAGTTTTACTACTCCCTCCGTTCCTAAATGTAAGTCTTTTTAGAGATTTCACTACAAACTACATACAGATGTATATGGACATATTTTAGAGTGTAGATTCACTCATTTTGATCTGTATCTAGTCCATAGTGAAATCTCTAAAAAAGACTTATATTTAGGAACGAAGGGAGTACTACTGTCAACATTCAGTTTTGACCGTAAGGTTCGAATATTTATTCTGAACATGCTACAAGACTGTAAGGTTCTGAGTAATGACACTAGTTCTTTGCTCATCAATTGAAATATTATTAACACCAGTAGATCATCATTTTCTTCTGAGTAATGACACAAGTTGTTACCTTCTTCGAGTAATTAAGGTGGGAGAGTTATCAATACGATAGTTTACATGGGATGATCCACTCCTTATGGTTGGAACAACAGTAGCATGAAGATACATATCAACTGCAGTAGTTTACCACAAAACTAGAGTTACAGTAGTTTACTTGTTTGTTAGGACAAAAACATCTAAATTGAGCATCTACAAATTCAAGTTGGGGAGGTTGATGCATCCAGAATCATTTCAATTTTTTTACAGATCATTTCACATTTCGAAAGAAGCATCCATTTGAAAAATGCAACTCTAGTCTCCAATAGCAACACAAAATATATGGAATAATAGCTTTACAAAAAAATTGAGCATGGCATCTACAAGTTACAAAAATATGAGCATCTTCTCTACATTTATAAAGCATTAAGATAGTGAAAGTATTACTCACTTTGATGGAATTCTAGCTTGTGATGATCTGACAGTGACAAATGTTGCAAATTGATTGAAAGCACTGTAATTCAACCAAAAATCTACTCTGAACAGTGCTTGAAAATTCAGTAACTTAAACTGAGATACAAAAATTTGAGTGAATACTCCACTGTTTTCAGTGAGCAGTACTCCACTATTCAGTTTGATCTGGTATTAATCTCAGCTTGATCTTTTCATTATCTCTGAATTTCTAAATAGAGTCTACATACTGCAAAATTTGGCACTACATCTAGTTTGGCACTACATAAACCTCTAAATTCAGAGCACTACATCATCCAGTTTGGCACTACACGCAGCTCTAAATTCAGACTAAATCAAATCTGGCAAACTGGACTGCATCAACTACAGGATTCCACTCTAAATTCAGACTACATCAACAGCAACTACTTGACCAAGATTTGGAGTAGTGCATTGCAAATCGAACTTGTGCTACTGCTCCAACATTAAAATTTGTTTTGCTCCAACATTGGTTCAGTACAGAAATATGCTGTGTTAGATTGAAGATTGTCAATCTTCCTTGTTTTATTCCTCAAGCCACAGAATAAGACTAGTCCACACATACACAAATTTGACAAAATTCAGAGCGCATCAACATTGCACTGCACTATCAAGAAGATGAAGAAGAAATTCCAAGAGAACGAAGGGAGGAGAAGGGGAAAAAGGAGACCTTTTCTCCGGCGAGCTCCTTATTGAGCTCCTCCACCCAAGATCAATGGCGGAGCTATGTAGCTTCCTGGGGGGGGCTGTGCCCCCCCCCCCAATATTGAAGCAACTTGTGAAGAAAAAATTATTATGAGGATTTAGATGAGAACTTTTTTTGCTTTTGCCCCCCCCCCCCCCCAAGCACTCATATTTTACCTTTCGCCCCCCCATATAATTATGTCTAGCTCCGCCACTGCCCAGGATACCTTGAGCATCCATGGCTCCTCCATCCTGGAGGCGGCATCCATGGCGCCTGCATACCAGCTCCAGCTCGCCGCCCTCGGGGATAAACGCCTAGTTGGCCGCTGCGCCGTCTGACAGCAGATTGATAAAAAAATCCAAGCTTCATGGTGGGGAACGAGGAGGCGGCAGCTCGGCATGGGGGAAGCAAGGCGGCGGCGGTGTGGGGCGGGAGGCGAGGAGGAGGTGGCGTGCGGCGGGAGGGGGGAGCAGGCGGCGTGGGACAGGAGGGGTGGTGGTCGAGAGGAGCGGCATGGGGCGGCGTTCGGTCGGGAAAGAACGAGGAAGAAGGCGGGCCTCGGGTTTGGTCGGGAAAACGCTAAGGACTAAATTGCAAAAAAGCCATGGGGACAACTATTCTCGGACGGAGGGAGTAGTATTTTGCATGTCTATGTTGTTGTAGATCAATGGCCCGTGCTACCGTTCCTTTAAATTTTTATGTGTTCCTAGAGAAAGGCAAGTTGAAAGATGATGGTAGCAACTACACGGACTGGGTCCGTAACTTGAGGATTATCCTCATTGCTGCACAGAAGAATTACGTCCTGGAAGCACCGCTAGGTGCCAGGCCTGCTACAGATGCTACTGATGACGTTAAGAATGTCTGGCAGAGCAAAGCTTATGACTACTCGATAGTTCAGTGTGCCATGCTTTACGGCTTACAATCGGGACTTCAAAGATGTTTTGAACGTCATGGAGCATATGAGATGTTCCAAGAGTTGAAGTTAATATTTCAAGCAAATGAGCGAGTTGAGAGATATGAAGTCTCCAACAAGTTGTACAGCTGCAAAATGGAGGAGAATAGTTCTGTCAGTGAACACATACTCAAAATGTATGGGTATCATAATCACTTGACTCAGCTAGGAGTTGATCTTCCAATTGATTGTGTCATTGATAGAGTTCTTCAATCACTGCCGCCAAGCTATAAAGTCTTCATGATGAACTATAATATTCAAGGGATGAACAAGACTATTCCCGAGCTCTTCGCGATGCTAAAGGTCGTGGAGGTAGAAATCAAAAAGGAGCATCAAGTGTTGATGGTCAATAAGACCACTAGTTTCAAGAAAAAGGGCAAAGGGAAGAAAGGGAACTTCAAGAAGAACGGCAAAAAGGTTGTTGCTCAAGAGAAGAAACCCAAGTCTGAACCTAAGCCTGAAACTGAGTGCTTCTACTACAAAGGGACTGGTCACTGGAAGCGGAACTGCCTCAAGTATTTGGCAGATAAGAAGGATGGCAAAGTGAAAGGTATATTTGATACATGTTATTGATGTGTACTTAACTAATGCTCGCAGTAGCACCTGGGTATTTGATACTGGTTCTGTTTCTCATATTTGCAACTTGAAACAGGGGCTACGAATTAAGCGAAGATTGGCTAAGAACGAGGTGACGATGTGCGTGGGAAATGGTTCCAAAGTAGATGTGATCGCGGTCAGCATGCTACCTCTACATCTACCATCGGGAAAACTTTTTAGACCTGAATAATTGTTATTTGGTGCCACTGTTGAGCATGAACATTATATCTGGATCTTGTTTAAACCGAGATGGTTATTCATTTAAATCAGAGAATAATGGTTGTTCTATTTATATGAGTAATATCTTTTATGGTCATGCACCCCTGCTGAGTGGTCTATTTTTGTTGAATCTCGATAGTAGTGATACACATATTCATAGTGTTGAAGCCAAAAGATTGAAGTTTAATAACGATAGTGCAACTTATTTGTGGCACTGGCGTTTGGGTCATATCGGTATAAAGCGCATGAAGAAACTCCATACTGATGGACTTTTGGAATCACTTGATTATGAATCACTCGGTGCTTGCGAACCGTGCCTTATGGGCAAGATGACTAAAACTCCGTTCTCCGGAACAATGGAACGAGCTACTAACTTGTTGGAAATAATACATACCAATGTATGCGGTCCAATGAGTGTTGATGCTCATGGTGGGTATCATTATTTTCTTACCTTCATAGATGATTTGAGCAGATATGGTTATATCTACTTAATGAAGCATAAGTCTGAAACATTTGAAAAGTTCAAAGAATTTCAGAGTGAAGTGGAAAATCATCGTAACAAGAAAATAAAGTTTCTACGATCTAATCGTAGAGGAGAATATTTGAGTTATGAGTTTGGTCTTCATTTGAAACAACATGGGATAGTTTCACAATTAACGCCACCTGGAACACCACAGCGAAATGGTGTGTCCGAACGTTGTACCCGTACTTTATTAGATATGGTGCGATCTATGATGTCTCTTACTGATTTACCACTATCATTTTGGGGTTATGCTTTAGAGATGGCTGCATTCACTTTAAATAGGGCACCATCAAAATCTGTTGAGACGATGCCTTATGAACTATGGTTTGGCAAGAAACCAAAGTTGTCGTTTCTTAAAGCTTGGGGTTGCGATGCTTATGTGAAAAAGCTTCAACCTAATAATCTCAAACCCAAATCATAGAAGTGCATCTTCATAGGATACCCAAAGGAAACTGCTGGGTACACCTTCTATCATAGATCCGAAGGCAAAATCTTTGTTGCTAAGAATGGATCCTTTCTAGAGGAGTTTCTCTCGAAAGAAGTGAGTGGGAGGAAAGTAGAACTTGATGAGGTAACTGTATCTTCTCCCTTATTGGAAAGTAGTTCATCACAGAAATCAGTTCGCGTGATTCCTGCACCAATTAGTGAGGAAGTTAATGATGCTGATCATGAAGCTTCGGATCAAGTTACTACCGAACCTCGTAGGTCTTCCAGAGTAAGATCCGCACCAGAGTGGTACGGTAATCCTGTTTTGGAAGTCATGTTACTAGACCATGATGAACCTATGAACTATGAGGAAGCAATGATGAGCCCAGATTCCGCGAAATGGCTTGAGGCCATGAAATCTGAGATGGGATCCATGTATGAGAACATAGTGTGGACTTTGGTGGACTTTCTCGATGATCGGTAAGCCATAGAAAATAAATGGATCTTTAAGAAGAAGACCAACATAGACGGTAATGCTACTATTTACAAAGCTTGACTTGTTGCAAAAGGTTTTCGGCAAGTTCAAGGAGTTGACTACGATGAGACTTTCTCACCCATAGCGATGCTTAAGTCTGTCTGAATCATGTTAGCAATTGCTGCATTTTATGATTATGAAATTTGGCAAATGGATGTCAAAACTGCATTCCTGAATAGATTTCTGGAAGAAGAGTTGCATATGATGCAACCGGAAGGTTTTGTCGGTCCAAAGGGTGCTAGCAAGGTGTGCAAGCTCAAGCGATCCATTTATGGATTGGTGCAAGCCTCTCGGAGTTGGAATAAATGCTTTGATAGTGTGATCAAAGCATATGGTTTTATACAGACTTTTGGAGAAGCCTGCATTTACAAGAAAGTGAGTGGGAGCCCTGTAGCAATTCTGATCTTATATGTAGATGACGTGATGTTGATTGGAAATGATATAGAATTTCTGTATAGCATAAAGGGACACCTGAATAAGAGTTTTTCTATTGAAGACCTTGGATAAGCTTCTTACATATTGGGCATCAAGATCTATAGAGATATATCAAGACGCTTAATTGGACTTTCACAAAGGACATACCTTGATAAAGTTTTGAAGAAGTTCAAAATGGATCAGTCAAAGAAACGGTTCTTGCCTGTGTTACAAGGTGTGAAGTTGAGTCAGACTCAAAGCCCGACCACCGCAGAAGATAGAGAGAAAATGAAAGTCATTCCCTATGCTTCAGCCATAGGTTCTATCATGTATGCAATGATGTGTACCAGACCTGATGTATGTCTTGCTATAAGCATAGCAGGGAGGTACCAAAGTAATCCCGAAGTGGAACACTGGACAGCGGTCAAGAACATCCTGAAATACCTGAAAAAGGACTAAGGATATGTTTCTCGTTTATGGAGGTGAAAAAGAGCTCGTCGTAAACGGTTACGTCGATGCAAGCTTTGACACTCATCCGGATGACTCTAATTCGCAAACCGGATACGTATTGTTATTGAACGGAGGAGCTGTCATTTGGTGCAGTTCTGAGCAGAGCATCATGGCAGGATCTACGTGTGAAGCGGAGTACATTGCTGCTTCAGAAGCAGCAAATGAAGGAGTTTGGATGAAGGAGTTTATATCCGATCTAGGTGTCATACCTAGTGCATCGGGTCCAATGAAAATCTTTTGTGACAATACTGGTGCAATTGCCTTGGCAAAGGAATCCAGATTTCACAAGAGAACCAAGCACATCAAGAGACGCTTCAATTCCATCCGTCATCAAGTGTCGGAAGGGGACATAGAGATTTGCAAGATACACATGGATCTGAATGTTGCTGACCCGTTGACTAAGCCTCTCTCACGAGCAAAACATGATCAGCACCAAATCTCCATGGGTGTTAGAATCATTACTATGTAATCTAGATTATTGACTCTAGTGCAAGTGGGAGACTGGAGGAAATATGCCCTAGAGGCAATAATAAAGTTATTATTTATTTCCTTAATTCATGAAAAATATTTATTATTCATGCTAGAATTGTATTTACCAGAAACTTAGTACATGTGTGAATACATATGCAAAACCTATAGTCCCTAGTATGCCTCTACTTCACTAGCTCGTTAATCAAAGATGGTTATGTTTCCTAACCATAGACATGTGTTGTAATTTGATAAATGGGATCACATCATTAGGAGAATGATGTGATGGACATGACCCATCCGTTAGCTTAGCATTATGATCGTGTTAGTTTCATTGCTACTGCTTTCTTCATGACTTATACAAGTTCTTCACACTATGAGATTATGCAACTCCCGAATACCGGAGGAACACTTTATGTGCTACCAAATGTCACAACATAAAAGGGTGATTATAAAGGTGCTCTACATGTGTCTCCGAAGGTGTTTGTTGGGTTGGCATTGATCGGGATTAGGATTTGTCACTCCGTGTTTGGGAGAGGTATCTCTGGGTCGTCTCAATAATACTCATCACTATAAGCCTTGCAAGCAATGTGATTAACGAGTTAGTTGCGGGATGAAGTATTACGAAACGAGTAAAGAGACTTGCCGGCAACGAGATTGAACTAGGTATTGAGATACCGACGATCGAATCTCGGGCAAGTAACATACCTATTACAAAGGGAACAATGTATGTTGTTATGCGGTTTGACCGATAAAGATCTTCATAGAATATGTAGGAACCAATATGAGCATCTAGGTTCCGCTATTGGTTATTGACTAGAGACGTGTCTTGGTCATGTCTACATAGTTCTCGAACCCGTAGGGTCTGTACGCTTAACGTTCGATGACGATTGGTATTATGAGTTTATGTGTTTTGATGTACTGAAGGTAGTTTGAAGTTCCGAATGTGCTCAGGACATGACGAGGAGTCTCGAAATGGTTGAGACATGAAGATTGATATATTGGACGACTATGTTTGGACATCAGAATGGTTCCGGATGAGTTCGGGCATTTACCAGAGTACCGGGGGGTAACCGGAACCCCCCTGGGAGTGTATGGGCCTTATTGGGCCATAGTGGGAGAGAAGAGGCGGCGGGCAAGTGGAGGGCGTGCCCCTCCCAAGCCCAATCTGAATTGGGTGGGGGGCCGGCTCATACGTCTCCAACGTATCTATAATTTTTTATTGTTCCATGCTATTATATTACCCCTTTTGGATGTTTATGGGCTTTATTTTACACATTTATATCATTTTTGGGACTAACCTACTAACCGGAGGCCCAGCCCGTATTGCTATTTTTTGTGCCTATTTCAGTATTTCAAAGAATAGGAATATCAAACGGAGTCCAAATGGAATGAAACCTTCGGGAGCATGATTTTTGGAACGAACGTGATCCGGACAACTTGGAGTGCAAGTTAAGAAGCAAACAGGGCGGCCAGGAGATAAGAGGGCGCACCCACCCCTCCTGGGCGCGCCCCCTGTCTCCTAGGCCCCACGAGCGGCCACCGACGTACTTCTTCCTCCTATATATACCTACGTACCCCGAAAACATCCAGGGAGCCACCGAAACACAATTTCCACCGTCGTAACCTTCTGTATCTGCGAGATCCCATCTTGGAGCCCTCGTCGGTGCTCCGCCGGAGGGGGAATCGACCATGGAGGGCTTATACATCAACACTATAGCCCCTCGGATGAGTTGTGAGTAGTTTACCACAGACCTTCGGGTCCATAGTTATTTGCTAGATGGCTTCTTCTCTCTTTTTGGATCTCAATACAATGTTCTCCCCCTCTCTTGTGGAGATCTATTCGATTAAACTCTTTTTGCGGTGTGTTTGTCGAGATCCGATGAATTGTGGGTTTATGATCAAGTTTAACTATGAGAAATATTTGAATTTTCTCTGAATTCTTTTATGTATGATTGAGTTATCTTTGCAAGCCTCTTCGAATTATTAGTTTGGTTTGGCCTACTAGATTGATCTTTCTTGCCATGGGATAAGTGCTTAGCTTTGGGTTCAATCTTGCGGTGTCCTTACCCAGTGACGGAAAGGGTTGCAAGGCACGTATTGTATTGTTGTCATCGAGGATAAAAAGATGGGGTTTATATCATATTGCATGAGTTTATCCCTCTACTTCATGTCATCTTTGTTAATGTGTTACTCTGTTTGTATGAACTTAATACTCTAGATGCATGCTGGATAGCGGTCGATATGTGGAGTAATAGTAATAGATGCAGGCAGGAGCCGGTCTACTTGTCGCGGACGTGATGCCTATATACATGATCATGCCTAGATAATCTCATAATTATTCGCTTTTCTATCAATTGCTCGACAGTAATTTGTTCACCCAGCGTAATGCTTATGCTATCTTGAGAGAAGCCTCTAGTGAAACCTATGGCCCCCAGGTCTATCTTTTATCATATAAGCTTTCAATCTACTTTTATATGCATCTTTACTTTTTGCATCTATATTATAAAATACCAAAAATATATTTATCTTATCATACTATCTCTATCAAATCTCACTTTCGCAAGTGGTCGTGAAGGGATTGACAACCCCTTTATTGCGTTGGTTGCGAGTTCTTTGTTTGTTTGTGTAGGTGCGTGGGACTTTTGAGGAGCCTCCTACTCGATTGATACCTTGGTTTTCAAAAACTGAGGGAAATACTTACGCTACTATTGCTGCATCAGCCTTTCCTCTTCAACGAAAACCAACGCAAGCTCAAGACGTAGCAAGAAGGATTTCTGGCGCCATTGCCGGGGAGGTCTTCGTTCAAGTCAAGACCTACCAAGTACCCATCACAAACTCATCTCCCTCGCATTTACATTATTTGCCATTTGCCTCTCGTTTTCCTCTCCCCCACTTCACCCTTGCCGTTTTATTTGCCCTCTCTTTCCCAATCTCTCTCTCTCTCTCTCTCTTTCGCTTGCCTTTTTCTGTTCGCTTGTGTGCCTATTTGTCCTTATGGCTTTGCCTAAGAGTACCGACCTCCTTCTTAGAAGGATGGAACAGATTGAATCAAATATTAGAAGCTTTATGAATTTGCAATTTGAGCATAATAATTTCTTCAGAAAAGAGCTTAAAGAACAAAAAGGTTTTTTGGGGTTTATGAATAAGGAGCTTTATGATATGGATAAAGAATTTTATGGTGTGAACTCTCAAATTACCCGGGTTGAGAAGGCTATAGCCCAAATTTCTGATAAGCAAGCCACCTTAGTCAATAAGATGGTTGCCAAACCAGAAAAGTTAGATGAAAATAATGATGAAAATCTTAAAGTTATTGATGTGTCCCCTATTAGATCTTTGTTTTGAAATATGAATCTTGATAATAATGGGACTCGAGATGAGTCAACTTTATTTAGAAGGTGTCCCAAGAATTCAGAGTTTTTAGATCTTGATGCTAAATTTGGTAAAAGTGGGATTGGAGAGGTCGTTACTTTAAATAGTATTGAATCCACTATCTCGGATTTCAAGGAATTTGATTATGATAATTGTTCTTTAGAAAGTTTTATTTCCTTGTTGCAATCCGTTGTTAATTCTCCTCATGCTTATAGTCAAAATAAAGCTTTTACCAAACATATCGTTGATGCCTTGATGCAATCTTTTGATGAAAAGTTTAATTTGGAAGTTTCTATACCTAGAAAACTTAATGATGAGTGGGAACCTACTATAAAGATTAGAATTAAAGATCATGAGTATTTTGCTTTGTGTGATTTGGGTGCTAGTGCGTCCACGATTTCGAAAACTTTATGTGATATTCTAGGTTTCCATGATCTTGATGATTGCTCTTTAAATTTGCACCTTGCGGATTCCACCATTAAAAAGCAAATGGGAAGGATCAATGATGTCCTCATTGTTTCAAATAGAAATTTGGTGCCCGTAGATTTTATCGTTCTAGATATAGATTGCAATCTTTCTTGCCCTATTATTCTTGGTAGACCTTTCCTTAGAACGATTGGTGCGATTATTGATATGAAGGAAGGGAATATTAGATTCCAATTTCCATTAAAGAAAGGCATGGAGAAATTTCCAAGAAAAAAAATTCAAATTACCTTATGAAACTATCATGCGAACTACCTATGAATCAAGTGCCAAAGATGGCACTACTTAGATCTATCTTCGCTTTTATGCCTAGCTAGGGGCGTTAAACGATAGCGCTAGTTGGGAGGCAACCCAATTTTCTTTGTGTTTTTTGTTTTTGTTTCTGTTTAGTAATAAATTTTGCATCTACTTTCTGTTTAGATGTGTTTTCATGCTTTAATTAGTGTTTGTGCCAAGTAGAACCTATAGGATAACCTATGATGATAGTTGATTTGATTCTGCTGAAAAACAGAAACTTTGCGCGCACGATAAAAAATTAAATAAATCACAGAAAAGTTCTTTTGCATTGATTCTTTTTGCTGCTGATCAATAAACAAATTTTCCAGGACTTACTATTCCGGTAGGAGTTTTAGAGTTACAGAAGTTTGTGTTAGTAACAGATTGCTACAGATTGTTCTGTTTTTGACAGATTCTGTTTTTCGTGTGTTGTTTGCTTATTTTGATGCATCTATGGCTAGTATTAAGTGGTATGAACCATAGAGAACTTGGAATATAGTAGGTTTAACACCAATAAAAATAAAGAATGAGTTCATTATAGTACCTTATGTGGTGTTTTTGTTTTCTTTCACTAACGGAGCTTATAAGATTTCCTGTTGAGTTTTGTGTTGTGAAGTTTTCAACTTTTGGGTAAAGCTTTGATGGACTATGGAATAAGGAGTGGCAAAAGCCTAAGCTTTGTGATGCCAAAGGCACCCCAAGATATTTAAAGATAGCCAAAAGCCTAAGCTTGAGGATGCCCCGGGAAGGCATCCCCTCTTTCGTCTTCGTTCATTGGTAACTTTACTTGGAGCTATATTTTTATTTGCCACATGATATGTGTTTTGCTTGGAGCGTCGTGTATTATATTAGTATTTGCCTTTTAGTTTACCACAATCATCCTTGCTGTACACACCTTTTGGGAGAAGCCTACTTGATTAGAATTTATTAGAATATGCTATGTGCTTCACTTATATCTTTTGAGCTAGATAGTTTTTGCTCTAGTGCTTCACTTATATCTTTTAGAGCACGACGGTGTCTTAATTTTATAGAAATTTCTAGTCTCTCATGCTTCACTTATATTATTTTTGAGAGTCTCTTAGAACAGCATGGTATTTGCTATGGTTATGAATTTGGTCCTAGAATGATGAGCATCCAAGTTGGGTATAATAAAAACTATCATAGAAAGTGCATTAAACACTAGGATCAATTTGATGCTTGATAATTGTTTTGAGATATAAAGGTAGTAATGTTAGAGTCATGCTAGTGGGTAATTATGGAATTGAGAAATAATTTTGTTGAAGTTGGCAAGTCCCGTAGCATGCACGTATGGTAAAAGTTGTGTGACAAATTTGTTGCATGAGGTGCTCTTTTGAGTGTCTTCCTTATGAGTGGCAGTCAGGGACGAGCGATGGTCTTTTCCTACCAATCTATCCCTCTAGGGGCATGCGTAGTAGTACTTTGCTTCGAGGGCTAAGTAGACTTTTGCAATAAGTATATGAGTTCTTTATGACTAATGTGAGTCCATGGGTATACGCACACTCATCCTTCCACTTTGCTAGCCTCTATTATACCGGGCAACTTTCACCGGTAGCATGCACCCATTATTTACCTTCCTCAAAACAGCCACCATACCTACCTATTATGGCATTTCCATAGCCATTCCGAGATATATTGCCATGCAACTTTCCACCATTCCGTTTATTATGACACGCTCCATCATTGTCATATTGCTCTTTGCATGATCATGTAGTTGACATCGTATTTGTGGCAAAGCCATCTTCATAAATTTTTATACATGTCGCTCTTGATTCATTGCATATCCCGGTACACCGCCGGATGCATTCATATAGAGTCATACCTTGTTCTAGCTTTGAGTTGTAATTCTTGAGTTGTAAATCAATAAAAGTGTGATGATTTTCATTATTAGAGCATTGTCCCAGTGAGGAAAGGATGATGAAGACTATGATTCCCCCACAAGTCGGGATGAGACTTTTGACTTTAGAAAGAAAAAAAATGGCCAAAGAAAAAAAAGAAAAAGATAAAAAAGAAAAGGAAAAAGAAAAAAAAGAAAAAAAAGAAAATGAGAGAAAAAGAGAGAAGGGACAATTGCTACTATCTCTTTTCCACACTTGTGCTTCAAAATAGCACCATGATCTTCATCATAGAGAGTCTCCTATGTTATCACTTTCATATACTAGTGGGAATTTTTCATTATAGAACTTGGCTTGTATATTCCAATGATGGGCTTCCTCAAAATGCCCTACGTCTTCGTGAGCAAGCAAGTTGGATCAGGGGCGGACCCAGGAAAAATATTGAGAGGGGGCAAAAAATGCATGTCCATATGTATGAACCAACAAGGCAAAAATAAACGGAACACGGGCATAAATACTTCATTTTTCACACATTAATCAAATTCATCGAAAAGTGAAAAAACACTATGAAGGAAATATGCCCTAGAGGCAATAATAAAGTTATTATTTATTTCCTTATTTCATGATAAATGTTTATTATTCGGGCTAGAATTGTATTAACCGGAAACATGATACATGTGTGAATACATAGACAAACTGAGTGTCACTAGTATGCCTCTACTTGACTAGCTCATTAATCAAAGATGATTATGTTTCCTAGCCATGGACAAAGAGTTGTCATTTGATTAACGGAATCACATCATTAGGAGAATGATGTGATTGACTTGACCCATTCCGTTAGCTTAGCACTTGATCGTTTAGTATGTTGCTACTGCTTTCTTCATGACTTATACATGTTCCTGTGACTATGAGATTATGCAACTCCCGTTTACCGGAGGAACACTTTATGTGCTACCAAATGTCACAACGTAACTGGGTGATTATAAAGGTGCTCTAGAGGTGTCTCCGAAGGTACTTGTTGGGTTGGTGTATTTCAAGATTAGGATTTGTCACTCCGATTGTCGGAGAGGTATCTCTGGGCCCTCTCGGTAATGCACATCACTATAAGCCTTGCAAGCAATGTGACTAATGAGTTAGTTATGAGATGATGCATTATGGAACGAGTAAAGAGACTTGCCGGTAACGAGATTGAACTAGGTATTGAGATACCGACGATCGAATCTCGGGCAAGTAACATACCGATGACAAAGGGAACAACGTATGTTGTTATGCAGTTTGACCGATAAAGATCTTCGTAGAATATGTAGGAGCCAATATGAGCATCTAGGTTCCGCTATTGGTTATTGACCGGTAACATGTCTCGGGCATGTCTACATAGTTCTCGAACCCGTAGGGTCCGCACGCTTAAAGTTTGATGATAGTTATATTATGAGTTTATGTGTTTTGATGTACCGAAGGTAGTTCGGAGTCCAGATGAGATCAGGGACATGACGAGGAGTCTCTAAATGGTCGAGACGTAAAGATCAATATATTGGACGACTATATTCGGACTTCGAAAAGGTTCCGAGTGATTCGGTTATTTATCGGAGTACCAGAGAGTTATGGGAATTCGCCGGGGATAAGTATTGGGCCTTATTTGGGCCATACGGGAAAGAGAGAGGGGCTGCCTAGGGCAGGCCACACGCCCCCCCAAGGCCTAGTCCGAATTGGACTAGGGGGAGGGCCTGCACCCCCTCCTTCATTCCCATCTTTTTGCCTTTCCTTGACTCCTACTCCTACTACATGGAAGGGGGGAATCCTTCTCCCGGTGGGAGTAGGACTCCCCAAGGCGTGCCATAGTTGAGGGCCGGCCCTCCCCCTCCTCTACTCCTTTATATACAGAGGAGGGGGGCACCCCATAGACACAACAATTGATCCCTTGGATCTCTTAGCCGTGTGCGGTGCCCCCTCCACCATAGTCCACCTCGATAATATCATAGCGGTGCTTAGGCGAAGCCCTTCGTCGGTAGAACATCATCATCATCTCACGTCGTCGTGCTGACGGAACTCTCCCTCGACACTCGGCTGGATCGGAGTTCGAGGGACGTCATCATGCTGAACGTGTGTAAGAACTCGGAGGTGTCTTGTTTTCGACGCTTGATCGGTCGGGCTGTGAAGACGTACAACTACATCAACTGCGCTGTGCTAACGCTTCCGCTTACGGTCTACGAGGGTACGTGGACAACACTCTCCCCTCTCGTTGCTATGCATCACCATGATCTTGCGTGTGCGTAGATTTTTTTTGGAAATTACTACGTTCCCCAACAGTGGCATCCGAGCCTAGGTTTTATGCGTTGATGTTATATGCACGAGTAGAACACAAGTGAGTTGTGGGCGATACAAGTCATACTGCTTACCAGCATGTCATACTTTGGTTCGGCGGTATTGTTGGATGAAGCGTCCCGGACTGACATTACGCGTACGCTTACGCGAGACTGGTTCTACCGACGTGCTTTGCACACAGGTGGCTGGTGGGTGTCAGTTTCTCCAACTTTAGTTGAACCGAGTGTGGCTACGCCCGGTCCTTGAGAAGGTTAAAACAGCACTAACTTGACGAACTATCGTTGTGGTTTTGATGCATAGGTAAGAACGGTTCTTGCTCAGCCCGTAGCAGCCACGTAAAACTTGCAATAACAAAGTAGAGGACATCTAACTTGTTTTTGCAGGGCATGTTGTGATGTGATATGGTCAAGATATGATGAGATATAAGTTGTTTTATGAGATGATCATGTTTTGTTGAAGTTATCGGCAACTGGCAGAAGCTTTATGATTGTCTCTTTATTGCATAAGATGCAAGCGCCAAATAATTGTTTTACTTTATCGCTATGCGATAGCAATAGTTGCAAGAGCAATAGTTGGCGAGACGACCATGTGACGTCACATTGATATAGATCAAGATGATGGAGATCATGGTGTCATGCCGGTGACGATGAAGATCATGATGATGCTTTGGAGATGGAGATCAAAGGCACAAGATGATGATGGCCATATCATGTCACTTATTTTTGATTGCATATGATGTTTATCTTTTATACATCTTATTTTGTTTTGATTGACGGTAGCATTATAAGATGATCTCTCACTAAATTTCAAGATAAGAAGTGTTCTCCCTGAGTATGCACCGTTGCCAAAGTTCATCGTGCCCAGACACCACATGATGATTGGGTGTGATAAGCTCTACGTCCATCTACAACGGGTGCAAGCTAGTTTTGCACACGCAGAATACTCAGGTTAAACTTGACGAGCCTAGCATATGCAGATATGGCCTCGGAACACTGAGACCGAAAGGTCGAGCATGAATCATATAGTAGATATGATCAACATAGTGATGTTCACCATTGAAAACTACTCCATTTCACGTGATGATCGGTTATGGTTTAGTTGATTTGGATCACGTGATCACTTAGATGATTAGAGAGAGGTCTATCTAAGTAGGAGTTCTTAAGTAATATGATTAATTGAACTTAAATTTATCATGAACTTAGTCCTGGTAGTATTTTGCAAATTATGTTGTAGATCAATAGCTCGCGTTGTTGCTTTCATATGTTAATTTTGATATGTTCCTAGAGAAAAACTATGTTGAAAAATGTTAGTAGCAATGATGCGGACTTGGTCCGTGATCTGAGGTTTATCCTCATTTCTGCACAAAAGAATTATGTCCATGATGCACCACTAGGTAACAAACCTATTGCAGGAGCAGATACAGACGTTATGAACGTTTGGCTAGCTCAATATGATGACTACTTGATAGTTTTGTGCACCATGCTTTATGGCTTAGAACCGGGACTACAAAAACGTTTTTGAAACGTCACGGAACATATGAGATGTTCCATGAGATGAAATTGGTATTTCAGACTCATTCCCGTGTCAAGAGGTATGAGACCTCTGACAAATACTTCGCCTAAAAGATGGAGGAGAATTGCTCAACTAGTGAGCAAGTGCTTAGATTGTCTGAGTACTATAATCGATTGAATCAAGTGGGAGTTAATCTTCCAGATAAGATAGTGATTGGCAGAGTTCTCTAGTCACCATCACCAAGTTAGTGGAACTTCGTGATGAACTATAATGCAAGGGATGACGAAAACAATTCTCGAGCTCTTCGTGATGCTGAAATTGACGAAGGTAGAAATCAAGAAAGAGCATCAAGTGTTGATGATTGATAAGACCACTAGTTTCAAGAAAAGGACAAAGGAAAAGAAAGGGAACTTCAAGTAGAATGGAAAGCAAGTTGTCACTCCCGTAAAGAAGCCCAAAGCTGGACCAAAGCCTGAAACTAAGTGCTTCTACTGCAAAGGAAATGGCCACTGGAAGCGGAAATGCCCTGAATATTTGGTGGATAAGAAGGATGGCAAAGTGAACAAGGGTATATTTGATATATAGGTTATTGATGTGTACCTTACTAGTGTTTATAGTAGCCCATGAGTATTTGATACTTGTTCGGTTGCTAAGATTAGTAACTCGAAACAGGAGTTACAGAATAAACAGAGACTAGTTGAGGGTGAAGTAACGATGTGTGTTGGAAGTGGTTCCAAGATTGATATGATCATCATCGTACACTCCCTATATTTTCGAGATTAGTGTTGAACCTAAATAAATGTTATTTGGTGTTTGCGTTGAGCATAAATATGATTAGATCATGTTTATTGCGATACGATTATTCATCTAAGATAGAGAATAAATTGTTATTCTGTTTACATGAATAAAACCTTCTATGGTCATACACCCAATGTTGATGGTTTACTGAATCTTGATCATGGTGATACACATATTCATAATGTTGAAGCCAAAAGATGCAGAGTTGATAATGATAGTGCAACTTATTTGTGGCACTGCCGTTTGGGTCATATCAGTGTAAAGCGCATGAACAAACTCCATAAAGATGGATTTTTGGAATCACTTGGTTATGAATCATTTGATGCTTGAAAACCGTGCCTTATGGGCAAGATGACTAAAAATCCGTTCTCCGGAACAATGGAACGAGCTACTGACTTGTTGGAAATAATACATACTGATGTATGCGATCTAATGAGTGTTGATGCTCGTGGCGAGTATCATTATTTTCTGACCTTCACAAGATTATTTGAGCAGATATGAGTATATCTACTTAATGAAACACAAGTCTGAAACATTTGAAAAGTTCAAAGAATTACAGAGTGAGGTGGAGAATCATCGTAACAAGAAAATCAAGTTTCTACGATCTGATCGTGGAGGAGAATATTTGAGTTACGAGTTTGGCCTTCATATAAAACAATGTGGAATAGTTTCACAGTTCACGCCACCTGGAACACCACAGCATTATGGTGTGTCCGAATGTCGTAACCGCACTTTATTGGATATGGTGCAATCTATGATGTATCTTACCGATTTACCACTATCGTTTTGGGGTTATGCATTAGAGATAGCTGCATTCACTTTAAATAGGACACCATCGAAATCTGTTGAGACGACGCCTTATGAATTGTGGTTTGGCAAGAAACCAAAGTTGTTATTTCTTAAAGTTTGGCGCTGCGATGCTTATGTGAAAAAGTTTCAACCTGATAAGCTCGAACCTAAATTGGAGAAGTGCGTCTTCATAGAATACCCAAAGGAAACTGTTGGGTACACCTTCTATCACAGATCCGAAGGCAAGATATTCGTTACTAAGATGGATCCTTTCTAGATAAGGAGTTTCTCTCGAAAGAAGTGAGTGGGAGAAAAGTAGAACTTGATAAGGTAATAGTACCTTCTCCTGAATTGGAAAATAGTTTATCCCTGAAATCAGTTCCAGTGATTCCTACACCAATTAGTGAGGAAGCTAATGATGATGATCATGAAACTTCAGATCAAGTTACTATAAAACCTCGTAGGTCTTCCAGAGTATGGTCCGCACCAGAGTGGTACGGTAATCCTGTTCTGGAAGTCATGTTACTAGACCATGATAAACCTATGAACTATGAGGAAGAGATGATGAGCCCAGATTCCGCGAAATGGTTTGAGGCCATGAAATCTGAGATGGGATCCATGCATGAGAACAAAGTGTGGACTTTGGTGGACTTGCCCGATGATCGTCAAGCCATAGAAAATAAATGGATCTTCAAGAGGAAGACAGACGCTAATAGTAGTGTTACTATCTACAAAGCTCGACTTGTCGCAAAAAGGTTTTAGACAAGTTCAAGGTGTTGAATACAATGAGATTTTGTCACTCGTATCGATGCTTAAAGTCTGTCCGAATCATGTTAGCAATTGCCACATTTTATGAAATCTGGCAAATGGATGTCAAAATTGCAGTCCTTAATGGATTTATTAAAGAAGAGTTGTATATGATGCAAATAGAAAGTTTTGTCAATCCCAAAGGTGCTAACAAATTGTGCAAGCTCCAGCCATCCATCTATGGCTGGTGCAAGCATCTCGGAGTAGGAATATATGCTTTGATAAGTTGATCAAAGCATATAGTTTTATACGGACTTGCATTGAAGCCTATATTTACAATAAAGTGAGTGGGAGCACTATAGCCTTTCTGATAAGTATATGTGAGTGACATATTGTTGATCAAAAATGATGTAAAAAATTTCTGGAAAGCATAAAGAAGTGTTTGAAAGGAGTTCTTTAAAATAAAGACCTCAGTAAAGCTACTTACATGTTGAGCATCAAGATCTATTGAGATAGATCAAGACGCTTGATAAGATTTTCAATGAGTACATACCTTGACAAGATTTTGAAGTAGTTCAAAATGGAACAGTCAAAGAAAGAGTTCTTGCCTGTGTTGCAAAGGTATGAAATTGAGTAAGACTCAAATCCCGACCGCGACAGAAAATAGAAAGAGAATGAAAGTTATTCCCTATGCATCAGTCATAGGTTCTATAAAAGTATGCCATGCTATGGACCGGACCTATTGTATACTCTGTCCTGGTTTGGCAAGGGAGTACAATAGTGATCTAGGAGTAGATCACTGGACATTGGTCAAAATTATCCTTAGTGCAATAAGGATATGTTTCTCAATTATGGAGGGGACAAAAGGTTCGTCATAAAGGGTTACGTCGATACAAGTTTTGACACTGATCCAGATGACTCTAAGTCTCAATCTGGATACATATTGAAAGTGGGAGCAATTAGCTAGAGTAGCTCCGTGCAGAGCATTGTAGACATAGAATATTTGCAAAATACATACGGCTCTGAATGTGACAGACCCGTTGACTAAACTTCTCTCACGAGCAAAACATGATCATACCTTAGTACTCTCTGGGTTTTAATCACATAGCGATGTGAACTAGATTATTGACTCTAGTAAACCCTTTGGGTGTTGGTCACATACGATGTGAACTATGGGTGTTAATCACATACAAATGTGAATATTGGTGTTGAATCACATGATGATGTGAACTACATTATTGACTCTAGTGCAAGTGGGAGACTGAAGGAAATATGCCCTAGAGGCAATAATAAAGCTATTATTTATTTCCTTATTTCATGATAAATGTTTATTATTCATGCTAGAATTATATTAACCGGAAACATGATACATGAGTGAATACATAGACAAACCGAGTGTCACTAGTATGCCTCTACTTGACTAGCTCATTAATCAAAGATGGTTATGTTTCCTAGCCATGGACAAAGAGTTGTCATTTGATTAACGGGATCACGTCATTAGGAGAATGATGTGATTGACTTGACCCATTCCGTTAGCTTAGCACTTGATCGTTTAGTATGTTGCTACTGCTTTCTTCATGACTTATACATGTTCCCATGACTATGAGATTATGCAACTCCCATTTACTGGAGGAACACTTTGTGTGCTACCAAACGTCACAACGTAACTGGGTGATCATAAAGGTGCTCTACAGGTGTCCCCGAAGGTACTTGTTGGGTTAGTGTATTTCGAAATTAGGATTTGTCACTCCGATTGTCGGAGAGGTATCTCTGGGCCCTCTCGGTAATGCACATCACTATAAGCCTTGCAAGCAATGTGACTAATGAGTTAGTTACGAGATGATGCATGCTACGTCTTGAGCTAGCGTTGGTTTTCCCCGAAGAGGACAGGGTGAGGCAGCAAGTGTAGCGTAAGTATTTCCCTCAGTTTTGAGAACCAAGGTATCAATCCAATAGGAGGCTCCTCAAAAGTCCCATGCACCTACACAAACAAACTAAGAACTCGCAACCAACGCAATAAAGGGGTTGTCAATCCCTTCACGGTCACTTGCGAAAGTGAGATCTGATAGAGATAGTATGATAAAATAAACATATTTTTGGTATTTTATAATATAGATGCAAAAAGTAAAGATGCAAATAAAAGTAGATTGAGAGCAAATATGATAAGAGATAGACCCGGGGGCCATAGGTTTCACTATAGGCTTCTCTCGAGATAGCATAAGTATTACGGTGGGTGAACAAATTTCTGTTGAGCAATTGATAGAAAAGCGCATAGTTATGAGATTATCTAGGAATGATCATGTATATAGGCATCACGTCCATAACAAGTAGACCGACTCCTGCCTACATCTACTACTATTACTCCACACATCGACCGACTCCTGCATGCATCTAGAGTATTAAGTTCATAAGAACAGAGTAACGCATTAAGCAAGATGACATGAAGTAGAGGGATAAACTCATGCAATATGATATAATCCCCACCTTGTTATCCTCGATGGCAACAATACAATACGTGTCTTGCAACCCTTTCTGTCACTGGGTAAGAACACCGCAAGATTGAACCCAAAGCTAAGCACTTCTACCATGGAAAGAAAGATCAATCTAGTAGGCCAAACCAAACTGATAATTCGAAGAGAGTTGCAAAGATAACTCAATCATACATAAAAGAATTCAGAGAAGATTCAATTATTATCCATATATAAATCTGATCATAAACCCACAATTCATCGGATCTCGACAAACACACCGCAAAAAGAGATTACATCGAATAGATCTCCACAAGAGAGGGGGAGAACATTGTATTGAGATCCAAAAAGAGAGAAGAAGACATCTAGTTAATAACTATGGACCCATAGGTCTGTGGTAAACTACTCACAACTCATCGGAGGGGCAAGGATGTTGATGTAGAGGCCCTCCGTGGTCGATTCCCCCTCCGACAGAGTGCCGACGAAGGCTCCAAGATGGGATCTCACGGATACAGAAGGTTACGGCGGTGGAAATTGTGTTTCGTGGTGCTCCTGGATGTTTTCGGGGTCCGTAGGTATATATAGGAGGAAGAAGTACGTCGGTGGACGCCCGAGGGTCCCACGAGACAGGGGGCGCCCTACAGGGGGGGCTATCTCGTGGGGTCCTCGGGAGCTTCTTGACTTGCACTCCAAGATCTCCGGATCTTGTTCGTTCCAAAAATCACGCTCCCGAAGGTTTCATTCCGTTTGGACTCCGTTTGATATTCCTTTTCTTCGAAATACTGAAATAGGCAAAAAAACAGCAATACGGGTTGGGCCTCCGGTTAGTAGGTTAGTCCAAAAAATGATATCAATGTGTAGAATAAAGCCCATAAACATCCAAAAGGGGTAATATAATAGCATGGAACAATCAAAAATTATAGATACGTTGGAGACGTATCAAACATCCCCAAGCTTAATTCCTGCTCGTCCTCGAGTAGGTAAATGATAAAAAAGAAATTTTTGATGTGGAATGCTACCTAGCATAATTCATAATGTAATTTTCTTTCATGTGGCATGAATGTTCAGATCCAAATGATTCAAGATAAAAGCTTATAAAACATAAAAATAATAATGCTTCAAAGCATACTAACAAATAATCATGTCCTATCAAAATAGCATAGCCAAAGAAAGCTTATCCCTCCAAAATCATATAGTTAGGCCATGCTTCATTTTCATTACACAAAATACTCCCATCATGTACAACCCCGATGACGAGCCGAGCAATTGGTTCATACTTTTTAACGCGCTTCAGCTTTTTCAACTCTTATGCAATACATGAGCGCAAGCCATAGACATAGCACTATGGTGGTATATGGTGGTTGTGAAGACAAAAAGGGAGAAGATAGTCTCACATCAACTAGGCGTATTAACGGGCTATAAGGAGATGCCCATTAATAGATATCAATGTGAGTGAGTAGGGATTGCCATGCAATGGATGCACTAGAGCTATAAATATATGAAAGCTCAACAAAAGAAACTAAGTGGGTGTGCATCCAACTTGCTTGCTCATGAAGACCTAGGGCACTTTGAGGAAGCCCATCATTGGAATATACAAGCCAAGTTCTAGAATGAAAAATTCTCACTAGTATATGAAAGTGACAACATATGAAACTCTCTATCATGAAGATCATGGTGCTATTTGAAGCACAAGTGTGGAAAAAGAGATAGTAGCAATTGTCCCTTCTCTCTTTTTCTCTCATTTTATTATTTTTTTCTCTTCTTCTTTTTTTTCTTTGGCCTCTTTTTTTTCTTTTTGGCCTTTCTCAAAAAAAATCTTTTCTTTTCTCTTTTTTTCTTTCTTTTTGTAAAGTCCGAAGTCTCATCCCGACTTGTGGGGGAATCATAGCCTTCATCATCCTTTCCTCACTAGGACAATGCTCTAATAATGAAGATCATCACACTTTTATGAATTTACAACTCAAAAATTGCAACTCAAAGCTAGAACAAGATATGACTATGTGAATGCCTCTGGCGGTGTACCGGGATATGCAATGAATCAAGAGCGACATGTATGAAAATTATGAAGGTGGCCTTGCCACAAATACAATGTCAACTACATGATCATGCAAAGAGCAATATGACAATGATGGAATGTGTCATAATAAACGGAACGGTGGAAAGTTGCATGGCAATATATCTCGGAATGGCTATGGAAATGCCATAATAGGTAGGTATGGTGGCTGTTTTGAGGAAGGTAAATAAAGGGTTCAATACCGGCGAGAGTTGGGCGGTAATAATAAAGGCTAGCAAAGTAAAAGAATAAGTGTGCATATGTCCATGGACTCACATTAGTCAAAAAAGAACTCATATATTTATTGCAAAAGTCTACTTCGCTCTCGAAGCAAAGTACTACTACGCATTCCCCAAGAGGGATAGATTGGTAGGAAAAATTCCATCGCTCGTCCCCGACTGCTACTCATAAGGAAGACACTCAAAAGAGCACCTCATGCAACAAATTTGTCATACAACTTTTACCATACGTGCATGCTACGGGACTCGCCAACTTCAACAAAAGTATTTCTCAATTTCTTAATTACCCACTAGCATGACCCTAACATTACTACCTTTATATCTCAAAACAATTATCAAGCATCAAGTTGATCATAGCATCCAATTCTTTTTCTATGATAGTTTTTATTATACCCAACTTGGATGCTCATCATTCTAAGACCAACTTTGTAACCATAGAAAATACCATGCTGTTATAAAAGACTCTCAAAATAATATAAGTGAAGCATGAGAGACTAGCAATTTCTTCAAAATTATTCCACCGCCTTGCTCTAAAAGATATAAGTGAAGCACTAGAGCATAAACTATCAAGCTCAAAAGATATAAGTGAAGCACATAGAGTATTCTAGCAAATTCTAATCAAATAGGCTTCTCCCAAAAGGTGTGTACAGCAAGGATGATTGTGGTAAACTAAAAAGCAAAGACTAATATAATACACGACGCTCCAAGCAAAACACATATCATGTAGCGAATAAAAATATAGCTCCAAGTAAAGTTACCAATGAACGAAGACGAAAGAGGGGATGCCTTCCCGGGGCATCCCCAAGCTTAGTCTCTTGCCACTCCTTATTCCATAGTCCATAAAAGCTTTACCCAAAACTTGAAAACTTCACAACACAAAACTCAACAGGAAATCTTATAAGCTCCGTTAGTGAAAGAAAACAAAACCACCACATAAGGTACTGCCATGAACTCGTTCTTTATTTATTTTGGTGTTTAACCTACTGTATTCCAACTTCCTTATGGTTTATAAACTAATTTACTAGCCATAGATGCATTGGAATAAGCAAACAACACACGAAAAACAGAATCTGTCAAAAACAGAAGAGTCTGTAGCAATCTATAACTAACGCAAACTTCTGGAACTCTAAAAATCCTACCAAAATAGGAAGTACTGGAAAATTTGTTTATTGATCAGCAGCAAAAAGAATCAATGCAAAAGCACGTTTCTGTGATTTATTGAATTTTGTTTCGTGAGTGCAAAGTTTTTGTTTTTCAGCAGAATCAAATCAACTATCATCATAGGTTATCCTATAGGTTCTACTTGGCACAAACACTAATTAAAATATAAAAACACATCTAAACAGAGAATAGATGCAAGATTTATTACTAAACAGGAGCAAAAACAAAAAACATAAAGAAAAATTGGGTTGCCTCCCAACTAGCGCTATCGTTTAACGCCCCTAGCTAGGCATAAAAGCGAAGATAGATTCAAATAGTGCCATCTTTGGCACTTGATGAAGGGGATCTCCTTTCTATGGCATTCATTTTTCTATTTAAGGTAAGCACATGGCCATTAATGGAAGAAGTAAGATTAAGCACGTTGCGGAAATTTGCCTCCAAACTAGACTTCATCTCTTTAATAATTTCATTTTGATAAAAGCACAAGAGAGTAGTAGATTCAACCTTATCATTCATAGGTGCCCAAATATGGTTTTCATTTTTTCATAAGTATCAATAGCATCCCTTTCAAGAAAACTTCCTTCAAAAATAGAATCTAAAACTTGTTTAAAAGAAGCGGGCAAGCCAACATAAAAACTTTTTAAGTAATCTTCAATTTGATATTGTGGCACATAGCTAGCCCGAATCCTTAATAACCTATCACAAGCATCTTTTAAAGACTCATCAAGTAAATAACGAAAAATTACAGAGTCATCCTCATCAAAATTATTCAAGCTCTCATGGGAGACCCTGGTGAGTCTTTCTATAGTGTCATTATTCATGAGCTTAGAGAGGATAGAGGGGTTGTCCAAGGCACTAGAGCTCGGGAGAAAACCCTTAGTTCTTTTTGACTCGGCCATGGCAAAGGGAAGGCAAACGGAAAATAGAGAAGGAGATTGGGAAAGAGAGGGCGAATAAAACGGCAAGGGTGAAGAGGGGTAGAGGAAAACGAGAGGCAAATAATGTAAATGCGAGGGAGATGGGTTTGTGATGGGTACTTGGTATGTCTTGACTTGAGCGAAGACCTCCCCGGCAACGGCGCCAGAAATCCTTCTTGCTACGTCTTGAGCTAGCGTTGGTTTTTCCCGAAGAGGAGAGGGTGATGCAGCAAGTGCAGCGTAAGTATTTCCCTCAGTTTTGAGAACCAAGGTATCAATCCAGTAGGAGGCTCCTCAAAAGTCCCATGCACCTACACAAACAAACTGGGAACTCGTAACCAACGCGATAAAGGGGTTGTCAATCCCTTCACGGCCACTTGCGAAAGTGAGATCTGATAGAGACAGTATGATAAGATAAATATATTTTTGGTATTTTATAATATAGGTGCAAAAAGTAAAGATGCAAATAAAAGTAGATTGAGAGCAAATATGATAAGAGATAGACCCGGGGGCCATAGGTTTCACTAGAGGCTTCTCTCGAGATGGCATAAGTATTACGATGGGTGAACAAATTACTATCGAGCAATTGATAGAAAAGCGCATAGTTATGAGATTATCTAGGCATGATCATGTATATAGGCATCACGTCCATAATAAGTAGACCGACTCCTGCCTGCATCTACTACTATTACTCCACACATCGATCGACTCATGCCTGCATCTAGAGTATTAAGTTCATAAGAACAGAGTAACGCATTAAGCAAGATGACATGAAGTAGAGGGATAAACTCATGCAATATGATATAAACCTCATCTTGTTATCCTCGATGGCAACAATACAATACGTGTCTTGCAACCCTTTCTGTCACTGGGTAAGAACACCGCAAGATTGAACCCAAAGCTAAGCACTTCTCCCATGGCAAGAAAGATCAATCTAGTAGGCCAAACCAAACTAATAATTCGAAGAGACTTGCAAAGATAACTCAATCATACATAAAAGAATTCAGAGAAGATTCAATTATTATCCATAGATAAATCTGATCATAAACCCACGGTTCATCGGATCTCGACAAACACACCGCAAAAGAGATTACATCGAATAGATCTCCACAAGAGAGGGGGAGAACATTGTATTGAGATCCAAAAAGAGAGAAGAAGACATCTAGTTAATAACTATGGACCCGTAGGTCTGTGGTAAACTACTCACAACTCATCGGAGGGGCAAGGATGTTGATGTAGAGGCCCTCCGTGGTCGATTCCCCCTCCGACAGAGTGCCAGCGAAGGCTCCAAGATGGGATCTCACGGATACAGAAGGTTACGGCGGTGGAAATTGTGTTTCGTGGTGCTCCTGGATGTTTTCAGGGTTCGTAGGTATATATAGGAGGAAGAAGTACGTCGGTGGACGCCCGACGGTCCCACGAGACAGGGGGCGCGCCCTACAGGGGGGCGGCCCCCTATCTTGTGGGGTCCTCGGGAGCTTCTTGACTTGCACTCCAAGCTCTCCGGATCTTGTTCGTTCCAAAAATCACGCTCCCGAAGGTTTTTGGAACGAATGTGATCCGAAGAACTTGGAGTGCAAGTCAAGAAGCAAACGAGGCGGCCAGGAGATAAGAGGGCGCGCCCACCCCTCCTGGGCGCGCCCCTGTCTCCTGGGCCCCACGAGCGGCCACCGACGTACTTCTTCCTCCTATATATACCTACCTACCCCGAAAATATCCAGGGAGCCACCGAAACACAATTTTCACCGCCGTAACCTTCTGTATCCGCGAGATCCCATCTTGGAGCCTTCGTCGGCGCTCCGCCGGAGGGGGAATCAACCATGGAGGGCTTCTACATCAACACCATAGCCCCTCCGATGAGTTCTGAGTAGTTTACCACAGACCTTCTGGTCCATAGTTGTTACCTAGATGGATTCTTCTCTCTTTTTGGATCTCAATACAATGTTCTCCCCCTCTCTTGTGGAGATCTATTCGATGTAAACTCTTTTTGCGGTGTGTTTGTTGAGATCTGATGAATTGTGGGTTTATGATCAAGTTTATCTATGAGAAATATTTGAATCTTCTCTGAATTCTTTTATGTATGATTGAGTTATCTTTGCAAGTCTCTTCGAATTATCAGTTTGGTTTGGCCTACTAGATTGATCTTTCTTGCCATGGGAGAAGTGCTTAGCTTTGGGTTCAATCTTGCGGTGTCCTTACCCAGTGACAAAAAGAGTTGCAAGGCACGTATTGTATTGTTGCCATCGAGGATAAAAAGATGGGGTTTATATCATATTGCATGAGTTTATCCCTCTATATCATGTCATCTTTCTTAATGCGTTACTCTATTCGTATGAACTTAATACTCTAGATGCATGCTGAATAGTGGTCAATGTGTGGAGTAATAGTAGTAGATGCAGGCAGGAGTCGGTCTACTTGTCGCGGACGTGATGCCTATATACATGATCATGCCTAGATAATCTCATAATTATTCGCTTTTCTATCAATTGCTCGAAGTAATTTGTTCACCCACCGTAATCATGCTATCTTGAGAGAAGCCTCTAGTGAAACCTATGGCCCCCGGGTCTATCTTTTATCATATAAGCTTTCGATCTACTTTTATTTGCATCTTTACTTTTTACATCTATATTATAAAATACCAAAAATATATTTATCTTATCATACTATCTCTATCAGATCTCACTTTCGCAAGTGGCCGTGAAGGGATTGACAACCCTTTTATTGCGTTGGTTGCAAGTTCTTTGTTTGTTTGTGTAGGTGTGTGGAACTTTTGAGGAGCCTCCTACTGGATTGATACCTTGGTTCTCAAAAACTAAGGGAAATACTTACGCTACTATTGTTGCATCACCCTTTCCTCTTCAAGGAAAACCAATGCAAGCTCAAGACGTAGCAGCCGGCGCCCCCTTTCCTTCACTCTCTCTCTCCCCCTTCCTTCCTCTTCTACTGCAACTTGGAAAGGGGGAATCCTACTCCCGCTGTTAGTAGGACTCCCCCCTTGGGCGCGCCATAGAGGGCCGGCCCTCCCCTCCTCCACTCCTTTATATACGGGGGAGGGGGGCACCCCATAGACACACAAGTTGACATTGTTTAGCCGTGTGTGGTGCCCCCTCCGCAGTTACACACCTCGGTCATATCGTCGTAGTGCTTAGGCAAAGCCCTGTGCCGGTAACTTCATCATCACCGTCACCACGCCGTCGTGCTGACAAAACTCTCCCTCAGCCTCAACTGGATCAAGAGTACGAGGGACGTCTCCGAGCTAAACATGAAGGTGCCGTACGTTCGGTGCTTGGATCGGTTGGATCGCGAAGACGTTCGATACTTCAACCGCGTTAACTAAACGCTTCCGCTTTCGGTCTATGAGGGTACGTGGACACACTCTCCCCTCTCATTGCTATGCATCACCTAAATAGATCTTGCGTGATCATATGATTTTTTTTTGAAATTACCGTGTTCCCCAACAATAATTATTTTGTATAAATTACTATTGAGAGGGCAATAGGGCTCAAGAAACTGATAAGAAAATACTAATGTCATCAACACTTTGGTAATAATGGGTCCAAATATATGTTCTAATCAAGTCCAAAAGGGGAGATGATTTTTTTGATCTTCAATGCTATGGTTCCAAAGAAAACTATAAACTGGCAAGGATGAGAGGAAAAAACACCCATCAAGATACCATCGTCGTGATATTATAGTTTTGCCACAAGACCCACTACCACTAGATCATCCATTTGTTTGATCCGAGTCACACTCTCCGTCAGCTCTTCTTATAGATAAGGAACTCCACTCCTTAAAAACCGATTCATCTAAGTGCTCATTCAAATGATATACTAAAAATAACATATGCTAACTTGAATGAACTTGGTTAAATAAAGTCATTCCATAGCATACTTTCTAAATATAGATGTGTAAGCACCGCCGATACTAATGCCACATAATATCATTTATTAATCATAGAAAACCCATCAACCACCCCCACCTGAATGGCAATGGGCTGGGTATCAAATTAATACTCAAGATACATACTAACTTTAGCATAATTGTTATCATATCCGTATCTGTTTACCTACTAGGTTGTATACCATTTTATTTTGCAACAAAATACATCTTTATCACTTTGCATAGAATTACAATTAGCCAAACATGAAATCCTATGTGAGCTAGAACAGTGCAACCTAATACTGCCCCCCTTAAAGGAAAACACTAGTGCACTCATGTTGTGCTGACACATGACTTTATTGAGCAAGAACTTGCCGTTTGTAGAAACAAGCCACTTAATCACAAACTATGTGACGGTGAACTGAAGCATATGCTGATTTATCAAAGCCTTATAGTCTGCATGAACAACCATTGAGCGATCACATCCTCAACTACTATAGCAAAACCCTACAAATTCCATTTCAAGAGACTTGACATAAATCGTCAAATAAGTCCCCATGATGTGAAGAGGAAACCATAGTATAAGGCACGCAAGACCATGCTAGCAATGGTTGAACCATGCCAACCGTAAACCATTGATGGTCATGTTGTGGTACACTGGTACAATGTACATATCGTACACATCATTCTGGAATCAATGACTCACCCAAGGTGCCATAGTGATTGTTTGATTTTGATGGAAGCTATATTCATTTGTTGTCAGAATTTCTATGGTGAACCAAAATAATTAAATATAACTTCTTAATACTACGCCTATTCGATTTACAAGCGAGGCACATGTTTTTAGATCTTTAATTTAAAAAGCAAAATGTGTGTCATATGTTAGTACAAAAAATATACTCCCTCCGTCTCAATTTACAAGTCCTGCACGTATACTTAGGTTGCCAATTTTATCACCCTATTATAAACGATATAGCACAAAAATTATACGGTTTGAAAATAGAATATCTAAATTTTATATTGATATATTTTTTGTAATATATGACTTGTATTAGGTTGGTCAAATTGACGATCTAGGGGTACGCGCACGCCCTGTAAACTGAGAGAGAGGGAGTGGTAACTTGAGATTCATCACTGAATGAAGTTTCTAAACATATATTGTTTGCGCATACTACACATATTTTGTTTTGTTATTCAAAATCAAAACCTAGAAAATCATGTCGAACTTTCAAAAACCGAACGAAGGAAGAATTTCAACCTTAAAAGCTTTGTCGAGCACCACCTCATTTCACGGCCTCCGAATAACATGGATATATTAATAACAAAATGCCGTATTTATTTGGTTCTTTAGGCTGGTCACAGTGGGGAGGAACTTAAGAGTAACATCACACACTCCAATACAACTTTGCTTATGTGGCACGTGTTTAATGAAGAGAGAGGTGCTTGTGGTAACTAGCTAAGTTGCCGGAACATCACACACTCCAAGAAACAATGAGTCTATAACCTAATAAATACATCATTGCATGACACTACATAGATGTTCCTACCCACTATGAAGGTAGTAACATAGTCTAGGAAAATGTGTAGGTTACTAGCTTATGTTCTTGCCCATTGTGACCAGCCTTATTTGCCATATGCTGTCGCAAGACACTCAACCATACACTGATTTATGACAGCATAATAAATTCGCATCATATAAAGCAGCAACAACACTCCCGAAAAAGAAAAAGAAAAACACTTTCCAATCGCACTCCCAAACCACAGGGCCCACACTGGCAGCGCTATAACGGCAGCTACCAGCGCGCTCCAAATCTGGGACCTCCCACCGGCCCTACACGTTAGCCTGCCTCCCCCATTCAATCAACGACCAGCACAATAACGAACTCCTAGATCCGACGGCCTGAATCCGCCGCCAGCCCGCTATATATCCAGTCACCTCACCCACGGGCACCCTCTCTTTCCGCCCTCCGCAACCTCACGAGACTCCCCCAACCCCAGGCGACCCTCCTCGGCGGCGGCGGCGCGGGCGGTGATGCAGATGGCGGCGACCACAACGGAGTCACAGGTGGCCGTGCCGCCTCACCACCCCCACGCGCACCCGCACCCCCACCCTCCTCCGCATCACCCACACCCGCACCATCACATGCCGCAGCCGCGGTGGGTCGTCCTCCCCTACCCGCCGCCGTCCATGGTGGCCGCCCCGCCCCCTCCGCCGCCGCAGTTCGCCAAGCACTACGCGCCGGGGCCGCCGCCTCCCCCTGCCGCGGCCGGGCGACGCACGCCGACCCCACCCGCGGCCGGATCCGGCGGGAACGGCTGCGAGGAGAATAAGACGATCTGGGTCGGCGACCTCCAGTACTGGATGGACGAGAACTACCTCCATAACTGCTTCGGCCCCAGCGGCGAGGTTCGTGTTCTCTCCCGATCCGGACTTGTCCGTACTAGATCTCGCGAATACAGTAAGATTCGCTCCATTCTTTTGTGTTGATTCATGTGTTGTGCCATCAAATTACCATGAAAGCGTATATTTTGTGCTTTGTCGTCGCTTGATGCGAATAAAAGGCGATGCTTCTATAATTAGCCGTGAAAAGTTGCTCAAGGCGCCAACTTTAAGGCCATTCAATATAGTACGGATGGAATGCTCTTCTTTGAATGGTTATTACTTCCATCACTGCAAAGCCATTTCTTCTTCTTTCTGAATTGTAATAACAAACAAAATATCATTATTCTTTGCGATGCTAGTTTCCAAAGGTGCCGACTTTGGGGATTTATACTAGTTTGGTTAGTACTCGTTTGGAGGAAACGGTCTTGGCACGCATAATTTAATGAACATTGTGAACGAGCTGAGCTAGTTTGCATTTTGGTGATTACGGAATAAGTAAAGTAACGGTTGGAGGGGTGAAAGGAAGCCATAATGAAAGCCTTGACCAATTACGACTATCTTTTATTGGGAGGTTTGCTTACTGACGTGGACAGGAATTGGGAAAGGTGGCAAGTACTTTGTCTGGAAGATGGTTAACGAAGAAAGCAAGTTGTACGCGTTCTTGTGTTTGTACAATTTGGCAGGAACTATCCTTCACAAACAGCAACCATGATAGGTTTATTAAAAGACATAATGAATGTGAACCACTCACGGGTTCATCTATTTTTTTGCCTTCAATCATTGCGTATTTCTTCTCTTACCCAAGTACTAGTTTACTCACCCTTTTCTCTACATCTGCTTCATAGGTGGTAACAATAAAAGTTATCCGCAATAGGCAAACTGGACAATCAGAGGGATATGGTTTTGTAGAGTTCTTTTCCCATGCATCAGCAGACAAAGCTCTTCAGAATTTTACTGGTCATGTGATGCCCAACACTGATCGAGCCTTTAAGTTGAACTGGGCATCCTATAGCATGGGTGAAAAGCGATCAGAAGTTGTCTCTGACCACTCAATTTTTGTTGGTGATTTAGCTGCTGATGTTACTGATGAAATGTTGATGGAGCTTTTTGCTAGCAAGTATCGCTCCGTGAAAGGAGCTAAAGTTATCATTGATGCAAACACAGGCCGTTCTAGGGGCTATGGATTTGTTAGATTTGGAGATGATACCGACAAAGCTCATGCAATGACTGAAATGAACGGTGTTTATTGCTCTACTAGACCGATTCGCGTAGGACCTGCAACGCCTAGAAGAACCTCTGGTATGTCCCTTCTTCGCGGTTGTTCTGCAGCCCTAAACTGTACAACCTTCCTTTTGTTAGTTTGTGGATTGTCTTGTATTTTTCGTACAAGTGCTTTAACTTGCACTAAATTTGACTCATTTTATGGCCACATTGTACCTATCATTACTATCACTATTTGTTTTGGAAAAATCTACTCATACCTTTGTATGACCCTGATGTTGTCGTAGTGTTTTCCTATTACTCCCTCTGTCCCACAATATAAGATCGTTTTTCAAGCTATGTATATTGTGGGACCGAGGGAGTAGTTTTTTTCAGTACACATCCTGTTTTTAATGAAGAAGTTATTGATCATCTATCTGTACTTGTTTTGCCTTTCTGGACTATGTACATGACCTGTGTAGATTAACAGATAGTATCAAACAAACAAATCCACTTCCACTGTGGTGCTAGTGTTCCTACTGCCTGTAGTGGGGCCAGTTCTACTGCTTCAATTGCTATAAGTCCTTGTATTCATATATGGAGCATGTCATGTATTCTGCTTCTTTGTTAAGGGCGATATGGAATTGGTTATTTTCTCATACGAGATCCGTATAGGTTTAATCCTTGTTGCGCAACTTAATGACTATTAACTTCAGGTGATTCTGGTTCCTCAACCCCTGGCCATTCAGATGGTGATTCAAATAACAGAACGGTGTGTATACTGGTGTTTTCATAGTGTTTGTTAACCTTGTAGCTTCTTAGTTTCTAATCTGAAATTCTCAACCTGCTTTAGGTATATGTTGGTGGGCTCGACCCAAATGTTAGTGAAGACGAGCTGAGGAAATCATTTGCCAAATATGGTGATGTTGCCTCTGTCAAAATTCCTCTAGGGAAGCAGTGTGGCTTTGTTCAGTATGTCAACAGGTACGTTTCTGAAGTTCTTATGTGTTTTACTGGTTATTTCTATGTAACTTACAAGCTATACTTTTATTTGTGCCACTGTTTTAGAACTGACGCAGAAGAAGCACTGCAAGGATTGAATGGGGCTGTCATTGGAAAGCAGGCAGTTCGCCTTTCGTGGGGCCGCAGCCCATCACACAAACAGGTTGGCCATGTGCCTCTTAACTGTTTCCTTCTTTGATCATTCCTTGCTATAGTATGAGTTTGCATTGAACCAATCATCTTGGTAAAAGTACAGTGACCACTATGTTTGAAAACTCTTAAGTTAAGTTTGGAAAATTTGTCAGTAACCTATGGATGACTATAAATTGGATGTACTATAACAAATTAGCCTTGCAAGATAATTTTCATATATGATATTATCTTTTCCTATATGATAATGATCTTTCCCATGAAAGGCTACTTTGTTGTGTCCATGTTTAATTGATTTATGACTAATACGGACTAGCGCTGACTTGATGTGGGAATTGAAACGTTCCTGCTATAATGGATCTGTTCCTTCTTGTCCCATATGCTAGCAATTATTCCAACACAATTATTTTCTATAGTTGCAGCCTTATGCTTGGTAGTTGTTTCTAGTCTAATACTCCCTCCGTCCCAGAATGCAAGACGTTTTTCCACACTAGAGTAGTGTGAAAAAACGTCTTACATTATGGGACTGAGGGAGTACTAAATAAACTTTGAACATGCAGACTAGTTTAATCCTTGTTCATTTTGCAAACCTAGTTTTGGTACAACTAAGAAACCAAGCTTCCTATCCTCTCATTCAGCCTGTGATCTGTTCTACATACCTTGCGTGCTGTGTGGCTATGTAAAAAGGGCAATGCCATGATTGTGTAATATATGCCCTGTGGCCCATCTGTAGCTTTATTTTAACGCTATGCATTTTGAGGGTGCTTGTTGACTGAATGCCATGCCTTCATGGAAAACATTCGAGCTCAGAGATAAGTAGATCAGTCATCACTTTATTGTTAAATAAAAATGTTGAGACCAACCTGGACTAGCCCTTGGCGGTATTTTCCTGATAGAAGGAAACAGCCTGAGTCACCTGCAGAGTGTAGGATTAGACAACCATCAGCTGCAGAGTGTAGGATTAGACAACCAAGCAATGCTCAGTTCTCACTTCATTGTTAAATCAGAGACAACATCTGTGTAGGCACAAGGGGTCTTCTATCTCTTGCCACTCAATAAATATAACTTTGAATGATTCACTATTTGTTTTTCAAAAAGTCTCATTTGGCACACTTGTTGGTAACATGAGCAAACATTAGCACAGCGCTTGTTAGGTTGTACTGGTCCTTGAAATTTTAAGCTAGGCCGTGCAGTTGTTCTTTTCCTGCAGCTAAGACGGGTTGCCTTTGCTACTACAGTACCACTCATCATAGGAGTACTTGTTAACTCTGTTTCTGTCAACTGTATATAGAATCTGTTGATTTTAAAGGTATTTGTCTTAATGGATTCCATGACGCTAATCCACTGTTTTCTTGTTTTCAGTCTAGGGGCGATTCCGGCAACAGGAGGAACAACAACAATATGTACTATGGCACGCCGTTCTACGGCGGGTACGGCTACGCATCCCCCGTCCCGCACCCGAACATGTATGCCCCTGCGTATGGAGCCTACCCCTTCTACGGCAACCAGCAGCTGGTGAGCTAGAGAGAGAGCTTCGTCCCACTCCCTCCGATGGGGAACAAGGTTTTGATCCGGTGAGAGCATAGCAGCGTCAGAAGAGAGAGTGAGAGAGAGAGAGAGATTATATAGATGGTCCTAAAAGTAAGAGGGTGAGACAGGTTATTAAAAAGTGAAAGAAACGAGTGGTGTCTGTACTCTGTAGCGTCTGTTGTGTGTGTGTGTGTGTGTGTGTGTGTGTGTGTTGCAAGAACTAGAAGAGCCTCTAGGCTTGTAGACACGGTCGGAGCGTCATGGATGATTCATTCAAGAAATTTTGACTTGCTTAATAAGTTACAACACTGTTTGTGCCGCACATCTATTTTTATCTCCACTGGGTGGAGTGCTGCTTATTGGGTCTCTCAGCTGCCGTTTTTAGCCTATAAATAGTATACTGCCTATTCGTTGCATCAGTATGGTCTAGTTGAGCATATGCATGCAAAAGACCAACATTGTTGTTTGGTTGTATACGAGCATAGAGTTGTAAGCACTTTACCCTACTTGGCTAGCTTACCTACAACTCCCTCTGTCCGGAAATAGTTATCATCAAAATGAATAAAAGAGGATGTATTTTAGTTCTAGATACATCCTTTTTGTCTATTTTAATGACAAGTATTTTCGGACGGAGGGAGTACTACACCTTATGCATGAACAATGAAGACACCAACGCCACAACACTGCAATGGAGATCTGAACGAAGATGGTGGAGTTCTTTAGCCCAAACTGAACTGGACAAAGATGGTGGAGTTCTTTAGCCTAAACTGACGATCCATCTTGCCAACTTCAAAACTGCTGCATGCCTGCTTTCGCATAAATTTGAAGTAAGCTTCTTCTGTCGCCTGCATGGTCTTAAACCCTCAGTAGTTGTTGTGCTTGTATCCTGAAAATTGTTCATTGCAAACTTTTCATGAACTGTGGACCTCAGGAGCGCTTTCAATGAACACCGCATACTCCCTCCTTCCATCTATATAGGCCTAATGCGTCTTTCGAGGCTTGACATGCAACTTACACGAAGCATACCCGCAAATTCGTATGTGAAAGGAGCTTCCAATGATATAATTTTCACATTATACATCTCATGTATTGTTAATCTTGTCAATAGTCAAAGGCGGCCTTGAAAAACGCATTTGACCCTATATAGATGGAAGGAGGGAGTTTCACTTATCCTAGCAATGCACAAGAGCAATAAGTTGAAGCACCAAGCAACGAAACACACAAACAACAAGCAATGGAGCACTCCAGGAGCAAGCAATGAAGCACACAAGCAATGAAGCACAAGAGCATTAGTAAGCACACATGACCATACACCGCATAGCATGTTCAACCTACCACTACTTTGGTGTAATCATACCACCGCAAGTTCGTGATCACCCACCTCATTAAAATACACAGACCATAAGATTGTTTTCAAGCCATCGCTAGTGGAAAAAGTGCTAGCCACAATTCTCGTTGATGACGCGCCATTTTCCGTGAAAGCCAGCACTATTTTTTCCAAATAGTGCTGGCGTAGGCCAAATCAACATGTCAGCTTTACATGCTTAGTGCTGGCATTGCTATTTTAGAAACGCCACAAATCTGTTGGCCCATATGCACTCACCATTTGCAATACACTAATGGCGTTGGTTTTCTTTGCATGCCATAGTTAATTTGTTAGTGCCGACGTTCGTCTTCTATGCACGCCAGAAACAGTTTTTCCATTTGATTAAAATAATGAAAATTTTAATTATTATACTAGTCACAAAATAATGAAAATTTTATATTATGTTTTTTGTCATCATTATTTTTACAGTTTTTATCATTTTAGGGATTTTATTTCTTTACCACCAGTTTTTTTATTTTGTTAAGTCTTTTAGTAATTTTAAGTCTTTTATTTTGTTAATTTTATAATATTTTAAATGGAAATACTGACATTTTTTAAAATATGCACTTTGAGACTTCAATTTTAATTTATTACTTTTTAGTTTGAGACTTGAAATATGTACTTTGAGACTTCATCTTTATAGTATATTGTAGTTTATTTTTTAAAGTTTATATTATTTTAAGTATTTAATGATTATACTAGTCAATCATATTTTTTTATATTATACTAGTCACATTTTTAGTGTTTTATCAAAATATGTACTCATTATTATTATTTGGTATGCGATTAGCTATGGCGTTGCCCTTCTATCCAACGCCTGCAATAACCTATCTGAGTCAATGACCTAAGTCACCCCTCTCTCTCATTTCACACCCCACCCGGCCCTATCGTATACACACAACTCCTCCCCCTGGACCAAAGCCGCCGCCGCCCCTCTGCCGCCCCGTCGACGCCCCTCGGCAGCACCAAGGTTAGATCAACTACTCCGTTCGCGGACACGCCACACGCCCGGGATCCATTGAGATTTGCTTTGTGTCATGTAGATTCCAAATTTAGTTGCATTGATTGCTTTGTGTAGAAATTGTAGTGATAATCCGATTGCTATTGTGTAGAATCCGATATTTACTTGTGTGTCTTCCTCAGTTGGCGGATCTGAGATAGTTTAGTAGAAATTGATAGAATGTGTTATGTGTAGAATTTATTTACTTGTGTGTCTCCCTCTGTTGGCGGATCTGAGCTAGTTTAGTAGAAATTGATATATTTAGTAGAAGTGGATAGATTGAGTTATGTGTAGAATTTCTTTACTTGTGTGTCTCCCTTTGTTGGCGGATTGTTGAGCTTTTCTATCGATTGATCCTCTATAACCAACATATCTAGTTTGCTATGCAATTTGCTGTTGTAGGTCATCACATGCTATCTAGTTTAATTAGTTCTATACATTGCAACATTTGAACTACTTTACATTGGTGTCAATATTCAGTGGTATGAAATTGCATTTTATCTTGATCGTATACGCGTTGTGTTTGTAGGTCATGGCCACTTCTGGAGGCAACAACGAGCCCGTGTGTGATGTGGACATGGCCAACAATGAATTCCTAAACATTTATGAGTATGTCATCAAGAGCGTGCAAGGGGCAAATGACGATCTAAGGCGGAGGTTAAAGAGCTACACAAGGAGACAGTTCGGCTCGTTCAGGAGACTAATCAGCTTAGGGACGAGAGGGATAAGTTCGTCGAGGATCGGGATAAACTGAAGGAGGAGAGGAGACTCCTTAGGGATGAGAGGATTGACCTGAAGATGAACATAGATCATTTCAGAAGAAAAGAAGAGGTTGATAGAAAGAAGCTTCAACAACTGGGCATACTCCTTGGTGAAGATTAGTTTTTTAAGTAGCTAGCTAGTTCATATTATTAGTTGTTGAGAACCGAGTAACTAGAGTACTTGAGTGAGCAACTTAATTTTGTGAAGTTTAATATCAACTTGTTGAGTTCATGAGCCTCTTATGTAATGATTATCTATTAAGTAAGTAGCTAGTGTTGATGAGTATATTGTGTTAAGTAGTATCTATTAAGTAAGTAGCCAGTGTTGATGAACAATTTTTTTATTACCAAAAAACCATTAGGGTGTTGGACAAGTAGGCACGCCAGAGATATGATGTACTTAGTGTTGGCGTTGGACTGGTGATACGCCAACACGATGTAGGATACTGCTGGCGTAGGCACCAACGCCACCACTATTTCTTAACAATGGCGCCATGTTGGTGGCGTGGAGCTTCTACATCAGCAAGGCTGTTTTTGGCACACCATAGCTAGGCTTTTCTCCACTAGTGCATAACTACACAAAATATACGTCGTCCCTGTCACCATCACTTTCAATTATACACACTATCACCACTACCAGAAGCAACATTAGTAGTAGTGCTTGCCCAACCAGATCCTTAACCAAAGCACCCTATGGGCGTCTCCCATGGCAACAAACCCAACACCATAGGTTTTGTTGTCCAGTAGGAGGCTGAGAGCCACCATGAGAGACTCTAGGCTGAAGCCACCTTACACCATGACGGCGGCGTAGAGGTCAGGGTGGAAGTCGATCGTCTTGCTCTCCCTGATGGCAGTTACCACCTCTTTCACTACCTGAGTCATGCTGCTGAAGACAGCCAGCTCCTCCATGAAGCCTCCCCGCTTCCTCTCCCTATGAAGCACACAAACTTGCTCACCATCCTTCTCACGAGCATCAATGTTGATGGTGTCTGACTCGTCGGTGTTTGAATACTCGGGCATCGGCAAGCCCAATGGCTGATCGAAGCCCATGGCATGCTTGCCGATTGCCAGCCCTAAGGAGAAGATCTGCTACATTTGATGGTAGTTTTGGATAGGTGCATTGAGGAACTTTGCGTCCTTGGGATGAGCCTAAGAAAGAAACAGGGCAGAGTGGTTAGTTAGTATGGCAATGTTTCATAGGCTTAAATTTCTAGTTAGTTAGAATGACATGATTTCTGAGCTAACCACTGTCGGTGTCAAAACCAGCAGATCTCGGTAGGGGGTCCCGAACTGTGCATCTAAGGATAATGGTAACATGAGGCGGGGGACACAATGTTTACCCAGGTTTGGGCCCTCTCTATGGAGGTAATACCCTACTTCCTGCTTGATTGATCTAGATGAATATGAGTATTACAAGAGTTGATCTACCACAAGATCGTAATGGCTAAACCCTAGAAGTCTAGCCTATGAGGTTATGATTGTTGTCCTACGGACTAAATCCTCTGATTTATATAGACACCAGAGGAGGCTAGGGTTACACAAAGTCGGTTACAAAGAAAGGAATCCACATATCAGAATCGCCAAGCTTGCCTTCCACGCAAAAGAGAGTCCCATCCGGACACGAGACGAAGTCTTCTATCTTGTATCTTCACAGTCCAACAGCCAGGCCAAAGTATATAGTCCGGCTGTCCGAGGACCCCTTAGTCTAGGACTCCCTCAGTAGCCCCTGAACCAGGCTTCAATGACGACGAGTCCGACGCGTTGATTGTCTTCGGCATTGCAAGGCGGGTTCCTTCTCCAAATATCCCAATATAGCCTTCCGAACATAGAAAACGTGCCCGGCTCTGCAAAACAAGTACCACACACTACTGTAGAGAGTATAATATTTCACGAGTCCAATCCGCTGACAATTTTTGTTACATGACACTACGTCATCACCCGACCATTATTCTGAATCGTTTTTCGGCCTGCTACTTCACGTTTCGTGAGTCGGTCTTATTGACACGTCTTGTCGAAGCAGAGATCGTGTCCTCTTATTACGGGATTCTCATCAACACGGGCGTGGGTAACCCAACCGTTCTGTTGGTATGATTCCTTGGGAATAGGCATATTTTAAGGCCACGTAGGGAACGTTTGATATTCGTCGACTCTATAAAGAGGCTAAGGCCTGTCCTTTTTCTTCCACGCTAGTCCCTTCCTCCCCCTCCCACCTCGAGTTCGAACACCCAAGGGTCAATCCAGTCGCTTCGAGCTTCCAGCATGTCCGAACACAGCCTTCAAGGCTGGTGGATGGCCTCTTTTGTCACAGAGGAAGACATCTTGAAGCTCAGGGAGGCAAGATACTTGACTGCGGAGATCTACCACAGTCTTCCTTATCAAGGGCAAGTTATTCCTAATCCCAGATCCAATGAGAGGGTCGTGTTTATCTCTCACTTCCTTCGAGGGCTTGGGTTTTCACTCCATCCCTTTGTTTGAGGGGTCATGTTTTATTACGGGCTAGATTTCCATGATCTAGCCCCGGACTCCTTCCTCCACATCTCGGCGTTCATCACCACATGCGAGGCTTTCCTCCGTATTTCCCCACACTTAGGCTTATGGCTTAAGACCTTGAACGTGAAACCGAAGGTAATCGACGAGGAACAAGCAGAGTGCGGAGGCGCTTCAATAAGCAAGCTTACCAACTCTACTTGCCAAAGGGCTCCTTTGCAGAATCTTCTGACTTATGGCAACGGGAGTGGTTTTACATCACCGAACCCCGTGGTACAAAGCGGGTAGCCGCTCCTGCGTTTCGGTCTGGCCCTCTGCCACAACTCGCATCGTGGATTAACAAGGGGCTAGACTGGGGATCTACAGATGAAGTGCGGACACTGCAAAGCCACATCCGGAACCTTATTGAGAAGGACACCGGTCTCATTGATGTAATCCAAGTAATTTTAGTCCGCCGGATCCTACCTGTCAGTGACACCCTCTCTGTATGTGGGAATTTAATCCGGAAGGTCCACGGACTCTTCAGCACCTCTCCAGCATGATGCTCAGGGAGATGTGGAAGCTATTCTTCGGCGCACAAAAACAGTGGCTGGATACTAACAAAGGCACCGGTCTTGACTGCAACCATCCGGATACTCCAGTAAGTACTCAACCCCCGAACACGGTCTAGTCAAATTATTCATGACAATGTACTGATAAAACTCTATCTGGCCAGGGCTGGCTAAAGAAGGCAGAAAGAATCAGGTGTTCGGCTCCACTTCCTGAAGATACTGCTGATCAGTTATTAACAAGGATGCTGGCTCTGGCGCCGTATCAAGTGCTGGCGGGGGAAGATAAGGAGGAGGACGAAGAGGCCCAAGGCGGCTCCCCTTCTCGAAGCACACTAGGCAATTTGTCCGAGGAGATTGGAATTTCCACTTCCAAAGGTGGAAGGGAAGGGCAAACTGACACCCCTTCTCCTCAAGGGAAGAAAAGGGCCGCCTCCAAAGACTTGGAAATAGAAGCTTCTAAGCGGGGGAAGGTATCCCAGTCAGGGGATGCCGCCGACACGTAGTCACCCCATAAAGATAGGCCCTCAGCCGCATCGTAAGTGAATCCGGATGCTTATGTCCCGTTCTTTCTTGGCTATAAGGGTAATATTTCAAACAACTGTTTGCAGTCCAGCATGCAACCCTCCTCGACAGTCCTCCTGTTCGGGGGTTCTTCTTCCGGAGATGATGGAGAGCGAGACGCCTCCACAGATCTCCATGCCTGATAAGGCAGACGATGCCGAGGTGTCGTCCCGTAGGATCTTTCCTGATATGCGGGTGGCGCAAGGGGCAGTGAAGACCGGGGCCGAAGGTAATACTTCGGCCGCCCAAGGTCCGGGGTGTGCGACAAAGGTCCCGGACTATCCAATGTCAAAGGGACGACGCTACCTGTTCCGGATCCAGAGTTGTCGGATACATTAATGAACGTACTGCAACATGCCTCCGTCTCAGAGGAACAACGTACCTTAATGGGTATGGTGTTTGAAAGAGTCCGGTCCGTGAAAAGCGGATTGAATGAAGTCTTTTCTATCATACTAAGAGGCTTCGAGGTACGTAGAGTAATTATATTATGAGCGCAAATTGCACCTGTGTATATATAGTAGCCCCTGAGACTCTGGTTGACATCCAAAGGAATGCGATCAGAGGATCGGAAATAGATGCCCAGGAAATGATATGATTATTTGAAACACAGGTTGTTACATCCGTGGGGACTGCCCAAGCTATCGAGGTAGCACATTTGAAGCAGAAAGTTGATGTGGCGGATGATGATATCACACTTATAAGCAGGCGGCTCGACGAGGCGCAAGGTATGTCTCTAGGGCACTCAGTACAAGCTAGTATTGTGAAATGAGCATGATACTGAGAATTTTTATATGCATTACTGCAGATAGTGCCGCTGTAGTGGAGACCCTTTGGGCGGAACTTGCCCATGCCAAGGAGCAAGCGAGGATGAGTAATGTGGCTACCGAAAAGGCAGCCACCGAATTGAAAGTAGAGCAGACCGCTCGGCTTTAGTGCGAGGAGAGGATATCTACCATGGCACTTGAGTTGAAGAATGCCACTAGCCGATGCCAAGATCTTGAGAGAGATAACAAAGCGAAAGCTACCGATCTGGACAAGGTCTTACAAGAGGCGAAGGAAGCCCAGTCTGAGTCTAGAGCAGCTCGGGAGGAGATCCGACATGCTGGGGAGATCGCGGCTGGTAAGCCCTTTTTATTGCAAACTAAGTTTGGCAATCCGAAGTATGCGCCGCTGAATCAATAGTGGAGTTCTCCGGAATCCTTTATGGACCCGCCGAAGAGTGTTGCCGATGCGAATCAGTTTTTCCACGCGCAAGAAGGACATGTAACGGAAAAGTTGTTTTGGTCGCAGTTTAATACGCCGAAGCGTCCACTGTTGAACGAACAGATGGCCCAATAGGCCGAGCTCCACAAGATGTCCGACACCGCCATGAAGGGTGTCATAGCCCGCCTGTGGCCAACCGAACCCATTTCGGATAGTTATTTCAGTTTGGTGCGGCAGCTTGTTAATGCGGCGCCCCACATCGATGCTGTGAAGCGGTCAACATGCATAGAAGGTGCACGGATGGCCCTTGCCCGTGTCAAGATATACTGGGAGAAGATGACGGCCACCGATATTGCAGCACAGAGTCCCCCCAAGGCAGGGACTTTAACATGCCAGAACATTACTTTGAAGATGTCCTAGAGGGTGCCCACTTAATAGAGGGCCAGTGCTCGAAAAATAATGTTCGAGTAAAGTGCATCAAGATTGTAATAACAATATTATGATATATTTAAGGCTGTGTTTTTATACTTTTTGCCTGAAAAGTTTTGATGCCTCCTGTGCGGCCGTCTCTTTTATATACAATCTGAAAGTTTGCAGTCGTCGGCTTCAGCCCCCTCGCGTATAACGCAGGGGTGTTCGGAAAAGCACTTGATCACACTTGACCCAATGTCTTGGTCCGTTAAGGAGGTGTTAGTGCGGCGAACTAGGCAATCAGACTATAGAGCTTTAACACTTTCACTTAGCCATAGGAGTTTGACGGTGGGGCTACTATATAGCCCCTGGTATGCCTGCGGTTATCCGAATACGGTGCGTATACATACATGACCAGAAGGATGATCCTTTGTTTAACACGGAGGGAATTGCGAAGATTCCGATGAGTCATTAAGTGGTTGACCAGCTCTCGCCGCATCATGACAGTCAGTTTTCGGCTTTCTCTACTGAGGTGCTCATCCGGGCTAGCCGGGACACATCGCAGTAGTTCTCCCTTTACTACCCTAGCCGATATAGCAGAACGTAAGGTAGTAAGCATAGGAGCCGGGCAACCCAACTGTTGACCAAAGACATGATTCGGAGCCAATGCATATAAGGCCAAACTCGCGATGCCGAACACTCCCTATAGGTTTTCGGACTTTAAAATATACACCGGGCTGAATACAGCCCCTGGTGATGAACCCATTGTATCAAGGCACGTGTGGAAATCTGACGTGGGGAAAGAGCACGAATGGTGAGAGCATAAATCTCAAAACACAATACTAGTCGGGCTGCTTCTATAACATCCACTTTAGTATGGCGAGCCGTATGTTTACAGATAATGCCTGTATCTTTCTTGGACATTTTACATGCCAGGAAAGTATAAAACAACAAGAGATAAAAAAAGGTTTACACAGGGTCTTAATCTAAAAAAGAAACCTTTAATGCGGGGCCCTGCTGCACGTCTGCGCCTTTATCTCCATTGTGAAGTGTCCTTGAAGGGTATAGTATGATGGCGATCTGTAAAAAAAGAAAAAAGAAAAAGGAAGACCAGGTAAAAGAATCTGGTGTGGCCGTAAGTAGAGCCGGTTTGTTGTAATGAACCGTGAAGGATAACTTCTAGGGTCCGAATAGGGTCAAGCCGAACTATGAACCTTTTGTGTGCAGAGTGCCCCCGAAGCCGCACAAGGAATTTCGAATGTATCTCTTTATGGGACGGTCGATGGGGGCGTAGCTGCTAATCGAGCTCAGGTTTATCTGAGCTGCCGCACTGGGGTGTCCGCCGGACACGTTTAGATGTGCCTGCGGTCTTAATGACCGATGAGCTGTTTGGCTTGAATAGGCCGTTTTGTGCTTCGACTGCTAAAGCTGCCGTGTATTCCTCTGTGCAAAGAGAGCGCTCCATATTTCCACTGACCGTAATGATGCCACAAGGTCCATGCATTTTGAGTTTTAGATAAGCATAATGTGGGACTACATTAAAATGGGCAAAGGCCGTTCTTCCGAGTAGTGCATGATAGCCGCTTCGGAACGGAGCAATGTCGAAGATTAATTCTTCGCTTCAGAAGTTGTCCGGAGAGCCAAACACAACATCCAATGTTAGAGAGCCCGTGCAGCGGGCTTCTACGTCTGGTATAACTCCTTTAAAGGTAGTGCTGCTTGGCTTGATTCTTGAGGGTCTATCCCCATCTTGTGGACAACGTCTTGACATATCAGATTTAGACTACTTCCACCATCCATGAGGACTCGAGTGAGGTGGTATCCGTCAATTATTGGGTCGAGCACTAGGGCAGCCGAACCCCCGTGACGGATACTAGTCGGGTGATCCTGTGATCAAAGGTGATCGGACAGGCCGACCATGGGTTGAACTTTGGGGCGACGAGCTTGATGACGTAGACATCTCGGAGTGCGCGCTTGCGCTCACACTTCGGGATATGAGTGACATAGATCATGTTCACTGTTTTGATCTCTGGTGGAATTTTTTTCTGTCCCCCCGTGTTCGGCTGGCGAGGTTCATCCTCGTCTTCGCTCTGAGGTCCCTTCCCTTTATTTTTGGCATTGAGTTTGCCGGCCTGCTTGAAGACCAACATTCTCTGTTGGTGTGATTGGCTGGTTTGTCGGGAGTGCCATGAATCTGGCAGGGCCTGTCTAGAATTTTATCCAGGTTGGATGGACTGTCTTTGTTGCCTTTAAGTGGCTTCTTCCGTTGACCGGGTCTAGAGCCCCGGAATCCGGCATTTATTGTTGTATTGTCTGGGCTTTCTTCATTATTCTGATGTTTATTTTTGTTGCGTCGTGGTTTTCCAATACCGCCTCTGACTTCGGATGTGCCGGGGTCGCTAGTGCTACTATGGGCTAACTAGCTGTCTTCGCTCGCGCAAAAGCGAGTCATAAGTGTAGTTAAGGCGGCCATTGTCCTTGGCTTTTCCTGGCCGAGGTGTGTGGCTAGCTATTCGTCCCGGACATTGTGTTTGAAGGCCACTAAGGCTTCGGCGTTTGGGCAGTCGACGATTTGGTTCTTCTTAGTGAGAAACTGGTTCCAAAGTTTACGGGCTGATTCTCCGGGTTGCTGGATTATGCGACTTAGATCGTCAGCATCCGGGGGACAGACATAGGTCCCTTGGAAATTGGCCTGAAAAGCATCCTCAAGTTCCTCCCAGCTTCCTATAGAATTTTCAGGGAGGCTTTTTAGCCAGTGCTGAGCTAGTCCTTTTAGCTTGAGGGGTAAATATTTGATGGCGTGGAGATCATCTTCGCGTGCCATGTGGATGTGAAGAATAAAGTCTTCTATCCAAACCGCCATGTCTGTCGTTCCATCATACGCCTCAATGTTTATGGGTTTTAACCCCTCTGGAAAATCGTGTTCCAGTACCTCATCGGTGAAGCACATGGGGTGTGCGACACCCCTGTATCTGGCTGTGTCGTGGGCTGGTTCCGACGGTTGCGATGTGCGGTATTGGTTCCAAGATGGTAAATGGCCAGCGTATTTTGTTTTGTAATCATGATTCCATGTAGGGGCACGTTCCCTAGATCCATAGATGGACCTGGTTTTGCCAGCTTTTTTGTCCAGGTCCTCACGTAGATCGTGTTTCTGGTCCTGGGCCGCAACCTTCCTTCCTTTGCGGGGAGGGGGCGCGGGCTTGTGTATGGCATTTCTTTCCGCTCTGTCGTGATCGCGAGGTGGTCGGTCCAGCCAGTCGGCCGTATTGTTCTTCGGCGATATAGGCGCGATAGCCTCATCGTTGAATTCAGGCAGCAGTTTGCGTTTAGGGTAGCTCTTTGTTTGGCGATTACCGTCGTATTTTTCCTCAGTGTCTAGAATTTCGTTCCATTCGTCATTGAGCGTATCCTGTGCGGCTTTGAGCCGCTGCTTCTGCTTCTTCAAGCTCCTTGCAGTGGTGATGAGCCTCTGGTGGAGGCGTTCTTGTTCTAATGGTTCTTCTGGGACGACGAACTCGTCGTCGCCCAGGCTGACCTCCTCTTTAGAGGCGGGTTAGTAATTGCTATCTTCGGTGTTGCTGTGGTCGGATAATGTCTCTGGACTGTGTTTGCCGTCCTCTCGCACGCCCTACTCCAACGCTGGGTCCGCAGGGTCCTCGGCTCGGTTTAGATTACCGTCATCGTCCGTGACAATGTTGCTGTTTTTCCGTTTGTCGGATCGAGGTCAGCGTTTAGGACGCCGGTGTTTGGGAGGTTCATCGACAGGCCTGCTGTTATCGCCGTCGACCTCATTCTTCTTAGGTGTGTCTACCATGTAAATGTCGTATGACGATGTAGCTGTCCAACGCCCTGTATGCGGTGGTTCCTGCTCCTATCCCACATCGTCGCCCATACCGTCGATGTCTTTGGAGTCGTAATCAAGCATGTCGGTTAAGTCGTCGACAGTGGCTATTAAGTGGGTGGTGGGTGGGGAATGGATTTCTTCGTCATCCACTTCCCACTCGAGCCGGACATAGTTCGGCCGAGAGTCTCCCTATAGGGAGAGGGTTTTTAATGAATTTAACATGTCGCCAAAAGGCGAGTACTGGAAAATATCCATGGAGCTGAACTCCAAGACCGGTGCCCAATCAGGTTCGATGGATGTGGATGCACGCGGTCCGGAACCCATGGCCAGAGACGAGTCCGAGGTTCCGGTAACACAAGCCCATTTCAACGTCAGGTTTGTGTGCGGCTCGAGCACCGCTGAGTTTGCGGCCTCCGTGGTGTGGTTAAGCTCCCCATCTTCGGACGATGCAGCCTGCTCTGGTTCTAGGGCCAGGGCGGTCACAGGTGCTATCTCCTATGTGTGGCCAGATGACAGATCTAGGTCATGTTCATCGTGGTGGTCGAGGATAGCCGTCATGGGCTCGAATCCGTCGAAGATCAAATCTCCGCGGATGTCGGCCACAAAATTCAGGCTTCCAAATCTGACCTGACGGCTAGGGGCATAGCTATCGATCTACTCTAGATGGCCAAGTGAGTTGGCCCGCAGTGCTAAGCCGCCGAATACGAAGATCTGTCCGAGGAGAAAGATCCCCCCCGGACGACATTGTTGTAGATGATTTATGGAGCCATCAAGCCTATCTTCGACGGCACGACAGAACTCTCAATGAAAGCACCAATGTCGGTGTCAAAACCGGTGGATCTCGGGTAGGGGGTCCCGAACTGTGCGCCTAAGGCTAATGGTAACATGAGGCGGGGGACATAATGTTTACCCAGGTTTGGGCCCTCTCTATGGAGGTAATACCCTATTTCCTGCTTGATTGATCTTGATGAATATGAGTATTACAAGAGTTGATCTACCACGAGATCGTAATGGCTAAACCCTAGAAGTCTAGCCTATGAGGTTATGATTGTTGTCCTATGGACTAAATCCTCCGGTTTATATAGACACCGGAGGAGGCTAGGATTACACAAAGTCGGTTATAGAGAAAGGAATCCACATATTCGAATCGCCAAGCTTGCCTTCCACGCAAAGGAGAGTCCCATCCGGACACGGGACGAAGTCTTCTATCTTGTGTCTTCACAGTCCAACAGTCCGGCCAAAGTATATAATCCGGCTGTCCGAGGACCCCTTAGTCCAGGACTCCCTCAACCACGATGTGGTCTTGGTAGTGCTCTGCCTCCAAAAGGATTGATCAGGTGTCCTCATCCCATGAAGTACCACTCAGGTCTCCAAGATTGGACGCGGTGATCCACCTTGCTCTCCACTTCCTCAGGTGGTTGTAGACTTGGGTCGAGGTGACCTCCTGTCCATAAAACTCGAATGTTTGCTTTGCAACAGCGTTCAAGTGCACCTTCTTGAAGCCCTTGTCAGTCCTCACTCCACTAGCTATGATCTCACACATCTTGTTAAGCACGGAAGTGGAGAGGAACAACTACCATTTCATGTTGCCCCCCCGCCATCCTTCTTTGCGGCTGCCTTTTGAGCAGCAATATGAGCTACAACATTGGGATAAGCCAACACAAATGGAGGAACCGTAGGCGACACCTTGAAAACATCTAATTCAGGAGGCATATGATTGGTGGTAGGCTGGGAGTCCTTGATGTAGGACTACGGCGGGAACTGGTCCTCGAGCAGCATGATGGCCTGACTAAACTCTTGCATGCTCATCTCCTAAAAACTTAAGCGTCATCAACACCAGAACACACTACACATCGACATTAGGAACTACCAGTAAAACATGGACAGATCGAACTAGCAGTAACACATGCACACATAGATGATCTAGTTCAAGAAAACACTACCAAATCCATCAATGGATACCACAGGTCAACGCAACAAAACACAACACTAATCATGGACACATGGACGATCTTGCTCAACACTTGCACACTAGCATACCACACATCTAAGCATACTATTGAGGGAAATATGCCCTAGAGGCAATAATAAAGTTGTTATTTATATTTACTTATTCATGATAAAGGTTTATTATTCATGCTAGAATTGCATTGATTGGAAACTTAAATACATGTGTGAATACATAAACAAATACTGTGTCCCTAGTAAGCCTCTACTAGACTAGCTTGTTGATTAAAGATGGTTAAGATTTCCTAATCATAAACATTTGTTGTCCTTTGATAACGGGATCACATCATTAGAAGAATGACGTTATGGACAAGACCCATCTGTTAGCTTAGCATAATGATCGTTCAATTTATTGCTATTGCTTTCTTCATGTCAAATACATATTCCTTCGACTATGAGATTATGCAACTTCCGGATACCAGAGGAATACATTGTGTGCTATCAAACGTCACAACATAACTGGGTGATCAATAATATGCTCTACAGGTATCTCTGAAGGTGTTTGTTGAGTTGGCATAGATCGACATTAGGATTTGTCACTCCGAGTATCGGAAAGGTATCTCTAGGCTCTCTCGGTAATACACATCATAAGAAGCCTAGCAAGCAAATGACTAATGAGTTAGTTACGAGATGATGTATTATGGAACGAGTAAAGAGACTTGCCGATAATGAGATTGAACTAGGTATAGAGATACCGACGATCAAATATCGAGCAAATAACATACCGACAGACAAAGGGAATTGCGTATGTTGTCATAACGGTTCGACCGATAAAGATCTTCGTAGAATATGTAGGAACCAATATGGTCATCTAGGTTCCGCTATTGGTTATTGACCGGAGAGGTATCTCGGTCATGTCTACATAGTTCTCAAACCCGTAGGGTCTGCACGCTTAACGTTTGATGACGATATAGTATTATATGAGTTATGTGATTTGTGACCGAATGTTGTTCGGAGTCCCAGATGAGATCACGGACATTAAGAGGAGTCTCGAAATGGTCTAGAGGTAAAGAATTATATATAGGACGATGGTAATCGGACACCGAAAGTGTTTTGGAGGGTACCGAGTACTTATCGGGTCACCGGAAGGAGTTTCGGTCATCCCCGACAAAGTTATGGGCCTTATTGAAGGAAATATGCCCTAGAGACAATAATTTTTTTATTCCCTTATTCATGATAAAGGTTTATTATTCATGCTAGAATTGTATTGATCGAAAACTTAAATACATGTGTTAATACATAAACGAATATTGTGTCCCTAGTAAGCCTCTACTATACTAGCTCATTGATCAAAGATGGATAAGGTTTCCTGACCATGGACATGTGTTTTCATTTGATAACGGGACCACATCATTAGTAGAATGATGTGATGGACAATACCCATCCGTTAGCTTAGCATAATGATCATTCAGTTTATTGCTATTACTTTCTTCATGTCAAATACATATTCCTTCGACTATGAGATTACGCAACTCCCGGATACCGGAGGAATACCTTGTGTGCTGTCAAACGTCACAACGTAAGTGGGTGATCATAAATATGCTCTACAGGTATCTTTGAAGGTGTTTGTTGAGTTGGCATAGATCGAGATTAGGATTTGTCACTCCGAGTATCGGAGAGGTATCTCTGGGCCCTCTCGGTAATACACATCATAAGCTTGCAAGCAAATGACTAAGGAGTTAGTTACGAGGTTATGTATTACGAAACGAGTAAAGAGACTTGGCGGTAACGAGATTGAACTAGGTATGAATATACCGATGATTGAATCTCGAGCAAGTAACATACAATGACAAAGGGAATTACGTATGTTGTCATTACGGTTCGATCGATAAAGATATTCATAGAATATGTAGGAGCCAATATGGGCATCCATGTTTTTCTATTGGTTATTGACCAGAGTGGTGTCTCGGTCATGCCTACATAGTTCTCGAACCCATAGGGTTTGCACGCTTAACGTTCGTTGATGATATAGTGTTATATGAGTTATATGATTTGGTGAAAGAATGTTGATCAGAGTCTCGGATGAGATCACAAACATGAGGAGGAGTCTCAAAATGGTCGAGAGGTAAAGATTGATATATAGGACGATGGTATTTGGACACCGAAAGTGTTTCAGGACGTACCAGGAAGGAATCGGGTCACTGGAAGGGGTTCCGGACAACCCCCCGACAAGTTATGGGCCTTATGGGCCAAAGGAGGGGATAGTCCAGCCCACAAGGGGGCTGGCGCCACCCCCTCCCTTTTTTGTCCAGCCCTAGGGAAGGAAAAGGGGGAGAGCTAGCCCCTCATATCTTTCCCTCTCATGGGAGAAAGGAAAAGGGCGGGGGGGGGGGTGCCACCCTCCAGTGCCATTCCCCACACTCCAAATAAGGAAAGGGGGGGGGGGCTTGGGAGGGACCCCAAGTAGGATTCCTCCTACTTGGGCGCCTCCTTTGGCTCCTCCTCCCTCCCTCCCACCTATATATATGTGGGAGGGGGCGCCTAGCGCACAACAGACAATTGCCTAGCCATGTGCGGCGCCCCCTCCACCATTTACACCCACGGTCATATTTTTGTAGTGCTTAGGTGAAGCCCTACGAAGATCACTTCACCATCACCGTCACCACACCATCGTGATGACAAAACTCATATTCTACCTCGCCGTCTTGCTGGATCAAGAAGGCGTAGGACGTCACCGAGCTGAACATGTGCAGAACGTGGAGGTGCCGAACGTTCGGTACTTGATCGGTTGGAGCATGAAGAAGTTCGACTACATCAACCGCGTTGTTAAACACTTCCACTTACGGTCTACGAGGGTACGTAGACACACTCTCTCATCTCGTTGCTATGCATCTCCATGGATAGATCATTGCGTGTGCCTAGAATTCTTTTGTTTTCCATGTAACGTTTTCCAACAGTGGCATCATGAGCCAGGTCTATGCGTAGATGATATGCACAAGTAGAACACAAAAAGTTATGGGCGGTGATAGTCATACTGCTTACCACCAACGCCTTATTTTGATTCGGTGGTATTGTGGAATGAAGCGGCCCTGACCAACCTTACATGTCCACGCACATGAGACCGGTTCCTCCAACCGAGATGCGACTAGTTTTGCATAAAGGTGGCTGGCGGGTGTCTGTTTCTCCTACTTTAGTTGAATCAAATTTGACTATGCCCAATCCTTGAAGAAGGTTAAAACAACAAACTTGACGAATCACCATTGTTGTTTTTGCCGTAGTTAAGAACGGTTCTTGCTAGAAACCCGTAGCAGCTGTTGGGAATCGTTGCATGGAGAAAAAATAATCTACGCACACACAATTATCTATCCATGGAGATGCATAGCAACGAGGGGGAGAATGTGTCTATGTACACTTGTAAACCATAAGCGGAAGCATTTATTCAATGCGGTTGATGTAGTTGTACACCTTCGCGATCCGCCCGATCAAGTACCGAGCGCACGACACCTCCGCGTTCTGCACACGTTCAACTCGGTGTCGTCCTCGCCATCTTGATCCAGCAAGCGAGGCGAGGTAGTATATGAGTTCCGTCACCATAACAGCATGGTGACGGTGGTGGTGAAGTAATCCCGCAGGGCTTCGCCTAAGCACTGCGACGATCTAGAGCGGAGGAGTAAACTAGAGGCGGAGAGGTACCGTCACACGGCGTGGAATAAGCTGTTTATTGTCTGGCACCCCTCCTGTGATGCCCCCGATTCAATCGTACACTAATCATGCACGCAAGCGTGTACGATCAAGATCAGGGACTCACGAGAAGATATCACAACACAACTCTAAAAGTAAAAAAAAATCATACAAGCATCATATTACAAGCTAGGGGCCTCGAGGGCTCAAATACAAGTGCTCGAACATAAACGAGTCAGCAGAAGCAACAATATCTGAGTACAGACATAAGTTAAACAAGTTGCCATAAGATGGCTAGCACAAACTAGGATACAGATCGAAAGAGGCGCATGCCTCCTGCTTGGGATCCTCCTAAACTACTCCTGGTCGTCGGCGGTCTGAACGTAGTAGTAGGCACCCTCGGTGTAGTAGGCGTTGTCGTCCATGATGGTGTCTGGCTCCTGGGCTCCAGCATCTGGTTGCGACATCCGAGAAGAAGATGAAAAGAGGGAATAGAGGGAGCAAAGCAACCGTGAGTACTCATCCAAAGTACTCGTAAGAAAGAACTACACTACATATGCATGTGTATCTGTGTAAGGGGAAATATCGGTGGACTGAACTGCAGAATGCCAGAATAAGAGGGGGATAGCTAGTCCTGTCAAAGACTACACTTCTGGCAGCCTCCATCTTGCAACATGTAGAATAGAGTAGATAGTAAGTTCACCAGTATCATCGCATATCATAATCTTACCCGGCGATCCTCTCATCGTCGCCATGTGAGAGAGCGATCACTGGGTTGTATCTGGCACTTGAAAGGGTGTTTTTTTTAAGTATCTGGTTCTAGTTGTCATAAGGTCGAAGTACAACTCCGGGTCGTCCTGTTACCGTGGACACGGTTCAAATAGATCAATCTTCCCTGCAGGGGTGCACCACATTACTGACATGCTCGATCCCTCTGGCCGGGCACACTTTCCTGGGTCATGTCCGACCTCGGGAGATCAACACGTCGCAACCCTACCTAGGCCTAACAAAGAGGTCAGGTCTAAATCCTAAGGGCGCAGGGTCTGGGCCCATCACCCATTGCACTCCTGCATGTTGCGTGGGCGGCCGGAAGCAGACCTAGCCTCCCTAATACAAGAGCAGGCATTCCAGTCCAATCCGGCGCGCGCTGACGCTGACGTCTAGGAGGCTTCGACTGATACCACAACGCGGTTGCCCATATCTTGTCCCATGTGGCGGTTGGTGTGTATAAGGTCCACGACCCAACTCAGATCAAATACCAAGATCTCGTTAAACGTGTTATTTGATGTATCCGCGGACACCGACCAGGGACTAGGCCCACCTGTCTCCTAGGTGGTCACAACCTGCCCCGTCGCTCCGCCTCAAAGTAACACTCGGGGGCCGTCGGGAACCCAGGTCCAGCACTACCTGGATGGAACCACCTGTCCTTTCAGCCCCCATATCCGAATCACTTGCAGGTACTCTACGAGCCAAGCCAGTTAATTAGGTAAATTAAGCAGAAGTAATTAAGTTAAGTTAATTAAACTAATTAAGTATTTATTTATTACTTATTAAAGTTATTATTTTTTATTTTTTAAACTCTATTTTAATAGGGGCATGGGGCCCCTCTCACAATGGCCCAGGGCGGCCTATTGGGCACAGGTTAACGGGCTGCGGGCGGGGCAGCCTCGGGCGCTGCCAGCGGCGCAACCACGGCCGGGCGCGGGAAGGCCGGCAGCCACGGCGAGGCCAACCGGAGGTGAGGCGCAGCCGCGGGTCAGGGGAGGAGCGCGGGACAGCGGGACGGCGGGCGTGCACGGCAGGGCGGCAAGCGACTGCGGCAACGGCGAGCGGCCAGCATGGGGAGGCAAAGCGTGGCGAGGAGGCCGGAGTGGGGTGGCGCTGCGACCGGGCTAGAGCCGCATGCGAGGCCAGCTGCGACAGGTGCGGCGCGGGTCACGCGCGGGGGCTACGGACGCGGGCACTTACGTGTGGGCGCGGGTTGGCGAAGGCGGAGTAGCTAGAGGAGGCGTGCGGGAGGCGAGCTCATAGAGAGCTCCGACGATGGAGGCCGAACGCGGGGACAACTATGGGGCAAGGTGTACTAGCGGGAGAGGTGAGGAGAGATGCGGCCTAATGGGATCTCCAGGAGTACGCTGGTGCAGCCAAGTTAAGAGAAGGCATTCGGGAGCAAGGATCTAGGCAGCCATGGCGGACGGCGGAGTTACGACTACGGCTAGGCACATTGGAGGATGAAACGACAAAGGGGAAAGAGGGGAAAGGTGTAGCAGCTCACACGGATCCTGATGAGTAGCTCAGGGGCGACGAGGACGCGCTGGAGTGGGCGAATCGAAGCCGGCGGGGATCGGGCATCAACAGCGAAGACGTACTTGGTGCAGGCGGTGTGGTGCTTCCCGTGATGCGTCCATTGGCGTGGATGATGTAGTGTTCAATAGCGGAGGTTGTGGGGAAGCTCGCGCGAGGACGACAATGAGCGCGTGGATGGAGGTGGCCATGGCGACACCAAGGGCGGGGTGTGTGCTGCGGGAACAAAAGCGGCGCGAGGAGGGGAAAGTGACGCGGTCTAGGGTTGACAGGGCATCGACGGCACTTGTAGGACGCTGGGGATGGGGCGGATGGCCGACACATGGCCGATCCGTCGCGCGGGCGCCGGCACGGCAGCCACCGAGGCTCCTGTGAACAAGAGCTTGAAGACAACCAATTCGTTGGGCTGGGCCTTCACTGTGGACTTAAGGTCCAGTCCAACAATGGGTTACCCCTTTTCTTTCCCTTTTCAGTTTCTTTAATTCTTGATGTTTTGCATTTTTTTGCCATCAAATGACCTTTTGTAAAAAAAAAGTGGAACTCTTCCAATTAAATACTATGCATTATTTTGGAGTTGTTCGCAAAGTTTCACATATTTTGAAAGGAACAAGTATTTGTTTAACTCTAAATCCAAATTTAGTGTTGTTAGGCCACTTTAAATATTCCTAGGGGCATTTGGGGAATTTTTTAATTATTATGGCTTCTCCATGAAAATTAGTTAGTGAATATTTTTAACCCAATGAACATTTTTGTTTTACCATTAGAAGAAATAATAATTTCACTTGCAACTCAAATTTGAATTTAACTTTGTTTTTTGGACAAGTGAAAATTTGCATAGCAATCACGATGACATGGACACAATTAGGAGAGGTTTAATGTAGCATGATTTTCGGGGTGTTACAAGGCCAGACGGAGCTGGCGGTCGCGAGGGGGGCTGCATCACACGTGCAGCGGGGGAAGCCAGCCGCGTGGCAGCCAGAGGCGGCGCGGCGCGAGGAGCCGGACGGACGGCCACCCGGGCGCGTGTTCGAGACGCGGGGCGAACTAGAAGAGGCGGCCGAGGGACGATGTAGGCGGAGCCGGCGCCGGCCAGAGGAGGGCGGGTGCGCGTTGACTGAAGCAAGGCAGCGCTGGGGCGCAGACGCGGCGCCGCGGGCCAGAGAGGCGCGGGGGCGTGGCAGGGCGAAGCCGCGCGCGGTCGCGGAGGCGCTCAGGGGCGGAGCAGACAGCCCATGACGAGGATCAGCGGGGACGGACCGCGCGAAGGCCGCGGCGAGCGCGAGAGGCCTAGGCTCGGGCGTGTCCGTAGCGAGGTGGAGTGGGCCCTGGTTCCTCGGATGGAGCGGCGTGGGAGCGGCCAGGAGGAGGCTGCCAGAGAAGTGGCATGGCACGGGTCGAGAGGAGGCCAATGTGGACAGTGCGATGGAGCGGGCACGGACACGAGCGCCGCGGTGAGGAGCAGCAGCGCGCGGGCGTTGACTGGCAGAAGCTGCACTAGACACGGGGCAGCATGGACGCACGGCCACGGATGCAGAGGCGCACGGCTGTAGTAGGGAGGGGAAAAGCAAGTGCAGGGCGAGCGACGCGAGGGCGTCGCAGCGAACAGCTCAGCAGTTGCTGCGTGACGGATGCGGCGACGGACGGAAATGGGGGCGCGGAGCCGACAAACCGGGCAACACGCACGTAGGTGAGGGCGTCCGCGGACGAGAGCCGCAGGGAGCGACGTGCGCGTAGGGTGCGAAGACGAGGCGCGCCGAGGAGGTGCCGAAGCCCGCGGCCAGCAGCCGCGCTAGGAGGAGCACGAAGGCGGAGGGTATGCAGTGGCGCGCGGAGCACTGTGAGGCGAGGGAGCGCCGAATGCGTGGCGCCGACGTTGCTGGAGGGCTGGCCGGGCGGGGATGCATGCCTGCGTGGACGAAGAAGAGTTGAGGCGAGGAGTTTTTTTTTTTTTTGAGAGCACGCGAAAAGCGTGCCTTACTTTTACTTTTATAGAAGAGAGCAGAAAACAATGTACAAGAGACTTTGGGTGAATACATGCAAACCCCCACGGCAAATAACCCAACACACCCCCAAACTACTGCAAGCCTACTCTCTCACAAAACCCAGCGAAACGTCCTCCTCCTAGGCCGGCCACCTTCCACTCCCGCAGCTCTCCAGTAATAGACCTCGCCAAATCCGGCGCATTAATCTGCTGGTTAGTCCTATTAAAGACTCTCGCGTTACGCTGCTTCCATAGTGCCCAAATCACCGCAATCACCACCATGTCAAAGCCCCTCTTGGCGTCGCGGCTCCATCTTGCACGTTGTGCCAACCACCAATCCAAGAGTTGGTCCTGCACATCCGGAATGGTTCCCTGCAAGCCCAAAGCATCAAACATGAAATGCCACACCTCCCTAGCGTACACACACTGGACTAGTATGTGCTCTGCGTTATCTTCCTCTTGCAGACACGTAAAGCATGCAGAAGGACGATCTTGTAACCCATGCCTCGCTCTCCTATCCAAGGTCCAAATACGGTGTTGCACCGCCAACCAAGCAAAGATTTTGCACTTAAGCAAAGCCCAACTCTTCCAAATACAAGCTGCATAAGGCACCACAATTGCACCGAGACAAAGCCGTTGATATGTCGACCGAGCAGTATAACGACCCGACGGATCAGCAGGCCACGAAAAGGCATCCGGTCGCGAGACGTCCCGCTGGACCAAACTAATCGCGAGATTGAGATGGATGAGCTGCATGTGGTCACCAAAGCCGAGATCTCCAGATAAATCCCGCAGCCACCTCCCATTTTCCAATCCCTCCGCTACCGTTCTCTTGTTTACCGTCCTCGTATCCACCTTCAAAATAATAGATGGTGCAATATCCTTCGCAGAGAAACCATGAATCCAACGGTCTCGCCAAAACAAAACCTTAGTGCCTTCCCCCACCGAGATGCATACCAGACTATCAAACACTACGCATGCATCTCTGTCCTCCGTCATTGGCAGGCCTTGCCAAGGCCTTTCAGGGTCCGTTCTGCGTAGCCATTCCCATCTCACCCTCAGAGCTAGCCCTTGCAGCTGCAGGTTTCGAACGCCTAGGCCACCTAGATAAGTAGGTTTGCAAACCGCATCCCAAGCAATCAGACATTGCCCACCATGGGCCTTCTCCTTGCCAGCCCAAAAGAAACCTCTCATCCATTGTTCGATCTCTTCCAACACCCAAACAGGAGCCTCCGTAATCACGAAGTGATGAATCGGTTTAGCCGAAATTACCGATTTCACTAGCACCAGACGACCCGGCCGGTGAATCAATCCCCTTTGCCACGCCGGCGCAAAGCTCTTCGCTTGGTCCAACATAGGCTGCCACTCAGCCCTAGAAAGAGTCATGATGGCCAATTGGAGCCCAAGATATCTACACGGGAAAGCACCCATGCGGCATTGCAACACCGCCTCGACTTGATCTCTGTCCGCACTGTCCCCGTGTATCATAATCGCCAAGGATTTGTTGTAGTTCACCTTCAAACCCGATGCCTCCCCAAACACCGTAAGCACCGATCGGACGAGTGAGAGATCCAGGAGCCGAGGCTTGACAAATAAGGCCACGTCGTCGGCGTAGATTGACACCTCTTGGTGAGGGGCAATGCCCGTGAAGGCACACAAGACACCCATGTTAGCAGCGCGAATCATCATCTTCGAGAGGACGTCCATGGCAATCACAAAAAGAAGAGGCAAAACTGGACCCCCTTGCCTTAAACCCTTATCGTGCACAAAGCTTCTTCCTGGAACTCCATTCACGATCACTTGGTAGGAAGGGTTTTGATACCAAGTGGTGCCAGTGGATTTCCATCCTATTGAGGCGAGGAGTGTATGGGCATTATCCAGCCATCATCTGAGTGGTGTACGAGTAGTAGCCAAGCAGTGTATATGCAGTGTATGGCCTGGGACGTGTATGACCTGCATCTCGGAGATGTTTTGCTAGTGTAGACACAATATGGGCGTGTTTGGTTGCAGTAGTGAATAGTACCTGCATTGCATAGCCTTCTCAACTCAGTCTGGCTATGCAAATGCAGCCTCAAATGCACCATCTGCAAATTGGTTGGTTGCCTGCATGCCCTCTTGCCTACATGGGCTGAACCACACTACCTGGTGTTTGGTTGCCTGCATGTTAGTGGACAAACCCAAGGCATGGTGTTTGGTTGTATGCAACGCCTGGTGTGTGGTAACCTCTTCGGCTAATTGGTGAGGTTACCAGCACACTTCGACACAACCATGTAGCACACATCATAAGCAGAGCAGAGTATAAACAGAGGATCAACTCCTTAAGAGCATATTTCACATAAGGAGTACCACACTTCATAACAGTTCAAAGCATAACCATAAATAGTTCAAAGCAGACTCGATAGTAATAAGAAAGGAGGTGCCCCGGCCCTACTCCTTGGCGGTGAAGGTTTTGTCGTGCTTCCCGCACTTGTTGACGACATCAATGCCATCCTCATCAAAGATGATGACCTTGAGGGTGTCGGGAGTGAGGAGCTTGAACGTCACCATGTAGCCGATCTTGATCTGATGAACGGCTGCATAGGTGGCCCAACCCTGATCCAGGGTCACCCTGCCGTTCGTCAGCTTCATTGTCACCTTCCAGGAGCAGCCAGTGTTGTTCTTGAGCTTGAACTCTGTCAGCACCATGAGGAAGTGCTTGGTGAAGTCCAAGGGCATGGGGATGCACTCAAGCTTCGGTGCAAGGATGACCTTGCAGAAGTGAGTTGAGCCATCCTCCTCCTGGTAGTGGCCATAGTTGCATCTCTTGTTGCTGGGGGGCTCCTCCATGCGCTCATCGTCGCCAGCCTCAGGTTTCTTTGGGTCTTCATCGGCGGTGGGCGGCAGCACAACCTTGTCGGGCATTGGATGAAGGGGCTGCTTGCCCTTGCTGTCAATGGCCGGGAGCACCTCGGTGCCATCTCATTGCTCTCCTCGATCTGCACACAATTCATGGAGTCAAGCACAACACAGAGTTCATGGCTAATTGAAGAGCATGTAGTTAAAATGGCATGACTGTCACTCTTCCTCCTCTCCATCGCGCCTATATTTACTCACCCTGCCCACCACTATTTACCCACGCCCTCTCTTCTCTCGCTATCAATGTTCCTCCTCTCCGTCACCATGAGCTCCAGCTCCAGCTCCAACGCCAAGCCCTTCCCGGGAGGGTATTGGTTGGAGGGCCTTCTTCCTCGGGTGGTCGGCTAGTGACCGCACCAAGTTCAAGAACACCATGGAGGTGTGCTCGAACTTCGGCTCCATGGCTAACATGCAGAAAGAATCTGATGCAGTGCTCATGAGAGCCACTGCACGGGAGCTGAAGACGGTGATTCCCAACCCAACAAAGGGCGCGATGGCAGTCGACATCATTCGCTGGGCCATGAATCAGGCCGTCTCAGACGATGCTAAACAGAGGAAGAAGTGGTCCAAGTACAAGAGCTACTGGGCTCCTAATGACCACCGTGCCACAGTGTACTAGGAGAGGGAAATCGTGCCGCCGGCAGTCATCGGTGGGGAGCCTAAGAAGGAGGAGGAGGAGGAGGAAGAACCGGTGTAGATGCCGGCGAGGGCACCGGAGCCAGGCCGTCATACCTGGCAGATCGACCTCGACTCTGCCAAGGACGACGACGACGATGCGCCGCCCCGCACGGCGGTGAAGAAGAAGATGAAGGCCAACCACTCGACCCGCCGCTCCGCACGCCGGTGACGGCAGCCGTAGTTATGTACCCCCAATCGCCCAATCCCCCTTCTACTCCAACCGCATGTACCTCTATTCCGTTCTTGCATGAACTACTATGAACTCCTATGTACTCGTATGAACTACTATGAACTGCCATGCTTATCTACCTCTATTCCCCATTCCCCTCTGCGCCGTGGATCGAATCTACCGCTGGATCGAACGTGAAAAAGTAGTGCATGGCAAACAGAGAAGTGCTTACCGCCATTGCCGCGACCCAGGTGATGATCCGCTCGCCGGTAATGGAGTCCGGTGGTCTTCTTGCTCTCCCCCGATCCACCGCCGCCGGTGAGAGTTGGGAGAGTAGGGAGAGTGGGGAGAGGGAGTGGTGAGGGGTGGTGAGGCTAATAACTGCCGACACTTCGGGAAGCAATGCGGCTTCTCAAGCGTGGCCGCGCGCGTGTAAGCCGCCGCCGCCCACGTGCACCGCTCAGGCCTGGCCCTGGAGAAACTGCCGGTTCAGGCATTCCGAGGGAGCCAGACCCAAGAGTGCTTTAAGGTTCGTGCCATGCAGGGCGAACAGTGAAAGCAGGCAACCAAACAGGCTGGATTCTTCCCACGCGGGCCTGGTTGGGCCTCATGCAGGCAACCAAACACGCCCTATATGGCTTGCATATGGCTATTATCTGGCTAGTGTATGACTATGGAATGAGATTATCTGGGATATGTACGGGGTAGCGAGGCACGTGGCGCAGAGTGTCCGTGGAGAAGAGAGTGAGGCGGACGAGGCCGAGGCCATCGACGAGGACACGCCATCCCACGCAGCCGCCCCGGGGGCGTGTCGATGTATAGCCCCCGAGCGCGACCGAAGAGACGACGACGACGTTGCGGCGGAGATGACAAAGATGGCGAGGCCGACGATGAGCGCACCGCCCCGCGCGGCCGCCCTAGGGGCGTGTCGATATCGAGCCTCGATCATAGCCGGAGAGACGACAACGATGCCGCGACAGAGATGACGAAAAGGGTCCCGCCGGGACCGTGGTTCCACCAGTAGCTAGCCCCACGGTGGGCGCCAACTGTCGTGGTATTTTTGCAGGAGTAGCCAGGGGATACCGCATCATGACAGATTCCACGGGGTGGCTTATTGTGGGTGGAGCACGGGTACAGTGGAAACAGCACGCGGTTGTTTACCCAGGTTCAGGGCTCTCCATAGAGATAATACCCCTACTCCTCCATGTCTGTATATATGTGGAGTATACATCTGTCAGTACAAAGCGCTCCTGGAGTTGTATTAGAGGAAGCATAGGAGAGCTTCACAGTTAGCCGCAAGTGGCCGGGATGCATGCGTGTGAGCATGTGAGTGTGTGGGCGTGGAGTGCTCCCAGGGAGCCTTTGTGGCTGGTGGCTTGTCCATCCCTGGATGGATGGATGGGTGCCTTATATAGGAGTAGGCATGGGTGGCTTGGGATGTAAGCTACAATGAGTAGCTTACATCCCAAGCTATGGGTAGCTTACATGCTAGTCTACATCTTGTCCCCGAGGCATTTTAGATTTCGTGGCCTCAAGCCATCTGCCGGAACCTGTGCTCATCATAGCTTCTTCATAGTTTGTAGGTTCGTCATGGTCTAGTAATATGACTTCCAGGACAGGATTACCATACCACTCTAGTGCGAAACATGCTCTGTTTGACCTACGAGATCCAACAGTAACTTGATCTGAAGTTTCATGATCATCATCATTAGCTTCCTCACTAGTTGGTGTAGGCATCACGGGAACGGATTTCATTGATGTGCTACTTTCCAATTGGAGAGAAGGTACAATTACCTCATCAAGTTCTACTTTCCTCCCACTCACTTCTTTCGAGAGAAACTCCTCTACAAAGGACCCATTCTTAGTAACAAATATCTTGCCTTCGGATTTGTGGCATAAGGTGTACCCAATAGTTTATTTAGGGTATCCTATGAAGACACACTTCTCCGATTTAGGTTCGAGCTTATCAGGCTGAAGCCATAAGCATCACATCACCAAACATTAAGAAACAACAGCTTAGGTTTCTTGCCAAACCATAGTTCATACGGTGTCGTATCAATCGATTTAGACGGCGCCCTATTTAACGTGAATGCGGCTGTCTCTAATGCATAACCCCAAAACTATAGTGGTAAATCGGTAAGAGACATCATAGATCGCACCATATCTAATAAAGTACGATTACGACCATCGGACACACCATTACGCTGTGGTGTTCCAGGTAGCATGAGTTGTGAAACAATTCCACATTATTTTAAATGAAGGCCATGCTCGTAACTCAAATATTCGCCTCCACGATCAAATCGTAGAAACTTTGTTTTCTTGTTACAATGATTCTCCACTTCACTTTGAACATCTTCGAAATTTTCAAATGTTTCGGACTTGTGTTTCATCAAGTAGATATACCAATACCTACTCAAATTATCTATGAAGGTCAGAAAATAATGCTACCCGTCGCGTGTATCAACACTCATCGGACCGCATACATCGGTATGTATTATTTCCAATAAGTCATTAGCTCGCTCCATTGTTCTAGAGAACGGAGTTTTAGTCATCTTGCCCATGAGGCATGGTTCGCAAGCATCAAATGATTCGTAATCAAGTGATTCCAAAAGTCCATCTACATGGAGTTTCTTCATGCGCTTTACACCAATATGACCTAAACGGCAATGTCACAAGTATGTTGCACTACCATTATCAACTTTGCATCTTTTGGCATCAATTTTTTGAATATGTGTATCGCTACGATCGAGCTTCAATAAACCATTCACCTTGGGTGTATGCCGATATAAGGTTTTATTCATGTAATAGAACAACAATTATTCTCTGACTTAAATGAATAATTGTATTGCAATAAACATGATCAAATCATATTCATGCTCAATGCAAACACCAAATAACATTTATCTAGGTTCAACACCAATCCCGAAGGTAGAGGGAGTGTGCGATGGTGATCGTATCAACCTTGGAATCACTTCCAACAGACATCGTCACCTCACCCTTAACTAGTCTATGTTTATTCTGCAACTCCTGTTTTGAGTTACTTATCTTAGCAACTGAACCGGTATCAAATACCCAGCGGCTACTACGAACACTAACAAGGTACACATCAATAACATGTATATCAAATATACCTTTGTTCACTTTGCCATCCCTCTTATCCACCAAGTATTTTGGGCAGTTCCACTTCCAATGACCATTTCCTTTGCAGTAGAGGCACTCAGTTTCAGGCTTGGGTTCAACTTTGTGCTTCTTCATGGGAGTGGCAACTTGCTTGCCATTCTTCTTGAAGTTCCCTTTCTTTCCCTTGCCCTTTTTCTTAAAACTAGTGGTTTTGTTAATCATCAACAAGTGATGCTCTTTCTTGATTTCTACCTTTGTCGATTTCAGCATCGGGAAGAGCTCGGGACTCATTTTCATCATCCCTTGCATATTATAGTTCATCACAAAGTTCTAGTAGCTTGGTGATAGTGACTCGAGAACTCTGTCAATCATTATCTTATCTAGAAGATTAACTCCCACTTGATTCAAGTGATTGTAGTATCCAGACATTCTGAGCACATGCTCACTTGTTGAGCTATTCTCCTCCATCTTGTAGGCAAAGTACTTGTCAGACGTCTCATACCTCTCGACACGGGCATGAGTCTGAAATACCGATTTCAGCTCTTGGAACATCTCATATGTTCCATGGCATTCAAACCGTTTTTGAAGTCCCGGTTCTAAGCCCTAAAGCAAGGTGCACTAAACTATCAAGTAGTCATCATATCAAGCTTGCCAAACATTCATATCGTCTACATCTGCTCCTGCAATAGGTTTGTCACCTAGCGGTGCATGAAGGACATAATTATTCCGTGCAACAATGGATAATCCTCAGATTATGGACCCAGTCCGCATCATTGCTACTATCATATTTCAACTATTTTTCTCTAGGAACATAAATAAAATAAACGGGGAGCTACATCACGAGCTATTGATCTACAACATAATTTTTAAATACTATGAGGACTAAGTACATGATAAATTAAGTTCAATTAATCAAATTACTAATGAAGTCCCACTTAAATAGACATCCCTCAAGTCATCTAAGTGATACGTGATCCGAATCAACTAACCCATTTCTGATCATCACGTGAGATGGGGTAGTCATCAATGGTGAACATCAATATGTTGATCATATCTACTATATGATTCACGTTCGACCTCTCGCCCTCTAGTGTTCCGAGGCCATGTCTGTACATGCTAGACTCGTCAAGTTTAACCCAAGTATTCCGCATGTGCAAAAATTTCTTGCACGCGTTGAATATGAACATAGAGCCTATCACACCCGATCATCATGTGGTGTCTCAACACGATGAACTGTCGCAATGGTGCATACTCGGGGAGAACACTTATACCTTGAAATTTAGTGAAGGGATCATCTTATAATGCTTACTGCCGTACTAAGAAAAATAAGATGCATAAAAGATAAACATCACATGCAATCAAAATATGTGACATGATATGGCCATCATCTTGTGCTTTTGTTCTCTATCTCTAAAGCATCGCCATGACCTCCATCGTCACTAGCTCGACATCTTGATCTCCCTCGTAGCGTCGTGGTCGTCTCACCGACGATTGCTTCTACAACTATTGCTAACTCATAGCGATAAAGTAAAGCAATTACATGGCGTATGCATTTCATACAATAAAGAGACAACCATACGGCTCATGCCGGTTACCAGATATCTTACAAAACATGATCATCTCATACAATAACGTATATCACATCATGTTTTAACCATATCACATCACAACATACCCTGCAAAAACAAGTTATACATCCTCTACTTTGTTGTTGTAAGTTTTACGTGGCTGTTAAGAGTTTCTAGCAAGAACCGTGCTTACCTACGCATAAAACCACAACAGTCTTTCATCAAGTTTGCTGTTTTAGCATTATTCAAGGACCGACCGTAGTCAAATTCGATTCAACTAAAGTAGGAGAAATAGACACCCGCCAGCCACCTTTATGCAAAACTAGTTGCATATCAGTCGGTGGAACTGGTCTCATGTGCGTGGACATGTAAGGTTGGTCCGGGCCGCTTCATCCCACAATACCACTGAATCAAAATAAGGCCTTGGTGGTAAGCAGTATGACTATCAGTGCCCACAACTCTTTGTGTTCTACTCGTGCATATCAGCTACGCATAGACCTGGCTCATGATCCCACTATTGGTAATTGTTGCATGGAAAACAATTTTTTTCTACGCACCCGCAATGATCTATCCATGGAGATGCATAGCAACAAGGGGGAGAGTGTGTCTATGTACCCTCGTAGACCGTAAGAGAAAGTGTTTATTCAACGCGGTTGATGTAGTCGTACACCTTCGCGATCCGCCCGATCAAGTATCGAACGCACGACACCTCCGCTTTCTACACACGTTCAGCGCGGTGTCGTCCTCGCCATCTTGATCCAGCAAGCAGGACGAGGTAGTAGATGAGTTCCGTCAGCATAACAACATGGTGATGGTGGTGGTTAAGTAATCATGTAGGGCTTCGCCTAAGCACTGCCACGATCTAGAGCGGAGGAGTAAACTAGAGGCAAAGGGGTGCCCACACATAGCGTGGAATAAGCTGTTTATTGTGTGATACCCCTCCCCACATATATATAGGTGTGGGAGGGGAGGAGGCAGCCCCTAGGGCGCCCCAACAGGTGTAGTGGTAGCCCTAGGGCTCATCCCTTTGGTGCGCCCCCGCCAAATAATGGCACAAGGGGGAAGGAAAGGGGGGAGGCGCCCCCTTCTTTCCTTCCTCCCTTCTCTGGGATATGGTAAGAAAGGGTGGCGCCCCCCTCTTTACCATGTATTAGGTGTCGCTGCCCTTCCCTTCCAATTGGCCCACTAAGGCCCAATACTCTACCGGTGCCTCCGGAACCCCCTCCGGTATTCTGATAACTTTCTGGTGCAATCCGAAACCCTTCCAGAGACCAAATAGCATCATCCTATATATCAATCTTTACCTTCTGACCATTTTGGAGCTCCTCACCATGTCCGTGATCTCATCTAGGACTCTAAACAACATTCGGTCACCAAACCACATAACTCATATAATACCAAATCGACATCGAACATTAAGCGTGCGGACCCTACGGGTTCGAGAACTATGTAGACATGACCGAGACACCTCTTAGGTCAATAACCAATAGCAGAACCTGGATGCCTATATTGGCTCCTACATATTCTACGAAGATCTTTATCGGTCAAACCGTTATGACAACATGCATAATTCCCTATGTCCATCGGTATGTTACTTGCCCGAGATTCGATTGTCGGTATCTCTATACCTAGTTCAATCTCATTACCGACAACTTTGTTTACTCGTTTCATAATACATCACCTTGTGACTAAATCCTTAGTCGTTTGCTTGCAAGCTTATGATGTGTATTACCGAGAGGGCCCAGAGATACCTCTTCGATACTCGGAGTGACAAATCCTAATCTCGGTCTATGCCAACTCAACAAACACCTTCGAAGATACCTGTAGAGCATGTTTATAATCACCCAGTCACGTTGTGATGTTTGATGGCACACAAGGCATTCCTCCGGTATCCGGGAGTTGTGTAATCTCATAGTCGAAGGAATATGTATTTGACATGAAGAGAGCAATAGCAATAAAACTGAACGATCATTATGCTAAGCTAACAGATGGGTCTTGTCCATCACACCATTCTCCTGATGATGTGATCCCGTTATCAAATGACAACTCATGTCCATGGTTAGGAAACCTTAACCATCTTTGATCAACGAGCTAGTCTAGTAGAGGCTTACTAGGGACACTGTGTTTGTTTATGTATTCACACATGTATTAAGGTTTCCGATCAATACAAATCTAGCATGAATAATAAACCTTTATCATGAATAAGGAAATATAAAATACAACTTTATTATTGCCTCTAGGGCATATTTCCTTCAGCAGCCACGTAAAACTTGCAACAACAAAGTAGAGGACGTCTAACTTGTTTTTGTAGGGTATGTTGTGATGTGATATGGTCAAGACATGATGTTATATACGTTATTGTATGAGATGATCATGTTTTGTAAGATATCAGGCAACTGTGTAACATCCCAAATTTTCAATTTGGAATGTTATACAAATAGATCATCATTGCATATCATATTTTATTGCATTTTGGAAATAGGATCATTTGATTTTATTTATTTTATCTTCAATTATTTCAATTACAAAAATATGAGAGAGGGAATAAAATGACTTTCCAAAATATAGAAATATTGAGGATTTAATAAAAAAATCAAATAAGATTTTATTTTGGATTTTATTGTTATTTTATTTGATTTTAGAAAAATGCGTGTTTTTCAAAATTGCATTTAGGCCCCAAATAAATGTTCATCTAAACCGGCTTGATTTTAGAAGCCGGGGAAAATTTATTTCGGGATTTTTGGAGTTCGTTTAGTATTTCTTTTAATTGTTTTTCTGCGCGTAATGTGAAAAAAAAACGAACCGACCTACCGGGCCGTGTCCGTCCGGGACTCTGACCCGGCCGGCCTTTAAAGCCCGAGGCCCGAGCCTCCCAGCCCCAGCCGCCCCGCCCGAACCCTAGCCGCCGTCGCCCGATCCCGCCGCCGCCACCGCGTCCCGCTGCTGCCTCGCCGTTTCCCCGCCACGCCGCGGGACCCCGTCGCCGCCGGATCCCGTCACCACCGCCGACCGCCCCGCCGCCGGACCCCACCGCCGCCGGAGCCACCGCCGACCCCGCCGCCCCGCACCCCGAGGTAGCCGCCGCTGCCGCCGTGTTTTTTTTCAAAAAAAACCGTTCGGTTTTCCCTCGGTTTTCCTGGTTTTTTAGTTTCGTTTTTATTTTATTTGATCGTTTTTTTCGGTTTAGGTTAATTAGCGAGAATTCGCTCATTTATTCGTTTTAACGAACGCGTTCATCGTTTAGATCCAGATAACGAACGTTCGTTCCTTAACCTGTTCGTCATTTTTCTTTTTCTCGGATTTATTCCGCGATTTTTCTGATCGTGATTTCTGATCCGATTTTCGTTTTAGTTTAACTTTTCGCTCGTTTATCGGAATCAGGCGATTCAAGCGCCTAGAGTTTTGTCTCGAAACCCTCTTTCCGTTTAATCTACTCAAACAAGTTTTTGCTTCTGTAAAATTTGACTTAGGTCCAGATTAGTAAATGAAGCTTGTTTCTTTCGCCGTTTGAGTTTTGTTTCTTCGTTTGATTTGATTCTTTTTGCAAACCAGAGTTCTTAAGTTGAGCTTTCTGGTTAGATCTCTTATTTTATTTTTACCCGTGCATTAGATGAGTACTTATTGTATGCTTGTTTGTTTATTTGCTTGCGATAGAGTACCCGGATTGCGCCACTTGCTAATTCGAATCCCTAGGTTTCACGGATCATCAGCAAGGCAAGTAACACTTTGATCATACCTCTTTACTACCCAGTTTTATTGCATTAGATCAATCCTCAAACAATTGCATGATTAGGATCTGATTTTAATATGTGGGTTTTGGGAAGTAGATGAGGTAGTACCTATTACCTGTTTTATTATCAAACCCTTGGGAGTTACTTCTACGTTTGCTTATTATGCCATGCTATGCTAGTAGACGTGGATTGGGTGAGTGAATTTCCATGACATATGTGAGATTGTTAATTAATGGTTTATTTAAGGTGGCAACTTTAATACACATCTGGGTGGATTGAGGCACTTGGGTATTCCAGGATTGCCTGTTTGTTTTTGGACCGCCACCCAGGCTCAAAGGGATCATAAGATTGTTCATGCTAGAAACTTCCGTGTGCAGCCACATGCTATTATGGGCTCTAGCATAGTTGATCAAGTCGTGCAAACTCTTACAGTGGTAGACTAGAAGATGTAGGGGAAAGTAGGTGTACAGGTCTACCCATCATAAGGTGCTAGCGCTTCTGAAAGACTATGTCTCGGTCATCCGTTTTTCAAACACCATGCAGTGCGAGAAAACCAACGGAGGAGATCGAGTCTTGTGGGGAAAAGTGCACAAACCTCTGCAGAGTGTATAAACTAATCATGATTAGCCGTGTCCCCGGTTATGTACGTTTTGAGTATCTAGTACTTGGATTATTATGTGAATCTCATCATGTTACTTTAATTAATATTGTTGGGTTTTTAATGATGATGTTACTTAATTGGGATTGAGAATGCTGTCAACCATTCTCAATGTTTAACAACCACCATGATAGTTAAATAAAATTTATTCCTTTGCAGTAGGGAAAAATTGGCTTTATGCAAAAATCTGTAACCATAGAGCTTTTCCACGAGCCAAATATGCATGTAGAATAGCATTATTTCTTTCATTACTCTCTATGTGTTACTTTGCCAACATATTTCATGTGCTGACCCGTTTTCGGGTTGCAACATTCATGTTGCAGACTTTTCAGATGACGAGTAAGATGCCTTAGGATCGTGGTCCTATACTCAGTGATGCCGTTGGAGTTGATGGACTCACTTATCTTCCAAGCCTTCCGCTGTTATTGTTATTAGATGGCCTTAAGCCATATTTATTGTAATAAGCTCTCTTTTGAGACATTCGATGTAATAAGTGTGTGATTGCCACTCTGTTATAAATCCTTCGAGTACTGTGCGTGTCAGCATTACTGATCCAGGGATAACATTGATGCATAGAGATCAGACTGTTTGAGGTCTGGTCTCTACAAGATGGTATCAGAGCACATGCTGACTGTAGGACACAACCACTAAGCTAAAGCCCTAGATCACTACTCTCTCTTCTCATTCTGACTCCTCATCTTTTCTACTCTTTTAGGATGGCAGATGCAAGGAACAAGTTCATGCAACCGGATGAAGATACACCCTTTGGACGACACCTGAAGGAAGTTACCAAGTACCTGAAGATCGGAGTACCCAGCTTCACCGGGACCTACAACGCCACTTTACCAGAAGAGGAACGCTGGATGATTCAAGTTCAAGTTCCCAGAAGGACATTCATGCCTGTCACTGAGCACATAGAGTTTTCTTTTGATGCACCAACCTGGAGCCTAGGAAAGAGCATGTCAGCCCACATCACCATGGGACGTATTGGAGAGGTTTACCACAAGGAGCTTAAGGACACTATCTACCAGATTTGTGGGTGCCGAGACGAGCAAGGGGAGATGATCAACACCAGGAAGGATAGATCAATTGCAGCTTTCATCCAAGAGTTAAACCAGCACATTTGACGCCAGGAGAACCAGATGTGTGCAGGCATGATGGATTTGAAGAAGGCCATGACCAAGATCTTGGGACTGGAGGAAGAACTCAAGTCTACACACGATGGAGATGAGGAGGAAATAGCAACACTAGTGGAGAAGAGCGATGATCTGGAGAAGAAGCTAAAAGTATTCATGGGATTCCCCACAACTGGAGAAGAAGAAGATTTCACTTGTCCCGAGAACTACATCATCATCAACGACACTGACTCAGACCCGGATGATAGTGATGATGACTATGTTGATGAAGCAGGAGCAGATGTTATGGAGTCTTCATCAGAGCAGTTTTTCTAGTCGACCACCATAACAGTAGTAGTATTTCCCCCCATGTATCTAGTATAGTCCGAGCACTTTTGTAACGATAGATAGACCGTTGTATGCCCTTGTTTGAATTGATTGGAGTGTTTTGATTGAATTTGACTCATGTGCATATGGGTAGTGTTTTCCCTCTAGACCTCATTCTATTCTATATTCTCATCTTTTCTAAACCCTCAGATGCCTCCGAGACGTGACAATGGATTTGCTTTCCCACTGGAGCTCACCCAGTTGATCCAGCAGCAAAATGCATTGATGCAGATACTAGTCCAGAATCAGAATCAGGGGAACAACAACAACAACAACAACAACCCACCACCACCACCACCTGTTGATCACTTAACCCGATTTCTTAGGTTGAATCCGCCGGTGTTCTCCAGTAGCACCGAGCCGATTGTTGTAGATGATTGGCTTCGCAAGACAGCCAGGGAGTTGACCACTGCAGGATGCATAGATGCGGAGAGGGTGCATTTTGCCGCACATCAGGTTGAGGGACCCGCAACATCATGGTGGGAGAATTTCACAGCCACCTATCTAGTAGACACTGTCACGTGGGATCAGTTTCAGCAGGCTTTTCATACTGCCCATGTTTCAGCAGGAGCTATGGCCATGAAGAAGCATGAGTTTCGCAACTTACGCCAGGAAGGACGTACAGTTGGCCAGTATGTGGATGACTTGAGTAAGCTAGCACGTTATGCCCCAGATGATGTTGCTACAGATGCAGCTAAGCAAGAGAAGTTTCTGGAAGGACTGAATGACGAGCTGAGTATGCAGTTGATGGTAGCAAGTTTCAACAACTACCAAGAGTTGGTAGACCGTGCCCTTATGATTGAAGGGAAGCAACAGCAGATTGAGAACCGCAAGAGGAAGTATGGACAAGGGAAATACAATTCTGGAGCTCAGCAGAAGCCACGTTTTACCCCGAAATCGGGAGGACATTTCCAGCATACCCATGGAGGTGGTAGCTCACACAATCACAATGGTCCCAAACATGGTAACGGGAATGGAGGAAACAATGGCGAGAACCGTACCAACCCATCAACCCCAGCCAAGAAAGATTTGAGCCAAGTCACTTGCTTTAAGTGTCAGAAGACCGGACATTACGCTAATGAATGTCCCGAAGGCCAGAATGGAAATGGCAATGGAAGCTCTGGGAAGAAGCTGAACCCTTTCAATAGGGGACATGTGAACCACGTTAACATGGAGGAGGTTGAAGCTCAACCAGATGCAGTAATAGGTAAGTTTTTGGTTAAGTCATTTACTGCACTCGTTCTTTTTGATACTGGTGCATCACATTCATACATATCAAGGGGATTTGTGGATAAGTATAGACTGCCCACCAAGGTTTTAGGAACACCCATGCTAGTAACCTCACCAGGAGCAGAGTATATGGCCAGTCGATGATGTTTTCAAGTGCCGCTGAGTATAGGCAAGCATGTTTTCCCCTCAGATTTAATCATTTTGGAATCTCAAGGTTTGGATGTAATTCTGGGTATGGATTGGCTATCGATGTATGGTGGAAACATCGATTGCGCCAGTAAGACGATTTTGCTTACTACCCCAGAAGGGAGAAGGATAAGGTATGTATCAAGGCATGAGCCGAAGAGGATGCACGTAAATTACTTATCAGGAGTTGTGCAGGAGGAAGTACCAGTGGTGAAGGATTTTCCTGATGTATTTCCGGAAGAGTTGCCAGGCATGCCACCGGATAGAGACATCGAGTTTTAAATTGAGCTTTTGCCAGGCACAGGACCAATATCCAAGAGACCATACAGGATGCCAGCAAAAGATTTGGAGGAGATTAAGAGCCAGATTAAGGAGTTACTGGATAAAGGTTATATTCGCCCAAGTTCTTCGCCTTGGGGATCACTAGTACTTCTAGTAGAGAAGAAGGATGGATCATTGAGGATGGTTGTTGACTATCAAGTTTGAATGCAGTAACAATAAAGAATAAGTACCCACTGCCGATGATCAATGACCTGTTTGACCGATTGCAAGGAGAAAAGGTATTTTCCAAGATCGATTTGCGATCAGGATACCATCAATTGAAGATACGGGAGCAGGATATACCTAAGACGGCTTTTACCACTAGGTATGGGCTGTACGAGTATACCATTATGTCATTTGGTCTGACTAATGCACCTGCCTATTTCATGAACATGATGAACAAAGTATTTATGGAGTTTCTGGATAAGTTCGTCGTGGTGTTCATTGATGATATTTTGGTCTATTCAAAGGACGAAGAAGAGCATAAGGAGCATTTGCGTTTGGTATTGGAGAAGCTCAGAGAACACCAATTATATGCCAAGTTCAGCAAATGTGAGTTTTGGTTGAAGGAAGTTGGATTCCTCGGACATGTTATATCCGGAGAAGGAATAGCAGTAGACCCCACCAAGGTAGTTACCGTGACAAACTGGGAAGCACCAACAACAGTTGGAGAGATCCGGAGTTTTCTTGGACTCGCAGGATATTACCGGAGATTTATTGAGAACTTCTCGAAGATTGTAAAGCCTATGACGGAATTGCTAAAGAAGGATACCAAGTTCAATTGGACTGAGGAGTGTGAGGCCAGTTTCCAGGAGTTGAAGGAACGTTTGGTTACCTCACCAGTGTTGATTCTGCCAGATTAGACCAAGGATTACGAGGTGTATTGCGATGCTTCACGTCGAGGACTTGGAGCAGTGCTTATGCAGGAGGGGAGAGTTGTTTCGTATGCTTCACGACAGCTTAAACCCCATGAGTTGAATTATGCCATTCATGATTTGGAGTTAGCAGTCGTAGTACATGCATTGAAGACATGGAGACATTTTCTTATTGGAAATCTTTGTGAGGTGTACATGGATCACAAGAGCTTGAAGTACATTTTCACACAGAAGGAGTTGAACCTCAGACAAAGGAGATGGTTGGAGCTCATCAAGGATTATGACATGAGATTGCAGTACCACCCCGGGAAGGCTAACGTAGTAGCCGATGCGTTGAGCCGTAAGAGCCATGTCAATACACTCATGATCGCAGGACTGCCAAAGGAGTTAGCCGAGGACTTTTACGGACTATGTTTTGAGATAGTTCCGAGAGGCTATGTAGCAGCATTGGAAATTCAGTCGACTTTGATGGATAAGATCAGAGAAGCTCAGAAGACCGATAAGGAAATTGCTGAGATAAAGGAGAAGATGAGAAAAGGAAAAGCCAAGGGATTTCGTGAGGATGAGCATGATACCTTATGGTTTGAAGACCGTGTTTATGTTCCTAATAGCCCGGAGATCAGGAAGTTGATTTTTCAAGAGGCTCATGATTCGCTGTATTTGATTCACCCAGGAAATACCAAGATGTATTGTATTTGAAGGAAACTTTTTGGTGGACCGGAATGAAGAAAGATATAGCGGAGTATGTAGCAGTTTGTGATGTATGTCAAAGAGTAAAAGCAGAGTGAGGGAGTCCCGGATTAGGGGGTGTCCGGATGACCGGACTATAACCTTTGGCCGGACTCCTTGACTATGAAGATACAAGATTGAAGACTTTGTCCCATGTCCGGATGGGACATTCCTTGGCGTGGAAGGCAAGCTTGGCGATACGGATATGTAGATCTCCTCCCATTGTAACCGACTCTGTGTAACCCTAGCCCTCTCCGGTGTCTATATAAACCGGAGGGTTTTAGTCCGTAGGACGAACAACAATCATACCATAGGCTAGCTTCTAGGGTTTAGCCTCTCTGATCTCGTGGTAGATCTACTCTTGTACTACCCATATCATCAATATTAATCAAGCAGGAGTAGGGTTTTACCTCCATCAAGAGGGCCCGAACCTGGGTAAAAACATCGTGTCCCTTGTCTCCTGTTACCATCCGCCTAGACGCATAGTTCGGGACCCCCTACCCGAGATCCGCCGGTCTTGACATCGACATTGGTGCTTTCATTGAGAGTTCCTCTGTGTCGTCGTCTTTAGGCCCGATGGCTCCTCCGATCATCAACAACGACGCGGTCCAGGGTGAGACTTTCCTCCCCGAACAGATCTTCGTATTCGGCGGCTTTGCACTGCGGGCCAATTCGCTTGGCCATCTGGAGCAGATCGAAAGCTACGCCCCTAGCCATCAGGTCAGATTTGGAAGTTTGAACTACACGACTGTCACGATGGGCATGATCTAGTTCTGCCGCCGAATAGTGCCCAGGAGGCCGCCCCAGTGTCCGCTCTGACCCTTAGTTCGGAGCCGACTGCGCCAATCGAGGATGGGTGGCTGGACACCGCCTCGGGGGCTGCAATCTCTACGGCGATCGAGCCAAACACCAGCCTTGTCCTTTGCGAAGCTCGCGACTCCAGGGTGCCGGACTCCTATCCGGACTCCGAACTTCTTGCGCCCCTACCGATCGAACCCGATTGGGCGCCGATCATGGAGTTCGCCGCCGCGGACATCTTTCAGCACTCGCCCTTTGGCGACGTTATGAATTCACTAAAGTCTCTCTCTTTATCAGGAGAGCCCTGGCCGGACTATGGTCAGCAAGGTTGGGATGCGGACGATGAAGAAATTCAAAGCCCACCCACCACCCACTTCATATCCACTGTCGATGATTTAACCGACATGCTCGACTTCAACTCCGAAGACATCGACGGTATGGACGCCGATGCAGGAGACGACCAAGACCCAGCGCCTCTAGGGCACTGGAAGGCCACCTCGTCATACGGCATATACATGGTGGACACCCCAAAAGAAGGGAATGGCGATGGAACAACGGAGGATGACCCCTCCAAGAAGCAGCCTAAGCGCCGGCGTCAGCGGCGCCGCTCTAAATCCCACCAAAGCAAAAATGGCGATTCCGGCACGGGAGATAATAACACCTCGGACAGTGCCGAAGACAACCCCCTCCAGCTGGATTCGGCACAGGAGGATGGAGAAACCAGCCCTCATGAGAGAGCGGTAGACAGAGAGGTAGAGGACAATAATTACATGCCTCCCTCCGAAGACGAGGCAAGCCTCAACGACGACGAATTTGTCATGCCTGAGGATCCCGTCGAACAAGAGCGTTTCAAACGCAGGCTTAGGGCCACGACGAGCAGCCTCAAGAAAAAACAGCAGCGGCTTAGAGCTGACCAAGACTTGCTAGCTGATAGATGGACTGAAGTCCTTGCGGCTGAAGAGTATGAACTCGAACGCCCCTCCAAGAGCTACCCAAAGCGCAGGCTGCTACCTTGATTAGAGGAGGAAGCACCTAAACCTACATCACCAGCGCACGAGCGGCCGGCCGGCCACCTCGTGGCCGCGACAGAGAGGCCTCCCGGCCATCAATTCAAGCCGCACCCCGGTGACGCTACACCAAGGCACGGGGAAATGCGCCGGACTTGCGCAACATATTGGAGGACAAGGCAAGGCAAACAAGATCGATCTACGGATCGCGCGGGCGCCCCACGACACGTGACGACAACCATCACACCGGATATGGCAAATACGGCCAGGCCGAACACATCAGACAAAGCTCATCTGGGCTACGTCGTGATATAGCCCATTACAGAGGCGCCACACACCTACTATGCTTCATAGATGAAGTAATGGATCATCAAATCCCCGAGGGTTTTAAACCCGTAAACATCGAATCATACGATGGCACAACAGATCCTGCGGTATGGATCGAGGATTATCTCCTTCATATCCACATGGCCCGCGGTGATATCTACATGCTATCAAATACCTCCCACTCAAGCTTAAAGGACCAGCTCGGCATTGGCTTAACAGCTTGCCAGCAGAGTCAATTGGTTGCTGGGAGGACCTAGAAGCCGCATTCCTTGACAATTTCTAGGGCACCTATGTGCGACCACCAGACGCCAATGACCTAAGACACATCATTCAGCAGCTAGAGGAATCGACCAGACAATTCTGGACATGGTTCTTAACCAAGAAAAATCAAATAGTCGACTGTCCGGACGCAGAGGCCCTCACAACCTTCAAACATAACATCCGTGATGAATGGCTTGCCCGGCACCTAGGACAGGAAAAGCCGAAATCCATGGCAGCCCTCACAACACTCATGACCCGCTTTTGCGCGGGAGAAGACAGCTGGCTAGCTCGTAGTAATAACATGACCAAGAGCCCTGGTAATTCGGATACCAAGGACAACAATGGCAGGTCGCGTCGCAACAAACACAAGCGCCGCATTAACGGCGACAATGCGGAGGATACGACAGTTAACGCCGGATTCCGAGGCTCTAAACCCGGTCAGCGGAAAAAGCCATTCAAAAGAAGTACTCCGGGTCCATCCAATTTGGACCGAATACTCGATCGCTTGTGCCAGATACACAACACCTCCAAAAAACCAGCCAATCACACCAACAGAGATTGTTGGGTGTTCAAGCAGGCAGGCAAGTTAAGTGCCAAAAACAGAGACAAGGGGCTGCATAGGGATGATGAGGAGGAGCCCCGGCCACCGAACAATAGGGGACAGAAGGGCTTTCCCCCACAAGTGCGGACGATGAACATGATATACGCAACCCACATCCCTAAAAGGGAACGGAAGCGTGCACTCAGGGACGTATATGCGTTGGATCCATTCGCCCCAAAGTTCAACCCATGGTCCTCTTGCCCGATCACTTTCGATCGAAGGGACCACCCCACTAGCATCTGCCACGGCGGATTCGCCACATTGGTTCTAGACCCAATCATTGACGGATTTCACCTCACTAGAGTCCTTATGGACGGCGGCAGCAGCCTGAACCTGCTTTATCAGGATACAGTGTGTAAATTGGGCATAGATCCCTCAAGGATTAAACCCACAAAGATGACCTTTAAAGGCGTCATACCAGGTGTAGAGGCCAACTGTACAGGCTCAGTTACACTGGAAGTGGTCTTCGGATCCCCGGATAATTTCTGAAGCGAAAACTTAATCTTCGACATAGTCCCGTTCCCCAGTGGCTATCACGCCCTACTCGGACGAACCGCATTTGCAAAGTTCAATGCGGTGCCGCACTACGCATACCTCAAGCTCAAGATGCCAGGCCCTCGAGGAGTCATTACGGTCAATGGAAACACCGAACGCTCTTTCCGAATAGAGGAGCATACGGCGGCCCTCGCGGCAAAAGTACAAAGTAGCCTCTCAAGGCAATTCTCCAGTCCGACTATTAAACGTCCGGACATCGTCAAGCACGCCCGGAGTAACCTCCAACAAGACCGCCTGGCACGTTCCGTGCAAGCGTAGCAGTGCGGCCCCAACCCAGCCCTCGTGAAATTGCGAAACAAGTACTACGCGTACATAATTACGCTCTGGAAATACCATGGGCATAAGGGGAGGGATACAACCACGGCACGCCTATAATACGGCTCAACCGCACTAGGGGCTCCCAATTTTGTCATTTCTTTTTTCTTACTTTCAGGACTCCATTCTCCGGAAGGCATGTCCGGCAGTACAATCGCCGAACACACGATGCAACAGCCAGGGAGGCAGCAAGCTACGTTGAATGTCCAGGTGGTCTCTATAACGAGCTTAATACCTGTCTTACATAAAGTCTCGCAGCTTTCCCCTGGAGGGGGACCTGTCAAATAATCCCATCTCTTGCTTATCGCACTATTTGTATCGTTATGCTCTCACAGCAGCCTTTTAATAAACAATACATAGCTCTTGTCTATTATTGCATTCACCTTTATGTAAATATGTTCATTTATGACATTATGCAACCGTGCACTTTGGTACGACCAATACACCAGGGGCTTAAGTACCCCAGAATATGGTGTGAGAAGTCCGAACACTCTCACGAGTGCGACACCCCGAACTTATAGCATTATATGCATCGACTCCGAATAATGTCTTGGGTCAATAGTTGGGTTTGCCCGGCTCCCATGTTTTGGTACCTTACGTTCCGTTATATCGGCTAAGGTAGAGCTGGGAGAACTACTGCGATTGTGCCCCAGTTGAGTTGGGTTAAGCACCTCAGTAGAGAAAGCTAAAACTGATCGTCATGATAAGGCGAGAGTCGGTCGCTGTTCGAGAGGTTTGCGAGTCCCTAAAGACTTATGCCGCTTAGAGCGAGGAGCTGGCTTTGTCCGGCCTAGCGTGGATAGCGCCCCGAACTCGGTCTTCCGAATACTAGGGGCTTCGCTGAAATTTAAAATTAGAGAATTCTATGGCTAAGTGAGAGTGATAAAGCATTATAGTCTGATTGCCTTGTTCGTTGTGCCGAGCGCCTCCCTCGAAGGACCCAAGAATGGGAACAAGAGCGCCCAGGTTTATCCCAAACACCCCAGCACTCGCGGCATGGGGGCAGAAGCCGACAACTTGCATCTCTCAGATTTAATAAACGGCCGCACAGAAGGTAATATTTTAAATTCACAAAGTGTTGCTTAGCGCATATGAACAAGTTTTCAGCGCACAGGATAAACACGAGCGAGTTTACTCAAAAATTAAATCCTTGGAACATTCATTCGCCACAAGGCGGGCACCCTTCAGGACGCCCTCATAATACATCTCGGGCCTGCGATGCTCCTTCCCCTCCGGTGGCCCATCTGTCACTAGCTTCTCAGCATCCAGCTTGCCCCAGTGTACTTTAGCACGGGCAAGGGCCCTACGGGCGCGTTCGATGCACACAGAGCGCTTGATGACTTCAAGCCATGGACATGCATCCACCAGCCGCCTCACCAGCCCAAAGTAGCTCCCGGTCATGACCTCGCCAGGCCATAGACGGACTATAAGGCCCTTCATGGCCTGTTCGGCTACCTTATGGAGCTCGACCAGCTGCTTCAGCTGGTAGCTCAAGGGCACCAGGTGTCCGGCCTCAGCATACTAGGACCAGAACACCTTCTCCGTCGAGCTCCCTTCCTCGGCTCGGTAGAATGCGGCAACATCGGACACACTGCGGGGCAGATCTGCGAATGCTCCTGGAGAGCTCCGGACTCGGGTAAGTAACAAGTAATTCACTTTCACGTGCTTGCTTTGCATAAAGAATGCCTTACCCGCTGCTATCTTCTTCATTGCCTCAATTTCCTGGAGGGCTTTTTGGGCTTCGGCCTTGGCGGATTTGACGCCCTCAAGGGCCGAGGCAAGCTCGGACTCTCGAGTCTTTGAGTCAAGCTCCAATCTCTCGTGTTTCTTCACGAGAGCATGAAGCTCTTGCTGCACCTCCGCCACCCGCGCCTCCTGCTTTTCTCGCTCGGTGCGCTCCATGGCCGCATTATCTTCAGCCTTGGACAATGCTTCCTTCAGGGTCGCCACCTCGGTTGTGGCCCCTATAGCACTCACGTTGGTCCTATCACTATTTGCAACCAGGTATTTTCATATACTTACATAAGGTACTACTTACCTTCTTTGTCCTCGAGCTGCTTCTTGGCAAGGCCGGGCTCGTTCTCAGACCGCTCGAGGCTCTGCTTCAATGCATCGACCTCCGCAGTCAGTGCAGCAGAGGTCAGAAGTGCAGCCTGCATTCCCATATTGACATATTTATGTTAGACTCCTGCGTATATCTTTTTAGATCCTCAGTCCGGCTTTTATTTCCGAACACCAAACTGAGCATCAGGGGCTACTGTCTATGTGGTAATATTTTTACATATCTTAAATACATACCTCAAAGCCTTTTAGAAGGCTGGCACAGGCTTCTGTCAGCCCGCTTTTGGTGGACTGAACCTTCTGGATCACTGCACTCATAATAGTGCGGTGCTCCTCATCGATGTCGGCGCCGTTGAGCACCTCTAGCAAATTATCCGGTGCCTCCGGTTGGACGGAGGTCACCGGAGTCGTAGGCTTGCCCTTCTTACGAAGGGGCCACCTGCCGGACTCCGGAACCACTGAAGGTTCCGGTGCGGCGTCCGGCCCGGGGCCGGACTTAGAGCCCTTTGGGGTTTTATCCCCTTGGCGCCTGGAATCCGGAAGGTCACCTTGCGGCGCATCCGGGGCTACCTCCTCCTGGCCCGTCCCCTTTTGGGACTCCACCTCGGCATCGTCCGTGGGGCGAGGGGAGGTAGCAGTCGGGAGTGAAAGACTATTCACATCCGACGAATCCAGGGATCCGCTCGATGAAGCGTCGAGCTGGGCCTTGGGCGGACTTCATGATTATGTTCGGCATTAGAAGGTACTGTGCAGTAAAGGAACATCATGAGTTATTCTGGTATCCGGATACTTACGATTTTGCCTGGGGCTTGGCCCTGGATGGCCACTCCTCTTCGCTGTCGTCGGCGTTGGTGGAGTAGTCCGGGAGAAGGGTTTTTCCCTTCTTGGACCCTCCGCCCCCCTAGTTGGGGTGGCCTTCCTTTTCTTTCCTCCCCCCGTTGGAGGGGGAGAGGCCTCTTCTTCCTCCTCCTCGCCTTCGTGGGAGGAGTGCACTTCGGAGTCATCGGACGAGGAATCCGACACTACCAGGCGCCGGGAACTCTTTCGAGTTCCCGTGGCCTTCTTCTCCGGCACCACGTGAGGTGCCGGGACCAGCAGCTTCGCCAAGCGGGCATCTGCTGGGCCTTCGGGCAAAGGAGCCGGACAGTCGATCTATTCGGACTTCTTCTGCCAGTCCTGTTAAAGGAATGGGAGCTTAGATCCCGCATATAGTCAAACTATGAAAAACAAGTATCCTGTAATGGGTAAAATAAGCTTACCACACTGGCTTGGCGCTTCGAGCAAAATCCGCGATCCTCGGTAATGGGGGGGTGAACCTCGGAGCCCTTGAATAGCACCTTCCAGGCATCTTCGTGCGTTGTGTCAAAGAGCCTGGACAAAGTTTGGTGCTGGGCCGGGTCGAATTCCCACAAGTTAGAGCCCGTCGTTGACACGGGAGGATCCGGCGAAAGAGCATGACTATGGTGACAAGTTTAACCTTCTTGTTAATCAGGTCTTTGACGCAGGTTTGGAGTCCGGTCAGCTATGCCGAATTACCCCACGACAAGCCCGTCTCTTTCCAGGAGTTGAGCCGTGTGGGGATGCTAGATCGGAATTCGGGGGCCGCTGCCCATTCAGGGTCACGCGACTCGGTGATGTAGAACCACCCTGATTGCCACCCTTTGATGGTTTCCACAAAGGAGCCCTCGAGTCATGTGACGTTGGCCATCTTGCCCACCATGGTGCCTCCGCACTCCGCCTGCTGGCCGCCCACTACCTTTGGCTTGACATTGAAGATCTTCAGCCATAAGCCGAAGTGGGGCTTGATGCGGAGGAAGACCTCGCACACGACGATAAACGCCGAGATGTTGAGGATGAAGTTTGGTGCCAGATCATGGAAATCCAGGCCATAGTAGAACATGAGTCCCCAGACAAATGGGTGGAGTGGGAAGCCTAGTCCGCGGAGGAAATGGGGGAGGAACACCACCCTCTCATGGGGCCTGGGGGTGGGAATGAACTGCCCCTTGTCTGGAAGCCGGTGCGCAATGTCGTTGGACAAGTATCCGTCCTTCCTCAACTTTTTGATGTGCCCCTCCATAACGGAGGAGGCCATCCACCTGCCTCCCGCTCCGGACATGGCTGGAGAAGGTTGAGGTGGGAAGTGCGGACTTGGGCGCTGGAGCTCGAGTGCGCGGAGATGGATAAGCAAAGGAGGAAGAAGGAGTAAATGGAAAGAGTGGATCCTTATCCCCTTATATGGGCGGACGAAACTATGTACCCCCACCAGCCTAGTAAAACTTGCTTATCTCCCAAGCGCCGTGATTAATGGCGCGGTTGGGTTACCCACGCCCGTATTGATGAGAATCCCGGAATAAGGGGACACGATCTCTGCTTTGACAAGACATGCCAAGGAAACCGCCTCGCTAAACACGCTGAGGTGGGACAGTAAAACGATTCGAATAAAGGCTTGGCCGTGGCGTGATGTCACGTGGCGAAATACGTCAGCAGATTAGATTTGTACAAACATTATTCTCTCTACGGTGGTATGTGGAACTTATTTTGTAGAGCTGGACACTATCCTTGTGTTCAAAATCTTCTATGAAGTATTCGGAGGAGGAACCCGCCTTACAATGCCGAAGACAATTGGCGCGCCGGACTCGTCATCATTGAAGCCTGGTTCAGGGGCTACTGAGGGAGTCCCGGATTAGGGGGTGTCCGGATGACCGGACTATAACCTTTGGCCGGACTACTAGATTATGAAGATACAAGATTGAAGACTTCGTCCCATGTTCGGATGGGACATTCCTTGGCGTGGAAGGCAAGCTTGGCGATACGGATATGTAGATCTCCTCCCATTATAACCGACTCTGTGTAACCCTAGCCCTCTCCGATGTCTATATAAACCGGAGGGTTTTAGTCCGTAGGACGAACAACAATCATACCATAGGCTAGCTTCTAGGGTTTAGCCTCTCTGATCTCGTGGTAGATCTACTCTTGTACTACCCATATCATCAATATTAATCAAGCATGAGTAGGGTTTTACCTCCATCTAGAGGGCCCGAACCTGGGTAAAAACATCATGTCCCTTGTCTCCTGTTACCATCCGCCTAGACGCACAGTTCGGGACCCCCTACCCGAGATCCATCGGTTTTGACACCGACACAGAGCATTAGAAGCCAGCAGGATTGTTGCAACCATTGCCAATACCCGAATGGAAGTGGGATAAGCTAGGCATGGATTTTATCACAGGATTGCCCAGGACTCGTTCCGGCTATGACTCAATTTGGGTTGTAGTCAATCATTTGACGAAGGTAGCACATTTCATTCCCGTGAAGACCACTTACACCAGTGCTAAGTTGGCCAAGATATACATGACCAGGATCGTATGTCTGCATGGAGTTCCGAGGAGCATTGTATCAGATAGAGGAACCCAATTTACCTCAAAGTTCTGGAATCAGTTGCACGAAACATTGGGTACCAGGCTAGAGTTCAGTACAACTTTTCATCCACAGACAGACGGACAGACCGAGAGAATCAATCAGATTTTGGAGGATATGCTGAGAGCTTGTGCGCTAGATTATGGATCTAGTTGGGACGACAATTTGCCATATGCAGAGTTCTCTTACAACAACAGTTATCAATCCAGTTTGAAGATGGCCCCTTTCGAAGCCTTATACCGAAGGAGGTGCAGAACCCCGTTGTCATGGGATGAAGTAGGAGACCGTCAGTTGTTTGGACCGGATTTGATTAAGGAGTCTGAACGGAAAGTGAAGCTGATTCACGATAGGCTCAAGGTAGCCCAGTCCAGGCAGAAGAGCTATGCAGATTCAAAACGCAAGGAGACAATTTACGAAGTCGGAGATAGAGTCTATCTTCATGTATCTCCACTTCGAGGAGTTAAGCGTTTTGGTGTTAAAGGAAAGTTAGCACCGCGTTTTGTGGGACCATACAAAGTTTTGGAGCGTATGTGAGAAGTTGACTACAAGTTGGAATTACCCGAAGGATTGTGAGCAGTTCACGACGTGTTCCATGTTTCTTAGTTGAAAAAGTGCCACACAGAGATGGCTGATATACCACTGAGAGATACAGTGCCACTGGAGGCGATTCAGTTGGATAGTGATTTGACCTATGAGGAGAAACCAGTCAAGATTCTTGAGTATGCCAGCCGAGTCACCCGCAGCAAGGTTATCAAATTTTGCAAAGTTCAGTGGAGCCACCACACCGAGGATGAAGCCACCTGGGAGCGAGAGGAAGATCTGCTGAAAGACCACCCTCACATATTTCCTAGCCAACCCGAATCTCGAGGGCGAGATTCATCTTAAGGGGGGTAGGTTTGTAACATCCCAAATTTTCAATTTGGAATGTTATACAAATAGATCATCATTGCATATTATATTTTATTGCATTTTGGGTTTTGATCCTAGAAATTCTAAGCAACTCAAGGACCCACGGAGAGAGTTGGGGATTTCGATATTTTCATATTTGAGTTTTCTCAAAATTTGGAAATAGGATCATTTGATTTTATTTATTTTATCTTCAATTATTTCAATTACAAAAATATGAGAGATGGAATAAAATGACTTTCCCAAAATATAGAAATATTAAGGATTTAATAAAAAATCAAATAAGATTTTATTTTGGATTTTATTGTTGTTTTATTTGATTTTAGAAAAATGCGTGTTTTTCAAAATTGCATTTAGGCCCCAAATAAATGTTCATCTAAACCTGCTTGATTTTAGAAGCCGGGGAAAATTTATTTCGGGATTTTTGGAGTCCGTTTAGTATTTCTTTTAATTGTATTTCTGCGCGTAATGTTTTTTTTTTAAAAAAACGAACCGACCTACCGGGCCGTGTCCGTCCGGGACTCAAACCTGGCCGGCCTTTAAAGCCCGAGGCCCAAGCCGCCCAGCCCCAGCCGCCCTGCCTGAACCCTAGCCGCCGCCGCCGGAGTTCGCCGCCGCCGCTGCGCCGTCCCCCCCCCCCCCTCCGGACCCCGTCGCCGCCGGATCCCGCCACCGCCGCCGACCGCCCCGCCGTCGGACCCCACCGCCGACCCCGTCGCCCCGCACCCCGAGGTAGCCGCCGCCACCGCCGCTGTGTTTTTTTTTTTCCAGAAAAACCGTTCGGTTTTTCGTCGGTTTTCGTGGTTTTTTTAGTTTTGTTTTTATTTTATTAGATCGTTTTTTTCCGGTTTACGTTAATTAGGGAGCGTTCACTCGTTCGTTCGTTTTAACGAACGCGTTCATCGTTTATATCCAAATAACGAACGTTCGTTCGTTAATCTGTTCGTCGTTTTTCTTTTTCTCGGATTTATTCCGCGATTTTTCTGATCGCGATTTCTGATCCGATTTTCGTTTTAGTTTAACTTTTCACTCGTTTATCGGAATCAGGCGATTCAAGCGCCTAGAGTTTCGTCTCGAAACCCTCTTTCCATTTAATCTACTCAAACAAGTTTTTGCTTCTGTAAAATTTGACTTAGGTCCAGATTAGTAAACGAAGTTTATTTCTTTCGCCGTTTGAGTTTTGTTTCTTCGTTTGATTTGATTCTTTTTGCAAACCGGAGTTCTTAAGTTGAGCTTTCTGGTTAGATCTCTTATTTGAGTTTTACCCATGCATTAGATGAGTACTTATTGTATGCTTGTTTGTTTGTTTGCTTGCGATAGAGTACCCGGATTGCGCCGCTTGCTACTTCGAATCCCTAGGTTTCGTGGATCATCAGCAAGGCAAGTAACACTTTGATCATACCTCTTTACTACCCAGTTTTATTGCGTTAGATCAATCCTCAAACAATTGCATGATTATGATCTGATTTTAGTATGTGGGTTTTGGGAAGTAGATGAGGTAGTACCTATTACCTGTTTTATTATCAAACCCTTGGGAGTTACTTCTACGTTTGCTTATTATGCCATGTTATGCTAGTAGACGTGGATTGGGTGAGTGAATTTCCATGACAGATGTGAGATTGTTAATTAATGGTTTATTTAAGGTGGCAACTTTAATACACATCTCGGTGGATTGAGGCACTTGGTTATTCCAGGATTGCCTGTTTGTTTTTGGACCGCCACCCAGGCTCAAAGGGATCATAAGATTGTTCATGCTAGAAACTTCCATGTGCAGCCACATGCTATTATGGGCTCTAGCATAGTTGATTAAGTCGTGCGAACTCTTACAGTGGTAGACTAGCAGATATAGGGGAAAGTAGGTGTACAGGTCTACCCATCGTAAGGTGCTAGCAGATGCAGGAGCCTTATGGTTGTCTCTTTATTGTATGAAATGCAAACGCCATGTAACTGCTTTACTTTATGGCTATCACTACAAAAAAAGACACATCTGTGACATTTCGGGTCGAACGAAATTTATTCTGTCATACTTATGACTTTTCTATGACGATAATTGTGACAAAAACCGGTATCATCATAGATGTGGTGGGCTCCTACTTCCATGACAAAAAATCATGATAGAAAATGGGCTTTTCGTATAGGGCGAGCCGGAGACGCAGCTGCATGACATTCTTTGGGCCGTCCATGATGGAAAAAATCATGGTAGAAGCGAGGGCGAGGAAATTGTCGGGGAGTTCCTAGTTACGGTGGGTGGTCGGGGGCCGAGCGATGCATGTTTCTCTCGTACATGTACACACGTGTGTGTGCAAGGCATTGGGGTCTAACTGAACCCGAGCGAGGCATTGGGATCTAACTGAACCCAAGCGATTGCACTAGCTACATTACTGAACCCGAGTGATTCCTTCGCTACTGCTGCTAACTGAAGCCGATCGTACCCTGCTGCCTCCTTCCCTTGATGAATAGTAAGTGTTGTTGGGGAGGGGGGGTTGGATGAACAGTTCTTGGTGGGGGTGGATGAACAGGACCCTGTGGTGTTGCCTCTGGATGAACAGGACCCCGATTGAGCTGGTTGGGGCTGGATGAATGATACATCTCCAACATATCTATAATTTTTGATTGTTTCATGCTATTATATTACCTGTTTTGGATGTCTATGGGCTTTACTATACACTTTTATATCATTTTTGGGACTAACCTACTAACCGGAGGCCCAACCCAAATTGTTTTTTTGCCTATTTCAGTGTTTCAAAGAAAAGGAATATCAAACAGAGTCCAAACGGGATGAAACCTTCAGGAGCGATCTTTTTGAACAAACGCAATCCAGGAGACTTGGAGTGGATGTCAAGAAGCAGCCAAGGAAGCCACGATGGTGCAGGGTGCGCCCTAGGGGGGTGGGTGCGCCCCCACCCTCGTGGCTCCCCTGACCGACCTCCTTCGCCTATATATACTCGCATACCCTGAAAACATCCAGGAGCACCATGAAACCCTATTTCCACCGCCGCAACCTTCTGTACCCGTGAGATCCCATCTTGGGGCCTTTTCCGGCGCTCCGCCGGAGGGGGAATCGATCATGGAGGGCTTCTACATCAATACCATAGCCTCTCCGATGAGTTCTGAGTAGTTTACCACAGACCTTCGGGTCCATAGTTATTAGCTAGATGGCTTCTTCTCTCTCTTTGAGTCTCAATAAAATGTTCTCCTCGATCTTCTTGGAGATCTATTCGATGTAACTCTTTTTGGCGGTGTGTTTATCGAGATTCGATGAATTGTGGGTTTATGATCAAGTTTATGTATGAGAAATATTTGAATCTCCTCTGAATTCTTTTATGTATGATTGGTTATCTTTGCAAGTCTCTTCGAATTATCAGTTTGGTTTGTCCTACTAGATTGATCTTTCTTGCAATGGGAGAAGTTCTTAGCTTTGGGTTCAATCTTGCTGTGTCCTTTCCCAATGACAACAGGGGCAACAAGGCACATATTGTATTGTTGCCATCGAGGATAAAAAGATGGGGTTTATATCATATTGCATGCGTTTATCCCTCTATATCATGTCATCTTTCTTAATGCGTTACTCTGTTCTTATGAACTTAATACTCTAGATGCATGCTGGATAGCGGTCGATGTGTGGAGTAATAGTAGTAGATGCAGGCAGGAGTCAGTCTACTTGTCGCGGACGTGATGTCTATATACATGATCATGCCTAGATATTCTCATAACTATGCACTTTTCTATCAATTGCTCGACAGTAATTTGTTCACCCACCGTAATACTTATGCTATCTTGAGAGAAGACACTAGTGAAACCTATGGCCCCCGGGTCTATTTTCCATAATATAAGTTTCCAATCTACTTTATTTTGCATTCTTTACTTTTCAATCTATATCATAAAAATACCAAAAATATTTATCTTATCTTATTATCTCTATCAGATCTCACTTTCGCAAGTGGCTGTGAAGGGATTGACAACCCCTTTATCGCGTTGGTTGCGAGGTTCTTGTTTGTTTGTGTAGGTATGAGGTACTTGCATGGAGCCTCCTACTGGATTGATACCTTGGTTCTCAAAAACTGAGGGAAATACTTACACTACTTTGCTGGATCACCCTTTCCTCTTCAAGGGAAAACCAACGCAGTGCTCAAGAGGTAGCAAGAAGGATTTCTGGCGCCGTTGCCGGGGAGGTCTATGCTAAAGTCAAGACATACCAAGTACCCATCACAAAATCTTATCCCACGCATTACATTATTTCCCATTTGCCTCTCATTTTCCTCTCCCCACTTCACCCTTGCCGTCTTATTCACCCTTCTTCTGTTCGTCTTTTTCTTTTGCTTTGATGTCTTACTTGGCTCATTTGATCGTTTGCTTGGAATAGTTGTTTATTTATTGCTAAACAGATAACCTAAGATCTATGGATCCTCATCCACTTGCTAATCTTTTTAAGAGATCCAATTATGATGAACCAATTGCTAGTGACTTTTGTGCACTAGATTATCTTTATGAAGTTTTGCTTGAAATTCGTGAATTTGAAAATTATGATGAAGAAATTTATGAAGAGATTCACGATGACTCCTTGAATAAAAAGCATGATTGCAATGATTTTACTATAAATTTTCTTGATGTCAATTTTGCTAATAATATGCAAAACCCTAAGCTTGGGGATGCTAGTTTTTCTATGTCTACTACTTGTTGCAATGATCATGATTGGGGTGATTCTTCTTATGATCTTGAAAATTTATTTAAGCCCCATGATGAATATGAGATTGATAACAGTGTTTGCAATAATATTGAAAGTGGGTTTGGAAGAGTGTCAACTTTAGGTCCCACATATTTGGAGTATGTTCAATCTTATGATATTTTTGATAAAAGTGGGTTTGGAGAGGTCATGACTTTAGTTAATGTTAATCCCACTATCTTGGAAGAGTGTCAAGTTTGCATGCATGTGGATCGTATTGAGAATATGTTTTGTGATAGCTATATTGTTGAATTTTCTTATGATCCTACATGTAATTATTATGAGAGAGGAAATGATGGTTGTAGAAATTTTCATGTTACTAAATTACCTCTCGTTATGTTGAGATTGCTATTGTTTCTCTCTTCTTCCTTGCATATGGTAGTTTTTGCTTGCCTTGATAATTTGTTTGCTTATAAAATTCCTATGCATAGGAAGTATGTTAGACTTAGACGTGTTTATCACGTGTTTTACGATGCTCTATTTGCGCTTCAATTCTTGTCTTTCATGTGAGCATCATTAAAATTATCAATGCCTAGCTAAAAGGCTTTAAAGAAAAGCGCTTGTTGGGAGACAACCCAATATTTTTACTTGCTGTTATTAAATAGATAATTCATACAGCCTCTGTTTAGATGTGGTTTTATGTTTTATTTAGTGTTTGTGCTAAGTAGAACCTATAGGATCATCTTGGGTGATAGTTAATTTGATCTTGCTGAAAAACAGAAACTTTTGCGTGCACGAGAATAATTTTAATATATCACATAAACGTGATTTTGAGTTGATTCTTTTTGAAGTCCTTCAATAGAAAAATTGCCTAGGACTTAATATTTTGGTAGGATTTTTAGAGTTCCATAAGTATTCGAAAGTTACAGATTGCTACAGACTGCTCTGTTTTTGACAGATTCTGTTTTTCGTGTGTTGTTTGCTTATTTTGATGAATCTATGGCTAGTATCGGGGGGTATGAACCATAGAGAAGTTAGAATACAGTAGGTTTAACACCAATATAAATAAATAATGAGTTCATTACAGTACCTTAAGTGGTGGTTTTTCTTTCTTACACTAACGGAGCTCATGAGATTTCCGGTTGAGTTTTGTGTTGTGAAGTTTTCAAGTTTTGGGTAAAGATTTGATGGACTATGGAATAAGGAGTGGCAAGAGCATAAGCTTGGGGATGCCCATGGCACCCAAATATAATTCAAGGACAACCAAAAGCCTAATCTTGGGGATGCCCCGGAAGGCATTCCCTCTTTCGTCTTCGTCGATCGGTAACTTTACTTGGAGCTATATTTTTATTCACCACATGATATGTGTTTTGCTAGGAGCGTCTTGTATGATATGAGTCTTTGCTTTTTATTTTACCATAATCATCCTTCCTGTACACACCTTTTGGGAGAGATACACATGATTCGGAATTTATTAGAATACTCTATGTGCTTCACTTATATCTTTTGAGCTAGACAGTTTTGCTCTATGTGCTTCACTTATATCTTTTAGAGCACGGCGGTGGTTTTATTTTGTAGAAATTATTGATCTCTCTTGCTTCACTTATATTATTTTGATAGTCTTTTAGAACAACATGTTATTTTCTATGGTTATAAAATTGGTCCTAGAATGATGGGCATCCAAGTTGGGTATAATAAAAACTATCATAGGAAGTGAATTGAATACTATGATCAACTTGATGCTTGATAATTATTTTGAGATATAAAGGTGGTAATGTTAGAGTCATGCTAGTTGGGTAATTATGAAATTGAGAAATACTTGTGTTAAAGTTGGTAAGTCCCATAGCATGCACGTATGGTAAAGTTGTGTAACAATTTGTTGCATGGGGTGCTCTTTTGATTGCCTTCCTTATGTGTGGAGGTCGGGATCGCGTGATGGTTAACTCCTCCCAACCCTTCCCCTAGGAGCATGCATAGTAGTACTTTGCTTCGAGGGCTAATAAAACTTTTGCAATAAGTATATGAGTTCTTTATGACTAATGTGAGTCCATGGATTATACGCACTCTTACCCTTCCATCATTGCTAGCCTCTACGGTACCGTGCATTGCCCTTTCTCACCTTGAGAGTTGGTGCAAACTTCGCCGGTGCATCCAAACCCCGTGATATGATACGCTCTATCACACATAAACCTCCTTATATCTTCCTCAAAACAGCCACCATACCTACCTATTATGGCATTTCCATAGCCATTCCGAGATGTATTGCCATGCAACTTTCCACCGTTCCGTTTATTATGACACGCTCCATCATTGTCATATTGATTTTGCATGATCATCTAGTTGACATCATATTTGTGGCAAAGCCACCATGCATAATTTTTCATACATGTCACTCTTGACTCGTTGCATATCCCGGTACACCACCGGAGGCATTCATATAGAGTCATATCTTGTTCTAGTATCGAGTTGTAATCCATGAGACGTAAATAAATAGAAGTGTGATGATCATCATTATTAGAGCATTGTCCCTTGAAAAAAAGAAATGTTAAAAAAAGGAAAGGCCAAATAAAAAAAGAGAAAAAGAAAGGCAAAAATAAAGGCAAAAAAGAGGCCCAAAAAGGGGGACAATGTTACTATCCTTTTCCACACTTGTGCTTCAAAGTAGCACCATGATCTTTATGATAGAGAGTCTCTTATTTTGTCACTTTCATATACTAAGCGGGAATTTTTCATTATAGAACTTGGCTTGTATATTCCAATGATGGGCTTCCTCAAAATGCCCTAGGTCTTCGTGAGCAAGCAAGTTGGATGCACACCCACTTAGTTTCTTTTGTTGAGCTTTCATACATTTATAGCTATGGTGCATCCGTTGCATGGCAATCCCTAATCCTCATGTTGACATCAATTGATGGGCATCTCCATAGACCATTCATTAGCCTCATCAATGTAAGACTTTCTCTTTTTTTTGTCTTCTCCACACAACCTCCATCATCATATTCTATTCCACCCATAGTGCTATATCCATGGCTCACGCTCACGTATTGCATGAGAGTTGAGAAAAAGCTGAAGCGCGTTAAAAAGTATGAACTAATTGCTTGGCTGAAACCGGGGTTGTGCATGATGGGAGTATTTTGTGTGATGAAAATGAAACATAACCTAACTATATGATTTTGTAGGGATAAACTTTCTTTAGCCATGTTATTTTGAGAAGACATGCTTACTTGTTAGTATGCTTGAAGTATTACTATTCTTATGTCAATATGAACTTTTGTCTTGAATCATTTGGATCTGAACATTCATGCCACAATAAAGAAAATTACATTGAGAAATATGCTAGGTAACATTCCACATCAAAAATTCTGTTTTTATCATTTACCTACTCGAGGATGAGCAGGAATAAAGCTTGGGGATGCTTGATACGTCTCCAACATATCTATTGTTTTTGATTGTTTCGTGATATTATATTACTTGTTTTGGTTGTCTATGGGCTTTACTATACACTTTTATATCATTTTTGGGACTAACCTACTAACCGGAGGCCCAACCCAAATTGCTATTTTTTGCCTATTTCAGTGTTTCGAAGAAAAGGAATATCAAACGGAGTCCAAACGGAATTAAACCTTCAGGAGCGATCTTTTTGGAACAAACGCAATCCAGGAGACTTGGAGTGGACGTCAAGAAGTAGTCGAGGCGGCCACGAGGGTGCAGGGCGCGCCCTAGGGGGATGGGCGTGCCCGCCACCCTCGTGGGCCCCTCATGGCTCCCCTGACCGACCTCCTTTGCCTATATATACTTGCATACCCTTAAAACATCCAGGAGCACCACGAAACCCTATTTCCACAACCGCAACCTTCTATACCCGTGAGATCCCATCTTGGGGCCTTTTCCGGCGCTCCGCCGGAGGGGGAATCGATCACAGAGGGCTTCTACATCAACGCCATAGCCTCTTCGATGAAGAGTGAGTAGTTTACCACATACCTTCGGGTCCATAGTTATTAGCTTGATGGCTTCTTCTCTCTATTTGATTCTCAATACAAAGTTCTCCTCGATCTTCTTGGAGATCTATTTGATGTAATTCTTTTTGCGGTGTGTTTCTCGAGATCTGATGAATTGGGGGTTTATGATCAAGATTATCTATGAACAATATTTGAATCTCCTCTAAATTCTTTTATGTATGATTGGTTATCTTTGCAAGTCTCTTCGAATTATCAGTTTGGTTTGGCCTACTAGATTGATCTTTCTTGCAATGGGAGAAGTGCTTAGATTTGGGTTAAATCTTGTGATGTCCTTTCCCAGTGATAGCAGGGGCAGCAATGCACGTATTGTATTGTTGCCATCGAGGATAAAAAGATGGGGTTTATATCATATTTCTTGAGTTTATCCCTCTACATCATGTCATCTTGCCTAATGCGTTACTCTGTTCTTATGAACTTAATACTCTAGATGCATGCTGGATAGCGGTCGACGTGTGGAGTAATAGTAGTAGATGCAGAATCGTTTCGATCTACTTGCCGCGGACGTGATGCCTATATACATGATCATGCCTAGATATTCTCATAACTATGCACTTTTCTATCAATTGCTCGACAGTAATTTGTTCACCCACCGTAATATTTATGCTATCTTGAGAGAAGCCACTAGTGAAACCTATGGCCCCTGGATCTATTTTCCATCATATAAGTTTTCAATCTACTTTATTTTGCAGTCTTTACTTTCCAATCTATATCATAAAAATACCAAAAATATTTATTATCTCTATCAGATCTCACTTTTGCAAGTGGCCGTGAAGGGATTGACAACCCCTTTATCACGTTGGTTGCAAGGTTCTTATTTGTTTGTGTAGGTACAAGGGACTTGCGTGTAGCCTCCTACTGGATTGATACCTTGGTTCTCAAAACTGAGGGAAATACTTACGCTACTTTGCTGCATCACCCTTTCCTCTTCAAGGGGAAAACCAACGCATGCTCAAGAGGTAGCATGTGTCACCGCATGAGGTCCAGTGGGTCGAGGTGAGGCCCTTCGTTCGGTTCCGTCCTGCGCCACATTGGTCGGCCCGTGATGCATTTAGGGAGACCCATGGATGACTAGTCGTACAAGATAAAGATAGCAGAATTGTGAAGGACTCTGTGTCCACTGACAAAGTCGGCTAGGATTTGTAACCCTAGGTTCTTGGACTAAGGTAACCCCTTATCTCTGATATTACTATTCATCCAACCTAAATTTAAGCGGCATCCTACAGAATGCTCTGCTAGAATCATACTCGTCGATTAGTAAGAGAGGTGTGAGACAATGCGTGAGAGACAAGCCTAAAGATAATGTGCGTACAGGAGACACGTAGGCAGTTCTATGTATATAGAAAGGGTCGATGGGGATTGTGCGTGTGTATGCTTGTGAGAGGAAGAGTGCTTGTGATAAAGGTTAGTGAAAACAGTCGTAAATGGTTACAAGAGGGAGGGAGGGTTATATCGAGAGCATGTCTGCGAGAAAGACACGTCGGGAGAGAGTGTGTGAGCATGTGTGAGAGACCACCAATGGAGAGTGAAACTACACGTAAAAGACTGATGTACACATTGATTAAAGATATAAATTGTATCCAAATATTAGGATGGGATCATGATATTTGCAATTCGCGTAAGGAACGATCATTGATCCATCAGACATCTAGATTCTATCAAATTTGAGCATCTATATGTTATTATTCGACATAATTGATCCACATAGTTAGTATTTTGAACTCCAGACAATGCATCGCTTTAGAATCGAATATAAACATGAGTATAGTTCATGTGGTGTGTGTAAAGCACATTATACATACGAAAGTTACACAATGAACATTACAAATAGCTACCTATGAACTAGCATACATTTGAATTCAACTTAAGGTGGTTTAAAAAAATCAAATTCAACATGAAGTCTATTCAATTATTTGAATTCGATATCATGGCATTTGTAAATCGTACCTAAATTATGGGGGCACCAATCTTTGCTATTATTTTGTACATAATAGAATATGTAGTCATGTAAAAAATAGATTCAAATTTAGCTCCTCCATTCCAACATAATCGTAGTTATAGGATTTTCAAGTGTCAAAATTTCTAAAACAAGCGGATAATTTAATGAGGTTTTCAAACATACAAGGTCAAATTTAACGTTGTCTATTTAGGTCAATCCTCAAAGTTCAAGAGTACTCTAGACATGAATGCTTGTGTTTCAAAATTTCGAACGAAGCGCCAAAAGAGCCTCTACTCGCCCGAAACCGCGTGAGACCAATGTTTGGTAGTACATTACAAGGAAATTACTTTTATAATAACTCCGACCCGTGAAACCTACCGGCCCAACGTCCAAAAGTCTAAACCGGGGTAGGTTTGTAGATTCATCTAGACGCCATGCAACCACCTCCGAAAAACATTCATACACAATAGCCGCCTAAGCACACATGCGCACGGCTGAAATCGCTCCCGCCCACTATTTGGGGCACCTGGGATTACCATCCTACCACCGACCCACAGTAGGTCCGAAATTTAAGAGGGGGGCAAAGTTTGTACCGTCCCCAAATTTCAAACAAGCGTGTCCCATCTTCTGTTCAAAAAAGCCAAAAACAAGCACGTCCCAGACCAAAACATGGTTCTCCCTTAGATCCCCCTCCCCCGCCCACCCGTTTGATTCCCCATTCGTACTCCGTGGGCGCAAAAACTACCTCTCCACCAGCCACGAAACCCGGCGTCCTCCATCTGCCACCCCATCCCACCCATCAACCACCGCCCTCCTCCATCACGCCGGAGCCGATACCCTGACATCGTCGTCCACCGCAACATCAACCGAACGCCCTCCACGGCTAGTAATTGAAGCCGAGGCCAAGCCGTCTATACCCGAGCCAGTTCAACCACACCGTCCTGCGCCTCACCGCTGCCGCTCCAACTTCGCCACCGTCCACCGCACAAGAGCTGTTCCTGCTACGCCGTCCTTAGCCGCCTCGGATCTGCTTCCCCTTCGTCGATATACGGCCACGGCAACACAGTCAACAATTTGGCCATGGGTTTGTCCAAGGATCCACCGTCCTCCAAAACATCGGTTCCCCCGGGAGAAAAAAGAAGATCGCCGCGACATATGGAGGAGACCACACTGGCAACCGATAATGGTACTCCTCTTTCCTTTTCGTGCAAATATTATGTGTTTGCTTGCACGGTATTCATCCCACAGAAGACACTAGTTGACCGCTTCTTCTTGATACTAGATGTTCCTAGTAACTCGGGATGCACAAGGTTTCTCCTCATATACTATTTCACCTTAGCTAGAGGTCCGTCTCCCCCCTTGATTTCAATTCCTAATCAGTTGATTCCCAATTAACGGAAGCATTCCCCAGTGTAACAGGCGCTAGTACACCTATTATGCCGGAGAAGCAGCGCCTCAGTGTTTATCTTAGGGGCGTGTGGGGCCTAGAGCTGCTGGTGCCCAATCTGGAGGTCGGCCAGGATTAAAGGGATGTCCTGGGGGCGCTACCAAGCACGACGGTGGTGTGAGGTCGAGGGGAGGGCGGGGCGGTGGAGGCAGGGGTCTGGGCTGGTGGTCACTGGCCGTTCGAGAAAGATCATCAACAGTGACTGACAGGAGGTAGACAAAGGCCATCTGCCCATTCCTTATAGATCGGACGGTTCATAAAAAAATTGACTGACCTATTTATTTTCAGTCGATTGTTATCTTGATATGACCACATGTGGTGGTGTGCTGGAGGAGTACCTGCATTTTCTGTGCTCATATATTACAAAATCATACGGAGTAGAATCTAATTTTGTTTGCCATGCAATGTTGTAGAGCTATCATATGTCTCCTGTCATTTATTTTCCAGCCACGTGCTATATGCTACTTCTACAATGCACTAGTTCTGCACACACTTCACCCATACTCTCACTATTGTGTTTTTATGCAAGGGTATTTCAGACTCTACCCTGGGAGAAGCAGAAAAGAAAATAGAGAAGTCGCTCTAGCTTCGTATGCAGGTAGGCAAGACATGTTACATCACTATAAAGGGTGCACTGTTAGTAGATGGAGACGGTAAACGTAGCTCTGGAGTTGATGACCTTGCTCGCAATGAACCACCATCCCAGGTGCTTGCTTTAACTTCGCGGTGTCATATGTGGTTGCATGTTTCATATGGTGTCTAGCTTATATTCGAAAGGCCGAAGTCGGTCTTTATTAAGATAAGGAAATATTTTTTTTACATGAACCACCATCCCGTGAGCACCAGAAGACAAATAGCTAGTCAGAGCACTAGCCGAGCTAGTGACAATCCCAGCACAAACATGCATCACCTGAAAGCCAACTAAAAAGCCACGATGGTGGCGAAGCAGCCCGCCTCCCACCAGGCTCTCATGTCCTAGATGATCATTCTCACCACTCCAGCCAGCTGTCTAGCTTGTATTGCTTCCAATTTGGTTAATTTGCATATGCTTAGCTTACACATTATACCTTTGAATATGACATGCCTTTCTGTTTTTGGTACATACTAGTACATCTGTCTATTAACCATGTTCTTATATCAAACTAATGTTTTTGTGTATCCCTCATCAATAACTTATGATAAGGCAGTTAGGCAAGTGGACTACTGTGAGTAAAGATCCTCATTTAAAGAATGCAACGTCAGCCTCCCGACATGATTCTCAAGAAACAGCAAGGCTAGATGAAGATAGTGAACGTAGATCTGTAGTTGATTACCGAATTTGCCCTACACTAGCATCGCAGGTGCTTGCTCTAACTTGGCAGCGTGATATGTGCTTGCATGTTGCATATGGTGTCTAGATTGTAATTCTTCCAATCTAGTTAAACTGCATGTGCTATTCTGCTTAGCTTATACATTATACCTGTTAATGTGACATGCCTTCCTGTATTTAGTACATAGTACATCTGTCTATTAAGCATGTCCTTACATAAAAATATTTTTTTTGTACCCCGCATCAATCAATATGACGATACACCTTTAGTATATGCAGTGCGATATTAGTTGCATCTTTCATAATATTTATAGCATGCGCAGCTTCTAATTTGTTGAAATGCCATTTATGATGGGATGCTTTTAACTTGGCAGAGTCATATTGGTTGCATCTTTCATGTGGTGTCTAGCTTGCATTGCTTCTTATTTGTTGGAATGGTTTCTGCTTAGTTTACACAAATAGTTGTGAACATGCCATGCCATCCCGTTTTTCATACATATTCCATCCTGGTATCATGTGTTTGCCTTACATCAAAGTAGTGATTGTTAGTATCATGCACGAATGACTTCTAAAGAGAGAATTTTATTGCTTTTTCTTGTCAGTTTTACTTGAAAATTCAAAATCAATAAAGCGGAAGGAAGTTAGCAAGGAAGCGGATAAAGGTGCTCCTTCGAAACGGAGGGCCTCTACAGATTCTGCTCCTCCACCCCCCAAGATGATTTGCAAGACAACACATGCATAGACACTCAACGCAGCTGTGTTGATGATGAGCACGTCTCCCCTAGTGCACCATCACAGGTGCTCCCTCCTACTTGGCACTGTTATATGTGGCTGCATGTTATGTGCGATGTCTAGCTTGTATTGCTTCTAATTTTGTTGAATTCCATCTGCTTACTTTACACATTATACTTGTGAATAAGACACGTGTTCCTGTTTCTAGAACATACAATGTCTGTCTATCACACCATGTTCTTACATCAAATTACTACTATTGTGTAACCTGCAACAATCACTTATCATAAGACATGTTTGACTTGGGAGTGTTGATATAGGTTACATCTCGCATTCTTTTCTATCTTGTACTACTAATTTGTTGAAATGGCACTTATGACGAGACAATTTTAACTTGGTAGAGCGATATTCGTTGCATCTTTCATATGGTGTCTAGCTTTCATTGCTTCTAATTTGTTGAAATGCCTTGTCCTTAGTTTACACATCATAAGCTATGAATATGCAATGCTGTGAATATGCAATGGCTCTAATGACGAGAGATCTCTAACTTGGTAGTGTGATGTTGTTTGCATCTTGCATATGATTTATTTCTTGTACTGCTTCACATTTGTTTAAACGCCATTTATGATGGGACACTGTTAACTTGGCAGAGTGATATTTGTAGCATCTTTCATATGGTGTCTACCTTCCATTGCATTGCTTCTAATTTAGTGAAATGTCTTCTGCTTAGTTTACACATCATAGTTTTGGTTATCTCTTCCGTCCTGTTTTTCGTCATATTACATCCTCCTATCATGTGGTTGTCTAACATCAAAGTTCAGTTCGTCTGTATCACGCATCAATTTGTTCTGAAGAACTAAATTGTTATTCATTTTTCTTGTCGGCTTGACTTAACATGGCACATAGAAAGAGGAAGAAACACAGAATGACAGGGAATGAGAAGCGGAAGAATCCTGCAGATTCTGCTGGTACTGTTGGTGCAATAGAAGGTCAAAGTCCAGCAGAAAATTCTACAAATAGGGTATCCCGTGCTACACGAGCTGCGGAACAAGCCAAACAGAAACAAATAGCTGCCACCAAAGAAGCATAGACAACCCTAGTTGTTGCAACACCTTCCACAGTACTACCAGCTGCACGAGTTACTCGTGCGTCAACTGAGCTAGCAGCACGTTCCCAAGCTCCCTTGCCACCTGACACTACTTCCCAAGCACTCTTGACACAAGACAAGTTGGCAAGATCAGATGAACCTTGTGAGCTTCAACAGCAAGAAGGTAGTTGCTGGAGTCAAGTTACAGTTGCATGCTTCTTTATATGTAGTCTCATAGTTTGATGTACACTAACACTTCCTATGTTCATTGTTGGACTCGCACCTAGGCGCAAGAGGAAACAAACATCAGTGATAATGCTCGATATGTTAACTAAATCTAGAGGAGGAAGAATGAAGATCCGTTTTGAGGCAGGTTTTAAAAGGCCACGTGATGCTACAGAGTCAGCCAAGTTCGTATCAGAGGCAGCGGTTGCCGTTAGGTGTCATGTACGTATCCTTCCAACATGGATTCAGTACATAAATGACAAAGACGAAACCCAGTTCAACACCTTCCTCGACCATTTATCTATAAGTATGGTTATGTATGGAAACTAGTAATATCGTCTTGCTCTATCCCATACTTTCTAGGTTCCTGATAATGAGACTCCCATAATTTTCAACAGATGAGGTTCAAATTGGATAGCCAAGATGATGCAACCAGACAAGCTTGCACCCATGTTTTCAAGTCCGCTCTGTGACAATATCGGTATAACTTGAGGAAAACTCACTTTGAAGGCAAGGCTAATAGTGAACTTGCCCGAACATTTCCAGTGGAAAATATATCAGATGAAGACTGCAGAGGGCTCATTATACACTAGTCTGATCCAAAGTATCAGGTACATTATATATATGTGATCAGATCACATGTTGAAGTCCTATTTACGCATGTGCCACACAAATCTATCTTCTTGTAGGTGAACTGTTCAGAAAACAAGGCCAAGCATACGAAAGTGAAATTCCAACAGATGACAGGATCTCGTAGCTATATTGCACACTGCGAGGCTCTTGTAATTAGCTGCTATTTCACTCTTTTCGCTGTACCATATTATCAGATCTATATTGACTTGTTCCAAATGTAGAGGAAAGCCCGCAAGGACCAAAAAGTACCTAAACCAAATGCTGTGGAAATCTTCAAGGACTGTCACACCAGCAAGAAGAAGGGCATGACTACACCAGTCAAAGCCGCTGTTGTAAGTCCTTAATCCTCATGCCTTTTAACTACTACTTACTCTGACTTGTGCCTTGAACTGCATGGTTTGCAGCCAATGTCTATTACTCTTTTCAATTTTATACACAATTTTCTTAGCGTATCATTGCACCTTACAAGGTTTAAAAGAGAGGAGTGATGTTCCTTTCATCTTGACGTGTAATCTAGTTCCATGCTGGACTTGCCCACACAATGTTGCATTTGCATGTTTGTCTGTTCTCGGTTGTTTTGTGATATGAATGATGTCCTACTATGCTTACCGTATTACAAACTTCGTCTCTTTATCCTTAGCCCTCAATATACAATGTGAAGAAATAGACAATACATTACATTATGTGGTGGTTTTGTTTTCTTTCACTAACGGAGCTTATAAGATTTCTTGTTGAGTTTTGTGTTGTGAAGTTTTCAAGTTTTGGGTAAAGCTTTTATGGACTATGGAATAAAGGGTGGAAAAGAGCCTAAACTTGGGGATGCCCATGGCACCCCAAGATATTCAAGGATAGCCAAAAGCCTAAGCTTGGGGATGCCCCCGAAAGGCATCCCCTCTTTCGTCTTCGTTCATTGGTAACTTTACTTGGAGCTATATTTTTATTCGCCACATGATATGTGTTAAGCTTGGAGCGTCGTGAGTTATATTAGTCTTTGCTTTTTAGTTTACCACAATCATCCTTTTTGTACACACCTTTTGGGAGAAGCCTATTTGATTAGAATTTATTAGAATATGCTATGTGCTTCGCTTATATCTTTTGAGCTTGATAGTTTTTGCTCTAGTACTTCACTTATATATTTTAGAGCATGGCGCTGGATTAATTTTGAAGAAATCGCTAGTCTCTCATGCTTCACTTATATTATTTTGAGAGTCTCTTAGAACAGCATGGTATTTTCTTTGGTTATGAATTTGGTTCTAGAATGATGAGCATCCAAGTTGGGTATAATAAAAACTATCATAGAAAGTAAATTGGATGCTAGGATAAATTTGATGCTTGATAATTGTTTTGAGATATAAAGGTAGTAATGTTAGGGTCATGCTAGTGGATAATTATGAAATTGAGAAATACTTTTGTTGAAGTTGGCAAGTCCCGTAGCATGCACGCATGGTAAAAGTTGTGTGACAAATTTGTTGCATGAGGTGCTCTTTTGAGTGTCTTCCTTATGAGTGGCAGTCGGGGACAAGCGATGGACTTTGTCTTACCAATCTATCCCTCTTGGGGCATGCATAGTAGTACTTTGCTTCGAGGGCTAAGTAGACTTTTGCAATAAGTATATGAGTTCTTTATGACTAATGTGAGTCCATGGATATACGCACACTCATCCTTCCACTTTTCTAGTTTCTACTTTACTGTGCAACTTTCGATGGTAGCATAAACCCATTATTTACCCTCCTCAAAACAGCCACCATACCTACCTATATGGCATTTCCATAGCCATTTCGAGATATATTGCCATGCAACTTTCCACCGTTCCGTTTATTATGACACGTTTCATCATTGTCATATTGCTCTTTGCATGATCATGTAGTTGACATCATATTTGTGGCAAGGCCACCTTCATAATTTTCATACATGTCACTCTTGATACATTGCATATCCCGGTACACCGTCGGAGGCATTTATATAGAGTCATATTTTATTCTAGCTTTGAGTTGTAATTTTGGAGTTGCAAATCGATAAAAGTGTGATGATCTTCATTATTAGAGCATTGTCCCAGTGAGGAAAGGATGATGAAGACTATCCCCCACAAGTCGGGATGGGACTTCGGACTTTATAAAAATAAAAGAGGCAAAAGAAGCCCACAAAAAAAGAGAAAAAAAAGAGAGAAAAAAAGAAATAAAAAGAGAAAAGAAAAAAAGGAAAAGAAAAAAAAAGAAAAAAAAGAAGAAAAAAATGAGAGAAAAAGAGAGAAGGGACAATTGCTACTATCTCTTTTCCACACTTGTGCTTCAAAAATAGCACCATGATCTTCATGATAGAGAGTCTCATATGTTGTCACTTTCATATACTAGTGGAATTTTTTCATTATAGAACTTGGCTTGTATATTCCAATGATGGGCTTCCTCAAAATGCCCTAGGTCTTCGTGAGCAAGCAAGTTGGATGCACACCCACTTAGTTTCTTTTGTTGAGCTTTCATATGTTTATAGCTCTAGTGCATCCGTTGCATGGCAATCCCTACTCAGTTACATTGATATCTATTGATGGGCATCACCATAGCCCGTTGATACGCCTAGTTGATGTGAGACTATCTTCTCCCACTTTTTGTCCTCACAACCACCACAGTAGACCACCATAGTGCTATGTCCATGGCTTGCGCTCATGTATTGCATAAGAGTTGAAAAAGATGAAGCGCGTTAAAAATTATGAACCAATTGCTCGGCTCGTCATCGGGGTTGTGCATGATGGGAGTATTTTGTGTAATGAATATGAAGAATAGCCTAACTATATGATTTTGTAGGTATAAGCTTTCTTTGGCTATGTTATTTTGATAGGACATGATTATTTATTAGTATGCTTTGAAGTATTATATTTTTATGTTTTATAAGCTTTTATCTTGAGTCATTTGGATCTGAACATTAATGCCACAATAAAGAAAATTATATTGAGAATTATGCTAGGTAGCATTCCACATCAAAAATTCTGTTTTTATCATTTACCTACTCGAGGACGAGCAGGAATTAAGCTTGGGGATGCTTGATACTTCTCCAACGTATCTATAGTTTTTTATTGTTCCATGCTATTATATTACCTGTTTTGGATGTTTATGGGCTTTATTTTACACATTATTATCATTTTTGGGACTAACCTACTAACCGGAGGCCCAGCCGTATTGCTGGGTTTTGCCTATTTCAGTATTTCGAAGAAAAGGAATATCAAACGGAGTCCAAACGGAATGAAACCTTCGGAAGCATGATTTTTGGAACGAATGTGATCCAGAGGACTTGGAGTGCAAGTCAAGAAGCAGCCAAGGCAACCACCAAAGGGTAGGGCACCCCCCTATAGGGCGCGCCCCCTGTCTCGTGGGCCCCTCGGGCGGCCACCGACGTAGTTCTTCCTCCTATATAAGCCTACATGCCCCGAAAACGTCCAGGGAGCCACCAAAGAAATATTTTCGCCACCGTAACCTTTTGTATCCGCGAGATCCCATCTTGGAGCCGTCGCCGGTGTTCTGTCGAAGGGGGATTCCACCATGGAGGGCTTCTACATCAACACCATAGCCCTTCCGATGAGTTGTGAGTAGTTTACCACAGACCTTCGGGTCCATAGTTATTAGCTAGATGGCTTCTTCTCTCTCTTTGAGTCTCAATACAATGTTCTCCTCGATCTTCTTGGAGATCTATCTGATGTAATCTCTTTTTGCGGTGTGTTTGTCGAGATCCGATGAATTGTGGGTTTATGATCAAGTTTATCTATGGATAATAATTGAATCTTCTCCGAATTCTTTTATATGATTGAGTTATCTTTGCAAGTCTCTTCGAATTATCGGTATTGTTTGGCCTACTAGATTGATCTTTCTTGCCATGGGAGAAGTGCTTAGCTTTGGGTTCAATCTTGCGGTGTTCTTACCCAGTGACAAAAAGGGTTGCAAGACACGTATTGTATTGTTGCCATCGAGGATAAAAAGATGGGGTTTATATCATATTGCTTGAGTTTATCTCTCCACATCATGTCATCTTGCTTAATGTGTTACTCTGTTCTTATGAATTTAATACTCTAGATGCATGCTGGATAGCGGTCGATGTGTGGAGTAATAGTAGTAGATGCATGCATGAGTCGGTCTACTTGTTGCGGACGTGATGCCTATATACATGATCATGCCTAGATAATCTCATAATTATTCGCTTTTCTATCAATTGCTCGACAGTAATTTGTTCACCCACCGTAATACTTATGCTATCTTGAGAGAAGCCTCTAGTGAAACCTATGGCCCCCGGGTCTATCTCTTTTCATATTTGCTGTCAATCTACTTTTATTTGCATCTTTATTTTCTGCATCTATATTAAAAAATACCAAAAATATATTTATCTTATCTTATTATCTCTATCAGATCTCACTTTCGCAAGTGGCCGTGAAAGGATTGACAACCCCTTTATCGCGTAGGTTCCGAGTTCTTTGTTTGTTTGTGTAGGTTCGTGGGACTTGTGAGGAGCCTCCTACAGGATTAATACCTTGGTTCTCAAAAGCTGAGGGAAATACTTACACTACTGTGCTGCATCACCCTTTCCTCTTCAAGGAAAACCAACGCAAGCTCAAGACGTAGCATGGTGCTCCATCTAACAATACAACATGAAAACGTAACAGTTAGGTCAAATGAACTGAGCTTCTGAACTTCTGGTGGTGCATTTATCTGCTAGACTGTTAACTTTTATGCCAACCTTCCTTTTGTTTTATAGTTGTAATTTTTTTTTGGTGCAATACAAAATTTGTTCTTAACATGATAGCAAGCCATTTTTGTATAGTGTAGGGTGTTCCCTATACTTGCACTAGTGGCGATCTTTGATGCCGAGTGGATGTAATCTATGCAATCGCCTTAATAGCTTAGCGTTAATTTTGGGTTTATTTATTTCCTAGTCTTCTTTTTCCCTGGTTTGCTAGTGGCCGCAACAACCATGGGCCATATACGGACCGTGGTAACCTTGACCCTGCTACGGGCCGTAGGATCCATGGGTCTCCTACGGGCCGTTGATAAATGGGCCTCCAACAGGGCTGTAGAATTGGTGGGCCTCGGGCCATCGGATAAATGGGTCTACATGGGTTGTAAACGGGCGTAATTGGTATCGGCCCAGCACGGAGGATAGCAAAGGCTTAATTCTGTCACAGGCATAACGGGTCGTTAACGGGCCGGAATATAGGAAGGGCTGGAAACGGCGCAACAGGTTAACACGCCAGAAACAAGCCGACTCTTGCCACGTCCGAATTTGACCCATTAGGGGAACAAGCCAGTAACGGGCCGGAAGTAATCGAGGGCCGGAAAGGAGCCCAAGAACATGGGCCATCAATAGGCCGAAAGATAACACGGGCTGGAAACGGCCCATGTGAATCATGGGCCTTTAATGGGTACAAAGAAATTTACTGTTCATTATGGGCTAGAGTCACCGTGGGCCTCTAAAGGGCCTAAAGATACGAAAGCCTCATATGGACCGAAAGACATCGTGGGCCATACATGGGCTGAAAGTGAAACAGGATGGTGTTATATTCGATGGCCCACATGACGTTGTTGGGCTGATTTCCGTTAGGCCCTAACGGGCCGTGAGTTACCGAGCCGTAAAATGGGCTATTTGTGAAGAGACCATTAACAGGCTTTTCATGGGCCAGCCCACTAACTTTTGACCAAGTCAAACGGGCCCACTTTGTAAGCTAAATGGGCCAGTGGTGGGCCGTCACACGTGTCGACATATCATAGGTGCCTATCTGACCCACTAACGAGCTGACACATGTTCCATCCGGCCAATCAAAATTTTACATGTGGAAATTTCCCATCGGTCCGGGCTTTTAATGGGTTATCAGATCCAAAACCCGACTTGATAGCTTAACAGTGTTCCGTTACGGTGGATGCCACGTGTCGGTCACCCTTGACGAAAGCACTTCTGTGACGCGTGATTTATCGTCAAGGAAGTGGACACTTCCGTGATGATAATTTTGGTAATTTCATGGAACACTTCTACGACAGCACATGTATGACTATCTTGATTCTATCATAAAATCGTCATGGATGTACATGCATGACAAAAAACGTGACCTACTGCCACAAACATGTATGATCACGGAAGTGTATCTTTTTGGAGTGTATGAGTTAGCAATAGTTGTAGAAGCGATAGTTCGCGAGACAACCACGACACAAGGATGGAGATCAAGGTGTCGAGCCGGTGACGATGGAGATCATGACGATGCTTTGGAGATGGAGATTAAAAGCACAAGATGTTGATGGCCATATCATATCACATATTTTGATTGCATGTGATGTTTATCTTATATGCATCTTACTTTGCTTAGAACGACATTAGCATTATAAGATGCCCCCTTCACTAAATTTCAAGGTAAAAGTGCTCTCCCTGAGTATGCACCATTGCTACAGTTCATTGTTTCGAGGCACCACCTGATGATCGGGTGTGATAGGCTCTACGTTCACATACAATGGGTGTAAGACAGTTTTACACATGCTGAATACTTGGGTTAAACTTGACAAGCCTAGCATGTACAGACATGGTCTCGGTACACTAGAGACCAAAAGGTCGAACATGAGTCATATAGTAGATATGATTAACATGGAGATGTTCACCATTGAAGACTACTCCATCTCACGTGATGATCGGACATGGTTTAGTTGATTTGGATCATGTATCACATAGACAACTTGAGGGATGTTGATTTAAGTGGGAGTTCATTAGTAATTTGATTGATTAAACTTAAATTTATCATGAACTTAGTCTTGATAGTATTTGCAATTGTGTTGTAGATCAATAGCTCGCGTTGTAGCTTCCCTATTTTTGATATGTCCCTAGATAAAAATAAAGTTGAAAGATGATAGTAGAAATGATGCAGACTGAGTCCGTGATCTGAGGATTATCCTCATTGCTGCACAGAAGAATTATGTCCTTGATGCACTGCTAGGTGATAGACCTATTGCAGGAGCAGATGCAGACGTTATGAATGTTTGGCAAGCTCTATATGATGACTACTTAATAGTTTAGTGCACCATGATTTACGGCTTAGAACCAGGACTTCAAAATGGTTTTGTACACCATAGAGCATATGAGATGTTCCAAGAGCTGAAATTGGTATTTTAGAGTCATGCCCATGTTAAGAGGTATGAGACCTCTGACAAGTACTTTGCCTACAAGATGGAGGAGAATAGCTCAGCCAGTGAGCATGTGCTCAAAATGTCTGGTTACTACAATGGCTTGAATGAAGTGGGATTTAATATTCTAGATAAGATAGTGATTGACAGAGTTCTCTAGTCACTATCACCAAGCTACTAGAACTTTGTGATAAACTATAATATGCAAGGGATGACGAGAACTATTCCCGAGCTCTTCGTGATGCTGAAATCGGCGAAGGTTGAAATCAAGAAAGAGAATCTAGTGTTGATGGTTGACAAGACCACTATTTTCAATAAAAGGGGCAAGGGAAAGAAAGGGAACTTCAAGAAGAATGGCAAGCAAGTAGCCACTTTCGTGAAGAAGCCCAAAGCTGGACCTAAGCCTGAAACTGAGTGCCTCTACTACAAAGGGAATGGTCACTGATGACCCTCAAGTATTTGGTATCAATTGTAGCCTTTTCTATAAGAGTGTCGAACCCAATGAGGAGCAGAAGGAAATGACAAGTGGTTTTCAGCAAGGTAATGTCTACAAGTGTTGAAAATGTAAGTAACAGAGTAGTTTGATAGCAAGATAATTTGTAACGTGCAACTAACGGTAGTAGTAACAATAGTGCAGCAAGGTAGCCCAATCCTTTTGAGGCAAAGGACAGGCCAAAACGGTCTCTTACGATAAGCAAAGTGTTCTTGAGGGTACTCACGAATTTCATCTAGTCACTTTCATCATGTTGGTCTGATTCGTGTTCGCTACTTTGATAATTTGGTATGTGGGTGGACCGGTGCTTAGGTGTTGTTCTTACTTGAACAAACCTCCTACTTATGATTCACCCCCTTGCAAGCATCCGCAATTACGAGAGAAGTATTAAGAATAAATTCTAATCATAGCATTAAACTTCTGGATCCAATCGGTCCCTTACGGAATAGCGCATAAACTAGGGTTTAAAATTATGTCACTCTCGCAACCCATCATCTAATAACTACTCCACAATGCATTCCCTTAGGCCCAAATATAGTGAAGTGTCATGTAGTCGACGTTCACATGACACCACTAAGGAAATCTCAACATACATATCATCAAAATATCGAACACATATCAAGTTCACATGGTTACTTACAACATGATTTCTCTCGTGACCTCAAGACAAAAATAACTACTCACACATGATAAACATGCTCAAGATAAGAGGGGTATTAAATAGCATAATGGACCTAAACATATAATCTTTCACCAAATAAACAATATAGTAATCAACTACAAGATGTAATGAACAATACTAGTCACCCACAAGCACCAATCTGTAGTTCCGGTACAAAGATTGAACAAAAGAGATGAACTAGGGTTTGAGAGGAAATGGTGTTGTTGAAGATGTTGATGGAGTTTGCCGAGTTGTTGGTGATGATAACGATGATGATTTCCCCCTCCGAGAGGGAAGTTCCCCCGGCGGAATCGCTTTGCCGGAGGGCAAAGTGCTCTTGCCCAAGTTCCGCCTCGAGACAGTGGCGCTTCGTCCCGAAAGTTCTCTCCTTATATTTTCTAGGTCAAAATTACTTATATACTAGAATATGGACGTCGGAGGTGGGCTGGGCACAACCCACCAGGGCGCGTCTAGAGGGTCTGACGCACCCTGCTATCTTATGCTCACCAGGTGCCCCTCCTCCGGTAGTTACTTGCTCCAGTATTTCTTATTTATTCCATAAAAAATCCTCGTGAAGTTTCAACTCATTTGGAGTTGTGGAGAATAGGTAGCATGCCGTAGCTTTTTCAGGTCCAGATTTCCAGCTGTCGGAATTCTCCCTCTTTGTCTGTACCTTGCATATTATGAGAGAAAAGGCATTAGAATCACTCCAAAAGGCATTATTATGCATAAAAACATTATAAATAACAATAGGTAAACATGATGTAAAATGGACGTATCAACTCCCCCAAGCTTAGACCTTGCTTGTCCTCGAACGAAAACCGAAATCGAAAAACATGTCCACATGCTCAGAGAGAGAGGTGTCGATAAAAGCAAAATACGGATATAGAAGCATCATGTAAATTATTATAATAATATCAAAATTTAACATAATTTTTTCATAGACTTCTCATCTATAAGTAACAATTCAACACAACATCGAAGTATAAAGAATAAACTCTATTCGAAACCAACATACTATGTTCTCAGTCAACTTTGCAACTACAATTCATCATCTTTTCAGGAAGGGTCACGTATCGGATCCTTTAGGCAAGTCCACATACTCAACCATCATATATGATTGCTAACACTCACCGCGTACACATGAGCAAAATGTTTCAACCGGACACATAGAAAGATAGGGGCTTATAGTTTCGCCTCCCAACATATTCACCTCAAGGGTGATGTTAACAATGATAACTCATGCTACCCATATTCAACTAGATATATGTGCCTAGATCTTTCCTCACCACATGATGCTTGCCAAAAGAGAAAATAAAAAGGAATAGAGAGAAGAACTTTGACTCTTGCATGAAAGTAAATACATAAAAGTAAAAGATATGCCCTTCGCAGAGGGAAGCATAGGTTGCCATGCACTTTTTGTTTGTATGCTCAATCCCTTAGTGCAAGAGAACGTCACATTATATTACCCCTTATGATGGCAAGTTTTATTATGCAGTCTGTCACTTTTATTCTTCGCCATCACAAGTTCGTACAACGCTCAATTTTCTCTTACACTAAATGATCAAACACTTTTAGAAGCAATTTTTATTGCCTTATTGCACCGATGACAACTTACTTGAAGGATCTTACTCAATCCATAGGTAGGTATGGTGGACTCTCAAAACAAGATTTGGGTTTAAGGGTTTTTGGATGCACAAGTAGTATCTCTACTTGGTGCGGAGTTTTTGGCTAGCAAAGATAGGGGGCAAACACCACATGTTGAAGGATCTATGACAATATAGCTTCTATGTGAATATGAACAAACATAAATCATTATGTTGTCTTCCTTATCTAATGTCAACAATTTTGGCATATAATATTTCGATGGGTGCTCACAGTTACAAAAGATTTCCAGGATAGTGTATTTGCATGTGAATCTTCTCTTCCCTTATTAATTCTTTCTTGAATTGCATCATTGACTAATGTTGTGTTTGTCAATCTACAATAAAATTTTCTACTTATACTTTTCCTTGTGTGATGTCATTACTTACCATAAGGCTAGCATATGATCTTTTTCATTTATTTCCTTTCTTATTATTGAAACATGAAAGTAAAGAAATCAAAACTCAAACTAAATTTACTATAAATCTCGTACAAGATTAGAAGGATAGATCACTAAGCAAACTTTCATTCATCTAAAGCAAAACATTACTATGGATCATACTAAGAAAAGTAAAAGCAAAAGATAGTGGAGGTGATACGATAGCGGGGCACCTCACCAAGCTTGGAGAAAGCCAAGGGGAGTGCCCATACCCGATACTCAATTTTCTTTTGCTGATGAAGAAGGAGGTGGTGGTGATGAAGTGGTAGTGATCCTGTCCTCCATGATCAAGAGATTCTCCAATCTACGGATGACGCTCCGGAGGAAGATGATTTGCTCTTGATGCAGAATATTTTCATGAGTGAGATATTTATTTTGCACACAAACTGTTTCAATGATCCGAAAGGCTTCAATCTCAGTAGGGGTAAGATGAGCATAGTAAGTTTTAAGGATATCTTCTTCTTCCTCCTTGGTAGGCAATGCTTGCTCGATCACGGACGTTTGATCTCCGGTAGCCTCCTTGCCCTTGTCCTCCATGGCGGCTCCAACGGGCTCTTCCCTCTTCCGCTCGATCTTCATCAACCAAGCATCCTCTTCCACATTGTTGGAGGAAGAAGAAGACATGATGCCTTGCTTAACAGATCTGACAGAAAACATGTGATGCCCGGATAATTAGGCTATAGTAATCACGCGTTAATGATGCCACGTCACCTCGGTTACTGTTGATAATCTCACGTTAGATCAAAACTGAATCAAATTCAAAATTCAAACTAAAGTTAAAACAATTACAGTTTTCAAAAGTTAAAACTATGTGTTGAAAATATTCCCTAACTATTTGTCATGAAGAAAACATGTTTTTATATAAGGCCTATATATCTAAAATGAACAAAAACAGAATAGAAATATAAATAAAAAGAGAAAGAAAAACAAAACAAAAACAAACAAAAAAGAGAAGAGGGAAACCCCCAGGACCCTCCCTGGGCCAACCGGCCCAGCTACCGGCCGGCCAGCCTAGTTGGCCCAGCCGCCCCCCTCACCCCCTTTTATCCCCCCAAACCCTAACCTCCCTCGCCGCACCCCTCGCCCCACTCCCCACTCCCTCGATTCCCATCTCTCCCCTCGACCCCCTCTACCTTGCGGCACACGCGCGCGCGCGCGCCCACACACACACACACACACACACACATCGTGCCAGGGAGAGGAGCTCCCTGCGCCCGATCCCCGTGCCCCAACGACCGCGCCCTGACCACCGTCGCCGCCCCCAACGCATCCCCAGCGCCATCACACCGGCGCCACCGCACCGCCGCCGCATCATCCCCATCGCCCCCGACCTCGTTGCGGTCGTCCCCGACATCCTCCCCATGCCCCGCTCCCTAAATCCCTACAGCCCCCGTGAGCGCCCCTCTCCTCCTCTCTCCCTCGCGCACACGCGCTCACGGCCATGGCCTCCTTCGTGCGGCTCAGCTGTCGCCACTGTGACCTTGTTCGGCCTGCTCCTGGCACTGCACCGCCGCCCCGTACTACGCTATTCCCCGCCCTGCGATGCAGCTATTGCTGGCACCGCTACTGTCGCCGTCTACTGCAGCTCCGCGTCAGCCACCGCTCCGCCGCCCGCACCTGCGCCTTGTGCCAGCCGCCTTCCCCCCTGTCGTGCCGCCCGCATCCGCCCTTGTGGCCACTCGCTACCGCTGCCCGCGCACACATTCGTGCTTGGTTGGGCCCTGGCTTGCCGGTGCGCGCCCACGCCCCACCACACGCCCCTGCTCCCCTCGCACTGCCTCAGTCGCCGCCCCGCTCGCTGTTGCGCTTGTCGCAGCTGCCGGTGCCTTCAATGGCATTGGCGGGCGCCCAAATGGGCGGATGTCCGAAGTGCCCGACCCACTCGGGCCGTGCCCCGCACCCGGCGTCCAATAAGCTTCCCAGAGCCACTAGCAATCGGGCCCCATGCTCCAGAACAAAACAAGAGAGCTAAAAATGAATTTATAATAAATGAATAAATCATTAATTAAATAATTATTAAGTTACTTAATTCTGTTAACTAAACTAATTAACCCTAAATTAATCTACTAACTAATCTAATTAATCTATTAGTTAATTAGACAGCCTATGACATGCAGGACCCACGCGTAAGTTTGACAAAGTCAACTGATTGTTGACTGCTGACATCACCCTGATGTCATGCTGGAGTCATAATGGCATTTCCTAATTAAATTAATTATGTTAATTCTAAACATGAATTAACACTTTGAAAATTAATATTAAATAATCTGTAACTCTGATGGAAAAACTTTGTACATGAAAGTTGCTCAAATCGACAAGACGAATCAGAATACGCGTCCTGTTCATTAGCCACACGTCCCTAGCATAGAGAGCCTGCAACATTTCACCTCCGGTTCATCTGTCCGAAAACGCGAAACACCGGGGAGACTTTCCCTGATGTTTCCCCCTTCACCGGTACCACCTACTGCCGCGTTAGGGCACACCTAGCACCGCTCATTGTCATGCCATGCATTGTCATGCTTATGTTTGCATTGTATTTATTGTATCTTCCCCCTCTTCTCTCTGGTAGACTACGAGACCGACGTTGCTGCTTCTCCGTTCGACTACGGAGTTGATGACCCCTCCTTCTTGCCAGAGCAACCAGGCAAGCCCCCCCTTGATCACCAGATATCACCTATTCTTCCCTCTACTGCTTGCATTAGAGTAGTGTAGCATGCTACTGTTCGGTTAATCCTATTTTGTTGCATAGCCTATCATTGTTGCTACAGTTGTTGATACCTTACCTGCAATCCTAAATGCTTAGTATAGGATGCAAGTTTATCATCTGTGGCCCTACATTCTTGTCCGTCTGCCTTGCTATACTATTGGGCCATGATCACGGGTATATACTACACATACATACATACTATACAGATGGTGACTAAAGTTGGGTCGGCTGGTAGAGTACCCGCGAGTGGATCTTTGTGGCAGAGCGACATGGCAGGTTGAGACCACCTAGGCGAGAGGGTGGGCCTGGCCCTGGTCGGCGTCCGCGGTTACTTCAAAATAACACGCTTAACGAGATCCTGGTATTTGATCTGAGTCTGGCCACTGGCCTATACGCACTAACCAACTATGCGGGAACAGTTATGGGCACTTGACGTCGTGGTATCAGTCGAGTCTTCTTGACGTTAGCGACTGAGCGGCGCGCGCCGGATTGGACTAGAACGCCTGCTCTTGTATTAGGGAGGCTAGGTCTGCTTCCGGCCGCCCTCACAACGTGCAGGTGTGCAATGGGAGATGGGCCCAGACCCCTGTGCACATAGGATTTAGATCAGAGTGCTGACCTCTCTGTTGTGCCTAGGTAGGGTGGCGACGTGTTGATCTTCCGAGGCCGGGCATGACCCAGGAAAGTGTGTCTAGCCAGAGGGATCGATCGTGTTGGGTTATGTGGTGCACCCCTGCCGGGAAGTTTATCTATTCGAATAGTCGTGCCCCTTGGTAAAAGGACGACCCGGAGTTGTACCTTGACCTTATGACAACTAGAATCAGATACTTATTAAAACACACCCAGACAAGTTCCAGAAATAACCCGGTGATCGCTTTCCCACAGGGCGATGAGGGGAGGACCGCCAGGTAGGATTATGCTATGTGATGATACTTGGTGGAATTCAATCTACTCTCTTCTACATGCTGCAAGATGGAGGCTGTCAAAAGCGTAGTCTTTGATAGGACTAGCTATCCCCCTCTTATTCTGGCATTCTGCAGTTCAGTCCATCGATATTGCCTCTTTACACATATAACCATGCATATGTAGTGTAGATCCTTGCTTGCGAGTACTTTGGATGAGTACTCACGGTTGCTTTGCTCCCTCTTTTCCCCCCTTTTCCTCTTCTTCTCGGATGCCGCAACCAGACGTTGGAGCCCAGGAGCTAGACGCTAATGTCGACAATGACCCCTACTACATTGGAGGTGCCTACTACTATGTTCAGGCCGCTAATGACCAGGAGTAGTTTAGGAGGATCCCAGGCAGGAGGCCTACGCCTCTTTCGATCTATATCCCAGTTTGTGCTAGCCATCTTATGGCAACTTGTTTAACTTATGTCTGTACTCAGATATTGTTGCTTCCGCTGACCCGTTTATCGTCGAGCACTTGTATTCGAGCCCTCGAGGCCCCTGGCTTGTAATATGATGCTTGTATGACTTATTTTACTTTTAGAGTTGTGTTGTGATATCTTCCTGTGAGTCTCTGATCTTGATCGTACACATTTGTGTACGTGGTTAGTGTATGATTGAAACGGGGGCGTCACAAGTTGGTATCAGAGCCGACTGCCTATAGGAATCCCTTTCCATCTCCTTGGCCGAAGTCGAGTCTAGTCATTGCAAAACTTTTACTAACATGGTTTTGTGGCTTACGGGTCCATGTCGCCATGGGGTGGTGTTAGGATATTTTATTCCTCGTCTATACTCTGGGACTCTGATCTCTCTTCTATTTGGGTTAAATGATTTTACTAACTCTGACTCTAGGTTCTCGTAACTACTTTCTCCCAGAGAGCCTCTTCATTCCAGATGACGGCTTGATTCATTAGTAGACCTCGAAGACACTCTCCGATGTTTTCCCGGGACCCTTGTGCCATTTGCCGTTGCAATCCCTACCATGGATCAATCCTTATGGATAACTACCAACATTTGTCATTCATATCTTCATCCCCAGTTTCTCTTGAATTTACAGGATGCCCTGAAATACTCTCCGATGTTTCGAGAATCCTTCATGCTTACTGCCCTGCAGTTCCTTGCCGCCTGAATACCCCTACGAATAATTCTTCACCCTTACTGAGGAATTGTTCATTACTAGAAAATCATATGATTCACAAGATACATTGAAATATTATCCAATCTTCCGGTAATTCTCAGCCAACTATTGCTGTGCAAATACTTGTCTGCTTGCATTATGGTTGAGGTCCATATGTCTAGCAATATTCATTAGTATCCTTTGTCATCGTCATTTTCAGCTTTTGATTTGGTATGTTGTGAATGCTCGCAATCCTCAGTCAAATCCTATAATTCATCCTTCCGGCTCAAACGCCATTTTGAACATGAGCTGGTTCTCGGCAAATCAAATTGTCATCGATTATACCCCTAAGTCTATTCAAATTATCCATTCTAATCAGAGCGTTTGCCTCTCACCCCTTGATTTGGAAATCATAATTCCTTTGCATTTGATCTTTCAATTAGTCAGTTGTTTCTATTATCTGATGTGTTTGCATTCATTCTTCCTCTGATTGAGTACCGATACTCACGTCAGCTTTGTTGTAGACCACAAGACCCCTTGTTGGGTAATTATCCGACAGTGTCATTCACATTCAATATTCTTGTGATCCTTTCATCGGATACATAATGCCTTTGGTAAATCGTATGCTCTACTTTCTCAACCAAGCTCTATTATCGAGGTGGTATAATTTACTCCTGGAGTTTGTGTTATATGTTCCTAAGATGCCTCGATGGGTTGGACCTATGCTTTCTCTAATATGTGTAAGCTCGTAAGTTATGCAAGTTATACTCTACTGGCTTTTCGTTAGATAAAATTTCAACACTACAACTTCTTCAATAGCGAGAAGTGAATGGAAAGTTGTGCATTGAAGAAGTGGGAGTTGACCTTGAACTTTGTGTTCATGCCCATGGAAACGATGTTGAGCTTATCATGATAGCCTGTCGTAACAATAATTATTCACTTGGCATTATATGATCTTGTATCTATGATTCTGTCCTTTGCAATCGTGGTTCTGACCGTGATTGTTCTTTTTTGATCCCATTCTCGGACAAGTTAAAAGTATTTGCCTTCAGCGGATCATTACATCTGCCAAACCTCTAATTTGATATACCTTCGAGTATTATCCCCCCTGGTATCTCTAGGATATCATGCCATTGCACTACATCTTATGAATTTGTGCTAGAGTAATACCTTTCCCTATCATAGTCACTCCACGAGTTTTGGGTTGTCGCCAAACGAGAACACCAAATAGTGAATCGAGTCCACACTGCGAATCGACAACTCTTTGTAATCGTCATTGCTTACGAGTTTGCACTCGATCATGTCAGTCCCAACTGATTGACTACATCATTATCGTCAGGCTGACTGCTTGACCATTCCACCTATGTCCTTCATCCCGGGACACAATCCCGAGAGTGATCTAAGCTTACATAGAACTTTCCACATCATATTGTTTGTCTTGAGAGACAACTCCGAATTCTGAGTTGGCATCCTATCTATGGTTATAATAACCTTATGCTTCACCATTCCCCTTGGTGTGATGTCATCGCTGATCGATCACATCTTCTTGAAACCTCTTGATAAATGTGTCATGATCATCGTCAACATTTTAACTTCTCCTGGGACGTACCTTGAGTTCCTGATGAGAAATTTCATGATTACCCCCTCGATGATTTGTGTTAATATTGACAACATTATTGATTTCCCTCCCAACACAAAACTTGTTCTAGTTTTGCGTTGTACCTTGAGTTCCTTGCTATCCGACTTATGTTATGCTCTACCTTGGAGTATTACCATCTTTATGTCAAAAGTGTCGTGAGAATTTCACCACCTCTTATGAATTATTGATGCAAGTACTACTTCTCCCCATAACCTTCCCTTCTTGGCCCCAGTGTTGATTCTAACCGGCATGCAACCAAGTAGACGGTGTTGCTTGGATTCTGTACTTCTAGCAACCCTATTGCTTTGAAGTTGATGGTCAATAGTTCATTCTTAGACTTTTGGTTGTTGAACCCCCATTTTAACATTGATCACGCTACCTATGCCCATCTTTCGGGTGCACCTTTCAACCAATGTTTACTTGTGTATATTTTCCTCGGGCATACATCATTATATCATTTGATCTGACAAATGTTATCTCTTTGTTTACATTATCGAGGAGATGCATCTTTTTGGAAATCTCGATGAGTTGTCGCCAAGTCCATATGCCACCTCCTCATCCTCTCCTTGGTTTAATGATGAACTCTTGTTTTCGAACTCGCTTCCATAGTTCACTTCCCAAGAATTGTCAATGTCATCTCGTTAATTTGTGTCACACCTTTTCTCCTCGGGCATCCTGAGTCTGAGGTATCCTGACACCAATCAGATCCGAATCTCGGTCAGATATGATGGTTGGAACATATATCCAAGAGTTATAACATTGGTCTTTATATGATCTGGTAAGATGATGTCATGCCTAGCACACCCGGCAGAGGCCCTATTGTTATAGTTTCCTTTTCGCAAGGTTATCCATTCTTCCATGAGGAAATGGTAAGACTTATTCTACAAGTTGTTCCTGATAAATCCTTCGTGTATCCAAGGCCTGACCTTTTCTTGAAGACCATTTCAATGCCATCTCGAAGCATGTTTGTGCTACTCCGATTCTCAATAAAAACATTTAAAGCACAAGTCTAAGTTTTCCTTATCAATTATCCAAACACCGTTGTATGGGTAATGCATGAAATTTCTCTCCCCTTTCCTAAAGGGTTTTCTACATTATATCCTATCATGGATATCCTGCTCTATTTGACCTTGGAAAGGATAACCCCCTGAATTATGTGTTTAAACACATTTTCCCTTTCCATTGTTCTGTTTAATCTGATAATCACAATTTCCTTTCCATTGTTTTGTTTAACCTTTCTTGAAATCTACTTAACTAAGCAGTAATAATTTCCTACTTAGGTAAGCACCTTGTTGTATCATTTTGTCATTAAGACCCTGTTAGTATTGTTGATGACATTCCGATACCCACCGATGGACGAGAAATTTGCCTATTGGTCTGCCTCGTTCAAATAAGCGGGAAAATGGTTCTATTCGTCCCTCGCCCTAGGTACCGGCATTGTTGCCAACATAACTGACAGGCTATCCTCCGTCATGCCTTGTTATCGTGACCGTGCAAGATGTCAGCGCCCCTTATCTACTTTTGACCCACAGGGTGGGCCCATAACCCAAAGTTCCACAGGATCGAAACCTGACTCTCCTGTACACCCCTGTTGCCAAAGCTATTCCTCGTGCTTGACTTCGTATGTAATTCACGTGCCATGTTCCTAGTGACAATTCTGGTATCAGACGCTATACTTAAACTCGTTGCTTTGGACCCCTTTCACGCATTGTTTCAGACATCGAACAATTGCCTGCCCGTCCGAAACTTCCCTTGATACCTCCTTACTTTCCTCTCGATATTTTCTTCAGTTTCAATTCGAGAGTTACTTTCTGCCACCTTCCCCGATGTTATCTACCAGATAGTCAACCTTGCAGAGGTCCGTTCTCTCGGAATACCCACCCTTTATTCTTTCGTAAGTACGATGGAGTTCCCGGAGGAAGAATGACAACTTTGTCATGATGCCCTGGAGAAGAGAAATAAAGACATCAACGAAAAGGATCAACTACTTCGGGAATAGCAACCAAGACCAAGAAGATTCTTTGGAATTTCGTAACCAGACCTTTCCCCCTTATTCCACCTCTTAAATCTCGGGACGAGATTTCTTGTAGTGGAAGAGATTTGTGACGCTCGGATAATTAGGCTACAGTAATCCCGCGTAAACGATGCCACGTCACCTCGGTTACTATTGATAATCTCGCATTAGCTTGAAACAGATTCAAATTCAAAATTTGAACTAAAGTTAAAACAATTAAAGTTTTCAAAAGTCAAAACTAAGTGTTGAAAATATTTCCTAACTATTTGTCATGAAGAAACCATGTATTTATATAAGGCCTATATATCTAAAAAGAGCAAAAACAGAAAAGAAATATAAATAAAAAGAGAAAGAAAAACAAAACAGAAACAAACAAAAAAATAAAACAGGGAAATCCCCAGGACCCTCCCTGGGCCAACCGGCCCAGCTACCGGCCGGCCAGCCCAGTTGGCCCAGCCGTCCCCCCTCACCCCCTTTTATCCCCCCAAACCCTAACCTCCCTGGACGTACCCCTCGCCCCACTCCCCACTCCCTCGATCCCCATCTCTCCCCTCTACCCCATCTACCTCGTGGCGCGCGCGCGCACACACACACACATCGTGCAAGGGAGAGGAGCTCCTTGTGCCCGATCCCTGCGCCCGATCCCCGCGCCCACCGTCGCCGCCCCCGACGCGTCCCCATCGCCATCGCACCGGCGCCACCCCGCCACCCCTGACCTCGTCGCCGTCGTCCCCGTCGTCCTCCCTACGCCCCGCTGCCTAAATCCCGACGGCCCCCGTGAGCGCCCCCTCTCCTCCTCTCTCCCTCGCGCGCACGCGCTCCCGGCCGTGGCCTTTTCCTCATGGCTCAGTCATCGCCGTTGTGACCCCGTTTGACCCGCTCCCGGCGCTGCACCGCCGCCCCGTACTGCGCTGCTCCCCGCCCCGCGATGCAGCTGCTACTGGCGTCGCTACTGCCGCCGTCTACTGTAGCTCCGCGCCGGCCAGCGCGCTCCGCCGCCCGCACCTGCTCCTTGTGCCGGCAGCCTTCCCCCTGCCGTGCCGCCTGCATTCGCCCCCCTGGCCGCTCACCGCCGCTGTGCGCACGCACATCCGCGCTTGGCTGCGCCCCGGCTTGCCGGTACGCGCCCACGCCCCACCGCACGCCCCTGCTCCCCTCGCCCCACCTCAGTCGCCGCCTCACTCGCTGCTGCGCTTGCCGCAACCGCCGGCGCCTTCACTGGCATAGGCGGGCGCCCAAATGGGCGGATGCCCGCAGTGCCCGACCCGCTCGGGCTGTGCCCCGCACCCGGCGCCCTTTAAGCTCCCCAGGGCCACTGGCAATCAGGCCCCACGCCCAGAACAAAAAAAAGAGTTAAAAATGAATTTAAACTAAATGAATAAATTATTAATTAATTAATAAGTTAATTAATTCTGTTAAATAACTAATTAACCCTAAATTAATCTACTAACTAATCTAATTAATCTACTAGTTAATTAGACCGCGTATGACATGGAGGACCCACGCGTTAGTTTGACCAAGTCAACTCACTAATGACTGCTGACATCACCCTTATGTCATGCTGACATCATAACGGCATTTCCTAATTAAATTAATTCTGTTAATTCTAAAAATGAATTAAAACTTTGAAAATTAATATTAAATAATCCGTAACTCGGATGGAAAAACTTTGTACATGAAAGTTGCTCAGATCGACGAGACGAATCCGAATACGCAGCCCGTTCGTCAGCGACACATCCCTAGCATAGTGAACCTGTAACATCTCACCTCCGGTTCATCTGTCCGAAAATGTGAAGCACCGGGGATAATTTCCCAGATGTTTCCCCCTTCGTCGATACCACATACTGTCGCGTTAGGGCACACCTAGCACCGCTCAATGTCATATCATGCATCGTCATACTTATGTTTGCATTATATTTCTTGTTTCTTCCACCTCTTCTCTCTGGTAGACTACGAGACCGACGCTACTGCTTCCCCGTTCGACTACGGAATTGACGACCCCTCCTTCTTGCCAGAACAACCAGGCAAGCCCCCCTCCTTGCCAGAGCGACTAAGCAGCGCACACTGGATTGGACTGGAATGTCTGCTTCTGGCCGACCTTGCAACGTGCAGGTGTGTAATGGGCGATGGGCCGAGACCCTTGCGTGCATAGGATTTAGACCAGCGTGCTGACCTCTCTAGTGTGCCTAGGTAGGGCGGCGACGTGTTGATCTTCCGAGGCCGGGCATGACCCAGGAAAGTGTGTCCGGCCAGAGGGATCGAGCGTGTTGGGTTATGTGGTGCACCCCTGCAGGGAAGTTTATCTATTCGAATAGTTGTGCCCCTCGGTAAAAGGACGACCCGGAGTTGTACCTTGACCATATGACAACTAGAATGGGATACTTATTAAAACACACCCAGACAAGTTCCAGAGACAACTCGGTGATCGCTTTCCCACAGGGCGAAGAGGGGAGGATCGCCCGGTAGGATTATGCTATGCGATGATACTTGGTGGAATTCAATCTACTCTCTTCTACATGCTGCAAGATGGAGGCTGCCAGAAGCATAGTCTTCGATAGGACTAACTATCCCCCTCATATTCTGGCATTCTGCAGTTCGGTCCACCGATATTACCTCTTTACACATATAACCATGCATATGTAGTGTAGATCCTTGCTTGCGAGTACTTTGGATGAGTACTCACGGTTGCTTTGCTCCCTCTTGCCCCCCCTTTCCTCTTCTTCTCGGATGCCGCAACCAGACGTTGGAGCCCAGGAGCTAGACGCCAATGTCGACGATGACCCCTACTACACTGGAGGGGCCTACTACTACGTTCATGCCGCTAACGACCAGGAGTAGTTTAGGAGGATCCCAGGCAGGAGGCATGCGCCTCTTTCGATCTATATCCCAGTTTGTGCTAGCCATCTTATGGCAACTTGTTTAACTTATGTCTGTACTCAGACATTGTTTCTTTCGCTGACCCGTTTATGTTCAAGCACTTGTATTCGAGCCCTCGAGGCCCCTGGCTTGTAATATGATGCTTGTATGACTTATTTTACTTTTAGAGTTGTGTTGTGATATCTTCCCGTGAGTCCCTGATCTTGATCGTACACATTTGCATGCATGGTTTGTGTACGATTGAAGCGGGGGCGTCAATAAAAACAAGGAAAAGAAAACATGTGATTTCTCCATGATACGGAGGTTAATAGGTTCAGAGGGGTGTATAAAGATTTTTTATCTTGGGAAACAAGCAAACGATAGAAAAACGGAGTCCGGAAGGTGTCCTAGGTGGGCACAACTGGCAAACCAGGCGCGCCCTGGTGTCTTGTGCCTACTAGGGTCACCTTCTTGGTAGTTTCTTATTTTCCTAATTTTCTAAATATTCCAAAACTGACAAAATATATTTTTGCGGATTTTTAGAGTCTGTTTACTGACTGTATCATGTACCTCCTTTTTTCACGATTCTGAGCGTTCCGGAAGGTTTCTTTTATGTGTTCTTCCGGTGTCATAGTTTGGATAACATTGCTTTCAACATTAATGGGTGTACGTGAGATATAATGTTTTATTCGTTGCCTATTAACAACCTTCGGGTTAGTGCCTTTGGCATTATTTATTTTGATAGCTCCAGATCGATAATCCTCCTCGATAACATAGGGTCCTTCCCATTTGGAGAGGAGTTTTCCTGCAAAGAATCTGAATTGAGAGTTGTACTTAAGAACATATTCTCCAACTTTGAACTCACGCTTTTGGATTCTTTTATCATGCCATCTTTTTACGTTTTCTTTAAATAACTTGGAATTTCATAAGCTTGGGTTCTCCATTCATCTAATGAGCTAATATCAAATAACCTCTTCTCACCAGCAAGTTTGATATCATAGTTGAGTTCTTTAATTGCCCAATATGCTTTATGTTCTAACTAAAGAGGCAAATGACAAGATTTTCCATAAACCATTTTATAAGGAGACATACCCATAAAATTTTTATATGTTGTTCTATATGCCAAAAGTGCATCATCTAATTTCTTAGATCAATTATTCCATGACCTATTGATAGTCTTTTGTAAAATTAATTTTATTTCTCTATTCCTAAGTTCAACTTGACCACTAGACTGAGGATGATACAGTGATGCAATTCTATGGTTAACATCATACTTGGCAAGCATTTTACGGAAAGCAACATGAATAAAGTGCGAACCACCATCAGTCATTAAATATCTAGGGACTCCAAACCTTGGCAAAATAACTTCCTTAAGCATTTTAATAGAGGTGTTGTGATCAACACTACTGGTTGGAATAGCTTCTACCCACTTAGTAACATAATCAAAAACAACCAAAATATGAGTATACCCATTAGAGGAAGGAAAATGTCCGATGTAATCAAATCCCCAAACATCAAATGGTTCAACAACAAGAGAATAATTCACATGCATTTCTTGACACTTACTGATATTACCTATTCTTTGACATTCATCAAAAGATAAGACGAACTTACAAGCATACTTGAAGAGAGTAGGCCAATAAAAACGAGATTGCAATACTTTATGAGCAGTTATGTCTCCCGCATGATGTCCTCCATAAGCTTCGGAGTGACATTTCTGTAGGATTTGTTCCTGTTCATGCTCAGTGATACGTCTCCAACGTATCTATAACTTTTGATTGTTCCATGTTGTTAAATTATCATTCTTAGATGTTTTACAATCATTTTATAGTCATTTTATATCATTTTTGGTACTAACCTATTGACATAGTGCCCAGTGCTAGTTGTTGTTTTCTGCATGTTTTTTACATCGCAGAAAATCAATATCAAATGGAGTCCAAATGGAGCGAAACTTCTTGAGGATTCTTTTGGGCCAGAGGACATCCAGTGGGCCAAGGCTGCACCTGGGGGTGCCTCGAGGAGGGCAGCACCCACCAGGGTGCGCCAGGAGGCCCAGGCGCGCCCTGGTGGGTTGTGCCCACCTCGGGTGCCCCCTGAACCGCCTCTTTGCTCTATAAATACCCCAATATTCCAAAAACCCTAGGGGAGTCGACAAAAATCAATTCCAGCCGCCGCAGAGTCCAGAACCACCAGATCCAATCTAGACACCATCACGGAGGGGTTCACCACTTCCATTGGTGCCTTTGCGATGATGATGACTAGTTCTTTGTAGACCTATGGGTCTGTAGTTAGTAGCTAGATGGCTTACTCTCTCTCTTGATTATGAATACAATTGTCTCTTGGAGATCCATATGATGTAAGCCTTTTTGCATTGTGTTTGTTGGGATCCGATCAACTTTGAGTTTATGATCAGATCTATGTTTTTATCCATGAAAGTTACTTGAGTCTTCTTTGATCTCTTATATGCATGATTCCTTATAGCCTCGTATTTCTTCTCCAATATTTGGTTTTTTTGGCCAAAACTTGATCTATTTATCTTGCAATTGGAAGAGGTGCTTTGTAGTGGGTTCGATCTTATGGTGCTTGATCCCAGCGACAGAAGGGGAACCGACACGTATGTATCATTGCTACTAAGGATAAAACAATGGGGCCTATCTGTACATAGATAGATCTTGTCTACATCATGTCATCATTCTTATTTCATTACCTCGTTTCTCCATGAACTTAATACACTAGATGCATGTTGGATAGCGGTCGATGTGTGGAGTAATAATAGTAGATGCAGGCAGGAGTCGGTCTACTAATCTTGGACGTGATGCCTATATAATGATCAATGCCTGGATATCATCATGATTATTTGAAGTTCTATCAATTGCCCAACAGTAATTATTTTCCCACCGTTTGCTATTTTTCTCGAGAGAAGCCACTAGTGAAACCTACGGCCCCCGGGTCTCTTTTCATCATATTTTCATTTGCGATCTATTTTCCTTTGAATTTATTTTTAGATCTGTTAAACCAAAAATACAAAAATACCTTGCTGCAATTTATTTGTTCCGCGATCTATTTATCCTACCTACCACTTTTACCTCCCATTATTTGCCTATCTTGAGGCGTCGTACCTAAAAGGGATTGACAACCCCTTTAACACGTCGGGTTGCGAGTATTTGTTATTTGTGTGCAGGTGCTATTTACGTGGTGTGAGGAGGTTCTCCTACTGGTTTGAGAACCTTGGTCTCATCACCGAGGGAAATACCTACAGTCGCTAAAATGTATCATCCCTTCGTCTTTGGGGAAATACCGATGTAGTTCTAGCGGACATCACTCAGGTACACAACGTTTAATAATACAATCTATTCCTTCTTTATAAAGATGTGGGTCATCCCAAAACTATTGTCATAAATCATAGAAGATTTTTTTTCTTTTGTTGGTATGTGAAGTTAGGTGGGATGTATTTAGCAACAATATAATTAGCATAGTTAGCATACCAAGGAGTATTATGAGAAACATTTATTGCAACTAACTGTTCATTAGGAAAGCTATCATTAATAGGTTTTCGGTCATCAAGAATATTTTCAAGCCTAGACAGTTATCAACTACGGGGTTCTCCCCTCCTTTTCTATCAGTGGTATGCAAATCAAATTCTTGTAGTAGAATAACCCACCTAATGAGTCTAGGTTTAGCATGTGTCTTTTCCATAAGATATTTTATAGCAGCATGATCAATGTGAACAGTCACTTTGGAAACAACAATGTAGGATATAAATTTATCACAAGCAAACACCACTGCTAAGAATTCTTTTTCAATAGTAGCATAATTTCGTTGAGCACTGTCTAAATTTTTACTAGCATAGTGGATAACATTTAGTTTCTTATCAACTCTTTGTCGTAGAACAACACCAACAACATAATCACTAGCATCACACATAATTTCAACAGGCAAGTTCCAATCAGGTGGTTGAACAATACGTGCAGAAATTAAGGCTTTCTTGAATGTTGCGAAGGCTTCTAAACAATCATCTTAAAAACAAAAGGAGTATCCTTTTGCAAAAGATTTGTAAGAGGCCTAGAAATTTTAGAGAAGTCTTTGATAAATCTTCTATAGAAGCCAACATGACCAAGGAAACTATGAATACCTTTGATATCTTTAGGACATGGCATTTTCTCAATTGCATCAACCTTGGCTTTGTCCACCTCAATACCTCTTTCAGAAATTTTATGGCACAAAACAATACCTTTGTTCACCATAAAGTGGTTCAAGGCACGGTACTTGCAATTTGGGTTTGTTGCACCAATTATACTGTAGGGGGTTCCCTTACAGTCTTTCTATCAAAAAATAAAGTGGCACTTCTCCCAATTCAAGACAAGATTTATTTGCCCACATCTCTGCAAAACTCGATCAAGATTGCTTAGACAATCATCAAAAGACTTCCCATAAACAGAAAAGTCATCCATGCAAACCTCAACATTATTTTCACAAAAATAAGAGAATATAGCAGTCATACATCTTCGAAAGGTAGTAGGTGCATTTCATAAACCAAAAGGCATACGTCTATAAGCATAAGTTCCAAAAGGACAAGTAAAAGTGGTCTTTTCTTGATCAGGTTGAGAAACAAGTATTTGTGAAAAAACCAGAATATCCATCAAGGAGGCAAGAATGTGTGTGCTTAGATAATCTTTGTAGCATTTGATCAATAAAAGGCAGATGGTAATGATATTTTCTAGCTGTGTTTTAAATTTTCTAAAAATAATTACCATTCTATAGCCCGTGACAATTTTTTCTGGAATAAGTTCATTCTTATCATTGGGAACAACCGTAATGCCTACCTTCTTAGGGACACAATGAATATGACTTACCCATCTACTATCAGCTATAGGATAGATTATACCTGCTTCCAGAAGTTTCAATATTCCGTTCTTACCACTTCTTTCATCTTAGGATTTAACCGTCATTGGTGATCAATGATGGATTTAGCATCAGGTTCCATATTAATCTTGTGCTGGCATAGAGTGAAACTAATGCCCTTAAGATCATCAAGAGTATATCCAATAGCAGCTCGGTGCTTCCTTAGAACTTTTAATAATCTTTCTTCTTCATGTTCTGAAAGGTTAGGACTAATAATAACAGGATATATCTTTTTCTCATCAAGATAAGCATATTTCAAAGTGGCTGGCAATTGTTTTAATTCAAACACAGGATCACCTTTAGGTGGTGGAGGACCTCCTAGAGTTTCAATAGGAAAATTGAGTTTAAGCAGAGGTTGTTGTTAGAACAAGATTCTATCTATTTCATTTCTTTCATGCATATGCAAATCATTTTCATGGTCTAGCAAATATTGTTTTAAAGGATCAGTAGGAGGTACATCAATAGAAGCAAGACCAATAATTTCATCTTTACTAGGCAAATATTTCTTATGAGGTTTTCTACTAAACTTAGAAAAATTGAAACCATGAGATTCATCACCAAAACTAACATTGACAATTTGTTTCTCACGATCTATTTTAGCATTAACGGTGTTCAAGAAAGGTCTACCAAAGATAATGGGACAAAAGTCATCTGGTGGGGAACCAAGAACAAGAAAATTCGTAGGGTATTTTATTTTCCCACACAAGACTTCAACATCCCTAACAATCCCAATTGGTGATACAATATCTCTATTTGCAAGCTAAATAGTAGCATCTATGTCTTCTATTTCAGCGGGTGCTATATAATTCATAATTTCTTGATATAAGGTAAAAGGAATAGCACTCACGCTAGCACCTATGTCACATAAACCATGATAACAGTGATTTCCTATCTTAACTGAGACAACAGGCATGCCAACAACAGGTCTATGATTATCTTTTTCATCGGGTTTGGCAATTCTAGCAGCTTCATCATAGAAGTAAATAACATGCCTATCAAAATTACCGACCAAGAGATATTTAAACATAGCAACACTAGGTTCTACTTTGATTTTTTCATAGTTCTTAGGTGAAGCCCTGCGGAGATCGCATCAGCATCACCGTCACCACACCGTTGTGCTGCCGGAAATCATCTACTATTTGGCCCGTCTTGCTGGATCAAGAAGGTGAGCATGTCACCGAGCTGAACGTGTGCTGAACGCGAAGGGGTCGTATGTTCAGTACTTGATCGGTTGGATCATGTAGAAGTTCGACTACATCAACCGCGTTGTCTAACGCTTCCGCTTATGGTCTACGAGGGTACATAGACACATTCTCCCCCTCGTTGATGTGCATCTCCATGGATAGATCTTGCGTGTGCGTAATTTTTTTTGTTTTCCATGCAACGTTCCCCAATAGTGGTATCAAAGCCAGGTCTATGCGTAGATGATATGCATGAGTAGAACAGAAAGAGTTGTGGGCGGTGATAGTCATACTATTTACCACCAATGTCTTATTTTGATTCGGTGGTATTGTGAGATGAAGCAGCCCGGACCAACCTAACATGTCCACGCAGATGAGACCAGTTCCACCGACTGACATTGATACATCTCCAACGTATCTATAATTTTTGATTGTTCCATGTTGTTTTATTATCATTCTTGGATGTTTTACAATCATTTTACATCATTTTTTGGTACTAACCTATTGACATAGTGTCCAGTACCAGTTGTTCTTTTCTGCATGTTTTTTACATGGCAGGAAATCAATACCAAACGGAGTCCAAACGTAGTGAAACTTTTTGTGGATTTTTTTGGGCCAGAAGACATCTTGTTAGCCAGGAAAGCACCTGGTGGCCTAGGCGCCCCCCGGTGGGTTGTGCCCACCTCGGGTGCCCCCTGAACCGCCTCTTTGCTCTATAAATACCCCAATATTGCAGAAACCCTAGGGGAGTTGACGAAAATCAATTCCAACCGCCGTAGAGTCCAGAAACACAAGATCCAATCTAGACACCATCTCGGAGGGGTGCATCATGTCCATTGGTGCCTCTCCGATGATGTGTGAGTAGTTCTTTGTAGACCTACGGGTTCATAGTTAGTAGGTAGACGGCTTCCTCTCTCTCTCTCTCTTGATTCTCAATACAATGGTCTCTTGGAGGTCCATATGATGTAAGTCTTTTTGTGGTGTGTTTGTTGGGATCCGATGAACTTTTAGTCTATGATCAGATCTATGTTTTTATCCATGAAAGTTATTTGAGACTTATTTGATCTCTTATATGCGTGATTGATTATAGCCTCGTATTTCTTCTCTGATATTTGGGTTTTGTTTGGCCAACTTGGTCTATTTATCTTGCAATGGGAAGAGGTGCTTTGTGATGGGTTCGATCTTACGGTGCTTAATCCCAGTGAAAGAAAGGGAAACGATACATATGTATCGTTGCTATTAAGGATAACAAGATGGGGTCTATTTCTACGTAAATAGATCTTGTCTAAATCATGTCATCGTTCTTATTGCATTACTCCGTTTTTCCATGAACTTAATACACTAGATGCATGCTAGATAGCAGTCAATGTATGGAGTAATAGTAGTAGATGCAGGCAGGAGTCGGTCTACTAATCTTGGACGTGATGCCAATATATGACCACTGCCTGTATATCGTCATGATTATTTGAAGTTCTATCAATTGCCCAACAGTAATTGTTTTCCCACCGTTTGCTATTTTTCTCGAGAGAAGCCACTAGTGAAACCTACGGCCCCCGGGTCTCTTTTCATCATATTTGCCTTTGCGATATATTTTTCTTTGCATTTATTTTCAGATTTATTAAACCAAAAATACAAAAATACCTTGCTGCAATTTATTTGTTCAGCGATCTATTTATCCTATCTACCACTTTTACCTCACGTTATTTGCCTATCTTGAGGCGTCGTTGAGGGAGTCCTAGATAAGGGGGTATCCGGACAGTCGAACCATATACTTTGGCCGGACTGTTGGATTATGAAGATACAAGATTGAAGACTTTGCCCCATGTCCGGATGGGACTCTCCTTTGCGTGGAAGGCAAGCTTGGCGATTCGGATGATAGATCTCCTACTCTATAACAGACTCTATGTAACCCTAGCCCCCTTCGGTGTCTGTATAAACCGGAGGGTTTAGTTTGTAGGAAAACAACAATCATAATCACATGCTAGCCTCTAGGGTTTAGCCTCTACGATCTCGTGGTAGATCAACTCATGTAATACTCATATCATCAAGAAGTAGGGTATTACCTCCATCGAGAGGGCCCGAACCTGGGTAAACATCGTGTCCCCAATCTCCTGTTGCCATCAGCCTTAGACGCACACTTCGGGACCCCCTACCCGAGATCCGCCGGTTTTGACACCGACATTGGTGCTTTCATTGAGAGTTCCTTTGTGTCGTCGCTGTCAGGCTCGATGGCTCCCTCAACCTTCAACAACACAGTCCAGGGTTAGACTTTTCTCCCTGGACAAATCTTCCTGTTCGGCAGCTTCGCACTGCGGGCCAACTTGGTTGGCCATCTGGAGCAGATCGACAGCTATGCCCCTGGCCATCAGGTCAGGTTTCGGAACTTGAATTACACGGCCGTTATCCGCAGAGACTTGATCTTCGACGGATTCGGGCCTGCACCAGGAGTGCCGAACAGTCACAACGAGCATGACTTAAATCTGCTATCTGACAGTATTCCGGATATCACCCCTGCAGCCGCTCCGGACCTAAATCCGGGGCAGATCGCGTCGATCCAGGATGGGTGGATGGACCCCGCCACGGAGGCTGCATGCTCTTCGGTGGTAGAGCCGAACACAGACTCCGCTGTTAAGGGGATCTGTGTCGCTGAACCACCGGACCTGTGTCCGGACGTGGGTTCTGAACCGCGCACGCCCGGGCCCATCGAGTCCGATTGGGCTCCAATAATGGAGTTCACCGCCGCAGATATCTTTCAGCACTCCCCCTTTGGCGATGTGCTAAATTCATTAAGGTCTCTCTCTCTCTGTCAGGACATTCCTGGCCGAACTATGTCCGGCTCGAGTGGGAAGCAGGCGATGAAGAAATTCGTTACCCACCCACCTCCCACTTCATAGCCACGGTCGATGATTTGACCGACATGCTTGACTTCGACTCCAAATACATTGACGGTATAGATGACGATGCAGGAGACGAACAGGAACCACCGCCGCCAGGGCGCTGGACTGCCACCTCTTCATATGATATATATATTGTGGACACCCCCAAAGAAAACAATGGCGATGAGGCAACAGAAGATAACCCCTCAGGGAAGAAGTCAAAACATGGGCGTCATCGGTGCCGCTCTAAGCCCCTCCACAGCAACACTGGCACAGGAGAAGAAAACAATCCACATGGTGCCGAAGAGGAATACAATCCTGATCAGCCTACCTTCGAGCAGGCCGAACAAGAACACGGGCAGGTCAGCCCAGATGAATAGGCGACGGACGGATACTTGGAGGACGACAACTACATGCCTCCCTCCAAAGACGAGGTGAGCCTCAGCAACGATGAATTCGGCGTACCGGAGGATCACATAGAGCAGGAGCACTTTAAGCGCCGGCTTATAGCCACTGCAAGAAGCCTGAAAAAGAAGCAGCAACAGCTCCAAGCTAATCAAGATCTGCTCGCAGACAGATGGACCGAGGTCCTGGCGGCCGAGGAATACGGACTCGAGCCCCCCACCAAGGGTTACCCAAAGCACAAGTTGCTACCTCAGCTAGAGGAGGAGGCCGTAGAGCCTACACTACCAGCACAAGACGAGGCTAACCGGCCACCTCGTGGCCTGGATAAAATGGCGTATCAGACCAAATACCAGCCCGCACCCCCACGCTAGTTCACTACGGCCCGGGGCAATACGCAGGACCTATGAGACATATTGGAAAACAATGTAGGACAACCAAGATCGATCTACGGATCACGGGAGCGCGCCACAACACATGACGATGACCGTCATGCGGGATACACTAATAATAAGTCCGGTCGGGCCGAACATAACCAACCAGACTCCGTCGGACTGCGTCGTGACATAGCCCGGCACAGAGGCGCCGCACACCCCCTCTGCTTCACTGACGAAGTATTGGATCATGAATTCCCAGAAGGGTTTAAACCCGTCAACATCGAATCATACGATGGCACAATAGACCCCGTGGTATGGATCGAAGATTTCCTTCTCCGCATTCACATGGCTCATGATGATGATCTACATGCCATCAAGTATCTCCCCCTTAAGCTTAAAGGACCAGACAGACATTGGCTGAATAGCCTGCCGATGAACTCCATCGGCAGTTGGGAAAATCTTGAGGACGCATTCCTCGACAACTTCCAGGGCACTTACGTGCGACCACCGGATGCTGATGACTTAAGTCACATTACCCAACAGCCCGGAGAGTCAGCCAGGAAATTCTGGACTCGGTTCCTAACTAAAAAGAACCAAATTGTCGACTGTCCGGACACCGAGGCCCTGGCGGCCTTTAAGCATAATATCCGCGATGAGTGGCTCGCCCGACACCTCGGCCAAGAAAAACCAAAGTCCATGGCGGCCCTCACGACACTCATGACCCACTTTTGCGCGGGCGAGGACAGCTAGCTGGCTCGCAGTAGCATCACGCCATGAAACTCCGGCACTTTAGATGTCCGCGACAGCAACGGAAAGCCACGGCGCAATAGACATAAGCGTCGGAATAATGGTGATAGCGCTGAAGATACGACAGTCAATGCTGGATTCAGCAACTCAAAATCCGGTCAGTGGAAAAAGCCGTTCAAAAGAAACAATCCGGGATCGTCCAGTCTGGATCGCATACTCGACCGCTCGTGCCAGATCCACGGCACCCCCGACAAACCAGCCAATCACACTAACAGAGATTGCTGGGTGTTCAAACAGGTCGGGAAGTTGAATGCCCAAAGCAAGGACAAGGGGCTGCACAGGTGACAGAAGAAATCCCCCCCAGGTGAAAACGGTGAACATGATCTATGCCACCCACATCCCCAAACGGGAACGAAAGCGTGCACTGAGGGACGTCTATGTGATGGAGCCAGTCGCCCCAAACTTCAACCCATGGTCATCCTGTCCGATCACCTTCGATCGTCGGGACCATCCTACTAGCATCCGTCATGGCAGCTCAGCCGCATTGGTCCTTGATCCAATCATCAACGGATTCCACCTCACGCAAGTCCTTATGGATGGTGGCAGCAGCCTGAACCTGCTTTATCAGGACACAGTGCGCAAAATGGGCATTGATCCCTCACGGATCAAACCCACCAAAACCACCTTTAAAGGTGTAATTCCAGGGGTAGAGGCCCGTTGTACGGGCTCAATAACACTGGAAGTGGTCTTCGGATCTCCGGATAACTTTCGAAGCGAGGAGTTAATCTTCGACATCGTCCCTTTCCATAGTGGCTATCATGCACTACTTGGATGAACCGTGTTCGCTCGATTCAATGCAGTACCTCACTACGCATACCTTAAGCTCAACAAGCCAGGACCTCGCGGGTTATAACAGTCAATGGAAACACATGCCGCTCCCTCCGTACGGAAGAGCACACTGCGGCCCTCGCGGCAGAAGTGCAAAGCAGCCTTCTTTGACTGACAGTCAATTCGGCAGTGACAACCCCGAACACCGTCAAGCGAGTCTGGAGCACCCTACAACAGGATCGTCAGGCATGCAAAGAGCTCGATTAGCAATCCGGTCTCTACCCCAGCCCCATTCAGGCGGCATTTGTGCCACGCGTACATAATTACGCACTCAAAATACCATGGGCATAGGTGGAGGCGAGATGATGATGCGACCTACAGTACGGTACAACCGCCATGAGGCCCGCACACCCTTTTTCTGTCTTTCTTCCAGGACCCTACTTACGGGTAGCCCCTTCAGAGAACCGGACTATCGGACTCATCACAGGAGGGTACACGAAGAAGGCAAGAGGCTTTGCACACAAGGGAATACCCAGGTGGTCTCTGTTAATGATCGTTATACCTGTTTTACATACCCGCATGCAGCCTGCCTTCGGATAGGACATGTCAAATAGTCCTATTTGTTTCTGCTTCACGCATTAACACATACGCCTTTGACGTATTATCCAAATGACAACGGGAAATAGTATACAGCGTCAGCTTCTTATTACTACCTTCATATTTTCCCTTGAATATTTAATATTGCATCTGTACACTTTGGTACGATCAGTTTGCTAGGGGCTTTTTATTGAGCCCCATAACATGGCAAGAAAAGTCCGACCACTTTCGACAGTGCGGCACCCCGAACTTATAGCATTATATGCATCAGCTCTGAATCATGTCTTGGGTCAATAGTTGGGTTAGCCCGGCTCCCTTGTTTTGGTACCTTACGTTCCGTTATATCGGCTAAGGTAGCGTAGGGAGAACTACTGCGATTGTGTCCCGGTTCTTCCGGACAAGCACCTCAGTAGAGAAAGCCGAAAACTGACTGTCATGATGCGGCGAGAGCTGGTCGCTGTTCGAGTGGTCTAAAATCCTTAAAGATATTTTCCGCTTCAGGCGAGGAATCGGCCTTGTCCAACTTAGGCATATATAGCGCCCTAATTCGGCTCTCCGAATATTAGGGGCTTCGCCGAAATTTAAAATTGTAGACTTCTATGGCTAAGTGAGAGTTGTAAAGCCGCATAGTCTGATTGCCTTGTTCGTTGCGCTAAGCACCTCCTTAAAGGACCAAAAATTTGGATAAAGAGTGTTTGGGTTTTCCACAAACACCCCAGTACTAGTTACTAGGGGGCAGAAGCCGACGACTGGCCTACTTTCAGAATTTTATAAACGGCCGCACAGAAGGTAATATTTTAAATCAACAAAGCATTATATAGCGCACACAAACTCATTCTCATATTACAAAGACGACATGAGTACATTCACTCAAAGATTGTGTTCTTGGCGCATTCATCGGCTATAAGGCGAGCGCCTTTCATAACACCATCATAATATTTCTCGGGGTAGCGATGCTCCTTACCCTCCGGGGGTCCATCCTTCACCAGCTTATTAGCATCAAGTTTGGCCCAATGCATCTTCGCGTGGGCAAAGGCCCGGCGGGCACCCTCAATGCAGACGGATCGCTTGATAACCTCAAGCCGCGGACAAGCATTTACAATCCGCTTTATAAGGCCAAAGTAGCTGTCGGGAAGAGGCTCCCCAGGCCACATCCAGACTATCAAGCCCTTCATGGCCAGTTCAGCCGCCTTGTGGAGTTCGACCAATTGCTTCAGTTGGTCACTCAATGGCATCGGATGTTCGGCCTCATCATACTGGAACCAAAACAACTTCTCCATTGAGCTCCCTTCCTTGGCTCGGTAGAACTCCGTGGCATCCGATATGCTGCGTGGCAGATCTACGAAGGCCCCTGGAGAGCTTCGAATTCGGTTAAGTAAAAGAAAGGTCTCCTCCACATGCTTGCTCTGCATAATGAATGCCTTACCTGCCGCTATCTTCTTGGCCGCCTGGATTTCCTGGAGGGCCTTTTGGGCTTCAGCCTTGGCATCTTTTGCGCTCTCGAGGGCTTTGTCAAGCTCGGACGCTTGCGTCTTGAAGTCATGCTCCAAAGACTCGAACTTCTTGCCGAACTCCTGGAGCTCTTGCTGTACCTCCCCCACCCGAGCATCTTTCTTTTCATGCTCGGTCGCTCTGTGGCCGCCTTGGCTTCGGCCTCGGACAGCGCTTTCTTCAAGGCCGCCATTTCGGTCGTGGCCCCTATTAAAAATCAGGATGCTTTTTGTTAGCATCATCAATTCTTCTCCTCTACATGACACACGGACGGGGTATCACTTACCATTGTTCTCCTCAAGCTGCCTCTTCATGAGGCCGAGCTCTTCTTCGGCTTGCCCAAACTCCTGCCTGAGTCCGGCGACCTCAGCTGTGCGCGCAGCGGCGGTCAGCAGCAACACCTATTCATTAACATAGACAAGTACTATTAGATTCCTGCGGATTAAACATTGACCCTCCTTTTGGCTTTTCTTTCCGAACACCAAACAGAGCATCAGGGGCTACTGTCTATTGGGTAATATTTTCTCAAACTTTTTCATTACTTACCTCAAAGCGTGTTAGGAGGCTGGTGCAGGCTTCGGTCAATCTGCTTTTTGCGGACCGAACCTTCTCAATCACCATACTCATAAGACTACGGTGCTCTTCGTCAATGGAAGTGCCTCGAAGCACTTCCAACAAATTATCTAATTCCTCCAGCTGAGCGCAGGTCATCGGCACGACCGGCTCGCCCTCCTTCGCGAGGGGCTGCCTACTGGAATCCGGAGCCTTTGGAGGCTCCGGCGCAGTACCCGGCTGGGAGCCAGGCCTGTTGTGGCTCCCATCCGCATAATCCATGGTGGTCTTACCCCCCATGTGCCCGGCATCTGGGATTTTTCCTTGGGGCATCTCCAGAACCGTCACCCCCTGCTCTGGTATCCTTTGGGACAACACCTCGATGTCATCCGCATGTCGTGGGGAGGTGGCCGCCGGGAGGGAATTCATATCCGACTCACTCAGAGACCCTTCCGAAGAGGATACCCCGAGATTGGACCCAGCCAGGCTGCATATACGTGTTCGACGTTATTACAAACTATGAAGTTAAAAGTCGCACAAAAAGTACTATGGAGTGCGGATACTTACGACTTCGCCCGGGGCTTGCCCCTGGGCAGCCACTCCTCCTCGCTATAGGCGATCGTGGTGGAGTGATTCGGAAGGGACGCCTTTCCCTTCTTCGACGTCCTAGCCTCCCCCTGTGGGGCGGCTTTCATTTTCTTCTCCTCCCCAGTGCGGGGAGGGGGCATTTCTTCATGTTTCCCCCCATCCCCATGGGAGGAAACTGTCTCGGCGTCCTCGGACGACGAGTCTATCACGACCCTGCGCCGGAGACCTTTCCTGGTCCCCGTGGCCGCTTTCTTGGACCTTTCGGCCTCCTCGAAGGGGGCGGCCTTCCTCTTCTTCTCCTCCCCTTCGTGAGAAGAGTGTGCCTCATCATCTTTGAGTGAGGCATCCGGTGCAACCTCGCACCGGAGACCCTTTCTGGTCCCCGTGGCCTTCTTTTCAGCCTTTTTCTCCGGCACCTTGTAAGGTGCCGGAACCAGCATCTCCGTCAGGAGTGCGGTTGCTTGATCTTCGGGCAGCGGAGCCGGATAGTTGATCTGCTCCACCGTCTCCACATAATCCTGTTTTGTCAGCATGGTGACTTAAAATCCTCCCACGAATATGCTGGGAAAGGTACATCTTGTGATGGTTAGAGGACTTACCGGATTGGCGAGGCGCTTTGCGCTGAGCCCGGGGTCCTTAGAAATGGGAGAAGGAACTTCGCCGGTCTTGAACATCACCTTCCAGACGTCCTTATGCGTTGTGTCGAAGAGCTCATGCAGCATCTGGTGTTCAGCCGGATCGAACTCCCACATATTGAATGCCCTTCTTTGACACAGGAGAATCTGGCGGACGAGCATGACCAGGACCACGTTGACAAGCTTGATATTCTTGTCCCTCATACTTTTGATGTAGGTCTCGAGTCCGGTCAGCTCCACAGGTTCGCCCCAGGCCAGGCCCTTCTTTTCCCAAGAGGTGAGCCGCATGGGGATTCCGGATCGGAATTTGGGGGCCGCCGCCCAATTGGCGTCGCGTGGCTCGGTGATGTAGAACCACCCTGATTGCCACCGTTTCACGGTCTCCACAAAGGAGCCGTCAAGCCATGTAATGTTGGGCATTTTTCCCACCATGGCGCCTCCGCACTATGCCTGCTGGCCGCTCACGATCTTCGGCTTCGCAGAAGGTCTTCATCCACAGGCCAAAGTGGGGCTTGATGCGGAGGAAGGCCTCGCACACGACGATGAACGCCGAGATGTTGAGGACGAAATTTGGGGCTAGATCATGAAAATCTAGCCCATAGTAATACATGAGCTCGCGGACGAACGGGTGGAGTGGAAATCCTAGTCTGCAGACGAAATGAGGGAGGAATACAGGTGGGGGTGATTTGTCCCTCCGCTGGAAGCCTGTGCGCGATGTTTTCGGCTAGGTATCCGGTCGCCCGAAGCTTGGTAATGTCCTCCTCTGTGATTGAGGAGGCCATCCACTTGCCTCCCGCTCCGGACATGCTGCGGATGGTCCTACGAAGAAGGTGAAAACTTGGGCACTGGGGCTCGAGAGTGCGAGAACAGATGAGCAAAGGAGGAAGAAGGCGTGGGTGGAAACGGGGGATCCTTATCCCTTTATAAAGACGGTGAAACAATGTGCGCCTCCCCACTTGCCTGTCAAAATTACTCAAGCGCCACGATTGATGGAACGGTTGGGTTACCCATACCCGTATTGATGAGGATCCCGCGGTAAGGGGGACACGATCTCTGCTTCGACAAGACGTGCCAAGAAAACCGCCTCGTAATGTGTGCGGTAGCTGGTTGTAAAAAATGGTTCGAATAAAGGCCAGGCCGTGGCATGATGCCATGCTACGAAGAGTTGTCAGCAGATTAGATTTGTGGATTATTGTTCTCTCTATGGTGGTATGTGAAATTTGTCTTGCAGAGCCGGACACGACTTAAGTGTTCGAAATTTACCTTGAAGTATTCGAAGATGGAACCCGCCTTGCAATGCCGAAGACAATCTGCGCGCCAGACTCATCGTCATTGAAGCTTGGTTCAGGGGCTACTGAGGGAGTCCTGGATAAGGGGGTATCCGGACAGCCGGACTATATACTTTGGCCGGACTTTTAGATAATGAAGATACAAGATTGAAGACTTTGTCCCGTGTTCGGATGGGACTCTCCTTTGCGTGGAAGGCAAGCTTGGCGATTCGGTTGATAGATCTCCTTCTCAGTAACCGACTCTGTGTAACCCTAGACCCCTCCGGTGTCTATATAAACCGGAGGGTTTAGTCCGTAGGAAAACAACAATCATAATCATAGGCTAGCCTCTAGGGTTTAGCCTCTACGATCTCGTGGTAGATCAACTCTTGTAATACTCATATCATCAAGATCAATCAAGCAGGAAGTAGGGTATTACCTCCATTAGGAGGGCCCGAACCTGGGTAAACATCATGTCCCCAGTCTCATGTTACCATCAGCCTTAGACGCACAGTTTGGGACCCCCTACCTGAGATCCACCGGTTTTGACACCGACAGCCGTACCCGAAAGGGATTGACAACCCCTTTAACACATCGGGTTGCGAGTATTTGTTATTTGTGTGCAGGTGTTGTTTACGTGGTGTGAGGAGGTTCTCCTACTGTTTCAATAACCTTGGTCTCATCACTGAGGGAAATATGTACCATCCCTATACTGCATCATCCCTTCCTCTTTGGGGAAATACCGACGTAGTTCTAGCAGACATCAAAAGGAATTTCTGGCGCTGTTGCCGGGGAGGATCTTCAACATCAACCAAGTTCCTAATCACAAATCTCATCTGCTCGCAATTTACATTATTTTCCATTTGCCTCTCATTTTCCTCTTCCCTGCTTAACAAAAAAATTGTTGTTTTAGTCGCCCTCTTTTTCGTTTGTCGTTTTCTCGTCAGATCTGTTTTTGTGTGCGATCTTGTTTGCATAGTCATGATGCCTCAAAGAAAATATTATGATGTTCCTTACCCAAATATTTTTCTTGAGATCGAGAAAAGCACTAAGGAATATATGACTACATAATTTGAGCATAATAAGTATTTACTGAAGAACTTAAGGAACATTCCGTTGTGTTAGAGCCTATAATGAAACCACTTGATGATATTAGTAGAGAACTTTGCAATCTCCTATCTATGTATGCTTTTGCTGAAAGTTTGTTGGGAAAAATATCCGATGCAGAAGGTACTTTAGTAAATCAAATGGCTGCCAAACCAATCTCGTTAGAAAATAAAAATGAAGATCTTAAAATGATTAGTGTATCTTCTATTGATTCTTTGTTTAGTAAAATTAAGATTGATTTAAATGGGACTGGAGAAGAGTCAACTTTAGTTAGAAGGTGTCCCTATGATTCTGAGGGTGAAAATCTTGTTGCAAAATTTGATAAAAGTGGGTTTGAAGAGGTTAAGACTTTAACTAGTGATGTGCCCACTATTTTGGGTTACACAGACTTTAATTATGATAGTTGCTTTTTGGTTGATTGTATTTCTTTGTTGCAATCCATGACAAATTCACCCCATTCTTATGAACAAAATAAAGCTTTTACTAAACATATTGTTGATGTCATGATGAAAGCTTATGAAGAAAAGTTGGAATTAGAAGTTTCAATTCCTAGAAAATTGCATGATGAGTGGAAACCTACTATCAAAGTCAAGATTAAAAATTATGAGTGTTTTTCTTTGTGTGACTTGGGTGCTAGTGTTTCTACAATTCCGAATTCTTTATGCGATGTGCTTGGTCTTGCCAATATTGACGAATGCTTTTTAAATTTGCACTTGGCGGATTCTACTATTAAAAAGCCTATGGAAAGAAACAATGATGTTCTTATTCTTTCAAATAGGAATTATGTGCCCATAGATTTTATTGTTCTTGATATTGATTGCAATCCGTCTTGTCCAATTATTTCTTGGTAGACCGTTTTTACGTACTATTGGTGTCGTGATTGATATGAAAGAAGGCAATATTAAATTTCAGTTTCCACTAAGGAAGGGAATGGAACACTTCCCTAGAACAAGAATTAGGCCACCATATGGATGTAGAACCAAAGATGACAACACTTAGATCCTACGCGTTATGCCTAGCTAGGGGCGTAAAACGATAGCGCTCGTTGGGAGGCAACCCAACTTGTATCTTTTTGCTTTTTGGTTTTCTTGTTGTTTTTAATAAAATACCCAATTATACCTCTGGTTAGATGTTTTTGTGCTTTAAATTACTGTTCATGCCAAGCAAAGCCTTTGGGTTGATTTGGGTGAAAGTTGATTTGATTTTGCTGAAAAACAGAAACTTATGCACTCACAAAAATAATTTTCATCAATCACAGAAACATGCTTTTGAGTTGATTCTTTTTGCAGAAGATTAATATACAAATTTCTCAGGTTTTCCTAATTTCGCAAGATTTGTGGAGTTACAAAAGTATTCGGAATGACCAGATTGCTACAGACTGTTCTGTTTTTGACAGATTATGTTTTCTTTGCGTTGTGTGCTTGTTTTGATGATTCTATGGTTTTCTTTGATGAGTTTTTGCCATAGAGAAGTTGGAATACAGTAGATATAATGCAAAAACAAAATATGAATAGGTTTGCAACCGTACTTATAGTAGCGGTTTGCTTTCTTATACTAACAGATCTCTTGAAGGTTTTGTTGAGTTCTGTGTGATTGAAGTTTTCAAGTTTTGGGTTATCTTATGATGGATGAAGGAATAAGGACTAGCAAAAGGCTAAGCTTGGGGATTCCCTAGGAACTCCAAGATAATATTCAAGAAGTAGCAAGCAACTACTCTTGGGGATACCCCCGAGTGGCATCCCCGCTTTCTTCTAACAACCATCGGTATTTTACTTGAAGCTATATTTTTGGGACATTTACATCTTTGCCCCTAACTCGAACCCACTACTCAGATTTGCCCCTTATTTTGAAGCATGCTCAAATTTGCCCCTCCGTCATTAAGTCGCTACTAAAAAAATGCCATTCCGTACAGTACTGTAGCACTTTCCTTCCAATACTGTAGCACTTTCCGTCTGCTACAGTACACATGGGCCTTTGACGGTCAAAGGCCTTTGACTGCACGGAAGGTCACATATTATGAGTTTTGATTGGAGGTTCTTGTATGATATGAGTCTTTGCTTGTTTTGCTATGTGTTTTAAGTATTGAATACTTTCTGAACACACCTTTTTGAGAGAGCCAAAAATTGTGCTATGCTTGCTCCTATGCTTCAGTTAAATTTTTAGAGCCACGGATTTGCCCTAGTGCTTCACTTATATCTTTTTGAGCATGGTGTGCTTTGTTATTTTTGAAGAAATGCTCTCATTCTTCACTTACATTTATTTGGGAGTTAGTAAAATTTTTAGAAATTCTCTCTTGCTTCACTTAGATTATTTTGAGAGAAATAAAAATTATGCTCATGTTCTTCACTTAAATTTGTTTGAGCTTATCTAAAGCAACATATGAAAATAGTACCAAAGTGATAGATATCCAAGGAGGAATAATAAAAACTTTCATGAAGATCATTGGACAAAATAAACTTGATTCTTCGTAATGGTTTTTAGATATGACGATATGATATGTGAGTCATGTTGATGAGTGATTATGCTTTAGTAAGAATATTGATGGTAAGGTTTGTGATTCCCTATGCAAGCACGAAAGTATGATGATTATGATGATTCTGTTTATAGGCCTGAAAATTTTGATATACTTAAATATTGATATGAAAATTATAAATACAATGACGATATTGATGCGTTTATTGAGAAAGTCTCCGCTGTCCAAGAGGAGACAAATATTTTGCAGGAGTCCATGGAAGAGGAAATTGCTGAGATTGTGGGCTCATTGGATGAAAAAGATGATGAGGACAGCGAAGAACAAAAAGAGGAAGAGCCAATTAGCTACCCGTTCCCACCTTCTAATGAGAGTAACTCTTCAACTCATACATTGTTTAATTCCCCTTCATGCTTGCCGAAGGATGAATGCTATGATAATTGCTATGATCCCGTTGATTCTTTTGAAATATCCCTTTTTGATGAACTTGATGATTGCTATGCTTGTGGCCAAGATGCCAATATGAATTATGCTTATGGAGATGAACTTGCTATAGTTCATTATGTTAAGAATGAAATTATTTCTATTGCACCCAAACATGATAATCCGATTATCTTTTTGAATTCTCCAAACTACACTATATCGGAAAAGTTATCTCTTATTAAGGATTATATTAATGGGTTGCTTTTACCGTTGCACATGATGATTTTAATGAATATAATATGCATGCTCTTTCTGCTCCTACTTGCAATTATTATGAGAGCGGAACTATATCTCCACCTCTCTATGTTTCCAATACGATAAAATTGCAAGAAACTGCTTATGCTATGTATTGGCCTTTACTTGATGTGCATGAATTGTTCCTTTATGGCATGCCGATGCATAGGAAGAGAGTTAGACTTCGTCATTGCATGATATATGATGCTTTGTGCTCATTACTAAATGCCAAATCATTGTTAATTAAAATTGGCTTTCATTTACCTTGGGATCCAGGTGGATCCATTACTTGAGCACTTTATGCCTAACTTAATGGCTTTAAAGAAAGCGCTGCCATGGAGACAACCGGGAAGTTTTAGAGAGTCATTTATTTCCATTGAGTGCATTTATAAATATTAAAAACAAAAAAATATAGAGGGAAACTTAAAACTTCACAAAAATAGAAGCAATTGAAAGGTGATGCATTGGAGAAGTGAGGGTCGACCTTGAACACTTGTGTTCATGCTCATGGAAACAATATAGAATTTTTCATGAAAGTTCTCACAAAAATAATTATCCCCTTGTACAAATCCATTGTATTATGACCACATTGTGCCAAGCTTTACCTTTAGTATGATTATATTGCTTGTTGGTATGTGCGGTGTAAAAATAGAAACTTTGGCTATAGCGCGTGAATTTTCAATTTTTTTACTAGAATGTCAAAAGTTTCTGAAACTTTTTGCCCAGTACTGCTATATAAATTGTTTATGTTGTCCTAATTTTTCAGAATTTTTGGAGTTACAGAAGTATGGTAGTGTTCAGATTACTATAGACTGTCCTGTTTAAGACAGATTATGTTTTTGATGCGTTGTTTTGCTTGTTTTGATGAAACTATCGATTCTATCGGTGGTATAAGCCATGGAAAAGTTATAATACAGTAGCTACAATGCAAAAAAATATGAATTGGTTTGCAACAGTACTTAAAGTAGTGATTTGCATTATTATACTAATGGATCTCACGAGGATTCTGTTGAGTATTGTGTGGATGAAGTGATCAAAGATCGAGGAGGTCTCCATATGAGGAGAAGGAGGAGAGGCAAGAATTCAATCTTGGGGGTGCCCAAGGCACCCCAAGTAAATATCCAAGGAGACTCAAGCATCTAAGCTTGGGAGTTAGTAATTTTTTTAGAAATCTCTCTTGCTTCACTTAAATTATTTTGAGAGAAAGAAAAATTATGCTCATGTTCTTCACTTAAATTTGTTTGAGCTTATCAAAAGCAACATATGAAAATAGTCCCAAAGTGATAAATAGTCCCAAGGATCATTGGACAAAATAAACTTGATTCTTAGTAATGGTTTTGAGGTATGATGTTATGATATGTGAGTCATGTTGATCAGTAATTGTGCTTTAGTAAGTATAGATGTTAAGATTTGTGATTCCCTATGCAAGCAAGAATGTCAATAGTTATGTAATGAAATTAATATCCTATTTGTGGTGCATTATTCGGTGTTACTTATGCTTAATGTTTGGGTATGAGATTTTTTGCTTTTTGTTTGGTCGCTTCTCAATCTTTTGCTAGCCTTCATTTTTCACCAAGTATGATCACTACTTGTGCACCCAAAACCCTTTAAACAAGTTTTGCCATATGAGTCCACTATATCTACCTATATGCGGTATTTCCATGCCGTTCTAAGCAAATTTGCATGTGCCATCTCTAATTTTCAAAATAAATTTCTCTTTTGTGTGCTCTACCGCTCGCGAGGCGATGAGGGGTAGCCAATATTTTCCATGCTAGATGGCCATATCATGTCACCTATTTTGATCGCATGTGATGTTTATCTTTTATACATCTTATTTTGCTTAGAATGATGGTAGCATTATAAGATGATCCCTTCACTAAATTACAAGATATAAGTGTTCTCCCCGAGTATGCACTGTTGCGAAAGTTCGTCATTTTGAGACACCACGTGATGATCGGGTGTGATAGATTCTACGTTCACATACAACGGGTGTAAGAAATTTTGCACATGCAGAATACTTGGGTTAAACTTGACGAGCCTAGCATGTACAGACGTGGCCTCGGAACACTGGAGACCGAAAGGTCGGACACGAGTCATATAGTAGATATGATCAACATAGAGATGTCACCATTGATGACTACCCCATCTCACGTGATGATCGGACATGGTTAGTTGATTTGGATCATGTATCACTTAGATAACTTGAGGGATGTTTATTTAAGTGGGCGTTCATTAGTAATTTGATTAATTGAACTTGAATTTTTCATGAAGTTGGTCTTAATAGTTTTTGCATATCTATGTTGTAAATGAATAGCTCGGAATATCGCTCCCCTATTTTTGATATGTTCCTAGATAAAACTAAGTTGAAAGATGATAGTAGCAATGATGCTGACTGGGTCCATGATCGGAGGATTATCCTCATTGCTACACAGAAGAATTATGTCCTTGATGCACCGCTAGGTGATAGACCTATTGCAGGAGCAAATGTAGATGTTATGAACGTTTGGCAAGCTCGATATGATGACTACTTAATAGTTTAGTGCACCATGCTTTACGTCTTAGAACCGGGACTTCAAAAACATTTTGAACGCCCCAGCACATATAAGATGTTCCAAGAGCTGAAATTGGTATTTCAGACTCATGCCCATGTTGAGAGGTATGAGACCTTTGACAAGTACTTTCCCTACAAGATGGAGGAGAATAGCTCAGCCAATGAGCATGTACTCAGAATGTCTGGGTACTACAATCGCTTGAATCAAGTGGGAGTTAATCTTCAAGATAAGATAGTGATTGACAGAGTTCTCTAGACACTATCACCAAGCTACTAGAACTTCTTGATGAACTATAATATGCAAGGGATGACAAAAACGATTCTCGAGCTCTTTGCGATGCTGAAATCAACGAAGGTAGAAATCAACAAAAGAGCATCAAGTGCTGATGGTTAATAATGCCACTAGTTTCAAGAAAAAGGGCAAGGGAAAGAAAGGGAACTTCAAGAAGAATGGCAGGCAAGTTGCCACTCCCATAAGAAGCCCAAAGCTGGACCTAAACCTTAAACTGAGTGCTTCTACTTCAAAGGGAATGGTCACTGGAAGAGGAACTGCCCCAAATACTAGCGGATAAGAAGGATGGCAAAGTGAATAGAGGTATATTTGATATACATGTTATTGGTGTGTACCTTACTAGTATACATAGTAGCCCCTGGGTATTTGATACTCGTTCAGTTGCTAAGATTAGTAACTCGAAACATGAGTTGCAGAATAAACAGAGACTAGTTAAGGGTGAGGTGACGATGTGTGTTGGAAGTGATTCCAAGGTTGATACGATCACCATCGCACACTCCCTCTACCTTCGGGATTAATGTTGAGCCTAAATAAATGCTATTTGGTATTTGTGTTGATCATAAATATGATTAGATCATGTTTATTGCAATATGGTTATTCATTTAAGTCAGAGAATAATTGTTGTTCTGTTTACATGAATAAAACCTCCTATGGTCATACACCCAATGTGAATGGTTTATTGAATCTCGATCATAGTGATACACATATTCATAATATTGATGCCAAAAGATGCAAAGTTAATAATGATAGTGCAACATACTTGTGGCACTGCTGTTTAGGTCATATTGGTGTAAAGCACGTGAAGAAACTCCATGTTGATGGGCTTTTGGAATCACTTGATTATGAATCATTTGATACTTGCGAACCGTGCCTTATGGGCAAGATGACTAAAACTCCATTCTCCGGAACAATGGAACGAGCTAATGACTTACTGGAAATAATACATACCGATGTATGCGGTCCAATGAGTGTTGAGGCTCGTGGCGGGTATCATTATTTTCTGACCTTCACAGATGATTTGAGCAGATATGAGTATATCTACTTGATGAAACACAAGTCTAAAACATTTGAAAAGTTCAAAGAATTTTAGAGTGAAGTGGAGAATCATCGTACCAAGAAATAAAGTTTCTACAATCTGATCGTGGAGGCTAATATTTGAGTTATGAGTTTGGCATTTATTTAAAACAATGTGGAATCATTTCACAACTCACGCCAGCTGGAACACCACAGCGTAATGGTGTGTCCGAACATCGTAATCGTACTCTATTAGATATGGTGTGTTCGGTGATGTCTCTTATCGATTTACCACTATCATTTTGGGGTTATGCATTAGAGACAACCGCATTCACATTAAATAGGGCACCGTCTAAATCCGTTGAGACGACAATGTATGAATAGTGGTTTGTCAAGAAACCTAAGCTATCGTTTCTTAAATTTTGGGGTTGGAACACTTATGTCAAAAGGCTTCAGCCTGATAAGCTCGAACCTAAATCGGAGAAGTGTGTCTTCATAGGATACCCTAAGGATATAATTGGGTACACCTTCTACCACAGATTCGAAGGCAAGATCTTTGTTGCTAAGAATGGATCCTTTCTAGAGAAGGAGTTTCTCTCGAAAGAAGTGAGTGGGAGGAAAGTAGAACTTGATGAGGTAATTGTACCTTCTCTCGAATTGGAAAGTAGCATATCACAGAAAACCATTCCCGTGATTCCTACACCAACTATAGAGGAAGCTAATAATGATGATCATGAAACTTCAGATCAAGTTACTACTGAACCTCGTAGGTCGACCAGAGCACAATCCACACTAGAGTGTATGGTAATTGATATGTCTCCCTTGCATCTATAATTTTTTATTGTTCCATGCCAATATTATACAACTTTCACATATTTTTGGCAACATTTTATATGATTTATTTGGACTATCATATTGATCCACTGCCCAGTGTCAGTTCTTGTTTGTTGCATGTTTTTTGTTTCACAGAAAATCCATATCAAACAAAGACCAAACGCGATAAAAATCTATGGAGAATTATTTTGGAATATATGTGATTTTGGGGAGTTGGAATCAATGAAAACGGAGGCCCACAACCCCCACAGGACACTAGGGCGCGCCCCAGGGCCCTGGCGCATCGTGGTGGGTTGTGGTCACCTCGTACGCAGGTTGGAGATCTACTTCGGGCACAAGGAAGCTTATATCAAGAAAAAATCATGTTAAAATTTCAGCGCAATAGGAGTTACGGATCTCCTGGAATATAAGAAACGGTTTTTGGCCAGATCTAGGGGAACGTGAAACAGAGGATAACAGAGAGAGAGATCCAATCTCGGAGGGGCTCTCGCCCCTCCACTGCCATGGATGCCATGGACCAGAGGGGAAACCCTCCTCCCATCTAGGGCGGAGGTCGAGGAAGAAGAAGAAGGAGGGGGGCTCTCTCCCCCTCTCTCCCAGTGGCGCCGGAGTGCCGCCGGGGCTAGTATTGTGATGGTGATCTTCATCAACAATCTTCCTACCGTCAACACCAACTCCCTTCCCCTCTATGCAGCGGTGTAACACCTCTTTCCCCCACTGTAATCTCTACTTAAACATGGTGCTCAACACTATATATTATTTCCCAATGATATGTGGCTATCCTATGATGTTTGAGTAGATTTGTTTTGTCCTCTGGGCTAATTGTGACCTTGGTTGGTATGAGTGTATATTTTATTTATGGTTTTTGCTTATGGTGGGTGGCGTGAGTGACAGAATACACATACCCGAGTAAGTGGGCTATTGCGTATGGGAGTAAACATGACTTGATACTTAATGCTTGGTTGAGTTTTACGATCTTAATGATCTTTAGTAGTTGCAGATGCTTGCTAGAGTTCCAATCTTAAGTGCATATGATCCAAGTAGAGAAAGTATGTTAGCTCATGCCTCTCCCTCATATAAAATTGCAAGAATGATTAACGTTCTAGTTATTGATTGCCTAGGGATAAATGATTCGCTCATTGACAAAAGCTATCCACTTTTATTAGCTTGCAATTTATTCGTAGTTTTATTCTCGCAAAGTACTCGTATTCTTGCAAAATAGTTTCATACTTGTTCTAGGTAAAGAAAACGTCAAGTGTGCGTAGAGTTGTATCAGTGGTCGATAGAACTTGAGGGAATATTTTTTCTACCTTTAGCTGCTTGTTGGGTTTGACACTCTTATTTATCAAAGAAGGCTACAAATGATCCCCTATACTTGTGGGTTGTCAAGACCTTTTCTGGCACCGTTGCTGGTGAGCAATAGCATGGGGTGAATATTCTCATGTGTGCTTGTTTGCTTTATCACTAAGTAGTTTTTACTTCCTGTTCTAAGTTGTTCTCTATCTTTGGGTATGGATATGGAACATGAAACACCAAAAAACTTAGTTGTACTTGCTATTCATGGACATGGGGAACCTCCTAAAACCCGTGATGCTTATTGTCGGTGTCAAAACCGGCGGATCTCGGGTAGGGGGTCCTGAACTGTGCGTCTAGGCGGATGGTAACAGGAGACAAGGGACACGATGTTTTACCCAGGTTCGGGCCCTCTTGATGGAGGTAAAACCCTATGTCCTGCTTGATTAATATTGATGATGTGTGTTACAAGAGTAGATCTACCACGAGATCAAGGAGGCTAAACCCTAGAAGCTAGCCTATGGTATGATTGTTGTTCATCCTACGGACTAAAGCCATCCGGTTTATATAGACACCGGAGAGGGCTAGGGTTACACAGAGTCGGTTACAATGGTAGGAGATCTACATATCCGTATCGCCAAGCTTGCCTTCCACGCCAAGGAAAGTCCCATCCGGACATGGGACGAAGTCTTCAATCTTGTATCTTCATAGTCTTGGAGTCCGGCCGATGATGATAGTTCGGCTATCCGGACACCCCCTAGTCCAGGACTCCCTCAGTAGCCCCCGAACCAGGCTTCAATGACGACGAGCTCGGCACGTATGTTGTCTTCGGTGTTTGCAAGGCGGGTTCTCCTTCATGTTTCTCGTGTTCGCCGGATAGTGTCCGGTTGCTTCATAAATGCTGCGCTCCTTGGCTTCTACGTCCAATAATGGCCTTCTTCCACGTGTCGTACGAATGCGAAAAGCCAGGGTACTCTTATGTTTTACCCCCTAGCTGCGCAAATAAGCTGCCTATAAGAAAGGCGAGGATCCTAGATCCAAATCACACCATCCTCCTTCCGCAAGTACTCATCGAGGCGCATCTGACAAAAAATCCATTCCAACATGGACAGTCGACGTGACTCCTCTTCTCGCACTCCGAGTCCTCATCCAGGAGATTGGAGGAGATGCTCAGTCCCGCATAGCGAGTTAGTGACGCTCCAAACAGAGGGATACCTTCCCCCAGCCTTTATGGTTCCGGTTCGAGCCGGACTGGCCACCTACAAGGGTGGGAAGCAGGCGGAGAGCATCCCCAATCCCTCCAAAGGAGAGCGGGTATGCTTCGTCCCCTACTTAATAAGGGGACTTGGATTTCCTATACATCCATTTCTCCGGGGGCTCCTGGAGTTCTATGGACTCCAACTTCACCACCTCACGCCTGCCTCCATTTTGCACATCGCGGGCTTTGTAGCTCTTTGGGAGCTGTTCTTGGGCATCGAGCCCCATTTTGCGCTGTGGAAGAGGCTGCTTTGCCTCGTACCCTGTTCTCACGAGGGGTCGATATATCAAGTGGGCGGAGCCGAAATATGGCGCATCGCCGGGACCGGATATCTATCCGGAACCCCAAAGAAGGCGTCTGAAGACTGGCCTTTGGAGTGGTTCTATATGGAAGACGCCCCGCTGCCGGATCGAGTTCGGATCGGCCTCCCGGAGTTTAGCAACGCTCCTCTGAAGAAACGCCTGAGTTGGCGCCCGCGGAGCCCTCGACGAGAAGATGATAGGAGTGTCCACTATCTGATGGGCCGGATACGGCTACTAGCCCATTCCGGATTAACCATGATTGGAGTCATGGCCACATGCATTATGCAAGGGGTGCAGCCGCTCCAATATAGGGGCCATCCCATGTGGGATTTCAACGGGGAGAATGACGCCACCCGTCATGGCCGCACGGGGCCGGGATCGGCTGCCTATCTGGTGAAGATCATGTCCGGCTTGTACAAGGGGGCGAAGGAGGACTTCCTCCACACGAATCCATTGAATGGATTCTCCATGAATAACCCTCGGAGCTGGGTAAGCGGACGCTTATATATCCGATCCGTGCTTTCAAAGGTAAGTGTCTTACTTTATGATTTCGACACGGGAAATACGCCGGGATGTGGTGGGCATAGAAAGCCCAACTCCACAACCCAAGGATCCGTGTAAATCCCTTGATCCGGCCTCCGAAGAGGATCCGGACATGAAGGTGGATTTGATTGACGGGGTGTTCCACCAGCTCAGCATAGATAATGCTTTAGTCGCCATTACGGCTGACTACCCCGGTTTGTGTCCGGCTTCCCAGGTGAGTACGACTGAAGTCCTGACACCGTTACTTTTATAATGCTTATTTCTGACCACCGTGCACCAATGGTGCTTGGCAGGAGGTGCCTTTACGGCGGGAAGCCGAGCCCGCGGCGACTGACCAAACGAGGTCAGTGCGGCCTAGCAGGCGGAAGAGGAGTGCGGCGCGAATCAAAACGTCGCCGCAAAGGTATGGTGCACCATTGTCTTTTAAGGGAAAGACTCCTGGGAGGCATATTAATGCTCATGATTCTTCCAGGAGAAAGAGCGCTCGCCGGACTGAGTCCGGAGAGGGTGCCCACCAAGCCTCCGCCAGCCAGGCTCCAACGCCTGGTCCGGAGGGGGAGGAGCGCGCAAGGCGCGAGCCGGATGCTCCTCCAACAGAGGATGCCGACAGGTTGTCCACCACTAGGTCTGAGGTGGAGAGCGGCATGAATCACAGGCGCCGTCGGATAGTTCTTCGTGACACGTGTTTCTCCCCTGAGGCGTTAAATGCCTTTAATGCGGGAGACGCGCACCTCCGTGCTGCTCAAGATGGTTTAACCAGAGCCACGGAGCAGTATGTAAAGGACATACGGGTAAGGAATTTTAATAGTTATATATGCCAGTAGCCCCCGAGACTTAAAATAGTTAAACTAACTGATTTAAGGATCATTTGTTATGCAGGATCTTACTGATAAGAATACCCACCTGTCTCAGGAGCTTCAAGAATGCAAGGCCCAACTTGAGGCCGCACTAGCCGCTACCGGTGGAGCCACGGAGACCCCCTCCGGTAATTCATATTTTGAAAAGAGAAGTAGTTTATGAAGTGCGGCGTGTGTGTATAGTCTGACAATAATATTGCAGAGGATGCTGGACTAGATCCGGACAAGCAACAGCTGTTGCGCCAGTTGAAGGCCGGCGAGAGGGTGCTTATGAGGGTGCAGCAGGAGAGGAACAAACTCCAAGATGCCAACACCCAGCTGGGCGAAGAACTAAAAGATGTTTGGGTCCAGCTGTCTAACTCCGTAAAGGAGAATCAGCGGCTTCGTCGCGGCATTTATAGTAAGTGCTTGAGCAAACTCTTTTGAAAAGAAGAGTTCGGCGAGGAAGTCGTTTGACAGAAATGTGTCTGTAGGTGTGCTCACGGGTCGTCCGACGGAGGAGATGCCTGGTTCCACGGGAGACCCTCTTCCCGAGCTGCTGCAACTGCACGAACGTGTTCGGCAGGCGATGAGCGGCGTCGTTCAGGCCTTATGGCCTTCCGTCTCCCTACCCGAGGGTCTTGGAGGGCTTGCTGACAAGCTTCAGGGAGTACGGCGGTGTCTCCGTCTGTGGAAGATATCGGCCTGCCGTCAAGGCGCCAGGGAGGCCTGGGCCATGGTGAAGACGCGGTACCCGAAGGCTGACCCAAACCACATGGCCGAGGTCGGACCTGTGGGGCCCGATGGGAAGGAGATCCCTGTGAGCCTGATGTACGACCAAGTAGAGTTGGCCACGAAATATTCCCAATAGGACTATAAATTAGGCAGTCTGTTAGATGGGATTGAAGAGGAGTACAATCAGTCTGTTTGACAATGTAATTTTAAAATGACATGTAAAATGCCTTCTAGCTGGATTGTAGATCGATTGCCTTTGTGGACCTTTTCGCTTCAACCTCGGGACCCAACGGTCCGGAGTGTGTCCGAATACCCTTACGGTTATAAAAGAACCGGGGCATGCATGGAGACAAGGCGTAGGGGTCATAATTGCTTTATCAGACAAGTGCCCAACTAGCTATGTTATATTACATGGTTAGTAAGAAACATCTTCCAGGGAGAATAGTTCCGTTAAGGGTTCCTTTCCCTGGGAGGCATGCCCTAAAGTGCATGTCCGGACTGCGAAAATAGTAGAAAAAGCATCTGGGGGCAGATAAATAAGTAAGTAATAAATCATCTTTCAGGTCACCGACCGAATATTCATTTAAGAACGCTAGCCTTCGGCTTCACCCAGTCTGTGGTACACATCCGGCTGACCCGGCAGTAACAATCGCAGAGGTGCTCCCTTTACCTCCTAGCCGAACAATCGGGAACGTAGGGGTAAGCACAGGAGCCAGGCAACCCGGCTTGGCCAAAACTTAAGTCATATCGATGCATATAATGGTGATCAAAAGGTACATGCGGAGGTGTGACACATGTGGTGGGCATGAAGCCCATATAAATAAGCTTCTGTTAAAGAAGCCCCCAGGTATAATGAGTGCGAGTAGCACATCGAGTGAGTGCGAACAAAGCGCAGATTAGCCCTCAAGAGGTTTGTACTAAAAGAGGGAGGAAAAAGGAGGGAAAACAAAGATAGCAAAAAAACATGAAAGGTGGACGGAGGAAGGAGACGAACCCTGAGTCCGGCGCTAGGCGTAAAATCTTCGGAGACGGGCTGCGTTCCATGGGTTTGGCTCGAGTCGGTTGTTAGATGCGTTGCATAGACGGTATGCACCGCCGGTAAGGACTTGGTCGATGATGAAGGAACCTTCCCATTTGGGCTTAAGTTTGTCCTTTTTCTTGTCCGGCAGGCGTAGAACTAGCTCGCCAACATTGTAAGTTTTGGCCCGTACTTCTCTACTTTGATATCTTCGAGCCTGCTGTTGATAGAATGCGGTACGGGATTTTGCCACGTCGCGCTCCTCCTCTAAAGCGTCCAAACTGTCCTGCCGATCCAACTCGGCTTCTCTTTCCTCGTACATGCGCACGCGAGGTGAGTCATGAATTATATCGCAGAGCAAAACTGCCTCAGTGCCGTAGACCATAAAAAATGGTGTGAATCCGGTTGTGCGGTTTGGCGTGGTCTGCAGCCCCCAGAGTACGGATTCGAGCTCCTCTACCCAGTGCGTGTTAGATTCCGTGAGGGACCGCACTAATCTGGGTTTGATGCCGCTCATGATTAGACCATTTGCTCGTTCCACTTGACCATTAGTTTGAGGGTGGTAGACTGAAGCGTAGTCGAGCTTGATGCCCATGTTTTTCCACCAGAGTTTAACCTCGTCGGCCGTGAAATTCGTGCCTTTATCAGTGATGATGCTGTGGGGGACGCCAAAACGGTGTACTACCCCGGATATGAAGTCTATCACAGGTCCGGATTCTTCCGTTTTAACTGGCTTGGCCTCTATCCATTTGGTGAATTTGTCCACCATGACCAATAAGTATTTGTGCTTGTGGGTTCCCCCTTTAAGGGGTCCAACCATGTCAAGCCCCCAGACCGTGAACGGCCAAGTAATGGGTATAGTTTTGAGGGCGGTGGGTGGCATGTGGCTCTGACTAGCAAAGAGCTGGCAACCGACGCATCGTTGGACTAAGTCCTGAGCATCTGCCCGGGCGGTTGGCCAATAAAATCCTATACGGAAGGCCTTGCCTACAAGGGCCTGGGCGGCGGCGTGGTGCCCGCCGAGTCCGGCGTGAATTTCAGCCAGGAGATTTCGCCCTTCCTCTTCGGAGATACACCTTTGAAGGACTCCAGTTGTGCTTTTCTTATAAAGTTCTCCCTCATGGACCTTGTAGGCTTTAGATCGCTGAACTATGCAGCGGGCCTCATTTTGGTCTTCGGGAAGTTCCTGCCAGATTAAGTAGGCTAGGAATGGTTCCATCCACGGGGCAATTACTGCCAGTATTTCGTGGGCTGAATCTGTTATGTCGTTGGCTAAGCCACCGATTGTGTCAGAATGTTCTGCGTTAGGTGATGCAGTTGGTTCCGGATTGTTATTTCCGGACTCTTCTTCCCATAATACGGATGGCTTAAAAAGCCGTTCCAGGAAGATGTTTGGAGGGACGGCGCCGCGTTTTGCGTCGATGCATGCCAACACGTCTGCTCCCTGGTTATTATCCTGGGCTACATGGTGAAATTCGAGTCCTTCGAACCGGGCTGACATTTTTAGGACGGCGTTACGGTAGGCTGCCATTTTCGGATCCTTGGCGTCAAAGTCTCCATTTACTTGGGATATTGCGAGGTTTGAATCCCCGCGCACCTCTAGGCGTTGAATACCCATGGAGATTGCCATCCGGAGGCCATGTAGAAGGGCCTCATATTCGGCTGCATTGTTGGAGTCCGTGTACATTATTTGAAGCACGTATTGGACTGTGTCTCCGGTTGGGGACGTCAAGACGACGCTAGCCCCCAAGCCAGCCAACATTTTGGAGCCGTCGAAATGCATGATCCAATTGGAGTATGCGCCGTACTCTTTAAGGAGTTCGGCTTCGGTCCATTCGGCGATGAAGTCAGCCAGAACTTGTGACTTGATAGCTCGCCGTGGTTTGTAGGTTATATCAAATGGTAAGAGCTCAATGGCCCATTTTGCAATCCTGCCCGTCGCATCGCGATTGTTTATAATGTCGTTGAGAGGTACTTCGGAGGCCACCGTTATGGAACACCCTTGAAAGTAGTGTCGCAGCTTCCGGGATGCCATGAACACCGCATACGCTATCTTTTGATAGTGTGGGTACCGGGACTTGCATGGAGTTAAGACAGTGGATACGTAGTACACTGGTTTTTGAAGAGGGAATTTGTGCCCTTCTGTTTCTCGTTCAACGACGAGTACCGTGCTGACAACTTGATGTGTTGCTGCGATATATAACAACATCGGTTCGCCCAGGTTAGGCGCGGCCAGGACCGGGTAAGTTGCCAATACGGCCTTAATTTCTTCGAGTCCGGCTGTGCCAGCATCCATCCATTCGAAATGTTCGGTGCGCCGGAGGAGGCGATAGAGGGGCAGTGCCTTTTCTCCCAAACGGGATATGAAGCGGCTTAGAGCCGCCACGCATCCAGTTAGTTTTTGTATTTGCTTGAGGTCTTTTGGGGTATCCAATTGTGACAGAGCTCGGATCTTGGCTGGGTTTGCTTCAATTCCTCTACCGGATACAATGAAGCCCAAGAGCTTTTCGGCTGGTACGCCGAAAACACATTTTTCCGGGTTGAGCTTAATGTCATATGCTCGGAGGTTGTCAAATGTCACCCTCAAGTCGTCTACTAGAGTTTCGACGTGTTTGGTCTTGACGACCACATCGTCTACGTATGCCTCTACTTTTTTGCCTATCTGGGTGGCCAGACATGTCTGAATCATGCGCTGATATGTTGCGCCGGCTTTTTTGAGTCCGAAGGGCATTGTGTTGAAGCAGAATGGTCCATATGGAGTAATAAATGCTGTTGCGGCCTGGTCTTTTTCTGCCATCTTGATTTGATGGTATCCGGAGTATGCGTCGAGGAAGCACAATGAATCGTGCCCTGCGGTAGCATCGATGATTTGGTCGATGCGAGGGAGAGGGAAAGGATCCTTTAGACAGGCCTTGTTAAGGTCTTTGAAATCGACACAAAGGCGCCAGGATTTGTCCTTTTTTGGTACCATTACCAGGTTGGCTAGCCAATCCGGATGTTTTATATCTCTGATGAATCCGCTTCTAAGAGTTTGGCTAGCTCCTCTCCCATTGCCTGTCTTTTGGGTTCGGAAAATCGCCGAAGAGCCTGTTTGACTGGCTTGAATCCTTTTAGGATATTTAGGCTGTGCTCTGCCAGCCTGCGCGGGATTCCTGGCATATCTGAAGGGTGCCAGGCAAAAATGTCCCAATTTTCCCGAAGGAATTCTCGTAGTGCGGCTTCTACATCAGGATTTGATTGTGCCCCAATGGAGGCCGTCTTTGTGGGGTCCATTGGATGGACCTGGAATTTGACTATTTCGTCTGCTGGTTTAAAAGAGGTGTACTTAGACCTCTTATGGAGTATCACATCGTCCCTATCCATCATGGAGCGCAGCGCAGTGAGTTCCTCTGCCGCTAGGGCTTCGGATAATGCCTCTAGGGCCAGTGCGGCTGTCTTATTTTCAACGCGGAGTGCTATATCTGGATCACTGATGAGAGTGATTATTCGATTGGGCCCGGGCATTTTGAGCTTCATGTACCTGTAATGGGGTATAGCTTGGAAGATTGTGAATGCCTCTCGCCCTAACAAGGCGTGATATCCGCTGCCGAATGGGGCCACTTGGAACGTGACCTCTTCGGACCTGTAGTTGTCCGGCGAGCCGAACACTACGTCTAGTGTGATTTTTCCTGTGCAGCGTACTTCTCGACTAGGGATTATTCCCCTGAAGGTTGTGCTGCTTCGCTCAATGCGGCTCCAGTCAATTTCCATTTTTCGGAGGGTTTCCTCATAGATGAGGTTTAATCCGCTGCCGCCATCCATGAGTACCTTGGTAAGACGAAAGTCGTCCACTATCGGAATGAGGACCAATGCGGCTGGTGCTCGAGCTGTTCAGAATTTAGGTTCATCGCTGGCATTGAAGGTGATAGCTGTGTCGCTCCATGGATTCGTTGTTGCTACTTGGTAGACTTTGGCGAGGCTGCGGATTGTTCGCTTCCGCATGTTATTTGATGCGAAAGTCTCGAAGACTGTTAATACTGTGTTGGTACTGTTGGGCTGGTTGTCCGGGGCTAGAAAGCCTTCGCCACTTTTGGCCACCTGCCGTAGTATCCAACATGCTCGAAGGCTATGTGTTGGAGTGGCGCCCTCCGTACTGTGGATTTTGCAGGGTCCGTTGAGCCATCCCTCCAGTACGGTTCCGTGCCCTTTAGGGGTTTTTTGCTTTTTGGTTTTTAATCCAGGTGCTTGAGTATGACGCACCCTTTTATTTCGGACTGGGGTTGTATTCAGGACCGGATTGTCCCAAAACCTGGTTTCGGTTTCCGAGGCGCTCTCCATCGCATAGTATTTTTGTACAATGGTCGCTAGGTCGGCGAAGCGTGTAACTTCACGACGACTTATGGCGTTTATGATTCCCTTGTCCGTGCAATTGTTGCAAAAAATTGAAATCGCGCTTTCCTCACGGCAGTCCTTTATCCTGTTCATTACCAGGAGGAATCTGGCCCAGTAATGATGTACTGTTTCATCGGGATCTTGCCGTATTTGAGATAGATCGCTTATGTTTGGGTGGGCGGGTGGAATTAAGTTCGGAACCCCGCCCGATCTGAGGCTCAAAGGCCAAGAAGTTTCCGGATTTGGAAGCTTGGTTTGTTGGATGCCTTCCAACAAATCTGGTCCGATGCCTGACTTTAGGTTCAGTATTTGATTGACGTCCGTCCCTCCGCGGGAATCCGGCATGGAGGGATCGGGAATCCGGACATAGCTAGTTTTTAACATAGAAGAAGAGTCGCTGCATTGTTCCTCTACCACAACGACGTGGTGGGTAGCCTGGGGAGAGTTAATTTCTCTCAGATCGGCTTTAAGACCAATCTGATCATAGTCTGTAGCGACTCCCAGGGCGGCGATGCGATCCAAGAGCTCGTTTACGGAGAAGAGCTCAATCGGATCTAGCTACTCGGCGAATTCTGAGCTGACGTGAAGATCGCTTTTGACGACCTGAGAGGTCATCGTCGGAGCGGTGGCCGAACAGGCGGTCATAAGAAAACCACCTAGCCGGATAGTTTGGCCGGCAGCCAAAGCTCCCTTGACGACGGCGCCGTCTTTAAAGACGGGAAAAGGCATCCTTCCTGATTGCGACGGCACAGAGGAACTCTCAATGAAAGCACCAATGTCGGTGTCAAAACCGGCAGATCTCGGGTAGGGGGTCCCGAACTGTGCGTCTAGGCGGATGGTAACAGGAGACAAGGGACACGATGTTTTACCCAGGTTCAGGCCCTCTTGATGGAGGTAAAACCCTATGTCCTGCTTGATTAATATTGATGATGTGTGTTACAAGAGTAGATCTACCACGAGATCAAGGAGGCTAAACCCTAGAAGCTAGCCTATGGTATGATTGTTGTTCGTCCTACGGACTAAAGCCATCCGGTTTATATAGACACCGGAGAGGGCTAGGGTTACACAGAGTCGGTTACAATGGTAGGAGATCTACATATCCGTATCGCCAAGCTTGCCTTCCACGCCAAGGAAAGTCCCATCCGGACACGGGACAAAGTCTTCAATCTTGTATCTTCATAGTCTTGGAGTCTGGCCGATGATGATAGTTCGGCTATCCGGACACCCCCTAGTCCAGGACTCCCTCACTCATTATGTGAAAGATATTATGCAGTACTTTGATAATCCTAAGAAAACCCCGTTCAACTTGATAATGGGAATAACATTGAATCAACATGAATGCTCTAGGGATTATTGCTTGAGTCAAAAAGAAAACTTTTATGGGATCAAATTCATATGTTGCATTGGTATGCTCGGGAGCTATGCTTGAGATATGATTATACTTGTTGCTCTAGGATGAATGCTCCACACCTTCCCTTTTCATGCAAATTTAGCAATAATGAAACCTTAGCTTCTTATGCTAATGGTAGATATGATTACTATGATGTGGAATGAATAAAAGAATTTGTTGCTTTTAAGGGTGCTTATGAAATTGAATCTCTGTTTGAAAAGTATGATGATTATGATGATTCAGTTTATAGGCCTGAAATTTTTGCTATACTTAAATATTGATATGAAAATTATAAATACAATGACGATATTGATGCGTTTATTGAGAAAGTCTCCTCTGTCCAAGAGGAGACTAATATTTTGCAGGAGTCCATGGAAGAGGAAATTGCTGAAATTGTGAGTTCATTGGATGAAAAAGATGATGAGGAGAGCGAAGAACAAAAGGAGGAAGAGCCAATTAGCTACCCGTGCCCACCTTCTAATGAGAGTAACTCTTCAACTCATACATTGTTTAATTCCCCTTCATGCTTGCCGAAGGATGAATGCTATGATAATTGCTATGATCCCGTTGATTCTTTTGAAATATCCCTTTTTGATGAACTTGATGCTTGCTATGCTTGTAGCCAAGATGCCAATATGAATTATGCTTATGGAGATGAACTTCCTATAGTTCCTTATGTTAAGAATGAAATTATTTCTATTGCACCCAAACATGATAGTCCGATTATCTTTTTGAATTCTCCAAACTACACTATATCGGAGAAGTTTGCTCTTATTAAGTATTATATTAATGGGTTGCCTTTTACCGTTGCACATGATGATTTTTATGAATATAATATGCATGCTCTTGCTGCTCCTACTTGCAATTATTATGAGAGCGGAACTATATCTCCACCTCTCTATGTTTCCAATACGATAAAATTGCAAGAAACTGCTTATGCTATGTATTGGCCTTTACTTGATGTGCATGAATTGTTCCTTTGTGACATGCCGATGCATAGGAAGAGAGTTAGACTTCTTCATTGCATGATATATGGTGCTTTGTGCTCATTACTAAATGCCAAATCATTGTTAATTAAAATTGGCTTTCATATACCTTGGGATCCGGGTGGATCCACTACTTGAGCACTTTATGCCTAGCTTAATGGCTTTAAAGAAAGCGCTGCCAGGGAGACAACCCAGAAGTTTTAGAGAGTCATTTATTTCCGTTGAGTGCTTTTATAAAGATTAAAAACAAAAAAAATACAGAGGGGAACTTAAAACTTCACAAAAATAGAAGCTATTGAAAGGTAATGCATTAGAGAAGTGAGGGTCGACCTTGAACACTTGTGTTCATGCTCATGGAAACATTATAGAATTTTTCATGAAAGTTCTCGCAAAAATAATTATCCCCTTGTAAAAATCCATTGTATTATAACCATATTCTGCCAAGATTTGCCTTTAGGATGATTATATTGCTTGTTGGTATGTGCGGTGTAAAAACAGAAACTTTGGTTGTAGCGCATGAATTTTCATTTTTTATTGGAATGTCAAATGTTTCTGAAACTTTTTTCACAGTACTGCTATATGAATTGTTTATGCTGTCCAATTTTTCAGAATTTTTGGAGTTACAGACTTATGGTAGTGTTCACATTACTACAGACTATCCTGTTTAAGACATATTCTGTTTTTGATGCGTTGTTTTGCTTGTTTTGATGAAACTATCGATTCTATCGGTGGTATAAGCCATGGAAAACTTATAATACAGTAGCTCCAATGCAAAAACAAAATATTAATTGGTTTGCAACAGTACTTAATGTAGTGATTTGCATTATTATACTAATGGATCTCACGAGGTTTCTTCTGAGTTTTGTGTGGATGAAGTGATCAAAGATCAAGGAGGTCTCGATATGCAGAGAAGGAGGAGAGGCAAGAGTTCAAGCTTGGGGGTGCCCAAGGCACCCCAAGTAAATATCCAAGGAGACTCAAGCGTCTAAGCTTGGGGATGCCCCAGAAGGCATCCCATCTTTCTTCAACAAGTAGCATTATGTTGTAGTCTTCGTTTCGTTCCTGTGATATGTGTAAATCTTGGAGCGTCTTTTGTGTTCAGTTTTCACTTTTCTTTTATAGAACCATGCTGGTATGTTATAGTCCATGGTTGATTTATAGAATGCTCTTTGCACTTCACTTATATCTTTTGAGTATTGCTTTATAGAATGCTTCATGTGCTTCACTTATATCATTTGAAGTTTGGATTGTCGGTTTCTCTTCACATGGAAAACCGTTATTTGCAGAATGTTCTTTTGCTTCGCTTATATGCTTCACTTATATCTATTTAGAGAGTCAACAGGAATTGGTCAATTGCATGGTTAGTCATAAAATCCTACATAATACATGTGGATCACTCAATATGATATGTTTGATTCCTTGCAATAGTTTTGCGATATAGAGATGATAATATGAGGGAGGTACTAGTGGATGATAGTGTTTAGTAGGATATTGGTGTTAAGGTTTGTGATTCTTGAAGCATGCACGTATAGTCTCCCGTTATACCGGGAAGTTGGAGCACAATTTATCCTTGATTGTTTATCTTTGTGTAAAGGTCAGGGGCGCGCGATGGTTAACTCCTACCAACCTCCCCCTAGGGGCATGCGTAGTAGTACTTTGCTTCGAGGGCTAATAAACTTTTGCAATAAGTATATGAGTTCTTTATGACTAATGTGAGTCCATGGATTATATGCACTCTTACCTTTCCGCAATTTGCTATCCTCTACGGTACCGTGCATTGCCCTTTCTCACCTCGAGACATGGTGCAAACTTCGCCAGTGCATCCAAACCCCGTGATATGATACGCTCTATCAGACATAAGCCTTATTATATCTTCCTCAAAACAACCACCATACCTACCTATTATGGCCTTTCCATATCCATTCCGATATATATTGCCATGCAACTTCCACCGCTTCCGTTTTGATGACTTGAGCATCCGTTGTCATATTGCTTTGCATGATCATATAGCTGACATAGTATTTGTGGCTCAGCCACCGTTCATCATTTTTTATACATGTTACGCTAGATCATTGCACATCCTGGTGCACCGCTAGAGACATTCATATGGAGTCATATTTTGTTCTAGGTATCGAGTTGTAATATTGAGTTATAAGTAAATAGAAGTGTGATGGTCATCATTATTCATTATTAGAGCATTGTCCCAATGATGAAAGGATGATGGAGACTATGATTCCCCCACAAGTCGGGATGAGACTCCGGACTCAAAAAAGAAAAAAGAAGAAGAAAAAATGAAAACAATTATAATAATAATAAAAGAATAAGAAGAAGGGGCATGCTAATTCCACACTTGTGCTTCAATGTAGCACCATGTTTTTCATATAGAAAGTCTCTTATGTTGTCACTTTCATATACTAGTGGGAATTTTTCATAGTAGAGTTTGATGCATACCCACTTAGTTTCATATTGAGATTTCATACACTTATAGCTCTTAGTGCATCTATTGCATGGCAATCCCTACTCCTCGCATTGATATCAATTGATAGGCATCTCCATAGCCCGTTAATTAGCTGCGTCAATGTGAGACTTTCTTACTTTTTTGTCTTCTCTATATTTACCCCTATCATCATACTCTATTTCACCCATAGTTATATATCCATGGCTTGCGCTCATGTATTGCTTGAGAGTGAAAATGCTGAAGCAAGTTCAAAAGTATGAACCAATTGCTTGGCTGACACCGGGGTAGTACATGATTTATACTTTGTGTTAAGAAGACAGAGCATGACAAGACTATATGATTTTGTAGGGATAAAGTTCTTTAGCATTGATATTTTCAAAGACATGATTTTTTGTTGGGATGCCCGAGTGTTGACGTCTTTATGTCAAGTTATGGACTATTGCTTTGATTCACTCATGTCTTAATATTCATGCCATGATTAGACATATGATAAAGATTATGCTAGGTAGCATTCCATGTCAAAAATTATCTTTTTTATCATTTACCTACTCGAGGACGAGTACCAGTTAAGCTTGGGGATGCTGATACGTCTCCGTCGTATCCAGAATTTTTGATTGTTCCATGCCAATATCATACAACTTTCACATACTTTTGGAAACATTTTGTATGATTTATTTGGACTAACATATTGATCCAGTGCCCAGTGCCAGTTCCTGTTTGTTGCATGTTTTTCATTTCACAGAAAATCCATATGAAACGAAGTCCAAACGCGATAAAAATTTACGGAGAATTATTTTGGAATATATGTGATTTTTCGGAGTTGGAATCAACAAAAACGGAGGCCCATAGCCCCCACAAGACACCAGGGTGCGCCCTAGGGCCCTAGCGCGCCGTGGTGGGTTGTGGTCACCTCATACATCGGTTGGAGCTCTACTTCGGGTGCAAGGGAGCTTATATCCGGAAAAAAATGTGTTAAACTTTTAGCGCAATCGGAGTTATGGATCTCCTGGAATATAAGAAATGGTTTTTGGCCAGATCTGGGGGGGGGGCGAAATAGAAGATAATAAAGAGAGAGATCCAATCTCGAAGGGTCTCTCGCCCCTCCGCCGCCATGGAGGCCATGAACCAGAGGGGAAACCCTCCTCCCATATAGGGGGGAGGTCAAGGAAGAAGGAGGAGGAGGGGTCTCTCTCCCCCTCTCTCGCGGTGGCTCCAGACTGCCGCTGGGGCTAGGATCATGACGGCGATCTACATCAACAATCTTGCTACCGTCAACGCCAACTCTCTCCCCTCTATGTAGCGGTGTAACACCTCTTTTCCCCGCTGTAATCTCTACTTAAACATGGTGCTCAACACTATATATTATTTCCCAATGATATGTGGCTATCCTGTGATGTTTGAGTAGATTCGTTTTGTCCTGTGGGCTAATTGTGATCTTGGTTGGTATGAGTGTATATATTTTTTATGGTGCTACCCCATGGTGACCTCCATCTCGCGCAAACGTGAAGGGTCCATGTTGTAGGGTGTTGCAATATGTTCATAGTTTGCTTATGGTGGGTGGCGTGAGTGACAGAATACACATACCCGAGTAAGTGGGCCATTGCGTATGGGAGTAAACATGACTTGATACTTAATGTTATGGTTGGGTTTTATGACCTTAATGATCTTTAGTAGTTGCAGATGCTTGCTAGAGTTCCAATCATAAGTGCGTATGATCCAAGTAGAGAAAGTATGTTAGCTCATGCCTCTCCCTCATATGAAATTGCAAGAATGATTACCGATCTAGTTATCAATTTTCTTAGGGACAAATGAATTTCTCATTGACAAAACCTATCCACTTTTATTAGCTTGCAATTTATTCGTAGTTTTATTCTCGTAAAGTACTTGTAGTTTTATTCTTGCAAAATAGTTTCATACTTGTTCTAGGTAAAGCAAATGTTAAGTGTGTGTAGAGTTGTATCGATGGTCGATAGAACTTGAGGGAATATTTATTCTACCTTTAGCTCCTCGTTGGGTTCGACACTCTTATTTATCGAAGAAGGCTACAAACCATCCCCTATACTTGTGGGTTATCAGTAATCCTATCTTGGAAGTCATGTTACTAGACCAAGGCAAACCTACGAACTATGAAGAAGCTATGATGAGCCTAGATTCCGACAGATGGCTTGAGGCCATGAAATCTAAGATAGGATCCATGTACGAGAACAAAGTCTGGACTTGCCCGATGATCAGCAAGCCATAGAGAATAAATGGATTTTCAAGAAGAAGACTGGCGCTGATGGTAATGTTACTGTCTTCAAAGCTCGACTTGTCGCAAAAGGTTTTTGACAAGTTCAAGGGGTTGACTATGATAAGACTTTCTCGCTCGTAGCGATGCTTAAGTTCGTCTGAATCATGTTAGCAATTTCTGCATTTTATGATTATGAAATCTGGCAAATGGATGTCAAAATTGCATTCCTTAATGGATTTCTTAAAGAAGAGTTGTATATGATGCAACCAAAAGGTTTTGTCAATCCTAAAGGTGCTAACAAAGTGTGCAAGCTCTAGCGATCCATCTATGGACTGGTGCAAGCATCTCGGACTTGGAATATATGCTTTGATGAGGTGATCAAAGCATATGGGTTAATACAGACTTATGGTGAAGCCTGTATTTACAAGAAAGTGAGTGGGAGCTCTGTAGCATTTCTGATATTATATGTGGATGACATATTATTGATTGGAAATGATATAGAATTTCTGGATAGCATAAAAGGATACTTGAATAATAATTTTTTAATGAAAGACCTCGGTGAAGCTACTTACATATTGGGCATCAAGATCTATAGGGATATATCGAGACGCTTAATAGGACTTTCACAAAGCACATACCTTAGCAAAGTTTTTAAGAAGTTCAAAATGGATCAGTCTAAGAAAGGGTTCTTGCCTGTGTTGCAAGGTTTAAAGTTGAGTAAGACTCAAAGCCCGGCCACGGCAGAAGATAGAGAGAGAATGAAAGTCATTCCCTATGCCTCACCCATAGGTTCTATAAAGTATGACATGTTGTGTACCAGACTTATTGTGTGCCTTGCCATGAGTTTGGCAAGGGAGTACGATAGTGATCCAGGAGTGGATCACTGGACAGCGGCCAAAATTATCCTTAGTTACCTAAGAGGACTAAGGAAATGTTTCTCGGTTATGGAGGTGATAAAGAGTTTGTCGTAAATGGTTACATTGATGCAAGTTTTGCCACCAATTCAGATGACCCTGAGTCTTATTCTGGATATGTATTGAAAGTGGGAGCAATTAGCTAGAGTAGCTCCATGCAGAGCATTACAGACATAGAAATTTGCAAAATACATATGGATCTGAATGTGGCAGACCCATTGACTAAACCTCTCTCACAAGCAAAACATGATCACACGTTAGTACTCTTTGGGTCTTAATCACATGGCGATGTGAACTATATTATTGACTCTAGTAAACTCTTTGGGTGTTATTCAAATGGCGATGTGAACTATGGGTGTTACTCACATGGAGATGTGAACTAGATTATTGATTCTAGTGCAAGTGGAAGACTCAAGGAAATATGCCCTAGAGGCAATAATAAAGTCGTTATTTTATATTTCCTTATTCATGATAAAGGTTTATTATTCATGCTAGAATTTTATTGATCGGAAACTTGAATACATCACTACTAGGGAAAACCTTATACACAACATCTTAGCAGTAGCGGTGGACAAAACAGGGCGCCACTGCTACTTATTAGTAGTGCGTTTAATTAGACCGCGCTACTGCTACTACTTTAGCAGTAGCGCGTTCTGATAAACCGCGCTACTGCTATGCTTGTACTGGGCGGAGATAGCTAGCCCCACTTAGCAGTAGCGCGTATGCACGACCCGCGCTACTGCTACGTCCCTTAGCAGTAGCGTGTATCTCTTAAAACGCGCTACTACTTACTTACCTTATCCTGGAGCGGTTCACTGCCCCCGGACCTCTCACTCACTCTCCCTCTCACTCGCTCTCGCCCGCACCAAACCCGTCGTCCGCCACCGCCGCGCTCCTCCTCACCGAGGTACTCCCTCCACCCCCTCCTCCTCCGGCCGTCCTCCTCCCACTACCCCTCTCTTCTCCTCCTCCTCCGGCCGCCCTCCTCCGACCGCCCCCTCCCTTCTCCTCCTCCGGCCGCCCCCTCCCCCTCCACCCCCCGCCCCCTCCCTCCTCCTCCTCCGGCCACCCCCTCCCTCCCCCTCCTCCAGCCACCCCCCCCCCCCGCCCCCCTCCCCCGCCCCCTCCCTCCTCATCCGGCCTCCTCCCCTTCCTCCTCCATCTTTTTTTTCTGTTTTTCACTGTAGTTTTTTACTATTGTATAATGTAGTTTTTTTACGGTTTTTAGTAAGTGTTTAAAATAATTAGTAAGTGAATTAATAAACTAGTTGAACTAGTTTGGTTTTAGTAAGAACTAGTAGAATTAATAGAAGTAATGTATTTTTAGTAAGAAAATTAATATAACTAGTTGAACTAGTTTATTTTTAGAAAGAACTAGTTTATTTCTATTTATAGTAAGTTTATTTTTAGTAAGAACTAGTTGAATTAATCAAACTAGTTGAACATGTCACATTTGTTGTTATTTTTTTACTTTAAGGAATTATTCCCGCATCGACGTCCACGATGCCTATCCTGCATCCTCGTCGTCGATACCCGTCGTTCGCTAGGGTTTTAGTTGTATTAGTAATGTTACATGTATGATACTATTTGGGATGTATTAGTGATAACTTATAGGGTTTTTGTTTTTGCAGAAATCAAGGAGCCCCTCCATCATCCCCGCCGTCGTCCCCATCACCGACCCCCTCCGACCTCGAGGTGAGACCAGCCAAATCTCCATGTAGATAAAAACATGTATATCTTGTGTTGCTCAAATAGGATATGTGGTTGCCCAAAGTGGTCGGTCATGTTTGCAGGTTACACCTCCGAGTGGCCTATGTTTTGCCAGAGTGTTGATTAATTTCCGTTCCAGAAAATTTCAGGCACTCGATATGTCCTGTTTTAGCAAAGGTCATGCTGGAATTTTCCATGAATTTTGGCATGACTTGTGCTAGAATATGTAGGAAATATCGAGTGGCCTAGATTTAGTCAGACCCATTGTCAACCTGTGATGAATAATAATGATCTAATTTAGTTTTTGTAGTACATATATTTAATTGCAAAATTTAATATTTGAATTGTGAACATAGGAAATGTCGTCGGCTGAAGAAGGTCCCAGGAGTGCTCCTGGTGCGGCGACAAACGGGGTTTCTGCGATAGGTCTCACCTAGACGAAGGTCGACGCTTCAACATTAAGCTCGAGGAGGCCTTTGATTGTGATACGGTAAGCTATGACGCTAAGTGTTTTTTCATAATTAAGCTCGACTTCTACTACTTCAACGTGTAATTTTCATCTTTTACAATTCGACTAGCTTATCCCATGCCATGCAAGACGCTATGTCTTGGAGAGTATGGGTTTTGAAGATCATGAGAGGAATGAAACAAAGAAAATTAACCTAAGAACCCATCATGGTATGGATTTTGAGGTAAATCTATACAACTCTGAGAGCGTATCCCATTTTGGTTGCCCGGGTTGGGAAGCACTTTGCAAGATGTATGATTTTCAAGAGGGTATGTTTGTCAACATGGATCTTGGGGATCCTGTAATCGACCAAGACAATTTGGACATTTGGGTTCTTGTTGATACGCTTCCAATTCTACCGTTATGTAAGTTCCTCAAACATAGTTATTAAGTAATTTATATTGTTTATTTCAAAATAATTGACAGCTTATTTCCATTGATAGCTTATTTTCATTCTTCAAAGAGTGTGCGGAAGATGGTAGACAGAACCAACTACACCGATGGCTCTGAGTTAACTTATCAAGAGAAAAATCATCTGGTTGCATATTGTACTGACGTTGAGAATTACAATGCCTTTTATCGAACTCCTCCAAATTATGGTGAATACGTGCCACTAGTGTACGTGTTGAACAACGATAACTTCCATGGAGATTTCCTGGTAAGATTTTTTACTATTACAACATCCATGCATCTTTTGCATACTTCTAAAACTGAACTACATTGCTAACTATGAAGTTATTACTATATTTTTCAACAGAAAATCCCGATGGATTGTGTGCCTCATTTGATGTATCAGAATGGTCGCCTTGATGTTTTGAACATACATCCAGGTCATCCTACAAATCTCACCTGTGCATACCGGATTTCTAAAAACAGTGAACACATGATAATCAAAGAATGGAAGAAATATATGGACATTCATAAGGAGGTTCTTGGAAGCAACATTGTGCGAAAGGCAAGAATTGGAGACAGGATAATCTCCATTCTCCATGATGGAGAGTCAGGGGCTATCTTGTTTTATGCTATTTTACCTAAGATAATATAGTAAGTCCTAAGAGAATGTAGTAGGTCCTATGAGGTACAATATGTTTATGAGAATTGATGATGATAAGTAGTTGTGATTATGTCTAGTGACCAACTTGTATGTGATGTATCATTGATAAAAACGATGATAATGAGGAGGTGTTATATGACAATGATGTATTATGATGATAAGTTGTTAATGATATGATGATGATGATGATGATGATGATGATGATGATGATATTTATTATATCATTGGGTGAAAGAACCGTGGATTAGTTTCAAGTGGATGCAAGTGGATGTCCATCCACTTGAAACTAGTCCACGGTTCTTTCTCCCACTGATGTAATAACTCATTATGATGTAAAATCATTCTCTAAATTGATGCGGTATGAAAACTTGTATAAAGGTGTATGAATACAACATGAAATAAAAATAAATACGGAATAATAGTAGTAGCAGGTGCTAGGAGAAGTGCTACTACTAATTACCAGTAGCGCTCATTGTAGAAAGCGCTACTACTAAGTTGATATAGCAGTAGCCCGGTCCAACCCACGCTACTGCTAACCTTTAGCTGTAGCGCCTTACTAGTAGTGTTGTTCCCCGCGCTACTGATAGGCATTAAACACACGCTGCTGCTAGGGTTTTCCCTAGTAGTGCATGTGTGAATACATAAACAAATACAGTGTCCCTAGTAAGCCTCTACTAGACTAGCTCGTTGATCAAAGATGGTTAAGGTTTCCTAACCATAGACATGTGTTGTCATTTGATAAGGATCACATCATTAGGAGAATGATGTGATGGACAAGACTCATCCGTTAGCTTAGCATAATGAGCTTCAGTTTATTGTTATTTCTTTCTTCATGTCAAATACATATTCCTTTGACTACGAGATTATGCAACTCCCGGATACCGGAGGAATACCTTGTGTGCTATCAAACGTCACAACATAACTGGGTGATCATAAAGATGATCTACAGGTATCTCTAAAGGTGTTTGTTGAGTTGGCATAGATCGAGATTATGATTTATCACTCTGAGTATCGGAGAGGTATATCTAGGCCCTCTCGATAATACACATCATAAGAAGCCTTGCAAGCAAATGACTAATGAGTTAGTTAGGAGATGATGTATTACGGAAGGAGTAAAGAGACTTGCTAGTAACGAGATTGAACTAGGTATAGAGATACCGACGATCGAATCTCGAGCAAGTAACATACCGACAGACAAAGGGAATTACGTATGTTGTCATAACGGTTCGACCGATAAAGATCTTCATAGATTATGCAGGAACCAATATGGGCATCCAGATTCCGCTATTGGTTATTGACCGGAGAGGTGTCTCGGTCATGTCTACATAGTTCTCGAACCCGTAGGGTCCGCACGCTTAACGTTCGGTGACGATATATTATTATATGAGTTAGGTGATTTGTGGTTGAATGTTGTTCGGAGTCCCGGATGTGATCACAGATATGACGAGGAGTATAGAAATGGTCTAGAGGTAAAGATTGATATATAGGACGATGGTAATCGGACTCCGTAAGTGTTTTGGAGGGTACCGGGTACTTATCGGGTCACCTGAAGGAGTTTCAGGCATCCCCGGCAAAGTTATGGGCCTCATGGGCCAAGTGAGGGAACACACCAGCCCACAAGGGGCTGGTGCGCCCTCTATAGAGGCCAGCCCTATGGGGAGGGAAAGGAAAGTGTGGAGTTGGACTCCCCCTTCCTTCCCTCTTCCCCCTCTTAATTTCCTTTCCCCCTTGTCCATACAAGGAGAGGGGAGCGCAGCAGGGTAGGACCCTAGGGCCGGCGGCCAGCCCCTAGGGGTGCGCTCTGGCTGCCTCCCTCTCCCCTCCCACCTATATATACATGGGGAGGGGGTGCCACACAAGACCACAACATTTTCTTAGCCATGTGCGGCGCCCCCGTTCACCGTTTACTCCCTCGGTCATAGTTTCCTAGTGCTTAGGCGAAGCCCTGCGAAGATTGCATCACTGAGCTACTACTTCGCCCGTCTTGCCGGATCAAGAAGGCGAGGACGTCACTGAGCTGAACATGTGTTGAACGTGGAGGTGTCGTACGTTCGGTACTTGATCGGTTGGATCGCGAAGAAGTTCGACTACATCAATCGCGTTGTCTAACGCTTCTGCTTACGGTCTACGAGGGTACGTCGACACACTCTCCCCCTCGTTGCTACGCATCTCCATGGATAGATCTTGCGTATGCTAGAATTTTTTTGTTTTCCATGCAACGTTCCCCAACAACTATCAATCCATCCATGACCACAAGCTATCAATGCTTGCCCACATGGAAACAACCCCTAACATGCTTCAAATCCATCACAACTAGCTACCATAACTTCACGGTCAAACAGATCAGAAGGTCTAACCCTACCACATCGATAGATCTAGCTAGAACTAGTAGAGAGGAGGGGGTGATTGAACTTACAGACGCCATCGGAGGAGTTACGGAGGAGGTGCATGGCACGTCAGAAAGGAGGAGCAATCGATCCGCCGTCGTAGTCAACCTGTCGCCGGAGTACTTGCGCTGCTTACCTCATCGTCGAAGTGGATCCGCGTCGGAGGGAAAGCTCCAGAGGGGGAAAATGGTGGTGGGAGTTTTGCCACGGTGGTCACCCTGACTATATAGGGCGACCGAATCGGCGGGCGACGACTCGAATTCTTCCCGCCGCTTTTTTGGAGACGCGCCATCGCTCCCGCCATCTCCCTGCCCGCAGCTACGCAATGTTGTGTTCCCCTCCCCTGCATCGCTCGAGCCTGGTAATGAAGCTATGTACCTAGGGTAGGGTCATGGACTTGTCCTAACTACCCTACCCAAGGACATCCCTAGAAGAAACCACCTGTCAATCGACTCAGAAGTGTTCCACTCGACAGACTCGAAGACACTCGACCATGAAGCCAACCACTTGATGCCCAGGAGATCTAAAGTCACTCTATGCACAAATGGTCGGTCATTAAGTAGCTTTTATGGTCATCATAGCACTTTATATGTAGCGTTACCAGTAACGCCCAATCTTAATGTATCTTAAACCCTGCATAACTGAGGGCCGAAGGGGTCTGGCGGACTCTATATAAGCCACCCCCCTCCTTAGTGTAAAGGTTTCGCACCCCTGTAACTCATACGCATATAATCCAGTTGACCGCCTCCGGGCTCCGAGACGTAGGGCTGTTACTTCCTCCGAGAAGGGCATGAACTCGTAAATCTCTTGCGTATACAACTACTCCATAGCTAGGATATTGCCTCTCCATTAGTACCCCCCTACACTACTGTCAGACTTAGAACCACGACAGTTGGCGCCCACCGTGGGGCAGGTGTCTTAGCGACTTACTGGAGAAGTTGCAATTTTTTCTGATCCCCTTCATCATGGCTTCAGGCGGAGTTTTGGTTGAGGGTCACGAGATCCATCTCGGCGCGCTCACGTTCGTCGCCGACGACTCTGCTTGGCTTCAGGAGGCTCCACTCGACATCGACGCACTCCCAGTTCGCGGAGCGACGCACTTTCGCGCGTGCGTCCGCGGCGTCCTCCTACGGCAACCGTCGACCCAGTATTGGACGGTCCTTGTGTCGTCCTCCCACCCTGTTTCCCGCCGGCGCAAGCGCTCCGGTCGGTCGAGGCTTCAGCGGTGGGTGAGACACGCGGTGGCTCGCCAATCGGCCACCCCCCAAGTCGCGGCAATCGAGCCCGACGAATCTCTCTACGACATGTTCGACTGGCTCCGCAGAGACTGCATCCGAGTGCGACAACAGTGATCCAGCGGCGGAGGTTCTCATGGTCGATGGACCACGCGGTCCTCCAGGTTTTCTCGGTGTCGACGGAGGCGATGGCGGAGGCGATCCGTCGCATGCCCATGAGGAGTATCTCCCCGAGCCCCTCACTTCACTGCAAAGGGAAGAACTTCGCCGCCGGAACATGGATGCGTTACACACTCCTATCGTTGGAGAAACCCCCAAGGCTCGTGCCTTAGAGGACGCGTGCTTGGCCAACTTGGCTGAGCGCACTCGATTGGAGAACCTCCAGCGAGCACTCGACGAGCGTGCGCGGCAATGGGTTCCAGATTCTAGTCGACATCAGCTCTTTCCACAACCGACTCAGGTATATCAAACTCCGATTCAGAATTTAGCAGCAGCGGCCCGTATTGCAGAGTCAATTCAGCCCTCCCAGTCAGAGGCTGGCAGAGGCTTGTTGCAGATTAGAGATTTCCTCCGGGCAGCGGGAGATCAAAATTCAGCTGTATCGCAGTCGCGGAATAGGATTCACAGCAGATCCGCAGCTGCAAATACAGTCCAGTCGGCTCATAGCCCCAGATCGCCTCCAAGGCGTGAAGGGCGTGGAGACCAGCATGATCAGTACAAGAACCGTGAGCAGTATGATCACCAAATCGATCGCGATGATCGACGTCGAGTGCCCACCCCTCCCCCAAGGGGTGGATCGTACGCCTCGGCAACAGGATGATAGACGCCAGCACAGTGGTGGGCTAAGGATCCCAGTCGACCCCAGGGAACCAGGCTTTGATGCGAGATCCATTATCGTTCAAGGTCTGGAAGACAGGAAAAGAGCTCATCGAGAGGGTCATGACAGAGATGTACCCACTAGCAGCCGAGTGCATGTCTCAGGACCAGAGTGTTTCAACAGAGACATCAGGGCCGCGCTGATTCCCCCCAACTTCAGGTTGGCGACTGGAGTCAGTAAGTTCACTGGTGAGTCTAAGCCCGATACTTGGCTAGAAGACTACCGAGTGGCTGTTCAGATTGGCGGCAGAAATGATGAGGTGGTCGTGAAACATCTGCCTCTTATGTTGGAGGGCTCGGCCAGAGCATGGTTGAATCAGTTGGCACCCAGCAGCATTTACACTTGGGAAGATCTTTCTCGAGTGTTCGTCAGAATGTTTGAAGGAACTTGCAAGCGACCAGCAGGACTGACAGAGCTGCAAACTTGCGTGCAGAAGTCGAATGAGACTTTGAGAGATTACATCCAGAGATGGATCACATTGCATCACACGGTAGAGAACGTGTCTGATCACCAGGCAGTCTGTGCCTTCAAGGAAGGTGTTAAGTACAGAGAGCTAAACCTGAAATTCGGTCGAACCGGAGACATGTCTCTGAGTCAAATGATGGATATAGCCACCAAGTACGCCAATGGAGAAGAAGAGGATCGACTCCGGAGTGGCAAGCACAAGTCAGTCGCCCAGGAAACCGGAGGGAACTCCAGTTGGAAGCAGAAGCGGAAAGCCGAGCCAGCTGCTCCTGGAGAAGCCTTGGTCGTGACTCAAGGAAAGTTTAAAGGGAAGCCTTGGAACCCTAAGAAGGTGAAAGACAAGGAAGGAAATGACGTAATGGATTTGCCATGCCACATCCACACGAAAAAAGATGAGGAGGGTAAATTCATTTACCCGAAACATACCACTCGACAGTGTCGGCTCTTGATCCAGCAATTTCAGGGGAAACAGCCCAAAGATAAGGAAAATGAGTCGGACATAGTTGAGAACAAGGAGGATAGTGATGATGGATATCCCCAGGTCAATTCCACTCTGGTGATTTTTGCTGACGTTGAGAGCAAAAGTCGATTGAAAGTTATCAACCGAGAAGTGAATATGGTTGCTCCAGAGACACCCAATTATCTGAAATGGTCTCAAACTGCCATCACATTCGACCAGTCTGATCACCCAACACACATTGCCACCCCTGGGAGGCAAGCTCTGGTGGTTGACCCAGTCGTCGAAGGCACTCGACTGACTAAAGTTTTGATGGATGGTGGCAGTAGCCTGAATATACTGTATGCAGAGACACTGAAAGGGATGGGCATTCCGATGTCCAGACTCAGTACCAGCAACATGAGTTTCTATGGAGTCATTCCTGGAAAGAAGGCTGCACCACTTGGTCAGATTGCTCTTGATGTAGTTTTCGGTGACTCCAAAAATTTCCGCAAAGAAAAGTTGACATTTGAAGTTGTGGATTTCCAGAGTGCCTATCACGCTATTTTGGGCAGGCCAGCTTATGCACGTTTTATGGCTCGACCATGTTACGTGTATCTCAAATTGAAGATGCCTGTCCCCAAAGGTGTGATCACTGTTACTGGCAATCGGAAGAAGGCGGAAGAGTGCTTTCAAAAAGGCTCAAAGATCGCCGATGCTCAGATGGTAGCAGAAGAGTGGCGGGACCACCGGAAAAACGCAGATCGAAGTGATTTGTTGCGATCCAAGAAGCTCGCTACGGAATCAGCGTTCAGTCGTCCGGTGAGACGAAACCGATTCACATTCACCCGACCGATCCCAATGCTGCTCCGACTAATATCTCTACAACGCTCGACCCCAAATAGGAAGAAGTGCTCATCCAGTTCCTCCGTGAGAACTGGGACATCTTCGCATGGAAACCTTCTGACATGCCGGGTGTTCCCAGGGGGCTGGCTGAGCACCGTCTATGAGTCGACTCAAAAGTGAAACCTGTTAAAGAACATCTTCGACGGTCCGCCGTCTAGAAAAGAAAGGCCATTGGCGAGGAGGTGGCTCGGCTCTTAGCAGCAGAGTTTATCCGAGAGATTTACCACTCCGAGTGGCTCGCCCATGTTGTCATGGTCCCCAAGAAGGACAAGTCACTTCGCATGTGCATTGACTTTAAACATATCAATCGGGCCTGCCCAAAAGATCATTTTCCTCTCCCCCGCATCGACCAAATAGTCGACTCGACTGCGGGATGTGAGCGCATGTCTTTCTTAGACTTATTCCGGTTACCATCAGATCCGTCTGTATGGGCCCGATGAGATCAAAACAGCTTTCATCACCCCATTCGGGTGCTTCTGTTATGTCACCATGCCATTCGGCCTCAAGAATGTCGGAGCCACGTTCATGAGGATGATTCAGAAGTGTTTGCTCACTCAAATCAGTCGGAATGTGGAAGCATACATGGATGCTATTGTGGTCAAGTCACGGAAAGGTTCTGACCTGCTGACTGACCTTGCTGAGACATTTGCCAACCTCAGGAGGTATGATATCAAGCTTAATCCATCAAAGTGCACATTCGAAGTTCCTGGCGGAAAATTACTCGGTTTTCTCGTTTCCAAACGAGGAATCGACGCAAATCCAGAAAAAGTTGGTACTATACTCCGAATGAAACGACCTGTACGTGTGCACGATGTTCAGAAGCTTACTAGTTGCTTGGCCGCTTTAAGTCGATTCATCTCTCGTCTCGGTGAAAAGGCATTGCCTCTTTACCGACTGATGAAGAAGTCAGACAAGTTCGAGTGGACTCCTGAAGCTGATGCAGCGTTTGCAGAGCTAAAAGCCCTGCTTTCCACCCAGTCGGTGCTTGCTGCCCCGATCAGCAAAGAGCCTTTACTGCTTTACATTGCAGCCACAAGACAAGTCGTCAGTACAGTACTTACGGTCGAGCGGGAAGAAGAAGGAAAAGCCTTTAAAGTTCAGCGCCCAGTATATTACATTTTTGAACTTTTGACCCCATCAAAGCAAAGATACCCTCATTATCAGAAGCTTGTATATGGGATTTATATGACCACGAAGAAGGTTACTCATTATTTCTCTAACCATTCCATTACAGTCGTCGGCGACGCTCCATTGTCAGAGATTCTGCACAACAGAGATGCAACTGGTCGAGTGGCAAAATGGGCGATTGAACTCCTTCCCCTAGATATCAGATTTGAGGCAAAGAAAGCCATCAAGTCCCAAGCAATAGCAGATTTCATCGCCGAGTGGACCGAACAGCAACTGCCGACTCAAGTTCACTCGGAGCACTGGACCATGTTCTTTGATGGTTCTAAGATGCTGAATGGATCCGGTGCTGGGGTAGTGTTAGTTTCCCCCCGAGGAGATAAGCTTAGATATGTGCTCTAGATTCACTTTGATTCCTCCAATAACGAAGCAGAATACGAAGCACTTTTGTATGGGTTGCGTATGGCCATTTCACTCGGCGTCTATCGCCTCATGGTCTATGGCGACTCAGATTTGGTGGTTAACCAAGTGATGAAGGAGTGGGACGTCAGAAGCCCAGCCATGACTGGTTACTGCAATGCAGTAAGAAAGCTAGAGAAGAAATTCGAGGGGTTAGAGCTTCATCATATACCCCGACTGAAAAATCAAGCAGCTGATGATTTGGCAAAAATAGGTTCCAAGAGAGAAGCCATTCCCAGCGGTGTGTTTTTGGAACATATCCACATACCGTCAGTTCAAGAGGATCCTTTCACCGAAGAAGCCCCGCAGCCAAAAAGTGCCACGGGTCCGACTGAAGTTGAGGTTCCAGCTGTGGTCGACCTGATCATGGAAGTTTTGGTTATCACTCCCGAATGGACAGTGCCGTACATAGCGTATATCCTAAGGAAAGAACTCCCAGAGAACGAGGAAGAGGCTTGGCAGATTGTCCGACGATCCAAGGCCTTTACTATGATAAGGGGACAGTTGTTCAGGGAAAGCGTGACTGGAGCCAGTCAGAAATGTATAACGCCAGAAGAAGGTCAGATAATTCTCGATGATATCCACTCGGGGACCTGTGGCCATCATGCGTCCTCTCAGACTATTGTGGCTAAAGCATACCAAGCGGGGTTTTACTGGCCCAGAGCAAATGAAATGGCGAAAGAGATAGTCGACAAGTGTGAAGGGTGTCAGTTCTATTCCAATTTGTCACACAAGCCCGCCTCAGCCTTGAAGACCATTCCAATCATCTGGCCCTTCGCTGTTTGGGGTTTAGATATGGTTGGACCATTGAGAACTGGCAGGAGCGGCTTCACCCATGTACTGGTGGCAGTCGACAAGTTCACTAAGTGGATCGAAGCCAAGCCTATCAAGAATCTTGATGCCGGCACTGCTATCAGCTTCATCAGAGAGTTGATATTCAGATATGGTGTTCCGCATAGCATCATCACTGATAATGGGTCAAACTTCGATTCCAACCAATTCAAAGCCTTTTGCGCCTCTCAAGGCACACGAGTCGACTACGCTTCCGTCGCTCACCCCCAGTCGAATGGACAAGCAGAAAGATCTAACGGCCTAATTCTCAAAGGACTTAAACCCCGGTTGATGCGTGATCTTAAACACACAGCAGGCGCGTGGGTCGACGAACTTCCATCAGTTCTTTGGGGATTGAGGACTACTCCTAATCGGTCGACTGGGCGAACTCTATTCTTTCTGGTCTATGGAGCCAAAGCAGTTCTGCCGAGTGACCTGCTTCACAATGCACCCCGAGTTGAGCTCTACTCTGAAGATGAAGCAGAACAAGCCCGGCAGGACGCAGTCGACCTTCTAGAAGAAGAAAGAGAGATGGCCATGATCCGATCGACCATCTATAAGCAAGAATTGCATCGATTCCATGCCAGAAATGTGAAGAGTCGAGCCTTCCAAGAAGGAGACTTGGTCCTCCGAGTGGACCAACAGAAGCCACACAAACTTCCCCCCACTTGGGAAGGCCCCTTCATAGTCACCAAAGTTCTTCACAATGGAGCATACCGTCTTTACAATGTCGGCCACTAGATTGATGAGCCACGAGCTTGGAATGAGGACCTACTCCGCCCCTTTTACAATTAAGTACTCACTCGGGTGAGATGTAATAAAAGTACTCCTGTAGTTTGTTTATCAAAAGACAAAAGTGTTATAATTTTCCCATTGATTGTTGTTGCTTTTGTTTATGTGAGAAATCCCCCAGTGGGTGGCTTAGCTGCGAATCCGTTTCGCCTAAGTTTGTAAAATTCCTACCGGGTGACGAACAAGCCTCTCACTCAGAGGTTTAGCTGCGAATCCGTTTCGCCTAAGTATTTGAAAATCCTACCGAGTGGTGAGCCTGCCTCTCACTCGGAGGCTTAGCTGCAGTCCAGTACTCGCCTAAGTTTAAAAAATCCTACCGAGTGGTGAGCCTGCCTCTCACTCGGAGGCTTAGCTGCAGTCCAGTACTCGCTTAAGTTTAAAAAATCCTACCGAGTGGTGAGCCTGCCTCTCACTCGGAGGCTTAGCTGCAGTCCAGTACTCGCCTAAGTGTTTGAAATCCTACCGACTGGAGAGCAAACCTCCCACTCGGGGGCTTAGCTGCAGTCCAGTACTCGCCTAAGTATGAAATCCATGTGCGCTCTGCAAGGACGACGAGGTGCAAGTCGACCGCTACCTTCTCCTTCGGAGCTCCACCACAAATATAATGTGCGCTCTGCAAGGACGACGAGGTGCAGGTTGACTGCTACCTTCTCCTTCGGAGCTACACCACTAATACAAAAATCCTACCGAGTGGAGAGCAAACCTCCCACTCAGGGGCTTAGCTGCAGTCCAGTACTCGCCTAAGTGTTTGAAATCCTACCGAGTGGAGAGCAAACCTCCCACTCGGGGGCTTAGCTGCAGTCCAGTACTCGCCTAAGTGTTTGAAATCCTACCGAGTGGAGAGCAAACCTCCCACTCGGGGGCTTAGCTGCAGTCCAGTACTCGCCTAAGTGTTTGAAATCCTACCGAGTGGAGAGAAAACCTTCCACTCGGGGGCTTAGCTGCAGTCCAGTACTCGCCTAAGTGTTTGAAATCCTACCGAGTGGAGAGCAAACCTCTCACTCAGGGGCTTAGCTGCAGTCCAGTACTCGCCTAAGTGTTTGAAATCCTACCGAGTGGAGAGAAAACCTCCCACTCGGGGGCTTAGCTGCAGTCCAGTACTCGCCTAAGTGTTTGAAATCCTACCGAGTGCAGAGCAAACCTCCCACTCGGGGGCTTAGCTGCAGTCCAGTACTCGCCTAAGTGTCTGAAATCCTACCGAGTGGAGAGGAAACCTCCCACTCGGGGGCTTAGCTGCAGTCCAGTACTCGCCTAAGTATGAAATCCATGTGCGCTCTGCAAGGACGACGAGGTGCAGGTCGACTGCTACCTTCTCCTTCGGAGCTCCGCCACAAATACGATGTGCGCTCTGCAAGGACGACGAGGTGCAGGTCGACTGCTACCTTCTCCTTCGGAGCTCCGCCACAAATACAATGTGGGCTCTGCAAGGACGACGAGGTGCAGGTCGACTGCTACCTTCTCCTTCGGAGCTCTGCCACAAATACAATGTGCTCCATCCCGATCCGCAAGGACGCAGGTCGACTCCAATATGTGCTCCATCCCTACCTGCAAGAGTGCATCACAAGCACTAAAATATATTCCGAGTGAAGAACAATGTTCGCTCGAAGGCAAATGCAAACATGTTCAACGGCAAAGCCAAGTTCAGATTGCATCCTACGGATTCAGAAGTGCTCTGGCATCAAGCCTATAAAAGTTTATCGGTTACAAAACCACTCGGCATTCCGAGGCAAATTTAAGGCATCAAGCATAGAAGTTTTTTACTCCTCCGGTGGAGGACTGGAAGGCGCGACAAACTAGTCCAGGTCGATTCCATCTGCAATCCGAGTGGCAGCAGCAATGAAGGTCTCCATGAAAGATTGGAAGTCATGTTTCTTGGTATAGGCCCCTTTGAGGGACGCCAGCTTGTCCTCACGCGCGTCCTTGCAGTGAACACGGACCAGAGATAGAGCAACATCAGCACCACACCTGGCAGAAGACTTCTTCCATTCTTGCACTCGACCTGGAACTTCATTCAGTCGAGTCATCAGAGACTCAAGGTCATTTTGAAGCGTCTCTCTCGGCCAGAGCAATCTTGTCATTCTTTAGACGGCTGACTTCCTTGTTGGCCGCATCAAGAGCAGCTTTCAGGTTGGCGTTCTCCTCTTCAAGTTTACCGACTATGGCCAGCTTCTCTTCCGCAAGCTTCATTTTGTCCGAAGCCGCCTTCTGTGCCTCGGCAAGTTCCTGGTCCTTCTTCTTCAGAGCCTCCTTCGTTTTATCTGCAAAATGACAATGAGATCAGAATCAAGAATGGGCAGAAGGATAAGAACAGTCGTCAAGTTCTCACCAATCATACCTTTTGCTTCGTCCTTTGCCTTCTGGAAGTTCTCCTGAACAAGCTTCAAGTCAAGGTCGAGCTGGATATGTTTGTTTTCCAACTCAGTATAGCGAGCAACAAGCTCACAAGATTTCTGCGAAGAGACAGTCGACAGATATCAAAGAGAGGTCGCTTCCGAGTGACTAAGAGAAAAACCGTAACATTTCTGAGACTACGGTCGAACCAAAATATTCGACAGTAGTCTCGGGGACTACACCCAGTGGGTGCACTCAGCATGCCCCCACTGGTTTTATTGACTTGATCCGATCAGTCGATCAAAAGGAACAAAGAGATTACGATCCCAAAACCATGGCTAACTACCAGCAGTTAGTCTTGGTCTCATCATGATCTACAAAAAAAAGGTTCTTTAGACTACAGTCGACTGCCAGCAGTCCACCATAGTCTTGGGGACTACACCCAGTGGGTGCACTCAGCGTGCCCCCACCGGTTCCAAAATTCCATTCGACATGGTCCGACCAGACCGAGTGAAGAAGTTATAGTGAAGAAATTCAAAATACAAAGACTACAGTCGACTGCCAGCAGTCCACCATAGTCTCGGGGACTACACCCAGTGGGTGCACTCAGCGTGCCCCCACCGATTCAAACATCCAATCGACCAAAAGTACCACTACAGAGAGCATACCAAGGTTGGAGGTTGCAGCGTCTTCCATTTCTTGGTCGTTGTTCTTGGCGGAGGTCTCGGAGGTAGCAGCACTGCAGGTTTCAGAAACCAATCGGTTAGTCAATGAGTCGACCAAGAGTTCATCCGTGCTAAACAAAAAAAACACAGTTTGCCGTTACCTGGAGATAGTGGGGATAACCATTCTCATCTTGGGCAAGGCCTTCGGCGGCTTTGATGGCGCCGCTCGTGGATGCTTCAACGCTTTCTCAGTCGGCGCCGGAGAAGCCGCCCGAGGGCATTTGGACGACTGCACAACAGGGGTGACCGCTTTGTCACGCTCACTCGTGGGGTCGTGGGCGAGCTTGGATCGCTTTTCCGTGCGAGGAGGATCGATTTCCATCTCCTCCTCCTCTTCACTGGAGCCGTCGTCATCCTCTTCCTCCTCACCATCAGATTCCCTCTCCTCCTCACTTTCACCTCCGCTCGCCTCTCCCTCCTCGGCTTGTTCTTCCGCCCAGTTGGGCGTCGAGTACATCTCAGTCATGGCCTAGAAGACAACAAACAAGACAAAGGTCAGTCGACAGATTTTAAAGCAAACAGAATGAAGAAAGCGGGATCACAGTCGGAGATGCAGAAGTGGACCTTGTCTACGTCATATGATTGGTCGAGTGGAGGAATCCTCCTGGCTCCTGGGGGGTTGTCCTTGTTCCCTGTGATGCTGGCCAGCCACCTCTCCAGCATGGCCTCGTCAATCTCCTCCGGGTGGATCCGAGTGGTGTCCTCAGTGCCAGAATACAACCACATCGGATGGTCTCGAGCTTGAAGCGGCTGGATGCGTCGCCGGAGGAAGACCTCCAAGAGGTCCATGCCGGTCACCCCGTCACGGATAAGCTGGACGACATGCTCGACCAACACCTTAACCTGCGCCTTCTCTTCCGGGAGTACCTTCAAAGAGGAAGGCTTCCTCACTTGGTCCATGGAAAAGGGAGGGAGTCTAGTCGACTGCCCTGGCGTCGGCTGGTCATTGCAGTAGAACCAGGTCGACTGCCATCCCCGGACCGAGTCGGGCAGGATCATGGTCGGAAAGGCGCTTTTTCCTCTCAACTGAACCCCAAGACCCCCACACATCTGAATCACTTGGGTTCTCTCGTCACTCGGATTGGCCTTTTTCACCGTCTGTGAGCGACAGGTGAAGATGTGCTTGAAAAGACCCCAATGAGGCCGGCAACCCAAGAAATTCTCGCACAAGGACACGAAAGCAGCAAGGTACACGATGGTGTTGGGTGTGAAGTGGTGAAGTTGCACCCCGAAGAAATTCAGAAATCCCCGAAAGAAAGGGTGAGGCGGCAAAGAAAACCCACGGTCGACATGGGTGGCCAAGAGAACGCACTCACCCTCCTGAGGTTGCGGCTCGGACTCCTTCCCCGGGAGCCGCGCCGATCTGTGGGGCATCAGTCCTCCATTGGCCAGGTCGTCAAGATCTGCTTGACGGATCGTCGAGCGGATCCAGTCACCCTGGATCCAGCCCGGCGGTAGGCCGGCCCTCGATGAGGATCCGCCCCGACTGGTCGCCCTTCCCTTCGCCTTCGCCGTCGCCTTCTTTGCCCGCTCCAGGGCTGCCGTCTTCTCTTTCACCATCGTCACCGGCGGGACGCGCACGGGGCAGCGGCACTGAGATGGAAGCGAGCGAGGAGGATGGCTCTGGGGAGGAGAGGAGGAAATGAGAACGCACTGTTCAAAAAACCCCGTCCGGCGCCTTATATAAGGTTACTTCCGAGTGACTGACTGGTAGGCCCGGGCGATCCTGTCAAATCCCGCAACAGTCGCGTGCACGATACATGGCGAAAAGGTGGCGCGGAGATTGAGGCGTCCCTGCCTTATCCCATTCGATTACTGCGGCCTCGCTTCGTCCCGCGCGCTTCCCAAAATTCGATCCCACAAAATCCGCGGGCAGCAGAACAACGTGTCAGACGGAGGATCCCCTCCACATCGTCACTCGTAGTTTTTCAAGTAAAAACTTCACTCGACGGATACAAAGAATGGATCAAGGCGACTGAAAAAGAAGTTGTGCCGTCACCTAAAGTTCATTGATCCAGAACAAGAAATACTCATAGCACGAGAAATGGGTCGGAAGAGTTCTCAACTCCTTTCCCACTCAAACATCGATCCATTCGGGGGCTAATGATGAAGCTATGTACCTAGGGTAGGGTCATGGACCTGTCCTAACTACCCTACCCAAGGACATTCCTAGAAGAAACCACCTATCAATCGACTCAGAAGTGTTCCACTTGACAGACTCGAAGACACTCGACCATGAAGCCAACCACTCGACCATGAAGCAACCACTCGACGCCCAGGAGATCTAAAGTCACTCTGTGCACAAATGGTCGGTCATTAAGTAGCTTTTATGGTCATCATAGCACTTTATGTGTAGCGTTACCAGTAATGCCCAATCTTAATGTATCTTAAACCCTGCATAACTAAGGGTCGGAGGGGTCTGGCGGACTCTATATAAGCCACCCCCCTCCTCAGTGTAAAGGGTTCGCACCCCTATAACTCATACGCATATAATCCAGTCGATCGCCTCCGGGCTCCGAGACGTAGGGCTGTTACTTCCTTCGAGAAGGGCCTGAACTCGTAAATCTCTTGCGTATACAACTACTCCATAGCTAGGATCTTGCCTCTCCATTAGTACCCCCCTACACTACTGTCAGACTTAGAACCACGAGACCTGGCTCGCTGGAAACTACTGGGTTAGGGTGTTTCTAGCAGGTCTGGTTGAGCATTACTTTAAGGTTCGTGCGAGGCAGGCAAACAAATAGGCCGAAAACTGCTCGCACGGGCTTGATTGGGCCTAATGCAAGCAACCAAACGCATTCATATGTGTTCGGTTATTCATTCTGGGACACAATTTAGCTGACCCTGGTGCTCTCACGCCTTGGCACCAGCTTAGGCCAACTCCACCGCGCGACCCCAAACGGACGTCTGTTTTATCCGGTTTCTGTCCGTTTGGGTAGGGATTTGGGGTTGTGTCCGGGCCTGTCCTGGGATGCGGTGGCCATGCGCCCAGCGCGTGGCCGCATCCGTTTGCCCCATCCTGTCCGTCAGGGCCAAAAATGCCCAAATTTGTATCAAAACTAGTTCCCAACCCAAATATTTGTCTGAAAATTAAAATAGTTTTACAACCCAATTGAAATTGTCTTTAATAAAATAGTTTTACAACCAAATCGAAATTGTCTTGACTGAACATAAATTGAACCAATACATCTATTGGTTGCCAGTGTGATCCCAGACGTGCTCAACCAAGTCATTTTGAAGATTCAAATGAGTGTGCCAATCACGCATCTCATGGTGGAATTGGACAAACTATTCAAATGTGGTCGGGTCTTGGTGCAGGGGCTCAATATTTTCACCTTGATAATCAAATCCTTGGTCGAAGATACTCTCATCACGCTCGTCCTCGACGATCATGTTGTGCATAATCACACAAGCAGTCATCACCTCCCAAAGCTTCCTTTCATCCCATGACAGTGAGGGTTTCGAACGATACCCCACCGGGATTGAAGCACACCAAAAGCACGTTCCACATCTTTTCTAGCACTCTCTTGCATTTGGGCAAATCTCTTTCTCTTCTCACCTTGGGGTTTCGAGATTGTCTTCACAAAAGTTGACCAATGAGGATATATACCATCTGCTAGATAGTATCCCTTGTTGTACTGGTGGCCGTTGATCTCAAAGTTGACAGGTGGAGAGTGGCTTTCTACAAGCCTTGCGAAGACTGGAGAGCGCTGCAGCACGTTGATATCATTGTGAGAACCTGCCATGCCGAAAAAAGATTGCCATATCCAAAGATCTTGCGATGCCACCGCTTCTAATATGACAGTGCACTCGTTAACATGCCCCTTGTACTGGCCCTGCCAAGCAAATGGACAGTTCTTCCACTCCCAATGCATACAATCTATGCTGCCAAGCATGCCTGGAAAGCCTCTAGCTGCGTTGGTCGCCAACAATCTCTCTGTATCAGCGGCAGTTGGCTGCCTCAAGTACTCTGGCCCAAACACCTCGATCACAGCCTGGCAAAACTTGTACATTGACATCAGACATGTTGTCTCACTCATACGCACATAATCGTCCACCAGATCGCCTGGAATACCATATGCAAGCATGCGGATGGCCGCGGTGCATTTCTGGTAAGAGGACAATCCAAGCTTGCCAAGGGCATCCGTCTTGCACTCGAAGTATGGGTCATGAGCAACCACTCCCTCTCGGATATGATTGAACACATGCCTTGCCATACGAAAACGACGACGAAATTTATCCGGCTTGAAGAGCGGGGTGTTGGCAAAGTAATCGGCATAAAGCAGGGCGTGGCCTCTCTCCCTGTTGCGGTTCAGGTTGGGAGCACGGCCAGGGAGTGACCCCCTGTACCGAAGAAGCTGCCGTTGAATATGGTCGTGAACGACCAGTGCAGCCACCACAAGATCTTCATCATCCGACGACGAATCGTCCGACGAACAAAGGAAGTGATGAAAGAAAAACTCGTCTCCACTGTCCATACCTTTGATGGCAAAAGGTCGAACACCTTGCGGTCGTGGTGGCGAAGAGGCCGCGATGATCACCTCGACGCGGCAGGGGTGGTTGCCGGCCGGCTACTGGCCGCTCTGGAGCTCTCGTCGGAATCTGCCTCAGCCGCCATGGTCCATCGCCGGCAGTCGTGTCCCCTCCGCCGCCGGCAAGGACGGCGACGGCCAAACCTCCCTCGATAGACGACCAAAACTACGGCGAAAGCGCGGGCGTGGTGGCGGCCATGTCGAGACGTGGTTTGGTATGGACGGCGGGGGGCTGCGCGGTGAGGAGGCGGCCGGAGAATAGGGGCGGCGCCGACGGCGAGGCGGGGCGGGGAGAGAGGGTGAAGCGTTGGGAGCGGAGGGACTGCTAGTGTCCCCGACAGGCGGGCCACGGGGGGGGGGGGGGGGGCAAGGGCGTGCGTCGCGGCCGTCCGCGCGCGTCCGTTTCACCCCAAACCGAGCGCAAGTTTGGGCCGGGGATGGGTCGAAAAAGGACGGAATCCGAACATTTGTCCGTTTGAGGCCGCGCGCTGGGCCGATTCTTTTGTCCCTTTTACTCCAAACGGACGGGACCGGACAGGATAGGGTCGCGCGGTGGAGTTGGCCTTATGGGAGTGGCGTAATTGAGATGTTTGGCGTGTACACGCTGCAAAGACGTAATGTCTAACTGTGGTTGCTCCCTGGGATTCAGCGAGGCGTAATCTAATCTTATTCGGGCACGTGCCCCACCTTGTTTCTCGGTTGGACGGGAATGCCCGGTTTGGAAGATCCAAAAGAGGAGAGGATTCGGCGCATTCTCACCGTGGCCTAGGCAAAATCTTCTTCGGTGTCCTTGTTTCTTGGGGAGTGCCAGGTTCGGAAGATCCAAAGGCAGGGATGACGCAGGGTGTGCAGGATGCAAATGGGGTTACCAACCACCAGCAGCTTCCTGCTCGTCTTGCCATATTTTCCCAAGGAATTGCAAGTGCTCCTACGGATAATTCATCCTAGAGCCCGGGCTCATCTGCTCCTTCTCAGCAAAAAATTCAAAAAAATACTAGAAAAAATTAAAAAAATATTTTTTTTGTGGTGGTAGATAATTTAATGCGTGAGGTGCGCCCTAAAATTCAACTTATTTGGACATCTAAGTAGCTCTTGCCAAAAAAGACAAATCGGATCAAAACAGTGCATGAATAGTAAACATTTTTACAGACCCTGATTTTTTTTTTTTTGCCGAGAGCTGCTCAAATGCTCAAATGAGGTGAATTTTGGGGCGCACCTCACGCGTCAAATTATCTACCACCATAAAATAATTTGGAATTTTTTGATTTTTTCTAGTATTTTTTTGATTTTTTTTCTAAGCGTGGGTGCAGCTGAGCCCGGGTGCAGATTAGCCGCACTCGTGCTCCTACACGCTTTCAAAAGGGATCTCTCCGTAAGTAGACTTGGACTAGCCGTGGTTGCACTAGACTAGATATCATGAGCTCAGTCGCGCCCCGACGCGGGATCAGAATCAGATCAAGCCATGAACCAGTTCACACTGCCTGTCTCGACGATAAGACGACGCCGACGTGGGTGGTACGAACGAAGATAGCGGTCGACCTCTAACGTCCCTTCGTGCCCAAGGAAGACCTGAACGAGTAAACCAAGTCCAGGTCTTCAAGTCTCCTCGGCTGCGTGCGTGCCTTTAATTTTTTGTCATTTCTTGTACGGCACATCAGTACAACACACGCGCATGCAGGAAACTCAAGACTTTCTTTAGCTCAGGGCGGATCCTATACGTTTTCGAGCCCGTCAGTTGCTTTCACTTTTGCCTCTTTCAGGGATTTTTATTCCTATGGTGAATAATGGTATGGCACAACGCACAAGTGGATGGACGGATGCACATACATAGTTATCCTGCAATCCTGCTCCGGTGCCCAAAAGCTAATATACTGAACCTTACACTGATTCTACTAATGGTAATCGCAGCAATGCTTCTTCCTCTAAAAAGAGGATGAAGCCGATCGAAGAAGCTATCGTGCGTGCCAGCTTTGCTTATGCGCACTCGCCCCGGAATATTTTCCTCCCGCGAATGAATCGGTACTACCTAGCTAGCTAGAGGTTTAATATTCCGCCTGGCGGGCGGATTTTATTCCGGAACAAAATATCCCCAATCTATCGTGTCATCCTATCTGATCGAAATGCAGGTCGAGAAATTCTGCACCGATGGATGGATGGCTGCTTCCACGTATAGTGCACGGAGTTAATTAAGGCGCTCAGGTTTCTTTTCGCTGCAGCAGCCGGATATGTTGATCTTTTTCTCAAAAAAAAAATTGGAAAGAAGGATAGACCTCCGGTTTCTACATCTGGACGATGCATGCGTTCATTTTATTAATTATTATTTACAGAGACTATACAAAATAATACATCAGTCAGCATGAAGCCACCATCTAAGCAACACCTGTTGCTACTCCTATCCCATTAAGGCCTTGTTCGGTTGATGTGGATTCAATCCCCTAGTGGATTCAATCCACGCAGACGTTGGGTAACACCCACCCCCTCACCCAATCCTCATTATTCCCTTTCCTTCAAATCCCTGTCAGTTTGCATTCATTCGGTTAATCCACAAGAACCATAACCTTGCAAATTTCTAGAGTGTGAGGGGAGAAGGAAGATGAGAGAATGGTAGGGGCTTTGGGTCTTGCCGGCGAGATGGTCGCCATCTGAAGAGGGGAGGGGCGCCGGAGATGGTGAGGCGCTTCCGCTATCGATCTTGCGTCGGGTCGCCGTAGTCTCCTCCGGGCCATTGCAGCGTAATAGAGGGGAGGGGATCCGCCACATGCGAGAGAGGAATGCTTGATCACGTCGCCGCCGCCGTTGTCGTCGACTTGCGGGAGAGAGGGGTCGAGCAAAGGCTCCTTTTACTTTTTTTATCTGTTCTATTTCGTTCCCTCGGGCAGGATTTGGTTCCACGAAATGGGAGGAGAGGGGTTTTTCCCGGTCAAAACCTGGTGGTTTCGGAGGGAATAGGCCAGGGATAGATCCCCGCCTGTTTTAACTGAACACACCTATATGACTTATCGAGATCTAACCCCGGCCGGGCCAAATCCACGTGGATCAGCGGGGCTTGGCCCAATCCCGACGCGAGTGGGATTAAATGAACAAGGCATGATGAAGTTGTGCCAAATATTCGGGCCTAATACCAAACGGACATCGCACCAAACCCTAACATGTAAAGCCGGATGCCCTAGCCCAGCCACACATCGGGACTGGGTCCCATACTGGACCAACCCACTCTCAGAGGCTACCGCCGCCATCTTTCACCGGTCCATCTCTAGAGCAGTAATTGACCCATCGACCTTGCCTGGTCTGCCATCGACGTCACCACGATGCCAGACAACTCTACCATGCTGCATGTATCCGTCCACATGCTCCCGTCGCCGAACCTCCGCAACGCCATGCCACCGGGATCCGCCATCGGCCTTGCGGTGGATGAGACACCGCTCTTCCACTTGTCCCGTCCAACCAGCACTTGCTCCTAAACGATGCCCTCCGAATATAGGGTTTCCCCCGGAGCATCACGAGTGGGGTGCCACGACCTGCAATATCGATGCCTCGAGAAGGGAACGACGTCATAGACGCCGCCATGACCGAAGTCGGCGCGATTTTCACCGAAAGTCGCGTCCTCCCAACCTCGCAGCTAGCTGGAACCGAACAGAGCCTTGTCGTGGAGACGCGGGCCGCCGTCGGCACGCCAGCAGGGAGCCTCCAGCCTCCCTTCACCGGTCCTCCTCGCGCCACCGGCCGGCCAAGGCCGAACAGAGACGGATTTGGACAGGACGCCAGATCCGCAGTCATCGGAGCCACCCATGCGCACGCAGCCGCCACATCGCCGGCCATAAAGGCTCCCATCGCCGCCGCGCAGCAGGGGCGCCGCCCTGATTGCCGCCCCCGGCCTCCCCGCATGAGATGCCGCCTCCGCATCACAGGGTCCGCCGCGGCGACCACCCACCCTGGATCTGCGGTGCAGGGCCCGCCGCCACCGCGACCCTTGCCGGCGGCAGCGACCGCTGGGGATGGAGCAATGGGGAGGGACTGGCGGCTAGGGATCGGGGGCCCCTGGCGCCGCCCAAGGGAGGCCGCGCAAGGGGACGGGAGGGGAGCCATGATATTGATGTTTTTCTCCATAAATGACGCTTTTATTAACGCAACAAGTAGCATCAAGAGGATACAAATCGAATTGAGCGGCACCCGGTCTCTGCGTAGGTAGGATGCATACACACAGCCAAAGGCAACAAGTCTAACGTAGAAAGAAAATAAAACGACAAGTCAGCACCAGTAAAGATGAAAATAAAACGACATAGCCGGAGATGTTGATCTATTCTAACCAGCCATGATGATGTAGTGCAATGAGCCGTCCTTGTCCCTAGCATCGAATCGTCAATGTCGCTGGTTGTCTCCAACCAGCCGAGGTGGCCGGAGCGACGCGCCATCGCCTATCGGGATCACACGGAAGGACGAACAGATAGATGACGGACGCATGGGTCCCCTCATAAGAAAATGAAAATAAACCACAGCCCTTAATTGCAGTCTTGTCCTCAGTCCACGGTAGCCATTCACATTCATCTCTCTCCCCCTCTCTCTCTCGCCGGAGAGTCCTTGGGTCTATATAAATAGGAAGGCCACCTCGTCTCCCACTCCCCCCTCTCCAACCCTACCCCGTGCTCTACCTCACGAAAGCTGCCCAGGTACGCCCCGCAACCATAAACGCGACTCCCAGAGAAGATGTGAGTGCGTTAATGCCTAGGCTCGTACGCTACGAGCATCTACATATCTACTGATACACCCCGGACCTTTCTCCCGGCCTCGGCCGTCTCACTTTATCCCATCCACCTGCAGCCGGCGTAAGCTTCCATGGAGCCGCCACTTTCTCCGCTGGGCGCCGGCGCTGTCTGCTGCATGTGCGGCGATCGCGGCCTGCCGCACGAGCTGCTCCGCTGCAAGCTCTGCCGCGTCCGCCTGCAGCACAGGTGTGTGCCTTGCGCGGTCGCTCGAGCTCTCCTGTCGATCGATCCATCTCACCTGGCCGTGTGTTTGTTATGTGTATATATAGATACTGCAGCGATCTGTACCCGAGGGCCACGGCGTACAGGAGGTGCAACTGGTGCCTGAGGGAGCCGGCAGAAGCCCACGCCCAAGCGCACGCTCAGCCGGTGGCTAACAAGAAGGCGGAGAAACGGAAGATGGTGGCATCAACGGAGACGTCCACCTCCGGCGAGGAGGAGCGGCGGCAGCACGAGGCCGGATACGCCACTGCTACGAGGTCGAGGAGATCGGCTGCGGAGGTTGGTAAGCCGGTCAAGAAGCCCAAGGTCGACGAGAGGCCACCGCTGGCCCCGTCGCCGGGCACGGCGGCGAAGGGAAACAGCGGCGACAAGAAGCCTAAGGTCGACGAGTGGCCGGCGCTGCCTCCGTCGCCGGGCGCGGCAGCGAAGGGGAACAGCGGTGACAAGAAGCCCAAGGTCGACAAGAGGCCAGCGCTGCCTCCGTCGCCGGGCACGGCGGCGAAGGGGAACAACGGCGACAAGAAGCCTAAGGTCGACGAGTGGACGGCGCTGCCCCCGTCGCCGGGCACGGCGGCGAAGGGGAGCAGCGGCGACAAGAAGCCGATGCAGGCGGGGAAGCTGGCGCGGCCGGGTAGGGTCAAGGTGAGGAGGTACAAGCTCCTGGCAGAGGTGATTAGCTGCTAGCTAGGATGACGGAATCAAAAGGGGAAGTAGCTGGCAACTAGCCAAACAGATAGCCACCGTCGACATTGTATGTAAGTATCGTTTGCCCGTCGTGTACGGGTTTTCCCTCTCTTTTTTGGGAGAGAGTCGACTACCGTGCTAGTGCTGTACAAATCTTAAGCCATCAGTTTTATATACCAGTTGACGTGCATAGATGGGGCGGTTTGACTTTACGTCGGGGCGGCGATGAGCTGGTGCGACTGCTTTAGTATGCATATTGCGTACGGTTGCTCCGTGAAGTAGATTGGAGGTGGTAGTGAGCGGAAAATATTCTGTGGAGCTTTGACTTAGGTGCACCCCTTATCTAGTCATTCATTTCTGTATCGCGATTCGTGCAAGAATTTTTCTCTTTTTTGTTTCTTCCAAATAAAACAACATATGAACTTCAAACTTTTGCAGCACAACAAAACATTCTAACTAGAATGTGGGAAAAAACTTTCAGATTTTTTCGTGCATCATAAGTACTAAATATAACATTTTTGAATAAAGAAAAACCCATTTTGTATATTTATGTTGGTAAAAAAACTGTAAGTTTTTTCTCTCATTGTAGTAAGAATGTTTTGCTATCTTGCAAAGTTTGGAGTTCATATGTTGTTTTATGTGGAAGCAACAAAAAAGAGAAAATTTCACGCAATAAGTTAGTTGTCTAGCACGGATCTCAAAGCTATACTGGATGGTATGGATAGGAGGTGTCCATGAGCCTAAGCTCTAAAAATCCGCGTCCGTGAGCGGTGGTATGTAGGAGTGTGTGGTGGTATGTCGCAGCAGTGGCCCTAGAAAGTGAGGTCGGTAAGCCGGGCAAGAAGCCCAAGGTCGAGGAGAAGTCAGCGCTGCCCCTGTTGCTGGGGATGGCAGTGAAGGGGAACAACAACGACAAGAAGCCGATGCAAGCGATAAAGTTGGCACGACCAGGTAGGGTCAAGGTGAGGAGGTACAAGCTCTTGGCAGAGGTGAGAATAAAAGTAGAAGTAGCTAGCCACCATCGACATTGGTGTCACACGTCTATACATGTTTTCCCTCCTCTTTGTTTTTGAGAGAGAGAGAGAGAGTCGACTATGTGCTAGAGATGTACAAATCTAAGAGTTTCCAGTAAATTAAGCCTTTTTAAACTTATATACACCATGGGTTTGTGTGCCAGTATTCGCGCGCACAGAGAGAGAGAGAGATTTGACTTCATATAGGGGCAGCAACCGATCACCGTAGTCTACGAACGGTTGCCCCATGAAGCATAGGATGTAGGTGGTAGAGAATGGTGGTACGTCAATGGCTAACCTGGAAGGTGGTGTTGGTGGACCATGCCTAGGGGCGGCGGAGCGGTCGGAAGTCAGGGTGGTGGCCTTGAGAGTTTAACAATATCGTGGTTGTGTGAGTGACGAGGTAGCGCGTAGTGCTAGTCATCGGTGTATTGGGTATCGCATTATGCACAAATCCTTTGTGGCTTGTCGAGTGCATGCATCTTCATCTCCGTGAGAACATCCCGAGTTTGCTCATTCGATAGCAATCACGACTTCTATCCGACAATGATGAGGGGCCTTTGATGGAGTGGGTTCGGGTTGATTTGTGTGTGCTCGGTTGGCGCATTTTTGTTGTGTTTATTGCACCACCGACATGCGTGAGTTTAGCCCTCATTGGATGTTTGAGGCTTTGAGTGGGTTGGCCATGCATGTATCAGTTTTACCTGTTTCCCTAATTTTAACTAGATTATAATACTTTCATAGTTACTACAAAGGCAAAATATTTTTAATTAGTATTAAAAATGGATGGAGGCATGGAAGATTATCGCATGGGTGTATTTACTGCTCATTAAGATCCCTCGCTCATGAAATTACATGTTAGCTATTTAGGGCTCACTTAAACCCCCAAAGTATCACTTCAGAGCACTTTTCCCTGATTTTGGACTCTCCTTTCGACGATGTGGATGACGCCACCTTCTTCCTCCTCTAGCTCATCTCGAGGGTTGTTTTGATGATATCGGCATTCACCTCTGTCGCCTCCACTATATCGTTAGTGACGTTCCCAACATCAAGCCTTTGAAACCCTATGTCCTTGGTCCATCCTTCTGTGTCGAGGGATGAGGACTTGAGAGGGGCGTGGAGGTGAGGGAGTGGGGAAGGTGATGTGCGATGTGCGGCTTAACACATAGACGGGCGGGTGCCCTTCTTAGATATGGGACACACTAGTACTATAGTTTTTAGGTACAAGATATATCTAGCTTACACTAACAATTTAGTTAATTCTTTGGTTAAAATTTGACACAAATTACAAAGAGGACCAACAAACCACGAGGTAGTATCATCCATATCCATTCTCCAAAACTATTCAAGGGCAATACTAGTTAGGCAATCAAAATTGGTGCCACACTTGAGGTAGCATTGCTACACTTTTATGAGTCAATGACATGTGAGGTATAATTTGCATGAAAGAAATCTTGTCACAACCATGGCCGCACATCAAACAACGGTTAACTCAGTTAAACTTGTGGTGTGTTACCATACGAAGTAAACACGCCCTAGGATACGGGAATCGGCGGCACTAGAAGCGCGTAAGAGCAGAGTGACTGAGCTGAGGTTGCACTGGACTTGGAATCCGATTTGGTCATACGCATGGACAGGACTGCTTTGCAAACCCGTATGGCCAATCTGTCAAAAAGTTGGACAGTAGTGCCCGATCAGAGAAGTTCAACACCAGATGTCACATCGTATCAGTCCTGTAGGTATTCCATCAAACGGCATGGCGGGAGCCACGGAAAAAGAGAGAAAAAGAAAGACGGCATGGGGGAGGATTCGATCGATGCCGTGTTGAGACATGAAAGCCGACGTGGTTGGCCGCGGGTTGCCATCCGCCAGGGCCGAGGTGCAGCATGACAGGATGATGCATCCGCGACGGATCAAGCTAGCGATCGGTGCCCGTGCAACCCGACGGAGAGGCGCGAGTACGTAGGTTGGTGGTATGGTATGGTTGTCCTGGTGTCCCACGCGACAAACAAAAGGAAACGCGCTGGCGCTGGCGCCGCAGTGCAGCGGATCCGTTCGGTTGGGCCAGATGAGGTGATCGACGGTGCGCTTCTCCGATCTTTCCTTCCAATCATTTCGATCAGGAGAATCATTCCGTTTCCGCGTCGGTCGCGAGAACAGGGCGATCGCGAGATGATCTAGCACAGTGTTGATCAATTTATGGAGCAGGGCGAAGGTGAGGCCTGTGCGGCTAGGTGGCGTCCAGGTAACGACGCGCCCAGCGATTTCGGACGCCCAGAGAATGACCTGTCTCCGCAAGACGTGCACGTACAGGTCCCAAGGTCCCGCCAGGCTAATGCAAACAAAAATATGACGCGTCCAGTTAATTAGACAATTGTTGTCGTACGGAAAATGGGCGGCCAAGTACGTACTCCTACCAATTAGGTAGACGCGCGCGTTGATTCGTGAGTGGATGCATCCTAGTATTACTATACATGACAACGAGCATGCAGCGGCGGAGCTGCAACGTAGTACGAGATTTGTAGAGGGGCCTAAACAAGCTTTGAACAGAGTTGAGACTGCTGATCTAGAGTATTATGCCAAGTTCAGCCAAGAATAGTCTAAATAGTTCTGACCCTAGCTAAACCCGCCGATGTGAGCACGAGTCAGAATTGTAATTCCTGCAAAAGTGCGTGTGTGCGTTCATAGAAGTGAGTGTATGCGCGTGTATATGAGCGCTTGTGTCTGTACTGATGCTCAAAAAAAGTCGTCGAACCGTGATCCTAGCTTGCCAAGATAGCTTCCCTAAAAAAATGAAAAGAACTTGCGAAGGAATCAAGATGGATTTTTTTTCATTTTTTTCGGGTAAGTTTATTTTTTTGAGTCTATACACACTTTATTATTCAAATAAGTTCATAGGGATACAATGAATATCTGGTGGGTTTATAAGCCACAAATGACGCCCAAAATCCAGACCGAAAGCGTGCTTAGTGAGACTATGCGCCTCAATATTGGTAGATCTACCTTCAAAGATGAAGGTACATTGATGAAAATCTCTTGACGTTTCACTAATCTCTTTGACGATGCTAGCATACGTCCCTCCCGAACCATGCTTGATGTCTTCTGCTACTCCCTAACAGTCAGTAGCCACAATGAAATCGGACAGGGCCAGGTCTGAAGCTAGTGCTAGCGCCTCTCGGCAAGCCAATGCTTCGAGAGTTGCAGGCTCCGTGACCCCCCGTATTTTGATTGCTGATGCACCCAAAAACTGGCCAGAGATGTCTCGGCAAAATGCGCTGAACGAGCCATGCTGGTTGTCCCTCGAGACCACTCCATCAACTCTTATCTTCGCGAACCCCGGTGGTGGAGAGATCAACCTCCGCCTTGGTTGTAAAGCATTTGGAGCTGAATGCCGGGCGCTCTTCTTGGGTTTGCAATCCTCCAACTCTCTGATGTATCTCATGATGAAGTTATGCGTGCTCAGAGGACTTTGGAAGATATTTTCATGGAGTGCCTGCCGACGAGCATACCAGAGAGCCCACATGGTAACTGCTACTTGGGTGAATTCAACAGAAGACAGTGTGTCCAAAAGAGAGAAAAGCCAACGTCTTGCATCCGGTTCGCGGGTGCTGTTTAGAACTTCAACCAAGTCATGATCTTGCAACGCCCATACACATCGAGCTACTGTGCAATGGAGCAAAGAGTGTTGCCATGAGTCTTCAGAGCCGCACAAACCACATCTCGTGGTGGTTGACATGTTCCGATGGTGGAGGACATCGGCTGTGGGGACCGACTGTTGTGCTAGCCGCCATAGGAAGATTTTAACTTTTGAAGGTACATCCACTTTCCACAGTCTCTCCCAGGACTTAATTTCTCTCGCAGTATCTGACGAGTGGCCTCTCCCCTCGAGCCAGGCTTCTCTCCTCATCTTTGTTTCAGCAAGCATACGGTAAGCCGAACGAACTGTGAAAACACCGTTCTTCTCATGTACCCATGACCAAAAATCCTCTATATGCCTCATACACAAAGGTATCGACATAATTGCTTGCGCATCCGTGGGCAAGAAGATCTGTGAAACTGCAGCTCCGTCCCATTCTGCGCTAGGGAGGATAAGATCACTAACCCATTGAGGTGGATTAGCAATCAGACTAACAATAGGTCGCATATTTGCTGGTCTCGGGAGCCAGTTCTGATCCCATATGTGTGTCGTGAGTCCATCACCAATCCGTTTAATGATGCCCTGCTTAAGAACATCGCGACCCTCGATTATAGCCCGCCAAATTTGAGAAGGAGCCGATCCAATCTCTGCATTCAAGATATCAACTCCTGGGTGGTATTTGGCCCTCAGAACTCGTGCGCTAAGTGAGTCTGGGTCCGTTAGATTCTCCATGCTTGCCTTGCCAGGAGAGCAAGGTTAAAAAGCTCGATATCCCGAAATCCAAGACCTCCACAATATTTTGGTTTGGTCATTGTGTTCCAAGAGACCCAACTTGGCTTCCTTTTCCCATCTTTGCTCCCCCACCAAAACTTTCTGATCAGAGAGTTAATGTGCTCACGGAGCCCACGCGGCAGTTTAAAACATGACATGGAGTAAACTGGGACGGCCTGAGCCACTGATTTTATCAAATCTCTTTGCCACCTGCAGATAAGAGTTTTTCCATCCATCCCTTAACCTTATTCCAGACTCTGTCCTTTAAGAACTTGAAAGCTCCATTCTTGCAACTATCCACATCTATCGGCATGCCCAGGTATCTATCTGAAAGTGACTCATTTGTAATCTTACATTCTTAAGAAGTTGATCCCCACTACTACCTATTCTCTCAACATGCAACCCGTCCACATCATCATCTAGCCACCTCAGCAAATTCCACCCACGTCACTTCATCTCTTAGTTATTTTTTCTTCTCCACATACACGTAGCATCGCTTTCAAGCCACCACCCACTTTATACTTCTATTTAATTCCCAGCAGGTCTGTTTCCAAACGAAACAGCTGATCACTCGACCTCTCTCTGCAATAAAAGGATAGTTTCTCGCTCGCTTAGGAAAACGTTTAGTATTCCGGTGACAATCACTCCCGTGCCCATGTTTTTCGTTTCAGCCATGAAGATCCGCTACAATTTGTAACCGAGGGGCACGACCTTCCTTGGGAACCCATCGTTTCCCTTCTACACTAGGCGGCCATCTACTTCAACCAGCCACAACAAGGTGTTCCTCCGCCGCTAGGGCTTCCCGCTGACCGTCCTCGAGCGTGATGACGGATGGACGAAGCCACCTTCCCCTATCTACAGGCTCTCTCTTGATCTTGATCTCGATTTCTATCCTCATCTCTTGGATTTTGATCCCGTACAGGAGCAGGTCTTCACACAGCTGCGGGACATCCATATGTTGTACGGGGTAGAACCATTGAAAGATCATACAGGCTCGGATCTCTATCCCATCTGTTGGATTTTGATCCCATACAGGAGCAGGTCTTCACACAGCTGCGGCACATCCACATGTTGTACAGGGTAGAAGAACCATTGAAAGAGCATACATGTTCGCATCTTAAATCCAATGATTCCTTTGTATGTTTCCACTGCCTACTTTTCCTCATCAACCCTTTAAGTAATTCCTCTCCTAGATGCACGCCATCAAGCAGACATGCAAGAAGCAAATTTATTCTCTCTTCTTTTCCTCTGTCTTGATCCATCCAGCAGCAGTCCGAGTTGGACATCTTCCAAACTATTGCCAAAATTGTTCTGTAATCTGGATGCTATGTAGGTTGAACACATTATGTACACGAGAAAGATTAAAGCTGGGTGTTTATTATTCAAGGTGCAGACAAACAAATCGTATTGTAAATAATATTTGCGTATATTCTGTATGATGCCTAATGGTCATGTTGTTTAGTTCCTTTCCCTTCTCTGATTATGACCATATATTCTCAGTCTGATGGTGCTATGGACAATTATTCTCAAACGGTGGTACTCTAACATTATCCAGGTGATCTGTTCATGCCTGCAAATCTGAGTAGACCATTTCATTACATCTAATAAGCTCTAACATCTATGTCATATGTACGCAGATATCAACTCACTTTGGTTGCCCTTGGTAGTGTTCATTTCTTTACTGATGTGCTCAGTGTGTTTTCTTTTCAGTTGGAATCATATATATTGTACGTCATTTTTTTCTCATAGCGGGACAAGAAAGGGACAGAAAAAAAAAGACACGGTGTGATTGTTCTTACCCTCTGGATAAACTATCTTCAGTTGTACCCTTTGTAATGATCATTTCTGTAGTGATGTGCCCGCGGTGTGTGTTATTTTTCTTTGGGGTCATAGACTATAGTTCGTTTTTTACACCAGAATAAAATGATCAACTATATGTTCTTGCAAAGTGAAATTATTCTTACCTGTCGATTATGTTCATAAAAACCCTACAACTATCTTTCATTGTACAGCTCATTTGTTTTTTTTTTGCAGATGAATAATGCACTGATACATGCATACATCTCAATTTTTATAACACAACACAACCCCTATATCATATCCTATAGCAATAAGTTGATCTGAACTACCTATATTTCCTTCCCATGCGAACTTGCCATATCATGTCATCACAATTGGAAATACAAGGGTCATCGACATTTCGTCTTCTCTTTTCACCTCCTATTTATGATGTGTTTTATCTACCCTTTGGCTTATTCTGTTGATTTTGTTTGCTCAGTGTAACCATCGCAAATAATAGTACATTTTCTCACGATTAAAAGGTTATCTATGTGGATTGGTACTCTGTTTGATTACGCGAAGATTCTTGGACATAACATAATACATTGAGAATTAATAAGAACAAAAGACAATTCATATTGCAACTATTACACTATGCATGTTAAACTTCCGTTTATTTTACCTTTTTTTGTAGATAACTATTTCCTTCTCAAATCAGAATTTTCATATAAGTTCTCGAGGATTCCCGCCGCAACGCGCGGGGTATTTTCTAGTATTAAGAGCGTTCTTTACCTCGGTTTTGAGAAGGGAGGGGCAGCCCTTACCGAAGAATACCGAGGATTTTGGTAGATTAATCCTTTGACCAGAGGCATTACAATAATTTTCCATCAAGGAAGACAACTGGTTTGCTCCATAAGAACTGGCTTTGACAAACAGCAGGCTATCATCTGCAAAAAGCAAGTGGCTCACCGACGGTGCCGACGGAGCAACTCGGATTCCACTGAGGCTCGATGATTCATCTTGGGTTTTTAAAAGGCACGAAAGGCCCTCCGCTGCCAGCAAAAACAGTTATGGAGAAATTGGGTCTCCCTGTCGGATTCCCCTTGAAGGGAGAAATTCCTCTAGCTTACTACCATTGAAAATAACTGAAATTTTTACCGAAGTAACCATGCGCATGATTGTAGCCACCCATGAAGGAGCAAATCCCAGCTTGGTCATAATAGCTTGAAGATAGTTCCACTCAACGCGGTCATATGCTTTCATCATGTCCAACTTAATTGCAAAATATCTGTTCTTTTGGGCTTTGTTTCGCTTCATGAAGTGTAAGCACTCATAGGCTGTTATAATATTATCTGTAATTATCCGTCCAGGAACGAAAGCCGACTGCTCCTCTAAGATTATATCAGGTAAGATCTGTTTCAATCTGTTAGACAACACTTTTGAAGCAATCTTGTATAAGACGTTGCACAGACTAATTGGCCTGAACTGGGATAAATTAGTGGGTTCCTTCACCTTTGGAATTAAAACTAGAATCGTTTCGTTGATTACCACCGGGCTTTCTTCTCCTCGCAGGATGCGCAATACCACATTCGTTACCTCCACTCCACAAAGTTCCCAGTGCCTCTAAAAAAAATGGGCCGGGTATCCATCCGGCCCCGGGGCCTTGGTAGGGTGCATCTGGAAAAGGGCCTTCTTCACCTCATCACCGGTGTAGGGCGCGGTCAGGAGCATGTTCATCGCATTAGTAACCTTCACCAGGACTGCATTCAGAACCGTATCCATCACCGTCGTGCCTTCTGACGCAAACAGATTTTTATAGAACTCATTTGTAAGTGATGCCATCTCTGCGGGATCGTTCGTAGTCGTTCCATCCAACCTCTCTAGACTTTTTATGGTATTCTTTCGTCGACGAAGGCTAGCTCGCCGTTGAAAGAACTTGGTATTTCTGTCCTCCGCCGTAAGCCAATCCACACGCGATCTCTGTCTCTGTTTAATCTCCTCCATGTGGTAGAGCTCCACAAGCTTGTCCGCAATTTTCGTCTTTGCATGTGAGGGTGAGATCCTCTGGGGGTCGTTCTGCAAAATCGCCAGCTCCCTTTTCAACCTTTTGATTTCCTTACCCACTTGTCCGATAGTATCAACACTCCATTGCCTCAACGAGGCCGACAAGTCCCCCAGTTTTTTACTCATCTGCGTAACTGTTTGTCCGTCTGGTGACCCGGTCCACATCGCATTGAGAGACGAGCCAAAATCCTCGTTTCTTTCCCAATACACCTCATATCTGAACAATTTTGTCTGAAGTTGGACAGGGTTAGCAGGTTCCAGTTGCACTCTGATCGGACAATGGTCCGAAGATGCCGCCGTTTCGTGAGTAAGATTTGCATGCGGGAACCTAGATGACCAGTCCATATTAGACAAAGCTCGGTCCAGGCGTACCCTGCAATACCCGCCTCCTGCAGTTTTCTTCTCAAAGGTCCATGGTTTGCCTTGATAACCGATATTAGCCAGAGCACACACGTCCATGGCTTCCCTGAAAGCTTGTATTTGTGCATGTCTTCGCTGCCCCGTACCTACATGCTCATGTGGGTGAAGGACTTCATTAAAATCACCGATACATAACCACGGTAGATCATTTACTGACACGAGCGACTTAAGCAACTCCCACGTTCTATATCTCTCCCCAACTTGTGCTTCACCATACACACACGTGAGCCTCCACTCGCCCTGATATGAGCTAGAAACTGTTGCATCAACATGGTACTCAGAGTAACCAAAAACATCAAGATTTATTCCATCATTCCAGAACAATCCAATTCCGCCACTACGGCCTGAACTACCAACAGCATACGAATGATTAAAACCTAAAGTACCAGCAAGATTTTCAACACGTGCCTTAGATACTTGTGTTTCTACGATACATAGCATTGTCGGGGCAAATTGCTTCGCTAGTTCGCGAAGCTCTCGAATTGTCACAGCTTTGCCCGCACCGCGACAATTCCAACATATGATACTCATTGTGCCCGGCGATCCTCCACACGGGAGGTCGCCGATTTTGCATCTTGTGGTATCTCTTGAGCGGCGTTCTTCTTCAGGCCATTCTTGTCAAAACTAACCCGGGTTCTCTTTGGGTCCTGCTTCAAGGATGGACTTGCAGGCACCTCAGGAGGAGGCAAGGCTAGTGCACTTGATGTTGCTGAAAGAAATATGCCCTAGAGGCAATAATAAAGTTATTATTTATTTCCTCATATCATGATAAATGTTTATTATTCATGCTAGAATTGTATTAACCGGAAACATAATACATGTGTGAATACATAGACAAAACTATGGTCACTAGTATGCCTCTACTTGACTAGCTCATTAATCAAAGATGGTCATGTTTCCTGACCATAGACATGTGTTGTCATTTGATTAGTGGGATCACATCATTAGAAGAATGATGTGATTGACATGACCCATTCTGTTAGCCTAGCACTTGATCGTTTAGTATACTGCTATTGCTTTCTTCATGACTTATACAAAGTTCCTGCAACTATGAGATTGTGCAACTCCTGTGTACCGGAAGAACACTTTGTGTGCTACCAAACGTCACAACGTAACTGGGTGATTATAAAGGTGCTCTACAGGTGTTTCCAAAGGTTCATGTTGAGTTGGCATAATTCGAGATTAGGATTTGTCACTCCGATTGTCGGAGAGGTATCTCTGGGCCCTCTCGGTAATACTCATCACTTAAGCCTTGCAAGCATGTAACTAATGAGTTAGTTATGAGATGACGTATTACAGAACGAGTAAAGAGACTTGCCGGTAACGAGATTGAACTAGGTATTGGATACCGACGATCAAATCTCGGGCAAGTAACATACCGATGACAAAGGGAACAAAGTATGTTGTTATGCGGTTTGACCGATAAAGATCTTCGTAGAATATGTAGGAACCAATATGGACATCCAGGTCCTGCTATTGGTTATTGACTAGAGACGTGTCTCGGTCATGTCTGCATTGTTCTCGAACCGTAGGGTCCGCACGCTTAAGGTTTCGATGACAATTATATTATGAGTTTATGTATTTTGATGTACCGAAGTTTGTTCGGAGTCCCGGATATGATCACGGACATGACGAGGAGTCTCGAAATGGTCGAGACATAAAGATTGATATATTGGACGGATATATTTGGACACCGGAAAGGTTCCGGAGAAGTTTGGAGCTCCGGGAGGTTACCGGAACCCCCCGGGAGGTATATGGGCCTTATTGGGCCCATGTAGGAGGAAGAGAGAAGGATCAAGGGAAGGGGGCGCGCCCCCCAAGCCCAATCCGAATTGGGGAGGGGGCCGGCCCCCCCTTTCCTTTCTCCTTCCCCCTCTTCCTATTACTACTACTAGTACTACTTCCTAATACTAGTACTCTTTCCTTCCCCCTCCAAATAAGATAAGGAAAAGAGATGGAAACCTACTTGGAGTAGGTTTCCCCCTCCTCATGGCGCGCCCCCCCTAGGGCCAGCCACCTCCTCCCTCCCTCCTTTATATACGGGGGTAGGGGGGCACCCTAGAACACACAAGTTGATCATTGATCGTTCCTTAGCCGTGTGCGGTGCCCCCCTCCACGATATTACACCTCGATCATATTGTAGCGGTGCTTAGGCGAAGCCCTGCGACAGGAGAACATCAAGATCGTCACCACGCCGTCGTGCTGATGGAACTCTCCCTCGGAGCCTCTACTGGATTGGAGATCGAGGGTGCGTCATCGAGCTGTACGCGTGTCAAGAACTCGGAGGTGCCGGAGTAACGGTGCTTGGATCGGTCAGATCGGGAGGACGTACGACTACTTCCTCTACGTTGCGTCAACGCTTCCGCTTCGGTCTACGAGGGTACGTAGACAACACTCTTCCCTCGTTGCTGTATCATCACCATGATCTTGCGTGTGCGTAGGATTTTTTTTTTGAAATTACTACGTTCCCCGACAGTGGCATCCGAGCCTAGGTTTTTATGCGTTGATGTTATATGCACGAGTAGAACACAAGTGAGTTGTGGACGATATAAGTCATACTGCCTACCAGCATGTCATACTTTGGTTCAGCGGTATTGTTGGATGAAGCGGCCCGGACCGACATTACGCGTACGCTTACGCGAGACTGGTTTTACCGCCGTGCTTTGCACACAGGTGACTAGCGGGTGTCTGTTTCTCCAACTTTAGTTGAACCGAGTGTGGCTATGCCCGGTCCTTGTGAAGGTTAAAATGGAGTCTATTTGACAAACTGTCGTTGTGGTTTTGATGCGTAGGTAAGAACGGTTCTTGCTAAGCCCGTAGCAGCCACGTAAAATTTGCAACAACAAAGTAGAGAATGTCTAACTTGTTTTTGCAGGGCAAGTTGTGATGTGATATGGCCAAGACGTGATGCTATATTTTATTGTATGAGATGATCATGTTTTGTAACCGAAGTTATCGGCAACTGGCAGGAGCCATATGGTTGTCGCTTTATTGTATGAAATGCAAATGCCCTGTAATTGCTTTACTTTATCACTAAGCGGTAGCGGTAGTCGTAGAAGCAATAGATGGCGTAAACGACAACGATGCTACGATGGAGATCAAGGTGTCACGCCGGTGACGATGGTGATCACGACGGTGCTTCGGAGATGGAGATCACAAGCACAAGATGATGATGGCCATATCATATCACTTATATTGATTGCATGTGATGTTTATCCTTTATGCATCTTATCTTGCTTTGTTTGACGGTAGCATTTTAAGATGATCTCTCACTAAAATTATCAAGAAGTGTTCTCCCTGAGTATGCACCGTTGCCAAAGTTCGTCGTGCCGAGACACCACGTGATGATCGGGTGTGATAAGCTCTACGTCCATCTACAACGGGTGCAAGCCAGTTTTGCACACGCAGAATACTCAGGTTAAACTTGACGAGCCTAGCATATGCAGATATGGCCTCGGAACACGGAGACCGAAAGGTCGAGCGTGAATCATATAGTAGATATGATCAACATAATGATGTTCACCATTGAAAACTACTCCATCTCACGTGATGATCGGTTATGGTTTAGTTGATTTGGATCACGTGATCACTTAGATGACTAGAGAGATGTCTGTCTAAGTGGGAGTTCTTAAGTAATATGATTAATTGAACTTAAATTTATCATGAACTTAGTACCTGATAGTATCATTGCTTGTCTATGTTTGTTTGTAGATAGATGGCTCGTGCTGTTGTTCCGTTGAATTTTAATGTGTTCCTTGAGAAAGCAAAGTTGAAAGATGATGGTAGCAATTACACGGACTGGGTCCGTAACCTGAGGATTATCCTCATTGCTGCACAGAAGAGTTACGTCCTGGAAGCACCGCTGGGTGCCAGGCCTGCTGCTGATGCAACTGACGACGTTAAGAACGTCTGGCAGAGCAAAGCTGATGACTACTCTATAGTTCAGTGTGCCATGCTTTACGGCTTAGAACCGGGTCTTCAACGATGTTTTGAACGTCATGGAGCATATGAGATGTTCCAGGAGTTGAAGTTAATATTTCAAGCAAATGCCCGGATTGAGAGATATGAAGTCTCCAATAAGTTCTACAGCTGCAAGATGGAGGAGAATAGTTCTGTCAGCGAACATATACTCAGAATGTCTGGGTATAACAATCACTTGATTCAACTGGGAGTTAATCTTCCTGATGATAGTGTCATTGACAGAATTCTTCAATCACTGCCACCAAGCTACAAGAGCTTTGTGATGAACTATAATATGCAAGGGATGAATAAGACTATTCCCGAGCTCTTCGCGATGCTGAAAGCCGCGGAGGTAGAAATCAAGAAGGAGCATCAAGTGTTGATGGTCAACAAGACCACTAGTTTCAAGAAGAAGGGCAAAGGGAAGAAGAAGGGTAACTTCAAAAAGAACGGCAAGCAAGTTGCTGCTCAAGAGAAGAAACCCAAGTCTGGACCTAAGCGTGAAACTGAGTGCTTCTACTGCAAGCAGACTGGTCACTGGAAGCGGAACTGCCCCAAGTATTTGGCGGATAAGAAGGATGGCAAAGTGAACAAAGGTATATGTGATATACATGTTATTGATGTGTACCTAACTAGAGCTCGTAGTAGCACCTGGGTATTTGATACTGGTTCTGTTGCTAATATTTGCAACTCGAAACAGGGACTACGGAATAAGCGAGCACTGGCCAAGGACGAGGTGACGATGCGCGTGGGAAACGGTTCCAAAGTCGATGTGATCGTCGTCGGCACGCTACCTCTACATCTACCATCGGGATTAGTTTTAGACCTAAATAATTGTTATTTGGTGCCTGCGTTGAGCATGAACATTATATCTGGATCTTGTTTGATGCGAGACGGTTATTCATTTAAATCAGAGAATAATGGTTGTTCTATTTATATGAGTAATATCTTTTATGGTCATGCACCCTTGAAGAGTGGTCTATTTTTATTGAATCTCGATAGTAGTGATACACATATTCATAATGTTGAAGCCAAAAGATGTAGAGTTGATAATGATAGTGCAACTTATTTGTGGCACTGCCATTTAGGTCATATCGGTGTAAAAAGCATGAAGAAACTCCATACCGATGGACTTCTGGAATCACTTGATTATGAATCACTTGGTACTTGCGAACCGTGCCTCATGGGCAAGATGACTAAAACACCGTTCTCCGGAACTATGGAGAGAGCAACGGATTTGTTGGAAATCATACATACAGATGTATGTGGCCCGATGAATGTTGAAGCTCGTGGCGGATATCGTTATTTTCTCATCTTCACAGATGATTTAAGTAGATATGGGTATATCTACTTAATGAAACACAAGTCTGAAACATTTGAAAAGTTCAAAGAATTTTAGAGTGAAGTTGAAAATCATCGTAACAAGAAAATAAAATTTCTGCGATCTGATCGTGGAGGAGAATATTTGAGTTACGAGTTTGGTTTACATTTGAAACAATGCGGAATAGTTTCGCAACTCACGCCACCTGGAACACCACAAAGAAATGGTGTGTCCGAACGTTGTAATCGTACTTTACTTGATATGGTGCGATCTATGATGTCTCTTACCGATTTACCGCTATCATTTTGGGGTTATGCTTTAGAGACGGCCGCATTCACGTTAAATAGGGCACCATCAAAATCCGTTGAGACGACGCCTTATGAACTATGGTTTGGCAAGAAACCAAAGTTGTCGTTTCTTAAAGTTTGGGGCTGCGATGCTTATGTGAAGAAACTTCAACCAGATAAGCTCGAACCCAAATCGGAGAAATGTGTCTTCATAGGATACCCAAAGGAAACTGTTGGGTACACCTTCTATCACAGATCCAAAGGCAAAACATTTGTTGCTAAGAATGGATCCTTTCTAGAGAAAGAATTTCTCTCGAAATAAGTGAGTGGGAGGAAAGTAGAACTTGATGAGATAACTGTATCTACTCCCTTGTTGGAAGGTAGTTCATCACGAGAACCGGTTCCCGTGACAACTACACCAACTAGTGAGGAAGCTAATGATATTGATCATGAAACTTCAGATCAAGTTTCTGCTAAACCTCGTAGGTCTACAAGAGTAAGATCCGCACCAGAGTGGTTCGGTAATCCTGTTCTGGAAGTCATGTTACTTGACCATGATGAACCTACGAACTATGAGGAAGCGATGATGAGCCCAGATTCCGCAAAATGGCTGGAGGCCATGAAATCTGAGATAGGATCCATGTATGAAAACAAAGTATGGACTTTGGTTGACTTGCCCGATGATCGGCAAGCCATTGAGAATAAATGGATCTTTAAGAAGAAGACTGACACTGATGGTAATGTTACTGTCTATAAAGCTCGACTTGTTGCGAAAGGTTTTCGACAAGTTCAAGGGGTTGACTACGATGAGACTTTCTCACCCGTAGCGATGCTTAAGTCTGTCCGAATCATGTTGGCTATTGCTGCATTTCATGATTATGAAATTTGGCAAATGGATGTCAAGACTGCATTCTTGAATGGATTTCTAGAAGAAGAGTTGTATATGATGCAGCCGGAAGGTTTTGTTGATCCAAAAGGTGCTGACAAAGTGTGCAAGCTCCAACGTTCCATTTATGGACTGGTGCAAGCATCTCGGAGTTGGAATAAACGTTTTGATAGTGTGATCAAAGCATATGGTTTTATGCAGACTTTTGGAGAAGCCTGTATTTACAAGAAAGTGAGTGGGAGCTCTGTAGCATTTCTAGTTTTATATGTTGATGACAAATTATTAATTGGAAATGATATAGAATTTCTGGATAGCATAAAGGGATATTTGAATAAAAGTTTTTCGATGAAAGACCTCGGTGAAGCTGCTTACATATTAGGCATCAAGATCTATAGAGATAGATCGAGACGCTTAATAGGACTTTCACAAAGCACATACCTTGACAAAATATTGAAAAAGTTCAATATGGATCAGGCAAAGAAAGGTTTCTTGCCTGTGCTACAAGGTGTGAAGTTGAGTCGAACTCAATGCCCGACCACAGCAGAAGATAGAGAGAAAATGAAAAGTGTTCCCTATGCTTCAGCCATAGGCTCTATCATGTATGCAATGCTGTGTACCAGACCTGACGTATGCTTAGCAATAAGCTTAGCAGGGAGGTACCAAAGTAATCCAGGAGTGGATCACTGGACAGCGGTCAAGAACATCCTGAAATACCTGAAAAGGACTAAGGATATGTTTCTCGTATATGGAGGTGACAAAGAGCTAGTCGTAAATGGTTACGTCGATGCAAGCTTTGACACTGATCCGGACGATTCAAAATCGCAAACCGGATACGTGTTTTTATTAAACGGTGGAGCTGTAAGTTGGTGCAGTTCTAAACAAAGCGTCGTGGCGGGATCTACATGTGAAGCGGAGTACATAGCTGCTTCTGAAGCAGCAAATGAAGGAGTCTGGATGAAGGAGTTCATTTCCGATCTAGGTGTCATACCTAGTGCATCGGGACCAATGAAGATCTTCTGTGATAATACTGGTGCAATTGCCCTGGCAAAGGAATCCAGATTTCACAAGAGGACCAAGCACATCAAGAGACGCTTCAATTCCATTCGGGACCAAGTCCAAGTGGGAGACATAGAGATTTGCAAGATACATACGGATCTGAATGTTGCAGACCCGTTGACTAAGCCTCTCTCACGAGCAAAACATGATCAGCACCAAGACTCCAAGGGTGTTAGAATCATTACTATGTAATCTAGATTATTGACTCTAGTGCAAGTGGGAGACTGAAGGAAATATGCCCTAGAGGAATTTAATAAAGTTATTATTTATTTCCTCATATCATGATAAATGTTTATTATTCATGCTAGAATTGTATTAACCGGAAACATAATACATGTGTGAATACATAGACAAAACTATGGTCACTAGTATGCCTCTACTTGACTAGCTCATTAATCAAAGATGGTCATGTTTCCTGACCATAGACATGTGTTGTCATTTGATTAGTGGGATCATCATTAGAAGAATGATGTGATTGACATGACCCATTCTGTTAGCCTAGCACTTGATCGTTTAGTATACTGCTATTGCTTTCTTCATGACTTATACAAAGTTCCTGCAACTATGAGATTGTGCAACTCCCGTGTACCGGAAGAACACTTTGTGTGCTACCAAACGTCACAACATAACTGGGTGATTATAAAGGTGCTCTACAGGTGTTTCCAAAGGTTCATGTTGAGTTGGCATAATTCGAGATTAGGATTTGTCACTCCGATTGTCGGAGAAGTATCTCTGGGCCCTCTCGGTAATACTCATCACTTAAGCCTTGCAAGCATGTAACTAATGAGTTAGTTATGAGATGACGTATTACAGAACGAGTAAAGAGACTTGCCGGTAACGAGATTGAACTAGGTATTGGATACCGACGATCAAATCTCGGGCAAGTAATATACCGATGACAAAGGGAACAAAGTATGTTGTTATGCGGTTTGACCGATAAAGATCTTCGTAGAATATGTAGGAACCAATATGGACATCCAGGTCCCGCTATTGGTTATTGACTAGAGACGTGTCTCGGTCATGTCTGCATTGTTCTCGAACCGTAGGGTCCGCACGCTTAAGGTTTCGATGACAATTATATTATGAGTTTATGTATTTTGATGTACCGAAGTTTGTTCGGAGTCCCGGATATGATCACGGACATGACGAGGAGTCTCGAAATGGTCGAGACATAAAGATTGATATATTGGACGGATATATTTGGACACAGGAAAGGTTCCGGAGAAGTTTGGAGCTCCGGGAGGTTACCGGAACCCCCCGGGAGGTATATGGGCCTTATTGGGCCCATGTAGGAGGAAGAGAGAAGGAGCAAGGGAAGGGGGCGCGCCCCCCAAGCCCAATCCGAATTGGGGAGGGGGCCGGCCCCCCCTTTCCTTTCTCCTTCCCCCTCTTCCTATTACTACTACTAGTACTACTTCCTAATACTAGTACTCTTTCCTTCCCCCTCCAAATAAGATAAGGAAAAGAGAGGGAAACCTACTTGGAGTAGGTTTCCCCCTCCTCATGGCGCGCCCCCCCTAGGGCCGGCCACCTCCTCCCTCCCTCCTTTATATACGTGGGTAGGGGGGCACCCTAGAACACACAAGTTGATCATTGATCGTTCCTTAGCCGTGTGCGGTGCCCCCCTCCACGATATTACACCTCGATCATATTGTAGCGGTGCTTAGGCGAAGCCCTGCGACAGGAGAACATCAAGATCGTCACCACGCGGTCGTGCTGACGGAACTCTCCCTCGGAGCCTCTACTGGATTGGAGATCGAGGGTGCGTCATCGAGCTGTACGCATGTCAAGAACTCGGAGGTGCCGGAGTAACGGTGCTTGGATCAGTCGAATCGGGAGGACGTACGACTACTTCCTCTACGTTGCGTCAACGCTTCCGCTTCGGTTTACGAGGGTATGTAGACAACACTCTCCCCTCGTTGCTGTATCATCACCATGATCTTGCGTGTGCTTAGGATTTTTTTTTGAAATTACTACGTTCCCCGACAGTTGCAAGGGGGGCAGCAGACTTGGCTCCTCCATCCGATCCAGCCAAACACTTCCTGTTATCTTCCACCTCCACCATGACCGCATCAGGGTCCTTTTCTCCTGGCAGCTCTGGGTCTACTGCACGCGTGTTGCCATGCTCAGTTCCCCGTCCAGATGAGCGCCCACCACGAAGACCGCCACGGAGTCCTCGTCCACGGCCAGCCCCCGGACCTGCACCAACACGCATATTCCAGTCCGCTCTGAGATCTTTAAAGTGCAGCGCAGATGGGGGATGGATTCCATCACCATGCTCCTTGTAGACATGTCCAAGATGCCCACATACCGCACACCAGTCCGGCAGGCGTTCATACTTCACACGATAAATCTGTCGCTTCCCCATCACGGACCATGGTGACCGCATTTTTTAGAGGCTTGTGCACATTGATCTTGACCCAGACCCGATAAAAATTCCCGGCAAAGTCTTGTGTCATGGTTTCCGTGAACAGGACTTCGCCAACTCTTGCCGCTAGGGGCTGAACAAGATGTGCGTAGAGATCAGGCACATCATGGATCTGAATCCAGATATTGAGAGTGTCTAGGTTGACCTCGGCTGGCTTCGTGATTCCATCATATGGGGTAATGATGACCGCATGACCTCTGAAGTTCCATGGCCCTTCCTGCATCACCCGTTCCCAATCGCCAAGGCATTGGAAATGCAGGGTATAGAGGTTATCCTCGAGGGGACGAAATTTGACGTCGTGAGCCAGATCCCAGGCCACCCTCATGTTCTTGAAGAACCAGTATTGGCTGTAAGGCTTGTCGATATGAACCCTAGCCACCGATGTCCACCTAGTTGCCTCTAGTGGCGCTTCCTTCTCATCGAAGACGACATCGTCGAGGTCCTCCTCGCGGAGACCCAACTCAGCCATCATCTTCTCTACCTCAGACGCGGAGGACGAGCCAGACGCTCCCGTCGATCCCATCTCCGCAAAAACCAGAACCCTACCCCGAGGTAAACATGATCGGACTTTTGAAGCTAGCCCTAACTCTCCTACGCCACCAGGGGATCAATCAAGGCCGGGTAGTGATGCCAGGATTACCCCGTAGTCGGCCCGAACCGAAAGCTTGGGGCGATTGGAGGAGGGAAGGTGAAGGCCTCGACGGTGGCAAAAAAATCGCCGCCGGGAGAAAAGAAATCCTAGCTTTCGCAGGGAAAAAAATCTTTTTTTTCGGGTAAGTAGCAAGATGGATTATGGCGCCCAAGTTTGTACAATAGTTTGAACGAGGCCGGTCTGGGCCGGTTGTTGGCTAGGATGGAGTGGGAGTGTGCTAGATAGGCTGCAAACAGACGAGTGGCCTTTTGTTCCCTCCGAAAAACATAATACGGGGTTTCTCAGGCAGAAGAAATGTATAATGGTGAAAGTGCTATAGAGCTCAAATGCACCTGCCATGAACAGTACAATAAAAGAAGTAAAACAAAAACAAAAATTGATTTTTTGTCATAAAACATTGTTGAATCTTCGACAGTCGTGCAAATTTTTGCGAAGTAAAAACATTCATAATGCCCTCGGAAAATGAAATAAAACAAGTGTTACAAAATGCTTTCAAAAGGAGTCTTTTTGGAGCATTGATTTTGATTGTTTTTTTCTTCACGAAAATTTGCACGCATGTACAACATCCATCAATTTCTATTGCCAAACAATACCAGATATCTTGAATTTATTTACTTTTTTATTTTACTATTCACAATAGTGCATTTGTGCTCGGATTAGAAACTCCATGTTCTGTATAATGGACATAAGGCTGCAGGCAACTATGCTACGCTAGTTCAGGGTTTTTCTCCTCTGTGCTTTTATAGTTCTTTCTACTCCTTTTTTTAGACTATCTCACGAAGTTCTTTCTGGCGCTGTTAGTTCCGTTGTGGACCTACTTCATGTTCAGCTGAGGGAAATTTCTGATGTGAGCACGTGCTCGTAAATCGTAATTGTTGACATATAAATGTATTGCCTAGTATCTTCTGTAAGATCGGTTTTTTGGTTGCATTGGCTAGAGCATGCACTTCTACATGGTATCGGAGCCAAGAGGTCTTGAGTTCAAGACCCGACTGACTGCAATTAAATTGTAGCCCATTTTCGGTCCACGTTTAGGCCTGTGGAAGCCACACGTGAGGGGGGAGTGTTGATGTATAAATGTATTGCCTAGTCTCTTCCATCAAATCTGCCTTTTACTTGCATTGGCTAGAGCATGCACTTCTACAGTAACGATTGTATACATGTATGCTCTAAAAAAAGGCATCTATCTTTTTTACTTGACCAAAGTCATTAAATCAAAAGATTTCCACAGATGTGTTTTTTTTTTTGCAAACTTATAACTATGGTTTTATAGAAATGCAAATTTTTAAAATGTTCATGGGTTTTTAAATTTTTTTTGAAATTGATATAAATGTTAGAATATTAAGATTGTATAGTTAAGAAATTTAAAAATGTTCATAAATGTTAAGAATATTTTTGAATGTAACATTCTTACAGACAATTCCTCTAGCAGCCCCCATAGCCCCTGATGTACGACTCCAAATCTAGGGAGCTTAGTATTTCAATAGACTTACGATGCAAAAAACCTAGATGGTGCAAAAGTTTTAAAAAAATGTTTATAAAATTTTAAAACTGTTTGTACCATTTTAAAAAATGGTCATGCCATTATAAAAACGTTTATGTGTTTGAAATTGTTGATGGTAATTTTAGGAAAATATTCATGAAATGTAAAAGATTTGTTCGTTGAATTTCTGAAAAAATGTGCATAACATATGAAATGAACACCGTCTATTTAAAACATGTTCTTAATATATTTAGAAATTGTTCATTGTGTACTAAAAAGATCAACTTATATTTAACAAATGTCCAATCATTTAATTAAAAATGTTCAACGTTTATTTAAAAGAGTTCAGATGTATTCAAGAAATGTTCAACTTTTATTCAAGAAAAGTTCAGGTGTATTCAAGAAATTTTCATTTACAATTGTGTTTTCTTTTTTTTTTTTGCGGGAATTTACAATTGTGTTTTCAAAAATGGGAAAAGAAGGTAAACATGAAAAGAAAATGGGAAAATAAAAAATAGTAAACATATGAACCATTACAATAGACGAAAAATCAGACCGAACATTTCCAAAAGCAAGCTCAAGGCTCCGAAAACCGCACGAAACTAGCGAGTTGTCCGCTATTGAGCAATGACCCATGTCGCATCGCCAAAGGCGAGTGCTATGTGCGCCTCACAATTGGCGAGACATAGCATTTGCGGCAATACCTAGGACTAGGAGAGCCTAGGATTCGTGTTCCCTCATTTCTGTTGCAGGTAGACTCGCACGTACTGTTTGCTTCTCTTGCACCAGATGTCCGATTCTCGTGTCCAATCTCTGCTTACGATCTCGGGTACTCCCTCCGTTCTGAATTACTTGTCTTGGATGTATCTAGACTTATTTTAGTGCTAGATACATTCGTATCTAGACAAATCTAAGACAAGTAATTCGGAACGGAGAGAGTAGCAGATAACGATCATTTTCGGAGGGTTGGCAGCATTAAGCACACGAGAGATGAATTCCTACAGCTACAGAACAGATGGTCGGGTGGGTGATGGTCACGTGCACATCAGCGCAGGCAGGGAGTAAATTAAGTAGGTCTCAGAGACAAACCTCACGCTCCAACCGGCAACGGCCATCCACCAAATTAACCTAACACAACTACACACAAGCGCAGGCAGGGAGGGCCACAAAACGAGTCAACAATTCAAGCTAACTTACCTGCGCGACATCGACTTGCATTAACAAGAGTAGGAAAACAAAGATGTCACATCAAACGTTCTGGATATTTCAGTACGAACTATATATAGACTAAAATGAATAAACAAGCACACATTAATGCTTTGATTCATCCTTGTTATTTCTGTTTCAGTGAAATTTTTGTTTAGATGTTTCTCCCTATGTAGATCGATTACAATACAATTCTAAATCATATTAGAGCACCTAACCTAGGGTAACTCAATGATGTCACATAAGATCCCCCCCCCACCCACCTAACCTAGGGTAACTCAATGATGTCACATAAGATCCCCCCCCCCCCCCCCGCCCCACCTAACCTAGGGTAACTCAATGATGTCACATAAGATCCCCCCCCCCCCGTCCCCCCCAACAGATCAATGTGCCTAACCTAGGATCACCGTGAATTAGTACAATCATGCTGAAGAGTGTCAGCAAGAAAAGGAGGAATATAACTGCGCAAAGGCATCAATGTCTAGACTCGTTTGCCTCTTTAGCACAAAGATGTGTTAGGGCATCTTCGACGTTGATCCTCAAATCTAAACGTGAATGATTGAAAACACACTTTTTGGAGCATCATTTTTTTTCACACCTTGACGTATGTGATTTCATCGTGAAAATTTGCACACGTCTATAAAACCCATCAATGTTTCCCGGCCAACAATTTCAGTTTTTCTAATTTTTTTGCTTTTTTTTTTTCAAATTTACTGTTCACTCAAGCTCATGTGAGCTCGAGCTCACAAACTCCATGTCCTGCACGCACACCCTCCTATTGCATGTAGCCTTATGCCCATTATACATGACATGGAGTATCTAATCCGAGCTCAAATGCACTCTCATGAATAAAATAATAAAAAAGTAAAGAAATTTTAAAAAATGATACTTTTTGGCAACAAACATAACATGAAATATAAACTCCTCAGCACCACCGTCATGATGTCACATAAGATAATTAAAATTTACTAGAGAGATAAATGGAAGAAAAAAAAGAGTGCTCTATTGTACTCCCTCGTGTCCCTTTTAGTCTGTGTATAATTTCTTTTTCCTAAAGATTCTGCAATGCTCTGTCGCTGAAATATTTTGACGATTCTTTCCAAGAATAGCCCTCCATGCCCGCACATGCAAAGCCTGCCTGGGTAAGGTACAACAACTAAACGGGGGTGGAGAGCCAATGGGCTGCTTGCACATTAATAGGTGCTAGCTCATCTCATCCGTGCACGCAGGGGCCATTATGTCACAAAGCATGCAGCGACACACGTTGAGGGAGTCCTGGATTAGGGGGTGTCCGGATGGCCGGACTATAGCCTTTGGCTGGACTCCTGGACTATGAAGATACATGATTGAAGACTTCGTCCCGTGTCCGGATGGGACTTTCCTTGGCGCGGAAGGCAAGCTTGGCGATGCGGATATGTAGATCTCCTACCATTGTAACCGACTCTGTGTAACACTAACCCTCTTCGGTGTCTATATAAACCGAAGGGTTTTAGTCCGTAGGACGAACAATAATCATACCATAGGCTAGCTTCTAGGGTTTAGCCTCTCTGATCTCGTGGTAGATCTACTCTTGTACTACCCATATCATCAATATCAATCAAGCAAGAGTAGGGTTTTACCTCCATCGAGAGGGCCCGAACCTGGTTAAAACATCGTGTCCCTTGTCTCCTGTTACCATCCGCCTAGACGCACAGTTCAGGGGCCCCTACCCGAGATCCGCCGGTTTTGACACCGACATTGGTGCTTTCATTGAGAGTTCCTCTGTGTTGTCATATTTAGGCCCGATGGCTCCTCCGATCATCAACAATGATGCGGTCCAGGGTGAGACTTTTCTCCCTGGACAGATCGTCGTATTCGGCGGCTTTGCACTGCGGGTCGATTCGCTTGGCCATCTGGAGCAGATTGAAAGCTACGCCCCTGGCCATCAGGTCAGATTTGGAAGTTTGAACTACACGGCAGACGCCCGCGGAGACTTGATCTTCGACGGGTTCGAGCCACAGCCAAGCGCGCCACACTTTCACGATGGGCACGATCTAGCTATGTTACCGGGCAGTGCCCTGGAGGCCGCACAAGTGTCCGCTCCGACCCTTAGCTCAAAGCCGACTGCGCCGATCGAGGAGGGGTGGCTGGACACCGCCTCGGGGGCTGCTATCTCTACGGTGATTGAGCCGAACACCGATCATGTCCTTTGCAAAGCTCATGACTCCAAGGTGCCAGACTCCTCCCCGGTGTCGGTGTACTAAAGTAGGGGTACCTTAGTATCCCGAACTTGTGCACGGGCAGTCGCAGCGCCCCGCGGCAAGGCTTGCCGGGTGACCGCCAAGATGCTCCGTAGTTCCTATTGGAGCCATTCAAGAACAAAATGTTTTAACTGAGAAGACAAGACCCCGGCAAGAGGAGCTTGCCGGGAAGGTCAAGGCCCCGGCAAGAGGAGCTTGCCGGGAAGGCCAACCAAAGCATTTCAAGGAACTTACCGCGACGCGCCGCGCGTCCCGACAAGACCCGGCGAGCGATAAGCGTCCGGGCGCGACAGGACAACAGCCGCGGCAAGGCGCTTGCCGCGGCAAGCCACCTCTCTGTATTTACGCTCCAGCGCGTCCGTCGACGTGTCGCCCTGAGACCGTTCCAGGCGCACGTGGCGAGAAGCTGTGAAGCCAAGCGGTGCGAGGTGGCGAGCGGAGATGACGAGATGGCCATCGTGGCAAGCGGAGGCGCCCCTAACGGTCGCTTTTCTGCACTGTTTAGGCGACGCGGACGGGCATTAAATGCTCTTGTCCCCTGCCGTCGGAGTTAGGTAGAAGGCACTGTAGAGGTAGCTGTACCAACCGCAGCTCTTTTTACACTTTTACCCCTGCATGCGTTGCCACCTGTCGGTGACCCCTTGAGCCTATAAAAGGAGGCCCATGCGCAACGTAGAGGGGATTCGACTCATTCGAAACTAGAACACTCCCACGCTCTCGAGCAAGAACATAATACAACCACAAAGCAGCAGTAGGAGTATTATCTCTCCGGAGAGCTCCGAAGCTGGGTAAAATCGCTCGCGTGCCTCGCCTCGATCCGCTCTTCGTGCTATCTCCGCTCCCTGCCGGACCGAAAGGGGCCCTGCCCCATAGGTGTTCATTTCCCACGACATCTTTGGCGCGCCAGGTAGGGGGCGTCGAGGTTGTGTGAACCCGATCCGGCGTTCACGCGAGCCAGATCTTCATCTTCCTCATCATCTTCATCGACATGCCACCGAAGAAGAAAGCTTCGGGGGTGGCCGCTCCGTCCACGTCGATCCCACCGCCACCAGAGCAAACGGGTGGTGGATTAGACGCCGGCGGAGGAGCGGGCGCCGACGAGGGAACTCACGCTGCCGCCAGGTCCAAGGACAAGGCTGCGCAAACCTCGGCGTCCGTGCATGCATCGCGCCCATCTCAGGAGGTGCGGGGCCAACAGCGTCATGGTACTCGCGGTACCATACGCTCGTTGGACCAAAATCGAGCTGGTGGATCTCAGGACGCTCAAGATCAGCATGCGCGCCCACATGCTGGCACGAGCAAGACGCGGTCGCCTGGACGGGATCCTGCTCCTTCTAACATAGTTAGAAGTCCGAGCATATCCCGCTCCTCGCACCGTTCGCCATCGCCACCGAAGACTCCAGAAGAAGCGTTGGCTCGAGCCCAACTGCTCCTGGATTACCCTCCAACGGCGGACAAGATCGACGGTTGGAGGGCTACCATTCAGAGTCTCATTGGCTTCGCCAACGGCGACACTCCACGGCAGCCGAATGCATCGCAGCCACGGCAAGATTGCCGGACGCGAGCCGATGGTGACAAGACCGGCGGAGGTGCAACCACCGTGCACTCCCCGCCCCGAAGGCCAAGATCGCCGACTCGCCGGGTCAACCTCGACACTGACTCCACGGCGTCATCAGATCCGCGAGCTTGTCGCGATCAATGCCAAGTTCCTCAAGAACGACAACAAGAAGACGCTCATACTCGCATCGAGCGTCAAAGAGAAGCGCTACGTCAGTCAGACCAGTGCGCTGGGCCCACTGTTGAAATACATGCGCCAGGGGAACCAGGCGACTTGCCGTACGCGGTGGGTTGCCCTGCGTTCACTCGTGAGCTGCGGCAAGTCTAGTGGCCCAGTACAAAGAATTTAAACCAGATGTACCAGAGAAGTATGATGGCAGGTTGCATCCGTCGGAGTTCCTCAGCATCTACACCATCGCGTTGCAAGATGCCGGGGGGCGCGACGAGAAGATCCTTGCCAACTACTTCCCACTGGTGCTCAAGCCCAATGTCAGATCCTGGCTCATGCACTTGCCGGACAACTCCATCTCCTCATGGGCGGATCTGTGCCATCAGTTTGTCGGTGCCTTCACAGGCGGCCACAAGCCCCATGACCAGGAGAGCAATCTTCATCTGCTCGCCCAGAAGGATGGAGAGCCCTTGCGCAAGTACATTCAAAGGTTCAGCCAAGTGCAGCGCAACATCCCAGATGTCCACCCTGCCGCGGTCATCAGCGTGTTCCATCAGAACGTGCATAACCGCAGGATGCGGGAGGAGATGGCGATGTGCAAGATTAGAGACGTCAGTGAGCTATACGCCCTGGCCGACAAGTGCGCACGTGCTGAGGAGGGGAGGAAACTCCCCGGAGAGAATGCAGAAGCAGGAGGATCTGACAGTGAGGATGCCGCCCCGGCAAAGAAAAACCGGCGGCGGAACAACAGGAGAAGGAAAGGCAAAGATGTGGTAGCTGTCGAGCAATCTGGCAACGGAGGTGGCGCCAAGGAAGCCGAACCTGTGGCGGCCGCCGACAAGCAGGGCGGCTCCGACAAGCAGTATTGCAAGATCCACCGCACCAAGGGTCACGATCTCCAGAGCTGCAAGAAGGTTGAGCAGCTTGTCGAGCAGCAGAAAGCTGAGTACGAGCGACGCGACAAGGAGAAGGCCCAGGAAGGTACTAGTGGATCCGGCAAGAAGCGTCCCGGCCAGGGAGGACGCCGCGGCAAGGCCAAGCAGCGGCAAGGAGACAGACCTCTCCGCGGCCGCGACAAGGACGAAGATGAAGAGGAAGACGAAGATATGGATGAATATGAGGCCGACGAGCAGGAGTTTCAGAAAGCCACAGAGGTTCTGTGCGTTGACGGCGGTGCTTCTCTGCATACTTCGCACCGCCAGCTCAAACAGTGGGTGCGAGAAGTTAATGCAGCAGAACCATCAGTTGAGTCACGCAAGCCCCTGAAGTGGTCCAGCACGCCTATCGTCTTTGACATTGAGGACCACCCTGATCGCATAACTGCGGTCGGGTGCTTGCCGATGTTGGTCTCACCAACCATCCGCAACCTCAAGGTCACTAAGATGCTAGTTGACAGCGGGGCCGGCTTGAATCCGATCTCCTCCGCGGTACTCCAGAAGCTTCAGATCTCTGACAGCGAGCTCGAAGAGACTGGTACATTCCAAGGAATCAACCCGGGAAGGAGCAAGCCGAAGGAAAGATCACGTTGCCGGTAACATTTGGCAGCGAATTGAACTTCAGGACTGAGAGGGTCACTTTTGACGTTGCTGATTTTCCATTGCCTTACAATGGGATACTCGGCCGTCCAGCGCTCGCCAAGTTCATGGCAGCCTCTCACTATGCCTACAACGTGCTCAAGATGCCAGGTCTGATAAGTGTCATCTCTGTCCCTGGCGACAAGAAAGATGCTCTTATCTGTACCGACAAGATTTACCGGGAAGCAGCAGCCGCAACAAATCGCAAGACACTTGCTGCTGAAGCTCCCGGGGGGAAGAAGAAGACCAAGTCCGGCAAGAGCTCTGATGCCCACTCCGGCAAGCGCACCTCTTCGGAGTGCTACGCTACCGTCGAGGACGCACCATCGAGCTCCACCGGCAAGTGTAAGAAGGCGAAGGCAGCTCCGCCAGAAACCAAGAAGGTGTCCGCCAAGGAGGACGGCACTGGTGGTACCTTCACCATTAGTGCCACGCTTGACCCTAAATAGGAAAGCGCGCTCGTTGCTTTCCTGCGGGCGAACGTCGACGTGTTTGCATGGCAACCGTCTGACATCCCCGGTGTTCCCAGGAAAGTGATTGAGCACCACCTTGCCGTCTGTCCTCACGCGCGGCCCGTCAAGCAGAAAGTTAGGAAGCAAGCAGTGGAGCGCCAAGAATTCATTGCTGAAGAGATCAAGAAGTTGGAAGCAGCAGGCCTTGTCAGAGGAGTGCTCCATCCTATGTGGTTGGCCAATCCTGTAGTCGTGCGCAAGGCAAACGGGAAATGGAGGCTTTGTATTGACTTCACTGATGTTAATAAAGCTTGTCCCAAAGATCCATTCCCCTTGCCGTGCATTGACCAGATTGTCGACTCCACGGCAGGATGTGATTTGCTTTCATTTCTTGATGCATATTCAGGATATCATCAGATCTTCATGGCAGAAGAGGATGAAGAGAAGACCGCATTCATAACTCCATGTGGCACGTACTGTTTCGTACGAATGCCCTTCGGTTTGAAGAATGCAGGATCAACGTTTGCAAGAGTAGTCAGTCACGCTTTTGAGCCACAGTTGCACAGAAATGTGGAAGCCTACATGGATGACATAGTGGTCAAGAGCAAGGACAGAGCAACTCTGATTCAGGATTTGGATGAAACTTTCACAAATCTGCGCAAGATCAACCTCAAGCTTAACCCCGAGAAGTGCGTGTTTGGAGTCCCCTCCGGCAAGCTTCTCGGGTTCTTTGTGTCTCAGCGGGGAATTGAAGCCAACCCTGACAAGATCAAGGCCATTGAGCAGATTGAAGCACCGAAGTGCGTCAAGGATGTACGAAGGCTTGCCAGTTGCGTGGCTGCTCTCAGCAGGTTTATCTCTAAGTCTGCTGAGCGCGCCCTGCCATTTTTCAAAATATTGAGAAAGGCAGGTCCAATGAAATGGACTCCGGAAGCGGAGGCTGCGCTGCAGGACTTGAAGAGATACTTATCCTCCACTCCAACACTTGTCGCACCTAAGCCACAAGAGAAGTTGTTGCTATATCTAGCGGCAACCAATCAAGTGGTTAGTGCCGCGTTAGTAGCGGAGAGGGAGGCGGATGATGAGCCAGAGGCCGCGGCAAGCGCATCCAGCGACAAGCAGGGGGCTTCCCCGACAAACTCTGGTCCCGACAAGAATGGATCTGCGCAGGAGGAGGTGCAGAAGAAAATGGTGCAGCGCCCAGTTTACTTTGTCAGTTCCCTTCTACAGGGGGCTAGGTCAAGGTACTCTGGTGTGCAGAAATTGCTTTTCGGCCTTCTCATGGCCTCGAGAAAGCTGCGCCATTACTTCCAAGCACATGAGATCACAGTTGTCACTCGCTTTCCGCTAAAGAGGATACTGCAGAATCCAGATGCAACAGGCAGGATTGTCGAGTGGGCACTGGAACTGTCGAGCTTTGGTCTCAAGTTTGAGAGTACATCAACTATCCAGAGCCGAGCATTGGCAGAATTCATAGCAGAATGGACGCCAACACCTGATGAAGAAATTCCAGAAACGAGCATGCCCGTCAAGGAAGCAAGCAAAGAATGGGTCATGTACTTTGGTGGTGCCTTCTCGCTGCAAGGCGCCGGTGCGGGCGTGTTACTTGTCACACCCACCGGAGAGCACCTCAAGTACGTGGTCCAGATGCACTTTCCCAAGGAGCAAGCAACAAACAATACTGCAGAGTATGAAGGTTTGCTTGCCGGACTCAGGATTGCAGCAGACCTTGGGATCAAGAAGCTTATTGTTAGGGGTGACTTGCAGCTTGTCGTCCGCCAAGTAAACAAAGACTACCAGAGTCCATTGATGGAAGCTTACATTGATGAAGTGAGAAAGTTGGAAGAGCACTTTGACGGCCTACAGATGGAACATGTTTCGAGAGCTCAGAACGACATTGCAGATGGCCTGTCAAAGTGCGCCGCACTCAAGTTACCTGTGGAACCAGGGATCTTTGTGCTCAAGCTGACTCAACCATCTGTAACACCATCAACTGGACAGAGCAAGAAGAGGAAGTTGATTTCCGGTGACTACTTTCCGGCAGAGCTCCCCGAAGCCGCCGCTAAGAAGGTCCCCAAGATCAACACAAAGAGTGCTGAGGGGCAGTCTGCTCCGACAAGCCCTAGGGTTTGTTCCGTTGAAGCAGACGCTCCCGACAAGTTTTGCTCCGGCAAGCTTGCCGGGGAACATCAAGCTCCGACTGAGCCACAGGTTCTTGCCGTAGAAGCGGATGTTCCCCCAGCAGCATATGCGCCTTTAGTTCTTGTTGTCGAGCCGCAAGCTCCAGCATGGGCACAGCAGATTGTCCATTTCCTTCAGACAGGAGAACTTCCCGAAGAGCAAGAAGAAGCGGAGAGAGTAGCCCGGCAATCAAGTATGTACCAGTTTGTCGACGACGTACTGTACAGAAGAAGATTCAACAGAGTGAAATTAAAGTGCATTCCCCGGGAAGATGGACAGAAGCTGTTGGCGGGGATACATGGAGGCATATGTGGTCACCACATTGGCGCAAGAGCACTTGCCGGCAAAGCATTCCGGCAAGGTTTCTTTTGGCCAACAGCCCTCCAGGATGCAACTGCACAAGTAACCAAATGTGAAGCGTGCCAGTTCCATTCCAAGCAGATACACCAGCCAGCTCAAGCTCTCCAGATGATCCCTTTATCCTGGCCATTTTCGGTCTGGGGGCTCGACATCCTCGGCCCCTTTCCCCGAGCTGTCGGGGGCTTTGAGTACTTGTACGTAGCAATCGACAAGTTCACAAAGTGGCCGGAAGTGGAAGCAGTGAGGAAGGTGACAGCACAGTCAGCAATCAAGTTCTTCAGGTTGACTGTTTGCCGTTTCGGAGTCCCTAACAGGATCATCACCGATAACGGCACGCAATTCATGAGCCGCACCTTCATGCAGTACGTCCAAGATCTTGGCGCCAAGGTCTGCTTCGCTTCTGTTGCTCACCCGAGAAGCAACGGTCAAGCGGAGAGGGCAAACGCTGAAGTGCTGCGCGGGCTCAAGACCAGGACTTTCGACAGGCTGCACAAGTGCGGAAAGGACTGGATTGAGGAGCTGCCGGTGGTTCTTTGGTCGATCAGGACGACGCCAAATTGAGCCACTGGCCAGACACCTTTCGCTCTAGTCTACAGAGCAGAGGCAGTTCTCCCCACGGAACTCGTATACGGATCGCCTCGAGTGCTCGCCTATGATGAGCTTGAGCAAGAGCAGCTGCGACAAGATGACGCGCTGCTCCTTGAGGAAGATCGTCTTCAGGCTGCTGTACGAGCTGCTCGATACCAGCAAGCTTTGCGCCGCTACCATAGCCGCAAAGTTAATGCCAAAAGTCTCGAGGAAGGCGACCTTGTTCTTTGGCGCGTTCAATCCGCCAAGAATTCCAACAAGTTGACGCCGAAGTGGGAAGGCCCTTATCGGGTGAAGCGAGTCACTAGGCCTGGTGCTGTCCGCCTTGAGACCGAAGATGGCTTTCCGGTGAGCAACTCCTGGAACATTGAGCATCTTCGTAAGTTTTACCCATAAGGCGCGGTTGCCGGAACCTGTTTCGGCAACCACCTTTTGTACAAGCCTTGCCGCTGTTGCATGTAACCCTTTGTACAAAGCCGGGCGCAGATCCCGTGCAAAAATAAAGATCATATGCTTCGCACATCTTGTCAAATTTCATGCTTTCTATTTTTTGCATGTGTTATGTGACACTTTGTGCAGTACCTACCCCCGGTAAGCAATAACGAGCCTTAAGGCTCCATATCTTTATTTTCTCTTCTTTCTTTTTCTCAAAAGGAAGGTTCCCTCGCCCACAAGTTTGACGGGGGGGGGGGGGGGGGAGGAGGAGATAATGATGTGGACCAGGCGTCGTTCAAGGAAGTATCGCCTTGCCGGGACGCGAACGACAGAAAAGCTAAGTTGCCAAAGTTTGAGCACAATCAGTTTTAAATTTTTTAAGTTATCTTCCTTGAACGACCGTGCTTTGTATTAAAAACCTGTGCACGGAGGAACCAACTCGTAGCTAGTTGCGCCCTTACTTTGTTTCGAGTCCGCTCAACAACTTAAGTGTGCTGCGACTAGTTGCGACAAGGTTTCTTGCCGGAGGCGACACCGCCAGCAGGCTGCTGATGTTCCGCACTCAGCGCTCGCGGCAAGGGTGCCTGCGCTGGCAAGTTCCCTGAAAGCGTAGGGTGAAAACATATGAAGGAAGGAATCAAGTAAAGGGGATAACATAGCAAATACTGCCCAAGATAAAGTTATATTACAAAGATAACTTGCCGCGCTCTAATAGATTATTCCCGTAACATGTCTAGAAGTGGCAAGAGAAGGAGAAAACGGGCGGCCTAATCTACGCGGCCACCATCAATCCTCCTGACTTCATTCACCTTGTCCACAATGGGTGCGACAAGGGCCTTGAGCTCTTCAAGATCAGCACCCGCCGGCAGCTTCTTGAGGACGTTGGTCAGGTTGAGGCCTGGATTGCGGAAGGCCACCTTCACCAACACCTTCTCCAGAACTCTGGCGCAGATCGTGCGCGACTCGTCGGCAAGCTGCTTTGGGATCCTCTCCTGGAGTTGCTGGAGGGCCGTCGCCACGCCCTTGAAGAACAGAGTGAGCTTGGCGCTGGGTTGGAGGTTCTCATCAGAGGAGTACCCGAAGCCCTCCATTTCCAGCTGCGCCAGCTCCTCATCGATGACCGCGGCGATGTTCACGAGGCCCTCCGTCCAGAGCTCCACAGTATTTCTGAAGGTGTTCTGGGTTTCGGCGGCCCTCGTCAGCAGCGCCTCGTTGGCCTTGATTTCCTCCTTCAAGTCCTCCTCCCGCTTCTTGGCGCCGTCCAGCGTCTCAGTCAGCGTGGCCAGCTTCAACTCGAGATCGGCATTTGAATCCTTGGCGGCGCTCAGCTCTTTGCCCCTCTCGAGGAGGCGACCCTGCAGCTCACCGTGGGCGAGGGCGTCCTTCTCGCGCTCGCATTGGAGCGCGGCAAGCTCTCCATTCTTCGCCTTCAGATCGGCCTCTAGCTGCACCAATTTCACTTCCAGCTCCTTCTTGGCGGCCTCAGCAGCTGTGGCAGCATCTTTTGCCTCCTTGAGGGCCCCGCCAAGTGTCTCCTCGCGCGCAGCAAGCTCCTCCTAGTAGCTGTCCAGATTGACCTTCCACTGTGTCAACTCGCCTTCCCGCACGGACAGCTCCTCGGCGGCAAGCCGCTGTTGCTCTTCGGCTTCTGCCTTCTCGAGGAGGAAGGCCTTCCGCGCCTCGACAAGCTGCGCGCGCTCCTCCGCAATAGACCGGAGGGCTTCCTGATTGCGTTCCCGGAGCTCCTCCGCGCGCCTCTCGATATCCACTCCCGCCTGCGCGACAAGCGCTTCCCGGAATTCTACCTTGGCTTGTCGGGCGCGGTAGAGTGACAGTAGCCTCCGCAGCAGCTGTTCCTCCTCAGGCTCGCCACTGCTGCTGCTAGGCGCGTCGACCAGTGTCAACCCAGCGGAGGTGAGCACTTCTCCGTCAAAAGCTTCTCCTTCGACCGGCGCCCTGGAGCTTGACGCCCAGGGAAGCTTGATGAAGATACTGTCGCCGGCCTTCAAGTAGGCGCCGGGCTGGGGCTCTTCGGAGCCTGGCGCTTCGTCGGCGGCGGAGGGGTCGGCGGTCGGTGTAGCGGCTTGCGCTCCTGCGGCCCCAGGGTCGTCAGTGCGATCGCCGGACCCCTCGCCAGCTCCTGCGCCAGCAGCCTTGGCGGCCTCTTTGTCGGCGGGATCATCAGCGCCGGCCTCTTCTTCGGTGGCAGCGGCATCGTCAGTGTTGCCGCGCACGTTCTCCTCGCCGGTGGCCTCGGTCTCCATCGGCTCCGCGGAAGGTGGATCTGGCAGACGGAAGAGGGAGAAGAGTCAAGCAAATATCCAAAAAGACAATCAGAAGAAGAACCCAAGGGAAATTTCAAGCAAGGAAAATTACCAGTACTGGGATCCACGGTCATGGGCTCCGCCATCGGGGGGTCGCTGGTGTTGCCCCTTGCCGGAGACTCCTCCCTTGCCGGGGACTTCTCCCTTGCCGGAGAACGCTCCCTTGCCGGGGAATCCGCCCTTGGCGGCGTAGTTGAAGCAGATAGCACCTCAGGGGCGGCTTCAGGAGGCTCTTGGTGAGGCTGTTCTGCTCCTACACAAGCAAACCCATAGTCAGATGTCAACAAAGGAGAAAAAACACCCATGCGCGCCCAACAGCGGGAAGTAAAACTATATACTTATGCTGGGGGCTGCACTGGGGGCTGCTTCGAGGAGTGGTTGCCGGGTCCGACAAGGTGGTCTCGGACGCGCCCTCTGTTGCAACAGCGGAATCGTCCTCGATGACGACCACGGGGACCTTGGCTCTCTTCGCCGCCCTCTGGGCCAGAGTCCTGAAAAGGAACAAGATTCAGAAGAAAACAGATCAGATACAAGACAAGAAACAGCAAGAAATCGAAGAACTACAGACACAACAGAGAAACTTACTCCTCCTCTTCCTCCTTGTTGGAGCTGAGCGCGGAGAGGTCGAAGTCCGGTCCTCCTTCGGCGCGACGAGGCGGAGGAGTAGGCTCCCTTGGCTGCTTGGCGGGAGCTGCGGCAGGATCAAAAGCAGCGGCCCGAGAGGACCCCGCTCCAGTTGCTGCAGCGGCGTGAGACGCTCCCGCGGCAATAGTGCTTGTCGCGGTGGAGCGTGTCCCGCAGCGCGGCGGCTGTTGACCCGTCTACCGCCCTGCTATATCTCCGGTCCTTCGGAGGCGCCTTCTTGGTGGAGCTGGGGGCTGCACTGGGAGCTCTGCTTGCGGCAAGTTGCTTGAAGACGGCTGGCCGCTTGCACCCTCGGCGGGCTCGCTCGATTCGGCTTCGGGCCCCCCCTCGCCGACGATCTCCCTGACAAGCTCGTTTCGATCGGCAAGGCTTGCCGCCTCGGCTGCCTCTGCCTCCTCCACAGTAAAACCAAACTCGCCCGCGGCGGCAACTGCCGCCGCCTCTTCCGCCCTGGTGGTGATGCGCCGCATCTCATCTTCGATGGTGTCGCGGGTGAGGCTCCTCTGCTCGTCAGCACGGACTGCCACCTCCGCCAGGCCGTCGAAGAACTGTTGCACGACGTCGTCGGCGGGCTCCTGCCAAGTTGGAATAATTCCATGCGAGTCGCACTCCGGCATCATTGCGCGGATGCGATCGAGCGAAGAGTTGTTGCACAGCAGAACGACACCCGCCGGCAGTCTGAACCACTCGGGATGGTTGGGGTCGTGCTTAAATAGCTCCTTGAGAATCCCATCCAACTCCAAGACAGTGAAATTGAAGTTGAGGCCAGGGCGCAGCCTCATGATGTCCGCCGGACCCCCGAACAGCCAGGCGGGTCTCCCCCTCTCCTGCAGAGGGGCGATGCGGCGGCGAAGAAATTCCGCGCCAACAGCGCCTACAGTGAGCCCGGCAAGCTTGAGCCGCAAGATCCGGGTGGTGGCGATCTTCAGTCTAGCATCGTCCGCCGCCAGGGCGCTCCAATCGTTGCCGCACACTGCTGGAGTTTGGCGCAGGGCAGTGAACGGCTGCGGGTTCTCCTCAACAATCCAACACCATTCCGCTCTCCACTCATCCCATTTGCTGCGGAGCTCCCCCTCCAGGTAGACCTCCTTCATGCCGGCTCTCGAGATCCAGGCGATCCCGCCAGCTAAGGGCTCTCCTCTCTCGACCCGGGGCATGAAGTAGTGGCGGAAGAGGGCTACATTTGGGTGGATCCCGACAAAGTTCTCGCAGAGATGTGCGAAAACCGCCATGGTCAGGACAGCATTGGGGGTGAAGTCAAGGAGATGGAACCCGTAGGTGTTCATGATGTCACAGAAGAACTCGGAGAAAGGTGGGCAGAGCCCGCAATAGAAGAACAGTGCGAAGAAGGGGTATCCTTTTGGAGCCCGTTTCGAAGTGGAAGCGGCGGTGGAAAGTACCTACGTGCGCGGATGCGCTCGCGTCTCCGTCGACCAGAAGAGATAGAACCACTCCCTCAGCTCCTTCGTGGAGAGCTCAGGGGGAAAAGTTGCCCGCTCCTTCCGCAGCGCCTCAAGCCGCAGCGCCTCGGCCGACTTCGCGCCTTTCCCGGTCTTCGGAGCCATGGCGGAGGCGGTGGGGGAGATCGAGGGCGTTGGCGGCGACGGCGGCGATGGGGGACGGAGCGCTGCTCTCTTTCGGCTTTGGAAGCGAAGGAGGGCGGCGGAGATTTCTGAGATTGGAACCGTAAGTGGCGAAGGTAGGGGAACTGCCCCTGTTTCCCCTGCTTATAAAGAGGAGGAGGCAAACGTTACGCTTTTTCCGAATAAAGAATTACCCACGACCTCTCCCACGACGCCGCATTTGACGCGTGCCGTTACAGGAGGGCGCGGTGGATACGGAGTCAGGTACGGTGTGGACCCAGGCCGCGCGTGCCCGTGCCCTGTTTTGGGCCTGGCCCAACAGCGCTCGGCACCGTGTGTGGCCCAAGCCCGGGGGCTCCTGTCGGTGTACTAAAGTAGGGGTACCTTAGTATCCCGAACTTGTGCACGGGCAGTCGCAGCGCCCCGCGGCAAGGCTTGCCGGGTGACCGCCAAGATGCTCCGTAGTTCCTATTGGAGCCATTCAAGAACAAAGTGTTTTAACTGAGAAGACAAGGCCCCGGCAAGAGGAGCTTGCCGGGAAGGTCAAGGCCCCGGCAAGAGGAGCTTTCTGGGAAGGTCAAGGCCCCAGCAAGAGGAGCTTGCCGGGAAGGCCAACCAAAGCATTTCAAGGAACTTACCGCAACGCGCCGCGCGTCCCGACAAGACCCGGCGAGCGATAAGCTTCCGGGCGCGACAAGACAACAGCCGCGGCAAGGCGCTTGCCGCGGCAAGCCACCTCTCTGTATTTACGCTCCAGCACGTCCGTCGACGTGTCGCCCTGAGACCGTTCCAGGCGCACGTGGCGAGAAGCTGTGAAGCCAAGCGGTGCGAGGTGGCGTGCGGAGATGACGAGATGGCCATCGTGGCAAGTGGTGGCGCCCCTAACGGTCGCTTTTCTGCACTGTTTAGGTGACGCGGACGGGCATTAAATGCTCTTGTCCCCTGCCGTCAGAGTTAGGTAGAAGGCACTGTAGAGGTAGCTGTACCAACCGCAGCTCTTTTTACACTTTTACCCCTGCATGCGTTGCCACCTGTCGGTGACCCCTTGAGCCTATAAAAGGAGGCCCATGCGCAACGTAGAGGGGATTCGACTCATTCGAAACCAGAACACTCCCACGCTCTCGAGCAAGAACATAATACAACCACAAAGCAGCAGTAGGAGTATTATCTCTCCGGAGAGCTCCGAAGCTGGGTAAAATCGCTCGCGTGCCTCGCCTCGATCCGCTCTTCGTGCTATCTCCGCTTCCTGCCGGACCGAAAGGGGCCCCGCCCCATAGGTGTTCGTTTCCCACGACACCCGGACTCTGAACCTTCCCCACCCCTGCCAATCGAATCCGATTGGGCGCCGATCATGGAGTTCACTGCCGCGGACATCTTTCAGCACTCGCCCTTTGGCAACATCCTGAATTCACTAAAGTCTCTCTCTTTATCAGGAGAGCCCTGGCCGGATTATGGCCAGGAAGGTTGGGATGCGGACGACGAAGAAACTCAAAACCCACCCACCACCCACTTAGTAGCCACTGTCGATGATTTAACCGACATGCTCGACTTCGACTCCGAAGACATCGACAGTATGGACGACGATGCAGGAGATGACCAAGAACAAGCACCTATAGGGCACTGGAAGGCCACCTCGTCATACGACATTTACATGGTGGACACCCCAAAAGATGGGAATGGCGATGGAACAACGGAGGATGACCCCTCAAAGAAACAGCCTAAGCGCCGGCGTCAGCGGCGCCGCTCTAAACCCCGCCACAGCAAAAACGGTGATTCCAGCACGGGAGATAATAACACCCCGGACAGTGCCAAAGACAACCCCCTCCAGCAGGATTCAGCGCAGGAGGATGGAGAAGCCAGCCCTCATGAGAGAGCGGTAGACAGAGAGGTAGAGGACGATAATTACATGCCTCCCTCCAAAGATGAGGCAAGCCTCGACGACGACGAATTTGTCGTGCCTGAGGATCCCGTCGAACAAGAGCGTTTCAAATGCAGGCTTATGGCCACGGCAAGCAGCCTCAAGAAAAAGCAGCAACAACTTAGAGCTGGCCAAGACTTGCTAGCCGACAGATGGACTGAAGTCCTCGCGGCCGAATAGTATGAACTCGAACGCCCCTCCAAGAGCTACCAAAAACGCAGGTTGCTACCCCGATTAGAGGAGGAAGCATCTAAACCTACATCACCAGCGCATGATACGACCGACCGGCCACCTCGTGGCCGCGACAGAGAGGCCTCTCGGCCCCCCACTCAAGCCGCACCCCGGCGCCGCTCAAAAAATACCAAGGCGCGGGGAAATGCGCCAGACCTGCGGGATATATTGGAGGACAAGGCAAGACAAACAAGATCGATCTACGGATCGCGTGGGCGCCCCACAATGCGTGATGACAACCGTCACGCCGGACATGGCAATTCCGGCCGGGCCGAACACAGTAGACAAAGCTCATTTGAGCTGCGTCGTGATATAGCCCAATACAGAGGCGCCGCACACCCACTATGCTTCACAGATGAAGTGATGGATCATCAAATCCCTGAGGGTTTCAAAACCCGTAAACATTGAATCATACGATGGCACAACAGACCCTGCGGTCTGGATCGAGGACTATCTCCTTCATATCCACATGGCCCGCGGTGACGATCTACACGCCATCAAATACCTCCCACTCAAGCTTAAAGGACCAGCTCGGCATTGGCTTAACAACTTGCCAGCAGAGTCAATTGGTTGTTGGGAAGACCTGGAAGCCGCATTCCTCGACAACTTCCAGGGCACCTATGTGCGACCACCAGACGCCGATGACCTAAGCCACATAATTCAGCAGCCAGAAGAATCGACCAGACAATTCTGGACACGGTTCCTAACCAAGAAAAATCAAATCGTCGACTGTCCGGATGCAGAGGCCCTTGAAGCCTTCAAACATAACATCCGCGACGAGTGGCTTGCCCGGCACCTAGGACAGGAAAAGTCGAAATCAATGGCAGCCCTCACAACACTCATGACCCGCTTTTACGCGGGAGAGGACAGCTGGCTAGCTCGTAGTAACAACATGACCAAGAGCCCTGGTAGTTCGGATACCAAGGACAGCAACGGCAGGTCGCGTCGCAACAAACACAAGCGCCGCATTAATGGCGATAATGCTGAAGATATGGTAGTCAATGCCGGATTCAGAGGCTCTAAACCCGGTCAGCGGAAAAATCCATTCAAAATAAATACTCCGGGCCCGTCCAATTTGGACCGAATACTCGACCGCTCGTGCCAGATACACGGCACCCCCGAAAAGCCAGCCAATCACACCAATAGGGATTGTTGGGTGTTCAAGCAGGCAGGCAAGTTAAATGCCGAAAACAATGATAAGGGGCTGCATAGCGATGACGAGGAGGATCCCCGGCCGCCGAACAATAGAGGACAGAAGGGCTTCCCCCCACAAGTGCGGACAGTGAACATGATATACGCAACCCACATACCCAAAAGGGAGCGGAAGCGTGCACTAAGGGACGTATATGCGATGGAGCCAGTCGCCCCAAAGTTCAATCTGTGGTCCTCCTGCCCGATCACTTTTGATCGAAGAGACCACCCCACTAGAATCCGCCATGGCGGATTCGCCGCATTGGTTCTAGACCCAATCGTTGACGGATTTCACCTCACTAGAGTCGTAATGGATGGCGGCAGCAGCCTGAACCTGCTTTATCAGGATACAGCGCGCAAGATGGGCATAGACCCATCAAGGATTAAACCCACAAAGACGACCTTCAAAGGCGTCATACCAGGTGTAGAGGCCAACTGTACAGGCTCAGTTACACTTGAAGTGGTCTTCAGATCACCGGATAACTTCCGAAGCGAGGAGTTAATCTTCGACATAGTCCCGTTCCGCAGCGGCTATCACGCACTGCTCGGACGAACCGCATTTGCAAAGGTCAATGCAGTGCCGCACTACGCATACCTCAAGCTCAAGATGCCAGGCCCTCGAGGAGTCATTACGGTCAACGGAAACACCGAACGCTCCCTCCGGATGGAGGAACATGCGGCGGCCCTTGCGGCAGAAGTACAAAGCAGCCTCTTAAGGCAGTTCTCGAGTCCGGCTATTAAACACCCGTACACTGTCAAGCGCGCCCGGAGTAACCTACAACAAGACCGCCTAGCACGTTCCGAGCACGCGTAGCAATGCGGCCCCAACCCCAGCCCTCGCGAAATTGCGAAACCAGTACTACGCGTACATAATTACGCTTTGGAAATACCATGGGCATAGGGGGAGGGGCACGACCACAGTAGGCCCAGAATGCGGCTCAACTGCACCAGGGGCTCCCAATTGTGTCATTCTTCTTTTTTCTCTTACTTTCAGGACTCCTTTCTCAAGAAGCCCTGTCTGGCAGTAGAATCGCCGAACACACGATGCAACATCCAGGGAAGCAGAAAGCTACGTAGAGTGTCCAGGTGGTCTCTATAACGAGCAGTATACTTGTTTTACATATCATTCCGCAGCTCGCTCCTGGAGGGAGACATGTTAAATAGTCCTGTCCCTTGCTTATCGCACTATTTGTATCGTTCTTCTTTTACCGCAGCCTTTTTGAATAAATAATGCATAGATTTTACCTAGTATTGCATTCCTCTTTTTATCTATATATGTGCACTTATGACATGTTGCATTCGTACGCTTTGGTACGACCAAATACACCAGGGGCTTAAGTACCCCAAAATATGGTGCGATAAGTCCGAACACTTTCACAAGTGCGGCACCCCGAACTTATAGCATTATATGCATCGGCTCCGAATCATGTCTTGTGTCAATAGTTGGGTTTGCCCGGCTCCCATGTTTTGGTACCTTACGTTCCGTTATATCGGCTAAGGTAGCACTGGGAGAACCACTGCGATTGTGCCCCGGTTGAGCTGGGTTGAGCACCTCAGTGGAGAAAACTAAAACTGACCGTCATGATAGGGCGAGAGCCGGTCGCTGTTCGAGAGGTTTTTCGAGTCCCTAAAGACTTATGCCACTTAGAGCGAGGAGTCGGCTTTGTCCGACCCAGGCGTGGATAGCACCCCGAATTCGGTCTTCCGAATACTAGGGGCTTCGCCGAAATTTAAAATTATAGAATTCTATGGCTAAGTGGGAGTGTTCAAGCATTATAGTCCAGTTGCCTTGTTCGCTGTGTTGAGCGCCTCCCTCGAAGGACCCAAGAATGGGAAAAAGAGCGCTCAAGTTTATCCCAAACACCCAAGCACTCGTGGCACGGGGGCAGAAGCCGACGACTTGCCATCTCTCAAATTTAATAAACGGACGCACAGAAGGTAATATTTTAAATTCACAAGCGTTGCTTAGCACACATGAACAAGTTTTCAGCGTACACGATAACAAATGCGAGTTTACTCAAAAATTACATCTTTGGAGCACTCACCCGCTATAAGGCGGGCACCCTTCAGGACGTTCCCATAATACATCTCGGGCTTGCGATACTCCTTGCCCAGCGGTGGAGCGTCCGTCACAAGCTTCTCAGCGTCCATCTTACCCCAGTGCACTTTCGCACGGGCGAGGGCCCTATGGGCACCTTCGATGCAGACGGAGCGCTTGACGACTTCAGTCCATGGACAGGCATCCACCAGCCGCCTCACCAGCCCGAAGTAGCTCCCGGGATGGCTTCCTCGGGCCACAGCCGAACTATGAGGCCCTTCATGGCCTGTTCAGCCACCTTATGGAGCTCGACCAGCTGCTTCAGCTAGTCGCTCAAGGGCACCGGGTGTCCAGCCTCAGCATACTGAGACCAGAACACCTTCTCCGTCGAGCTCCCCTCCTCTGCCCGGTAGAATGCGGCAGCGTCGGACACACTGCGGGGCAGATCTGCGAATGCTCCTGGAGAGCTCCGGATTCGAGTAAGTAACAAGTAATTCACTTTCACGTGCTTGCTTTGCATGAAGAATGCCTTACCCGCCGCTATCTTCTTTAACGCCTCAATTTCCTGGAGGGCTTTTTGGGCTTCGGCCCTAGCGGCTTTGGCACTCTCAAGAGCCGAGGCGAGCTCGGACTCTCGAGTCTTTGAGTCACGCTCCAAACTCTCGTGTTTTTCCACGAGACCCTGGAGCTCTTGCCGCAACTCCGCCACCCGTGCCTCCTGCTTCTCTCGCTCGGTGCGCTCCGCGTCCGCATTGCTTTCGGCCTTGGACACCGCTTCCTTCAGGGTCGCCACCTCGTTCGTGGCCCCTGCAATTCTCATGTTAGTCCTATCATTTTTTGCAACCACATCTTTTATATACTTCCATAAGGTATTACTTACCTTCCTTGTCCATGAGCTGCTTCTTGGCAAGGCCGAGCTCATTCTCGGACCGCTCGAGGCTCTGCTTCAATGCATTGACCTCCGCAGTCAGTGCGGTAGAGGTCAGCAGCGCAGCCTGCATTCCCATATTGACATGCTTATGTTAGACGCCTGCGTATATCTTTTTAGATCCTCAGTTCGGCTTTTCTTTCCGAACACCAAACTGAGCATCAAGGGCTACTGTCTATGCGGTAATATTTTTACATATCTTAACTACATACCTCAAAGCCTGTTAGAAGGCTGGCACAGGCTTCAGTCAACCCGCTCTTATCGGACTGAACTTTCTGGATCACCGCACTCATAACAGTGTGGTGCTACTCGTCGATGGAGGCGCCGTTAAGCGCCTCCAGCAAATTGTCCGGCGCCTCCGGTTGGATGGAGGTCACCAGTGTTGCAGTCTCGCCCTTCTTATGAAGAGGCCGCCCGCCGGACTCCGGAACCACTTAAGGTTCCGGTGTGGAGTCCGGCCCAGGGTCGGACTCAGAACCCTTCGGGGTTTGATCCCCCTTGTGCCCGAAATCCAAAAGGTTGCCTTGCGGCACCTCCGAGGCCTCCTCCTCCTGGCTGGGCCCCTTTTGGGACCCCACCTCGGCATCATCCGCAGCGCAAGGAGAGCAGACGGCTGGAAGTGAAGTGTTATTCACATCCGATGATGCCAGGGAGCTGCTCATTGAAGTGTCGAGCCCGTCCTTGGGCGGGCTGCAGGGTTGTATTCGGCGTCAGGAGATTATATGCGACAAATGAAACACCATGAGTTATTCTGGTATCCGGACACTTACGATGTCACCAGGGGCTTAGTCCTTGGTGGCCACTCCTCTTCATCGTTGTCGATGTTGGTGGAGTAGTCCGGAGGGAGGGTCCTTCCCTTCTTGGACCCTTCGGCTTCCCCCGTTGGGGAGGCCTTCCTTTTCTTCTCTCCCCCCGCTGGGGGAGAGGCCTCTTTTTCCTCCTCCTCGCCTTCGCGGGAGGAGTCCGCCTCGGAGTCTTCGGATGATGAGTCCGACAACACCTGGCGCCGGGAACTCTTTCGAGTTCCCGCGGCCTTCTTCTTGGCCTTCTTCTCCGGCACCACGTGAGGCGCCGGAACCAGCAGCCCCGTTAATTGGGCGTCCGCTGGGTCTTCTGGCAAGGGAGCCGGACAGTTAACCTGTCCGGACTTCTTTTGCCAGGCCTGTCAAAGGTAGGAGAGTTTTAGATCCCGCATAGAGTCAAACTATGAAAAATAAGTATCCTGTAAAGGGTAAAATAGCTTACCTCGCCGGCTTGACGCTGCGAGCTAAATCCGCGATCTTCGGTAGCGGATGCGGGAGCCTCGGCGCCCTTGAACAGCACCTTCCAGGCATCTTCGTACGTACTGTCGAATAGCCTGCTCAAGGTTTGGTGCTGCGCCGGATCGAACTCCCACAAGCTGGAGGCCCGTTGTTGGCACGGGAGGATCGGGCGGATGAGCATGACCTGGACTACGTTGACAAGCTTGATCTTCTTGTTCACAAGGTTTTGGACGCAGGTTTGGAGTCCGGTCAGCTCCTCCGAATTACCCCATGTCAGGCCCTTCTCTTTCCAGGAGGTGAGCCATGTGGGGATGCCAGATCGGAACTCGGGGGCCGCTGCCCATTCAGGGTCACGCGGCTCAGTGATGTAGAACCACCCCAATTGCCACCCTTTGATGGTTTCCACGAAGGAGCCCTCGAGCCATGTAACGTTGGGCATCTTGCCCACCATGGCGCCTCCACACTCTGCTTGCTGGCCCCTCACTACCTTCGGCTTGACATTGAAGGTCTTCAGCCACAAGCCGAAGTGGGGCTTGATGCGGAGGAAGGCCTCACACACGACGATGAATGCCGAGATATTGAGGACAAAATTCGGGGCCAGATCGTGGAAATCCAGGCCGTAGTAGACCATGAGCCCCCGGACAAATGGGTGAAGTGGAAAACCTAGTCCGCGGAGGAAATGGGTGAGGAACACCACCCTCTCATGGGGCCCTGGGGTGGGGATGAGCTGCCCCTTGTCGAGGAGCCGATGCGCGATGTCGCTGGACAAGTATCCGACCTTTCACAGCCTTTTGATGTGCCCCTCCGTGATGGAGGAGGCCATCCACTTGCCTCCCTCTCCGGACATGGCTGGGGAAGGTTGAGGCGAGATGTGCGGACTTGGGTGCTGGAGCTCGAGTGCGCGGAAATGGATAAGCAAAGAAGGAAGAAGGCGTATGTAAAAAGGTGGATCCTTATCCCCTTATATGGACGGACGAAACTATGCGTCCCCACCATCCTGGTAAAACTCGCTTATCTCCTAAGCGCAGTAATCAATGGCGCGGTTGGGTTACCCACGCCCGTATTAATGAGAATCCCGGGATAAGGGGACACTATCTCTGCTTTGACAAGACGTGCCAAGGAAACTGCCTCGCTAAATGCGCTGAGATGGGACAGTAAAAACGATTCGAATAAAGGCTTGGCCGCGGTGTGATGTCACGCCGCGAAATAGTCAGCAGATTGAACTTGTGTGAATATTATTCTCTCTACGGTGGAATGTGGAACTTATTTTGCAGAGTCGGACACAACCCTTGTGTTCAAAATCTTCTATGAAGTATACGGAGGAGGAACCCGCCTTGCAATGCCGAAGACAATATGCGCGCCGGACTCGTCGTCATTGAATCTTGGTTCAGGGGCTACTGAGGGAGTCCTGGATTAGGGGGTGTCCGGATGGCCGGACTATAGCCTTTGGCTGGACTCCTGGACTATGAAGATACAAGATTGAAGACTTCGTCCCGTGTCCGGATGGGACTTTCCTTGGCGTGGAAGGCAAGCTTGGCGATGCGGATATGTAGATCTCCTACCATTGTAACCGACTCTGTGTAACCCTAACCCTCTTCGGTGTCTATATAAACCGAAGGGTTTTAGTCCGTAGGACGAACAACAATCATACCATAGGATAGCTTCTAGGGTTTAGCCTCTCTGATCTCGTGGTAGATCTACTCTTGTAATACCCATATCATCAATATCAATCAAGCAGGAGTAGGATTTTACCTCCATCGAGAGGGCCCGAACCTGGGTAAAAACATCGTGTGCCTTGTCTCCTGTTACCATCCGCCTAGACGCACAGTTCGGGACCCCCTACCCGAGATCCGCCGGTTTTGACACCGACACACGTCTTGGTATGCGGGTCTGCTCTTAGGCTGGTCATAGTGGAGAGTAACTTAGACTAGTAACATGCATATGTTACTAGTCCATGTTACTACCTTTATAATGGATAGTAACATATGGATGGTAACATACAAGCCTTCATTAATTAAGACATAGACTCATTCTTTCTCGCGGTGTGTTATGTTACAGTAACATACTCCCTCCGTTCCTAAATATAGGGTGTATAGTTTTTGGCACGCAAATTAAAGAACACACGTGGAGTGAAAATTTCACAAGTTTTGGGCGAGATTACACCTGACTAATTGAGATAACAAAATACAGCAGCTTGCATAATATAAGTAAATGTAATCAAATCCCTAAAAAATTATCCAAACGAGTGGTGCAACGCAATGCACCTTATATTTTGGATCTTTTCTCAAAAATTATACACCTTATATCAAGGAACGGAGGGAGTATTATGTTACCACAAGCATCTCTCCCCTCATTAACTCCATGCCACATAAGAAAATTTGTCTTGGGATGTGTTATGTTACTACCTAAGTTACTCTAGCCTTATGCACAGAGTAAAAATGATCGAAACTCGAAAGGAGTACTAAACCGCTTCTCTTAATTAAAAAATGTTCCAATTAAATTTGAAATTACTACATAATCTTGAGGCATACAAAGGTTAATTATGAGAGTGGGTACTAAAACATATTCTATTTTATAATATGTTTTATTGTCATCTTCAAATGATGTGCCTCACTAAGAGAAGGCGCCCAAAGATGAGGGAAGAACACATTGTCATATGTGGTCTATTTTTACTTTTCACTGGCAAAAGAGCTGGTGCACTATAACAGGAGAAACAATACGACATATGCCCGTAACCCAGTAATCATGACTCAAGACCCCAATAAATCCATGCCCTTTATGTGAACACGGCATCCCATCTCCCTCTCTCCCTCCCTTCCTCTCTCTCTCTCCCTCCCTCTCCCTCTCCCTCCCCCTCCCTCTCCCTCTCTCTCTCTCTCTCCATAAGATGAACATCAACTTTCCTTTTTTGATGCGATGTTTTGCTGAGCCATGCATGTGTGGTTATTGATGGTTTCTTTTGTCTTCAATCTGATTTTCATGAGGTGTTCATTTGCAATACGGATCGGCCTCGGTATGGAAAGACGGATTGTGCACCATTGATTAAAATTGCACCACAAATAGAATTTTAAAAATATTAAATAGGTAAAATAACATCAAATTTAGATTTTACATGTGGCTATTGATTAAAATTACACCATAAATATAATTTTGAAAACGTTAAATAGGTAAAATAACATCATATTCAGATTCTATATAATCAAATTTCATATATGACAATTTAAAATTGGAGTTACTGTTTAGAAGATATGACTTTTTAAAGCATTTGTCATTTATAGTTCAATTGTGGAGTACTTAATAAAAATGGTAGGGGGTTTTCTAGAAAATAGGGAAAAGGATTCATTTTTTTACTTAAGTCTGGACTGCGGGTTTATTTCACGAAAACACAAGGGGGTTTCTATAAAAATACAAAAAATGATTCTTTTTTGTCACTTAAGTCCGGACTGTGAGTTTATTTCAGAAAACATGGGTTTTTTTCTTCATAAAATGAGCGATGTGCGGCCAATAGCAGTCATCGCTTTATTATTAGGTACAAATTTGTGTTGGATTTCCATATCCTTGGTGCAGTGTCCATCGTGGCCAACACCAAGGATAATGTGGCGCTTTACTCCCGTGAATTTATGTCTTATAATCTAGCGGATTGTCGTCCGGTGCCTTGGCACAACCATGGTGTTGTGCGAATTTGTTTTAGTTTTGTGGTGCTCAGGTTTTATTCTCCCTATGATCTTGGTCTTCAAACCCAGCTGTACAATGAAGCGTTGGTTCAACACCTTGGGTGTGACCCTGGCCACAATGTATCAAACAATGTAACCTTCTTCTATATTGAGATGGGAAGTTCATGTGGCTATTTTCAAAACGTTAAGTACAGTCCCCATTGTGTTGGTTTTTTCGTCACAAGTACGAAGAAAAATCGATATGCAACACAAAAATGTTATGCTATTATGTTGCTCTAAAGCGAGAGATGACGACTTTGAACTAACTTGAAGTAACTTTTTGTTTTATGTGGAATATTCTTTTTTAGGGGGTTTGGGATGTTTGCTATTCGTGTTGGTTCCAGTATATTGAATTTGTGATGTACTTCATTTGTGTAGTCTATCAAATTAGACACTCGAAAGATAAAAAGGGTGATGTGGATGACTGAGAAAATATTGTTTCTCCACCATAATGTACGATTACATCATGACCTACCATGTCATGTATTTTTTGAATTTCAGCAAGAAAGCACGAAGCAACTTGGAAGTAGAAAGCAAAAGATATGTTTTTGTGTTTTCCAGGGAACATGATACGTTTTTTTGCCTATCTTCTGCATGAAAACGCCGATGAACATGGGTTCACACACACACATGACTGAATTGTTAAATCTAAAAAATATTAACCGAATTTGTTTTTATTTTGTAACATATATACTACTAGAGGGTAACTCACGCTTTGTTGCACCTTCCTTCGGTCTTAGAATTAATTCTATTTCTCTCCAAGGATTATTATAGCATTCACATTCCATGCATAGCGTGCAGGTTATCGAGCAAACTCGAAACTTAGCAGACGCTTTTAGGTTGGCCATGGAGGCCTGTCCTTCCGGTTTTGAAAAGGTTTCGTTAGGTTTTTTCTTCTTTTTGTCTCTACCTTTTTTCATGTTTTATTTTTCCTGATTGCCTTTATATATTTTTTTCATTCACAAATATTTTTTCAAAAACATAAATATTTCATCAAAATTATGAATATTTTAAATTTTTGGGAACATGATTTTAATTTTTGAACATATTTTCAAAATCATAATTATTTCACTAAATTGAGAATATTTTGCAAGGTATAGACATTTTAAAATATATGCGATTTTAAAAATAGTGAATATTTTTAAAAATTAAATAATTATAAAACTCACGAGCATATTTTAGAATTCATGAATATTTTGTATATTCGCGAAGTAGTTTAAATCGAAGAACATTTTTAAAATTCACAATTTGAAAAATTGTGAATATTTTTGGAATTCACCAGAAAAATCTGAATGGTTTTCGTTTTGCAAAATGTTTTAACAAAATGTCGGTTCCGATACCGTCATCCGGGACCGACGGCGCCACCGGACCCTTATAGGTGGAGTCCACTTGGAGTAAAAACTTTGGGGCTCTCCTAGTTCCCAATTCTTACGGAGCTTAGTAAATGACATCCGCGATGAATTGCGCGGCAAAAACAAAATCAGACCTCTAACATCTTTTTAGAGAATCAATTTCTCTTTTTGTCTAGAACACCATAAATGTCATTTCTTCACGAAACTTCGCACGTGGGATAGAACACTCGATGACTTTTGTTAAGAAAAAACAGTTTTCTCCTCAAAAGAAAAGAAAGAAAAAGGGGGGAAATCAGTTTTTTTTTGTCAGAGCGTGCCATTCATCCGGTGCATGTGTAGGCAGGTTCACCGAGCCCCCTCCGCCACTTGTGCTGCTAGTACAATCTGTTGGGAAACCGGGGCCACCACCATGGTGGCGGCGGCTAGCGCCGAGTCGCTCGGGATAGCCTCTCCCGTTTTTCCTCTTTATGTTATGTTAAGTGGGTACTTATCCCTAACCCCTAGTCCTTATATAAAGCAACAAGGAGACATTATTGTAATCCCTGATCATTGATTAATAAAGCTGGTTTCCTCCTTATCTCTCTGTATCATTTACTTTCGCGTGTTCGACTACTTCGTCTACGACGCTCGCCCTCGCTCTGCAACCTCGGACCGGACTCGCCGGCGGAGTTGCGGAACACGTTATCAGCACGCTTCGCTCCATCAACTCTCCGTCAAGCCTGCGTCAAGCCTGTGTCACGCAGGCTTTCGTCGATCCCGCGGAGGTATAAGATCCGATCCCTCCTTTTTTTGCCAAAATGGATTCCTCTCGTTACTGCGATTCCGTTTTTACGATTAGATTATTTTTCGGATTTGATCTACATATGGTGCAGATTTTCCTCCCAAGAACCGAGCGGACGAATACGTTGCCGACCAATGTCGATGTTTTTGGACTAAGAGGAACTTATTGACTGCACTATAGGGAGTCGGTACAGATCGCGATCCAGATGGTCGCGGTACCGCCGCAAAAGCACCAGATGTGCCATGCACCGTCGTTTTTCCGGATGAACGCGACGAAGATACGCATCCCGAGGCCGGCGTCCAGATGACGCCGTGCTGTCCACTATCCCGCTGGTCGCTTCCGCCGCACCGCGTCCTGCTGACGCCGTCGTCGCCGCCGAGCCCTGCTGGCTGCGAGCCCCGCCGGCCGCGCCGGCCGCGCCGTGGCCATGGCCGCACACCCTGCTGGCCGCGCCGGCCGCGCCACGCCCTGGCTGCGCCTCGCGCCCTTGCCGCGCCTCGCGCCCTCGCTGGCCGCGCCGCGCCGGGGCCGCGCGCCGTGCTGGCCATGTCGTGGCCGCGCGCCTCGTTGGCTGTGCCGCCCCGCGCCCTGGCCAGCCCCGGCGGCCGCCACGCGAGCCCGCTGGCTGCGCCGCCCCGCGCCCTAGCCAGCCCCGGCCGCCACCGCGCGAGCCCGCTGGGTGCACCGCTCTGCGCCCTGGCCAGCCCCGGCCGCCGCCGCGCGAGCCCGCTGGCCGCCGCCGCACCCTGATGCGGGCGCTAGGGGAAACCTTGGCGTCGCTACGCGCCAGGCCGCTGGCGGCTGGTCCGGCCCGCTGGCTCCTTGGCCGGATGGGCCGTGGCCGTGGGGGTTCCTCCATAAAGAGGAAGGGGCCGGCTGTTGCGCACTAAACAGGCCAACGGCCCATTGTTTTTGGCCTGTAGCCGAACCGGACCGAGCTGGACTGCATGCGTGCGCGGGGTTCTTTGCATTTTAGCCCCTGTAGTTTTTTGTTTTTACACGCATTATGTTCCTGCTGTAATATTTCGCGTAGAAGCCCCTGGTACTGTCTGTTTTCGCTGAAAAATGCGTATTTGGTCTTAAAAATGCCTCGGGAATTCAATTTTTGGGCTAGTTTTCACATACTAGATGCGCTTAACATGCTATCTTTTGTAACATGATATTATTGTATGATTTTACTGCTGTAGATTAATTGTTTAGCGCTCTTAATCATTTAGTAAGTCATATAATAGCATGTTTTAAATATGGGAACTTCCTTTTATTGAATAAGTTTATCAACATCACTTTGTGCAAAAGATTACCTGCTGTAATCTCATGATTTTTGCATAAATCGCAGATGGCCGGAATTGTCCACAAGGAGTTTGCTGAGTTGGCCCAGACAGGGCTAAACTACCTGTCATGGTCCTCGGACTGCGAGATTTTTCTCCAGGGCAAAACCCTCCTGAGGGCGATCGGTAAGGGGGCCAGCTGGCCGCCACTGATCCCAAGTTCGAAACTAAGAATGCGTAGGCTCTGCACTTTCTCCGTCATCACCTGTCACCTACTCTGAAAGATGAGTATATGGCTGAGCACAGTGCTTCTGGCCTTTGGACCGCTCTTAAGCAGCGGTATGAGCGGCTGAAGTACACTGTGAAGCCACGTGCAGAGGCAGAGTGGATCCGTCTGAAGTTTGCGGACTTCAAGCCGGTTGGGGAGTACAATTCGGCTCTGCACCGGATTTGTACGACTCTTCGGTTGTGTGGTACTGAGATTACCGACTCCCAGAAGATTGAGAAAACCCTATCCACTTTCCACCCCGACGCGGTCTAGTCCTCATGGAACTACCTCCAGGGGAACTACACAAGGTATTCAGAGTTGATTGACGTCCTCCAGGTGGCGGAGGCGCAGGACGAGGTTCTCAAAAAGACTTTTGTCGCGCAACCACTTGTGGGGAGTTCTCGCCAGGAGGTGAACGCTCTCAAAGTCCGCAAGCCTCAACAGAAGAAGAGGGGCCGCAAGGGCAAGAAGAAGGGCCCTCACCCTCCTGCCCCGGCTAAGCAGAACAAGCCGGGCAAGGGAGGGCAGAGGACTCAGGACTGCTTCCATTGTGGGTCGGTGGAGCATTTCTCCCGCCAGTGTCACGCACCACCGGAGGTCGTTGAAGCATACAAGGCTCGGAAGGCGCGTGAGACGCACCTCGCCTTGGTTCAGGAGGGAGCACCACCGACGCCCATGGCGGCACCCGTGATGATCGCTACACCCCCTGCTGCGCCCATAGAGGCGACCTCAGTGGTGCCCATCGCGACAGCTTTGGCGGTCTCTACCGATGCCCACGTCGCCATGGAGGTTGACCACATGGTCGCCTCGGCGGCGGCGCCGCCACTAGACATTGATGCTGCCTCCAAGATGATTTCTAAGGAGGATCAGCTCACTAGTATGGAGATTGCGGCTGAAGTGGATGGCTTCTTCACCGAGTCCACTTAGCATACCTCTTTGGTTATCATGATTCCGTGATTTGATACAATAAAATTGAATAAATTCGATTTGGTTGTAAGCTCTATGAGAGCATAAACTTATTCTTTACTTTGGTGATTGGATGACATTTATTAATTCATTCCATTATTTATACATGATAGCATGTTATGTTCTGAGATGTGTGCATTTATTTTTAATGTATTTTCTTCCTCATTACATTAATTAGATGTCATATTTTAGAACGCGTGTGGCGCCCGAATGGAGGAAATGTGCCTTGCCAATAGCGCCACCACTCATACCATTTTACAAGAAACTAAGTATTTTAAGTCCATTAAAAAATCTTCGGGAAGTATTATGACAATCTCCGGCTGCGGTTCTTGTTGGGGAACGTAGCAGAGATTCAAAATTTTCCTACGAGTCACCAAGATCTATCCATGGAGAGACTAGCAACGAGGGGAAGGAGAGTGCATCTACATACCCTTGTAGATCACTAAGCGGAAGCGTTCAAGAGAACGGGGTTGAAGGAGTCGTACTCGTCGTGATCCAAATCACCGGAGATCCTAGTGCCGAACGGACGACACCTCCGCGTTCAACACACGTACAGCCCGGTGACGTCTCCCATGCCTTGATCCAGCAAGGAGAGAGGGAGAGGTTGGGAAGACTCTGTCCAGCAGCAGCACGACGGTGTGGTGGTGATGGAGGAGCGTGGCAATCCTGCAGGGCTTCGCCAAGCACCGCAGGAGAGGAGGAGTACTTGGGAGAGGGGGAGGGCTGCGCCAGGGGAAGCGTGTAGCTCCCGTGCGCCTCCCCACTATATATAGGGGTGGAGGGGCTGGTTTCTTGCCCTCCAAGTCCATTGGGGCGTTGGAAAAGGTGGGAGGAAAGAAATCCCATCATTTCCTTCCCCACCGATTGTTATCCCCCTTTTTTAGGGATCTTGATCTTATCCCTTCGGGATATGATCTTATTCCTTCTAAGGGGGGATTTTGGTGCGCCTTGACCAGGGGTGTGGGGCCTTGCCCCCACTACCCACGTTCATGTGGGTCCCCCCATGCAGGTGGGCCCCACTCCGGAACCTTCTAGAACCTTCCCGGTACAATACCGAAAAATCCCGAACATTTTCCGGTGGCCAAAATAGGACTTCCCATATATAAATATTTACCTCCGGACCATTCCGGAACTCCTCGTGACGTCCGGGATCTCATCCGGGACTCCGAACAACATTCGGTAACCACATACAAACTTCCTTTATAACCCTAGCGTCATCGAACCTTAAGTGTGTAGACCCTACGGGTTCGGCAGACATGTAGACATGACCGAGACGTTCTCCGGTCAATAACCAACAGCGGGATCTGGATACCCATGTTGGCTCCCACATGTTCCACGATGATCTCATCGGATGAACCACGATGTCAAGGACTCAATCGATCCCGTATACAATTCCCTTTGTCTAACGGTATTGTACTTGCCCGAGATTCGATCGTCGGTATACCGATACCTTGTTCAATCTCGTTACCGGCAAGTCTCTTTACTCGTTCCGTAACACATCATCCCGTGATCAACCCCTTGGTCACATTGTGCACATTATGATGATGTCCTACCGAGTGGGCCCAGAGATACCTCTCCGTTTACACGGAGTGACAAATCCCAGTCTCGATTCGTGCCAACCCAACAGACACTTTCGGAGATACCTGTAGTGCACCTTTATAGCCACCCAGTTATGTTGTGACGTTTGATACACCCAAAGCATTCCTACGGTATCCGGGAGTTGCACAATCTCATGGTCTAAGGAAAAGATACTTGACATTAGAAAAGCTTTAGCATACGAACTACATGATCTCTGTGCTAGGCTTAGGATTGGGTCTTGTCCATCACATCATTCTCCTAATGATGTGATCCCGTTATCAACGACATCCAATGTCCATGGTCAGGAAACCGTAACCATCTATTGATCAACGAGCTAGTCAACTAGAGGCTTACTAGGGACATGGTGTTGTCTATGTATCCACACATGTATCTGAGTTTCCTATCAATACAATTATAGCATGGATAATAAACGATTATCATGAACAAGGAAATATAATAATAACTAATTTATTATTGCCTCTAGGGCATATTTCCAACAGTCTCCCACTTGCACTAGAGTCAATAATCTAGTTCACATCGCCATGTGATTAACACTGACAGGTCACATCGCCATGTGACCAACATCCAAAGAGTTTACTAGTGTCATTAAACTAGTTCACATCATCATGTGATTAATACTCAATGAGTTCTGGGGTTTGATCATGTTTTGCTTGTAAGAGAGGTTTTAGTCAACGGGTCTGCAACATTCAGATCCTTATGTACTTCGCAAATCTCTAGGTCATATTGTAAATGCTGCTTCCACGCTCCACTTGGAGCTATTCCAAATGGTTACTCCACTATACGTATCCGGTTTGCTACTCAGAGTCACTCGGATAGGTGTTAAAGCTTGTATCGACGTAACCCTTTACGCCGAACTCTTTATCACCTCCATAATCAAGAAACATGTCCTTATTTACTCCAAGGACAATTTTGACCGCTGTCCAATGATCCATTCCTGGATCATTCTTGTACCCCTTGACTGACTCATGGCAAGGCACACTTCCGGTGCGGTACACAGCATAGCATACTATAGAGCCTACGCCTGAAGTATAGGGGACGACCTTCGTCCTTTCTCTCTATTCTGCCATGGTTGAGCTTTTAAGTCTTAACTTCATACCTTACATCTCAGGAAAGAACTCCTTCTTTGACTGATCCAACTTGAACACCTTCAAGATCATGTCAAGGTATATGCTCATTTGAAAGTACCATTAAGCGGTTTTTGATCTATCCTAATAGATCTTGATGCTCAATGTTCAAGTAGCTTAAACCAGGTTTTCACTTGAAAAACATTTTTCAAATAACCCTATATGCTTTCCAGAAATTCTACATCATTTCTGATCAACAATATGTCAACAACATATACTCATCAGAAATTCTATAGTGCTCCCACTCACTTCTTTGGAAATACAAGTTTCTCATAAATTTGTATAAACCCAAAATCTTTGATCATCTTATCAAAGTACATATTCCAACTCCGAGATGCTTACTCCAGTCCTTAGAAGGATCGCTGGAGCTAGCATACCTTTTAGCATCCTTAGGATCGACAAAACCTTTCTGATTGTATCACATACAACCTTTCCTTACAAAACTGGTAAGGAAACTCGTTTTGACATCCATCTGCCAGATTTCATAAATGCAGCTAATGCTAACATGATTCCGACAGACTTAAGCATCTCTACGGATGAGAAAATCTCATCGTAGTCAACTCCTTGAACTTGTGAAAAACTCTTCGCCACAAGTCGAGCTTCATAGACGGTGACATTACCGTCCACGTCCGTCTTCTTCTTAAAGATCCATTTATCTCAATGGCTTGTCGATCATCGGGCAAGTCCACCAAAGTCCATGCTTTGTTCTGATACATGGATCCTATCTCGGATTTCATGGCTTCTAACCATTTGACAGAATTTGGGCCCACCATTGCTTCTCCATAGCTCGTAGGTTCATTGTTGTCTAGCAACATGACCTTCAAGACAAGATTACTGTACCACTCTGAAGCAGTACGCATCCTTGTCACCCTACGAGGTACGGTAGTGACTTGATCCGAAGTTTCATGATCACTATCATAAGCTTCTACTTCAATTGGTGTAGGTGCCACAGGAACAACTTCCTGTGCCTTGCTACGCACTAGTTGTAGTGACGGTTCAATAACCATATCAAGTCTCCACCATCCTCCCACTCAACTTTTTGAGACAAACTTTTCCTTGAGAAAGGACCCGATTCAAGAAACAATCCCTATTGCTTTCGGATCTGAATTAGGAGGTATACCCAACTGTTTTGGGTGTCCTATGAAGATGCATTTTATCCGCTTTGGGTTCGAGCTTATCAACCTGAAAATTTTTCACATAAGCGTCGCAACCCCAAACCTTTAAGAAATGACAGCTTAGGTTTCTCTAAACCATAGTTCATACGGTGTCATCTCAACGGAATTACGTGGTGCCCTATATAAAGTGAATGTGGTTGTCTCTAATGCCTAACCCATAAACTATAGTGGTAATTCGATAAGAGACATCATGGTACGCACCATATCCAATAGGGTGCAACTATGATGTTCGGACACACCATCAAACTATGGTGTTCCAGGCGGTATTAATTGTGAAACAATTTCCACAATGTCTTAATTGCGTGCCAAAGCTCATAACTCAGATACTCATCTCTATGATCATATCATAGACATTTCATCCTCTTGTCACGATGATCTTCAACTTCACTCTGAAATTACTTTAACCATTCAATAATTCAGACTTGTGCTTCATCAAGTAAATATACTCTACATCTACTCGAATCATCTGTGAAGTAAGAACATAACGATATTCACTGCATGCCTCAGCACTCATTGGACTGCACACATCAAAATGTGTTACTTCCAACAAGTTGCTATCTTGTTCCATTTTACTGAAAAACGAGGCTTTTTAGTCATCTTGCCCATGTGGTATGATTTGCATATCTCAAGTGATTCAAAATCAAGTGAGTCCAAACGATCCATCTGCATGGAGTTTCTTCATGCGTATACACCAATATGACTTACATGGCAGTGCCACAAGTAAGTGGTACTATCATTACTATCTTATATCTTTTTGGCATTAAAATGTGTATCACTACGATCGAGATTCAATAAACCATTCCTTTAGGTGCAAGACCATTGAAGGTATTATTCAAATAAATAGAGTAACCATTATTCTCCTTAAATGAATAACCATATTGCGATAGACATAATCCAATCATGTCTATGCTCAACGCAAACACCAAATCTTGATGGTAGAGGGAGCGTGCGATGCTTGATCACATCAACCTTGGAAACACTTCCAACACATATCGTCAGCTCACCTTTAGCTAGTCTCCGTTTATTCCGTTGCTTTTATTTTGAGTTACTAACACTTAGCAACCGAACCGGTATCTAATACCCTGGTGCTACTAGGAGTACTAGTAAAGTACACATTAACATAATGTATATCCAATATACTTCTATCGACCTTGCCAGCCTTCTCATCTACCAAGTATCTAGGGTAATTCCGCTCCAGTGGTTATTCCCCTTATTACAGAAGCACTTAGTCTCGGGCTTGGGTTCAACCTTGGGTTTCTTCACTAGAGCAGCAGCTGATTTGCCGTTTCATGAAGTATCCCTTCTTGCCCTTGCCCTTCTTGAAACTAGTGGTTTCACCAACCATCAACAATTGATGCTTCTTCTTGATTTCTACTTTTGCGGTGTCAAACATCGTGAATACCTCAAGGATCATCATATCTATCCCTGATATGGTATAGTTCATCACGAAGCTCTAGCAGCTTGGTGGCAATGACTTTGGAGAAACATCACTATCTCATCTGGAAGATCAACTCCCACTCAATTCAAGTGATTGTTGCACTCAGACAATCTGAGCACAAGCTCAACGATTGAGCCTTTCTCCCTTAGTTTGCAGGCTAAGAAAATCGTCGGAGGTCTTATACCTCTTGACGTGGGCACGAACCTGAAATCCCAATTTCAGCCCTCGAAACATCTCATATGTTCCGTGACGTTTCGAAAACGTCTTTGGTGCCTCAATTCTAAACCGTTTAACTGAACTATCACGTAGTTATCAAAATGTGTATGTCCGATGTTCGCAACATCCACAAACGACGTTCGGGGTTCAGCACACTGAGCGGTGCATTAAGGACATAAGCTTTCTACTGTCCGCATAATCGCTACTGTCAACTTTCAACTATATTTTCTCTAGGAACATATCTAAACAGTGGAACTAAAGCGCGAGCTTACGACATAATTTGAAAAGATCTTTTGACTATGTTCAGGATAATTAAGTTCATCTTATAAACTCCCACTCAGATAGACATCCCTCTAGTCATCTAAGTGATTACATGATCCGAGTCAACTAGGCCGTGTCCGATCATCACGTGAGACGGACTAGTCATCATCGGTGAACATCTTCATGTTGATCGTATCCTCCATACGACTCATGCTCGACCTTTCGGTCTCTGTGTTCCGAGGCCATGTCTGTACATGCTAGGCTCGTCAAGTTAACCCTAAGTGTTTCGCGTGTGTAAATCTGTCTTACACCCGTTGTATGTGAACGTAAGAATCCATCACACCCGATCATCACGTGGTGCTTAGAAGCGACGAACTTTAGCAACGGTGCACAGTTAGGGGAGAACACTTCTTGAAATTTTTGTAAGGGATCATCTTATTTACTACCGTCGTTCTAAGTAAACAAGATGCATAAACATGATAAACATCACATGCAATCAAATAGTGACATGATATGGCCAATATCATTTTGCTCCTTTTGATCTCCATCTTCGGGGCTCCATGATCATCATCGTCACCGGCATGACACCATGATCTCCATCATCATGATCCCCATCATCGTGTATCCATGAAGTTGTCTCACCAACTTATTACTTCTACTACTATGGCTATCGGTTAGCAATAAAATAAAGTAATTACATGGCGTTGTTCAATGACACGCAGGTCATACAATAAATAAAGACAACTCCTATGGCTCCTGCCGGTTGTAATACTCATCGACATGCAAGTCGTGATTCCTATTACAAGAACATGATCAATCTCATACATCACATATCATTCATCACATTCTTCTTGGCCATATCACATCACATAGCATACCCTGCAAAAACAAGTTAGACGTCCTCTAATTGTTGTTTGCATGTTTTACGTGGCTGCTATGGGTTTCTAGCAAGAACGTTTCTTACCTACGCAAAACCACAACGTGATATGCCAATTGCTATTTACCCTTCATAAGGACCCTTTTCATCGAATCCGTTCCGACTAAAGTGGGAGAGACTGGCACCCGCTAGCCACCTTATGCACCAAGTGCATGTCAATCGGTGGAACCTGTCTCACGTAAGAGTACGTGTAAGGTCGGTCCGGGCCGCTTCATCCCACAATACCGTCGAAACAAGATTGGACTAGTAACGGTAAGCATATTGAACAAAATCAACGCCCACAACAACTTTGTGTTCTACTCGTGCAAAGAATCTACGCAATAGACCTAGCTCATGATGCCACTGTTGGGGAATGTAGCAGAAATTCAAAATTTTCCTACGAGTCACCAAGATCTATCCATGGAGAGACTAGCAACGAGGGGAAGGAGAGTGCATCTACATACCCTTGTAGATCGCTAAGCGGAAGCGTTCAAGAGAACGGGGTTGAAGGAGTCGTACTCGTCGTGATCCAAATCACCGGAGATCCTAGTGCCGAACGGACGACACCTCCGCGTTCAACACACGTACAGCCCGGTGACGTCTCCCATGCCTTGATCCAGCAAGGAGAGAGGGAGAGGTTGGGGAAGACTCCGTCCAGCAGCAGCACGACGGTGTGGTGGTGATGGAGGAGCATGGCAATCCTGCAGGGCTTCGCCAAGCACCGCATGAGAGGAGGAGTACTTGGGAGAGGGGGAGGGCTGCGCCAGGGGAAGCGTGTAGCTCCCGTGCGCCTCCCCACTATATATAGGGGTGGAGGGGCTGGTTTCTTGCCCTCCAAGTCCATTGGGGCGTTGGAAAAGGTGGGAGGAAAGAAATCCCATCATTTCCTTCCCCACCGATTGTTATCCCCCTTTTTTAGGGATTTTGATCTTATCCCTTCGGGATATGATCTTATTCCTTCTAAGGGGGGATTTTGGTGCGCCTTGACCAGGGGTGTGGGGCCTTGCCCCCACTACCCACGTTCATGTGGGTCCCCCCATGCAGGTGGGCCCCACTCCGGAACCTTCTAGAACCTTCCCGGTATAATACCGAAAAATCCCGAACATTTTCCGGTGGCCAAAATAGGACTTCCCATATATAAATCTTTACCTCCGGACCATTCCTGAACTCCTCGTGACGTCTGGGATCTCATCCGGGACTCCGAACAACATTCGGTAACCACATACAAACTTCCTTTATAACCCTAGCGTCATCGAACCTTAAGTGTGTAGACCCTACGGGTTCGGCAGACATGTAGACATGACCGAGACGTTCTCCGGTCAATAACCAGCAGCGGGATCTGGATACCCGTGTTGGCTCCCACATGTTCCACGATGATCTCATCGGATGAACCACGATGTCAAGGACTCAATCGATCCCGTATACAATTCCCTTTATCTAACGGTATTGTACTTGCCCGAGATTCGATCGTCGGTATACCGATACCTTGTTCAATCTCGTTACCGGCAAGTCTCTTTACTCGTTCCGTAACACATCATCCCGTGATCAATCCCTTGGTCACATTGTGCACATTATGATGATGTCCTACCGAGTGGGCCCAGAGATACCTCTCCGTTTACACGGAGTGACAAATCCCAGTCTCGATTCGTGCCAACCCAACAGACACTTTTGGAGATACCTGTAGTGCACCTTTATAGCCACCCAGTTACGTTGTGACGTTTGATACACCCAAAGCATTCCTACGGTATCCGGGAGTTGCACAATCTCATGGTCTAAGGAAAAGATACTTGACATTAGAAAAGCTTTAGCATACGAACTACACGATCTCTGTGCTAGGCTTAGGATTGGGTCTTGTCCATCACATCATTCTCCTAATGATGTGATCCCGTTATCAACGACATCCAATGTCCATGGTCAGGAAACCGTAACCATCTATTGATCAACGAGCTAGTCAACTAGAGGCTTACTAGGGACATGGTGTTGTCTATGTATCCACACATGTATCTGAGTTTCCTATCAATACAATTATAGCATGGATAATAAACGATTATCATGAACAAGGAAATATAATAATAACTAATTTATTATTACCTCTAGGGCATATTTCCAACAGTTCTCACATAGTTGGCTCCGGACGAGCCACTATTATACTCCCTATGGGAACAACTTTGATCATTAATGATGCGTTGTTGTACCCGGAGTCGACTCGTACTCTTTTGTGCTTTAGAGACATCCGCGCTAATGGTTTCCATGCTGAGATCGATGATGAAAATGACAAGGAGTGCCTACTCATCACAAAGCGGGATGCAGGTGGCAAACATGTTATTGAAAGGCTTCCTTCGTTTGACACAGGGCTATACTACACTAAGATAGTAGCACCGCCCGTGTACACTACCCTCAAGACCGTCTTTAGAAGCTCTGAACTCTTCTGCCTCTGGCACGATAGGTTAGGCCACCCCGGACTTAGGATGATGAGAAATATAATTAACAACTCGCATGGCCATAATGTTAACGTGAAGAACTTCCCGAATCCCGATGATTTCGTGTGCTCCGCATGCGCTAAGGGGAAGTTAGTCATTAGGCCATCGCCCCTCAAGGTGAGGGATGAAATCCCCACGTTCTTGGAACGTATCCAAGGGGACATATGCGGTCCAATTCAGCCCCTCACGGGGCCGTTTCGGTACTTCATGGTGCTCATTGATGCTTCCTCTAAATGGTCCAATGTTTGCCTGCTGTCAACACGGAACCATGCCTTTGCAAAATTGATCTCACAGATCATACAAATGAGGAATAATTTCCTGGATTATCGTATAAAGTCTATTCGAATGGACAACGCCGGAGAATTTACTTCAAAGGCGTTCGATGATTATTGCATGGCAATGGGAATCAAAGTTGAGCACTCGGTACCACATGTTCATACACAAAATGGACTTGCCGAGGCATTGATTAAGAGAATTAAATTCATTGCCCGACCGCTCCTTCAGGGTTTTAATTTACCAACTACATGTTGGGGCCACGTGGTGTTACACGCAGCTAATCTCATCAACTTTCGACTGTCGGCCTACAACATCCACTCTCCTGTTCAACTTGCACAAGGGTCGACACCGAAAATTTGCCACCTTCGTAGGTTCGATTGCCAGGTATATGTACCAATATCACCCCCTCAGCAATCGGCGATGGGCCCGCTCCGTAAGTCGGGGATATACGTTGGTTATGAGACTGTGTCCATAATCAGGTATCTGGACCCCATGACAGGTGACTGTCACACGGCTCGTTTTGCTGATTGCATTTTTGATGAGGATCTTTTCCCGACTTTAGGGGGAGAGAATCAACCCCTTGATGCTAAAAGTCGAGAAATCACGTGGCAAGCCACGGGGATCCACGCTCATGACCCGCACACTGCTGAGACTGAGAGAGAAGTCCAAAAGATAATAGATTTGTAGTCTTTAGCAAATCAACTGCCCGACCACTTTAGTGACTTAAAGACTGTGACAAAATCACATGTGCACGCGTGCAATGCACCGGAAAGGGTTGAAATACCAAAGAAAAATGATGGTATACCCGCTCCCGTCCAAAGGCCTAAAAGGACGAGAAATATAGCTTCTCAAATCCCAAGTACACGGGGATGCCTGACGAAAAAGGATAAGAGAGATTTATCGCAGCCTGTCACCAAAGTACCCCAAATTGAAACGGGGAGCCAGTCGAGACCTGCCACAAGTACGGAAAATTCAGTGCACAAAATTCCGGACTTAAACTTTCCCATAGGGGAAACACCCAGCGGAGTGTGAGCACACACATCGGCGCGGGAAATCTAAAGGACCTTTCTCCCATAATGGGAAATTTGGTAGAGCAAGTGTTTGCGCCGGATGCGCTCCATGACGAAATGGCCATAAATTATATTTATACGGGGGAGTCCTTGAACCGAGCAACGGTGATTGTTGACATCAACTTTGCTACAAAAATTGCCTCAATCATAGATCTTGACCCTGAGCCTAACACGCTCGCTGATTGCAAGAAAAGGTCGGATTGGAAAGATTGGCAGCAGGCAATTACTGCCGAATTATTATCTCTCAACAAAAGGAAGGTGTTCGGACCAGTTTGTCGAACTCCTCCCCATGTTCGCCCTGTTGGCCATAGGTGGGTTTTTGTTCGAAAGAGAGATGAAAATAATAAGGTAGTACGGTACAAAGCAAGGCTCGTCGCTCAAGGGTTCACTCAACGACCAGGTGTCGATTTTGAGGAGACTTATTCCCCAGTCATGGATGGAGTTACCTTTAGATACTTGATCTCGATGGCAGTAAACATGAGCTTGAAAATGAAACTAATGGATGTTGTCACTGTTTACCTGTATGGTAACTTGGATTCGAGCATATACATGAAGGTTCCAGAAGGTATCCCTGTTCTGAACCATGATAGAGCAAACAGGGGTCTATACAGTGTTCAACTTCAAAAGGCACTGTACTGACTCAGACAGTCTGGTAGAATGTGGTACAATCGCTTAAGTGATTTCCTTCATGAGAAGGGCTACACGAGCAATAAAGATTGCCCATGTGTTTTCATACGGCGATCCCAAGATGGATTCTGTATAATCTCGGTGTACGTGGACAATTTAAACATAACCGGTACACCTGAGGATATTGAGGAAGCGAGTTCCTACCTGATGTCGGAATTCGAGATGAAGGATTTGGGTAAAACCAAGTTCTGTCTAGGTCTGCAACTTGAACATTCCCCTGATGGGATTCTAGTGCACCAATCGACCTACACCCAGAAGGTGTTGGAAAGATTTGGATTTGATAAGGCATATCCTTCTAAGACCTCGATGGTTGGGAGGTCTATACAGCCAGACAAGGACCCGTTCAGGCCAAAGGAAGAGGGGAGGAAACTCTGGGACCAGAATTTCCTTACCTGAGTGCAGTTGGAGCACTCATGTATCTCGCAAACTGTACACGGCCACACATTGCGTTCGCCGTCAGTTTGCTTGCGAGGTACAGTTCTGAGCCTACCAAAAGACATTGAAAAGGTGTCAAGGACGTCTTCCGTTACCTGCAAGGGACCAAAGATCTTGGCCTGTTTTATAAAAGGAATCAAGACCTATCTATTATAGGCTATGTCGATGCTGGGTACCTATCGGACCCGCATGATTGTAAATCGCAGATTGGATATGTTTTCCTTTGTGGTGGAACTGCGTTTTTCTGGAAATCGTCCAAGCAAACACTTGTGTCGACTTCCACAAACCACTCGGAAATCATGGCACTATTCAAAGCGTCGAAAGAGTGTGTATCGCTTCGGCGGATGATCGGCCACATTCAGCAGACATGTGGGCTGAACACCGTACAAACCCCTACCATTATCTATGAAGATAATGTTGCTTGTGTTGCACAAGTCCAGATGGGTTATGTGAAGAGTAACCTCACTAAGCATATTAGTCCCAAATTCTTCTATGCACATGAGCTGCAGTAGTTGAATGAGGTGAAAGTTTTGCATATTAAGTCTTGTGACAATCTTGATGATATGTTCACCAAATCATTACCGGCATCAACCTTAGAGAGGTGTGTGCGTGGAATCGGTATGATGAAACTTAGAGAGATGCAAGGTTCATGGGGAGAAACTTTACAAACTCGTCGCTAAAATCTCAATCCCGATGATCGAGTATTCAACTTGATGGTTGAGTGGATTGTACTCTTTTTTCCCTTGAGTGAGTTTTCCTGATGTTTCTCACACGAGGTTTTTGACGAGGCAATTCGTGCAATACAACAATGTATACTATGTGCTCTTTCTCCATATTTTTTTCCACTGGGTTTTTCGGAGTTTTGAGGCATGGATATACGGATAATTACCCAAGGGGGAGTGTTGGGAAACCGGGGCCACCACGATGGTGGCGGCGGCTAGCGCCGAGTCGCTCGGGATAGCCCCTCCCGTTTCCCCTTTTTACGTTAAGTGGGTACTTATCCCTTGACCCCCTAGTCCCTATATAAAGCAACGAGGAGACATCATTGTAACCCCTGATCATTGATTAATAAAGTTGGTCTCCTCCATATCTCTCTGTGTCATTTAATTTCGTGTGTTCGACTACTTCAACTACTTCGTCTACGATGCTCGCACTCGCTCCGTAACCTCGGGACCGGACTCGCCGGCGGAGTTGCGGAACACAATCCATGTGCTTCCGTTTCAAGTTTTCTAATTATCGAATCACGCGGAATCCATGGGTTTCTCTTGGCCCTCCTGTCCACGTGCGACACAAATCACTCGCCGCCTCGCGGGCCCGCACGCCCAGAGGCGTACTGACGTAGACACTCGGCTCACGGCTCACGGTTCACCCGCGTCGTGCAGACGTGCGGCGCGCGCGCACCACTCGCTCCGCCAACCACACCCACGACACCGGCGGCAAGGCAAAGCGCAGCGGGCCCCACCGCAGCTTGCCTTCCCCTCCAGGCTCCAGCGTCCACGCGGTCCACGCTCCCAGCGAACAGAATAAAAACCGTCGGGCACGGCACGGAAGGCCACCAGCGCCCCTCCCCGAGCGCCGGCCTCGAACAACAAAAAAACACCAGCCGACGCGTGCACGCAGACGGTCCAGACGCCAGACGCCGATGGGCAGCCTCGCCGGCGGGGTGGGGGCCAGGCGGCCGCGGTTCCTGTGCCTGCACGGCTTCCGGACCAGCGGCGAGATCATGCGGAAGCAGGTGGTGGGGAAGTGGCCCGCCGAGGTCACGGCGCGCCTCGACCTCGTCTTCGCCGACGCCCCCTTCCCCGCCGAGGGCAAGTCCGACGTCGACGGCATCTTCGACCCGCCCTACTACGAGTGGTTCCAGTTCGACAAGGTCCGCCCGCCCGCCTCCACCTTCCCTTCCTCCCATATCCCCATTGCCTCATCGATCTGTTTTTCCCAATCTCTCTCGTGCGTTCAAGTTCGGTGGAGCCAGTGGTACCACCTTTTGTTAGCTTTTTTGTTCATTACTTCTTCTCCCCAGAATGTCGGCCCTGCGGATCTGAGTTTATTTCTTTTCCCTTATATATTCATGGAACTATTTTTCTCTTTGAAAACAGGGATTCACGGAGTACAGGAATTTCGACAAATGCCTGGCTTACATCGAGGAGCTGATGATCAAAGAAGGGCCCTTTGATGGGCTGATGGGTTTCTCTCAGGTAATAACACTGGGATCACCTCTCCCCTAAACATATTTGTTGTCACTAAATTGTCAATTAACGATTGCAAATTGTCATGGTAATACCAGGGTTCGATTCTATCTGGCGCACTTCCGGGGCTCCAAGAACAAGTAAGCTGATGGATCCTGATAACCTTACCACATCAACTCCAGTTCGACTGTTCCAGTAGTAGTTCTTCCTAATATGTGCTGAATTGCTGCTAGAGCTGCAACTTTATTTAGCTCATTGTTCTGTGTTTTGTTGGCAGGGATTGGCCTTGACTAGAGTTCCTAAGATCAAATATCTCATAATCATAGGCGGCGCCAAGTTCCGCTCACCTGCAATAGCCGATAAGGCGTACGCCAACATGATCAAAATCCCCTCGCTTCACTTTCTTGGTACTTCAATATGTTCTTCACAGATTAGTCCTTTACAGTTGCCATGCTGGTTGTGGTTGGTTGTTGGCTAGCGTATGTTCTCTCAGTTGCTTCCTAGGCGGTGTGTGCGTATGGCTGTCTCCTTATCATATTTATTTTCCAGCCGGCATGTCTACCTCATGTGCAGTTATGTTCTAGTGTTTATTATGTGATTAGGCAATGCACTTAAAGTACTCACACCAACTGTGTGCTTCTTTTGTATCATACTTATAAAAAAACTTCCAAAGGCTTCATGTACTCTAACGATAGTACTCATGAAAAACTTCCAAGAGCTCGATGTATTCTAATGATGGTAAACAACATATTATTAGGGGATAATTTACAGAGGAAGGACATACCATAGGATCATCCATGACATAGTTTACACTCTGAACAATATGTATTGTGGGAGATCAAGCTTTGACATATCATCTGATGACACCATTTCTAGGGGTATATTATTCCCATTGGTTACTTTAGTCGATAGTCAAATTCTCATATCATTCCATGTTGAGTGTTTATTTTGGAAGATTTGAAGCCTTCTTAGGTCAACTGAGTAGTGAGCAAGTAACACGGGGCCATTAACACACCGGTTTATTTGATGTGCAGGCGACAATGACTTCCTTAAACCCCATGGTGAACAGCTCATAGAGTCATTTGTGGATCCATTCATCATACGTCACCCAAAGGGCCACACGGTCCCAAGGCTTGTTGGTAAGCTCTCATATTTCTATTTACCGAAGCTCCTCTGAACCGCGTAAATTTAGGCAGTGAATATCGATCCAGTTGTAGTGCTGATTTTGGTATTAAAAAGTTCAGAAGAGATCAGTAGGTAAACAGTAAACATGAGATGTTTGTGATTGGGAGGCCATAGGATCACAAACTTTAGCTGGAAAATAAACCTCGGTATCGCTCTTTTAATCCGATTCAGGGTTCGATATCTGTACATGCTAAACATATTTCTTGACGGAAGAACTTCAAATACCCCAAAGAGTTCAAACGACCTATCAGTTTCTTGGTTCGCCATTCTGCATCGGTATGAACGCCCTAAACTTTCTAACGTAAATTCACGCTTGTTGTTGTATGCAGATGAGACGAGTTTGGAAGTCATGTCCCGTTTCCTTGACAAGATGGAAAAGGAGATATCTGAACTTCCATCCGTTAAGGCCGCGGCCGAAGCAGCCGCTGATGTTGACGAAAAAGAAGTGTGCATCTGATAGCACCTCAAGGATTAGTGCCTGAATACACATCAAATACGCATATAGGCAAATCACACGGCTGTGACCTCCTTAGTTGTGTGTTGTTGCAAGTGTGTGTGATTATTATTCAATAATGATAGCTATCGTCTAGCTCTTTGCCACTACTCCTTCATGTCCTATGGACCTTGTATATTTTCTCGTGTTGATACTATATCTCTATAGTACTCCCTCCGTTCCAAAATAGATGACTCAACTTTATACTAACTTTACTACAAAGTTGGGTCATCTATTTTGGAACGGAGGGAGTACTGTATTACCAAATAACATGAGGGAAAAAAAACAGAAGTACGAGATCCGTGTAAATACATGTAGAATAAGATAAGCTAAGGAAGAGAGAACAGTAGAACACTGTGCTTTCCAAGAGAGAACATCTCATATTATTGCTTTCCAAGCCAAACAAAAATCGAGGCATGCAATCACCCGATTGGCAGAGTCATACAGAAGCAATAGCGCGGCGCAAGCTACACCATATACGTACAAACCAGAGGAGCGCAGCAGCGATCCAAACTCCAGCGAGATGGCCGCGCCAGCTCACCTCCGTTGTCACACCGTCTTCAATTCGGCGAGCAACGCCCGGCGTCACACGCAGGCCTCCGTCCCGTCGCTCTCGCGCGGCCGCCTCCCAACGGCTCGAAAGCCGCCCGTGGCCGGCTGCCAGCGCCACGGCGTAGGGGCCTTGGAACTAGACGGCGGAGCGACGAGGCGGCCGGCGCTGCGGTTCCTGTGCCTGCACGGGTTCCGCACCAGCGGGGAGATCATGCGGAGGCAGGTGGCGGACAGGTGGCCCGCCGGCGTCACGTCCCGCCTGGACCTCGCCTTCGCCGACGCGCCCTTCCCCGCCGAGGGCGACTCCCCGGTGCGCGGCGTCTTCGACCCGCCCTACTACGAGTGGTGCCAGTTCGCCGGCGAGGTCAGTCCGGCGGGCCTCCGTCAGAGTCAGACTAGGTACTGCGTGGTTGACTTTCCAGTTAGACTGACAGACAAGATCACTTCACACCCGGGATCGATCGATCGATCTCGGGACAGGATTTCCTGAAGTGCAAGAACTTCGGCGAGTCCTTGGCCAGCATCGAGGAGCTGATGGTGAAACAAGGGCCGTTCGACGGACTGTTCGGTTTCTCTCAGGTGGTAAACTACTTCAACTTGGGGTTCCATTAGCTTCGAGCTTCGTTGGAGACATCAATCATCATATTCATACCACTCCGATGAACTGATGAGTACTACTGTGATCATCATATTCATTATTCAGGGCGCCCTCCTGTCGGCCGCGCTTGTTGGGCTCCAGCAACAAGTGAGTTGCTAATCGTCCTCCTCGTCTCCTGCCGTTCATGCTACTACTTTGGATCGACTGCGGCTCAATCGACCTGAACATTTTGTTCTTGCGTTCTATGGCAGGGGCTGGCCTTGAACAGGGTTCCTAGGGTGAAGTACGTTATGATCATATCCGGTGCGAAGATCCGGTCGCCGGCATTGGCTGCCAAGGCGTACGCCAACAAGATCAATTGCACTTCGCTTCACTTCATTGGTAATTGCCATGTTATCTTCGTTAGCAATTATTGTCGGCAGAAGTGAAGGGAGCAACTGCAATGGCTGAAGTTGCAGTTCCTTGCGCGCAGGTGACGGTGACTTCGTGAAAGCCCACGGCGAGGAGCTGGCGGACTCGTTCGTGGATCCACTTGTCATACGCCACCCGGCCGGGCACACGGTCCCCAGACTCGGTAAGCGCGCCTAGCCTGTAAATTTGAAAGGAGCAAGACAAGGTTATTGACTGAGTTTTGCTATTTTTTTTTGTGTGCTCGCTTTTGCAGACGAGAAGGGCCTCCAGGCGATGCTCAGCTACCTTGACAAGATTGAAAGGGATCTGGCGAGAGATTAATCAATTGTGCTGACCACCACTCTGTTTCACGAGTTTATGGCATAGTAGTGGTCACATCTACAGTAACATGGATGGCTGACATTTGAAGACCATGATAACCGTTTAACACAAGGCCGCGGAAAAGTATTAGGTTGTCACTATTTTCATTCCTATGAATAAGAAGCGGTCGCATTTCGAGATTTAACGAAACTAGTTAAATGCCCGTGCGTTGCTACGGGCGACGATGCAATCTCTTCATTATTAAAATAGCCATCACATGCTTTTTACACCAATATTTTACTTGTTTAGCCTATCCATGAATCCCGAAAATATGACATAACATGTTCTTCATTACCCTGTCCGACATATGCGCGCGCGCGTGTGTGTTTGTGTCTGTGCGCACACATAAAATAATGCCATTGTGAGTGGTTTTTTTTATAGAAGTGATCTAGGATGCCATGAAGTAAGGTAACACTTTTTCTCTAAAAATAAGTGAACGCTGAAAATAAACATTTTCCAATACCTAAAGACAAATTGGAAGATATTGCATCCACCATAAGATTGGCAGGCATAGGAATTTAAACGTTGGTAATGCACACTATTTTGCTATGCTAGTATGAAAGACTTAAACACAAGAGTATCGTGTAGCTTAATAGGCCACAGGAGAGCAAGATTTTCCATTATCATGGTGCAACGATGAGGCCATAGCATCACCACAAACATCACAAGACGATGAGGCCATAGCAACACCACAAACATCAAGTTAACCAAATACCTTTTCATTGCAGACTGAGCATGCCTGAATGAAAACAAAAGTACATATTGTAAAAATCACAGAATCCTCCTAATATCAAACAATATAGGATTGCACACCAAGATATCAACAATCTATATGCATCAAATGAAATCAAACATTGTGTGTACTGAAATAGCACATTTGGTATGTGGGTACTGCATTACCCTGAGACACATAGCAGATTTATATTAGCATTCAACATCTATTCATAGTAGGCAAAATCTGGTTCGGCTTCTATAGCTTGATTTGTAGAGCACACATCTGCAAGAATATACCACAAGTTATATGTTCGTCTTCAGTTACAGAATGACGAGGAATTCTCAGAGTAAAAGTAACTGTAACATGCCTCTCATTATTCTTTTTGCTGGAGAAAAAGTCACATTATTTGGTTCTAAAAGGCACCGGATAGCATATCAGCTCATCTGTTAGAGTACGTAATGGGCCTAATGGGCCCGTTAGTCTTCACTGCCGACAAGCCCGTCTCTTCCATTGCCGACCTCCACCATCGCGTCGCTGCCCATCACCACCGCGCCGCTGATCTCCCCGTCCGTGCCGCTGCTCTCCCCATCCGCGCCGCCGGACTCCACCGCCGGTGCCTCCACCGGCCAGATGCCTTCCTCCACTGCGCCCCTGCCGCCGTCTTCACCCCGGAGCAGGTCACCGGGGTCCTCAATGACCTGGTCACAGCGGTCGAGGAGATCCTGCTGTACTTACCCAGACCCTACGGGCCGCCTCCGCCACCCCCACCACCGGTCGCCGCCATCGGCCGACCGGCCCTGCCATGGTACCCGCCACCCGCGGCGGCTTTCGCGGCGCTCGCGGAGCCGCTGCAGCCGCCGCCCGTCGCCACCCCGCAATGGTGAAAGTGCGTTATATCGACTAGAGGGAGGGGGGTGAATAGGCGATTTTTATGAATTCTTCACTGAGGAATTTGCCGGTGAGGAAATTTCTTAGCGAAGAACTACTTGCAGCGGAATAAGTACTCAGAAGTAAGCATAACAGAATACAAGCATGGTCATCATGATGAAATAAAGACTAACACAGAGTACAGAAAGCGTAATCACAGGATAAAACAAGATGAAGACAAACAGACTGAAGAAATTGAACTGAGGAAATTGAGAAAGTCTTCAGTCAAAGTCTTCTAGCACAGATATGAACAAACACTCAACACAGTAATGAGGAAATGAAAAGGTTGAGGAAATAGAACCAGTTAGGTTGGTGAAGACAATGATTTGGTAGACCAGTTCCAACTGCTGTCTCAGTTGTACGTCTGGTTGGAGCGGCTGAGTATTTAAACTCGAGGACACACAGTCCCGGACACCCAGTCGCTGAGCACGCAGCTCAGGACACCCAGTCCTCACCGTATTCTCCTTGAACTAAGGTCACACAGACCTCGTCCAATCACTCGTGGTAAGTCTTCACGCGACTTCCAAACCTTCACAGACTTGGTCACTCGGCGATCCATAATTCCTCTTGGATGCTCTAGACAATGACGCCTAACCGTCTGGAAGAAGTACAATCTTCAAAGGTAACAAGCGTCGGATCCACGCAGGATCAATTTCTTCAGTGATGCTCAATCACTTTGGGTTTGTAGGGGTTTGGTTTTGGGTTTTCCTCACTTGATGATTTTCGCTCAAAGTCCTCGGAGGATGGGTTGCTCTCAAATGACAAGTGTCAAGTTCTCTCGGAGCAGCCAACCAGCTAGTGGTTATAGGGGGCGACTATTTATAGCCTAGGGAGCAGCCCGACATGATAAGACATAAATGCCCTTCAATGATATGACCGTTAGGTGGATAAGATATTTTGGGACAGCTGGCGCGCAGCACAGCAACGGTCGGAAATTTGACTCTCAAATTCCTCAGGGCTATCATGTTCCTCACTGTGTAGGCAATTCGCACTGGCGAATTCCTAACTCCTCAGTCAGAACAAATTCATCAGCGACCAGAAGAACTTCGTCTCTGTCACTGAAGAAAGTGACTGAACTGTATGAGATTTCCAAAGGCTTCACTCGAAGGGATTGGTAGGTGTAGGATTTTGAGTTGAGCATCACATGGAAATTTTTCCTTAGTATTTCCTCGACCCCTTTTAACAGTACGGTGTTTCCTATGACTCAAGAAAGAGAAAATGAAACTACGAAAACAAAAGTCTTCACGCTTCATGTTCCACAAATGAATACCAAGTCTTCAAGGTCACACCAATTTCTTCACTTTCAAAGTCTTCAGAAAGTCTTCAGAATATCAAAGTCTTCAGTCGAAGAACTTCATTTTTAGAGGTCGACTCTCTCTGTAAATATCAAACTCCTCATAGACTTATAGACCTGTGTACACTCACAAACGCATTAGTCCCTTAACCTATAAGTCTTCAATACACCAAAATCACTAAGGGGCACTAGATGCACTTACAATCTCCCCCTTTTTGGTGATTGATGACAACATAGGTTAAGTTTTCAACGGGGATAAATGTATGAAGTGTAAATACTGATATTGAGAAATTTGATAGCAAGATATAGAAGAACTCCCCCTGAAGATGTGCATAGTGAGGAATTTTCTTTTGAGGCAATGCACATTTGAAGAATTGAATCATGGAGATCTCCCCCTATATCTTGTAATTCATACACGCATTTGATATAAAATATGAAGAATTTGAAATGCATGATGAAATATGGTGCCTGATGAGATTCAGCATGCGTGCAATAATATTAACGAGGAATAAGCATGCGGAATAGCACATCAAAAGTATCAGAGCATAGTGCAACAAAAGCATCAGAGCACGACCAAAAGTATCAAGGCACCATCGGATTTAAGATTACAACTCGATCCAATAAAAGGTTTCTGAAGAACGAGAGTTGTAACTTAACAAAACGCCCGTAGTATAAACCCGCTTGAAGACTAACTCAGATTTCTCCCCCTTTGTCATCAAATGACCAAAAGGATCGAAACTGAGGACTAACGCCCCTGAAGATTTTCAAGTCGATGGAGGAGCGCCAGCGTTGTCGGGGTTGTTTGTTGAAGTAGGGCCTGCCGCAGTGTCGTCCAAATCTTCATGTTCATCAGTTTCACGCGATGAAGAATAAGAATTGGCCACCAGATCAGGAACTTTGACTCTCTTGAATTTCTTCGGAGGTGGTGCAGACTAGTCAAATGCTTCCTAGAGACCCATAGTCTTCAATTCTTCCGCGGAATATACATGAGTGAGAACAGCCCAGGTGCGGTTGAGGGTTTCATGAAGGTGATACTGATTTTTCTTCACTGCATTATGGGTTGAGGTCATGTTGTGAAGAATTGCAGCAAATTGACGCTTCACCCATTTGTGATTGCGATCAACCTTCTGATGAAGACTGAGGAGTAACTCACGGTCAGTCATCACCCTGGGTGCTGTTGCTTGAGGCTTTTGCTTAGCAGAGGTATTTGCGGCAGTGTCATGTGTTGCAGAATCGTCATTGGTGGAGTAAGAAGTAGCTAGACGGAATTGACCATCCAATGGACGAGTGCCTTCATCGATCAGTGCAGCTGCCTTGCCCTTATCATCAGATGATGAAACTGGTCGCTTGAGGACTTCAATGGGCGGCAAGTAGCTACCATGGTTCAGAGTGTCAGCCTTGTAATTCAGTGAAGATCTTGCCCTTATGAATCTCATAATCCAAGGCGCATAGGGCTTCAGCTCAAAAGGTGACATTGCAACATTAGCCAGAGTCCTCATGAAGAAATCATGGAAGTTGACGGGAACGCCATGAATGATGTTGAAAAGCATGTTCTTCATGATGCCAACGACATCTTCATCATTTGAGTCGTGGCCTTTCATAGGACTCATTGTCTTTGTTAGGATTCGATAGACAGTCTGAGGCACATACAGCAGTTCCTTGACGAGGAATTTGGTTCGAGGGGCCTGCCCTGGCTTCAAAGGCTTCATGAGCACTTGCATATAATGATCTGTCAGTTCGCGGTCATTGTAGATGCATCGTGCACTGTCATGGGGAGGATCAAGAGGAAGGACACGAAGCAATTCAGTTGCTGATGCCTTATAGTGAGTGTTTTCTGTCATCCAATCCAGCACCCATGAATTGACATCTTCAGCATCTCTGGTGATATGCAAAGTGGCATAGAAGTGAAGAATGAGTTCTTCATTCCAATCACAGATATCAGTGCAGAAATTCAGGAGTCCTGCATCGTGAATAACTCGGAGAACTGGCTCGAAGCATGGCAGAGATTCCATATCCACATGAGGAATATGCTCATGATCAAAGATTTTGTCCTTGTCAAAGAGCACTGAGGAGTAGAAGTTGGCTTGAGTAGCAGTCCAGAAGCGTCTTTTCCTTATGCGAGCAGAGTCATATGGATTGTAATCAGTGAAGAACACATGCTCAGAAAAGAAGTCTTCAGCCTTGAATTTTTGCTTGCTCGAGGACGGATTCTTCGGTTTGGGCAGAGGGATGTCAGTGATTTGCAGCACAACCTCAGGAATCGCGATCTCAGGTGCTTCAGGCTGAGGAATTTCTGGTTCCTCTTCTTGTGCAGTTTGGGGATCAGCCGCAGGTTCTTCAGCACTAGCGGCTGGAATTTCTTCATGAACAGACGATGTGGGATGAGTTTCTTCAGAGCCCATTTGAACAGTTGTAGCCGGGGACTGAGGAATTTGTTGAATCGGAGTGAAGAGAGGAGTATTGGGATGTTGACTTTCCCAAAAGTCATCGTTCATTACTGGTGTAGTGCATCCAATATCCACGTCTTCATCTTCTTTTTCAATTTCCTCAACACCAGCCTCTTCAGCTGTGAACTGAGGCATAGGTGAGGAAATGACTGGCGGTGAAGGGAATGTTTCCACTTCAATTTCTTCATCAAAATGTTCTGAGGTAGCAACAGAATGATTTTCTTCATCAGATCCGCTTGGGATCTTGTGGTCTTCTCCATAAGGAACAATTTCCTTTGACGACATGGAGGAAATGGGAACGACATCAATAGGATTTTCAAGCGAGCTGGTCATTGGCTTCATTTTCTTCGCGGCAGAAGAATTTGACGCAGCTGATGCCTTCCTCTTCTTCACTGCAGCTTGCTCTGCAGCCTTGGTCTTCTTCACTTCATAGGCAGAAGGAAGAATTGGAGTTGGTGTTGGCGCAGGAGGAGCTGAGGACTGTGGTTCGGTTTCTTCAGGCGCAACTGGTGTAGTTGCCCTGATCTCTTTAGTTTCTTCAGGCACACCACTAGTGGATGCCCTGGAAATTTCTTCAGCGGCTGGAATGGAGTCATCAGCCCTGGAACTTGTATTCTTATCAGCAGGCTGAAAGTCATCAGCAGTGCTGGCATGTTCTTCAGTAGGCTGAGCAGAGTCTGTAGCCTGAGGATTTTCTTGTTGCGATGGGGCTGCAACAGTTGTCATTTTCTTCGTCAAATTGACGAATCTCACTTTGGCTCCTTGCCAATCAGCATTGTAAGCATAGAAATCTTTGCTGAGGGCTTGGATCTCAGATTGAGCTTTGAGAAGTTCTTCAGGAGTCAGGTTGACGATGTTCTTCTTCAGAAGCTTCTCCTTTCTGGCTTGTGCTCTCTTTATCTCACGAGCCTTTTCAAACTTCCATTTCTCTTCAGAGATGAAATGGGTCAGCATATGACTTTGACCAGGAGTCAGAGGCAGATCAGGCATTGGAGTGTTTGGATCCTGATGCCATAAGTTGATGAAGTGAAGGATCTTCTTCGGATCCAAAAGCAGAGGCACAGTTGTTCCTTTGGCTCTAGCGGCCTTTGCTAGTCTGTCTCTGATGATTTCTGCAAGTTCTTCATCAGAAGCCTCGTCATCAGAGGGCACTTGGAAAGCAACCTGTTTCTTTCTTGGACTTGGTCGAGGACCGCGTCCAGCTGTTGCTTTTGTCTTCAGCAAAGTGGGGCCTGATGAGGACATTGGTGCAGCTGAGGAACTTGCTGAGACACCAGAAGCAATTGAGAAACCCTGAGTCCTTTGACATGTAGCCAGATGCACAGGAGTTGAGGACTTGGAGGGAGCTGCTGAGGACTTTGATGGAGCAGCAGTAGTCTGAGGAATTTGCCGTGAGGGCGCGGCTGAGGAACTTGGCCGTGAGGGCGCTGATGGTGAAGCACTTGGCTTGCGAGCAGGCTTCTTTGGCATTGATTTCCTCGGCTTGACCGAGGTCTCAGCGGCAGCAGCAGCAGCAGAATCCTCATTGAATTTCCTCACTGCCTCCTTGGCTTGTCTTGCCAGTTTTGCTTGACGCCTAGACCATTCTTCAGGAAAGTCCTCACCACGCTTGATGCTGGTGGGATCAGCGACTTGGCCAGGTGCCAATGGAGCTCTTGGGCATGGAGGGTTTAAGGCGAATTTCTTCATGTACTTTGGAGTAACATAGCGATATTCCCTCCATTCTCGTGCCCACTTCGTTCTATCCTCTGAATGCGCACTTTGCGCTGATTTTTGTTCTCTTTGCCAAACTTGGCTTCATTAGGTGTGCAATAATCTTTGTGTATTTCATCAGGGATCTCGAAGGCAGTCATGACCTCCGGTTTCTTTCCTCCTTTCTGCGGTCTCTTTCCTTCTGCCATTTTCTTCAGATGAGGAATTTGAACAATAGAACACTCTGAAGAAGTATGCAGTTTTTCTTCGAGGAACGCTGCAAATGAGTTAAGTTGATGAGAACCTAGTGATTCAGCAGCGGACATGAGTACCTGTGAACAGAGTGTAGGTGCGAGGAATTTGGAGAGGTCATATGCGTTCTCAGAAGATTTTTCAAAAAGACAAGTTTTGAGGAATTTGACCAGTTGAGCCTTGAGGAATTTCACTAAGCGTTCTTGTCTTACGTTCCAGAGTTGTACAGATTGAAAATCCGCACAATTGAGGAATCTTGAAGAAATGAGTGCTTAGAGAGATGAATCAAGAGCATACAGTGTGTGAGGTGTTCATATGTGAAGATTTGAAGAATAAAACACCTTTGAAGATTTTCAGAAAAGTTTGAGAATCAAAGCGAGTAATAAAAGTGACTTTTAATTACCCGAACTGAAGGACACGACGAACAGAGATGAACCGTGGTGAAGTTCGTCAAGTTAGATCTCCCACGCCCTAACTTGGCAGAGGGAGACAGCTACGGCGGCGGCGGAGTGAAGATTTCCGCAGCCGGTGCGAGTACGACGGTGACGAGGTCGAGGCAGTGAAGCTCTTCCTCACCGACGGCGATGGAGTAGCGGCAGCGCTAGGGTTTGAGGAGAGCTCGAGCGAGAGACAGCAACCGAGCGGAGTAAATGAAGTAAGGAAGGGAGAGGGGTATTTATAGCCACGGTAAAAACTGTTCGTCCGAAGATTTTGGGATGAACATGCCCCTGCCCTTTCTTCTTCACGCGACATGTGTCACCCACGTACTGTGCAGATGAGATCGTGTAAGATCGTGGGTGAATAAACTAATGCATCATGGGATGCGGAACGGTTTGAGCGGTAAAAACCGAAAATCTGGATAAGATTTGTTTTAAAAATTTCGTTCGCAATTTCTTCAGCTGACAAGGACACAGTGAAGACTTTGAATGAGTTTCAGTCAGAACGCACATGAAGAATTTGTGAATAGATTGGGTTGAGTTTAGCACAGAGGGGGAAGGGTCCGATCACATTCACTTAGCAGAAATCGCAACTTGAAGAAATAGCAATAAGTGAATGCTGTAGAGGACATAAACTCATACATATATATATATATAGCCAATGAAGAAAAACGACGGAAACAGTGAAGATTTTGCAAAGTTGAAGAATTTGTAAAACTGAAGAATTTCAAAAATGAGGAAAAACTCAAATTGAAGATTCTCAACTTTTTGTGGTGGCGTAACCCACCGTATAAGAATGATGATTTCAGACACCGCGTACTATTGTCGTAGGGTTCTGAGAATCAAATTCTTCATTAATTTCTTCACACTTAGAGTGTTACTCTTCATTGATTGAAGAAAAACGTTTCTTCATGTGTTGCACATCTAAGTCATCAATTCTGCATAAGGGTTAGGATGTGTGTCCTTTTCAAAGAACATTCGAAGATTCTAAGATATTTAGCTCACACCGCAACTTGCTAAATCTCTTCTCATCCAAGGGCTTAGTGAAGATATCAGCTAGCTGTTCTTCAGTCTTCACATGCTCGATGGAGATGTCGCCCTTCAACACATGATCACGAAGAAAATGATGACGAATCTGGATGTGCTTAGTCTTCGAGTGCTGAACTGGGTTGTGAGCAATCTTGATGGCACTCTCATTGTCGCAGAGGAGAGGCACATTCTTCATGTTGACGCCATAGTCCTTGAGGGTTTGCTTCATCCAAAGCAGTTGAGCACAGCATGAGCCAGTAGCAATGTATTCAGCTTTAGCAGTAGACAGTGATACACAGTTCTGTTTCTTCGAGGACCAACAGACCAAAGATCGTCCGAGGAAATGACAAGTGCCAGATGTTGACTTGCGGTCCACACGATCACCAGCATAGTCAGAGTCAGAATATCCAATGAGATCAAAAGCAGAGCCCTTGGGGTACCATAATCCTAGTGTTGGTGTGTGAGCTAGATATCGAAGAATATGCTTCACAGCCTTATGGTGTGATTCCTTCGGTGCAGCTTGAAATCGGGCACACATGCAAACACTAAGCATTATATCTGGCCTAGATGCACATAAGTACAATAAAGAACCAATCATGGAGCGGTATACCTTGTGATCGAAGTCAATACCATTTTCATCAGTGCATAGATGGCCATTTGTGGGCATAGGAATTTTGACGCCTTTGCAATCTTGCATGTCGAATTTCCTCAGTACATCTTTGAGGTATTTCTCCTGAGATATGAATATGCCATTGCGCTGCTGACGAATTTGAAGACCTAAGAAGAATTTCAACTCTCCCATCATAGACATTTGATATTTTTCACTCATCATATAGGCAAATTCATCACTATATCGTTGGTTAGTACAGCCAAAGATAATATCATCAACATATATTTGGCACACAGACAGTTCACCATCATATGATTTAGTAAAGAGAGCAGGGTCAAGTGAACCGGGTGTGAAGCCATTCTTCACGAAGAATTCCTTCAATGTATCATACCACGCCCGAGGGGCTTGCTTGAGGCCATAGAGGGCCTTATTAAGTCTGAAGACTTTGTCAGGATTCTTTGGATCTTCAAAACCTGGGGGTTGAGCAACATATACTTCTTCCTCAAGCTTACCATTGAGGAATGCACTTTTCACATCCATTTGATATAAGATGATATCATGATGGTTAGCATAAGCAAGTAATATGCGAATAGCCTCAAGTCTAGCAACAGGTGCAAAAGTTTCATCGAAATCAATTCCTTCAACCTGTGTGTAGCCTTGAGCTACCAGTCGTGCCTTATTCCTCACCACAAGGCCATTTTCATCTTGCTTGTTGCGGTAGATCCACTTTGTGCCAATGATATTATGCTTGCGAGGATCTGGACGATTGACCAATTCCCAGACATTGTTCAGCTCGAACTGATGTAATTCTTCTTGCATAGCCTGAATCCACTCCGGCTCCAAAAATGCTTCATCTACCTTAGTGGGCTCTGTGATAGAGACAAAAGCATAGTGCCCACAAAAGTTAGATAAATGTGAAGCTTTTGAGCGTGTGAGAGGACCTGGTGCGCTAATGTCATCGATGATCTTCTCCACTTGCACTTCTTTTGCAATGCGAGGATGAGCTTGTTGTTGTTGAGGAATTTGATCAGCATTTTCTTCAGCACCATTTTCTTCAGCATTTACTTCAGGTGCATCAGCTCGACGTTCTTCACGAACAGGAATGAATTCTTCAGCAGATTCTTCAGTAGGAATGACATCCTCAGTTGCCTTGAACTTGATGGAATCCTCAGGTGCTGGTTCATCTAACACAGAAGGTAGGTGCTCTCTTTGCGAGCCATTAGCTTCATCGAACCGCACATCTACAGTGTCAACAATCTTGTGAAGAACAATGTTGAAGACTCTGTAGGTGTGCAAGTCCTTTCCGTAACCAAGCATAAAACCTTCATGTGCTTTTGGTGCAAATTTAGAATTGTGGTGAGGATATCTAATCCAACATTTAGCACCGAAGACTTTGAAATAACTCACATTAGGTTTCTTGTCAGTGAGGAGTTCATAGGCCGTCTTCTTGAAGAATTTGTGAAGATATACTCTGTTGATGATGTGGCACGCAGTATCAATTGCATCAATCCAAAAACGCTGAGGCGTTTTGTATTCATCAAGCATAGTGCAAGCCATCTCAACAAGAGTTCTGTTCTTGCGCTCCACGACGCCATTTTGCTGAGGAGTATAGGGAGCAGATAACTCATGAGTAATACCAAGTTCATCAAGATAGGCATCAAGACCGGAATTCTTGAACTCAGTTCCATTGTCACTTCTGATGTGCTTGATCTTCACACCAAAGTTGGTCGAAGCCCTCGAGGAGAATCGTTTGAAGACTTCCTGCACTTCATGTTTGTAAGTAACAATGTGTACCCATGTATATCGAGAGTAATCATCAACAATGACAAAACCATATAGAGATGCATCATTAGTGACTGCTGAGTAATGATTAGGTCCGAAGAGGTCCATGTGAAGCAATTCGAATGGACGAGTAGTGGTCATGATAGTCTTCGCTGGATGCTTGGCCTTAGTCATTTTTCCAGCTTCACAGGCTCCGCATAAGTGATCCTTGAGGAATTTTACATTCTCAATGCCAATGACATGCTTCTTCTTCGCAAGCGTGTGCAAATTCCTCATGCCTGCGTGACCAAGTCATCGATGCCATAGCCAGCCTTCTGAAGCTTTTGCAAGTAGGCACACAGCTGGTTGTGGTCCTGTAGAGAAATCAAGAATATACAGATCTCCTCTCCTAAAGCCTTCGAAGACTTTGGAATCGTCAGCTTCCATAATCACAACACAACGATACTTGCCAAAGACAACAACCATATCAAGATCACAAAGCATTGAGACTGACATGAGATTGTATCCTAAGGACTCAACAAGCATGACTTTGTCCATGTGTTTATCCTTAGAGATTGCAACCTTACCAAGACCCAATACCTGACTTTTGCCTTTGTCAGCAAAGATGATATGCTTCAGATGTGACAGTGATAAGGGAGCATCCATCAATAGATTCTTGTCACCAGTCATGTGATTCGTACATCCACTATCGAGGACCCATTCAGTAGTTTTGGGTTGATCATCCTGCAGATGAATTAGTGTAGCTTACAATCTCATATGCTTCATCAGTGAAGAATATGATATCAAGTTCATCAGATGAATTTCATCAAACAGTAAACAGATATAGCAGTATGAGGACGTGTGAAATGAAGGTTCATTTCATCATGATTCGCCTGCGTCCTTTCAGGCAATTTCGTCAGGTCCCCAGCAAATTCTTCAGACGTTAACGCATGTCTGGAGACCTGACCCTGCAGAAGAGATTAGTTCTTTTTCTTCCCACCCACATCTGAAGGGGTGGCAAAGAATTCATCACTCTGCGAGCACCATATGAGAAAGGTGGCAAAGATACCAAACCATTTCGTTTCACATAAGAGGGGTTAGGGTAAGCATATGAATAAGCAGAGAAATTCTTCGAGGACTTATGAACATAATGGTTTGAAGAATAATGCACATATTCATAGCCCTTAGCTCTACCCTGCGAGACAGAGTTGTTAGCACGATGATAATCATATGAGGACTTTGATCCTTTTGAGGAATTTGGTCCATATGAGGACTTGGATCCATATGAAGAATTTGGTCCATATGAAGAATTTGATCTGGGGTTCCTGTTCTTCACAAGTGGTGTCATGAGGACATTCACCTGAAGACTTTCTAGGCACTTCTTGGGAACCCAGATTTTCTTCAAAGGAGAACCACTCCTGCAGTTAGTGCCAACATATCTAGCAAATACTTCACCATTCTGATTTTTGAAGAGTTTATAGTTGGAGTCAAATGACTCATCAGAAGAATGAGGAGATTCACATGTAAAGCCAGATAAGTTAGATGGATCAACTGGAGGTCCCTTTGCAGCAACCCATGAGGTTTTGGGGTACTGCTCAGGCTTCCAATATTTTCCGTCAGCATTGAGTTTCCTCTCAAAGGCAATACCCTCTTTCCTAGGGTTTCTGTTGAGGATCTGCTTTTTAAGCACATCACAAAGAGTCTGATGCCCTTTGAGGCTTTTGTACATGCCTGTCATGTACAATTCCTTCAGCCCTGCATTGTCAGTGATACTAGCAATGTCCTCAGATGAGGAATTAGTGATAGCAGAGGCAGGTGAAGAATTTGTAACAGTTGGAGCATTTGAACATTCAGGTGAAGAATTAGCAGATTCATGTTCTATGCACTTTAAGCATGGAGGAACAAATTCTTCCTGAGAAGCGCTGATTTGTTGAGCTAATAATGAATCGCGTTCCTTCTGAAGATCTTCGTAACACACTCTTAGCTTCTCAAGATCTTGCTTTCTTTGAAGAAATTCATAAGAAAGTTTCTCATGATCAGATAAGAGAGAGTTATGATTACCTTGAAGGTTATCAAACCTAGACTGAAGTCTCTGAAGATTTTCAGTCAGGGCTTTAGTGCGATCCATTTCTTCACCCAACATATCATCACTTTTGTCTAGCATGTTTTGAACCTTTTCAAAAGCCCTTTGTTGTTTTACAGCAATCTTAGCAAGTTTAGAGTAGATGGGCTTGAGATCCTCATCAGATTCATTTTCACTAGATTCAAAGGAGTTGTATTTGAGTACCTTTTCACCTTTTTCCATGAAGCAATAGGTGGGAGCATAGCCATCATTATCTTCATCAGGCTTGTCGGTGGGGTCAGTTTCTTCAGTGTTGAAGATGGACTTGCTAACGAAAGCAGTAGCGAAGGCCAGACTTGCCACACCAGATTCGGATTCTTCATACGCCTCCTCTTCCTCATTTTCCTCAGATTCAGCTTCAGAGTCCATTTCCTTGCCAATGAATGCCCGAGCCTTCTTGGAGCTGCTCTTCTTGTGAGATGAAGACTTCGAGGATTTTGATGACGAAGATTTTGACGATTTCTTCTTCTTCTTCGCATCATCAGAACTGTAATCCTTGTATTTCTTCTTCTTCATTTCCTTTTCCCACTGAGGACAATCTTGAATATAGTGACCAGGTTTCTTACATTTGTGGCACAGCCTTCTCTTATAGTCACTGTATGAGGAATCACTGCTTCTTGAGGATTTTCCAAAGGGACCACGTCTTGAGAACTTCTGGAATTTCTTCACGAGCAGTGCTAGCTCCTGGCTCAATTCTTCAGGATCACCAAGGCTACTACCAGAATCCTCACATTCAGAGTCAGACACAGCCTTGGCCTTCAGGGCACGTGGTTTGCCATAGTTTGAACCATAGAGATCTCTCTTTTCAGCAAGCTGGAACTCGTGAGTATTTAGCCTTTCGAGGATATCGGCAGGATCAAGAGACTTGTAGTCAGCACGTTCTTGTATCATCAGTCCCAGAGTATCAAATGAGGAATCAAGCGATCTCAACAGTTTCTTCACCACTTCATGATCAGTGATGTCAGTGGCACCGAGGGCTTGAAGCTCATTTGAGATGTCAGTGAGGCGATCAAAGGTTTGTTGGACATTTTGATTGTCGAATCTTTTGAAGAGGTTGAAGAGATTCCAAAGAACATCAACTCGAGAGTCACGCTGAGTTGAGACTCCTTCATTCACTTTGGACAGCCTATCCCAGATAAGCTTAGCAGTTTCCAAAGCACTCACTCTTCCATACTGTCCTTTGCTCAGATGGCCATATATGATATTCTTCACTTGAGAATCGAGTTGCTTGAATCTCTTCACATCGGTAGCGTTCAGTGAGGGTGAGACAGAGGGGACACCATTTTCCACAACATACCAGAGATCGTTATCAAATGCCTCAAGATGCATTCGCATCTTGTTCTTCCAGTAGGGGTAGTCCGTCCCATCAAAGGTAGGACACCCAGCCGAGACCTTGATCATACCTGCGGTCGACATAACTAAAACTCCAGGCGGTTAAAGCAAAATCACACAGAACAAGGGAGTACCTTGCTCTGATACCAATTGAAAGTGCGTTATATCGACTAGAGGGGTGGTGAATAGGCGATTTTTATGAATTCTTCACTAAGGAATTTGCTGGTGAGGAAATTCCTTAGCGAAGAACTACTTGCAGCGGAATAAGTACTCAGAAGTAAGCATAACAGAATACAAGCATGGTCATCATGATGAAATGAAGACTAGCACAGAGTACAGAAAGCGTAATCACAGGATAACACAAGATGAAGACAAACAGACTGAAGAAATTGAACTGAGGAATTTGAGAAAGTCTTCAGTCAAAGTCTTCAAGCACAGATATGAACAAACACTCAACACAGTAATGAGGAAATGAAAGGGTTGAGGAAATAGAACCAGTTAGTTGGTGAAGACAATGATTTGGTAAACCAGTTCCAACTGCTGTCTCAGTTGTACATCTGGTTGGAGCGGCTGAGTATTTAAACTCGAGGACACGCAGTCCCGGACACCCAGTCACTGAGCACGCAGCTCAGGACACGCAGTTCTCACCGTATTCTCCTTGAACTAAGGCCACGCAGACCTCGTCCAATCACTCGTGGTAAGTCTTAAGGTGACTTCCAAACCTTCACAGACTTGGTCACTCGGCGATCCACAGTTCCTCTTGGATGCTCTAGACCATGACGCCTAACCGTCTGGAAGAAGCACAGTCTTCAAAGGTAACAAGCGTCGGATCCACGCAGGATCTATTTCTTTAGTGATGCTCAATCACTTTGGGTTTGTCGGGGTTTGGTTTTGGGTTTTTCCTCACTTGATGATTTTCGCTCAAAGTCCTCGGAGGATGGGTTGCTCTCAAATGACAAGTGTCAAGTTCTCTCGGAGCAGCCAACCAGCTAGTGGTTGTAGGGGGCGGCTATTTATAGCCTAGGGAGCAACCCGACATGATAAGACATAAATGCCCTTCAATGATATGACCGTTAGGTGGATAGGATATTTTGGGACAGCTAGCGCGCATCACAGCAATGGTCGGAAATTTGGCTCTCAAATTCCTCAGGGCTATCATGTTCCTCACTGTGTAGGCAATTCGCACTGGCGAATTCCTAACTCCTCAGTCAGAGCAAAGTCCTCAGTGACCAGAAGAACTGCGTCTCTGTCACTGAAGAAATTGACTGAGCTGTATGAGATTTCCAATGGCTTCACTCGAAGGGATTGGTAGGTGTAGGATTTTGAGTTGAGCATCACAAGGAAATTTTTCCTTAGTATTTTCTTGACCCCCTTTAACAGTACGGTGTTTCCTATGACTCAAGAAAGAGAAAATGAAACTACGAAAACAAAAGTCTTCACGCTTCATGTTCCTCAAATGAATACCAAGTCTTCAAGGTCACACCAATTTCTTCACTTTCAAAGTCTTCAGAAAGTCTTCAGAATATCAAAGTCTTCAATCGAAGAACTTCATTTTTAGGGGTCGACTTTCTCTGTAAGTATCAAACTCCTCATAGGCTTATAGACCTGTGTACACTCATAAACGCATTAGTCCCTTAACCTATAAGTCTTCAATACACCAAAATCCCTAAGGGGCACTAGATGCACTTACAAGGCCATTTTCATCTTGCTTGTTGCGGTAGATCCACTTTGTGCCAATGATATTATGCTTGCGAGGATCTGGAAGTTTGACCAGTTCCCAGGCATTGTTGAGCTCGAACTGATGTAATTCTTCTTGCATAGCCTGAATCCACTCTGGCTCCAAAGATGCTTCATCTACCTTAGTGGGCTCTGTGATAGAGACAGAAGCATAGTGCCCACAAAAGTTAGATAAATGTGAAGCTTTTGAGCGTGTGAGAGGACCTGGTGCTCTAATGTCATCGATGATCTTCTCCACTTGCACTTCTTTTGCAACGCGAGGATGAGCTGGTTGTCGCTGAGGAGTTTGATCAGCATTTTCTTCAGCACCATTTTCCTCAGCATTTTCTTCAGGTGCATCAGCTTGATGTTCTTCATGAACTGGAATGAATTCTTAGCAGATTCTTTAGTAGGAATGACATCCTCAGGTGCTGGTTCATCTAACACAGAAGGTAGGTGCTCTCTTTGCGAGCCATTAGTTTCATCGAACCACACATCTACAGTGTCAACAATCTTGTGAAGAACAATGTTGAAGACTCTGTAGGTGTGCGAGTCCTTTCCGTAACCAAGCATAAAACCTTCATGTGCTTTCGGTGCAAATTTAGAATTGTGGTGAGGATCTCTAATCCAACGTTTAGCACCGAAGACTTTGAAATAACTCACATTGGGTTTCTTGTCAGTGAGGAGTTCATAGGAATTATACTTGAAGAATTTGTGAAGATATACTCTGTTGATGATGTGGCATGCAGTATCAATTGCATCAACCCAAAAACGATGAGGCGTTTTGTATTCATCAAGCATAGTGCGAGCCATCTCAACAAGAGTTCTGTTCTTGCGCTCCACGACGCCATTTTGCTGAGGAGTATAGGGAGCAGATAACTCATGACTCTGTTGGAAAAGGCAGTGCCTAGTAGGCGCTTAGGCACGCCTAGGCGCTAGGCAATGGCCAAACGCCTCGCCTAGGGCATAAATGGAGGTCTAGGCAGGGCAAGCAAGGAATTGCTTACCCAAGCAAGAAATCATGCCACATACTTCACTGATATGCCAAACTGGTTATATTCCAATGGCAGTAGATGTCAATTAATTGATTTAGATGCCCTAAACTAATATCAACACCCATATAATAATCACAAATACTCTAAGGGTAAAAACTATATTACCCCCTAGGCCGCGCTAGGGCGCTTAGGCACCGCCTAGGCACTAGGCGAAGGCCAACCGCTCCGCTTACGCCTACCGCTTTTTCCAACCATGCTCATGAGTAATACCAAGTTCATCAAGATAGTCATCAAGACCGGAATTCTTGAACTCAGTTCCATTGTCACTTCTGATGTGCTTGATCTTCACACCAAAGTTGGTTGAATCCCTCGAGGAAAAGCGTTTGAATACTTCCTGCACTTCATGTTTGTAAGTAACAATGTGTACCCATGTATATCGAGAGTAATCATCAACAATGACAAAACCATATAGAGAGGCATCATTAGTGACTGTTGAGTAATGATTAGGTCCGAAGAGGTCCATGTGAAGCAATTCGAATGGACGAGTAGTGGTCATGATAGTCTTCGCTGGATGCTTGCCCTTGGCCATTTTTCCAGCTTCACAGGCTTCACAGAAGTGATCCTTGAGGAATTTGACATTCTCAATGCCAATGACATGCTTCTTCTTCGCAAGTGTGTGCAAATTCCTCATGCCTGCGTGACCAAGTCATCGATGCCATAGCCAGCCTTCTGAAGCTTTTGCAAGTAGACACACGGCTGGTTGTGGTCCTGTAGATAAATCAACAATATACAAATCTCCTCTCCTAAAGCCTTCGAAGACTTTGGAATTGTCAGCTTCCATAATCACAACACAGCAATACTTGCCAAAGACAACAACCATATCAAGATCACAAAGCATTGAGACTGACATGAGGTTGTATCCTAAGGACTCAACAAGCATGACTTTGTCCATGTGTTTATCCTTAGAGATTGCAACCTTACCAAGACCCAATACCTGACTTTTGCCTTTGTCAGCAAAGATGATATGCTTCAGATGTGACGGTGATAAGGGAGCATCCATCAATAGATTCTTGTCACTAGTCATGTGATTCGTACATCCACTATCGAGGACCCACTCAGTAGCTTTGGGTTGATCATCCTGCAGATGAATTAGTGTAGCTTACAATCTCATATGCTTCATCAGTGAAGAATATGATATCAAGTTCATCAGATGAATTTCATCAATCAGTAAACAGATATAGCAGTATGAGGACGTGTGAAATGAAGGTTCATTTCATCATGATTCGCCTGCGTCCTTTCAGGCAATTTTGTCAGGTCCCCAGCAAATTCTTCAGACGTTAAAGCACGTCTGGAGACCTGACCCTGCAGAAGAGATTAGTTCTTTTTCTTCACCACCCACATTTGAAGGGGTGGCAAAGAGTTCATCACTCTGCGAGCACCATACGAGAATGGTGGCATAGAGGCCAAACCATTTCGTTTCACATAACAGGGGTTAGGGTAAGCATATGAATAAGCAGAGAAATTCTTCGAGGACTTATGAACATAATGGTTTGAAGAATAATGCACATATTCATAGCCCTTAGCTCTACCCTGCGAAACAGAGTTGTTAGCACGATGATAATCATATGAGGACTTTGATCCTTTTGAGGAATTTGATCCACGTGAGGAATTTGGTCCGTATGAGGACTTGGATCCATATGAAGAATTTGGTCCATATGAAGAATTTGATCTGGGGTTCCTATTCTTCACAGGTGGTGTCATGAGGACATTCACCTGAAGACTTTCGAGGCACTTCTTGGGAACCCAAATTCTCTTCATAGGAGAACCATTCCTGCAGTTAGTGCCAACATATCTAGCAAATACTTCACCATTCTGATTTTTGAATAGTTTATAGTTGGAGTGAAATGACTCATTAGAAGAATGAGGAGATTCACATGAAAAGCCAGATAAGTTAGATGGATCAACTGGAGGTCCCTTTGCAGCAACCCATGAGGTTTTGGGGTACTGCTCAGGCTTCCAATATGTTCCATCAACATTGAGTTTCCTCTCAAAGGCAATACCCTCTTTCCTAGGGTTTCTGTTGAGGATCTGCTTTTTAAGCACATCACAAAGAGTCTAATGCCCTTTGAGGCTTTTGTACATTCCTATCATGTACAATTCCTTCAGCCCTGCATCGTTAGTGATACTAGCAATGTCCTCAGATGAGGAATTAGTGATAGCAGAGGCAGGTGAAGAATTTGTAACGGTTGAAGCATTTGAACATTCAGGTGAAGAATTAGCAGATTCACGTTCAATGCACTTTAAGCATGGAGGAACAAATTCTTCCTGAGAAGCGCTGATTTGTTGAGCTAGTAATGAATCGCGCTCCTTCTGAAGATCTTCATAACTCACTCTTAGCTTCTCAAGATCTTGCTTTCTTTGAAGAAATTCATAAGAAAGTTTCTCATGATCAGATAAGAGAGTGTTATGATGACTTTGAAGGTTATCAAACCTAGACTGAAGTCTCTGAAGATTTTCAGTCAGGGCTTTAGTGCGATCCATTTCTTCACCCAACATATCATCACTTTTGTCTAGCATGTTTTGAACCATTTCAAAAGCCCTTTGTTGTTTTACACCAATCTTAGCAAGTTTAGAGTAGCTGGGCTTGAGATCCTCATCAGATTCATTTTCACTAGATTCAGAGGAGGTGTATTTGAGTACCTTTGCACCTTTCGCCATAAGGCATGATGCAGAAGATGATGATTCTGGCTCGGAAGTCATCGTTTTGAGAGATTCCTTGAAGTCCTCAAACCAGGGATCATGGCGGGTTCGATGACTTTCATAGACATCAGAGATTCGGTCCCAGATAAGCTTCGCATTCCCAAGATGCATAATGCGCCTGAATTCATCTCTGGATAGGCAGGAACAGATGATATCCTTCGCCAAGATGTCAAGTCGAGTGTACTTGCGAATATCATCAGCGTCCGCCATCTTGCATACATCAGTAAGACCAATCTCAGTGATGGTCCACGGCTCGCTGTTCATTGCCATGAGGCGCTTCCTCATCATGGCCTTCCACTTGGGATAATCATGACCGTCAAAGATAGGGCATGTCACTTTCTTCATACCTGCGGTCGACATAACTAAAAACTCCAGGCGGTTAAACCAACATCACACAGAACAAGGGAGTACCTTGCTCTAATACCAATTGAAAGTGCGTTATATCGACTAGAGAGGGGGTGAATAGGCGATTTTTATGAATTCTTCACTGAGGAATTTGCCGGTGAGGAAATTCCTTAGCGAAGAACTACTTGCAGCGGAATAAGTATTCAGAAGTAAGCATAACAGAATACAAGCATGGTCATCATGATGAAATAAAGACTAGCACAGAGTACAGAAAGCGTAATCACAGGATAACACAAGATGAAGACAAACAGACTGAAGAAATTGAACTGAGGAAATTGAGAAAGTCTTCAGTCAAAGTCTTCAAGCACAGATATGAACAAACACTCAACACAGTAATGAGGAAATAAAAAGGTTGAGGAAATAGAACCAGTTAGGTTGGTGAAGACAATGATTTGGTAGACCAGTTCCAACTGCTGTCTCAGTTGTACGTCTGGTTGGAGCGGCTGAGTATGACCGTTAGGTGGATAAGATATTTTGGGACAGCTGGCGCGCAGCACAGCAACGGTCGGAAATTTGACTCTCAAATTCCTCAGGGCTATCATGTTCCTCACTGTGTAGGCAATTCGCACTGGCGAATTCCTAACTCCTCAGTCAGAAGAAATTCATCAGCGAGCAGAAGAACTTCGTCTCTGTCACTGAAGAAAGTGACTGAACTGTATGAGATTTCCAAAGGCTTCACTCGAAGGGATTGGTAGGTGTAGGATTTTAAGTTGAGCATCACATGGAAATTTTTCCTTAGTATTTCCTCGACCCCTTTTAACAGTACAGTGTTTCCTATGACTTAAGAAAGAGAAAATGAAACTACGAAAACAAAAGTCTTCACGCTTCATGTTCCACAAATGAATACCAAGTCTTCAAGGTCACACCAATTTCTTCACTTTCAAAGTCTTCAGAAAGTCTTCAGAATATCAAAGTCTTCAGTCGAAGAACTTCATTTTTAGGGGTCGACTTTCTCTGTAAATATCAAACTCCTCATAGACTTATAGACCTGTGTACACTCACAAACGCATTAGTCCCTTAACCTATAAGTCTTCAATACACCAAAATCACTAAGGGGCACTAGATGCACTTACAATCTCCCCCTTTTTGGTGATTGATGACAATAAGTTTTCAACGGGGATAAATGTATGAAGTGTAAATACTGATATTGAGGAATTTGATAGCAAGATATAGAAGAACTCCCCCTGAAGATGTGCATAGTGAGGAATTTGCTTTTGAGACAATGCACACTTGAAGAGTTGAATCATGGAGATCTCCCCCTATATCTTGTAATTCATACACGCATTTGATATATAATATGAAGAATTTGAGATGCATGCTGAAATATGGTGCCTGATGAGATTCAGCATGCGTGCAATAACATTAACGAGGAATAAGCATGCCGAATAAAGCATCAAAAGTATCAGAGCATAGTGCAACAAAAGTATCAGCGCACCATCGGGTTTAAGATTACGACTCGATCCAAATAAAAGTTTCAGAAGAACGAGAGTTGTAACTTAAAAAATGCCCTTAATATAGACCCGCTTGAAGACTAACTCAGATTTCTCCCCCTTTGTCATCAAATGACCAAAAGGATTAAATCTGAGGACTAACGCCCCTGAAGAATTTCAAGTCGATGGAGGAGCGCCAGCATTGTCGGGGTTGTTTGTTGTAGCAGGGCCTGCCGCAGTGTCGTCCAAATCTTCAAACTCGTCAGTGTCACGCGATGAAGAATAAGAGCTGGCCACCAGTGGAGGCATTTTGACCCTCTTGAATTTCTTCGGAGGAGGTGCAGACCAGTCAAATTCTTCCTTGAGACCCATAGTCTTCAGTTCTTCAGCGCTATAGACATGAGTGAGGACAGCCCAGGTGCGGTTGAAGGTTTCATGAAGGTAGTATTGGTTCTTCTTCACTGCATTGTGTGTTGAGGTCATATTGTGAAGAAGTGCACCAAACTGACGCTTTACCCATTTGTGATTGCGATCAACCTTCTGATGAAGACTGAGGAGTAACTCACGGTCAGTCATTACTCTGGGTGCTGTGGCTTGAGGATTTTGCTTGGCTGAGGTATTTTCGGTAGAGTCATGTGTGGCAGAGTCGTCATTGGTAGAGTAAGATGCAGCCTTGCGAAATTGACCATCCAATGGACGAATGCCTTCATCGATCACAGCTGCTGCCTTGCCTTTATCATCAGCTGATGAAACTGTCCGTTTGAGGACTTCAATGGGAGGCAAGTAGCTACCGTGGTTCAGAGTGTCAGCTTTGTAATTCAGTGAAGATCTTGCCCTGATGAATCTCATAATCCAAGGCGCATAGGGCTTCAGCTCGAATGGTGACACAGCAATATTGGTCAGAGTCCTCATGAAGAAATCATGGAAGTTGACGGGAACGCCATGAATGATGTTGAAAAGCATATTCTTCATGATGCCAACGACCTCTCCATCATTTGAGTCATGGCCTTTGATAGGACTCATTGTCTTTGTCAGAATGCGATAGACAGCCCGAGGCACATAGCGTAATTCCTTGACGAGGAATTTGGTTCGTGGGGCCTGCCCAGGCTTCAAAGGCTTCATGAGCACTTGCAGTAGGTGCAACGTGCACTGTCATGGGGAGGATTGAGAGGAAGGACACGAAGCAATTTAGTTGCCGGTGCCTTGTAGTGAGTGTTTTCAGTCATCCAGTCCAACACCCATGAGTTGACATCTTCAGCGTCTCCAGTGATATGCAGTGTCGCGTAGAACTGAAGAATGAGTTCTTCATTCCAATCGCAAATGTCCGTGCAGAAATTTAGTAATCCTGCATCGTGAAGAACACTGAGGACTGGCTCGAAGCATGGCAGAGATTCCATGTCCACGTGAGGAATATGTTCATGATCGAAGATTTTGTCTTTGTCAAACAGCACAGAGGAATAGAAATTGGCTTGACTAGCAATCCAGAAACGCCTCTTCCTTATGCGAGCAGAGTCATAGGGGTTGTAATCTGTGAAGAATACATGCTCGGCAAAGAAGTCTTCAGCCTTGAACTTCTGTTTGCTTGAGAACAGATTCTTCGGCTTTGGCAGAGGGATGTCAGTGAGTTGCATCACCACCTCAGGAATCGCGAGCTCAGGTTCTTCAAGCTGAGGAATTTCCGGTTCCTCTTCATGTGCAACTTGATGATCAGCGGCAGCAAGTTCTTCAGCACTAGTGGCTGGAATATCTTCATGCACAGAGGGAGTGGGATGAGTTTCTTCAGAGCCCATTTGAACTGTTGGTGCAGGGGACTGAGGAATCTGTTGGATAGGGGTGAAGAGAGGAGTATTGGGATGCTGACTTTCCCAAAAGTCATCATTCATTACAGGTGTGGAGCATCCTATATCCACATCTTCATCTTCAATTTCCTCAACACCAGCCTCTTCAGCTGTGAACTGAGGCATAGGTGAGGAAATGACTGGCGTTGAAGGGATTGCATCCACTTCAATTTCTTCATCAAGCTGCTCTGACGAAGCAGCAGAATGATTTTCTTCATCAGATCCGCTTGGGATCTCATAGTCTTCTCCAAAAGGAACAAGGTCCTTTGATGGCATGCATGAAATTGGAACATCATCAATAGGATTTTCAAATGAGCTGGTCATTGGCTTCATTTTCTTCGTAGCCGAAGAATTTGACGCAGCTGATGCGTTCCGTTTCTTCACTGCAGCTCGCTCTGCAGCCTTGGTCTTCTTCACATCATAGGAAGATGGAAGAATTGGAGTTGGTGTAGGCGCGGGAGGAGCTGAGGAATCTAGTTGATTTTCTTCAGGCGCAACTGATGCAGTTGCCCTGATCTCTTCAGTTTCTTCAGGCACACCACTAGTGGATGCCCTGGCAATTTCTTCAGCGGCTGGAATGGAGTCATCAGCCCTGGAACTAGCATTTTCTTCAGCAGGCTGAAAATCATCAGCGGTGCTGGCATGTTCTTCAGCAGGCTGAGCAGAGTCTGCAGCCTGAGGGTTTTCTTGTTGTGTTGGGGCTGCATCATTTGTGAATTTCTTCGTCAGGTTGATGAATCTCACTTTAGCTCCTTGCCAATCAGCATAGTAGGCATCAAAGTCTTTCCTGAGGGCTTGAATTTCAGACTGAGCCTGGAGAAGTTCCTCAGGTGTCATTCTGACAACATTTTTCTTCAGGAGCTTCTCCTTTCTGTATTGCGCTTTCTTGATCTCTCTTGCCTTTTCAAACTTCCATTTCTCTTGAGTGATGAAATGGGTCAGCATGTGACTTTGACCAGGAGTCAGATGAAAGTCAGGCATTGGGGTGTTTGGATCCTTGTGCCAGACGTCAATGTAGTCGAGGATCTTCCTCGGATCCAAAAGCAGTGGCACAGATGTGCCTTTGGCTCTAGCGGCCTTCACCTGTCTGTCTCTGATGATTTCTGCAAGTTCATCATCAGAAGCTTCATCATCAGAAGGCACATGGAATGCGACCTGTTTCTTCTTTGGACTTGGCCGAGGACCGTGTCCAGCTGTTGCTTTAGTCTTCAAAAGTGTGGGGCCTGATGAGGAAATTGGTGCAGCTGAGGAACTTGCTGAGACACCAGAGGCAATCGAGAAACCAACAGTCCTTTGACATGTAGCCAGATGCACAGGAGCTGAGGACTTTGAAGGAGCTGCTGAGGACTTTGGTGGAGCAGTAGCAGTGTGAGGAATTTGCCGTGAGGGCATTGCTGAGCAACTTGGCCGTGAGGGCGCTGTTGGTGAAGCACTTGGCTTACGAGCAGGCTTCTTTGGCATGGATTTCCTCGGTTTGACCGAGGCCTCAGTAGCAGTAGCAGTGGCAGAATCCTCATTGAGTTTCTTCACTGCCTCCTTGGCTTGTCTTGCCAATTTAGCTTGGCGCTTAGCCCATTCTTCAGGAAAGTCCTCACCACGTTTGAGGCTTGTGGGGTCAGCCACTTGGCCAGGTGCCAATGGAGCTCTTGGGCATGGAGGATTGAGGGCGAATTTCTTCATGTACTTTGGAGTCACATATCTGTATTCCCTCCATTCCCTTGCCCATCTCCGTTCAATCCTCTGAATACGCACCTTGCGCTGATTTTTGTTCTCTTTGCCGAACTTGGCCTCATCAGGTGTGCAATAGTCCTTATAAATGTCATCAGGGATCTCGAAAGCAGTCATGACCTCAGGCTTCTTTCCTCCTTTCTGCGGTTTCTTACCTTCAGCCATATTCTTCAGATGAGGAATTTGAACAATTGAACACTCTGAAGAAGTATGCAGTTTTTCTTCGAGGAACGCTGCAAATGAGTTAAGTTGATGAGAACCTAGTGATTCAGCAGCAGACATGAGTACCTATGAATAGAGTATAGGTGCGAGGAATTTGGAGAGGTCATATGCGTTCTCAGAAGGTTTTTCGAAAAGAACAAGTTTTGAGGAATTTGACCAGATGAACCTTGAGGAATTTCACCAAGCGTTCTTGTCTTAGGTTCCAGAGTTGTACAGATCGAAGATCCACACAATTAGGGAATCTTGAAGAAAAAGATTGCTTAGAGAAACAGATCAAGATCATATGATATGTGAGGTGTTCATATTTGTGAAGATTTGAAGAATAAACACCTTTGAAGATTTTCAGGAAAGTTTGAGAATCAAAGTGAGTAATAAAAGTAACTTTTAATTACCCGAAGTGAAGAACACGACGAACTGAGAAGAACAGATGTGAAGTTCGTTAGGTTAGATCTCCCACGCCCTAACTTGGCAGAGGAAGACAGCTATGGCGGCGGCGGAGTGATGATTTCCACGGTCGGCGTGAGTACGACGGCGACGAGGTCGAGGCAGCGAAGCTCTTCCTCACCGGCGACGATGGAGTAGCGGCGGCGCTAGGGTTTGAGGAGCTCGAGTGAGAGAGTAGCGATCGAGCGGAGTAAATGAAGTGAGGAAGGGGAGAGGGGTATTTATAGACACGGTGAAAACTGTTCGCCGAAGATTTTGGGACGAACGTGCCCCTGCCCTTTCTCTTTCTCACGACATGTGTCACCCACGTACTGTGTAATTGAGATCGTGTACGATCGTGGGTGAATAGAATAATGCATCATGGGATGCGGAACGGTTTGAGCGGCAAAACCAAAAATCTGGATAAGATTTGTTTTAAGGTTTTGTTCGCAATTTCTTCAGCTGACAAGGACACAGTGAAGATTTTGAACGAGTTTCAAACAGAACGCACATGAACAATTTGTGAATAGATTGGGTTGAGTATAGCATAGAGGGGGAAGGGTCCGATCACATTCACTTAGCAGAAAAAGCAATTTGAAAAAATAGCTATAAGTGAATGTTGTAGAGGACATAAACTCATATATATATATATATAGCCGATGAAGAAAAACAACGGAAATAGTGAAGATTTTGCAAAGTTGAAGAATTTGGAAAACTGAAGAATTTCAAAACTGAGGAAAAACTCAAATTGAAGATTTTCAAATTTTTGTGGTGGCGTGACCCACCGTATAAGAATGATGATTTCAGACACCGCGTACAATTGTCGTAGGGTTCTGAGAATCAAATTCTTCATTAATTTCTTCACACTCAGAGTGTTATTCTTCATTGATTGAAGAAAAACGTTTCTTCATGTGTTGCACATCTAAGTCATCAATTTTGCATAAGTGTCAGGGTGTGTGTCCTTTTCAAAGAACATTCGAAGATTCTAAGATATTTAGCTCACACCGCAACTTGCTAAATCTCTTCTCATCCAACGGCTTAGTGAAGATATCAGCTAGTTGTTCTTCAGTCTTCACATGCTGGATGGAGAAGTCGCCCTTCAACACATGATCACGAAGAAAATGATGACGAATCTGAATGTGCTTGGTCTTCGAGTGTTGAACTGGGTTGTGAGCAATCTTGATGGCACTCTCATTGTCGCAGAGGAGAGGCACATTCTTCACGTTGACGCCATAGTCCTTGAGTGTTTGCTTCATCCAAAGCAGTTGAGCACAGCAAGAGCCAGCAACAATGTATTCAGCTTCCGCAGTAGACAGTGATACGCAGTTCTGTTTCTTCGAGGACCAACAGACCAAAGATCGTCCGAGGAAATGACAAGAGCCAGATGTTGACTTGCGGTCCACACGATCACCAGCATAGTCAGAGTCAGAATATCCAATGAGATCAAAAGCAGAGCCCTTGGGGTACCATAATCCTAGTGTTGGTGTGTGAGCTAGATATTGAAGAATATGCTTCACAGCCTTATGGTGTGATTCCTTCGGTGCAGCTTGAAATCGGGCACACATGCAAACACTAAGCATTATATCTGGCCTAGATGCACATAAGTACAATAAAGAACCAATCATGGAGCGGTATACCTTGTGATCGAAGTCAATACCATTTTCATCAGTGCATAGATGGCCATTTGTGGGCATAGGAATTTTGACGCCTTTGCAATCTTGCATGCCGAATTTCCTCAGTACATCTTTGAGGTATTTCTCCTGAGATATGAATATGCCATTGCGCTGTTGACGAATTTGAAGACCTAAGAAGAATTTCAACTCTCCCTTCATAGACATTTGATATTCTTCACTCATCATATAGGCAAATTCATCACTATAACGTTGGTCAGTACAGCCAAAGATAATATCATCAACATATATTTGGCACACAAATAGTTCACCATCATAAGATTTAGTAAAGAGAGTAGGGTCGAGTGAACTGGGTGTGAAGCCATTCTTCACGAAGAATTCCTTCAATGTATCATACCATGCCCGAGGGGCTTGCTTGAGGCCATAGAGGGCCTTATGAAGTCGGAAGACTTTGTCAGGATTCTTTGGATCTTCAAAACCTGGGGGTTGAGGAAAATATACTTCTTCCTCAAGCTTACCATTGAGGAATGCACTTTTCACATCCATTTGATATAAGATGATATCATGATGGTTAGCATAAGCAAGTAATATGAGAATAGCCTCAAGTCTAGCAACAGGTGCAAAAGTTTCATCGAAATCAATTCCTTCAACCTATGTGCTGCCTTGAGCTACCAGTCGTGCCTTATTCCTCACCACAAGGCCTGAAAGTGTGTTATATCGACTAGAGGGGGGTGAATAGGCGATTTTTATGAATTCTTCACTGAGGAATTTGCTGGTGAGGAAATTCCTTAGCGAAGAACTACTTGCAGCGGAATAAGTACTCAGAAGTAAGCATAACAGAATACAAGCATTGTCATCATGATGAAATGAAGACTAGCACAGAGTACAGAAAGCGTAATCACAGGATAACACAAGATGAAGACAAACAGACTGAAGAAATTGAACTGAGGAAATTGAGAAAGTCTTCAGTCAAAGTCTTCAAGCACAGATATGAACAAACACTCAACACAGTAATGAGGAAATGAAAGGGTTGAGGAAATAGAACCAGTTAGTTGGTGAAGACAATGATTTGGTAAACCAGTTCCAACTGCTGTCTCAGTTGTACGTCTGGTTGGAGCGGCTGAGTATTTAAACTCGAGGACACGCAGTCCCAGACACCCAGTCACTGAGCACGCAGCTCAGGACACCCAGTCCTCACCGTATTCTCCTTGAACTAAGGCCACGCAGACCTCGTCCAATCACTCGTGGTAAGTCTTCAGGTGACTTCCAAACCTTCACAGACTTGGTCACTCGGCGATCCACAATTCCTCTTGGATGCTCTAGACCATGACGCCTAACCGTCTGGAAGAAGCACAGTCTTCAAAGGTAACAAGCGTCGGATCCACGCAGGATCAATTTCTTCAGTGATGCTCAATCACTTTGGGTTTGTGGGGGTTTGGTTTTGGGTTTTTTCTCACTTGATGATTTTCGCTCAAAGTCCTCGGAGGATGGGTTGCTCTCAAATGACAAGTGTCAAGTTCTCTCGGAGCAGCCAACCAGCTAGTGGTTGTAGGGGGTGGCTATTTATAGCCTAGGGAGCAGCCCGACATGATAAGACATAAATGCCCTTCAATGATATGACCGTTAGGTGGATAGGATATTTTGGGACAGCTAGCGCGCAGCACAGCAATGGTCGGAAATTTGGCTCTCAAATTCCTCAGGGCTATCATGTTCCTCACTGTGTAGGCAATTCGCACTGGCGAATTCCTAACTCCTCAGTCAGAGCAAAGTCCTCAGTGACCAGAAGAACTGCGTCTCTGTCACTGAAGAAATTGACTGAACTGTATGAGATTTCCAATGGCTTCACTCGAAGGGATTGGTAGGTGTAGGATTTTGAGTTGAGCATCACATGGAAATTTTTCCTTAGTATTTTCTCGACCCCCTTTAACAGTACGGTGTTTCCTATGACTCAAGAAAGAGAAAATGAAACTACGAAAACAAAAGTCTTCACGCTTCATGTTCCTCAAATGAATACCAAGTCTTCAAGGTCACACCAATTTATTCACTTTCAAAGTCTTCAGAAAGTCTTCAAAATATCAAAGTCTTCAGTCGAAGAACTTCATTTTTAGGGGTCGACTTTCTCTGTAAGTATCAAACTCCTCATAGGCTTATAGACCTGTGTACACTCATAAACACATTAGTCCCTTAACCTATAAGTCTTCAATACACCAAAATCACTAAGGGGCACTAGATGCACTTACAATCTCCCCCTTTTTGGTGATTGATGACAACATAGGTTAAGTTTTCAACGGGGATAAACATATGAAGTGTAAATACTGATATTGAGGAATTTGATTGCAAGATATAGAAGAACTCCCCCTGAAGATGTGCATAGTGAGGAATTTGCGTTTGAGGCGATGCACATTTGAAGAGTTGAATCATGGAGATCTCCCCCTATATCTTGTAATTCATACACGCATTTGATATATAATATGAAGAATTTGAAATGCATGATGAAATATGGTGCCTGATGAGATTCAGCATGCATGCAATAATATTAACGAGGAATAAGCATGCAGAATAGCACATCAAAAGTATCAGAGCACAGTGCATCAAAAGTATCAAAGCACCGTCCAAAAGTATCAGAGCACCATCGGGTTTAAGATTACAACTCGATCCAATAAAAGTTTCGGAAGAACGAGAGTTGTAACTTAAAAAATGCCCTTAATATAGACCCGCTTGAAGACTAACTCAGATTTCTCCCCCTTTGTCATCAAATGACCAAAAGGATTAAAACTGAGGACTAACGCCCCTGAAGAATTTCAAGTTGATGGAGGAGCGCCAGCGTTGTCGGGGTTGTTTTTTGTAGCAGGGCTTGCCGTAGTGTCGTCCAAATCTTCATACTCATCAGTGTCACGCAATGAAGAATAAGAGCTGGTGAAACGCCCTCAATGCGGCTATATCTCCCACGTGTCGAAGCACGACTTAGAGGCATAACCTTATTGAAAGCAATGTCGCAAGTGAGGTAATCTTCACACAACCCATGTAATACATAAGGGAAAGAGATACATAGTTGGCTTACAATCGCCACTTCACACAATTACATGAACAAAGCATTACATCATCCAGATACAATCAGGGTCCGACTACAGAACCAAAATAAAAGAAGAACCCCAAATGCGACAAAGGTCCTCGATCGACCCCAACTGGGCTCCACTACTGATCAACTAGAACGAAACAACACAAAGGGCAAGATCTTCATCGAGCTCCTCCTTGAGCTTGGTTGCATCACCTGCTCGGCAACATAGGCACCTGCAACCTGGTTTGGAAGTATCTGGTGAGCCACGAGGACTCAGCAATCCCATTACCATGGGTATCAAGACTAGCAAAGCTTAATGGGAAAGGAAGGGGTAAAGTGGTGAGGTTGCAGCAGCGACTAAGCATGATATGGTGGCTAACATACGTAAATAAGAGCGAGAAGAGAACAAGCGGAACGGTCGTGAAGCTAGCAATGATCAAGAGGTGATCCTGAACTCCTACTTACGTCAAACATAACACTGAAACCGTGTTCACTTCCCGGACTCCGCTGAGAAGAGACCATCACGGCTACACACGCGGTTGATGCATTTTAATTTGGATCTGGTGTCAAGTTATCTGCACCCGGACATTAACAAATTCCCATCTGCCACATAACCGCAGACACGGCTCTCGAAAGTTTATACCTTGCAGGGGTGTCCCAACTTAGCCCATGACAAGCTCTCGCGATCAACGAAGGAATAGACCTTCTCCCAGGAAGACCCGATCAGTCTCGGAATCCCGGTTTACAAGACATTTCGATAATGGTAAAACAAGACCAGCAAAGCCGCCCGATGCGTCGACAATCCCGATAGGAGCTGCACATATCTCGTTCTCAGGGCAACACCGGATAAGCTAAGCGTACAGGTACCGACGTAACCCAAGTTGCCAAGGGATGGTCCCGCACGGTGCTCTAGTTTGGACCAACGCTTAGACAAGCACTGGCCCGGGGGGGGCTATAATAAAGATGACCCTCAAGAGAGCGACTCCCAAGGGAAAAGTAGGTGGTGGTGAGGCAAATGGTAAAAGTCAATGTTGGGCCTTGCTGGACAAGTTTTATTCAAAGCGAACTGTCAGGGGGGTCCCATAAATCACCCGACCGCGTTAGGAACGCAAAATCCGGGAACATAATACCGGTATGACGGAAACTAGGGCGGCAAGAGTGGAACAAAACACCAGGCATAAGGCCGAGCCTTCCACCCTTTACCAAATATATAGATGCATTAATAATATAAGAGATATTGTGATATCCCAACATAAACCCTGTCCACCAAGGAGCAATCTTCATCTTCACCTGCAGCTAGCAACGCTATAAGAGGGGCTGAGCAAAGCGGTAACATAGCCAATCAATGGTTTGCTAGGAATGGTGTCAAAGGTTAGAGGTTCATGGCAATTTGGGAAGGCTTGCGGAGCAAAAGATAGGTAGCACAGCATAGCGATAGAACGAAGCAACTAGGATGGCAATGATAGTAATGAGATCCAGGGTAGCGGTCATCTTGCCTGAAATCCCGCTAGGAAGAAGAACGAGTCCATGAAGAAGACGAACGGGAGTAGTCGAACCAATCCTCACAATCGCAACATTACCGGAACTAAGAAGCAACACCGGAAAGAAACAAACAACATGGTAAACACACCAGCATAAACATGGCATGATGCACAAACAATTATGATGCATGTCCGGTTTAATGAGGCATGGCATGGCAAAGTGCATCACACAATACTACAAATTAAGTGGAGCTCAATATGCAACGAGTTGCATATTGACAAAACACCACATCGAGTTATTTAGTTCACTCCCGTTTAGGTACACAACAATGTTAAATGTTGTTAAACATGGCAAGGGGTGTAACAAAAGTAAACTAACTATTTAGGCAAGTTTAAATGAGGCCGGAAGAACAAACAACAATTCCGGAAAATCCCTATAAGCAATATTCGAATTTGGTACTGTTCTGCCCTAAACACAATTTTAATGATGTTAAACAGCAAAATGAAATGCATCATGTTAAACTAGGCATTTTTCCACCCCATTTACATATAAAGTTTATTTAAAACGGAGCAACGGTTATTTAGTTATGAAATAAATCATCTTAACATGGCATTTGAGCAAATTTAAACAAACAGCATTTTAAACATGTTAAACATGGATGAAAGTGGCATAATGTGAAACTAGATGCAATTCTAATCATTTAACATGTTTAAATCATTTTAATCCGATGCACGGTTAATTAATTATTGATGCATGAACATGAGGGGTTTTTCTGTAAAATAGTAATTCACTGGATAATTAGCAAAACGTCCAGAACAGGAAAAAAAATGATGCGGGCCGAATTAGAGCTACAGGCTGAAACAGGACATGGGCGCGGGGGTGGCCTCACCATGGGCCTTTGCCCGATTGGAGGGGAGGCTGCAGGAGGGGCGCTCTGGGCCTGGAGGCTGCTGGCCCAGGCGCGACGCGGTCAACGAGCGGGCGAGCGGGCGCGCAGGCGAGCACCTGCTCGATGTAGAGGATGCAGGGGCCGCGGCGGCTTCAGGCGCGGCAGCGGCAGGAGTTGGAGCGAGGGGAGACGACGGAGCTTGCCGGGGTGGTCGTCGGTCTCCTGCGGCGCTCGGGGAAGACGGCGCAGGGCGAGGCTCGAAGCAGAGGACGAACGGGCGCCGCGGCTCCAGGGACTTGGCGCGGTCAACGGCGAGCTCCTGCGTCGGGACGTCCATGGCGGCCGGGGACTTGGCGGATCCAGGCGGTGGAGGTCGTCGGGGTCCCGTTCCCTGTCGGATCGAAGTGGAGGCCGGCCGGCGGACTTGGAGCTCCACGCGGTGGCGGCTTCCATGGCTGGACTCGAAGGGGACGCAAGGGACGGGCGCGGCGAGGCGGAGGGAGATGGGCGGCACTGGGACCTGCTGGTGCAGGGCGACGACGGGTGAAGGAGGCACGAGATCGAGCCGGCGAGGTCCTCGCTTGACGCCTCGAGCGCGTGGACGAGGACGGCTGCGGCGCTGCTGGCGGCTTGCTCGACGAGGATGGTGCGGGCCGCGGCAGAGGAACAAGGGGCTGCGGGAGGCCAGACTTGTCCAGGAGGCAGGGGGCAGATGCCCGGTGGCGCTGGTTGGGTGGATCGTGAAGGAATTGGCTGGGACGGATTGGGGTGATGGGGAAAACGAGGTGGAAGCTCGGGCTGTGGTCGTTGGTGGGATGGGGATCCCAACGAAGGAGGGGATCAGCGGCGATGGGACAAGCTCCCGAGGTACAAGGCAGAGTGGGTGGCGGCGGTGGGGAGGATTAGATGGATGGATGGGACAGGGCTAGGGTTTGCACTGATTTAGAATGTAGGTGGTCTTTATATATAGAAAGGAGAGAGTTTTGGATCATCCGATCCAGATTGGATGGCTCCGGGTCAAACGGGTGGCCTGATCAAATAACCGAAAATATTGAGGGAATATTTGAGGTTGATCCGGACCCAATGGTAACGACATACCGGTTCGGGTTCGGGCAAGTTTCGGACGCGCACACGAGGGGGTCTGAGAGAGGTTAGTTGGTTTGACAAGAGGGAATGGAAAACCCAGTTGGTCTCGGAACGGCCAACAAAAGCAAGGGGGGACATGGCAACTACGAGCGATGCAAGTTTTATGTAAACGATGCCGATGCAATGCGCATGATGCAATGAGATGAAATGCAAGACATGAACAAAATGCAAAACGAAAGACAAAAACCCAACCACGGAGAAAATAATATATCGCATCTCCGGAAAAGGCAAGAGTTGGAGTTACGAATATGGAAAGCTACATCCGGGGCGTTACAACACTCCACCACTACGAGAGGATCTCGTCCCGAGATCTAGGATGGCACCGGAGGAAAAAGGAAGAGAAGAGGAAGATAAGAGGTAAACTAAGTTGCTTCTTTGACGAACGAGTGAAACCACGAACCTTGAGGGGTTGAGCAATTTAAAAGAAAGAGTACAACAGAGATGAACGAGATTGCAAACAATCCGTTAGAAAAGAGGAACAAGGAGTATTACGAGGACTTGAAGGTTGCAAAGACATGAATCAAGAGTTTAATGGACAAGATAGAATTCGAAACCACTCCGGTTAAAACAAGATAGAGAGGGGATAAGATTGAAATAATTTGAGCAGCACTCCGACTGTAAATGGAAGGAATTGAACATGAACTTGAGAAGATGGGATGATACTTGATGAAATCAACAACACACTGCCTCCGGAACTGAAAGAATGGCACAAGGGATAAGAAACATTACAAACCGCACTCCGGTTGAGAAGGGAGGCAAAACTTGACAAGATGAGAGAACTCGAATGAAAACACGACACTGCGGTTAAATGGATAAGCAATAAAATAACATGATCTTGACAAAACGAGGTGATGGGTGAAGAGCACAACATCACAATGCCTCTGGAACAAATGAATAGAAGATAGATCATTGAAATAAAAGAATGGAGAAGAAAATGCCAACTTCTGCCACAAATGAGCTTGGAAAGCACCCTTCCAAGAAGGTTATAACGGAGTTGTTGGAAAACCAACAACGAAACGAACAAGTTTGTAGTGGGCTTATAGAAACATCTCAACACTTGAGGTGACGACCGGCCACTAATGGAAACCATTGATTTGATTGAGAGCACCAAAAAGATGAAAAACTTCTTCCACCAAGAGTATAAAGAGCAAGCTTGGGTCATGCATAATCACCACAAATAGCAACATTCCTTAAGGAAAGGCTTTAGGTGAAATCTGACACAAGATAACTCCAACGAAGAAGTTGATTGGTCGAAAAGATCTCTTGAACGAAGAGAAAATGATGGATTTAAAATACCTCATTCTTGACAACATATGAATCATGAAACATGAATGGAAATTGCCAAGAATGATATAACACCACCTGAAAAGATAAGATAGAAGGAATTGCACTTTGGAATGCAAGACGGAGAATACTTGAACTTCTCAGAACAAAACATGTGTTGAGCGCCATGTTTAATTTTGAGTAAAGCTTCGAGAGAAATCTTGAAAAACAATTGAAGAATGAAAAGAATCCTTGATGAACCACCATGTAGAGCCTCCATGAAGAACTCCGGTAATAAAAGGATGATAAAAAGAAAGAGAACTTGAAAACACAAGGTGAAACCTTACGATGATTTAGATGCAGCTTCGCGACGAGATAGTGCGGAAAACTTGGAACTCCGGAAAAAGAATAGATGAAACACTAGAACCGAGAATTACTTCATCATGAACAAACTCCGAAAGAAGGAATTAATCACTTGGATGAAACAAGAACAAGAATTATGTTATGCGTATCCTTCACCAATTTAAATTGATGACAAGCAACGGATTTGGCATACTACTTATTCTCGTAGAAAGGATTAAGAGAGATATGGCGTAAACTTCCGAAAAGTCTTCAACGATCCACAGGTAGGATTCGGAAAGAACGAATTAATTGATACGATAACAACAGAAGAGGAATGTTGAAAGAACCACCGTAAGAATTGAAAATGAAAGTAGCGAAGGCACAATTCACCGTGAAGAATTGAAAAATGAATGAGGATACTTGAGGGGATTTAGATACATGAGAACGAAGAGAACATGAACTGATTAGAGGATATATGAACGAATCACCGGTAAGATTTGGAGAACGATAGCTACACGCTGAGAATGAAGAATTATGACATGATTGCCTTCGGAGGAAAGAAATGGAAACAACTCATGAAATGCTCCGGATGGTAAGAAAAGAGTTATCTCAATCGAAAGCAATTATGAGAGGATGGCATCAAGCTAGGACCATGAATATTCAAGAGAATGGACCAAGATTTAAGAGAAATCCTTCTTCGGTCTTCAAATGATGAGAATGACAACGAGAAACACCACCAAGAATTATTGAGGCACACCGGAAGAATCAAAAGCAAAGAGGTTGAGCCAACTATGAAAAGAATTTGAAATATCTTGGAGAAAAGCATTTGGCTGATGATAACTCATTCTTATGTCAAACTTGGAGAAGAATTTAGGATAGCTCTGGGAAAATGGAAGAGTCAGGTAAGATCCTGGGAAAAGACCTGTGTGTTAGGGCCCACTCAAAAGAACACCGTTGAAAAGATTTAAAAGAGATGTTGCACCGGTTGAATTAAATGACTCGTATGAGATACCAATCTCGAAAGAGCTTGAACGAATGCAGAGTGGAAACACGAATCTTCGAGATATCTTGAGCATTCCGGAATAAGAAATAGAGAGAAGTAGAATGATAATGAGGTGCACCGGTATGAGAAGACATTGAAATGAGGAAAAAGGTATGATCAACAAAACTTGACTTGAATCCACCGGAGAAGAGAAAGGAATGAGGAATGACGAACTAGTAGAACATCTTCTTGAGAACCACCGGGTAAGAACATTGATGGAAAAGAATGGAGAAACTTCACAAAAATAAAAGGATACTTGGTAAAGAAATCTTAGGCCTTGAGGAAAAAGGGTGGGTGGGCGGGAAAAAACAAAGGCAACTTGGAGACGGATGAAACAAACACCATTGAGAAGAAATGATAATTGGTCTTGCTGATGTTGAAGTGATCGGATCCACTTGAAGAGAAACACGCCGGTTGAAAAGGATTGACATGACAATCTCGATTGTCGAGAAGGATTGGTATTCACATCGGAGTATGAGAACACCATTTCGAAAAGGTATGGAATCAACACTTGACATTGAAGCAACTCGAATACCACAACTCAAAACAAAAACAAAAGACTGGCTTGCAAAATAAGCCGGAACAAACATATGATAGAAATTTCGTCCGAAGTTTTCGTGGTGGGGCCTACACGGGCTCGATCGTACAGCACCATCATGTACAAGGCAGTGCACATGACATACGAAGCGTCCCCGAGTCGGCATAGCCAAGGACTCTTTAAGACACAACGAGACCACTGTAAAACCAACCGTGAATAGGCGGACCACTAGACGTCGAACCCCAATTTCATATCATACATCCGTCGGAAAGATATCCTAAGAGCTACTTGAATTCCCACCTATGAAACTCCCGAAATTTTCCGGTTATGCAATCAGGTGTTGGGGATACAGGGGAAGCATAATATCTCACCCAAACTAACAATCCCTACATCCAGCTGTATCCATCCGTCAACACATAACCAAGAAACCTTCGGAAATCATGTACCTCAACCTTCGAAAAGCATCCGTTATACGAGTCATGGCAATACTCCCGTACTCACCTCAGTACTGGGTTATCGGGGTTATCTCACCAACAACTGCATAAAAGAGATTTTCGATGTCGGCGTACTAAACTGAGGTATTCCAGAACTGCAACGATAAAATTATGACGACAACACCTCAGAGCTCAACTCCCCGGGACACTTCCACTAAACCCCTGACAGGAGGCACCAAGACAATGTTCTCATCATAAAACCATCGGAACGATTCCAAGATACCCGCGTGATCCTAAATTTTTTTTTTAGTGAAATTTGAGAAGAGAAGAGTCAAAACTCCACGTCAGGATGCCTTACCAGAGCGATGAAGAGACCGGGGAGTAAAAAGAATTCCTAACTCTCCGATATATATAATACTAAATGACTCAAAACATTTTTCTAGACACAACTCGGCCGCTAAAAACGATCAAGCAGTGGGGCTCCTAAGGTCGGGGAAGGCTCTAATACCAACTTGAAACGCCCTCAATGCGGCTATATCTCCCACATGTCGAAGCACGACTTAGAGGCATAACCGCATTGAAAGCAATGTCGCAAGTGAGGTAATCTTCACACAACCCATGTAATACATAAGGGAAAGAGATACATAGTTGGCTTACAATCGCCACTTCACACAATTACATGAACAAAGCATTACATCATCCACATACAATCAGGGTCCGACTACGAAACCAAAATAAAAGAAGAACCCCAAATGCGACAAAGGTCCCCGATCGACCCCAACTGGGCTCCACTACTGATCAACTAGAACGAAACAACACAAAGGGCAAGATCTTCATCGAGCTCCTCCTTGAGCTTGGTTGCGTCACCTGCTCGGCAACATAGGCACCTGCAACCTGGTTTGGAAGTATCTGGTGAGCCACGAGGACTCAGCAATCCCATTACCATGGGTATCAAGACTAGAAAGCTTAATGGGAAAGGAAGGGGTAAAGTGGTGAGGTTGCAGCAGCGACTAAGCATGATATGGTGGCTAACATACGTAAATAAGAGCAAGAAGAGAACAAGCGGAACGGTCGTGAAGCTAGCAATGATCAAGAGGTGATCCTGAACTCCTACTTACGTCAAACATAACACTGAAACCGTGTTCACTTCCAGGACTCCGCCGAGAAGAGACCATCACGGCTACACACGCGGTTGATGCGTTTTAATTTGGATCTGGTGTCAAGTTATCTACACCCGGACATTAACAAATTCCCATCTGCCACATAACCGCAGGCACGGCTCTCGAAAGTTTATACCCTGCAGGGGTGTCCCAACTTAGCCCATGACAAGCTCTCGCGATCAACGAAGGAATAGACCTTCTCCCAGGAAGACCCGATCAGTCTCGGAATCCCGGTTTACAAGACATTTCGACAATGGTAAAACAAGACCAGCAAATTCGCCCGATGCGCCGACAATCCCGATAGGAGCTGCACATATCTCGTTCTCAGGGCAACACCGGATAAGCTAAGCGTACAGGTACCGACGTAACCCAAGTTGCCAAGGGATGGTCCCGCACGGTGCTCTAGTTTGGACCAACGCTTAGACAAGCACTGGCCCGGGGGGGGGCTATAATAAAGATGACCCTCGAGAGAGCGACTCCCAAGGGAAAAGTAGGTGGTGGTGAGGCAAATGGTAAAAGTCAATGTTGGGCCTTGCTGGACAAGTTTTATTCAAAGCGAACTGTCAGGGGGGTCCCATAAATCACCCGACCGCGTTAGGAATGCAAAATCCGGGAACATAATACCGGTATGACGGAAACTAGGGCGGCAAGAGTGGAACAAAACACCAGGCATAAGGCCGAGCCTTCCACCCTTTACCAAATATATAGATGCATTAATAATATAAGAGATATTGTGATATCCCAACATAAACCCTGTCCACCAAGGAGCAATCTTCATCTTCACCTGCAGCTAGCAACGCTATAAGAGGGGCTGAGCAAAGCGGTAACATAGCCAATCAATGGTTTGCTAGGAATGGTGTCAAAGGTTAGAGGTTCATGGCAATTTGGGAAGGCTTGCGGAGCAAAAGATAGGTAGCACAGCATAGCGATAGAACGAAGCAACTAGGATGGCAATGATAGTAATGAGATCCAGGGTAGCGGTCATCTTGCCTGAAATCCCGCTAGGAAGAAGAACGAGTCCATGAAGAAGACGAACGGGAGTAGTCGAACGAATCCTCACAATCGCAACATTACCGGAACTAAGAAGCAACACCGGAAAGAAACAAACAACATGGTAAACACACCAGCATAAACATGGCATGATGCACAAACAATTATGATGCATGTCCGGTTTAATGAGGCATGGCATGGCAAAGTGCATCACACAATACTACAAATTAAGTGGAGCTCAATATGCAACGAGTTGCATATTGACAAAACACCACATCGAGTTATTTAGTTCACTCCCGTTTAGGTACACAACAATGTTAAATGTTGTTAAACATGGCAAGGGGTGTAACAAAAGTAAACTAACTATTTAGGCAAGTTTAAATGAGGCCGGAAGAACAAACAACAATTCCGGAAAATCCCTATAAGCAATATTCGAATTTGGTACTGTTCTGCCCTAAACACAATTTTAATGATGTTAAACAGCAAAATGAAATACATCATGTTAAACTAGGCATTTTTCCGCCCCATTTACATATAAAGTTTATTTAAAACGGAGCAACGGTTATTTAGTTATGAAATAAATCATTTTAACATGGCATTTGAGCAAATTTAAACAAACAACATTTTAAACATGTTAAACATGGATGAAAGTGGCATAATGTGAAACTAGATACAATTCTAATCATTTAACATGTTTAAATCATTTTAATCCGATGCACGGTTAATTAATTATTGATGCATGAACATGAGGGGTTTTTCTGTAAAACAGTAATTCACTGGATAATTAGCAAAACGTCCAGAACAGGAAAAAAAATGATGCGGGCCGAATTAGAGCTACAGGCTGAAACAGGACATGGGCGCGGGGGTGGCCTCACCATGGGCCTTGGCCCGATTGGAGGGGAGGCTGCAGGAGGGGCGCTCTAGGCCTGGAGGCTGCTGGCCCAGGCGTGACGCGGTCAACGAGCGGGCGAGCGGGCGCGCAGGCGAGCACCTGCTCGATGCAGAGGATGCAGGGGCCGCGGCGGCTTCAGGCGATGCAGGCGCGGCAGCGGCAGGAGTTGGAGCGAGGGGAGACGACGGAGCTTGCCGGGGTGGTCGCCGGTCTCCTGCGGTGCTCGGGGAAGACGGCGCAGGGCGAGGCTCGAAGCAGAGGACGAACGGGCGCCGCGGCTCCAGGGACTTGGCGCGGTCAACGGCGAGCTCCTGCGTCGGGACGTCCATGGCGGCCGGGGACTTGACGGATCCAGGCGGTGGAGGTCGTCGGGGTCCCGTTCCCTGCCGGATCGAAGTGGAGGCCGGCCGGCGGACTTGGAGCTCCACGCGGTGGCGGCTTCCATGGCTGGACTCGAAGGGGACGCAAGGGACGGGCGCGGCGAGGCGGAGGGAGATGGGCGGCACTGGGACCTGCTGGTGCAGGGTGACGACGGGTGAAGGAGGCAAGAGATCGAGCCGGCGAGGTCCTCGCTCGACGCCTCGAGCGCGTGGACGAGGACGGCTGCGGCGCTGCTGGCGGCTTGCTTGACGAGGATGGTGCGGGCCACGGCTGAGGAACAAGGGGCTGCGGGAGGCCGGACTTGTCCAGGAGGGGGCAGATGCCCGGTGGCGCTGGTTGGGTGGATCGGGAAGGAATTGGCTGGGACGGATTGGGGTGATGGGGAAAACGAGGTGGAAGCTCGGGCTGTGGTCGTTGGTGGGATGGGGATCCCAACGAAGGAGGGGATTAGCGGCGATGGGACAAGCTCCCGAGGTACAAGGCAGAATGGGTGGCGGCGGTGGGGAGGATTAAATGGATGGATGGGACAAGGCTAGGGTTTGCACTGATTTAGAATGTAGGTGGTCTTTATATATAGAAAGGAGAGAGTTTTGGATCATCCGATCCAGATTGGATGGCTCCGGGTCAAACGGGTGGCCTAATCAAATAACCGAAAATACTGAGGGAATATGTGAGGTTGATCCGGACCCAACGGTAACGACATACCGGTTCGGGTTCGGGCAAGTTTCGGACGCGCACACGAGGGGGTCTGAGAGAGGTTAGTTGGTTTGACAAGAGGGAATGGAAAACCCGGTTGGTCTCGGAACGGCCAACAAAAGCAAGGGGGGACACGGCAACTACGAGCGATGCAAGTTTTATGAAAACGATGCCGATGCAATGCGCATGATGCAATGAGATGAAATGCAAGACATGAACAAAATGCAAAATGAAAGACAAAAACCCAACCACGGAGAAAATAATATATCGCATCTTCGGAAAAGGCAGGAGTTGGAGTTACGAATATGGAAAGCTACATCCGGGGCGTTACAGCTGGCCACCAGATCAGGAACTTTGACCCTCTTGAATTTCTTCGGAGGAGGTGCAGACCAGTCAAATTCTTCCTTGAGACCCATAGTCTTCAGTTCTTCAGCGCTATAGACATGAGTAAGGACAGCCCAGGTGCGGTTGAGGGTTTCATGAAGGTAGTAATGGTTCTTCTTCACTGCATTGTGTGTTGAGGTCATATTGTGAAGAAGTGCACCAAACAGACGCTTTACCCATTTGTGATTGCGATCAACCTTCTAATGAAGACTGAGGAGTAACTCACGGTCAGTCATCACCCTGGGTGCTGTGGCTTGAGGATTTTGCTTGGCTGAGGTATTTGCGGCAGTGTCATGTGTGGCAGAGTCGTCATTGGTAGAGTAAGATGTAGCCAGGCGAAATTGACCATCCAATGGACGAATGCCTTCATCGATAACAGCAGCTTCCTTGCCTTTATCATCAGCTGGTGAAACTGTCTGTTTGAGGACTTCAATGGGAGGCAAGTAGCTACCGTGGTGCAGAGTGTCAGCTTTGGAATTCAGTGAAGATCTTGCCCTTATGAATCTCATAATCGAAGGCGCATAGGGCTTCAGCTCGAATGGTGACATAGCAACATTGGCCAGAGTCCTCATGAAGAAATCATGGAAGTTGACGGTAATGCCATGAATGATGTTGAAAAGCATGTTCTTCATGATGCCAACGACTTCTTCATCATTTGAGTCATGACCTTTGATAGGACTCATTGTCTTCGTCAGAATGCGCTGTCCGAGGCACATAGAGTAATTCCTTGACGAGGAATTTGGTTCGTGGGGCCTGCCTAGGCTTCAAAGGCTTCATGAGCACTTGCATATAGTGATTTGTCAGTTCAGGGTCATTGTAGATGCAACGTGCGCTGTCATGGGGAGGATCGAGAGGAAGGACACGAAGCAATTCAGTTGCCAGTGCCTTGTAGTGAGTGTTTTCAGTCATCCAATCCAACACCCATGAGTTGACATCTTCAGCGTCTCCAGTGATATGCAGTGTAGCGTAGAACTGAAGAATGAGTTCTTCATTCCAATCACAGATGTCAATGCAGAAATTGAGTAATCCTGCATCGTGAAGAACACTGAGGACTGGCTCGAAGCATGGCAGAGATTCCATATCCACGTGAGGAATAAGTTCATGATCGAAGATTTTGTCTTTGTCAAACAGCACTGAGGAATAGAAGCTGGCTTGACTAGCAGTCCAGAAATGCCTCTTCCTTATGCGAGCAGAGTCATAGGGGTTGTAGTCAGTGAAGAATACATGCTCGGAAAAGAAGTCTTCAGCCTTGAACTTCTGTTTGCTTGAGAACGGATTCTTCGGCTTGGGCAGAGGGATGTCAGTGAGTTGCATCACCACCTCAGGAATCGCGAGCTCAGGTTCTTCAAGCTGAGGAATTTTTGGTTCCTCTTCTTGTGCAACCTTAAGATCAGCAGCAGCAGGTTCTTCAGCACTAGTGGCTGGAATTTCTTCATGAACAGAGGGAGTGGGTTGAGTTTCTTCAGAGCCCATTTGAACTGTTGTTGCCGGGGACTGAGGAATCTGTTGGATAGGTGTGAATAGAGGAGTATTGGGATGCTGACTTTCCCAAAAGTCATCATTCATCACAGGTGTGGTGCATCCTATATCCACATCTTCATCTTCAATTTCCTCAACACCAGCCTCTTCAGCTGTGAACTGAGGCATAGGTGAGGAAATGACTGGCGTTGAAGGGATTGCATCCACTTCAATTTCTTCATCAATGTGCTCTGACGAAGCAGCAGAATGATTTTCTTCATCCGATCCGCTTGGGATCACATAGTCTTCTCCAAAAGGAACAAGGTCCTTTGATGGCATGGAATAAATTGGAACGGCATCGATTGGATTTTCAAGTGAGTTGGTCATTGGCTTCATTTTTTTTGCAGCCGAAGAACACGACGAACTGAGATGAACAGATGTGAAGTTCGTCAGGTTAGATCTCCCACGCCCTAACTTGGCAGAGGGAGACAGCTACGGCGGCGGCGGAGTGAAGATTTCCGCAACCGGCGCGAGTACGACGGCGACGAGGTCGAGGCAGTGAAGCTCTTCCTCACCGGCGACGATGGAGTAGCGGCGGCGCTAGGGTTTGAGGAGCTCGAGCGAGAGAGAGAGGGGTCGAGCGGAGTAAATGAAGTGAGGAAGGGGAGAGGGGTATTTATAGCCACGGTGAAAAACTGTTTTCCCGAAGATTTTGGGATGGACATGCCCCTGCCCTTTCTCCTTCACGCGACATGTGTCACCCACGTACTGTGTAGATGAGATCGTGTAAGATCGTGGGTGAATAGAATAATGCATCGTGGGATGCGGAACAGTTTGAGCGGCAAAACCGAAAATCTGGATAAGATTTGTTTTAAAGTTTCGTTCGCAATTTCTTTAGCTGACAAGGACTCAGTGAAGATTTTGAACGAGTTTCAAATAGAACGCACATGAAGAATTTGTGAATAGATTGGGTTGAGTATAGCATAGAGGGGGAAGGGTCCGATCGCATTCACTTAGCAGAAAAAGCAACTTGAAAAATAGCCATAAGTGAATGCTGTAGAGGACATAAACTCATATATATATATATAGCCAATGAAGAAAAACGACGGAACTAGTGAAGATTTTGCAAAGTTGAAGAATTTGAAAAACTGAAGAATTTCAAAATTGAGGAAAAACTCAAATTGAAGATTTTCAACTTTTTGTGGTGGCGTGACCCACCGTATAAGAATGATGATTTCAGACACCGCGTACAATTGTTGTAGGGTTCTGAGAATCAAATTCTTCATTAATTTCTTCACACTTAGAGTGTTATTCTTCATTGATTGAAGAAAAACGTTTCTTCATGTATTGCACATCTAAGTCATCAATTTTGCATAAGAGTTAGGATGTGTGTCCTTTTCAAAGAACATTCGAAGATTCTAAGATATTTAGCTCACACCGCAACTTGCTAAATCTCTTCTCATCCAAGGACTTAGTGAAGATATCAGCTAGCTGTTCTTCAGTCTTCACATGCTCAATGGAGATGTTGCCCTTCAACACATGATCACGAAGAAAATGATGACGAATCTGAATGTGCTTTGTCTTCGAGTGCTGAACTGGGTTGTGAGCAATCTTGATGGCACTCTCATTGTCGCAGAGGAGAGGCACATTCTTCACGTTGACGCCATAGTCCTTGAGGGTTTGCTTCATCCAAAGCAGTTGAGCACAGCAAGAGCCAGCAGCAATGTATTCAGCTTCAGCGGTAGACAGTGATACACAGTTCTGTTTCTTCGAGGACCAACAGACAAAAGATCGTCCGAGGAAATGACAAGTGCCAGATGTTGACTTGCGGTCCACACGATCACCAGCATAGTCAGAGTCAGAATATCCAATGAGATCAAAAGCAGAGCCCTTGGGGTACCATAATCCTAGTGTTGGTGTGTGAGCTAGATATCGAAGAATATGCTTCACAGCCTTATGGTGTGATTCCTTCGGTGCAGCTTGAAATCGGGCACACATGCAAACACTAAGCATTATATCTGGCCTAGATGCACATAAGTACAATAAAGAACCAATCATGGAGTGGTATACCTTGTGATCGAAGTCAATACCATTTTCATCAGTGCATAGATGGCCATTTGTGGGCATAGGAATTTTGACGCCTTTGCAATCTTGCATGCCGAATTTCCTCAGTACATCTTTGAGGTATTTCTCCTGAGATATGAATATGCCATTGCGCTGCTGACGAATTTGAAGACCTAAGAAGAATTTCAACTCTCCCATCATAGAAATTTGATATTCTTCACTCATCATATAGGCAAATTCATCACTATAACGTTGGTCAGTACAGCCAAAGATAATATCATCAACATATATTTGGCACACAAATAGTTCACCATCATAAGATTTAGTAAATAGAGTAGGGTCAAGTGAACCGGGTGTGAAGCCATTCTTGACGAAGAATTCCTTCAATGTATCATACCATGCCCGAGGGGCTTGCTTGAGGCCATAGAGGGCCTTATTAAGTCTGAAGACTTTGTCAAGATTCTTTGGATCTTCAAAACCAGGGGGTTGAGCAACATATACTTCTTCCTCAAGCTTACCATTGAGGAATGCACTTTTCACATCCATTTGATATAAGATGATATCATCATGGTTAGCATAAGCAAGTGATATGCGAATAGCCTCAAGTCTAGCAACAGGTGCAAAAGTTTCATCGAAATCAATTCCTTCAACCTGTGTGTAGCCTTGAGCTACCAGTCGTGCCTTATTCCTCACCACAAGGCCATTTTCATCTTGCTTGTTGCGGTAGATCCACTTTGTGCCAATGATATTATGCTTGCGAGGATCTGGATGATTGACCAGTTCCCAGACATTGTTAAGCTCGAACTGATGTAATTCTTCTTGCATAGCCTGAATCCACTCCGGCTCCAGAAATGCTTCATCTACCTTAGTGGGCTCTGTGATAGAGACAAAAGCATAGTGCCCACAAAAGTTAGATAAATGTGAAGCTTTTGAGCGTGTGAGAGGACCTGGTGCGCTAATGTCATCGATGATCTTCTCCACTTGCACTTCTTTTGCAATGCGAGGATGAGCTGGTTGTTGCTGAGGAATTTGATCAGCATTTTCTTCAGCACCATTTTCTTCAGCATTTACTTCAGGTGCATCAGCTCGACATTCTTCATGAACAGGAATGAATTCTTCAGCAGATTCTTCAGTAGGAATGACATCCTCAGTTGCCTCGAACTTGATGGAATCCTCATCTGCTGGTTCATCCAACACAGAAGGTAGGTGCTCTCTTTGCGAGCCATTAGTTTCATCGAACCGCACATCTACAGTGTCAACAATCTTGTGAAGAACAATGTTGAAGACTCTGTAGGTGTGCGAGTCCTTTCCGTAACCAAGCATAAAACCTTCATGTGCTTTCGGTGCAAATTTAGAATTGTGGTGAGGATCTCTAATCCAACATTTAGCACCGAAGACTTTGAAATAACTCACATTGGGTTTCTTGTCAGTGAGTAGTTCATAGGCCGTCTTCTTGAAGAATTTGTGAAGATATACTCTGTTGATGATGTGGCACGCAGTATCAATTGCATCAATCCAAAAACGCTGAGGCATTTTGTATTCATCAAGCATAGTGCGAGCCATCTCAACAAGAGTTCTGTTCTTGCGCTCCATGACGCCATTTTGCTGAGGAGTATAGGGAGCAGATAACTCATGAGTAATACCAAGTTCAACAAGATAGGCATCAAGACCGGAATTCTTGAACTCAGTTCCATTGTCACTTCTGATGTGCTTGATCTTCACACCAAAGTTGGTTGAAGCCCTCGAGGAGAATCATTTGAAGACTTCCTGCACTTCATGTTTGTAAGTAACAATGTGCACCCATGTATATCGAGAGTAATCATCAACAATGACAAAACCATATAGAGATGCATCATTAGTGACTGCTGAGTAATGATTAGGTCCGAAGAGGTCCATGTGAAGCAATTCGAATGGACGAGTAGTGGTCATGATAGTCTTCGCTGAATGCTTGGCCTTGGTCATTTTTCCAGCTAAGTTAGATGGATCAACTGGAGGTCCCTTTGCAGCAACCCATGAGGTTTTGGGGTACTGCTCAGGCTTCCAATATGTTCCATCAGCATTGAGTTTCCTCTCAAAGGCAATACCCTCTTTCCTAGGGTTTCTGTTGAGGATCTGCTTTTTAAGCACATCACAAAGAGTCTGATGCCCTTTGAGGCTTTTGTACATGCCTGTCATGTACAATTCCTTCAGCCCTGCATTGTCAGTGATACTAGCAATGTCCTCAGATAAGGAATTAGTGATAGTAGAGGCAGGTGAAGAATTTGTAACAGTTGGAGCATTTTAACATTCAGGTGAAGAATTAGCAAATTCACGTTCTATGCACTTTAAGCATGGAGGAACAAATTCTTCCTGAGAAGCGCTGATTTGTTGAGCTAGTAATGAATCGCGTTCCTTCTGAAGATCTTCATAACACACTCTTAGCTTCTCAAGATCTTGCTTTCTTTGAAGAAATTCATAAGAAAGTTTCTCATGATCAGATAAGAGAGAGTTATGATTACCTTGAAGGTTATCAAACCTAGACTGAAGTCTCTGAAGATTTTCAGTCAGGGCTTTAGTGCGATCCATTTCTTCACCCAACATATCATCACTTTTGTCTAGCATGTTTTGTTGTTTAGAGTAGCTGGGCTTGAGATCCTCATCAGATTCATTTTCACTAGATTCAAAGGAGTTGTATTTGAGTACCTTTTCACCTTTTTCCATGAAGCAATAGGTGGGAGCATAGCCATCATTATCTTCATCAGGCTTGTCGGTGGGGTTAGTTTCTTCAGTGTTGAAGATGGACTTGCTAACGAAAGCAGTAGCGAAGGCCAGACTTGCCACACCAGATTCGGATTCTTCATACGCCTCCTCTTCCTCATTTTCCTCAGATTCAGCTTCAGAGTCCATTTCCTTGCCAATGAATGCCCGAGCCTTCTTGGAGCTGCTCTTCTTGTGAGATGAAGACTTCGAGGATTTTGATGACGAAGATTTTGACGATTTCTTCTTCTTCTTCGCATCATCAGAACTGTAATCCTTGTATTTCTTCTTCTTCATTTCCTTTTCCCACTGAGGACAATCTTGAATATAGTGACCTGGTTTCTTGCATTTGTGGCATAGCCTTCTCTTAGAGTCACTGGATGAGGAATCACTGCTTCTTGAGGATTTTCCAAAGCGACCACGTCTTGAGAACTTCTGGAATTTCTTCACGAGCAGTGCTAGCTCCTGGCTCAATTCTTCAGGATCACCAAGGCTACTACCAGAATCCTCACATTCAGAGTCAGACACAGCCTTGGCCTTCAGGGCACGTGGTTTGCCATAGTTTGAACCATAGAGATCTCTCTTTTCAGCAAGCTGGAACTCGTGAGTATTTAGCCTTTCGAGGATATCGGCAGGATCAAGAGACTTGTAGTCAGCACATTCTTGTATCATCAGTCCCAGAGTATCAAATGAGGAATCAAGCGATCTCAACAGTTTCTTCACCACTTCATGATCAGTGATGTCAGTGGCACCGAGGGCTTGACGCTCATTTGAGATGTCAGTGAGGCGATCAAAGGTTTGTTGGACATTTTGATTGTCGAGTCTTTTGAAGCAGCTGAAGAGATTCTGAAGAACATCAACTCGAGAGTCACGCTGAGTTGAGACTCCTTCATTCACTTTGGACAGCCTATCCCAGATAAGCTTAGCAGTTTCCAAAGCACTCACTCTTCCATACTGTCCTTTGCTCAGATGGCCACATATGATATTCTTCGCTTGCGAATCGAGTTGCTTGAATCTCTTCACATCGGGAGCGATCAGTGAGGGTGAGACAGAGGGGACACCATTTTCCACAACATACAAGAGATCGTTATCAATTGCCTCAAGATGCATTCGCATCTTGTTATTCCAGTAGGGGTAGTCCGTCCCATCAAAGGTAGGACACCCAGCCGAGACCTTGATCATACCTGCGGTCGACATAACTAAAACTCCAGGCGGTTAAACCAAAATCACACAGAACAAGGGAGTACCTTGCCCTGATACCAATTGAAAGTGCGTTACATCGACTAGAGGGGGGTGAATAGGCAATTTTTATGAATTCTTCACTGAGGAATTTGCTGGTGAGGAAATTCCTTAGCGAAGAACTACTTGCAGCGGAATAAGTACTCAGAAATAAGCATAACAGAATACAAGCATGGTCATCATGATGAAATGAAGACTAGCACAGAGTACAGAAAGCATAATCACAGGATAACACAAGATGAAGACAAACAGACTGAAGAAATTGAACTGAGGAAATTGAGAAAGTCTTCAGTCAAAGTCTTCAAGCACAGATATGAACAAACACTCAACACAGTAATGAGGAAATGAAAGGGTTGAGGAAATAGAACCAGTTAGTTGGTGAAGACAATGATTTGGTAAACCAGTTCCAACTGTTGTCTCAGTTGTACGTCTGGTTGGAGCGGCTGAGTATTTAAACTCGAGGACACGCAGTCCCGGACACCCAGTCACTGAGCACGCAGCTCAGGACACCCAGTCCTCACCTTATTCTCCTTGAACTAAGGCCACGCAAACCTCGTCCAATCACTCGTGGTAAGTCTTCAGGTGACTTCCAAACCTTCACAGACTTGGTCACTCGGCGATCCACAATTCCTCTTGGATGCTCTAGACCATGACGCCTAACCGTCTGGAAGAAGCACAATCTTCAAAGGTAACAAGCGTCGGATCCATGCAGGATCAATTTCTTCAGTGATGCTCAATCACTTTGGGTTTGTGGGGGTTTGGTTTTGGGTTTTTCCTCACTTGATGATTTTCGCGCAAAGTCCTCGGAGGATGGGTTGCTCTCAAATGACAAGTGTCAAGTTCTCTCGAAGCAGCCAACCAGCTAGTGGTTGTAGGGGGCGGCTATTTATAGCCTAGGGAGCAGCCCGACATGATAAGACATAAATGCCCTTCAATGATATGACCGTTAGGTGGATAGGATATTTTGGGACAGCTGGCGCGCAGCACAGCAACGGTCGGGAATTTGGCTCTCAAATTCCTCAGGGCTATCATGTTCCTCACTGTGTAGGCAATTCGCACTGGCGAATTCCTAACTCCTCAGTCAGAGCAAAGTCCTCAGTGACCAGAAGAACTGCATCTCTGTCACTGAAGAAATTGACTGAACTGTATGAGATTACCAATGGCTTCACTCGAAGGGATTGGTAGGTGTAGGATTTTGAGTTGAGCATCACATGGAAATTTTTCCTTAGTATTTTCTCGACCCCCTTTAACCGTACGGTGTTTCCTATGACTCAAGAAAGAGAAAATGAAACTACGAAAACAAAAGTCTTCACGCTTCATGTTGCTCAAATGAATACCAAGTCTTCAAGGTCACACCAATTTCTTCACTTTCAAAGTCTTCAGAAAGTCTTCAGAATATCAAAGTCTTCAGTCGAAGAACTTCATTTTTAGGGGTCGACTTTCTCTGTAAGTATCAAACTCCTCATAGGCTTATAGACCTGTGTACACTCATAAACGCATTAGCCCTTAACCTATAAGTCTTCAATACACCAAAATCACTAAGGGGCACTAGATGCACTTACAAGGCCATTTTCATCTTGCTTGTTGCGGTAGATCCACTTTGTGCGAATGATATTATGCTTGCGAGGATCTGGACGTTTGACCAGTTCCCAGACATTGTTGAGCTCGAACTGATGTAATTCTTCTTGCATAGCCTAAATCCACTCCGGCTCCAAAAATGCTTCATCTACCTTAGAGGGCTCTGTGATAGAGACAAAAGCATAGTGCCCACAAAAGTTAGATAAATGTGAAGCTTTTGAGCGTGTGAGAGGACCTGGTGCTCTAATGTCATCGATGATCTTCTCCACTTGCACTTCTTTTGCAATGCGAGGATGAGCTGGTTGTCGCTGAGGAGTTTGATCAGCATTTTCTTCAGCACCATTTTCCTCAGCATTTTCTTCAGGTGCATCAGCTCGACGTTCTTCATGAACTGGAATGAATTCTTCAGCAGATTCTTCAGTAGCAATGACATCCTCAGGTGCTGGTTCATCTAACACAGAAGGTAGGTGCTCTCTTTGCGAGCCATTGGTTTCATCGAACCGCACATCTACAGTGTCAACAATCTTGTGAAGAACAATGTTGAAGACTCTGTAGGTGTGCGAGTCCTTTCCGTAACCAAGCATAAAATCTTCATGTGCTTTCGGTGAAAATTTAGAATTGTGGTGAGGATCTCTAATCCAACATTTAGCACCGAAGACTTTTAAATAACTCACATTGGGTTTCTTGTCAGTGAGGAGTTCATAGGCCGTCTTCTTGAAGAATTTGTGAAGATATACTCTGTTGATGATGTGGCACGCAGTATCAATTGCATCAATCCAAAAACGATGAGGCGTTTTGTATTCATCAAGCATAGTGCAAGCCATCTCAACAAGAGTTCTGTTCTTGCGCTCCACGACGCCATTTTGCTGAGGAGTATAGGGAGCAGATAACTCATGACTCATGAGTAATACCAAGTTCATCAAGATAGTCATCAAGACCGGAATTCTTGAACTCAGTTCCATTGTCACTTCTGATGTGCTTGATCTTCACACCAAAGTTGGTTGAAGCCCTCGAGGAAAAGCGTTTGAAGACTTCCTGCACTTCATGTTTGTAAGCAACAATGTGTACCCATGTATATCGAGAGTAATCATCAACAATGACAAAACCATATAGAGAGGCATCATTAGTGACTGCTAAGTAATGATTAGTTCCGAAGAGGTCCATGTGAAGCAATTCGAATGGACGAGTAGTGGTCATGATAGTTTTCGCTGGATGCTTGGCCTTGGTCATTTTTCCAGCTTCACAGGCTCCGCATAAGTGATCCTTGAGGAATTTGACATTCTCAATGCCAATGACATGGTTCTTCTTTGCAAGTGTGTGCAAATTCCTCATGCCTGCGTGACCAAGTCGTCGATGCCATAGCCAGCCTTCTGAAGCTTTTGCAAGTAGACACACGGCTGGTTGTGGTCCTGTAGAGAAATCAACAATATACAAATCTCCTCTCCTAAAGCCTTCGAAGACTTTGGAATTGTCAGCTTCCATAATCACAACACAGCGATACTTGCCAAAGACAACAACCATATCAAGATCACAAAGCATTGAGACTGACATGAGGTTGTATCCTAAGGACTCAACAAGCATGACTTTGTCCATGTGTTTATCCTTAGAGATTGCAACCTTACCAAGACCCAATACCTGACTTTTGCCTTTGTCAGCAAAGATAATATGCTTCAGATGTGACGGTGATAAGGGAGCATCCATCAATAGATTCTTGTCACCAGTCTTGTGATTCGTACATCCACTATCGAGGACCCAGACAGTAGCTTTGGGTTGATCATCCTGCAGATGAATTAGTGTAGCTTACAATCTCATATGCTTCATCAGTGAAGAATATGATATCAAGTTCATCAGATGAATTTCATCAATCAGTAAACAGATATAGCAGTATGAGGACGTGTGAAATGAAGGTTCATTTCATCATGATTCGCCTGCGTCCTTTCAGGCAATTTTGTCAGGTCCCCAGCAAATTCTTCAGACGTTAAAGCACGTCTGGAGACCTGACCCTGCAGAAGAGATTAGTTCTTTTTCTTCACCACCCACATTTGAAGGGGTGGCAAAGAGTTCATCACTCTGCGAGCACCATACGAGAATGGTGGCATAGAGGCCAAACCATTTCATTTCACATAAGAGGGGTTAGGGTAAGCATATGAATAAGCAGAGAAATTCTTCAAGGACTTATGAACATAATGGTTTGAAGAATAATGCACATATTCATAGCCCTTAGCTCAACCCTGCGAAACAGAGTTGTTAGCACGATGATAATCATATGAGGACTTTGATCCTTTTGAGGAATTTGATCCACGTGAGGAATTTGGTCCGTATGAGGACTTGGATCCATATGTAGAATTTGGTCCATATGAAGAATTTTATCTGGGGTTCCTGTTCTTCACAGGTGGTGTCATGAGGACATTCACCTGAAGACTTTCGAGGCACTTCTTGGGAACCCAAATTTTCTTCATAGGAGAACCATTCCTGCAGTTAGTGCCAACATATCTAGCAAATACTTTACCATTCTGATTTTTGAACAGTTTATAGTTGGACTGAAATGACTCATCAGAAGAATGAGGAGATTCACATGTAAAGCCAGATAAGTTAGATGGATCAACTGGAGGTCCCTTTGCAGCAACCCATGAGGTTTTGGGGTACTGCTCAGGCTTCCAATATGTTCCATCAACATTGAGTTTCCTCTCAAAGGCAATACCCTCTTTCCTAGGGTTTCTGTTGAGGATCTGCTTTTTAAGCACATCACAAAGAGTCTGATGCCCTTTGAGGCTTTTGTACATGCCTGTAATGTACAATTCCTTCAGCCCTGCATCGTTAGTGATACTAGCAATGTCCTCAGATGAGGAATTAGTGATAGCGGAGGCAGGTGAAGAATTTGTAACGGTTGAAGCATTTGAACATTCAGGTGAAGAATTAGCAGATTCACGTTCAATGCACTTTAAGCATGGAGGGACAAATTCTTCCTGAGAAGCGCTGATTTGTTGAGCTAGTAATGAATCGCGCTCCTTCTGAAGATCTTCATAACTCACTCTTAGCTTCTCAAGATCTTGCTTTCTTTGAAGAAATTCATAAGAAAGTTTCTCATGATCTAGACTGAAGTCTTTGAAGATTTTCAGTCAGGGCTTTAGTGCGATCCATTTCTTCACCCAACATATCATCACTTTTGTCTAGCATGTTTTGAACCTTTTCAAAAGCCCTTTGTTGTTTTACAGCAATCTTAGCATGTTTAGAGTAGTTGGGCTTGAGATCCTCATCAGATTCATTTTCACTAGATTCAGAGGAGGTGTATTTGAGTACTTTGCACCTTTCGCCATAAGGCATGACGCAGAAGATGATGATTCTGGCTCGAAAGTCATCGTTTTGAGAGATTCCTTGAAGTCCTCAAACCAGGGATCATGGCGGGTTCGATGACCTTCATAGACATCAGAGATTCGATCCCAGATAAGCTTCGCATTGCCAAGATGCATAATGCGCCTGAATTCATCTCTGGATAGGCAGGAACAGATGAAATCCTTCGCCAAGATGTCAAGTCGAGTGTACTTGTGAATATCATCAGCGTCCGCCATCTTGCATAGATCAGTAAGACCAATCTCAGTGACGGTCCACAGCTCGCTGTTCATTGCCATGAGGCGCTTCCTCATCATGGCCTTCCACTTGGGATAATCATGACCGTCAAAGATAGGGCATGTCACTTTCTTCATACCTGCGGTCGACATAACTAAAAACTCCAGGCGGTTAATCCAAAATCACACAGAACAAGGGAGTACCTTGCTCTGATACCAATTGAAAGTGCGTTATATTGACTAGAGGGGGGGTGAATAGGCGATTTTTATGAATTCTTCATTGAGGAATTTGCCGGTGAGGAAATTCCTTAGCGAAGAACTACTTGCAGCGGAATAAGTACTCAGAAGTAAGCATAACAGAATACAAGCATGGTCATCATGATGAAATAAAGACTAGCACAGAGTACAGAAAGTGTAATCACAGGATAACACAAGATGAAGACAAACAGACTGAAGAAATTGAACTGAGGAAATTGAGAAAGTCTTCAGTCAAAGTCTTCAAGCACAGATATGAACAAACACTCAACACAGTAATGAGGAAATGAAAAGGTTGAGGAAATAGAACCAGTTAGGTTGGTGAAGACAATGATTTGGTAGACCAATTCCAACTGCTGTCTCAGTTGTATGTCTGCTTGGAGCGACTGAGTATTTAAACTCGAGGACACACAGTCCCGGACACCCAGTTGCTGAGCACGCAGCTCAGGACACCCAGTCCTCACCGTATTCTCCTTGAACTAAGGTCATACATACCTCGTCCAATCACTCGTGGTAAGTCTTCAGGCGACTTCCAAACCTTCACAGACTTGGTCACTCGGCGATCCACAATTCCTCTTGGATGCTCTAGACCATGACGCCTAACCGTCTGGAAGAAGCACAGTCTTCAATGGTAACAAGCGTCGGATCCACGCAGGATCAATTTCTTCAGTGATGCTCAATCACTTTGGGTTTGTAGGGGTTTGGTTTTGGGTTTTCCTCACTTGATGATTTTCGCTCAAAGTCCTCGGAGGATGGGTTGCTCTCAAATGACAAGTGTCAAGTTCTCTCGGAGCAGCCAACCAGCTAGTGGTTGTAGGGGGCGGCTATTTATAGCCTAGGGAGCAGCCCGACATGATAAGACATAAATGCCCTTCAATGATATGACCGTTAGGTGGATAAGATATTTTGGGACAGCTGGCGCGCAGCACAGCAACCGTCAGAAATTTGACTCTCAAATTCCTCAGGGCTATCATGTTCCTCACTGTGTAGGCAATTCGCACTGGCGAATTCCTAACTCCTCAGTCAGAACAAATTCATCAGCGACCAGAAGAACTTCATCTCTGTCACTGAAGAAAGTGACTGAACTGTATGAGATTTCCAAAAGCTTCACTCGAAGGGATTGGTAGGTGTAGGATTTTGAGTTGAGCATCACATGGAAATTTTTCCTTAGTATTTCCTCGACCCCTTTTAACAGTACGGTGTTTCCTATGACTCAAGAAAGAGAAAATGAAACTACGAAAACAAAAGTCTTCACGCTTCATGTTCCTCAAATGAATACCAAGTCTTCAAGGTCACACCAATTTCTTCACTTTCAAATTCTTCAGAAAGTCTTCAAAATATCAAAGTCTTCAGTCGAAGAACTTCATTTTTAGGGGTCGACTTTCTCTGTAAATATCAAACTCCTCATAGACTTATAGACCTGTGTACACTCACAAACGCATTAGTCCCTTAACCTATAAGTCTTCAATACACCAAAATCACTAAGGGGCACTAGATGCACTTACTATCTCCCCCTTTTTGGTGATTGATGACAACATAGGTTAAGTTTTCAACGGGGATAAATGTATGAAGTGTAAATACTGATATTGAGGAATTTGATAGCAAGATATAGAAGAACTCCCCCTGAAGATGTGCATAGTGAGGAATTTGCTTTTGAGGAAATGCACATTTGAAGAGTTGAATCATGGAGATCTCCCCCTATATCTTGTAATTCATACACGCATTTGATATATAATATGAAGAATTTGAAATGCATGCTGAAATATGGTGCTTGATGAGATTCGGCATGCGTGCAATAACATTAACGAGGAATAAGCATGCCGAATAAAGCATCAAAAGTATCAGAGCATAGTGCAACAAAAGTATCAGCGCACCATCGGGTTTAAGATTACAACTCGATCCAAATAAAAGTTTCAGAAGAACGAGAATTGTAACTTAAAAAATGCCCTTAATATAGACCCGCTTGAAGACTAACTCAGATTTCTCCCCCTTTGTCATCAAATGACCAAAAGGATTAAATCTGAGGACTAACGCCCCTGAAGAATTTCTAGTCGATGGAGGAGCGCCAGCATTGTCGGGGTTGTTTGTTGTAGCAAGGCCTGCCGCAGTGTCGTCCAAATCTTCATACTCATCAGTGTCACGCGATGAAGAATAAGAGCTAGCCACCAGTGGAGGAATTTTGACCCTCTTGAATTTCTTCGGAGGAGGTGCAGACCAGTCAAATTCTTCCTTGAGACCCATAGTCTTCAGTTCTTCAGCGCTATAGACATGAGTGAGGACAACCCAGGTGCGGTTGAAGGTTTCATGAAGGTAGTATTGGTTCTTCTTCACTGCATTGTGTGTTGAGGTCATATTGTGAAGAAGTGCACCAAACTGACGCTTTACCCATTTGTGATTGCGATCAAGCTTCTGATGAAGACTGAGGAGTAACTCACGGTCAGTCATTACTCTGGGTGCTGTGGCTTGAGGATTTTGCTTGGCTGAGGTATTTGCGGCAGAGTCATGTGTGGCAGAGTCGTGATTGGTAGAGTAAGATGCAGCCTTGCGAAATTGACCATCCAATGGACGAATGCCTTCATCGATCACAGCAGCTGCCTTGCCTTTATCATCAGCTGATGAAACTGTCCGTTTGAGGACTTCAATGGGAGGCAAGTAGCTACCGTGGTTCAGAGTGTCAGCTTTGTAATTCAGTGAAGATCTTGCCCTGATGAATCTCATAATCCAAGGCGCATAGGGCTTCAGCTCGAATGCTGACATAGCAATATTGGTCAGAGTCCTCATGGAGAAATCATGGAAGTTGACGGGAACGCCATGAATGATGTTGAAAAGCATATTCTTCATGATGCCAACGACCTCTTCATCATTTGAGTCGTGGCCTTTGATAGGACTCATTGTCTTTGTCAGAATGCGATAGACAGTCCGAGGCACATAGAGTAATTCCTTGACGAGGAATTTGGTTCGTGGGGCTTGCCCAGGCTTCAAAGGCTTCATGAGCACTTGTATATAGTGATTTGTCAGTTCAGGGTCACTGTAGGTGCAACGTGCACTGTCATGGGGAGGATTGAGAGGAAGGACACGAAGCAATTCAGTTGCCGGTGCCTTGTAGTGAGTGTCTTCAGTCATCCAGTCCAACACCCATGAGTTGACATCTTTAGCGTCTCTAGTGATATGCAGTGTCGCGTAGAACTGAAGAATGAGTTCTTCAATCCAATCGCAAATGTCCGTGCAGAAATTTAGTAATCCTGCATCGTGAAGAACACTGAGGACTGGCTCGAAGCATGGCAGAGATTCCATGTCCACGTGAGGAATATGTTCATGATCGAAGATTTTGTCTTTGTCAAACAGCACAGAGGAATAGAAATTGGCTTGACTAGCAGTCCAGAAACGCCTCTTCCTTATGCGAGCAGAGTCATAGGGGTTGTAATCTGTGAAGAATACATGCTCGGCAAAGAAGTCTTCAGGCTTGAACATTGAGTTTCCTCTCAAAGGCAATACCCTCTTTCCTAGGGTTTCTGTTGAGGATCTGCTTTTTAAGCACATCACAAAGAGTCTGATGCCCTTTGAGGCTTTTGTACATGCCTGTCATGTACAATTCCTTCAGCCCTGCATCGTTAGTGATACTAGTAATGTCCTCAGATGAGGAATTAGTGATAGCAGAGGCAGGTGAAGAATTTGTAATGGTTGAAGCATTTGAACATTCAGGTGAAGAATTAGCAGATTCACGTTCAATGCACTTTAAGCATGGAGGAACAAATTCTTCCTGAGAAGCGCTGATTTGTTGAGCTAGTAATGAATCGCGCTCCTTCTGAAGATCTTCATAACTCACTCTTGGCTTCTCAAGATCTTGCTTTCTTTGAAGAAATTCATAAGAAAGTTTCTCATGATCAGATAAGAGAGTGTTATGATGACTTTGAAGGTTATCAAACCTAGACTGAAGTCTTTGAAGATTTTCAGTCAGGGCTTTAGTGCGATCCATTTCTTCACCCAACATATCATCACTTTTGTCTAGCATGTTTTGAACCTTTTCAAAAGCCCTTTGTTGTTTTACAGCAATCTTAGCAAGTTTAGAGTAGCTGGGCTTGAGATCCTCATCAGATTCATTTTCACTAGATTCAGAGGAGGTGTATTTGAGTACCTTTGCACCTTTCGCCATAAGGCATGATGCAGAAGATGATGATTCTGGCTCGAAAGTCATCGTTTTGAGAGATTCGTTGAAGTCCTCAAACCAGGGATCATGGCGGGTTCGATGACCTTCATAGACATCAGAGATTCGGTCCCAGATAAGCTTCGCATTGCCAAGATGCATAATGCGCCTGAATTCATCTCTGGATAGGCAGGAACAGATGATATCCTTCGCCAAGATGTCAAGTCGACTGTACTTGCGAATATCATCAGCGTCCGCCATCTTGCATAGATCAGTAAGACCAATCTCAGTGACGGTCCACGGCTCGCTGTTCATTGCCATGAGGCGCTTCCTCATCATGGCCTTCCACTTGGGATAATCATGACCGTCAAAGATAGGGCATGTCACTTTCTTCATACCTGCGGTCGACATAACTAAAAACTCCAGGCGGTTAAACCAAAATCACACAGAACAAGGGAGTACCTTGCTCTGATACCAATTGAAAGTGCGTTATATCTATCGACTAGAGGGGGGTGAATAGGCGATTTTTATGAATTCTTCACTGAGGAATTTGCCGGTGAGGAAATTCCTTAGCGAAGAACTACTTGCAGCGGAATAAGTACTCAGAAGTAAGCATAACATAATACAAGCATGTTCATCATGATGAAATAAAGACTAGCACAGAGTACAGAAAGCGTAATCCCAGGATAACACAAGATGAAGACAAACAGACTGAAGAAATTGAACTGAGGAAATTGAGAACGTCTTCGGTCAAAGTCTTCAAGCACAGATATGAACAAACACTCAACACAGTAATGAGGAAATGAAAAGGTTGAGGAAATAGAACCAGTTAGGTTGGTGAAGACAATGATTTGGTAGACCAGTTCCAACTGCTGTCTCAGTTGTACATCTGGTTGGAGCGGCTGAGTATTTAAACTCGAGGACACACAGTCACGGACACCCAGTCGCTGAGCACGTAGCTCAGGACACCCAGTCCTCACCGTATTCTCCTTGAACTAAGGTCACACAGACCTCGTCCAATCACTCGTGGTAAGTCTTCAGGCGACTTCCAAACCTTCACAGACTTGGTCACTCGGCGATCCACAATTCCTCTTGGATGCTCTAGACCATGACGCCTAACCGTCTGGAAGAAGCACAGTCTTCAATGGTAACAAGCGTCGAATCCATGCAGGATCAATTTCTTCAGTGATGCTCAATCACTTTGGGTTTGTAGGGGTTGGGTTTTGGGTTTTCCTCACTTGATGATTTTCGCTCAAAGTCCTCGGAGGATGGGTTGCTCTCAAATGACAAGTGTCAAGTTCTCTCGGAGCAGCCAACCAGCTAGTGGTTGTAGGGGGCGGCTATTTATAGCCTAGGGAGCAGCCCGACATGACAAGACACAAATGCCCTTCAATGATATGACCGTTAGGTGGATAAGATATTTTGGGACAGCTGGCGCGCAGCACAGCAACGGTCGGAAATTTGACTCTCAAATTCCTCAGAGCTATCATGTTCCTCACTGTGTAGGCAATTCGCACTGGCGAATTCCTAACTCCTCAGTCAAAACAAATTCATCAGCGACCAGAAGAACTTCATCTCTGTCACTGAAGAAAGTGAATGAACTGTATGAGATTTCCAAAGGCTTCACTCGAAGGGATTGGTAGGTGTAGGATTTTGAGTTGAGCATCACATGGAAATTTTTCCTTAGTATTTCCTCGACCCCGTTTAATAGTACGGTGTTTCCTATGACTCAAGAAAGAGATAATGAAACTACAAAAACAAAATTCTTCACGCTTCATGTTCCACAAATGAATACCAACTCTTCAAGGTCACACCAATTTCTTGACTTTCAAAGTCTTCAGAAAGTCTTTAGAATATCAAAGTCTTCAGTCGAAGAACTTCATTTTTAGGGGTCGACTTTCTCTGTAAATATCAAACTCCTCATAGACTTATATACCTGTGTACACTCACAAACGCATTAGTCCCTTACCTATAAGTCTTCAATACACCAAAATCACTAAGGGGCACTAGATGCACTTACAAATGGCTGCAGTGGCCGTCGCCGACCCTCGCGGCGCCCCCCGCACCCATCGCCGCCTCCGCAATGTCGTGGCTGCCGTGGCAGCCGCCGCACCAGGCGGCTGCCGCCGCGCTTGCCGGGCCACTGCAGCTGCCATCCATGGCCACCACCGCCCAGCCCTGGCTGCAGTGGCAGCCGCCGCACCAGGCGGCCTCCGCCGCGCTTGCCGAGCCGCTGCAGCTGCCATCCATCGCCACCATCGCCCAGCCCTGCCTGCAGTGGCAACCGCCGCTTCTGGCGGCCTCCGCCGCGCCCGGTGCGACACCGCAGCAGCCGCTGGAGTTGCGGCAGCCACCGCCAGTCAGCTCCGCCACCCAGTATGGGATGCCCTACGACAGGACTGCGATGACCTCGTTCCCATCAGCGTCGCCGCCATCCCAGGGCGTCCACATCCAGCAGATCAAGTCCCCGTCGTCGCCGTCACCGCTTCCATATTGGATCACTACCCGCCATGAGTCGGCGGCGGTGAGGCTGCAGGCTGCTGCGCGCGGCCTCCTAGCGCGGCGGCATGTGCGGCAGATGCGTGGTCTGCAGCTGCCGCTTCTTCAAGTTGCCCTTCGCTGCGCAAAGGACCTCGATCTCGTCCGCTGCTTTGGGGATCTTGGGCATGCGGTTTCCCCCAAGGGCGGCGGGCATGCTATTTTCCCCGCGGGCAGCGACCTCAAAGTCTGCAACATCGGCGGTTGGAGGGGGGCCGCACCCCTCCTCGTCATTCTCCATCGCAAGTCCTCCACTCTTTCCTGTGCGGTGCAGACCAACAGCCGTACACATGCACTCCTTTTGTCCAGGTGGTGTCCATGAGATCCAGGTGGCTGTACATGTGCACATCCAAAATGAAGCGTCCCAGTCTATTTCAGAGTCTATTTCAGGTTGAGAGTAATAACACAAGCCGAGATGTAAAAGGCTTGTTTTTAGGTGTTAGGTTTGTGTTGCGTCGATTCATGGTTATAAGTTGGTTAGACTGCAGCTCGAGGACAAGCTGCATGTCCAGGTGGGGTGTAGTGTTAGAGTACGTAATGGGCCTAATGGGCCCGTTAGTCTTAGGGTTAATTAGAGATAATGCTTGCTTGCTTAGGGGTCATGTAAGCCTTGCTTGGGTGTCAAGTAAACCTCTCTATATAAAGAGAGGAGATGTATCAATCTAATCAAGCAAGAATTAAGAAGGAAATCCCTTCCCTCTTGCCCGACCGTGGGCAGAAAGGCCCCCGGCCGGCCCTCTCGCGCCCTCCTTCTAGCAGCGCCATAACATCATCCGATAATCCTGTGGTTTAAGTTCCTACTTCGTACTACTTCACCTATTGCTTGTAGTTGCTAGAAAAATGAGATCTCTGTTTCTACCAGCAGCCTGCAGCCGCCGGACACCGCTATGCCACCTACTGGCCACCGGAAAACTTCAACCACTGACCATGGCCAAACAGCAGTACGGTGACTCGGCTAACCATTAGGCCACCACCCCACAATTACTGCATGCACCACACGCGCACGCAGGCGCAGAACTGCACGCAGCAAGCAGGTAAGTGAGCTTCTTCTCTAAATTCAGCTAAATCTTGACAAGCTACATAGGTAATCCTCTTCCATAAATTTAACTAAGGTCTTCCTTTGTCCGTCTTACTGTTACCAATTTGGTTGTTTACTCCATATCTTGATGATGTAAATAAAGTTCTATAATGGTGAAACTGTATTTTGGTATAGCTTATTTTGTTTATATTACTCACCACATCTTGTAACAAATGGGAATAGAACAACCATCCTAAAAACCCTGTACAAAACCCCTCTACCCACATACTTGCGGCCGAAGCAGAGCAATACGAAACTTACTTCTTCTACGTAGCCAAAAAAAGAGAGAACAGAAAGATGGAAGAAGAGGAAGAAGAGGAGGAGAACAAAGCTAGAAAATAGGAAATTACAAGGAGATTTGGATGATAAACCTGTAACAAAGCATGGCAGATCAATCTAGGTCAGATCCCTAGCAACTAAATCTCCTAAATTTCACATGATTGTGTCCTGCAGATCACTACTTCTCGAGTAATGCTAATGCCCACCGGATCAACATGCTCTGACTAACACTAAAAATAATAATAAGAAAAAAAATCAGATAATAGGAATTAAAGTCTGTTATGACTAATAAAAGTTCGAATCGCATCTACATCAGTTACATTGAACTTTGCACAAAAAAACATCGGAAAAATACACTTCTGCCTAGTGTAACTCATATTCAGATGTATTGTAAAACATGGGAGAAGTGACTAATAAAGCTTAGAAGTTAGAATCACAGTTACATTGAACATAGAGTAGAGACTACAACACATCAAGAGGCGAAACTTATAGTGAATTTGGCACGAAAATACATCTACTGAGTACAATTAAGTGAAGAACCTGTACAATGTAAAAGAATCTAAGCGACACTGTGAAAACAACAGGTACTGCCTACTAATACTTTTGATTGCTGACTTGAGATTATAACCTATCCTAACACAAACTAACTGAAAATTGAAGTAGAAAAGTAAGTCCTAACTATTATAACTTCAAAGTGCTGCAAGTGTAAAAAATCAACAAGTAAATTTAGTGAGATCGTAATGACAAACTTGTAGTTTATTTACTTGAGGAGTTCGAGGTTTTTGTCCTTTGGATCAATTCTGGTCAAGAACTGCCGGTGCCTAATATATCATCAAGAATTTTGGTATCCCGTGACACTTCAGAAGGAAAAAAGTTAAAACCATGAACCCAAGAAGTCATTCTCGTTGCATCCGGGGAACAGCATGCGGTTCGCAGTGACGGAGGCTGCCAAGCCGTGGTCATGGAGCCAATGGCGACCACAACACCCGCTGCACATGACGAACCAGGCCTCCTTGCCCGCGCCCCGGCGCATCGCGCATCGGTCGGAGCCACGACTGCTCGTGTAGTGCTACCTTCTCATCAACTTCGCCGATGTACCACCACGACGGCAGGGGCATGGAGCTGTCTGGCCCGGCAGCAGCGCACGGAGCTCGTCCTAGTTGGGCGCATGCGTGTACACGTCGCACTTGAGCTCCTAGGTGTAAGAGTCGATGATTGTGCCTAGGTGTATGAGTCAACACATCAAGAGGCCTCTTATCCTCCTTTCCGATCAATGTCCACCTCTCTAACCATTATGAACGAGAGCTGGGAAAGGAAAGAGAACAGGAGAGAGGAAGGGTATTGACGTCCCTGAGTGGGTTTCCAATTCTCGATTTATTTCCTTCCTTTCTTTAGTGCGTGAGATCGAGGGGAGGGGTAGCCCTTCCAATTCTCAGTTTATTTCCTTCCTTTCTTTTTACTCCGTGAGATCGAGCAGAGGGGTAGCGATGCGGTGGGTGGAGACGAACGAACGAAACAACGTACGGACTCCTCCTTTAGGAGTAGAGATAGTGGAGATCATTTGGCAGGAGGCAGGAAGCAGGAGGCAGTTCTCAAGATCAAAAAGGTGCAAGGGGGCATGGCTAGAAGCCTATGGCTAGGAGGATCTTCTTGAGCTCTATTCTTTTGCGTGCTCTGGGTGTTTTTTTTTGAACCGGGCTATCCCCCTTTCCATTACTTAGAACGGAAATACAAATATCCAATACAGAGAGTGAGTCCAAGAACAGGAAGAAGGGGAGGGCAAGTTCAACGCACTGCTAGGAAACCCATTGCACTCGCCCGCCGTCGGCACGAGTACCATGGGGCGAAAACCTAAGCAGCACCATTAAAGTATTAGTCCTATTACAAACCAGGATGGATAACCATCAAAAGCAGGAGCAACAGTTTTTCAGAGACTGAGGAGTGAAGCCACCCAACGAAACAACTATTCAGAGACTGAGGAGTGAAGCCACCCAACGAAACAGCTACCAAAAGAAACGTTGCACAGCGAGAATTGCAACTTCATTTCCTGCCCTTGGCCGCATCACATGCCCTCATCAGCAACAATGTTCCGCTGCAGATCATCTCTGCACCTGCTTGAAGTTGCTTTACATCGTCTCCCGTTTGCAGACCTGCCCAATATAAGAGGAAAGAAACCACCATAAAGACGACCTCAAAAGGAGTTTTGATGATTTTCTTCTCAATGGTGGCTTTGTTATAAGCGAGCCAGATAGCCCAAGTGACTGCTCCCAGCGCCACGGTATCAAAGGATTCATAACTTGGCAAGAACGAGTGACACCAAACAAAAAACTGCCAGTAATTTCGAGGACACAAGTCTGTCCCGAGGGTAACCCCAATCGATCGCTAGATCACTTTAGCAACATGACAATAAAAAACAAGTGGCGGGATGTTTCAATTTGTTTGCAAAAGGAACACACAGGGTTCCCAGGCCATTTACATTGGCGCATCACCTGCCTAGTGAGCACCACATCTTGAGACAGTTGCCAAAGAAAGATCTGGATCTTAAGAGGGAGCTTGGCTTTACAAATCCATTTGTAATTGCACCCACGGAGGGGTTTTTCTAGCCACTTGTACATGGACTTAGTAGTGAACTTACCAGTTTTGTTCAGACTCTAGTAAATAGAGTCTGTCACCTGACAGATTCATATTATGAATATTAGCTCTCATCTTGGACCATTGCTCTTTAAGTTCGTCATCAAGTCTCCTACGAAAGAAATTAGCACATATCACAGATTCTAGTTTGTCTAAAGTGCAGTCCTGATTCACACAAATGTTGAACAGGCGCGGGAATTGGTCCATGAAAGGAGGCATCCCATTGATCGCATCTTTCCAAACCCGTGTCAGGTTACCAGATCTTGTATGGATCTTTCTGCCAATCATATATAGATCCTTAATCTTAAGGAGATTTTTCCAGCAAGGTGAATCAGTGAAGTGGGGCCCGACAGTTGCAACTGTCTGATTACGCAGATATCTCGCTTTCACAATATCTTGCGAAATCCCTTTCTGAGTGTCAAGCTTCCACCACCATTTGAGCATCAGGCTAATGTTTTGTTTGCGCAAGTCTTTGATACCAAGACCGCCCTTATCTTTGGACCGAAAAATTTGCTCCATCTAACTAAATGATATCAGCGTTTCTTATTGCATCCCTGCCAGAAAAACCTCCTCCTATGTTTATCAAGTTTTTCCACAAAAGTCTTGTTCATCAGCCACATGGACATGTGGTAGAGCGAAAGTTGCGTGACCATTGGGTCCAGCAGAGTGTGTCTCCCTCCCATGGAGGCAGCATTGCCAACCCAGGCATCAAATCTAACCAGATATTTATCAACAATAAACTTCTAGTCCGAATTCTTGAGAGCAGTAAAACTCACCGGCATACCCAAGTATTTAAGAGGGAAATGACCAATGTCACAGTTAAACAACTCAGCATAAGCCTTACTAATTTGATCCCCCCCTAACAGTCAAGATCTCACTTTTATGAAAGTTCACTTTGAGCCCGGACATCATTTCAAAGGTACACATGAGGAGTTTAAGATTCACAGCTTTCTCCATATCATGTTCCAAACAGATGATCGTGTTCTGCGTGTGTGAGCTCAAATATGAACTTCCGGTTTTTTGCTTAGGCCTGGCAGAGCTGTGTTTCAAGCTTCTTGCATGTTGTTGCTGTCTGACTGCCGCATATGCATGTTCCCAGGCTTTCTTTTTCCTTTTCCCTTTCTACTCTTTAGTTTCGTGTTATAAATGAAAATTGATGACGAGGCTCATTGTTTCAAAAGAAATTTGGCGCGAGACAATGTTCTTATCTATAATTGTGTAACTCAAAACATCGATAGTTGTTTTAACTCAAACTTGATGCTTCACCCACGGCTCTAGTCTTCAGATTTTTTTTGAGACAATCTACTCTTCAAATGTGCGTGTGTATTCCCCTAAAAAAGATGTGCTTGTGTATAATGGCGTGCATGTGTGCGTGTACTCGGTGATTCTAAAAGGTTAAAAACAATATTAATTACCTTCTTAGATTGGAACACTATTCAAACAATCAAGCAGAAAGTTTTTATTTTGAATTTTATAACATTTTCTTGAGCATTCCTTTTGGGGCATCAAATCTCATTACTATTTTTTAATAATGAACCCCGCTAGTAAGAAGAACATCAAGAATGAATCTCATTACTAAGGAAAACATTACACTAGAAGGAACAAATATTTAGCCCCTTCTCAAAACAAGAAATAACAGACCTTTGCTTTACAGCAAGCCCGATACATGATGCTATTGATTCTCCCCTCCCCTCCCTCCCTGCGATGCTCCCACGAGCGCCAGGAGGGGGGACTCTAACACTGCCTCGAGCTCCCCCTCCTCCTACCTCCTTTCCTTTCCCCCGCTTGGTCCACTGGGCGCGAGCCTCAGGGTTGGGCAGAGGCACGACGTTTGCTCGGGGCGTGGCGGCATGGCGGTAGCAGCCGGTAGTGGAGACACGGGCTATGGGCGGTGGCATGAAGGGGTTGCAGCAGCGGTGGCTCCAACGGTGATGGACGGCCAGATCTGGGCCCAGGAGGCGCGGGCTGCGGGCGTCCGCTCCTGCCATGGCCGCAACTGGTGGTGGTAGAGGCGCAGCGGCGGTGACTGGTGGGCGTGCTAGTCGGGATCCAGGCGTCCCACCGGCTAGACGACGGCGGCAGTGTAGATGGGCTCCCCGGTGAGTTTTCTTGGTGATCAGCGGCGGTCCTTGGGGGCCCTCCTCGCCGGTGGTCGGGCCTGTGACGGTGGCTTTGCACGGTTCTGCGACGACTGCTGAGATGGGGCAACACAGGGGTGTGTATGGTGGGAGGTTGGTTGGAGGGATGGGCGGCGTAGACGTGCTCGGGTCACCCATCACTAGCACAGGGGTGTGTCGGTCCGGATGCATCCGCTCCCCTACCTCCCCTTTCCCCAGCCACATGTAGGTTGTCGCAACTCCAGCGATGTTCAAGGCGGGTTGTCTATTGCTGGACATCGGTTGGGGGTGTCCCTCTAGTACAAAGCTGGCCTCTTTGGATGGTTTTGGGGGTGCCTGGAGTTGGGCGGCGGTGATAACCCACAAGTATATGAGATCGCAACAGTTTTTGAGGGTAGAGTATTCAACCCAAATTTATAGATCCGACACAAGGGGAGCCAAAGAATATTTGCAAGTATTAGCAGTTGAGTTGTCAATTCAACCACACCCGGAGAATAATTATCTGCAGCAAAGTGATCAGTAGCACAGTAATATGATAGTTTTGATAGTGATAGCAGCAACAACAGTAACGGTAACAGTGATAGCAGTAATTTTGTAGCAAGTGCAATAGTAACAATAGCAGTAGTAACTTAGCAAGATCAATATGTAGGAAAATCGTAGGCATTGGATCGGTGATTTGTTGGATGATATTCATCATGAGACAGTCATAACCTAGGGTGATAAGGCACTAGCCCTAGTTCATAAATATAATGTAGGCATGTATTTCGTAAATAGTCATACGTGCTTATGGAATGAACTTGCATGACATCTTTTGTCCTACCCTCCCGTGGCAGCGGGGTCCTATTGGAAACTAAGAGATATTAAGGCCTCCTTTTAACAGAGAACCAGAACAAAGCATTAGCACACGATGAATACATGAACTCTTCAAACTACGGTCATCATTGGGAGTGGTCCCGACTATTGTCATTCCGGGGTTGCTGGATCATAACGCGTAGTAGGTGACTATAACTTGCAAGATCGGATCTAGAACATGGATATAATGGTGATAACACAAATAGTTCAGATCTGAAATCATGGCACCCGGGCCCAAAGTGACAAGCATTAAGCATGGCAAAGTCATAGCAACATCAATCTCAGAACATAGTGGATACTAGGGATCAGGCTCTAACAAAACTAACTCGATTACATGATGAATCTCATCCAACTCCTCACCGACCAGTGAGCCTATGAAGGAATTACTCACTCACAGTGGGGAACATCATGGAATTGGCGATGGAGAAGGGTTGGTGATGACAAAGATCGAAGATCCCCCTCTCCGGAGCCCCAAACGGACTCCAGATCTTGCCTCCCGATGAAGAACAGGGGACGGCTGATGTCTACTACACAACCTTCTTTTTGTAGACGTTGTTGGGCCTCTAAGTGGAGAGGTTTGTAGGATAATAGCAAATTTCCCTCAAGTGGATGACCTAAGATTTATCAATCCGTGGGAGGCGTAGGATGAAGATGGTCTCTCTCAAACAACCCTGCAACCAAATAACAAAGAGTCTCTTGTGTCCCCAACACACCCAATACAATGGTAAATTGTATAGGTGCACTAGTTCGGCAAAAAGATGGTGATACAAGTGCAATATGGATGGCAGATATAGGTTTTTGTAGTCTGAAATTATAAAAACAGCAAAGTAGCAAGTAACAGAAGTGAGCGAAAACGAGATTGCAATGCTTCGAAACAAGGCCTAGGGTTCATACTTTCACTAGTGCAAATTCTCTCAACAATGATAACATAATTAGATCATATAACAATCCCACAACATGCAACAAAGAGTCACTCCAAAGTCACAAATAGTGGAGAACAAACAAAGAGATTATTGTAGGGTACGAAACCACCTCAAAGTTATTCTTTCCGATCAATCCATTGGGCTATTCCTATAAGTGTCACAAACAGCCCTAGAGTTCGTAGTAAAATAACACCTTAAGACACACATCAACCAAAACCCTAATGTCACCTAGATACTCCAATGTCACCTCAAGTATCTGCGAGTTTGATTGTACGACATGCATCACACAATCTCAGATTCATCTATTCAAACCAACACAAAGAACTTCAATGAGTGCTGATACGTCTCCAACGTATCTATAATTTTTGATTGTTTCATGCTATTATATTACCCGTTTTGGATGTTTATGGGATTTACTTTACACTTTTATATCATTTTTGGGACTAACCTACTAACCGGAGGCCCAGCCCGAATTGCTGTTTTTTTTGCCTATTTTAGTGTTTCGAAGAAAAGGAATATCAAACGGAGTCCAAACGGGATGAAACCTTCGGGAGTCATCTTTTTGGAACAAATGCAAACCAGGAGACTTGGAGTGGACGTCAAGCAGCGAATGAGGCGGCCACGAGGGTGCCCGGAACGCCCCCCACCCTCGTGGGCCCCTCGTGGCTCAACCAACCTACTTCTTCCTCCTATATATATCCACATACCCCGAGAACATCCAGGAGCACCATGAAAACCTAATTCCACTGCCGCAACCTTCTGTATCCGCGAGATCGCATCTTGGAGCCTTCGCCGGCGCTCTGCCAGAGGGGGAATCGACCACGGAGGGCCTCTACATCATCTCCAAGGCCTCTTCGATGAGTTGTGAGTAGTTACAGACCTTCGGGTCCATAGCTATTAGCTAGATGGCTTCTTCTCTCTCTTTGAATCTCAATACCAAGTTCTCCTTGATCTTCGTGGAGATCTATTCGATGTAACTCTTTTTGCGGTGTGTTTGTCAAGATCCGGTGAATTGTGGGTTTATGATCAAGTTTATCTATGAGAAATAATTGAATCTTCTCTGAATTCTTTTATGTGTGATTGGTTATCTTTGCAAGTCTCTTCGAATTATCAGTTTGGTTTGGCCTACTAGATTGATCTTTCTTGCAATGGGAGAAGTGCTTAGCTTTGGGCTCAATCTTGCGGTGTCCTTTCCCAGTGACAGCAGGGGCAGCAAGGCACGTATTGTATTGTTGCCATCAAGGATAAAAAGATGGTTTTATATCATATTGCATGAGTTTATCCCTCTACATCATGTCATCTTTCTTAATGCGTTACTCTGTTCTTATGAACTTAATACTCTAGATGCAGGCAGGAGTCGGTCGATGTGTGGAGTAATAGTAGTAGATGCAGAATCGTTTCGATCTACTTGTTGCGGACGTGATGCCTATATACATGATCATGCCTAGATATTCTCATGACTATGCACTTTTATATCAATTGCTCGACAGTAATTTGTTCACCCATCGTAATGCTTATGCTATCTTGAGAGAAGCCACTAGTGAAACCTATGGCCCCCGGGTCTATCTTTTATCATATAAGTTTTCAATCTACTTTTATTTTCATCTTTTACATTCCAATCCATGTCAAAATTACCAAAAATATTTATCATATCTTATTATCTCTATCAGATCTCACTTTCGCAAGTTTCAATGAAGGGATTGACAACCCCTTTATCGCGTTGGTTGCGAGGTTCTTGTTTGTTTGTGTAGGTGCGTGGGACTTTTGAGGATCCTCCTACTGGATTGTGTTGGAAATATGCCCTAGAGGCAATAATAAAGTGGTTATTATTATATTTCCTTGTTCATGATAATTGTCTATTGTTCATGCTATAATTGTGTTATCTGGAAATCGTAATACATGTGTGAATACATAGACCACAACATGTCCCTAGTGAGCCTCTAGTTGACTAGCTCGTTTATCAATGGATGGTTACGGTTTCCTGAACATGGACATCGGATGTCATTGATAACGGGATCTCATCATTGGGAGAATGATGTGATGGACAAGACCCAATCCTAAGCATAGCACAAGATCGTGTAGTTCGTTTGCTAGAGCTTTTCTAATGTCAAGTATCATTTCCTTAGACCATGAGATCGTGTAACTCCCGGATACCGTAAGAGTGCTTTGGGTGTACCAAACGTCACAACGTAACTGGGTGGCTATAAAGGTACACTACAGGTATCTCCGAAAGTGTCTGTTGGGTTGACTCGGATCGAGACTGGGATTTATCACTCCGTATGACGGAGAGGTATCTCTGGGCCCACTCGGTAATGCATCATCATAATGAGCTCAATGTGACCAAGTGGTTGGTCACGGGATCATGCATTACAGTACGAGTAAAGTGACTTGCCGGTAATGAGATTGAACGAGGTATTGGGATACCGACGATCAAATCTCGGGCAAGTAACGTACCGATTGACAAAGGGAATTGTATACGGGATTACTTGAATCCTTGACATCGTGGTTCATTTGATGAGATCATCGTGGAACATGTGGGAGCCAACATGGGTATCCAGATGCCGTTGTTGGTTATTGACCGAAGAGTCGTCTCGATCATGTCTGTGTGTCTCTCGAACCCGTAGGGTCTACACACTTAAGGTTCGGTGACGCTAGGGTTGTAGAGTTATTAGTATGCGGTAACCCGAAAGCTGTTCGGAGTCCCGGATGAGATCCCGGATATCACGAGGAGTTTCGGAATGGTCCGGAGGTGAAGAATGTATATAGGAAGTCCAGTTTCGGCCATCAGGAAAGTTTTGGGGGTCACCGGTATTGTACTGGGACCACCGGAAGAGTCCCGGGAGTCCACCGGGTGGGGCCACCTATCCCGAAGGGCCCCATGGGCTGAAGTGGGAAGGGAACCAGCCCCTGGTGGGCTGGTGCGCCCCCCTTGGGCCTTCCCCTGTGCCTAGGGTTGGAAACCCTAGTGGTGGGGGCGCCCCACCTGACTTGGGGGGCAAGTCCCCCCCCCCTTGGCGCCGCCCCCCCTTGAGATTGAATCTCTAGGGGGCCGGCGCCCCCCAGGGCCCCTATATAAAGAGGGGGAGGGAGGACTGCGCACCCTAGCCCCTGGCACCTCCCTCTCCCCTCGTAACACCTCTCCCTCTCGCTGAACTTGGCGAAGCCCTGCCGAGATCACCGCTGCTTCCACCACCACGCCGTCGTGCTACTGGATCTCTATCAACCTCTCCTTCCCCCTTGCTGGATCAAGAAGGAGGAGACGTCTTCCCCAACCGTACGTGTGTTGAACGCGGAGGTGCCGTCCATTCGACGCTAGGATCATCGGTGATTTGGATCACGATGAGTACGACTCTATCAACCCCGTTCTCTTGAACACTTCCGCTCGGGATCTACAAGGGTATGTAGATGCACTATTTACTCTTGTTGCTAGATGACTCCATAGATTGATCTTGGTGATGCGTAGAATGTTTTTATTTTCTGCTACGTTCCCCAACAGTGGCATCATGAGCTAGGTCTATGCGTAGTTTCTATGCACGAGTAGAACACAAAATTGTTGTGGGTGTTGGTTTTGTCAATTTTCTTGCCACTACTAGTCTTATCTTGTTTCCGCGGCATCGTGGGATGAAGCGGCCCGGACCGACCTTACACGTACGCTTACGTGAGACAGGTTCCACCAACTGGCATGCACTAGTTGCATAAGGTGGCTAGCGGGTGTCTGTCTCTCCCACTTTAGTCGGATCGGATTCGATGAAAAGGGTCCTTATGAAGGGTAAATAGAAATTGGCATATCACGTTGTGGTTTTGGCTTAGGTAAGAAACTTTATTGCTAGAAACCTATAGCAGCCACGTAAAAACATGCAACAACAATTAGAGGACGTCTAACTTGTTTTTGCGGCATATGCCTTGTGATGTGATATGGCCAAAAGGATGTGATGAATGAAATATATGTGATGTATGAGATTGATCATGTTCTTATAATAGGAATCACGACTTGCATGTCGATGAGTATACAACCGGCAGGAGCCATAGGAGTTGTCTTTATTTTTGTATGACCTGCGTGTCATTGAATAACGCCATGTAATTACTTTACTTTATTGCTAAACACGTTAGCCATAGAAGTAGAAGTAATCGTTGGCGTGACAACTTCATGAAGACACGATGATGGAGATCATGATGATGGAGATCATGGTGTCATGCCGGTGACGATGATGATAATGGCGCCCCGAAGATGGAGATCAAAAGGAGCAAAATGAAATTGGCCATATCATGTCACTATTTGATTGCATGTGATGTTTATCATGTTTTTCTTCTTATTTGCTTAGTACGACGGTAGTAAATAAGATGATCCCTCATAATAATTTCAAGATAGTGTTCCCCCTAACCGTGCGCCGTTGCAAAAGTTCGTTGTCTCGAAGCACCATGTGATGATCGGGTGTGATAGATTCTAACGTTCACATACAACGGGTGTAAGCCAGATTTACACATGCAAAACATTTAGGTTGACTTGATGAGCCTAGCATGTACAGACATGGCCTCGGAACACAAGAGACGGAAAGGTCGAACATGAGTCGTATAGAAGATACGATCAACATGAAGATGTTCACCGATGATGACTAGTCCGTCTCACGTGATGATCGGACACGGCCTAGTTGACTCGGATCATGGATCACTTAGATGACTAGAGGGATGTCTATCTGAGTGGGAGTTCATTATATAATTTGATTATATGAATTATCATGAACTTAGTCTAAAATCTTTGCAATAGTCTTGTAGATCAAATGGCCTACGCTAATGTTGCCCTCAACTTCAACGCGTTCCTAGAGAAAACCAAGCTGAAAGACGATGGCAGCAACTATACGGACTGGGTCCGGAACTTGAGGATCATCCTCATAGCTGCCAAGAAAGCATATGTCCTAGATGCACCGCTAGGTGAAGCACCCGTTTTCCCAGCAACTCAAGACGTTATGAACGCCTGTCAGTCGCGTAGTGATGATTACTCTATGGTTCAATGCGGCATGCTTTACAACTTAGAACCGGGGCTCCAAAAGCGTTTTGAGCAGCATGGAGCATATGAAATGTTCCAAGAGCTGAAAATGGTTTTCCAAGCTCATGCCCGGGTCGAAAGATATGAAGTCTTCGACAAGTTCTATAGTTGTAAGATGAAGGAGAATGGTTCTGTCAGCGAGCACATACTCAAAATGTCTGGGTTGCACAACCGCTTATCTCAACTGGGAATTAATCTCCCGGATGACGCGGTGGTCGACAGAATCCTCCAGTCGCTCCCACCTAGCTACAAGAGCTTTGTGATGAACTTCAATATGCAGGGGATGGTGAAAACCATTCCTGAGGTATATTCAATGCTGAAATCAGCGGAGGTGGAGATCAAAAAGGAACATCAAGTGTTGATGGTCAATAAAACCACTAGTTTCAAGAAAGGCAAGGGTAAGAAGAACTTCAAGAAGGACGACAAGGGAGTTGCTGCGCCTGATAAGCCAGTTGCTGGGAAGAATCCAAAGCATGGACCCAAACCTGAGACTGAGTGCTTTTATTGCAAGGGAAGCGCACACTGGAAGCGGAACTGCCCCAAGTACTTAGCGGACAAGAAGGCCGGCAACACCAAAGGTATATGTGATATACATGTAATTGATGTGTACCTTACCAGTACTCGTAGTAGCTCCTGGGTATTTGATACCGGTGCGGTTGCTCATATTTGTAACTCAAAACAGGAGATGCGGAATAAGCGGAGACTGGCGAAGGACGAGGTGACGATGCGCGTCGGGAATGGTTCCAAGGTCGATGTGATCGCCGTCGGCACGCTACCTCTACATTTACCTACGGGATTAGTTTTAAACATCAATAAATTGTTATTTAGTGCCAGCTTTGAGCATGAACATTGTATCTGGATCTCGTTTAATATGAGATGGCAACTCATTTAAATCCGGGAATAATGGTTGTTCTATTTATATGAGAGATATGTTTTATGGTCATGCCCCGCTGGTCAACGGTTTATTCTTAATGAATCTCGAACGTGATGTTACACATATTCATAGTGTGAATACCAAAAGATATAAGGTTGATAACGATAGTCCCACATACTTGTGGCACTGCCGCCTTGGTCACATTGGTGTCAAACGCATGAAGAAGCTCCATGCTGATGGACTTTTGGAATCCCTTGATTATGAATCATTTGACACATGCGAACCATGCCTCATGGGCGAAATGACCAAGTCTCCGTTCTCCGGAACAATGGAGCGAGCAACCAACTTATTGGAAATCATACATACTGATGTGTGCGGTGCAATGAGCGTTGAGGCTTGCGAAGGCTATCGTTATGTTCTCACTCTCACTGACTACTTAAATAGATATGGGTATGTCTACTTGATGAAACACAAGCCTGAGACCTTTGAAAAGTTCAAGGAATTTCAGAGTGAGGTAGAGAATCAACGTGACCGAAAGATAAAGTTCTTACGATCAGATCATGGGGGAGAATATTTAAGTCACGAATTTGGTACGCACTTAAGGAAATGTGGAATCGTTTCACAACTCACGCCGCCTGGAACACCTCAGCGTAACGGTGTGTCCGAACATCGTAATCGCACTCTATTGGATATGGTGTGATCTATGATATCACTCACCGATTTACCGCTATCATTTTGGGGATACGCTCTAGAGACAACTACGTTCACTTTAAATAGGGCACCGTCTAAATCCGTTGAGACGACCCCATACGAATTATGGTTTGGGAAGAAACCTAAGCTGTCGTTTCTAAAAGTTTGGGGATGCGATGCTTATGTCAAGAAACTTCAACTTGAAAAGCTCGAACCCAAGTCGGAAAAATGCGTCTTCATAGGATACCCTAAGGAAACCATTGGGTATACCTTCTACCTCAGATCCGAAGGCAAGATCTTTGTTGCCAAGAATGTGTCCTTTCTGGAGAAAGAGTTTCTCGAGAGAAGTAAGTGGGAGGAAAGTAGAACTTGATGAAATACTGCCTCTTGAACCGGAAAGTAGCGCAGCTCAGGAAGATGTTCCTGTGGTGCCTGCACCGACTAGAGAGGAAGTTAATGATGATGATCAAGGTACTTCAGATCAAGTTGCTACTGAACTTCGTAGGTCCACAAGGACACGTTCCACACCAGAATGGTATGGCAACCATGTCCTAGAAATCATGTTGTTAGACAATGGTGAACCTTCGAACTATGAAGAAGCGATGGTGGGCCCAGATTCCAACAAATGGCTTGAAGCCATGCAATCCAAGATAGGATCCATGTATGAAAACAAAGTATGGACTTTGACAGACTTGCCCGATGATCGGCGAGCGATAGAAAATAAATGGATCTTTAAGAAGAAGACGGACGCGGATGGTAATGTTACCATCTATAAAGCTCGACTTGTCGCTAAGGGTTATCAACAAGTTCAAGGGGTTGACTACGATGAGACCTTCTCACCCGTAGCAAAGCTGAAGTCCGTCCGAATCATGTTAGCAATTGCCGCATTCTACGATTATGAGATATGGCAAATGGACGTCAAAACAACATTCCTTAACGGCTTCCTTAAGGAAGAATTGTATATGATGCAGCCGGAAGGTTTTGTCGATCCTAAAAATGCTAACAAGGTGTGCAAGCTCCAGCGCTCCATCTATGGGCTGGTGCAAGCATCTCGGAGTTGGAACATTCGCTTTGATGAAATGATCAAAGCGTTTGGTTTTATACAGACTTATGGAGAAGCCTGCGTTTACAAGAAAGTGAGTGGGAGCTCTGTAGCATTTCTCATATTATATGTAGGTGACATACTTTTGATGGGAAATGATATAGAACTTTTGGACATCATTAAGGCCTACTTGAATAAGTGTTTTTCAATGAAGGACCTTGGAGAAGCTGCTTACATATTAGGCACCAAGATCTATAGAGATAGATCGAGACGCCTCATAGGTCTTTCACAAAGCACATACCTTGATAAGATATTGAAGAAGTTCAATATGGATCAGTCCAAGAAGGGATTCTTGCCTGTGTTGCAAGGTGTAAAATTGAGCTCGGCTCAATGCCCAACCACGGCAGAAGATAGAGAAAAGATGAGTGTCATCCCCTATGCCTCGGCTATAGGGCCTATTATGTATGCCATGCTGTGTACCAGACCTGATGTAAACCTTGCCGTAAGTTTGGTAGGAAGGTACAAAAGTAATCCCGGCATGGAACACTGGACAACGGTCAAGAATATCCTGAAGTACCTGAAAAGGACTAAGGATATGTTTCTCGTATATGGAGGTGACGAAGAGCTCGTCGTAAAGTGTTACGTCGACGCTAGCTTCGACACAGATCTGGATGACTCTAAATCACAAACCGGATACGTGTATATTTTGAATGGTGGGGCAGTAAGTTGGTGCAGTTGCAAGCAAAGCATCTTGGCAGGATCTACGTGTGAAGCGGAGTACATGGCAGCCCCGGAGGCAGCACATGAAGCAATCTGGATGAAGGAGTTCATTACCGACCTTGGAGTTATTCCCAATGCGTCGGGGCCGATGACTCTCTTCTGTGACAACACTGGAGCCATTGCCCTTGCCAAGGAGCCCAGGTTTCACAAGAAGACAAGACACATCAAGCGTCGCTTCAACTCCATTCGTGAAAATGTTCAAGATGGAGACATAGATATTTGTAAAGTGCACACAGATCTGAATGTCGCAGATCCGTTGACTAAACCTCTTCCGCGAGCGAAACATGATCAACAACAGCACTCTATGGGTGTTCGATTCATCACAATGTAACTAGATTATTGACTCTAGTGCAAGTGGGAGACTGTTGGAAATATGCCCTAGAGGCAATAATAAAATGGTTATTATTATATTTCCTTGTTCATGATAATTGTCTATTGTTCATGCTATAATTGTGTTATCCGGAAATCGTAATACATGTGTGAATACATAGACCACAACATGTCCCTAGTGAGACTCTAGTTGACCAGCTCGTTTATCAATGGATGGTTACAGTTTCCTGACCATGGACATTGGATGTCATTGATAACGGGATCTCATCATTGGGAGAATGATGTGATGGACAAGACCCAATCCTAAGCATAGCATAAGATCGTGTAGTTCGTTTGCTAGAGCTTTCTAATGTCAAGTATCATTTCCTTAGACCATGAGATCGTGTAACTCCCGGATACCGTAAGAGTGTTTTGGGTGTACCAAACATCACAACGTAACTGGGTGGCTATAAAGGTACACTACAGGTATCTCCGAAAGTGTCTGTTGGGTTGACTCGGATCGAGACTGGGATTTGTCACTCCGTATGACGGAGAGGTATCTCTGGGCCCACTCGGTAATGCATCATCATAATGAGCTCAATGTGACCAAGTGGTTGGTCACGGGATCATGCATTACGGTACGAGTAAAGTGACTTGCCAGTAATGAGATTGAACGAGGTATTGCGATACCGACGATCGAATCTCGGGCAAGTAACGTACCGATTCACAAAGGGAATTGTATACGGGATTTTGAATCCTCGACATCGTGGTTCATTCGATGAGATCATCGTGGAACATGTGGGAGCCAACATGGGTATCCAGATCCCGCTGTTGGTTATTGACCGGAGAGTCGTCTCGGTCATGTCTGCGTGTCTCCCAAACCCGAAGGGTCTACACACTTAAGGTTCGGTGACACTAGGGTTGTAGAGATATTAGTATGCGGTAACCTGAAAGCTGTTCGGAGTCCCGGATGAGACCCCGGATGTCACGAGGAGTTCCTGAATGGTCCGGAGGTGAAGAATTGTATATAGGAAGTCCAGTTTCGGCCACCGGGAAAGTTTCGGGGGTCACCGGTATTGTACCGGGACCACCGGAAGGGTCCCCGGGGTCCACCGGGTGGGGCCACCTATCCCGGAGGGCCCCATGGGCTGAAGTGGGAAGGGAACCAGCCCCTGGTGGGCTGGTGCGCCCCCCTTGGGCCTCCCCCTGCGCCTAGGGTTGGAAACCCTAGGGGTGGGGGCGCCCCACCTGACTTGGGGGGCAAGTCCCTCCCCTTGGCGCCGCCCCCCCTTGAGATTGAATCTCTAGGGGCCGGCGCCCCCCAAGGCCCCTATATAAAGAGGGGGAAGGGAGGGCTGCGCACCCTTGCCCCTGGCGCCTCCCTCTTCCCTCGTAACACCTCTCCCTCTCGCTGAGCTTGGTGAAGCCCTGCCGAGATCACCGCTGCTTCCACCACCACGCCGTCGTGCTGCTGGATCTCCATCAACCTCTCCTTCCCCCTTGCTGGATCAAGAAGGAGGAGACGTCTTCCCCAACCATACGTGTGTTGAACGCGGAGGTGCTGTCCGTTCGGCGCTAGGATCATCGGTGATTTGGATCACGACGAGTACAACTCCATCAACCCCGTTCTCTTGAACGCTTCCGCTCGCAATCTACAAGGGTATGTAGATGCACTCCTTACTCTCGTTGCTAGATGACTCCATAGATTGATCTTGGTGATGCGTAGAAAATTTTATTTTCTGCTACGTTCCCCAACAGATTGATACCTTGGTTCTCAAAAACTAAGGGAAATACTTACGCTGCTTTGCTGCATCACCCTTTCCTCTTCAAGGGAAAACCAGCGCAATGCTCAAGAGGTAGCAAGTGGCCCGAAGTTTCTACCGGAGAGTCAAGACGAAAACATGTGCCAACCCTTATGCATAAGTTCACAAGGTCACTGAACCCGCAAGTTGATTACCAAAACATACATCAAGTAGATCAGGTGAATATCCCATTGTCACCACAGATAGGCACATGCAAGACATACATCAAGTGTTCTCAAATCCTTAAAGACTCGATCCGATAAGATAACTTCAAAGGGAAACTCAATCCATTACAAGAAGGTAGAGGGGGAGAAACATCACAAGATCCAACTATAATATGAAAGCTCGCGGTACATCAAGATCGTGCCAAATCAAGAACACGAGAGAGAGAGAGAGAGAGAGAGAGAGATCAAACACATAGCTACCGGTACATATGTGACGCCCCCGATTCAATCGTACACTAATCATACACGCAAACATGTATGATCAAGATCAGGGACTCACGGGAAGATATCATAACACAACTCTAAAAATAAAATAAGTCATACAAGCATCATAATACAAGCCAGGGGCCTCGAGGGCTCAAATACAAGTGCTCGATCATAGACGAGTCAGCGGAAGCAACAATATCTGAGTACAGACATAAGTTAAACAAGTTTTCCTTAAGAAGGCTAGCACAAACTAGGATACAGATCGAAAGAGGCGCAGACCTCCTGCCTAGGATCCTCCTAAACTACTCCTGGTCATCGTCAGCAGGCTGCACGTAGTAGTAGGCACCTCCGGTGTAGTAGTCGTCGTCGACGGTGGCGTCTGACTCCTGGGCTCCGACATCTGGTTGCGACAACCAGGTAGAAAGGAAAGGGGGAAAAGGGGGAGAAAGCAACCGTGAGTACTCATCCAAAGTACTCGCAAGCAAGGAGCTACACTACATATGCATGGGTATATGTGTAAAGGGCCATATCAGTGGACTGAACTGCAGAATGCCAGAATAAGAGGGGGATAGCTAATCCTGTCGAAGACTACGCTTCTGGCAGCCTCCGTCTTGCAGCATGTAGAAGAGAGTAGACTGAAGTCCTCCAAGTAGCATCGCATAGCATAATCCTACCCGGCGATCCCCTCCTCGTCGCCCTGTTAGAAGCGATCACCGGGTTGTATCTGGCACTTGGAAGGGTGTGTTTTTATTAAGTATCCGGTTCTAGTTGTCATAAGGTCAAGGTACAACTCCAAGTCGTCCTGTTACCGAAGATCACGACTATTCGAATAGATTAACTTCCCTGCAGGGGTGCACCACATAGCCCAACACACTTGATCCCATTTGGTTGGACACACTTTCCTGGGTCATGCCCGGCCGCGGAAGATCAACACGTCGCAGCCCCACCTAGGCATAACAGAGAGGTCAGCACGCTGGTCTAAACCTAAGCGCACAAGGGTCTGGGTCCATCTCCCTTAGCACACTTGCACGTTGCGTACGCGGCCGGAAGCAGAACTAGCCCCCTTAATACAAGAGCAGGCTTACGTTCCAATCCGACGCGCGCCGCTCAGTCGCCGACGTCACGAAATGCTTCCGCTGATACCACGACCCGAGTGCCCATAACTGTTCCCGCGTAGTTGGTTAGTGCGTATAGGCCAGTAGCCAGACTCAGATCAAATACCAAGATCTCGTTAAGCATGTTAAGTATCCGCGAACGCCGACTAGGGCCAGGCCCACCTCTCTCCTAGGTGGTCTCAACCTCCCCTGTCACTCAGCCACAAAGTAACAGTCGAGGGCTGTCAGGAACCCAGGCCCACCTCTACCGGGATGGAGCCACCTGTCCTTCCAGCCCCCACATCGGAATCACTTGCGGGTACTCAATGAGCTGACCCGACTTTAGTCACCATCTGTATAGTATGTATGTATGTATAGTATATACCCGTGATCACCTCCCGAGTGATCACGACCCGATAGTATAGCATGGCAGACTGGCAAGAATGTAGGGCCACTAATGGTAAACTAGCATCCTATACTAAGCATTTAGGATTGCAGGTAAGGTATCAGCAGATCTAGCAACAATGACAGGCTATGCAACAGAATAGGAGTAACCGAATAGTAACATGCTACACTACTCTAATGCAAGCAGTATAGAGAGGAATAGGCAATATCTGGTGATCAAGGGGGGGGGGGGCTTGCCTCGTTACTCAGACAAGAAGGAGGGGTCGTCAGTGTCGTAGTCGACCACAGGGGCATCAGCATCGTCACGGGGTCTACCGGAGAGAAGAGGGGGGAGAAACAGTAAATACATAGCAAGCAAGTGCATAACAGGACAACAAGCAGAGCTAGACGTGTTCTAACGCGGTATGAGGTGATACCGGTGAAGGGGGGAAACATCCGGGAAAGTATCCCCGGTGTTCTGTGTTTCCGGACAGATGAACCGGAGGTGAAATATTGCAGGTTCACTATGCTAGGGACGCGTGGCGGACGAACGGGCTGCATATCCGGATTTGTCTCGTCGTTCTGAGCAACTTTCATGTACAAAGTATTTTCATCCGAGCTACGGTTTATTTTATATTGATTTTAAAAGATTTAAATCATTTTTAGCATTTATTTTATTATTTTAATTCAACATTATCTAGAACAGTGCATGCTGACGTCAGCATGACATCAGCATGATGTTAACAGTCAACAGAGGCGTTGACTAGTCAACTGACGTGTGGGTCCCGTTCGCCATTGACTAGACTAACTAATCATGATTAATTAGTTTAATTAGTTGTTTATTTTAATTAATCAGAATTAGTTTAATTAGTTTAATTAATTTATTTTATTATCATTATTTTTAATTCTTCTTCTTCTTTTTTAATATCATCCTGGGGACGGGGCCCATATGTCATAGGCCCTAAGGGCCATAGCGGGTTCGGGTGTGGGCATGCGGGTGCACCCGATTGGGGCTCACGGGGTGGTGCGGGCGCAGACGGGCGCGGGCCGGTGCGTGGCTGTGGCAGAGCAACCACAGCAGAGCGACAACCGCTAAAGGCGTGAGCTCGCGCGAGAGAGGGCGAGGCCAGGGACACGCGGGGAGCACGGCGTCGGAGCACTGGCCGCGGGCGCCAGTGGCGGGTGGCCACGCACGGAAGTGCTCACGAGGAGCGCGGCCAAGTGGAGATGGGCTCGCACGGCGTTCTGGGGCCAGCAGAGCCTGGCCACGACCATGCGCGAGAGGCCTTGTAGGGAGCGGCGTGTGCGTGTGAGCAGCGGTGAGGTCCAGTGGATGAGCGAGGCGACGACCGGAGCGACGGCAACACCAACAGCAAGCAGCAACAGGGGTTCGAGTAGTAGGGAGAAGAAAAACAAACGAAGCTCACATAGGGAGCTCATGGAGGCTCTATGAAAGCTTAGGAGCAGCAGGGGTTCGCCATAGTCGACGACGAACGCCGGCGGCTGAAGCGGGTAGCTGAAGTTGATCTGCTCGACTTGGCGCATCCCAGCTCGTTCTGCTCCTCGATGACGGTGTAGTGGACAACGACGGAGTGGCCGGACATGGCCTCACGGCGCGGGGACGACGGTGATGCTTGACGGCGGGAGAGACGCACACGGCGACTGGTCATGGAAGAAGGCGAGCAGTAGAACGAGATGCGCCGCGTGGGGAAGGATGGGGCGCATGGCAGAGGCAGAGGGCAGCTCCGGGCGGCGGCAATCCGGTGACGGGGCCACGGGTGGTGGCTCGGGCCGGGGTGGTGGCCTGGGCCGGGGTTGCCGAGGCCGACGCGGGGAGGCGAGGTGGCGGAGGAGGTGGCCGGCCAGGCGGCGGCTGACCGGCGAATGGCGTCGGGATCAACGGGATCCCGATCCAGGGCGACAGGAAGGAGAAGGGGATCGGGGGGGGGGGAGTGGGTCGCTGCGACTAGGGTTTGACCCCGGGGGGGGGGGGGGCTTATGGGTGAGCGGCTGGGCCGGCGGGCCAGTCGGCGCAGTGGACAGCTGGGCCTGGCCCAGTTAGGGCGGGGGGTTGTTTTATTTTATTTTTGTTTTGTCTTTATTTATTCTTTTAACTTCGGGTTTAAATGTTTTAATATCAAAAAAGTTTTATCAAACTATAAAACCCATACCTAAATTAGTAAGGTAGCATAACTCACTGTAATAAAATGTTCAAACATTATCTTAACTAGCTTACAATTACCTATATACATAAAAGCATTTATTAAGTATTTTCGAATATTGTTTTAATTATTTTAGTGCACATAAATATTTTATAAAAGTGTGGTTTCATCACCTACCACTACTTATGGATTAATCGACACACTCCGAGCATTTTAGTTTTAATGTTTGAAAACCTCATCGTTTGGTTTGATTTCGAATTTGAATTCGATCGGGTTTGAATTAACGCGAGATTAACAACAGTGACCTCGATGACGTGGCATCATTGGTAGAGGTTAATGTAGCATGATTACCCGGGCGTCACAATTCTCCTCCACTACAAGAAATCTCGTCCCGAGATTTAAGAGGTAGTGAAAGGGGGAAAGGTTTGGTTACGAATCTAGCGGGTCTTCTCATCCTGGCTTGCTCTTCTCGAAGAGGCCGGTCCAATACATTGATGGCTCCATTTCTCTGCTTCAGGTCATCATGATAAAGTCGGCGTCCTTTCTTCAGGAACTCCATCGTACTTACGAAAGAATAAAGGGTGGACATTCCGAGAGAACATACCTCTGCAAGGTCGACTATCTGGTCGATAACATCAAGGAAGGTGGCGGAACCGCGGAAGTAACTCTCAAATTGAAACTTACGAAAATATCGAGAACATAGTAAGGAGGTATCATGTGAAGTTTCAAGCGGGCAGACAAACGTTCGATGCCTGAAACGGGGTGTGAACGGGGTTCAAGGCAACAGGAATAAGTATTGTGTCTGATACCAGAATTGATGAGCTCTCCAAAGGTGGCTCGTGATCTTTCATACAAAGCCAAGCGTGAGGAATGACTTTAGAAACAGGGGTGTACAGGAGAGTCGGGTTTCGATCCTGTGGAACTGTGGGTTATGGGCCCATCATGTGGCTAAAAGTAGGAAGGGCGTTGACATCTTGCACGGTCATGATAGCAAGACATGTCAGAGGGTAGTCTATCAATTATGTCGGCAACAATGTCGGTACCAAGGGCGAGGGACGAAGAGAACCATTTTTCCGCTCGTTGAACGAGGCGAACCATTAGGCAAAGTTCTCTTCCATCGGTGGCTACCGAAATGTCATCAAAAATAGCAATAGGGTCTTGCTGACAGAATTGTACACCGAGGTGTTTACATAAGTAGGAGAATATTACTGCTTAGATCATATAGATCACAAGAAGGTTTAAACAAATCAATGGAAAGGAAAAGTGGTTATCAGGTTTAAACAGAACAATGAAAGGGAAAATGTGTATACACACATATTCCTGGGGTATATCCTTCCCACGGACAAGCAGGGCATGATATCCATGAGAGGATTTAAAGTAGAAATCTCTTTAGGTAAGGGGAGAGAAATTTCATGACATTACCCATACAACGGTGTTTGGATAAGTGAGCAAGTAACATTTAGCATTGGGCTTCAAATGTTCTTGTTGAAAATCGGAGCACCATAGACATGCTTCGAGATAGCATTGACATGGTCTTTAAGCAAAGGTCAGACTTTGGATACACAAAGGATCCATCAGGATAAACTTATTAAACAAGGCATTCAATTTCCTCATGGAAAAATGATTAACCTTGTTAAAAAGGAAACTATAACACTAGGTCCTCTGGTCAGGTGTGCTAGGCATGACATCACCTTACCGGGGCATATAGGGACCAATGTTATAAAAATTGGCATGTCAATTGGACTCCATTTGGTATTCCTTTTCTATAAAACTCAAAAATAAGGAAAAACAGAAACTGACACTGGGCTCTAGGTTAATAGGTTAGTCCTAAAAATCATATAAAATAACATATAAATGCATATAAAACATCCAAAATAGATAATATAATAGCATGGAACAATAAAAAATTATAGATATGTTGGAGACGTATCAAGCATCCCCAAGCTTAATTCCTGCTCGTCCTCGAGTAGGTAAATGATAAAAACAAATTTTTTGATGTGAATGCTACCTAACATATTTATTAATGTAATCTTCTCTATTGTGGTAAGAATATTCTGATCCACAAGATTTAAAACAAAAGATTAATATTGACATAAAAACAATAATACTTCAAGCATACTAACAAGGCAATTATGTCTTCTCAAAATAACATGGCCAAAGAAAGCTTATCCCTACAAAATCATATAGTTTGGTTATGCTTCATCTTCATCACACAAAATATTCAAATCATGCACAACCCCGGTTTCAACCAAGCAATTGTTTCATACTTTATCTTCAAACTTTTTCAACTTTCACGCAATACATGTGCGTAAGCCATGAACATAGCACTATAGGTGGAACAGAATGGTGGTTGTGGAGAAGACAAAAAGGGAGATAGTCCCACATCAACTAGGCGTATCAACGGGCTATGGAGATACCCATTAATAGATATCAATGTGAGTAAGTAGGGATTGTCATGCAATGGATGCACTAGAATTAATGATGATGCAACAATAGAGGCTATCGGATGTCGTGAGGCCCTTTTATTGGGGACAATTTGATGTTACGAAGCTTCGTAATAGCATCAGACTCGAAGCAGATAGTGAATGATATTCAGAAGGGAAACAATTGTGCTTATGGCACCATCATTGGTGAGATTAAAGAATAGAGCTTTAATGTTCAATTGTAAGTTTACTTTTGAAGGCCGAGCTGCTAATAGCGACGTCGATAGGTTAGCCAAGTTTTTTAATTCTCTTGATTAGGTGAGGCACATTTGGATGATCCAACTCCATGATCCCTTTGTAATGCCATTTCATTTGGACTTGGAGCAATGAAGCTTGGTTATACCCCGAAAAAAAATCTCAGCACTTGTAACTGTACACACCCCTAAAAAAAACTTGTAACTGTACACTGCTACTACGGCGTCACGGTTGGCTCGCGCGGAACGCCGCGGCAGAGCAGACGAGATGGCGGCGGCTCTTCTCCGAGCAGCTCGTGCCTCGCGGCACCTCGCGCTCCCCCGCTCTATAGCCTCTAGCCCTAGCCAACTACTCTCCTCCTCCTGCACCGCCTCTACGGCGGAGACGCCGTCCACTGCCGCCGCTGCGCCGCCCATCCCGACAGACGTTGAGGACGCGGTCGTCGTCGAAGCCGAGGAGGAGGACTTGAGGAGCCACATCTTCCGGCTGCGGCTGGCGAAGCGGAGTGCGACGGAAGCGCTCGAGAAGTGGGCCGGCGAGGGCCGCGCCGCCCCCGCGCCGGAGCTCCGCCGCATCGCCCGCGACCTCAGCCGCGCCCGCCGCTACAAGCACGCGCTCGAGGTTCGCGCACTCCCAGATCCCTGATCTCCTCTGGTTGCGCTGCGTAGTTAGGGCAAGGATTTCGTGGAGCGATTTGGTACAGATTTAAGTTATTGTCTATGCAACGCAGTGGTACGATCTGTTTGTATCTGCTTGGAAATGGTCATGAAATGTTGCCGATGTTTGATTTCTGTAGTTGAACTCTTCAGGTAGCCAATTTTTCTGTATGGATAGGAAGGATGTGGTTTTTTAACTGAGTTGTACTGCTGGTCAATAATTCTAATTAGGGATCGCCTATTTCCAAATTCCATGTCGCCTATTTCACGTTGGAATGTTGCCTTTATCCGGCAGAAACAGGGTGGGTGCGCATTTCAGAAATTTGTGCCACTTTCGGTGTAGGAATGTGTAAAATGGCACACGATTTTTTGTGCAATTTGGCCAGCTTATAAGAAATATAGCCAATCTGTTACATATAAAGTCTCCTTTCAAGCTATGCATCATTCTAGTACTCCCTCCGTCCCATAATATATTAGCGTTTTTGACAGCATTTATGTTCTTTAGTGATCTTGGTTTTGCAATTGCTGATTGGAATGGAGGCATAGAAGCTCATGTGGTACTGAGTCATGAGGAGCTGTAACATGTAGTTTAGGGTCTTACTACTAGAAAGGTAGTCGTTGTCAGATAAACATTTATCTCATGTACATGCTGTGCCATCTTATTGCAGAGTTAGGCAATCCATCCTTTTTTTTATTTAACTATATGATGAGCACTTTATCTTACGTGTTTACAAACCTCAATGTGCCGAATAAATATCTCTGTTCTTGAGATGTTAGATTATACGGAGTATTAGAAGAGTTATCTCCATCCATGGAAAGAGCTAGGCATTGAAATTTTACCTGGTTAAAGCTCAAAGCACATATCTAAACAGTTCCTTCCCTCTCTGTCACTTTGCATTGCTATTCTAACACATACGAAATGCTTACAAACAGGATCAACCAACTTTACCCTGGCTGCTTTGTTTCTCCTTCAAGAAAAAAATGCAGCGAGAGTTCTTAACTTTGGGTTTTGCAGGTAACAGAGTGGATGAAGACACATCATGAGTCTGATTTATCTGAGAACGACTATGGAGTGCGCATCGACTTGATCACAAAAGTTTTTGGTGCTAATGCGGCCGAAGATTTTTTTGAGAAGCTTCCACCTGCAGCCAAATCACTGGAAGCATATACTGCACTCCTCCATTCGTATGCTCGATCAAAGATGGTAGACAAAGCTGAGAGGCTGTTTGAGAGAATGATGGATGCAGACCTACCTATTGATGTCCTGGTCTACAATGAAATGATGACCCTGTATATTTCTGTCGGTGAGCTTGATAAGGTTCCATCTCTCGCTGAGGAATTGAAGAGGCAAAATGTTTCTGCAGACCTATTCACATACAACCTCCGGATCAGTGCGTCGGTTGCATCCATGGATCTCGAGGCCTTCAAAGGAATTCTTGACGAGATGTCAAAAGATCCAAACTCCAAGGAAGGATGGACACTGTACCGAAACCTCGCCAGTATCTACGTCGATGCCAGCCAGCTTGTTAGCGCGGGGAATCCACTCGTGGAAGCTGAGGCAAAGATTAGCCAGAGAGAGTGGATAACCTACGATCTCCTCGTCATCTTGCACGCCGGTCTCGGCAACCTGGACAGGGTAAAGGACATATGGAAATCGATGCAGATGACTGCCCAGAGGATGACTAGTCGGAACTATGTCTGCGTGCTCTCTGCCTATCTGATGTGCGGGCAGCTGAAGGATGCCGCGGAGGTCGTCGACCAGTGGCAGCGATCGAAACTCCCAGAGTTCGACGTCTCCGCCTGCAACAGGCTGTTTGATGCCCTTCTGGCTGCCGGCTTCACCGACACGGCGGATAGCTTTAGAGAGCTGATGTTGCAGAAGAGTTGTATACTGTCGAGCAGGGCGAGCGCGTGCTCCTGAGTGGCATGTGATGCTCTGTCGCGAACAGCTGCCTGCTGCTGTGTTATGGTACGAAAATAATGGACTCCAGAACACTTTATGCTTTATTTTGGCAAATACATTCTGACTATATTGCCAGGTCAAGCGCCGCAATATCGAAAGAAATATATTTTCAGGTCCAGCGTAACTAAGAGCACGCATGATTCTGCCACATGTGTGGCAGCGGTGTATGTTTTATTGGTTGCTTCGCTGCCATAGCCGAGCCATGTCACAATTTTGTACTCCTAGTAGCAGTTTGGCAGTTCTGCTAAGCTGAACTGCCAAACTGCGGCGAACATTTTCTCGTGACGTGCCACGGTTCAACAGGAAAGGTGTGACGAAGTTGAGCAAGGAACGAACGTGCCTCAGGTGCCAACTACCCAGGTACGGCTAAAGCTCCCCTCAAAAAAAAAAAAAAAGGTACGGCTAAAGCTTATAAGTTGGTAACTGACCGCACCCGTGTCATCCTGTGGCGCTCACGAATTGAGTGGCATATGATCGGTACAACTGCTCCACGAGGGTAGGCGACATCACCTGATCGATCACACTGCAGCATGTTGTTCTCATGCTCCACACCGTTGGCCAGGTGGTGCATGCACCGGTGAGACAATACATGATTGTCCATGTCGTATGAAAAACCAGTCGCGATCTAGATGAGCTTGTTTAAGGATTTCTTGGCGTCATTGGGTAATCCTCAGCTACCACACCCACAATTTTCCAAAAAACTGGAATGATACGTACTGTATTCTACAATTATGGCAAATTGTATGACATTTACGGTCGACACAATTATTAATAATCGCATCGCATTCAGTGTGATGGCAAAATCAGTAGTCAAAGCAGATCAATCTAGGTGTACTAGAAACGTAGAGCAAAAGGCGGAGTGTCGACTCGTCAGAAAAATTTCTACCCAAGAAAGAAAGAAAAGGAAGGTGCGAATTTCCCTCGGGATTTTAGGCGCCGCCGCCGCCGCTAACGTAGCAGCACACCACACCGCCAGGCTCCAGCTGAGCCCTCTCTTGTAGAGCAGACCACCGCCTCACCTGCCAATTCTATGGTTGCGGTGATGGAGGTGCGTCCACACCTCCTCCTCGTCCTTCTCTGCCTCCTTGGCGCCGGCGCCGGCGCGGGCATGGCGCAGTCTTTGCCCCCGGCGCCGGTGCCGCAATCCGGCGCGGCGGCGGCGCCGAGGCCCACGCCGTTCGGGCGCACCATGTCCACGGTCATCACCGTGGCCATCAGCGTCTTCTTCTTCCTGCTCTTCTTCTGCGCCTACATCAACCAGTGCCGCCTCGCCGAGAACGCCGCGCCGCAGGGGGCCAACGCCGCCGCGGCCGGGGCCGGGGCGTCCAGGCGGGGGAAGCGCGGGCTGGACCCGGCGGTGGTGGCCACGTTCCCGATCATGCAGTACAGGGAGATCAAGGAGCACAAGATCGGCAGGGGCGTGCTGGAGTGCGCCGTCTGCCTGACGGCGTTCGAGGAGGCCGACGACCTCCGGCTGCTGCCCCACTGCTCGCACGCCTTCCACCCGGAGTGCATCGACCCCTGGCTCGAGGCGCGGATCACGTGCCCGCTGTGTCGCGCCAACCTCGAGAAGCCGCCGCCGCAGCCGCAGCCGCCCGCCGTGGCGCCCCCGTCGCCCGAGCAGGTGGCGCGGCACCAGCCCTCGCCTTCGCCGTCGCCGCCGCACGCCGTGGCCATACCGGTGCGCGAAGAGGAGGAGGAGGAGAGCGACGAGGATGACCGGAAGGAGGAGGCGATGGAGCTGGAGATGCTGCGCAGCGAGCGGCGGGCGGCGAGGCTGCCGAGATCGCACTCGACGGGGCACTCGCTTTTCGCTGCGTCGGCCGCCGCCGCCGAGCGGAGCGACCACGAGAGGTTCACGCTGCGGCTGCCGCACCACGTGAGGGAGCAGGTGCTGAGGTCGCGCCGCCTGCGCCACGCCACCAGCCTGATCGACCTCGCCGGAGCGAGCCCCGAGGGGAGCGTGCGCGGAGGCCGGCCCGCGGGCGGAGGAGGCGGCGGCAGCAGCAGCCACGGCGGGCGGCGGTGGCAGGCGTTCCTGGCGAGGACGATGTCGTGGGCCCGAGGGGGAGGCGACGGGTCGGTGCGGAAGGGGTGGGACGGGTCCACCCGGAGGGGAAGGGACGACGCCGAGTCGAGCAGAAAGGGGGCCGCTTCGCCGGCGGCGGCGCGGCCATGACGACGTCGGCAGTCCACACCGCCACCGGAACTGCAGTGCAGAGCTTGACTGTAGAAAACGCTTGTAATTTGCCTTTCTTTTACTCTAGTTGATTGATGGTATGGATAAATTTATTTTTTCGTGTTTTTAGCTACAGTAGGAATGGTTGCGTGTGCTCGTGTGAGGCCTGAACTTTTCTCGTTTCCTTTGACTCTCGCGAAGTGAATTTTTTGTTCGGTCCGCGGATTCCTCCATCCGATAAAAAGCTTTGGCGAGGGAGAAGAATCGGAATGTTCACTTTTGGACTTGTGCGCCCGCCTTTTCGCTTACAGATGAGATGGCAGCCTTCCCTTTTGTCAAGAGATCAATTTTTGTTTATGTTTAGTAGAGTAATAATACAACTTTGGTTAAGAGACGGTGTTAGTGGGAGGAGCATTTGCAAATCTCATTCTCGTGGCTGGCGAGGTGCGAGCGTGAGCCGTAAGGGAGAGCAGATTGCGCCGCTGGTGTGGTGATGGATGCCTCTTTAATCATTCCCGGTTTGTCCATCGTTCTTTGCGAGATTCCTGTTTTGGTTGGGCGACGGTCGATCTTCCCTTTTTCTTTTCTTTCCCATTTCCACTCCACTGTCTCCCTCATGGTCAATTTAGTACGCCTATGAATTGGAAGGAGGATTCATTCGTGTGTGAAACAACTTGGGGGAGGCTCTTGTGCTTAAGAAAGCAGCGGATAAGTTTCGCCATACAAAAATACTACTATACAATGAGCGGATAAGAACGTGGCGTGGTTACCACGGGCACCGCCGCGTCCTGACCTGTCTGTGCTACTGGTAGTAGGGAGTATCTAGCAGTAGCAGAGGGACCAAGCCGTGTGTCATGGTCGTGGCGCGGTGCCGTGGTGGAAGACCCAAGGCGAAGGCGGCAACAGAAACGCACCACACGAGAAGCAACTAGATCATGCATTGCTCGTGAAAAACAGGGTGTATGTGTACGTCTGCTACTACATGCCAATAACCAAATGCGTTTCTGTAGCCGTCGCATGTGCTTGTTTCTCCTGCCGAGATGAATTTAGCAGCTGTTCTACGTTAAAAAAAAAACAAGTGTAAGGCCGTCTCCAATGCAGATCCTCAAACCGCAAGTATACGTCCGGACAGCACGGTCTGTATGTGTTGTGCCATCCAACGTAGGATTGTATCGGCTGAGCGATCCAGACGCACTTTCTTTCGGAAAACAGAGAGAAAGTTGGGAGGCTTTGCCGGAGTCCGGACAGCACCTACGTAGGACTCTGACACTCCCGGCCCATTAAATCCCCTCTCCCGATCTCATTTTCTTTCGATCCATCCTTCTCCCTCTTACTTTGCATCCGCACCCTCCTCCGTCGTTGTACCTCTCCGGCCGGCACACATGCATTGCCGGACCTCCGCAACCAGCACCGACGCGCCCGCTCTCCTTTCACGACGGCGTCGTCCACCCAGGACCCGTCCGTAGGCATGTACACTCCGCCCTCTGTTGACGTCGCCCATGGCGGTCACCACACCCGGTAGGTATTCGGTTCAGTGCCATGTCTTTTTTAGTAAGAATGAGGATAAGTTGTTTTGTGATTCGTGGTTGGCCGTATCCACAGATATCATAGGCAGTAGCAGAGAGGGCCCCTTCTGGCAGCGTGTCATGATTTATTTCACGCAATAAAGCTCATTGCGCCCTACAACACGCACATCATCCATGATCGCATTGTGAGGTCGTTACCGTATGATCGTACGCCATGCAGACCAACTCACCAAGTTTTATGGCACGGGTGATATGTTGGAGGCAAGGTAACCATTGTGCGTGGTAGCTGAAGAGATCTTAAGTTTTGGTTCTTCTTGCTCAACGCGTTGATTGATTGATTCATTCATTCAATGTTGCATTACATATTTAATAGCCCATATGCGATGCCGTGATGTATCACATGGTAGAGAGATGACCATTTAGGTACATACACTATTGGATAAAGATGAAAATGTAGTATGTGTGGGACGACATGATCCGTTAATGGAAAACTAGTTGAAAATTTGGTTGAATTTAAACTGTTGTTGGACTAGACCTATATGCATGCTATGTATGCATGGTATGTGCTATTTTATACACGTACTTTGATGACATCCATCGTGTTTCTATGAATTTCATTCGTTTAGTTTAAACATTGGTCGAAATGTATGCGCACCGTTGAATGGTCGGCTCTTGTACCCGTGTCCGTGGACTGGTCCTTTGGCCGTGGACGGATGCCGATAAATTTATGGGTCAATGTTGGACATGCCCTAAGAGAAAGCACGATGATTATTTTCCCCCTTCTGATATACGTATTGTTCTTCTTTGAGGGTGCATGACTTGCTTTTGGCATCGACAAGTCGAAATCGTTTAGATTAGACGGACAATGTTACTCCTGCTAGTATACGAATCAAATGTCTTAATCATTACCCCTCAAAAAAAATGTATTAATCATCAACGGTATACACCCTTTTCCACGGAATTGAATCGTCCTGTACACACGACGGCCTGCCTCAACGCCGTGACTAGCATTGGTCAACATAGGCAGCTTCCTCCCTGGTACAGGTACAGCAGAACATGCTTGCAGAGCCAGGTTTATTCTGCTGTTTTGCTACACGGGTACACAGCTAATACGTGCACGCGGCATGTCGGTGCAAATAAGCGTGGATTGGATTGTACTGGGGGAGCTCATTTCCAAAAGTCCAAGCAACTCATCACGCAGGCATATGCCGTCCAGGCGTGCGTGCTCAACCCACCTCAGTTGACATCGATCCATCAACTGTCTGGCCCATTGACTATGTAGACTTGGAGTTCGGTTGGCACTTGGCACCCAACAAAAAAGCACTCTCTGAAACGGACGAGCTGGTTAGACTGCAATGAAACTGGCAAAGGGACCTTAAAAATAAACTGGCAAAGGGGAAGAAGATGCCCGAACCAAGAACGGCACTTTCAAGGGCAACTCCAACGGGCCGATCCAAAAAGATACACAATTTATCCGTTTGGATTCGCCGGGCGGACATCAAAGATTGGACGTGTGCACCGGCCCATAAATACGCTTAACTCTCCGGGTCGCATTTCAGATTTTCACCAATTTGCGAATTAAATATGTTTTCATTGCCATCAAAACTACGTTTGTACATTAATTTAAATAACATAATATGTAAAACATAGATGTAGTTGTCGTCGCCGTTATCCTCGTCTGTGAGGTTGACGAAGACCGCAGCCGGCTACGGTACTACCATCGAAGCGTGGGGTGGCACAGCGGGCGCCCCTTGCTGCTTCGGTTGATGCTGCTCTGCGCCACCCGCTCGGGTGTGCACGACACCCACTCTGCTGTGCATGGGGCCGTGGACGTCCACGACCACCAGTGGCCACGGCTCATACTCCGGCTTGGCATGGCCGTGGCAACCTGCACTCCGTTCAATTCGGCCAGCGGTAGTGGCAGACCATGCCACATGGAGAGCTTGTCGAGTTGGAGTCCTCGAGGGCCTTCTTATAGGCATCACCCTCCTCCGCCGCCACCACCACTGGCCTGCGGGGCGGCTCCTACGTTGGAGCATGCACGCGATGTGGATGCCCTGGAGCACAGGGCGCTGGTGCGTCGTAGTACGATCGATGCCGCTGGTCGTGCTCGTCGGTGAACTGTCGGGAACGCAACAGAAACAATTATTTTTCCATCCTACGCACAAGCCCAAAACCACTATGAAGATGCATACAAGGTTAGATCTGATCCGACTCGGAGTGCAGCGGAAGAAGAGTTGACGAAGATCGTCGTTGCAAACTCCCAAAGTTAGGATTTACAACCTCCCAACCGCAAGAATTTTCTCCCTCGAACAAAGATCAAAAGTACGATCTCTCCACCTAGTTGCACATATACGGCGTCACGGATTCAGTGGTGCTTCACCGCCCACAACTAATCACCACCAAAGGCTAGGCAGCCTTGCGACAGAACGAAACTATTTCATGGAGTAGCTAGAGAGAGAGAGAGAGAAGACAGATGATACATGCCATTGTTTGAGAGCCGAAGTGTTCAACTTGTGTGTGAATTTTGGATGCCCGCCTCCTCTATTTATAGACGGAGAGAGGAGGGGTGGGGTGGAAGGAGGCACCCCAAAGCCCCCCCCCCCCAAAAAAAAAATTCCCCACAAAAAGATTACATCGTCTGTGTACCCTCATATTATATAATGGGCCTAGGATACACTGTAAATGTGGGGAAACGTAGCATGCAATTTCAAAAAAATTCCTACGCTCACGCAAGATCTATCTAGGAGATGCAAAATAACGAGAGGGGAAAAGTGTGCCCACGTACCCTCGTAGACCCAAAGCGGGAGCGTTTGACAACGCGGTTGATGTAGTCGAACTTCTTCTAGATCCGACCGATCAAGCACCGAACGTACGACACCTCCGAGTTCTGCACACGTTTAGCTCGATGACGTTCCTCGTCTTCTTGATCCAGCAAAGGTGTCGAGGAAGAAGATGAGTTCCGTCAGCACAATGGTGTGGCGACGGTGATGGTGAAGTGATCCGCGTAGGGCTTCACCTAAGCACTACCAAGATATGACCGGAGGCGTAAACTGTGGAGGGGGCGCCGCACATGGCTAACAATTGTTGGTTTGTCTTCTAGGCGCCCCCTCCCCACGTATATATAGGTGGGAGGGGGAGGGGAGCAGCCTTGGGGCGCCCCAAGTAGGAGGAATCCTACTTCGGGCCTCCTCCAATTCGGCCTTCCCCCTTCCTTGTATACGGAAGGGGGAAGGAAGGGATAGGGGGAAGGAAGGGGGAATCCTATTCCCTCTCTTTCCTTTCCTCCTCCCCTTTTCCTTCTCCACTTAGGCCGGCCCATATGGGGGGGGGGGGTGGGGGGGTGGGGGCGCACCAGCCCCTTGTGGCTGGTGTGTTTCCCCTCTTGGCCCATAAGGCCCATATCTTTTGTCGGGGGTGCCCGAAACCCCTTCCGGTGAGCCGATATGTACCCGGTACTCTCCGGAACACTTCCGGTGTCCGTATACCATCGTCCTATATATCAATCTTTACCTCTCGACTATTTTGAGACTCCTCGTCATGTCCTTGATCTCATCCGGGACTCTGAACAACATTCAGTGACCAAATCACATAACTCATATAATACAAAATCGTCATTGAACGTTAAGCGTGCGGACCCTACGGTTTCGAGAACTATGTTGACATGACCGAGACACTTCTCCAGTCAATAACCAATAGTGGGAATTGGATGCTCGTATTGGCTCCTACATATTCTACGAAGATGTAGGATCGAAAGTATGTCTAGAGGGGGGGGGGGTGATTAGACTACTTGACCGAATAAAAACTTAACCTTTTCCCAGTTTTAATTCTTGACAGATTTTAGCAACTTAGCACAAGTCAAGCAATCTTAATACAATTCAAGCAAGCATGCAAAGAGTATATGAACAACGGAAAGTAAAGCATGTAACTTGTAAGAAAGTAAATGGGAGGAGTTTGGAGGGAGCAAACGCAATGTTGACACGAAGATTTTTGGCGTGGTTCCGATAGGTGGTGCTATCGTACATCCACGTTGATGGAGACTTCAACCCACGAAGGGTAATTGTTGCGCAAGTCCACAGAGGGCTCCAGCCATGAAGGGTCCACGAAGAAGCAATCTTGTCTATCCCACCATGGCCATCGCCCACGAAGGACTTGCCTCACTAGGGTAGATCTTCACGAAGTAGGCGATCTCCTTGCCCTTACAAACTCCTTGGTTAAACTCCACAATCTTGAGGGAGGCTCCCAAGTGACACCTAACCAATCTAGGAGACACCACTCTCCAAAAGGTAATAGATGGTGTGTTGATGATGAACTCCTTGCTCTTGTGCTTGAAAGGATAGTCTCCCCAACACTCAACTCTCACTCACAGATTTGGCTATGGTTGAAAGATGAGTTGAGTGGAAAGCAACTTGGGGAAGGCTAGAGATCAAGATTCTTGTGGTTGGACTGGAATATCTTGGTCTCAACAAGGTGGTTCTCTCTCAGAAAATGAATGATGGAAGTGTAGGCACGTTCTGATGGCTCTCTCCACGAATGAAGAATGGGTGGAGGGGTATATATAGCCTCCACACAAAATCTAACCGTTACACACAGATTCCCAAACTCGGTGAGACCGAATGGTAAAACTCGGTCAGACCAATTCAGGTCAAAATATGAACGTTAGGCTTTCGATGGGACCGACACAGTCAACTTGGTGGGACCGATATGCTAGGGTTAGGGCATAACGTAATCTCAGTGTGACCGATCACATGAACTCGGTGGGACCGATTTCAGTAATAGGCACATACATAGTTGGTCAGGAAAACTCGGTGGGACCGATTCGCTCACTTATGTAAGACCGAAGTGTTACGAAAAGGAAACATGGAGTTTGCATTGTAGACTCGGTGGGACCGATTCACTCGTTTTGGTGGGACCGAAATGTTACACAAAGGAAATAGTGAGTTTGCAATCCCATCTCAGTGAGACCCAACCAAAGTGACTAGGGTTTGTGGCAGTGGCTATGTCAAATGAAACTCGATGGCGCCGGGTAGATCAAATCGGTGGGGCTGAGTTTGACTTTTAGGTTTGGGACATATGTGGAAATGAGAAAATGGTTGAGGGTTTTGGAGCATATCACTGAGCATTTTGAGCAAGAAATCCATTAAGCAACACCTCATCCCCTTTTAATAGTATTGGCTTTCCTATTGACTCAATGTGATCTTGGATCACTTAAGTAAAAATGTAGAGTCTTGAGGTTGTTGCCAATATGTGTCCTTAGCATTTTGAGGGGTCCACATCTCTAGTCCATGCCATGCCAATCGTTGAACTTTCTAAAATGATCATCTTGAAAGATCATTAGTTCAATGAGCTATATGTTGTTAAGAATTACCAAAACCACCTAGGGATTAGTTGCAAGATCTTTATCGGTCGAACCGTTATGACAACATACGTTATTCCCTTTGTCAGTCGGTATGTTACTTGCCCGAGATTCGATCATCAATATCTTCATACCTAGTTCGATCTCGTTACCCGCAAGTCTCTTTTCTCGTTCCATAATACATCATCCTGCAACTAACTCATTAGTCACTTTATTTGCAAGGCTTCTTATGATGTGTATTACTGAGAGGGCCTAGAGATACCTCTCCGATACTCAGAGTGAAAAATCCTAATCTTGATCTATGCCAACCCAACAAACACCTTCGGAGATACCTGTAGAGCATCTTTATAATCACCCAGTTACGTTGTGACTTTTGCTAGCACAAAAGGTATTCCTCCGGTATCCGGGAGTTGCATAATCTCATAGTCAAAGGAATATGTATATGACATGAAGAAAGCAATAGCAATAAAACTGAACAATCAATATGTTATGCTAACGGATGGGTCTTGTCCATCACATCATTCTCCTAATGATGTGATCCCGTTCATCAAATGACAACACATGTGTAAGGGCATATTTATCCCTTAGTAGTTTTGGTGATTGATGACAATGTTTTTGCGGACTAATCGTGTGCATTGAGCATTTTAGATATATCATGTCTAAACACAAGACGATTTGGTGCCCCTCGAAGACTATTGAAGACGGCGTTTCTCTATGTTTCTTTTCGGTGTATTTGAGTTGTAGGAAAGCCGTACTATTAAGAGGGGGTCCACGTTGGAAAGGTTTGGGTGGAATCAACACGTACACGTATGTTCCCTTTTTGCACCACCTTTCCTTTGGCACTTTGGAGCATCCTCCGTTTCTCCGTGTCTCTGCAAAATGAAGGACTCCTAGTGTTGCTGAACTGAGGCAGGCGGTAGTATTGCTCTCCAAAGCGGTACTACCGCAGGCCCCTGCGGTAGTACCGGCCACAAGCGCGGCAGTACCGTAGGTGCTCAGGGTAGTACCGCTCATTGGGAGCGGTAGCACCGTGGCCTCAGGCCAGGCTCAGCTACTCGAGCGGTAGTAGGGGCGGATGTAATTTTTTACATCCGCACCCTACGCGGTAGTACCGCTTTAGTCGCAGTAGTACCGTGAGCTCTAGCCAGGCACAACAGCACGAGTGGAAGTAGGGGCGGATGTAATTTTTTACATCGGCGCCCTACATGGTAGTATCGCTCCAGGCTTGCGGTAGTACCGTGTCAGATTTTTGCATAGATCTAAACTCAGCGGAAGTAGTCACAGATGTAATTTTTTATGTCCGTGCCTTCTCAGCCTAGACTATTCCTGCCTTGCGGTAGTACCGCAAGGGGGCGCGATAGTACCGCGCCATCGGTTCTACCGCTCCCTGTCTTAGCACATCAGGACTAGTCTTGGCCCCTGCGGTAGTACCGCGGTTCGCCACGGTAGTACCGCAGGCCCGTGCGATAGTACTGCTTGTATGATGCGGTAGTACCGCGTGTCGCAGGCTGAGTTGGTGGATAACGGTTGGATTTGTCCCTTGAATATAAAATGGGTGTCTTCTTCCCCGAGATGACTACCTCTTCCACCTCTAAGCTCCATTGATGCTCTAAGCTCCATTTTCGCCCGATCTCTCTCCCTATCCAATCAAACTTGTTGATTCTCTAGGGATTGGTTGAGAAGGCCTCGATCTACACTTCCACCAAGAGAAATTTGATCCCCCCACTAATCCCTTGCGGATCTTATTACTCTTGGGTGTTTGAGCATCCTAGACGGTTGAGGTCACCGCGGAGCCATAGTTCATTTTGGTGAAGCTTCGTGGTGTCGTTGTGAGCCTCCAATTAAGTTGTGGAGATCGCCCCAACCTTGTTTGTAAAGGTTCGGTCACCGCCTCCAAGGGCACCAATAGTGGAATCACGACATCTCGCATTGTGTGAGGGCATGAGGAGAATACGGTGGCCCTAGTGTCTTCTTGGGGAGCATTGTGCCTCCACACCGCTCCAACAGAGACGTACTTCCCCTCAAAGGGAAGGAACTTCGATAACACATCCTCGTCTCCACCGGTTCCACTCTTGGTTATCTCTTGCCTTTACTTGTGCAAGCTATATTGTGTTTTATCCTTTGCTTGCTTGTGTGCTTATTGTTGTTGCATCATAAAGGTTGCTCACCTAGTTGCATATCTAGACAACCTACTTTGATGCAAAGTTTAATTTGTTAAAGAAAAGATAAAAATTGTTAGTTGCCTATTCACCCCCCTATAGTCAACTATATCGATCCTTTCAATTGGTATCAGAGCATCGTCTCTTAACCAAGGACTTTAGCGTCCTAAGAGTATGGTTGACACTATATACGGTGAGGAGGAGCACCCCGGTGTGAATCCTTCTTCGTCTACGGCTGATGGGGGATCCCCGGTCTCACGTGAGGAATTCAATGTGGCTTTGGACACATTGAAAACCTCCATGACGACCAAGGTCAAAGGCATGTTCAAAGAGTTCCTTGATGGTCTTAAATTATCCGTCGCACCTTTGGAAGTGGCCGCTCCCACTAACAAGGTGGCGGATGCCAACTCCGATAAGGGGGAAGCTTCTAGTGATAATGTTCCTTTATCTAGTGGTAGAAATGGTAGCTGCATCTTTGCCCAAGTTGAACCTCCTCTTACTTATGGAGGACCGGTTCCCTCCACACATTTAAATCATGCGGGTTCTCCTCCTAAGATTGTGAAGAATGAGGATTTTGACTCTTGGGTCTGTCGCTTTAAATGTCATTTAAACCATGTTAATACTAACCTTTGGAGAATTATTGAGCAAGGTTTCTATCCGCATGACCCAAGCAACTTTACCCCGAGAGAAGCCGAGGATCATCAATTCAACGAGAATGCCCTCTTCATCATCCAAGACGCAATTCCATCCGAAGACATTGCACATCTCCGTCCGTTCACCGTGGCCAAGGAAGCATGGCACCATGTCGTTTCTCTTTACAAGGGAAGCGCAAGCATTCAACGCTCCAACTATGAAGTGGTGCAGGATGAAGTCGATGAGTTTGCAACGAATGAAGATGAAGAACCTCGTGAGATTTACCGGAGATTAACCACTCTCGCGGTCTCTCTCCGAGATCATGGGGGAAAGGATACAGATGATAATTGGATCAAGCGCAAATTCCTCAAGGCCATGATGCCTTACCACAAGGCCATGTCCTCCGTCATCCATCAAAGGCCGGACTTCCACACCTTGTCTTCAAGTGAAGTGTTGGATGAGTTTGTTGCAATGAGGATCTTGGACAAGACCGCTGACAATGCGGTGTTGCATTCTCAAAGAGCAAAGAAGCCCAACCTTGCCTTGAAGGCCAAGGCTAGTGCAGAAGAAGAGGATTAAGAGGAAGATGAGGAGAGCAACCCCGAAGATACGAAATATGATTATCATGAGCACATGGCTCTTGCTTCAAGGCAATTTTGGAGCAAGAAGAACTCAAGGCCAAATTTCAACAAGAACAACTCAAGTGGATTCAAGGGCAAGCAACGTGTGAGAACATGTTACAATTGTGGCAATGTGAGACATTTTGTTGCGGAGTGCCCTTACGAGAAGCGGGAAGACAATGGTGGCAAGCTTATTCGAAAAGATAAAGCCAAGTCTTTCCCCAACAAGAACAACTTCACCAAGAAGACTCCGACCAAAGGGTTGGTGGCACAAGAAGAATGCAATGAGGATGATGGTGACGATGAAGATGGTGAATCCATGTCCATGGCTTCCGTTGCCATTGCCACGACTCCACGGGTGTCTCCCTTTGATTCTCCCAACGAGAACATCACCGCCAAGTGCCTCATCACCAAAGCCACCAACAAGGTAACCCCCAACATCAAAACTACCATCATTACTAATCCTTCCTTGATGGATTGCATTGATGAAAGTGAGGGGTCTAATGAGGAAGTAAATGAATTTGAGTTTTTTATGAGTAAGCTCAAAGGCAAATCCAAGAAGTACTTCGTTGCTCTCTTGGAACAACTTGGTGACCGAAGCTCATGAAGAAACCATCTCTAAGATGGAAGGTCATAGTCGTGACTATGCCGATGAGATATCAGATCTCTCTAATGCGCTTGAGGAAGAGCGTGTTCATCATTTGGCTCTTGAGGAGTCACACAACGATGACCATGCTAAATTAAAGAAAGATCTTGATCATGCTCTTGTTGTATCTTGTATGCTTGATTCTGAGAAGGCTAAACTTGGGGTTGACCATGCTAGACTCAAAGAGGAGTTTGATATACTTGACAAGGCTCACAAAGTCTTGAAGGGTCCTCATGCTAGCCTCAAAGAGTATCATGATCAACTCCAAGTGAAGCTAACCAAGGAGAAAACCACTTTTCCTCATATGGTCTTAATTGATAACGCAAATGCTACTAACCCGTGTTGTGAGCATGTGCATCTTGTGGAGGAGAATGCCAAGTTGAAGGAGCAACTTGAGAAAGGCCTTGTGTCTTGCATACAAGGTGAGAAGAATCTCAATGACCTTTTGAGCAATCAAAAGGAAGTTGTGGCCAAGGAGGGAGTTGGGTTCACACCCAAGTCCAAGAACAAGAAGAAGAAGGACAAGACCAAACGACCTCCTCCTCTCAAGCAAACTTTTGTGAAGGAGGGAGAGGGTGCTTCTAAGGAGAAGCAGAACAATGTGAAGGGTGGTGATGTCAAAAAGGGCAATGCCACCCCTTTCAACAAAGCCAACGACTTTAACCCTTCTTATGTGTTGTGCCGTGCTAGTGATGGGCATGCTTATGCTAAATTTGTTGCTTCTCCTTATGAGTACATTGAATGGTCTACTTGGGTTCCTAAGACCCTTTTTACTAACATCAAAGGACCCATTACAAAATGGGTACCTAAAACCAAGCATTGATCTCTTGTAGGTGTTTGCTTCCAGTGGGGGATCATGGTTGCTCGATAGTGGAGCCACAAATCATATGACCGGAAGTAAGGACTTGGTGGTGTACGTGCACAAGATTCCATCTATGCCCACCAATGTCGAGTGGGGTGATGCCTCGTCCTCCAAGGTATTGGGTCTTGGCAAGGTTGTGATTTCTCATGATCTCACGATCGAGAAAGTCATGCTTGTTGAGTCCCTTGCATACAATTTACTTTCCGTTCGTCAACTTGCACTCATGGGTTTTGACACATTCTTTGATATTGATACCGTGGCCCTCTTGTGGAGCAAGACTCTTAAAGTAGCCTTTGTTGGGCATGTCGAGAATGGTCTTTATGTGATTAACTTTTCGGAGCGACCCACTAAGACCCCGACATGCCTAATGGCTAAAGTTGATGTGGGATGGCTTTGGCATCGCCGTTTAGCCCATGTCAATATGAGATCTTTGCAAAGTATTCTCAAGGGGGACCATGTCCGTGGACTAACAAATGTTAGTTTTGCCAAAGATCGTGCTTGCAATGCTTGTATCGAAGGAAAGTTACATGAGAAGGCTCACCCTCCCACGACTATAATCTACTCAAAGAGACCCTTGGAGCTCCTTCACATGGATCTCTTTGGGCCTCCATCCTTTGATAGTCTTGGGGGTAGAAAGTATTGATTGGTGATTGTCAATGATTACTCAAGGTACACTTGGGTATATTTCTTGAAGAGGAAGAGTGAGACTCAACAAACTGTCATCGACTTTGCAAATGAAGCTCAACGTCAACACGATGCAAAGATCTTGACAATAAGAAGTGACAACAGCACGAGTTCAAGAACTACACCTTGGATGAGTTTCTTAGTGATGAGAGGATCAAGCATCAATATTCCGCACCATACACCCCTCAACAAAATGGTGTTGTGGAGAGGAAGAATCAGACGTTGATGGATGTGGCAAGGACCATGATGGCGGAGTTCAAGTCTCCTTACAACTTTTGGGCCGAAGGCATCAACACCGCGTGTCATGCATCCAATCGGCTCTATCTCCGCAAAGGCTTGAACAAGACTCCATATGAAATACTCACCGGTAACAAGCCCAACCTCAAGTACTTCCGGGTGTTCATTTGTAAGTGTTTCATTCTCAAGAAAGGTGTTCATTTGTCTAAATTTGAGGCTAGAGCTCATGAGGGCATATTTGTTGGTTATGCTACAAACTCTCATGCTTACCGTGTCCTCAACAAGTCCACGGAACTCACTGAGGAGACGTGTAATGTGGATTTTGACGAGAATAACGGCTCCCAAGTGGAGCAAAGTGGTACTTGTGTTGTAGGTGATGAAATTCCTCCCCAAGCCATAAGAAGAATGGGTGTTGGTCATATCCTACCCATTGAGGAACCCCTTGTGGCCAAAGGAGAAGGACAATGCTCCACTCAAGTGGAGCCATCACTGACCCAAGACCCACATGCTTCCGAAGAACAAAGTGAAGGCCCTCAACCATGTGAACAAGATCAAGGGAAAGATCAACCTCAAGATGGTGGTGAGCCATCAAGTGATGCCCAAGGTCGAGTTCTCCCTTCCGAGCAAGTTCAAGATCAAGAGCAAGCCCAAGATCAAGGACAAGCTCAAGACGTCGCTCAAGATGATCAAGTTTCCACTCCTCTTTTCACACCCGAGGAGGAATTAGAGCGTCATGCCGCTAAGATTGCATCCAAGCTCACAACCAAAGGTCATCTCATGGAGAATGTGGTTGGAAGACTAAGAAAGGGGGTAAGCACTCGTAGACAATTAGCAAACTATTGTGAACATCACGCGTTTGTTTCTTGTGTCGAACCCCAAAAGGTCTATGAGGTGCTCGAGGATCCGGATTGGTTCAATGCCATGCATGAAGAACTCAACAACTTGGAGCACAACCAAGTGTGGAGATTGGTGCCAAGGCCAACGGGGAATCATAATTTCATTGGAACCAAGTGGATATTCAAGAACAAGCAAGATGCTCATGGGATCATCATTCGCAACAAGGCTCGTTTGGTGGCACAAGGCTACTCCCAAGTCGAGAGTATCGACTACGGTGAAACCTTTGCTCCTGTTGCTCGCCTTGAATCTTTTCGTTTGTTGATTGCTTATGCTTCTCATCATAATTTCAAGTTGCAACAAATGGATGTGAAGAGTGCTTTTCTTAATGGTCCTATTAATGAGTTGGTGTATGTCAAACAACCCCCGAGGTTCCAGGATCCCTATTTCCCCGATCATGTGCACCAACTCGACAAGGCACTCTATGGCCTTAAACAAGCCCCACGTGCGTGGTATGAGCATCTTACCAAGTTGTTGCAAGATCGTGGGTTCGAAATTGGGAAAAACGACCCCACTCTTTTTACTAAGAAGGTCAAAGGGGAGTTGTTTGTATGCCAACTATATGTTGATGATATTATCTTTGCTTCCCCTAACAAAGCTTTCAATGAGGAATTTGCCGCTCTCATGACCTCAAAGTTCAAGATGTCTATAATGGGAGAGTTGAAATTCTTTCTGAGGTTCGAAATCAAGCAAAGAAGAGAAGGAACCTTCATCAACCAAACCAAATACACTCAAGACATGCTTAAGAGATTCAAGCTAAGTGATGTCAAGCCGGCTTCCACTCCAATGCCCGTCAAATGCCAACTTGACATAGATCCCAATGGTAAAGTGGTGGATCAAAAGGTATATCGCTCCATGATACGTCTCCGACGTATCTATAATTTTTGATTGTTCCATGCTATTATATTACCCCTTTTGGATGTCTATGGGCTTTATTTTACAAATTTATATCATTTTTGGGACTAACCTACTAACCGGAGGCCCAGCCCGTATTGCTGTTTTTTTTGCCTATTTCAGTATTTCGAAGAAAAGGAATATCAAACGGAGTCCAAACGGAACGAACCCTTTGGGAGCGTGATTTTTGGAACAAACGTGATCCAGGGGACTTGGAGTGCAAGTCAAGAAGCAGCCGAGGCGACCACGAGAGGGTAGGGCGCGCCCCCCATAGGGCGCGCCCCCATGTCTTGTGGGCCCCTCGGGCAGCCACCGACGTACTTCTTCCTCCTATATAAGCATACGTACCCCGAAAACATCCAGGGAGCCAACGAAACACAATTTCCACCACCGTAACCTTCTGTATCCGTGAGATCCCATCTTGGAGCCTTCGGCGGCGCTCTGCCGGAGGGGGAATCAACCATGGAGGGATTCTACATCAACACCATAGCTCCTCCGATGAGTTGTGAGTAGTTTACCACAGACCTTCGGGTCCATAGTTATTAGCTAGATGGCTTCTTCTCTCTTTTTGGATCTCAATACAATGTTCTCCCCCTCTCTTGTGGAGATCTATTCGATGTAAACTCTTTTTGCGGTGAGTTTGTCGAGATCCAATGAATTGTGGGTTTATGATCAAGTTTATCTATGAGAAATATTTGAATCTCCTCTGAATTCTTTTATGTATGATTGAGTTATCTTTGCAAGTCTCTTCGAATTATCAGTTTGGTTTGGCCTACTAGATTGATCTTTCTTGCCATGGGAGAAGTGCTTAGCTTTGGGTTCAATCTTGCGGTGTCCTTACCCAGTGATGGCAAGGGTTGCAAGGCACGTATTGTATTGTTGCCATCGAGGATAAAAAGATGGGGTTTATATCATATTGCATGAGTTTATCCCTCTACATCATGTCATCTTGTTTAAGGTGTTACTCTGTTCTTATGAACTTAATACTCTAGATGCAGGCAGGAGTCGATCGATGTGTGGATTAATAGTAGTAGATGCAGGCAGGAGTCGATCTACTTATCACGGACGTGATGCCTATATACATGATCATGCCAAGATAATCTCATAATTATTCGCTTTTCTATCAATTGCTCGACAGTAATTTGTTCACCCACCGTAATACTTATGCTATCTTGAGAGAAGCCACTAGTGAAACCTATGGCCCCCCGGGTCTATCTCTTATCATATTTGCTTCCAATCTACTTTTATTTGCATCTTTACTTTTTGCATCTATATTATAAAATACTAAAAATATATTTATCTTATCTTACTATCTCTATTAGATCTCACTTTCGCAAGTGGCCGTGAAGGGATTGACAACCCCTTTATTGCGTTGGTTGTGAGTTCTTTGTTTGTTTGTGTAGGTGTGTGGGACTTTTTAGGAGCCTCCTACTGGATTGATACCTTGGTTCTCAAAAACTGAGGGAAATACTTACGCTACTATTGCTGCATCACCCTTTCCTCTTCAAGGAAAACCAACGCAAGCTCAAGACGTAGCAAGAAGGATTCCTGGTGCCGTTGCCGGGGAGGTCTTCGCTCAAGTCAAGACATACCAAGTACCCATCGCAAACCCATCTCCCTCGCATGTACATTATTTGCCATTTGCCTCTCGTTTTCCTCTCCCCCACTTCACCCTTGCCGTTTTATTCGCCCTCTCTTTCCCAATCTCCTCCTCTCTCTTTCGCTTGCCTTTTTCTGTTTGCTCGTGTGTTAGATCTTTTACCTTGTCGTTATGGCTAGTCCTCCTATCCTTGTTATCACTCCCGAACATGAAATTCTTAATTTTAAGCAAAGGAGGGAGAAAATTTAAAAGATGCTTGGCATAGAATTTGCAATGCTCAAAATAAATCTACTAGGAAGCTTTCTACTTTCGTTCTTCTTTGCAATTTTTATGTAGGCATTACCCCTTGGAATAGATGTGTTCTTGATACCGTTGCCGGAGGGGATTTCTTGAGTAGCCATACGTTTGATGCTTATAATGCTATGTTAGATTTGTTTGGCCCACCACCTCTTTTGGTTAAGGGAACAATTTTAACCTTAGAACATGTAATGCAACGTCTTGATATTATTGAAAATAAAATGGCCACTATTGAGTTGATTTAAAATTTGGATAAAAAGATCCATAATCACATTACCCAATATGGATCTAGGGTTGGAGTTACTTTGATAAATCTTAAAGATAAAGAACCTATAGTTAACGAAAAAATAGATCTAGATTCTAAAAGAATCGGTAAACTTGAGGATATCATTACCAACTTAGGTTCCACGTTTTCTTCCACGAAAAACACTCCAAAACCCCCTACCAAAACTGCCAAGTTTATTTGTGTTCCTAAAAATAAGGGGGAATCTTCTAGTAAAGGAGACGCGGATCTCAAATCCATAAGTGTTCATCCCAATTGTCTCTCTATCATTAAGGAACCTTTTGCTACAAACGAATTTCTTGAATTTTTGCCTAAAGGTTTAATAATTTCTAAAAAGGGAGAAACCCCTAAAGATTATAAGTGCTCTATTGAGGAGTTTAATGCCAAAGATGGCACTACTTAGATCTATCTTCGCTTTTATGCCTAGCTAGGGGCGTTAAACGATAGCGCTAGTTGGGAGGCAACCCAATTTTCTTTGTGTTTTTTTGTTTTTGTTACTGTTTAGTAATAAATCTCGCATCTATCTTCTGTTTAGATGTGTTTTTATCTTTTAATTAGTGTTTGTGCCAAGTAGAACCTATAGGATAACCTATGATGATAGTTGATTTGATTCTGCTGAAAAACAGAAACTTTGCGCTCACGAATTTAGTTTTGTTAAATCACAGAAACGTGCTTTTGCGTTGATTCTTTTTGATGCTGATCTATAAACAAATTGTCCAGGACTTACTATTTTGGTAGGATTGTTAGAGTTCTAGAAGTTTTTGTTAGTTACAGATTGCTACAGACTGTTCTGTTTTTGACAGATTCTGTTTTTCATGTGTTGTTTGCTTATTTTGATGCATCTATGGCTAGTAAAATAGTTTATAAACCATAGAGAAGTTGGAATACAGTAGGTTTAACACCAAAATAAATAAAGAATGAGTTCATTACAGTACCTTATGTGGTGGTTTTGTTTTCTTTCACTAACGGAGCTTATAAGATTTCCTGTTGAGTTCTGTGTTGTGAAGTTTTCAAGTTTTGGGTAAAGCTTTTATGGACTATGGAATAAGAAGTGGCAAGAGCCTAAGCTTGGGGATACCCATGGCACCCCAAGATATTCAAGGATAGCCAAAAGCCTAAGCTTGGGGATGCCCCAGGAAGGCATCCCCTCTTTCGTCTTCGTTCATTGGTAACTTTACTTGGAGCTATACTTTTATTCGCCACATGATATGTGTTTTGCTTGGAGTGTCGTGTATTATATTAGTCTTTGCTTTTTAGTTTACCACAATCGTCCTTGCTGTACACACCTTTTGGGAGAAGCCCACTTGATTAGAATTTGCTAGAATATTCTATGTGCTTCACTTATATCTTTTGAGCTTGATAGTTTTTGCTCTAGTGCTTCACTTATATTTTTTAGAGCACGACGGTGGATTAATTTTGAAGAAATTGCTAGTCTCTCATGCTTCACTTATATCTTTTTGAGAGTCTTTTATAACAGCATGGTATTTGCTATGGTTACAAAGTTGGTCCTAGAATGATGAGCATCCAAGTTGGGTATAATAAAAACTATCATAGAAAGTGAATTGGATGCTATGATCAATTTGATGCTTGATAATTGTTTTGAGATATGGAGGTAGTGATATTAAAGTCATGCTAGGTGAGGTGATTATCAAAAATACTTGTGTTGAGGGTTGTGATTTCCGTAGCATGCACGTATGGTGAACCGCTTTGTGATGAAGTTGGAGCACAATTTTATTTATTGATTGTCTTCCTTATGAGTGGAGGTCGGGGACGAGCGATGGTCTTTTCTACCAATCTATCCCCCTAGGAGCATGCGCGTAGTGCTTTTTTTGATGACTTCTAGATTTTTGCAATAAGTATATGAGTTCTTTTGACTAATGTTGAGTCCATGGATTATACACACCCTCACCCTTCCACGATTGCTAGCCTCTCTTGTGCCGCACAACTTTCACCGGTACCATACACCCACCATATACCTTCCTCAAAATAGCCACCATACCTACCTATTATGGCATTTCCATAGCCATTCTGAGATATATTGCCATGCAACTTTCCACCGTTCTGTTCATATGACACGCATTACTTTTGTCATATTGCTCTTTGCATGATCATGTAGTTGACATCGTATTTGTGGCAAGGCCACTTTCATAATTTTCATACATGTCACTCTTGATTCATGGCATATCCCGGTACACTGCCGGAGGCATTCATATAGAGTCATATCTTGTTCTAGCTTTGAGTTGTAATTCTTGAGTTGTAAATCCATAAAAGTGTGATGATCTTCATTATTAGAGCATTGTCCCAGTGAGGAAAGGATGATGGAGACTATGATTCCCCCGTAAGTCGGGATGAGACTTCGGACTTTACAAAAAGGAAAAAAAAGAGAAAAAAAAGAAAGGCCAAAAAAAGAAAGGCAAAAAAAGAGAGAATAAATAAATAAATAAAATGAGAGAAAAAGAGAGAAGGGACAATGCTACTATCTCTTTTTCCACATTTGTGCTTCAAAGTAGCACCATGTTCTTCATGATAGAGTCTCATATGTTGCCACTTTCATATACTAGTGGGAATTTTTCATTATAGAACTTGGCTTGTATATTCTAATGATGGGCTTCCTCAAAGTGCCCTAGGTCTTCGTGAGCAAGCGAGTTGGATGCACACCCACTTAGTTTCTTTTGTTGAGCTTTCATATATTTATAGCTCTAGTGCATCCGTTGCATGGCAATCCCTACTCACTCACATTGATATCTATTAATGGGCATCTCCATAGCCCGTTGATACTCCTAGTTGATGTGAGACTATCTTCTCCTTTTTTGTCTTCTCCACAACCACCATTCTATTCCACATATAGTGCTATGTCCATGGCTCACGCTCATGTACTGCGTGAAAATTGAAAGAGTTTGAGATTATTAAAGTATGAAAAAATTGCTTGGCTTGTCATCGGGGTTGTGCATGATTAAATACTTTGTGTGATGAAGATAGAGCAACAGCCAGACTATATGATTTTGTAGGGATAACTTTCTTTGGCCATGTTATTTTGAGAAGACATAATTACTTTGATTAGTATGCTTGAAGTATCACCATTTTCATGTCAATATGAACTTTTTTTTGTATCATTTGGATCTGAACATTCATGCCCCAATAAAGAAAATTATATTGAGAATTATGCTAGGTAGCAATCCACAACAAAAATTCTGTTTTTATCATTTACCTACTCAAGGACGAGCAGGAATTAAGCTTGGGGATGCTTGATACGTCTCCAACGTATCTATAATTTTTTATTGTTCCATGCTATTATATTACCCCTTTTGGATGTCTATGGGCATTATTTTACACATTTATATCATTTTTGGGACTAACCTACTAACCAGAGGCCCAGCCCGTATTGCTGTTTTTTGCCTATTTCAGTATTTCGAATAAAAGGAATATCAAACGGAGTCCAAATAGAATGAAACCTTCGGGAGCGTGATTTGTGGAACGAACGTGATCCAGGGGACTTGGAGTGAAAGTCAAGAAGCAGCCGAGGCGGCCACCAAAGGGTAGGGTGCGCCCCCCCATATAGGGTGTGCCCCCTGTCTCGTGGGCCCCTCGGGCTGCCACCGACGTACTTCTTCCTCCTATATAAGCCTATGTACCCTGAAAACATCCAGGGAGCCAACGAAACACAATTTCCACCACCGTAACCTTCTGTATCCGCGAGATCCCATCTTGGAGCCTTCACCGGCGCTCTGCCGGAGGGGGAATCGACCATGGAGGGCTTCTACATCAACACCATAGTCCCTCCGATGAGTTGTGAGTAGTTTACCACAGACCTTCGGGTCCATAGTTATTAGCTAGATGGCTTCTTCTCTCTTTTTGGATCTCAATACAATGTTCTCCCCCTCTCTTGTGGAGATCTATTCGATGTAAACTCTTTTTGCGGTGTGTTTGTCGAGATCCGATGAATTGTGTGTTTATGATCAAGTTTATCTATGAGAAATATTTGAATCTCCTCTGAATTCTTTTATGTATGATTGAGTTATCTTTGCAAGTCTCTTCGAATTATCAGTTTGGTTTGGCCTACTAGATTGATCTTTATTGCCATGGGAGAAGTGTTTAGCTTTGGGTTCAATCTTGCGGTGTCCTTACCCAGTGACAGCAGGGGTTACAAGGCACGTATTGTATTGTTACCATCGAGGATAAAAAGATGGGGTTTATATCATATTGCATGAGTTTATCCCTCTACATCATGTCATCTTGCTTAAGGCATTACTCTGTTCTTATGAACTTAATACTCTAGATGCAGGTAGGAGTCAGTCGATGTGTGGAGTAATAGTAGTAGATGCAAGCAGGAGTCGGTCTACTTGTCACGGATGTGATGCCTATATACATGATCATGCCTAGATAATCTCATAATTATTCGCTTTTCTTTCAATTGCTCGACAGTAATTTGTTCACCCACCGTACTACTTATGCTATCTTGAGAGAAGCCACTAGTGAAACCTATGGCCCCCGGGTCTATCTCTTATTATATTTGCTTCCAATCTGCTTTTATTTGCATCTATATTATAAAATACCAAAAATATATTTATCTTATCTTACTATCTCTATTAGATCTCACTTTCGCAAATGGCCGTGAAGGGATTGACAACCCCTTTATTGCGTTGGTTGTGAGTTCTTTGTTTGTTTGTGTAGGTGCGTGGGACTTTTGAGGAGCCTCCTACTGGATTGATACCTTGGTTCTCAAAAGCTGAGGGAAATACTTACGCTACTATTCTGCATCACCCTTTCCTCTGCAAGGAAAACCAACGCAAGCTCAAGATGTAGCACTCCATGATTGGCTCCCTGCTTTACCTTTGTGCATCTAGACCGGATATCATGTTGAGTGTGGGAATTTGTGCACGGTTTCAAGCCGCAGCTAAGGAAAGCCACTTTGTGGCAGTCAATCGAATCTTTCAGTATTTGGCTCATACCCCAAACTTTGGCTTATGGTACCCAAGAGGAGCCAACTTCGATCTTTTGGGTGATACAGACTTAGATTGGGCGGGAGACAAAGTGGATAGGATGTCCACCTCCGGAGGGTGCCAATTGCTTGGTTGCTCTTTGGTGAGTTGGTCTTCTAAGAAGCAAAGTTGTGTATCTCTCTCGTCCACCGAAGCGGAGTATGTGGCTGCCGGTAGTTGTTGTGCTCAACTTCTATGGATGAGGCATACTTTGAAGGATTACGGTGTCACTTGTGACGAAGTGCCTCTTTGGTGCGACAATGAAAGTGCCATCAAGATCTCTCTCAACCCGGTGCAACACTTCAAGGCGAAGCATATTGAGATTCAGTATCATTTCATCCGGGATCACATTAGGCGAGGGGAGATCAAGCTCAAGTATGTCAACACTCATGATAACCTTGCAGATATTTTCACGAAGCCCTTGGATGAAGCAAGATTTCGCGAGTTAAGGCATGAGCTAAATATCATTGATTCGAGCAATGTAGCTTGAACCCTTGCACAGCCCACCATACTCAACGTGATATCTTGTTTAGGTGTAGGCATGGACATCGGGGGAGTGTTGTTCTCTCGATGAACTCTCCCTCCCCCATTATGCATAAATTGATCAACTCTTTCACATTAGCCATTTTGATGGTACTTGTGCTTCAAAGACGAGTTTTGGTCATGGGCCCAAGGATAATTCTTCGCGGTGCCATACCAATTGACTCATACATAGGTGGCTCCGTCCACCGCCCTCTCTTCTTGAGAGTTTTGTTTCGTTTTTGGTCTTCGTTGTCTTTTTCCTTCGCTTGAGTCGTGTTTGTGTTTGTGTTGCCTCGCCTGCTAGCTCTTGGTGTGTCTGTTTGCGTGAAGGTTGTGTTGCAAAGGCTGTTTTCCTCTCTCGTTTGCGAAACTTGCATTTTCTTGGGTCTACGGTACTACCATGATCTGCCACGGTACTACCGCAGGAGCTGTGCACGGTACTATCGCAACCAGCCCGACAATAATTTTTTACTGCCGCTGATCGAGCGGTACTACCGCCTAGAGTGCGGTACTTCCGCCCGGGCGGTACTACCGCACAGTCATGAGTGCGTGGGGGTTAAGAGCGGGCAGGGGGAGTTCTAAATCCCCCATGCCCATTCAACTCCTTTTCCCCATGACGTCTCTCTCTCTTTCCTGCCCAAGAAGGGCGCCGGAGGACATCGCCGGATCTCCATCTCCGGACGCTCTCCTCGCATTCCAACCGGTGGGATCGTTCCCCACCTTGCCCTCTTGCCATGGACCAAGATTTCTCCCCAAATCCCTCGGTCTTTGCATCGTTGTTTTGTCTCTAGTTTTTGGGGAGATGCATGTGTTCTTGAGATTTTAGGCCAAATCTTTGAAAGAGTAGGGTGTAGGAGAGTAGTAATGCAGTAGAGATGCTATTTGGTCTGTTGCTATTCGGTAGTTTTGATCACCCGTAGTACCGCTCCATTGTTGTGGCATTTTGAATCTGATTCATTTTGGATCTGAACTCGAGCGGTACTACCGCACCTCCCATACGGTACTACCGCTCTAGCCGCGTTCGCCTCGTACGGTACTACCGCTCCCCTAGAGTGGTACTACCGTGCGCGGCGCGGTACTACCGTGCCATCCCGGTGCGGTACTACCGCGGCTAGAGCGGCAGTAAATTTTTAGTTCCACACCATGGAGCAGTACTACCGTTGACTACAAACCTTCCTCGTAGAAACTATCCAATGTTATTTCTACGTGTTTCATTCGTTTTTCTGTGGTCTTTGCATTGATCCTTCTTGCTTCTTTTGCATGTTCTTGTGTTGTGTGTCATAGGTGGTGGCTCCGGTTCCAAGGTCCGTCAGTCGAATCCTGTCCGTGACACGGGCTCGAAGCGTCTGCGCAACCAAGATGAAGCTTCACATGGCTCGAATGCCCCCAACGCAGAACCAAGACCACTGCCACCAAGCTCAAGGAGCCCACAATGGGCATGGATGAGATACCACTGGCTGAGTTTATCACTCTAAGGAAGATCAACCCCTATGTGAATCCCCGTGCAAAATTCAGAGGGAATGATCTGTTTTGGACCAAGCAGCTGAATCTTATCTATCTAGATGTGATCAAGGCCAAGCAGAACATCTAGGTGGACGTGCACTGGATTGACATGAATCATATGAGGCAGGATAAATCACCGTGACTATTTTGGTGAGGCTTTCGACCTCGTGGAGAAATTTGGCATTGAGCACATGCTTACTTTTCACTTGGACCTTGACCCAGAGATTGTGGCTCAGTTCTTCGCTTCGGTCCATTTCCATTTTGATGAGGCACAGACCATGATCTGGATGACCAATGGGCAACAGATGGCTGCTAAGTGGAAGGACTTCATGGATTTGCTTCACACGCCCATTGGTGTTCGCCCTCATGCCAACCCTGATGCGGGGCTCGACACGCCCGTTGGTGTTCGTCCTCATGCCAACCCTGAGTCAGCCAACAAGAACAAGCTTCAGCCCTTCTTTGTTGAGAAGATGCTTCCTAGTAAGAAGAAGGCATGGGTGCTGAACTCTTTCCTTGACATCATGCATCAGATCTTCCGCAACTCCCTCTTTTCGCGCATCGGTGACAAGGATAAGGTGCATGCCTATCTCGTGCATATGATGCTCCTTTGTGAGGAGGCGCGTCATGCTCAGACGCAACCACTTGATGTCTCACATATCACGTGGTGCGAGCTACAGTTTGCGGTGTTCAATGTAAGGTGCCCATCTATGGACCTTACCTGTTCCTCTTGATCACAAAGACTTGGGAGAAGCTCTATCCTGATGATGAGTTTGTTGCCCCCAGCTGGACTCGTCATGAGCCCATCAAGCTCCGCATCAAGAGCTAATGGGCTAACACCACTACCAGTGCTGAGGCCGAGGCTGCCAAAATGGCTGTGGATGAGGATGAGGTCTAGGAGGAGGAATCGGATGAGGACAGCTCTGATGGATACACTCCTCCCTCTACTGAGCCCACTTGGGCTAAGAAGCTGAAGAACAAGATGAAGGCTCTGTTCTCCATGCAGGCCAAAGGGCAGTACAGGACCCATGTTGCCTCCAAGGAGAGTCGCCAACGCGATAAGAAGATCTTGAGGACCTTTGGCAAAAATGTGGAGAGTGGGTCAGAGGGAATCATCACTCCGGAGGATGCCTGGATAGCCCAGCAAGGATTTCAGTGGATTGAGTCAGAGGAGGAGCCCATTCCCGCTGCCAAGACCGATGAGGAGCACGAGGAGTGATCCCTGCAGCTTGAGCTACCACCTATGTCATAGGTGTCCTCTCTGCCTTTTTGGTGTCTCGATGCCAAAGGGGAGAGAGTGTAGGATTTGCGAGTCTTGTGTCGTGTCATGTGTCGTGTTGTTTCGCTTGGTCGTTTTTGCTTCTGTTCTGTTGAACCTTGTTTGCTTTGGTTTGCTTTGTGCTCGTAAGACCAAGTTCTATATCATATGGTATAAGTGCTGGGGAACGTAGTAATTTCAAAAAATTTCCTACGCACACGCAAGATCATGGTGATGCATAGCAACAAGAGGGGAGAGTGTTGTCCACGTACCCTCGTAGACCGTAAGCGGAAGCGTTATGACAACACGGTTGATGTAGTCGTACATCTTCACGATCCGACCGATCCAAGTACCGAACATACGGCACCTCCGAGTTCAGCACACGTTCAGCTCGATGACGATCCCCGGACTCCGATCTAGCAGGGTGTCGGGGATGAGTTCCGTCAGCACGACGGCGTGGTGACAATGATGATGTTCTACCGACGCAGGGCTTCGCCTAAGCACCGCAACAATATGACCAATGTGGAATATGGTGGAGGGGGCACCGCACACGGCTAAGAAACGATCACGAAGATCAACTTGTGTGTCTTGGGGTGCCCCCCTGCCCCCGTATATAAAGGAGCAAGGGGGGAGGCCGGCCGGCCCTAGGGGGCGCGCCACGGAGGGGGGGGGTCCTCCTCCTAGTGGGAGTAGGACTCCCCTTTCCTAGTCTCACAAGGAAGGAGGAAGGGGGAAGGAAAGAGAGGGAGAGGGAGAGGGAAAGAGGGGCCGCACCCTCCTCCCCTAGTCCAATTCGGACTCCCCATGGGGGGGGGCGCCACCTCCTGGGCTGCTGCCCTCTCTCTGCCCTCAGGCCCACTAAGGCCCAATACTTCCCCGGGGGTTTCCGGTAACCCCTCCGGCACTCCGGTTTTCTCCGAAATCACCCGGAACACTTCCGGTGTCCGAATATCGTCGTCCAATATATCAATCTTTATGTCTCGACCATTTCGAGACTCCTCGTCATGTACGTGATCACATCCGGGACTCCGAACAAACTTCGGTACAACAAAACTTATAAACTCATAATAAAACTGTCATCGTAATGTTAAGCGTGCGGACCCTACGGGTTCGAGAACTATGTAGACATGACCTAGAACTGTTTCCGGTCAATAACCAATAGCGGAACCTGGATGCTCATATTGGCTCCTACATATTCTACGAAGATCTTTATCGGTCAAACCGCATAACAACATACGTTGTTCCCTTTGTCATCGGTATGTTACTTGCCCGAGATTCGATCGTCGGTATCCAATACCTAGTTCAATCTCGTTACCGGCAAGTCTCTTTACTCGTAGAGGTCATGTCAATCACATCATTCTCCTAATGATGTGATCCCGTTAATCAAATGACAACACATGTCTATGGTTAGGAAACATAACCATCTTTGATTAATGAGCTAGTCAAGTAGAGGCATACTAGTGACGTCATGTTTGTCTATGTATTCACACATGTATCATGTTTCCGGGTAATACAATTCTAGCATGAATAATAAACATTTATCATGATATGAGGAAATAAATAATAACTTTATTATTCCCTCTAGGGCATATTTCCTTCAGTCTCCCACTTGCACTAGAGTCAATAATCTAGATTACATAGTAATGATTCTAACACCCATGGAGTCTTGGTGCTGATCATGTTTTGCTTGTGGAAGAGGCTTAGTCAACGGGTCTGCAACATTCAGATCCGTATGTATCTTGCAAATCTCTATGTCTCCCACCTGGACTTGATCCCGGATGGAATTGAAGCGTCTCTTGATGTGCTTGGTCCTCTTGTGAAATTTGGATTCCTTTGCCAAGGCAATTGCACCAGTATTGTCACAGAAGATCTTCATTGGTCCCGATGCACTAGGTATGACACCTAGATCGGAAATGAACTCCTTCATCCAGACTCCTTCATTTGCTGCTTCCAAAGCAGCTACGTACTCCGCTTCGCATGTAGATCCCGCCACGACGCTTTGTTTAGAACTACACCAACTTACAGCTCCACCGTTTAATAAAAACACGTATCCGGTTTGCGATTTAGAATCGTCCGGATCAGTGTCAAAGCTTGCATCGATGTAACCATTTACGACTAGCTCTTTGTCACCTCCATAAATGAGAAACATATCCTTAGTCCTTTTCAGGTATTTCAGGATGTTCTTGACCGATGTCCAGTGATCCACTCCTGGATTACTTTGGTACCTTCCTACCAATCTTATTGCTAAGCATACGTCAGGTCTGGTACACAGCATGGCATACATGATAGAGCCTATGGCTGAGGCATAGGGAACATCTTTCATTTTCTCTTTGCCTTCTGCTGTGGTCGGGCATTGAGTCTGACTCAATTTCACACCTTGTAATACAGGCAAGAACCCTTTCTTTGCCTGATCCATTTTGAACTTTTTCAACACTTTATCAAGGTATGTGCTTTGTGAAAGTCCAATTAAGCGTCTTGATCTATCTCTATAGATCTTGATGCCCAATATGTAAGCAGCTTCACCGAGGTCTTTCATTGAAAAACTTTTATTCAAGTATCCCTTTATGCTATCCAGAAATTCTATATCATTTCTGATCAACAATATGTCATCTACATATAATATCAGAAATGCTACAGAGCTCCCACTCACTTTATTGTAAATACAGACTTCTCCAAAAGTCTGTATAAAACCATATGCTTTGATCACACTATCAAAGCGTTTATTCCAACTCCGAGATGCTTGCACCAGTCCATAAATGGATTGCTGGAGCTTGCACACTTTGTTAGCACCTTTTGGATCGACAAAACCTTCCAGTTGCATCATATACAACTCTTCTTCCAGAAATCCATTCAGGAATGCAGTTTTGACATCCATTTGCCAAATTTCATAATCATAAAATGCGGCAATTGCTAACATGATTCGGACAGACTTAAGCATTGCTATGGGTGAGAAAGTCTCATCGTGGTCAGCCCCTTGAACTTGTCGAAAACCTTTCGCAACAAGTCGAGCTTTGTAGACAGTTACATTACCATCAGCGTCAGTCTTCTTCTTGAAGATCCATTTATTCTCAATGGCTTGCCGATCATCGGGCAACTCAACCAAAGTCCATACTTTGTTCTCATACATGGATCCCATCTCAGATTTCATGGCTTCAAGCCATTTTGCGGAATCTGGGCTCATCATCGCTTCCTCATAGTTCGTAGGTTCGTCATGGTCAAGTAACATGACTTCCAGAATAGGATTACCATACCACTCTGGTGCGGATCTTACTCTGGTAGACCTACGAGGTTCAGTAGAAACTTGATTTGAAGTTTCATGATCAATATCATTCGCTTCCTCACTAATTGGTGTAGTTGTCACATGAACCGGTTCTTGTGATGAACTGCTTTCCAATAAGGGAGCAGGTATAGTTACCTCATCAAGTTCTACTTTCCTCCCACTCACTTCTTTCGAGAGAAACTCCTTCTCTAGAAAGGATCCGAATTTAGCAACAAAAATCTTGCCCTCAGATCTGTGATAGAAGGTGTACCCAATAGTCTCTTTTGGGTATCCTATGAAGACACATTTCTCCGATTTGGGTTCGAGCTTATCTGGTTGAAGTTTCTTCACATAAGCATCGCAGCCCCAAACTTTAAGAAACGACAACTTTGGTTTCTTGCCAAACCACAGTTCATAAGGCGTCGTCTCAACGGATGTTGATGGTGCCCTATTTAACGTGAATGCAGTCGTCTCTAAAGCATAACCCCAAAATGATAGCGGTAAATCAGTAAGAGACATCATAGATTGCACCATATCTAGTAAAGTACGATTACAATGTTCGGACACACCATTTCGTTGTGGTGTTCCGGGTGGCATGAGTTGCGAAACTATTCCGCATTGTTTCAAATGTAACCAAACTCGTAACTCAAATATTCTCCTCCATGATCAGATCGTAGAAATTTTATTTTCTTGTTACGATGATTTTCCACTTCACTCTGAAATTCTTTGAACTTTTCAAATGTTTCAGACTTGTGTTTCATCAAGTAGATATACCCATATCTGCTCAAATCATCTGTGAAGGTGAGAAAATAACGATACCCGCCGCGAGCCTCAATATTCATTGGACCACATACATCAGTATGTATGATTTCCAATAAATCAGTTGCTCGCTCCATAGTTCCGGAGAACGGCGTTTTAGTCATCTTGCCCATGAGGCACGGTTCGCAAGTACCAAGTGATTCATAATCAAGTGATTCCAAAAGTCCATCAGTATGGAGTTTCTTCATGCACTTTACATCGATATGACCTAAACGGCAGTGCCACAAATAAGTTGCACTATCATTATCAACTCTGCATCTTTTGGCTTCAACATTATGGATATGTGTATCACTACTATTGAGATTCAATAAAAATAGACCACTCTTCAAGGGTGCATGACCATAAAAGATATTACTCATATAAATAGAACAACCATTATTCTCTAATTTAAATGAATAACCGTATCGCATCAAACAAGATCCAGATATAATGTTCATGCTCAACGCTGGCACCAAATAACAATTATTTAGGTCTAAAACTAATCCCGATGGTAGATGTAGAGGTAGCGTGCCGACCGCGATCACATCGACTTTGGAACCATTTCCTACGCGCATCGTCACCTCGTCCTTAGCCAATCTTCGCTTAATCCGTAGTCCCTATTTCGAGTTGCAAATATTAGCAACAGAACCAGTATCAAATACCCAGGTACTACTGCGAGCATTAGTAAGGTACACATCAATAACATGTATATCACATATACCTTTGTTCACTTTGCCATCCTTCTTATCCGCCAAATACTTGGGGCAGTTCCGCTTCTAGTGTCCAGTCTGCTTGCAGTAGAAGCACTCAGTCTCAGGCTTGTCCAGACTTGGGTTTCTTCTCTTGAGCAGCAACTTGTTTGCTGTTCTTCTTGAAGTTCCCCTTCTTCTTCCCTTTGCCCTTTTTCTTGAAACTGGTGGTCTTGTTGACCATCAACACTTGATGCTCCTTCTCGATTTCTACCTCCGCAGTCTTTAGCATTGCGAAGAGCTCAGGAATAGTCTTGTCCATCCCTTGCATATTATAGTTCATCACGAAGCTCTTGTAGCTTGGTGGCAATAATTGAAGAATTCTGTCAATGACACTATCATCAGCAAGATTAACTCCCAGTTGAATCAAGTGATTATTATACCCAAACATTTTGAGTATGTGTTCACTGACAGAACTATTCTCCTCCATCTTATAGCTATAGAACTTATTGGAGACTTCATAGCTCTCAATCCGGGCATTTGCTTGAAATATTAACTTCAACTCCTGGAATATCTCATATGCTCCATGACGTTCAAAACGTCGTTGAAGACCCGGTTCCAAGCCGTAAAGCATGGCACACTGAACTATCGAGTAGTCATCAGCTTTGCTCTGCTAGATGTTCTTAACATCGCCAGTTGCATCTGCAGCAGGCCTGGCACCCAGCAGTGCTTCCAGGACGTAATTCTTCCGTGCAGCAATGAGGATAATCCTTAGGTTACGGACCCAATCCGTGTAATTGCTACCATCATCTTTCAACTTAGCTTTCTCAAGGAACGCATTAAAATTCAACGGAACAACAGCACGAGCCATCTATCTACAACAAACATAGACAAGCAAAATACTATCAGGTACTAAGTTCATGATAAATTTAAGTTCAATTAATCATATTACTTAAGAATTCCCACTTAGACAGACATCTCTCTAGTCATCTAAGTGATCACGTGATCCAAATCAACTAAACCATGTCCAATCATCACGTGAGATGGAGTAGTTTCAATGGTGAACATCTCTATGTTGATCATATCTACTATATGATTCACGCTCGACCTTTCGGTCTCCGTGTTCCGAGGCCATATCTGTATATGCTAGGCTCGTCAAGTTTAACCTGAGTATTCCGCGTGTGCAACTGTTTTGCACCCATTGTATTTGAACGTAGAGCCTATCACGCCCGATCATCACGTGGTGTCCCAGCACGAAGAACTTTCGCAAGGGTGCATACTCAGGGAGAACACTTCTTGATAATTTTAGTGAGAGATCATCTTAAAATGCTACCGTCAATCAAAGCAAGATAAGATGCATAAAGGATAAACATCACATGCAATCAATATAAGTGATATGATATGGCCATCATCATCTTGTGCTTGTGATCTCCATCTCCGAAGCACCGTCGTGATCACCATCGTCACCGGCGCGACACCTTGATCTCCATTATAGCATCATTGTCGTTACGCCATCTATTGCTTCTACGACTATCGCTACCGCTTAGTGATAAAGTAAAGCAATTACAGGGCGTTTGCATTTCATACAATAAAGCAACAACCATATGGCTCCTGCCAGTTGCCGATAACTTCGGTTACAAAACATGATCATCTCATACAATAAAATATAGCATCACGTCTTGACCATATCACATCACAACATGCCCTGCAAAAACAAGTTAGACATCCTCTACTTTGTTGTTGCAAATTTTATGTGGCTTCTACGGGCTGAGCAAGAACCGTTCTTACCTACGCATCAAAACCACAACGATAGTTCGTCAAGTTAGTGATGTTTTAACCTTCGTAAGGACCGGGCGTAGCCACACTCGGTTCAATTAAAGTGAGAGAGACAGACACCCGCCAGTCACCTTTAAGCACGAGTGCTCGTAATGGTGAAACCAGTCTCGCGTAAGCGTACGCGTAATGTCGGTCTGGGCCGCTTCATCTCACAATACCGCTGAACCAAAGTATGACATGCTGGTAAGCAGTATGACTTGTATCGCCCACAACTCACTTGTGTTCTACTTGTGCATATGACATGTACGCATAAAACCTGGCTCGGGTGCCACTGTTGGGGAACGTAGTAATTTCAAAAAATTTCATACGCACACGCAAGATCATGGTGATGCATAGCAACGAGAGGGGAGAGTGTTGTCCACGTACCCTCGTTGACCGTAAGCGGAAGCGTTATGACAACACGGTTGATGTAGTCCTACGTCTTCACGATCCGACCGATCCAAGTACCGAACGTACGGCACCTCTGAGTTCAGCACACGTTCAACTCGATGACGATCCCCGAACTCCGATCCAGCAGGGTGTCGGGGATGAGTTCCGTCAGCACGACGGCGTGGTGACGATGATGATGTTCTACCGACGCAGGGCTTCGCCTAAGCACCGCAACGATATGACCGAGGTGGAATATGGTGGAGGGGGGCATCGCACACGGCTAAGAAACGATCACAAAGATCAACTTGTGTGTCTTGGGGTGCCCCCCAACCCCCGTATATAAAGGAGCAAGGGGGAGGCCGGCTGGCCCTAGGGGGCGCGCCAAGGAGGGGGGAGTCCTCCTCCTAGTGGGAGTAGGACTCCCCTTTCCTAGTCTCACTAGGAAGGAGGAAGGGGGAAGGAAAGAGAGGGAGAGGGAGAGGGAAAGAGGGGCCGCGCCCCCCTCCCCTAGTCCAATTCGGACACCCCATGGGGGGGGCGCCACCTCCTGGGCTGCTGCCATCTCTCTCCCCTCAGGCCCACTAAGGCCCAATACTTCCCCGGGGGGTTCCGGTAACCCCTCCGGCACTCCGGTTTTCTCCGAATTCACCAGGAACACTTCCCGTGTCCGAATATAGTCGTCCAATATATCAATCTTTATGTCTCGACCATTCCGAGACTCCTCGTCATGTCGGTGATCACATTCGGGACTCCAAACAAACTTCGGTACATCAAAACTTATAAACCCATAATAAAACTGTCATCGTAACGTTAAGCGTGCGGACCCTACGGGTTCGAGAACTATGTAGACATGACCTAGAACTATTTCCGGTCAATAACCAATAGCGGAACCTGGATGCTCATATTGGCTCCTATATATTCTATGAAGATCTTTACCGGTCAAACCGCATAACAACATACGTTGTTCCCTTTGTCATCGGTATGTTACTTGCCCGAGATTCGATCGTCGGTATCCAATACCTAGTTCAATCTCGTTACCGGCAAATCTCTTTACTCGTTACGTAATGCATCATTCCATAACTAACTCATTATCTACATTGCTTGCAAGGCTTATAGTGATGTGCATTACCGAGAGGGCCCAGAGATACCTCTCCGACAATCGAAGTGACAAATCCTAATCTCGAAATACGCCAACTCAACATGTACCTTCGGAGACACCTGTAGAACTCCTTTATAATCACCCAGTTACGTTGTGACGTTTGGTAGCACACAAAGTGTTCCTCCGGTAAACGGGAGTTGCATAATCTCATAGTTGTAGGAACTTTGTATAAGTCATGAAGATAGCAATAGCAACATACTAAACGATCAAGTGCTAGGCTAACGGAATGGGTCATGTCAATCACATCATTCTCCTAATGATGTGATCCCGTTAATCAAATGACAACACCTGTCTATGGTTAGGAAACATAACCATCTTTGATTAATGAGCTAGTCAAGTAGAGGCATACTAGTGACGTTATGTTTGTCTATGTATTCACACATGTATCATGTTTCCGGGTAATACAATTCTAGCATGAATAATAAACATTTATCATGATGTGAGGAAATAAATAATAACTTTATTATTGCCTCTAGGGCATATTTCCTTCAGTAATACATATGCACTCGAGCGTATCTCATTGTCTTTGTTGCTTAAGTAATTCGTGAGCCTATGCTATCCTGTGCCCTTCTCGTTATGCTCATATTCATTATCTTGCCTACTTTCTTAGTGTTATTTATATTGTTGCAAGAGATACCTTGTCTATAAAATATAGGGGGAGTGTTGATCCTAGTATGTGTGCCGTGCAGTCCAACACACTTCTCTAGAGTGCACACATCTAGGGGGAGCCCGTCTATATTTTATAGATTGTGGGGTTGCCATTGTTTCATTTATATCCCTATGTGCAAATCCCGTATTGTCATCAATCCACCAAAAAAGGGGGAGATTGTAAGGGCATATTTATCCCTTAGTAGTTTTGTGATTGATGACAATGCTTTTTGTGGACTAATCGTGTGCATTGAGCATTTTAGATATATCATGTCTAAACACAAGACGATTTGGTGCCCCTCGAAGACTATTGAAGACGGCGTTTCTCTACGTTTCTTTTCGGTGAATTTGAGTCATAGGAAAGCCGTACTATTAAGAGGGGGTCCGCATTGGAAAGGTTTGGGTGGAATCAACACGTACACGTCTGTTCCCTTTTTGCACCACCTTTGCTTTGCCTCTTTGGAGCATCCTCCATTTATCCGTGTCTCTGCAAAATAAAGGACTCCTAGTGTTGCTGAACTGAGGCAGGCGGTAATACTGCTCTCCAAAGCGGTACTACCGCAGGCCCCTGCAGTCGTACCGGCCACAAGCGCGGTAGTACCATAGGTGCTCACGGTAGTACCGCTCATTGGGAGCGGTAGCACCGTGGCCTCAGGCCAGACTCAACTGCTCGAGCGGTAGTAGGGGAAGCTGTAATTTACATCCACACCCTACGCGGTAGTACCGCTTTAGTCGCGGTAGTACCATGAGCTCTGGCCAGGCACAGCAGCATGAGCGGAAGTAGGGGCGGATGTAATTTTTTACATCCGCGCCCTACACGGTAGTACCGCTCCAGACTTGCGGTAGTACCATGTCGGATTTCTGCATAGATCTAAACTCAGCGGAAGTAGTCACGAATGTAATATTTTATGTCCGTGCCTTCTCAGCCTTGACTATTCCCGCCTTGCGGTAGTACAGCAAGGGGGCGCGGTAGTACCGCACCAGCGGTTCTATCGCTCCCTGTCTTAGCACATCATGACTAGTCTTGGCCCCAGCCGTGCCAGCGGTGGTACAACGGTTCGCCGTGGTAGCACCGCAGGCCCGTGCGGTAGTATCGCTTGTATGATGCGGTTGTACCGCGTGTCGCAGGCTGAGTTGGTGGATAACAGTTGGATTTGTCCCTTGACTATAAAAGGGGTGTCTTCTTCCCCGAGTTGACTACCTCTTCCACCTCTAAGCTCCATTTTCGCCCAATCTCTCTCCCTAGCCAATCAAACCGCAGTAATGCCCAATGAGCCGTCAAATCACAAAACCCCCCACCTTTCCAGCTTTAACAGTAAGCTGGACGGACGAAGTGGCAATATTTCACTGGGCCTGAATCCCCTTCTCCCTCGTCTGCTTGTTTAGGGAAAACCCCCTCTCGGCGATTGTATAGGGTTTTCTCAGGGAGAACCAGGTATGAATTCTTCATCCATCCCCAATAAATCCAAGTCCCTTGGTGGCGGGTAATCCTAGGATGGCAGCCACCGCCGTTGATGCATTTTTCTTCCTACTGAATCCAGTGTGTTTCATTTGCAGTGCCCAAGTGCGAGGACCCTACATGTTTCTGTACCCTCGGTGAGACGCCACACTTGTTCCTTCTCATCCTAACACAAGATTTTAAAACGCGCTCAGTTTGTTCCTAGAATCCTCTTTTCTATCCGGGAGGGTGGGGTTTTTTCAACATGCTATTGACTAATTTGGAAATTTTTATTGCTATATTTGGATAAAAGGTACTAGTACGATGGTCAACACTGACATGAAGGAGGAAATTATTTCTTGATTTGGATAGGGAATACATTGTGTTCTCATATTATTTTTCCTGTAGTGCATTACTTGCTCTGCTAGAACACATGTACTCAAGATGCTCGGCCTTGCCATAACTGAATACACCAGTCTAATGGTCACAATGAAGAAAAGCCATGGATATAAGTTCCGAGTTGGGTTCATGAACCAAGAAGATCGCTGCTTTTTTATGGCCGAACTTCGTTAAACTTTCTCAAGTGTTACAGCCTGAAAGTTGGCGCACGAATGTTGATGGAAATAGCAGAACTTGGTCTCATCTTCACTGTGATCTTCCACCCCAACGTCGTTCCAATTGTTCATCCATGTTAGTTTTGTATCTGGTTCTTGCTTGTTGCCTCGATTACTTCTTAATCCACCTATTCTGTCTAACTAATCACAATTTAACTTTAGAAGCAGCAACGAATCTCTCACGAAGATGCTGCTTCTAACTAATATTTTCTTATAATTGGTGGCACGTGTAGGTTTTTTCAGAGTTAAGTAGGTTGCTTGTTTGTTATTCTCTAAGAACTCGGCTATTACTGATGACACTGAAGTTGACTGGGACGACATCCACAAGTTCCTACACTTTATTGATCGTCTTGAGATCCTTGTGGGGCGTTTCAATGGTGGAAGGCCACGTGGGATATGTGTGACACTGCTGTACTCGTTGAACAGGTCGAACTATGTCGAGAAACTTATGGTACAAGCTATTTTCTGTTATATATGTTGTTCATAAACTATTGCTTATACACTGTTTCACAGCTGTGATCTTCTTGAAACAGAAACTGCCCAGTTCTATTGTTCCTATATAGATGCCTGACCATGGTCGGGTCAGACTTGCGCTTGGTCACAACATGATGTTTATGTCGAACTACTCCATTCCCCTTGGAGGTGAAATACTTATTCATGGGTGGTCTCAAATAATGAAGGCCCTTCCATCTTGGAGAATAGGACAGAAGATTATGTTCATGCTTTCCCATGGCTCTAAAGTGAATATCCTGTTTATTGACCACATTGTGAGAAGAAGCACCTTTCAGAAGGTTGTGGATGCACGGGGTGGCGCCTGGGCCTTGTCCTGGGGCTTGGCGGCCTCACCCTTGGTTAACTGTAGGCAAAGTAGCACTGTACGAGGCGTGCTTAGTACGGTTGAACCTGTATAAGTACTCATACTTCTTTCAGCTATGGTTGTTAAGTGCCCCTGCTAGTTTCAGTTATGGTTGTTAAGTACTCTTGCTGCTGATGAAGTCATGTACCTAGGGTAGGGTCATAGACCTGTCTTAAGTACCCTTCCCAAGGACACCCTCAGAAGAAACTGCCTTCCAGTCGACCAAGGAACCCTTCACTCGACGTACTCGAAGGACTCGACCATGAAGACTCACTCGACCACCAGGAGATCAAGAGCCACTCTGCATCCAAACGGTCTGCAATTAAGTAGTCTTTGTGGCATTTAGGACACTTTATGTAAGGCGTTTTCAGTAACGCCTAGCCTTAATGTACCTTAAACCCTGCATTACTGAGGGCCGGAGGGGTCTGGCGGACACTATATAAGCCACCCCCCTCCTCAGTGTAAAGGGTTCGCACCCCTGTAATCCATACACACATAATCCAGTCGACCGCCTCCGGGCTCCGAGACGTAGGGCTGTTACTTCCTCCGAGAAGGGCCTGAACTCGTACATCCCTTGTCCTTACAACTGCTCCATAGCTAGGATCTTGCCTCTCCATACCTACCCCCATTCTACTATCGGACTTAGAACCACGACAGTTGGCGCCCGCCGTGGGGCCGGTGTCTTAGCGATTTTTGGAGAAGTTGCGATTGTTCCGATTGCCTTCATCATGGTTTCTGGTGGAGTTTTGGTCGAGGGCCGCGAGATCCGTCTCGGCGCGCTCACCTTCATTGCCGACGACTCCGCTTGGCTCCAGGAAGCTCCACACGACATCGACGCGCTCCCCGTCCGCGGGGCGACGCATTTTCGGGCGTGTGTTCGTGGCGTTCTGCTGCAGCAGCCGTCGACTCCTTATCGGTCGACTCCCCTATCGTCCACCCTCCCTGTCTCCCGCCAGCGCAAGCGCTCTGGTCGGTCGAGGCTCCAGCGGTGGGTGAGGCACGCGGTGGCTCGCCAGTCGGCCACCACCCAAGTCGCGGCAATCGAGCCCGACGAATCTCTCTACGGCCTGTTCGATCTGTCGACTGGCTCCGTAGAGACCACATCCGAGTGCGACAGCAGTGATCCGGCGGCGGAGGTTTTGATGGTCAATGGGCCTCGTAGCCCTCCCGGCTTCCCCCACAACGACGGGGTGGACGGTGGAGGCGACCCCGCTCAAGTTCATGAGGAATATCATCCCGAGCCACTTAACGCCCTGCAAAGGGAAGAGCTTCGACGCAGGAACATGGATGCCCTGCATACTCCCATCGCAGGAGAAACCCCCGAGGCTCGTGCCTTGGAGGAGGCGCGTTTGGCCAACTTGGCTGAACGCACTCGTCTGGAGAATCTCCAGCGAGCACTCGACGAGCGCGCACGGCAACAAGTACCCGACTCCAGTCGACGTCAACTCTTCCCGCAGCTGACTCAGGTATATCGAACCCCGATTCAAAATTTAGCAGCTGCAACCCGTATAGCAGAGTCGATTCAGCCTTCTCAGTCGGAGGCTGGCAGAGGCTTGATGCAGATTAGAGATTTGCTCCGGGCAGCAGGAGATCAGAATTCAGCCGTGTCGCAGTCATGCAACAGGATTCATAGTCGATTCGTCACTGCGAATAGGGTTCAGTCGGCTCACAGCCCTAGATCGCCTCCGCGGCATGAAGGACGCGAGAATCGACTGGACCAATATGGTGACCGATACGATCGTGATGATATGCGTCGAGTGCCCACTCCTCCCCCGAGGGGTGGGTCCTACGCTCATCGGCAGCAAGATGACAGGCGCCAGCTCAGTGTGGGACGAAGAGCTCCGTTCGACCCCAGGGAACCAGGCTTTGACGCGCGATCCATCATCGTGCAAGGTTTGGTCGACCGGAACAAGGCTCATCGAGGTGGCCACGACAGAGATGCGCCCACCAGCAGCCGAGTGCATGTTTCTGGTCCAGAATGTTTCAGCAGGGCTATCAGAGCCGCGGTGATTCCCCCCAACTTCAGGTTGGCGACTGGAGTCAGCAAGTTCACCGGTGAGTCTAAGCCTGAAACTTGGCTTGAAGACTACCGAGTGGCGGTGCAGATTGGTGGCGGAAATGATGAAGTGGCTATGAAGCATTTGCCTCTCATGTTGGAAGCTTCGGCCAGAGCGTGGTTGAATCAGTTAACTCCTAGCAGTATTTACACTTGGGAAGATCTTTCCCGTGTGTTCGTCAGAACATTCGAGGGAACTTGCAAGCGGCCAGCTGGATTGACAGAGCTGCAAGTTTGTGTGCAGAAGTCGAATGAGACCTTAAGAGAGTACATTCAGAGATGGATCACTTTGCATCATACCATGGAGAACGTGTCTGATCATCAGGCAGTCTGCGTCTTCAAGGATGGTGTTAAGAACAGAGAATTGAGTTTGAAGTTTGGTCGGACCGGAGATATGACCCTGAGTCGGATGATGGAAATTGCTACCAAGTACGCCAACGGCGAAGAATAGGACCGACTCCGGAGCGGCAAGTACAAGCCTAGTCAGTCGGAGAAAGGAAACTCCAGTCAGAAGCAGATGCGGAAAGCCGAACCAGCGGCTTCTGGAGAGAGGCTCTGGCCGTGACTCAGGGCAAGTTCAAAGGAAAACCCAAAGGATCCTGGAACCCCAATAAGGTGAAGGATAAAGAAGGAAATGACGTGATGGATCTGCCATGTCACATCCACACGAAGAAAGACGAAGAGGGTAATTTCATTTACCCGAAGCATACCACTCGCCAGTGCCGGCTCCTGATCCAGCAGTTCCAAGGTAAACATCCCAAGGACAAGGAAAAGGAGTCGGACAAAGCCGAAGACAAGGAGGACAGTGATGGAGGATATCCTCATGTTAACTCCACTCTGATGATCTTTGCTGACGTGGAAAGCAAAAGCCGACTGAAGGTTATCAACCGTGAGGTGAATATGGTCGCCCCGGCGATGCCCAGTTATTTGAGATGGTCCCAAACTCCCATTACATTCGACCAGTCTGATGACCCGACTCACATAGCCACCCCTGGGAGGCAAGCTTTGGTGGTCGACCCGGTCGTTGAAGGCACTCGACTGACGAAGGTGCTAATGGATGGTGGTAGTGGACTGAACATATTATATGCGGAGACACTGAAAGGAATGGGCATTCCAATGTCCCGACTGAGCACCGGTAACATGAGTTTTCATGGAGTTATACCTGCAAAGAAGGCTGAGTCACTCGGCCAAATAGCTCTGGACGTGGTGTTCGGTGACTCGAAGCATTTCCGCAAAGAGAAACTGACGTTTGAAGTCGTGGATTTTCAGAGCGCTTACCATGCTATTTTGGGGAGGCCAACTTATGCACAATTCATGGCTCGACCATGTTACGTGTACCTCAAACTGAAAATGCCCGACCCCAAAGGCGTGATCACTATCACTGGTAATCGGAAGAAGGCAGAAGAGTGCTTCCAGAAAGGCTCGAAAATTGCTGATTCCCAAATAACAATGGTCAAGCTGGAAGGGTACAAGCAAAATGCAGATCCGAGTGATTTGTTGCGGGCCAAGAAGCCTGCCACAGAATCAGCATTTCAGTCGTCAGGGGAGACGAAACCTGTTCACATTCACCCGACCGACCCCAATGCGGCTCTGACCCATATTTCCACAACACTCGACCCTAAATAGGAAGAAGCGCTCATCCAGTTCCTCCGTGAGAACTGGGACATCTTTGCATGGAAGCCTGCTGACATGTCGGGTGTTCCCAGGGGGCTGGCTGAGCATCGCCTTAGAGTTGATTCAGCAGCAAAACCAGTCAAAGAACATCTTCGACGGTCCGCCATCCAGAAGAGAAAAGCCATTGGTGAGGAGGTGGCTCGACTATTGACAGCAGGATTCATCCGAGAGATATACCACTCCGAGTGGCTTGCCAATGTCGTCATGGTTCCCAAGAAGGACAAGTCACTCCGCATGTGCATTGATTTCAAACACATCAATCGGGCCTGCCCGAAAGATCATTTTCCTCTCCCTCGCATCGATCAAATTGTTGACTCGACTGCGGGATGCGAGAGATTGTCTTTTCTAGACGCTTATTCCGGGTACCATTAAATCCGTCTGTACGGACCCGATGAGATGAAAACAGCTTTCATCACTCCATTCGGGTGCTTCTGCTATATCACCATGCCATTCGGCCTCAAGAATGCCGGAGCCACGTTCATGCGGATGATTCAGAAGTGTTTACTCACTCAAATCAGTTGGAACGTTGAAGCGTACATTGATGATATTGTGGTCAAGTCACGAAAGGGTTCCGACCTGTTGACTGACCTTGCTGAAATATTTGCCAATCTCAGGAGGTATGATATCAAGCTCAACCCGTCAAAGTGCACATTCGGAGTTCCTAGTGGAAAGTTACTCAGTTTTCTTGTTTCCGAACGAGGAATCGATGCTAACCCAGAAAAAGTTGGCGCTATACTCCGAATGAAACGCCCTGTGTGGGTGCACGATGTCCAGAAGCTTACTGGATGTTTGGCCGCGTTAAGTCGATTCATCTCTCGACTCGGTGAAAAGGCATTACCTCTTTACCGACTGATGAAGAAGGCAGACAAGTTCGAGTGGACTCCAGGAGCTGATGCAGGGTTTGCCGAGCTAAAAGCTCTGCTCTCCACCCAACCGGTGCTTGCTGCTCCAATCAGCAAAGAGCCTCTGTTGCTTTATATTGCAGCCACGGGACAAGTCGTCAGTACAGTGCTTACGGTCGAACGGGAAGAAGAAGGGAAAGCCTTCAAGGTTCAGCGCCCAGTGTACTATCTGTCTGAAGTTTTGACTCCATCAAAGCAAAGATATCCTCATTATCAGAAGCTTGTGTATGGGATTTACATGACCACGAAGAAAGTTGCTCATTATCTCTCTGATCATTCCATTACAGTCGTCAGCGACGCTCCACTTTCAGAGATTCTGCACAACAGAGATGCAACTGGTCGAGTGGCGAAATGGGCGATTGAACTCCTTCCCCTTGATATCAAGTTTGAGGCAAAGAAAGCCATTAAGTCCCAAGCAATAGCAGATTTCCTTGCCGAGTGGATTGAACAGTAGCAGCCGACTCAAGTTCACTCGGAGCATTGGACCATGTTCTTTGATGGCTCTAAGATGTTAAATGGATCCGGTGCTGGGGTAGTCCTGGTTTCCCCCAGAGGAGATATGCTTAGATATGTGCTCCAGATTCACTTTGATTCCTCCAACAATGACGCAGAATACGAGGCCCTTTTGTATGGGTTGCGCATGGCCATTTCACTCGGCGTCCGTCGCCTTATGGTTTATGGCGACTCAGATTTGGTGGTTAACCAAGTGATGAAGGAGTGGGACGTTAGAAGCCCGGCCATGACTGGATACTGCAATGCAGTGAGGAAGCTGGAAAAGAAGTTTGAGGGGTTAGAGCTCCATCATATACCCTGACTGAAAAATCAAGCGGCTGATGATTTGGCGAAGATAGGTTCCAAGAGAGAATCCATTCCCAGTGATGTGTTCTTGGAGCATATCCATACTCCATCAGTCAAAGAAGATCCTTTTACCGAAGAAGCTCCGCAGCCCAAGAGTGCCACAGATCCGACTGAGGTTGAAGTCCCAGCGGTGGTCGACTTGGTCATGGAGGCTTTAGTGATCACTCCTAACTGGACAGTTCCATACATCGCGTATATCCTGAGAAAAGAGCTCTCGGAGGACGAGGAAGAGGCTCGACAGATCGTCCGTTGATCCAAGGCCTTTACTATGATCAAAGGACAGCTATACAGAGAGAGCGCGACTGGAGTTGGTCAGAAGTGCATAACGCCAGAAGAAGGATGAATAATCCTTGATGACATCCACTCGGGGACCTGTGGCCACATGCGTCCTCTTGGACCATCGTGGCCAAAGCATACCGAGCCGGATTTTATTGGCCCAGGGCGAATGAAATGGCAAAGGAAATAGTCGACAAGTGCGAAGGATGCCAATTTTACTCCAACATGTCACACAAGCCTGCATCTGCTCTGAAGACCATTCCACTCGTCTGGCCCTTCGTAGTATGGGGTTTGGATATGGTTGGTCCCTTGAGAATAGGACGAAGCGGTTTCACACATGTACTAGTAGCAGTCGACAAGTTCACCAAGTGGATTGAGGCTAAGCCCATCGAGAACCTTGACGCCGGTACTGCTGTCAGCTTCATCAGAGAACTGATTTTCAGATATGGAGTCCCACACAACATCATCACTGACAATGGATCAAACTTCGATTCGGAGGAATTCAGGGCATTCTGCACATCTCAGGGCACACGAGTCGACTACGCTTCAGTCGCCCATCCCCAGTCGAATGGACAAGCAGAGCGGGCCAACGGCTTGATCCTCAAAGGGTTGAAACCCCGACTGATGCGTGACCTCAAGCATGCGGCTGGAGCATGGGTCGATGAACTCCCCTCGGAGCTGTGGGGCCTAAGGACCACGCCTAACCGGTCGACAGGAAGAACTCCATTCTTCTTGGTCTATGGAGCTGAGGCGGTCTTACCGAGTGATCTGCTCCACAATGCTCCTTGGGTTGAGCTCTACACTGAAGCTGAAGCAGAACAAGCGCGGCAGGATGCAGTCGACCTCCTAGAGGAAGAAAGGGAGATGGCTCTGATCCGATCGACCATCTACCAACAAGACTTGCGTCGTTTCCACGCCAAAAACGTGAAGAGTCGAGCCTTCCAGGAAGGAGATTTGGTTCTCCGAGTGGATCAGCAGAAACCACACAAGCTTGCTCCTTCTTGGGAAGGACCCTTCATCGTCACCAAGGTTCTCCACAACGGAGCGTACTGTCTCTACAACGTCGAGCACAATATCGACGAGCCCCGAGCTTGGAACGCGGAGTTACTCCGCCCATTTTACACTTAAAGTTTTCACTCAGATGAGTTGTAATAAAAATACTTCTGTAGTTCATGTTTTGCAAGAGAATAGTGTCATAATTTCCCCAATAATTTTTGTCACTTTTATTTGTTCAGTAAAATTCTCCCTCAGTGGGTGGCTTAGCTGCGAATCCGTTTCGCCTAAGTTTGTAAAAAAAATCCTTACCGAGTGGCGAGCCAGCCTCCCACTCGGGGGCTTAGCTGCGAATCCGTTTTGCCTAAGTTTCAATGAAATCCTACCGAGTGGTGAGCCAGACTCCCACTCGGGGGCTTAGCTGCAGTCCAAGTACTCGCCTAAGTTTCAATAAAATCCTACCGAGTGGTGAGCCAGACTCCCACTCGGGGGCTTAGCTACAGTCCAAGTACTCGCCTAAGTTTCAATAAAATCCTACCGAGTGGTGGGCCAGACTCCCACTCGGGGGCTTAGCTGCAGTCCAAGTACTCGCCTAAGTTCAAATTCAACATGCGCTCCGCAAGGAGGACGAGGTGCAGGTCGACTGCTATCCTCTCCTCCGAGCTACGCCACAAGTACAACGTGTGCTCTACAGGGAGGACGAGGTGCAGGTAGACTGCTACCTTCTCCACCGGGCTACGCCACAAGTACAACATGCGCTCTGCAGGGAGGACGAGGTGCAGGTCGACTGCTACCCTCTCCTCCGAGCGGCACCACAAGTACAACGTGCGCTCTGCAGGAAGGACGAGGTACAGGTTGACTGCTACCCTCTCCTCCGAGCTACGCCACAAGTACAATGTGTTTTCCATAAGAAAGACACCTTAAAAATCCTACCGAGTGGAGAGCAGACCTCCCACTCGGGGGCTTAGCTGCAGCCCAGTGCTCGCCTAAGTTTTGAAAATCCTACCGAGTGGAGAGCAAACATCCCACTCGGGGGCTTAGCTGCAGCCCCGTGCTCGCCTAAGTTTTTGAAAATCCTACCGAGTGGAGAGCAGACCTCCCACTCGGGGGCTTAGCTGCAGCCCAGCGCTCGCCTAAGTTTTTGAAAATCCTACCGAGTGGAGAGCAGACCACCCAGTCGGGGGCTTAGCTGCAGCCCAGTGCTCGCCTAAGTTTTGAAAATCCTACCGAGTGGAGAGCAGACCTCCCACTCAGGGGCTTAGCTGCAGCCCTGTGCTTGCCTAAGTTTTGAAAATCCTACCGAGTGGAGAGCAGACCTCCCACTTGGGATCTTAGCTGCAGCCCTATGCTCGCCTAAGTTTTGAAAATCCTACCGAGTGGAGAGCAGACCTCCCACTCGGGGGCTTAGCTGCAGCCCTGTGATCGCCTAAGTTTTGAAAATCCTACCGAGTGGAGAGCAGACCTCCCACTCGGGGGCTTAGCTACAGTCCAGTACCTGCCTAAGTGAATTGGGGAACAAGTCGATTGCAATAAGCGCCTCGCTTTAACCTGCAAAAGATACCTCAAACCAAATGCAAGCGTATTTAAAACGTCGAATCCAAATTCGGATAACTCCTAACGGAACCGAAAGTGCTCAGGCGCTAAGCCTGTTAAGGTTTGTCGGTTACAAAAGTCACTCGGCATACCGAGGCAAATTTAAAGTATCAAGCTCAAGAAGTTTTTTACCCCTCCTGTGGAGGGCTGGAAGGTGCAACAAACTCGTCAAGGTCGATTCCATCAGCAATCCGAGTGGCAGCGGCGATGAAGGTTTCCATGAAAGACCGGAAATCGTGCTTCTTGGTGTTAGCCACCCGAAGAGCCGCCAACTTGTCTTCTCGTGCATCCTTGCAATGGACTCGGGCCAGAGACAGAGCGACATCTGCGCCACACCTGGCAGAAGACTTCTTCCACTCCTGCACTCGACCTGGGTCTGTGTTCAGTCGAGTCATCAGAGACTCGAGGTCATTCTGGAGCATCTCTCTGGGCCAGAGCGTAGCGTCGATGCGGGAAGTAGCGACCTTCAGCCTTGCGAGATAATCAACGACGGCAGCAACGCGAGATTCAAGTCGGAGTACGTTCATGGCGACTTCATCATTCACGGGAGAGTTGATGGGGTCCAGGTTTGGCTCCAGTCGACCAGTTTCCTCTTCAAAGTTCTGGCAAAATTCTGCAAGCACAACCACCGAGTCAAGACAACAGTCGAATGGAAAGATCACAGTTAAAATACTTTTTTGGTGCAAAAGATTACCTTCGAGCATGAGGAATAGCTTCTTGGCTAGTCCGCCCAGATAAGCCTCTAGATCGTTCTTCTTCCCCACCAGCTCACTGGCTTTGTCATTCAGGGCAATCTTATCACTTTTCAGTCGACTCACTTCTTTGTTGGCAACATCAAGAGCAGCTTTCAGATTGGTGTTTTCTTCTTCAAGCTTGGCGATCAAAGCCAACTTCTCGTCTGCGAGCTTGGTCTTCTCTAAAGCTGTTTTCTGCATTTCAGCCAACTCAAGGTCTTTCTTCTTCTGGGCATCCTTCACTTTGCCTGCAAAGTTACAGCAAGGTCAGAATTTGAAACAAACAAGGGGCAAAAGCAGTCGTCAGAAGCCTAACCAAACATACCTTTAGCTTCCTCCTTCGCCTTCGTTAAGTTCTCCTGGGCCATCTTCAGATCAAGTTCGAGCTGGATGTGTTTGTTCTCCAACTCGGTGTAACAAGCCGCAAGGTCGTAGGATTTCTACGAAGAACCAATCGACAAAAGTCAAAGACAAGTCACTTCCGAGTGACTAAAGAAAAATCATACGTTTCTAAGACTACAACCGAATGCAAACATTCGACCGTAGTCTCGGGGACTACACCCAGTGGGTGCATTCAGTGTGCCCCCACTAGTTCTATCAAGTTAGAGTCGACCAGTCAACCAACAAAAAAAACGGGAGATGCTCTTCAGACTGTAGTCCACTGCCAGCAGTCGACCACAGTCTCGGGGACTACACCCAGTGGGTGCACTCAGCGTGCCCCCACCGGTCTGGAAATCCATTCGACCTAGTCGAATGAAGGAAAAACTTAAACTATAAAGACTATGGTCGACTGCCAGCAGTCCACCATAGCCTTGGGGACTACACCCAGTGGGTGCACTCAGCGTGCCCCCACTAACCCAGAATTCCAATCGACACACCCAGTGGGTGTAGGACAAGCACTATGGATTTCAGAAAGAAGAATTTTCAGACATCATATCTAACAGAACAGGCGATGACCGACTGACCTGAATGTTACTTTGAAGAGCGGAACTGGTGTCATAGGCTGCCTGGCTGGCTTCTCGGATGGCCTTCACTTGCTCCATCATGACTCCCGCCTGGCGTATTGCTTCTTTCGCAGCACTGGCTTGATCCTCTGGGACGTAGTGGGTCGAGAAAAGTGAAGGTTGTGCAACACTCGACGATGTGGGGTGAGCACTCGTCAACGGCACCGCAAAAGATACAGTGGGCCGAGTGGTGTTCTCTCTTTCCGCGACCAGTGTCTCGGGCGCCGACACATTCTGAGTCGCCTTGCCAGCAGAGGCTTTCCTGCTCCTCCTTTGCTTCAGTGGTTCCTCATCGTCGTCGTCAGGAAGGGTAATAACGACATTAGATGGAGCTATAGAAAAGAATCAAAAATTAGAGACAAAAAGTCAATCGACTGAAGACAGAACTATGAAAGTCGTACCAGGTTTTGAAGTGGCAGCGTTTTCCATCTCATGATCGTCAGCCCTGGCCGAGGTATCAGAAGTAGCAGCGCTGCAGTTCCAGAAGCCAGTCGGATGATTCATGAGTCGACCAAGAATAAGTTCATGGGGAACAGAAAAACTCAAGTAGCATCATTACCCTGAGATAGTGGGGATCACCAACTTCATCTTCGGCAAGACCTTGGCCGGCTTCGATGGTGCCACCCTGGATTGCTTCGGAGCTTTCTCAGTCGGCACCGGAGAAGTGGTTCGTGGGCGCTTGGTCGACTGAACGACAGTTGCGACCCCCTTACCACGCTCGGTTGCAGGGTCATGGATGAGCTTCGAGCGTCTTTTCGAGCGAGGCGGTGCAACTTCCTCCTCCTCCTCCTCTTCTTCCTCTCCATCAGAGTCATCACCTTCGTCATCATCAGCAGCATCCGAATCCCAGTCCTCTTGGCTTTCGCCCCCACTTCCTTCCTCCTCCTCAGTCGGCGTCTGTGCTCCAATGGGCATCAAGTATAGTTCGGTGGTGGCCTGACAGTCAACAAAAAAAGATCAATCGACCAATTTGCAGCAAAAGCAGAATAAGTATAGCAAGATTACAATTGAGGATAAAGTGAGCATACCGTGTCTGGAGTGTAGGAATGGTCGAGTGGCGGAATCCTCCTGGCTCCTCGAGGATTGTCTTTATTCCCTTTGATCGCGGCCATCCACCTCTCCAGTGTGGCGTCATCGACTGCTTCTGGATGGACCCGAGTTTCATCCTCGGTTCCACAGTACAGCCACATAGGATGGCCTCGGTACTGAAGTGGTTGGATGCACCGCCTAAGGAAGACCTCCAGAAGGTCCATACCCGTCACTCCTTCCCGAACTAGCTGGACTACACGCTCCGTCAACATTTTTACTAGGGCTTTCTCCTCAAGGAGCACCTTCAGAGAAGAGGGCTTGTTCACTCGGTCCATGGAAAACGGAGGGAGACCAGTCGACTGCCCCGGCGTCGACTCGTCTTGGCAATAGAACCAAGTCGACTGCCACCCCCTGACCGACTCAGGAAGGGTCATGGCCGGAAAAGTGCTCTTGCTCCTCATCTGAATCCCAAGACCCCCGCACATCTGAATAACCTTAGTCCTATCGTCATCTGGACTCGCCTTTTTCACTGTCTGTGAGCGACAAGTGAATATGTGCTTAAAGAGACCCCAGTGCGGTCGACAGCCCAGAAAGTTCTCGCACATGGACACGAAGGCGGCAAGGTAGGCGATGGAATTTGGATTGAAATGATGGAGTTGCGCCCCAAAGAAATTCAAGAAACCACGGAAGAAAACACTCAGAGGCAGAGAGAACCCACGGTCGACGTGAGTATCTAGAAGGACGCACTCACCCTCCTGCGGCTGTGGTTGATACTTGTTCCCCGGGAGCCTCGCCGCCCCGTGAGGGATCAAGCCCTCATTGGCCATCTCAGTGAAATCCGTCTTGGTGATGGTCGAGCGGATCCAATCCCCTTGTACCCAGCCTTGCGGCAGGCGGGACCTAGACGAGGATCCGCCCCGACTGGGCGCTCTCCGTTTTGCCTTCCCCGTCGCCGTCGCCTTCTTCGCGCGCTCCAAAGCCGCCATCTTCTCCTTCACCATTGTCGCCGACGAAGCGCACGAGGAGTGGATGGGCGGGGGAGAGAGCGGGCACGGCGGGCGGAGAGGGAGAGGGCAGAAGTAAGAATGGGGGGATACTGTTCAAGAACCCTCGCCTGACGCCTTTTATAAGGATGCTTCCGAGTGGTTGACGAGTGGGCCCGGACGATCCCATCATATCCCGAAACAGTCACGCACGCTTGATACGTGGCAAAAAAGGCAGCACGGAAATCAAGGCATCTATGCCCTATCCCATCCGAGCACCGCAGTCCGCCCCGCTTCGCGCACTTCCCAAAATTCGGATCCCACAGAATCCGCTAACAGCAGATCAATCTGTCAGACGGAAGATTTCCTACGATCCGTCGCTCGGAAGTTTAGTAAGTGCAAAAGTTCACTCGACATAAAAAAGGAATGGATCAAGGCGACTGAAAGAAAAAGTTGCTACATCAACAAAAAGATTATTGGTCCAAGATGAGACATGTTCAGAACACAAAAACAGGTCAGAAATATTAACAACTCCTTCCTCACTCAAACCTCGATCCATTCGGGGGCTAATGATGAAGTCATGTACCTAGGGTAGGGTCATAGACCTGTCTTAAGTACCCTTCCCAAGGACACCCTCAGAAGAAACTGCCTTCCAGTCGACCAAGGAACCCTTCACTCGACGTACTCGAAGGACTCGACCATGAAGACTCACTCGACGACCAGGAGATCAAGAGCCACTCTGCATCCAAACGGTCTGCAATTAAGTAGTCTTTATGGCATTTAGGACACTTTATGTAAGGCATTTTCAGTAACGCCTAGCCTTAATGTACCTTAAACCCTGCATTATTGAGGGCCGGAGGGGTCTGGCGGACACTATATAAGCCACCCCCCTCCTCAGTGTAAAGGGTTCGCACCCCTGTAATCCATACACACATAATCCAGTCGACCGCCTCCGGGCTCCGAGACGTAGGGCTGTTACTTCCTCCGAGAAGGGCCTGAACTCATACATCCCTTGTCCTTACAACTGCTCCATAGCTAGGATCTTGCCTCTCCATACCTACCCCCCATTCTACTGTCAGACTTAGAACCACGACAGCTGCTTTTACAGTCTGTCGTGTTTCTTCAGTCCTGTCTCCTCCAGCCACCAAAACCAAACCAGCACCGACGGGGCCACCTGCTTCCGCCTCCCACGGCTGGTTGCGCTGCAGCGCACGCATCGCCGCCCCATCGTCTGCTAAATCGTTAACGCCAACGTCCGAGGCCTCGCCGTCGTCTTCCGCGTGCTTTGGTGCTTTCGCTGCGGCGCTGCCCTCTCGCTTTCTCAACATGGTCAACAAACAACAGGAATCGGCAAAAGTACATGGAGAGGATGACAGTAGGGGCCCACCATGCCAGTGTATGGAAAAAGAAAATGCTTCCTCCTAGTGGTTTCCTGATATTTGGGACCTACGCCATTGTGAGCATATATAGTCAATAGACAAGAGAACAACACAAGATCGGCTGACACCTGGGACGTAGCTGCTTGAGCAATATTTTTTGTTATTGTTGAGACGGAGCGGAGTTTCAACTGGGTTGTGGCCCGTCTAGCCCAGGCTTATATTTTATGTTCACCATATGACCAGCCCAGCTATTTTTTCTTTGTGAAAATAAGCCCAGTTTATTTTTTCTGAAGAATACCCAATCAAGGCCTACTTATTTTCTATGCCCTAATGGGCTGCAACTCTTTCAAGACGCCTGCAAATCTTGAAAGTGATATGAAATGGGTTGTAAATATAAAAACAGATGACAAATTGGCAATTACTTTATAATTTCTGAATTTTTTTCACATTTTCAGATTCCTATTTCACTGGGCTTTAACCTAATTTAAATATATCTTCAAAGTACTTTAAATCTGGCTCGACATTTCGGTATTAAAAATAGTTTGGAACCCACAGAAATATGCGAAATTTCATTTAAATTTTTAACCCTGGCCCTGGCCAACAAAAAAAAGGAATGTGATAAATTGCATAAGAAGTTGCGATGAGCTATATATAAATTATTAAAAAAATAGGGAATGGTCTGACTTGTGGGCCTATTAAGTTGACGCATATGCAAGATTTTTTTTACTTATTATATACGTCAACAAACAATTCTAGCAGACGTAACCGTTGGATGTCAATCCAACGGCCGTCATGTTTCTTCAATCTCTGATCTTCTTGCTCCAGCACTCAAATCCAGCACCGGCTGGACCGCCTGCTCCCGCCCCCCTGGCTGGCTGTGCTGTCGCGCAGGCCTCACCGCCCCCTACTACTCCCACCGCTGGCCAGGGCATCCCTCTACTCACCCACACCACCTGTTATTCTGCGGCGACGACAGCCTCACACCGCAGCCAAACTAGTGAACCCTTGTACTCCTCTCCGCGCGGGCTTCCACTGCCACGTCTTCCCCAGCTCCGCGTCGTCCCCTTCCTAGGCCTCATCGTCGTCCTACGCCCTGGTGCTCTCAGTGCAGCATGGTCAACGTGGTCAAGGAATGACTTCCATCGGAAGAGTCGTGTACGTGGAGAGGCTGACAGCTGGGTCCACGGCCGCAACAAGGAAGTGCCTCTTTATTACGCGCAAAATAATGATTCCTCCACCTGACAGCAGGGACCCACTGAATGGGCAACCGTATTTCGTGAAAAAACGTTTCCCCCCTGACTGTTGGGACCCACCAGCTACATCTTCGCATGCAAGGAAGTGCGTCCACATTACGAGCAAAAAAAAGGATTCGCCCCCTGACTGCTGGGACCCACCAGCTACATCTTCGCACGCAAGGAAGTGCCTGATAGTCGGGACCGACCTGGTCGAAGCGTACGTAGCGTTGTCATTCTGGTCGCACACCTGTATGTACATATTGGTTGATCGGTCGCTTTGCAGCGATGAACCGTGGCCAAGTAAGTAGCAGCACATGTCATAGTAGAGCCCCCAATGTAGCAGTTTAGGTCGTCCCATCTAAATGGTGCACACGTACATACAGCCACACGCTTAAAAATATAGCCACATATGTACATACGGCGGGGTCTCGAACGCCTACTCGCGCATACGTACGGCGGGGCTCGTGTACATGGCTGGGTCGGAACGGAGAAACTGCGTCGTCGTCGTGTTCATGGGAAGGCAACGGAATGCATCGTGTTCATGGGGAGGCAACAGAACACGTGTTGTTCATCGGGAGCCAACCGACTTGGACGGAACATCCGATGGAAACGAGGCCTAGTGTACCGCAGAACGGAGGAAACGGCCTTGTGTTCGACCGGCCACGGTCGAAACGGGATCCTGTTCATCGGGAGGGGTCTGGCGTACCACAAAACGGAGGAAACAGACTTCTGTTGGACCTCCTACGGTTGAAACGGGGTCTTGTTGATCGGGAGGGGTGTGACGTACCACAAAACGGAGGAAACGGACTTGTGTTGGAGCACTATGACCGAAATGGGGGTCCTGTTCATCGGGAGGGGTGTGGCGTACCGCAAAACGGGACTCCATGGGATATTGTTCATCTCCACCATCGACCTCCTCCAGCCTCCATGGGCTACTGTTCATCAACGTCGACCTCCTCCAGCCTCCACCTGCACTGTTCATCCACGGGCTCTTGTTCATCCAGCCTTCACCGCATGCTCCTCCACCGGCTACTGTTCATCCAGCCCTCTCCACGGGGTCCTATTCAACCACCCCTCCACGGGCTACTGTTCATCCAGCCCTCCATGGGCTACTATTCAACCAGCCCTCCACCGGCTACTGTTCAACCTTCCCTCCACGGGATCCTGCTCATCCAGCCCTCCACGGGGTCCTGTTCATCGACGCCCAACCGACTCGATCGATCGGGGTCCTGTTGATCCAGCGGCAACACCAAGGGGTCCTGTTCATCCAACGCCCCACCGGGAACTGTTCATCCAACCCCCCCAACAACGCTCACTGTTCATCCAGAGGCAGCATCGATCGGCTTCAGTTAGCAGCAGTAGCGAAGGAATCGCTCGACCGGGTTCAGTTAATAGCCATCGATCAATTGCTGGGGTTCAGTAACACGTAACCTGTAGTGCAATCGTCGGGTTCAGTTAGGTGAACGCCACACTCGGGTTTAGTTAGAGCCCAAAGCCTCGCACCCACGCGCGTACGTGTACGAGAGAAACACACATCGCTCGGCCCCCGACCACCCACCGTAACCGGGAACTCCCCGAAATTTTCCTCGCCCTCGCTTCTATCAGGTTTTTTCCGTCATGGAAGGCCCGAAGAATGTCATGCAGCTGCGTCTCCGGCCCGCCTAGGACGAAAAGCCCATTTTCTTTCATGATTTTTTGTCATAGAAGTAGGATCCCACCACATTTATGATGATACCGGGTTTTGTCACAATTATCGTCATAGAAGTGTCATAAGCATGACAAAAAATTTCATTCGGCCCAAAATGTCAGGGATGTGTCTTTTTTTGTAGTGTTGATACTACATACAATGTGTTTAACACGCACAACAGACACACACACAAACACCATTTATACTAGTAAGATACACGTGCATTGCACGCATAAGGTTTGGAAACCAAACTATGAATAAATACCACATTATAGCATGTAAGCTTTGAGTCATATGTGCACGATGTAGATGTTTGTATAATTCTTATAGTTCATCTCATTCAAAATCATTTAGTTTTAATAAGAAAGCTAATCTATTTTAAGATTCATGGAATTGTGCGTTGTAAATCATAAATTTAAAAACAAATAATGGCAAATCATGTAGAAAAACATTTGGGCAATTATGATACGAAAGATTCTATAACAAAGAAGAAATGCTTGTGTTTTGAGGTTTGTGCATTATGCTTTAAGTTCAATGATGAAGTCTTCTAGATTGTACATGTGGCAAAATTTGGTGGAATGTAGATTATATCCAATGGCCAGTAGTGCTCAAATTTGCCATCTCTGCACCGTCGGGTTGGCTTCATCCAACGACCATCTTTCAAAGTTAACGTTATTCACACACTATATAAAAAATATAAAATATAATGTATAGGGGTATAGATATAGATATGTGATGCAAAAGCCACCCATCATCTCCAATTAGAATAGTGTGTCCATGCACGGATGGAATGTGGCCAAACGATGTCTATCATTGGTATTTCAAATTCAAATCAGTCTGACCTTGTTCAGTGTGTATAGAGCATATCATGCTCATTTCCAAACCACACCGCGCATATCTCAGTTATATTCATGCATGCATGGGTTTCAAACATCATGATCTCTTATTCAAATATTTGAATTCAACTTTACATTGATTATGACCTCATCTACTCTTTTACACCCACACAGTCGTCTTCTCTTTATAATTGTACCACTAACTTTGTCTCATGCATGCATGCACACACACTACCAATTGGCATTATCCATCGCACACATGCAATCTTTTTCTTAAGGTCGGTCTCCCATGCATGCACACACACACACCTCCCCCTTTTCATCATATCGGGCATTCTTTATCTCTCATGTATGCACAACGATCGATGTTCCTCTATTTGTGTGTGTATATAACTAGGTCTTTCCCAGTTTTCCACACAAACCGATCAATCTATATATCTAGTGAGGTCTCACCCTCTTTACCATGTACACATCGATCAATCTATACCTCTCTATATAGGATTACACAGCTAATACACCCACATTAATTATATATCCATGTCTTCCGCTTCATCTCTCAGACGCGCGCACAGTGGCGAAGATAGGGGCAGCAAGGGCCCTGCCCCCCTATCATCACTATATATTGAGGCTAATATGAATGTGATCAGTAGATCAATTACTGGTAAAATGGTTTAAGTTGATGAATTGGCCCTCCCCGTAAAGGATTAGCAATGCTTGGCCCCCTAGCTCTTTTATTTTTCATGGCTCCACCACTACGCGCAACAGCGCACGTTCTTGCCCCCTCTCTTTAAATATCGATCTCGCACTTATGCACTCCTTCATAGCTAGTCTCCCTCCACTTGGGCCCTCGCACCATCTTCTAAGCCCCCCACCGGATTTTGCCACATGTACAATCTAGCAGACACCATGGTTGAACTTAAGCATAATGCACAAACCTCAAAACACAAGTGATTCTCCTTTGTTCTAGAATCTTCTGTATCATAACTGCCCAAACTTTTTTTCTAGGTGAATTGCCATTATTTGTTTTTAATTTATGCTTTACAACGCACAATTCCATGAATTATAAAATAGATTAAGGGCTTATTTGATTCAAAGGATTCTCAAAAGAATTTTGGAGGATTCTAATCCTTAGGAATTTTTCCTATCTTGGTTGTTTGATTCGTAGGATTGCAAACCATAGGAATTTTTCCATAGGATTGCTTTGCACTAGATTTCATACGAAACTTTCCATTCACTCAAACCTCTTTCAAATAATCCTACATTTTTTTCTATGCACAATCAAACACTCGTACAATCCTGTAGGATTCAAGACGACATTCCACTGTAATCCCATGTTTTTCCTATTCCTGCGTTTTGGAAATCCTATGAATCAAAGAGGCCCTAAATTTTTTATAAAAACTAATTGATTTTGAATGAGATGAACTATAAGAATTAAACGAACGTCTACATCATGCATATATGACTCAAAGTTTACATGCTATAGTGTGGTATTTATTCATAATTTGGTTGCTAAATCTGATGCGTGCAATGCATGTGTACCTTACTAGTACTTCGAGTATGTGCAAAACATGTAAATTAGAATTCCAATGGCACGCTACACAGTGTCCCTCTTTCAGTTCATGAAGCCATGTGGCACATGTGGAGGTGTTGTCGCGACCTCCTTGTGTGGATTGATCACAGTGACGTGCTGCTGGTTCCCGAAGAATGCACTCGTCCTCTCTCAGGCACACTGGCAGTACATGCACGAAGCAAAGATGTGCACGCACGCACACGCAGGTACACGGTGGGACGCATTTTTATACGAAGATCCACCCCATGTGATAATTTGATGCGTGTAAAGTCCTTCACTTCATTGATGGTCAATTAATACAACACATGCAAATTGAGTGGACGTGAGGGAGGAAGTAGTTGAGAAAGACATTACTACTCCACTGCGTGCATGCGAGTAGTTAAATCATGGGTTGCTACTTTCGTTGGTCTCCTTCGTATTTTGTGCCAATTTTTGACCACATTTTTAAGTACTAACATAATATTTATGCATGCCATAAAAAGTGCACAAAAAGGGTGCCAATAAACCAGGACGCAGGCAGCATGATCATTGCCAGGGCTACTTTTGGTGACCTTTGTATATAAATATGGACGGAGTGGAGTAGTACTATATTTATCTTAGCCTCGTAGGGCTCTCCCAGCGCCTAGGCTCGCCTCCCAGCCTCGCCCACCGGATCCCGCCACGGAGGATTCCACCATGGATAATCCCTTAGGTCCCAGGATCCCATGGTCTGCCATCTCGCTGCGGCCCACAACACTGCCGCCTTTGAGAGAAACCCACATGTGTTTTAGAGGGGATCCATTACTCCGGAATCACAGATCTGTGGTGCTAGAGGACATGCCAGGGCTGCATTTCAGGTGGTGGGCAGCAAGGCCAAATCGGATCGAGGAAGCGTCGCATCGGTTGGAGAGAAGTTTGAAGGAGCTGCGCATGGCGCAGCACAAGGCGGAGGCGGAAGTCAATCTCAGGGGAGAGATGCCGAGGGATGTCAGCATCTGGCAGCATCGCGTTGATTTCGAGCTAGGGAAAATGGCAGAGATCATATTCATGGAGTCAACTTCGGAGGAAAGAACACGCATGCCTACGGAATGGCATGAGCAGCCGGTGCAACTGTTCAAATGGGCGGTAGGAGAAGCCAAATCGCGGGACCAGTTGCGGTGGCGCTGCTAGGCATGCATAGTAGGCAAGTCGATATGAGAAATGCAAAAGAACTCAACTATTGAACGAGGGCGACCTGTGATGAGCTGCCCTCCTTCCCCGTCGGCGATACAATGACCTACTCGTTCCTGCTGCAGTGAACTTGCGGCGCCATGGCGGTTTGCAACCGTGACAATCACTCCATCTATATGTATTGTATTCATGTGAAAATAATTGGTCGTTTGGAAAAAGATGGTAATTGATTTATTACTAGTTTTTGAATGCTTGGTCGTGACAATCACCCGAAGCCACAACCAGAATTCTCCATCACGTAATACTTACGGTCGGTCGCACCAATAGACTGTTGGTCGGACCCGCGACACACATCGGCTTGGTCTGAAATGTATGACCAGTTACATCACTGACTTGTGCGGCCGTATTTGAGTGGTAGTACTTGAAATTTGTGTTCCGGGAAACTCATCGGGAGCCATTTTGGGCCTCGAAACCAAAACCATCAATTAATATTTAGCTTGTTCCCATCACATTCCAAAGTGTATAGTATAATTATAAGTGCAAACCTTCCCACACTTAGTAGTACATATCAAACCCGAACGTGTTCCCACTATGTAGGTTTTAGTACTAGTGGTAGTACTAGGTTATAAAAAGGGGAACTAGTACCTAGCCGAAAATCACTCTACCTCTTCCTCCTCATAAGTCTTTCTTGTTCGTCCGTCCTTGCCATGGCCGGTGTGCAGAGCTCTAGGTCGAGAACTACTGCATGAGAAGATTAGTTCCTCGATGAAGATGCTGCTGGCCCTCATCATGGAACAGAAGGAGGAGTTGGCGAAGCTCCGCATCAAGCACCCGACTGCTGTCAAGGTACGTAATGCGGCCGTGGAACAGATGATGATGGCTCGCGTCGAGAAATCCTGCATCATGGATAGAATGAAGAGGATAGTGGAGGAGACGTGCAAGGAGATGGAGGTCGTGGAGGTGATGAAGAAGCAGTTACGACTCCATGACCAGCAACCCTTCATGTACTAGTTGAGAGCAGCGCCCCAGACTTGTGTGTGCACCTTCCTTCTTTTTTGGGGGTGATAATCTTCCTTCTTCTTTTGCTCCTGTGTTTCTTCTTTTGCTTCGGGTGTTTCGCCGCACATGTCATATTCTCTGCGAGGCATGAATAGAACAATGCTAACGATGAATGCCTTGGGATCGATGACTAGCAAATTAGATCATTTTTTATCGCCATATCGCATTGGGATGCTATGTTTTGTGCTCCTCTATCGTACTAGTACTCCAGTGGAAAACTTGAGTATGCCATGCGGTTCTTTGCTCCTCCTCAGGTCATCAGCAACATTTATACGAGCAGTCAAATCACAAGGCCCCGCCTTCCAGCAGTAATGAGCCGTCAAATCACAAAGGCCCTTGCCTCTCGTGAAACTGACCAAACGAGACTGCCCCGCCCTCTAGCCTTTTAAAAAATGTATACTTTTGTACAGTAGTAGCATCGATGGATTGCGCCATGGAGCAAAACTAACAAGATGAAATTAAAGAAAAAAGGTGGTACATATAGAGAGCGCTCGTCGCCAAATTATGCATATATTACTATTTAAAAAGCTAGTACGTGCTTAAATGGGGTGCTAAATTCTATTAAAGAAATTAGCATACCTATTTAATTCTTGGGTTCTTATTGTTTATGCTACTAGTTGTGTATCACTACTCAGTTTTGCCATTAGAAGTTACAACTACTCAAAAATGCCATCGATCCGTGAGATGCTTTCTCAAAAATGCAATTAGATATCTCAAAAACGCCATCGTTCCGTTAGATGTTTGCTCAAAATGCCATTAGACATTGTTATTTTCACGTCAAACCCGTTGACCATGTTATATGACAAAAATAAGCCAATTCTCACAATGATAAGTGTGGTCCCACTTGTCAGGAGTAACCAAGGGAATAATTTTATAGGAATATAAGAACGCTGTTGGGATCAAGTAGGCCCCACACTTTATTGTACTGTAGTGAGATAGAGGGAGAGCTGGCATGTTGGTCCATAGGTATTTATGTCATTATAACATGGCAAAAGATATTTGAGTCACAATAATGGTGTCCAGCACAACACATCCCTAAAATAAAACTAAGCACCCTGAAATTCTTTGACAACTAAACTGCTGGCTATATGATATTGGCCATATATATTGTACATAGATAATGTGAAGAAACGAGTGGTAGTAGTATACCAACTAAAAGATGAACTGTAAGAAATACTAGTATGTACGTACTGAAGAGTTAAAGTAACGAGAAGGAACATAACATAGTTATGCTGGGGGCTCAGCACAACACACCCCTCAAATAAAACTAAGCACCCCTGAAATTAAACTAAGCAACTAATCCGGTAGACACTATATTAGAACCACCATGAGCAATGACACTGCCACCTTACTTGGACTCCTCGTCCACATGCTCGACTTCGTCCTTGTCCCTCTTCCTCTTGGCCGATACTTCTTTGCTTGAACCACACACTTGGCTCTTGCTCTTCATCCAACCCTTATAGATACTGAAACAAAGATAGGCATCCATTGCAGCATAGTGGATGTGGTCTATATCTAGTACATTCCACTGCCATGCACGATGAAACTTGGGCGAAGGTTTCTTCAGCTTACCATACGAAGAAAGAACCATGACTCCTGCTAGGGTCAGCATTGAAGGCTGAGCACGGGAGGGCACAAGCCCATTCTTCTGGAGGTCAAAGGGCTCGCCTACAACAAGGCCTATCCGACCCAGGACTGTTCTATCATTCGTAAAGTCTATAGCAACGAATTTGACTAGGCCACCCGCGAGGAAGTTCTTAAATTCCTCGCACTCAATGCCGGCATGGCATATGTGGTAGACCAAGCATAAGTTATGCACGCAAACCTGGATCACGGAGGGCTTCATCTTCTCTTCCTCCTTTAGATTCTTCTCTTTGTCCAGGGATGTGGTGTACTCAACATCTAGCCTAGTGACCCACTCATCATTTGACTTTTCGCACATGCATCTGAAGCGAGCAAGGCATCCTTTCACCGTCGCGGAAGGACGTGTGTAGATGACGTAGAACTCATCGCTGGTGATGGTTCTAACCTTCTACTCACCACCGATCATGGAGATTTGGGGCGCCATGGATTTGGGGGGAGAGTTAGGATTAGTGGAACTGCAGTAATGTGAAAGGACGGGGTGACTAGGAGTGAACTGCCGTAATGTTAAAGGACGTCCGGGGACGAGTAGGAGCGAACTGCTAGCGGTTTTTCGATTGTAAAAATGCTGAGTGGGGCATGCGAATGGCAGGGTAATGGCTTGCCTGGTGGATGAATGGATTCATGCATAGTACTATGGGGGACCAATTAGATGTCATGTTGGCTCGACACCCAATTAAATGGCTTCATGCATCTGCGTGTTCGCACGTCAAGCATCTTGAAAATTACAGGTGATACGAAGCTTTCCATGCTCCCATGATATGGGCTTCCGAGAGCCCTTGGATCTGAGGTCGAACTATTGCATGGCGTGATTCTAGATCTATGGGTGAATATCCTATCCTGGAGGGTTATTTTGCAAAGTTTCAGCAACTTAGCATGCAAACGTTCGATCTCAGATCCAAGGGCTGCCAGCAGCCCGTATCATGGTCACTCCTACCACGACCGTCGCCTCGCTCACGCGGTCGCACCCTTGAGATTTCACATGGTGCGTTAGGCTATCTGATGTTGGCATGTCATACATAGTCATCACTTAGTCACTCATACAACAAGGTTAGCTATAAGGTTGGCTATTAGAGTATTTTTTTAATTCTCTCTTATCTCTTTCTTCGTAGTATTTATTGCATTTGCCAAGGAGTGACCTCTTCCAACGAAATGGTGCTTAGATGAGGTGCTAAGGGCATTAAATGGCTTAGCAACTCAAGTCCCCAATGCATAGGTGCTTAGTTTTTTGTTGCTAAGGGCACCTCCAACAATTGTAAGATAGATGTTAGTAAATTTGCCACCTAGGACATAGTGATGATGTGGCATGTAATAAATGTGGAGAGAGAGCAAAGTTGTATGTAGATTAACCAACAACATTTGCACGAGCTCCAAGGTGAAATAGAGAGCAAAGTTGTATGTAGATTAACCAACAACATTTGCACAAGCTCAAAGGTGAAATAGAGGGCAATCACATTTATGTTCTCACCATCTATTGGATAACTTAGATACAACCTATTGGAGTAGTTGTATGATAGCTTGTTGGTTGATGACATGGACGTTTTACCAACAAGACTAACATACAACCCGTTGGAGATGCTTTAAGCTTGCTTCATTTAATTAGCTATAGACTCAAAATTGTCTTTTCACCTAGGTACACGCGCTTAGCACCGTTTCTTCCTAGGGTCACCAAACTAGTCTCTCTCTTCTTAATTAACTTGCCGCATCAGACTTTATGCCTATGTGGCAGGCTTAGCACCTGTACGAGCAAGTACAATAGTGGGCTATAAGCTCGCTTACATGGCATTTTTGCATATGTGGAGGAGAGATGCAAGGAAAATTGGAGGAGTGGGCTCTCATGCAAGAGCCAACCTCTACATGTGCTCCTAGACAAAAGCATTTAATACAAGGAGAGAGATAGATAAAAAGTGAGAAAAACCTTATAGCCAACCCTATTGTATGACTAATAAATACTACTACTAACTTTTGATGACATGGCATGTTTATATACTCGTGCAGCAATAGCAGCTGGCTATACTAACCATGCTCTACATGGTGGAGCATTGGGAGAGACACCTGTATACCACGGAGGTGGTCAGGAATCGGGAGACTCACGCCAGTCGTAGTGTCGCGGTTAAAATGATAATGGCAAGTCAAATCACGGGCCCCACCCGTCCAGCAGTAACTCGTTGTCAAATCACACAGCCCTACGTTTGCAGCAGCCTACTCCCTCATCTTCTCGCATATCTATCGAACCAACTAGGCGAAACTGCCCCGCCTACCGCACGGGAAAAGCCCCGCCCTCGACTTTTAAATAGTACAATATAATTTTGTATCCATGGATTGCGCCATGGAGCAAAGCCTCAAGATAACAGCGATACACATGTACGGAGTATACAACATGCCCGTCGCATTCGCATCACACCCCAGATGGTCTGTCGGTCTGGCACGCCGCTCTCCGAAAGGAACACACGTCATATTATGTTTGCACACACATGTGGGCCCACAATTGAGAAACGACCATAGGGACACTCCCCGGCCCTGCAAGTCAGGTGAGTTAATAGAAGTGAGAGACGAGCGATAGTACTAGAGCAGTATTGTACAACCATCGGTGCCTGGACGATCCCTGCATGACATGGAAGATCAGTTCGTCCATGCATGTGACCAGACTCCAGCAGACACGGTTGGATTGGCTATCGCCTACATATCTTGCAGGCTGTGTTGTACAGGGCTGTAGTTCTGATGAGAAATCTAAAGAACGGTTTTTGTCATCTCACAATATTAGGTGTCATCTGCTTAGGATCACTGCAAGGGTTAAACAACAACAACTGAGTTCCTCCAAGGCGATGGTCATTGGGGGGCATATGCACAAAGACTACTCAGCTGCCATCTAGGTCAAGCCAGCTATTTTAATTAGGACATCTATCGATGGATCCCTTTTCTACGAGTTTATCTTTAATTTGAGCTTCGATCCTTGTCTAGTTTGTCCGTCGGGATTCATGTTGTCTCCTTGGGGCAGTGAGGTTATGGTTTCTGGTCATGTGGCATTTTTTCGTGTTATATGCTAATCCGGTGCTTCAGATCAAGATGACGACAACTACGCCTCCAGGGCACATGCATGAAGACTTCTCGACAGTCATTGACGAGGTCAAGCCTGCTCCGGTAGACAAAGCAAAACTACTCCACTATATAGGCAGGAGCCTCCGCGCTTGCTTGCTAGTATTGCTCTCTTCACACTGTCTCTTCCTCTCCAAATCTAAACATGACACCGGTGGACACACTCTCTCTCTACTCACCGCTGGTCATAGATCCAGCCGGATCCTCTCTGTCGGGGAAGGTGAGAATGTGCAATGTTCACGCGGTCGTCCTCAACGACGGCTCTTACCCACTGCCAGCGCGTCCCGATCAGTGTGCCTTGCCATTCTCTACCATGCACCGCCGGCTAGGGAGGGCCTCGGACCCCTTCTTCCTTGCTGTCGTAGTGTGGGCAGATCCGGCCTCCCGCCGCCCACCTAGCGACATCCCGGGGACCCTTAGGTACAACTTCCTTTGAAACCGGCCTTGCTCTACTTCCCCAGCTCCTAACGTCCCTGCATTTGTATCTTTACTATTTCTCAGGCCCACTCGTAGATAGGATCGATTGTCTATTCGAAAGCCACCTAAATTTTTACTATTAAGAGTTAAACTAGTTCATGCACTTGAATCTAGTACTACTTGGTTCAAACAAGGAAGAAAGGGGGTGGGGTGGGGGAAGATTTGTTACCTGAATCTAGGACTTGGTCGAAAGAGGAAATAATGGGGGCGAAAAGTAGCAGAGACTGGCTATCCAGCTGGTCTCTTGGTCTAATAGGGAAATAAAGGGAAACGCAGTACAAACTCAATATAAACTCTATCTATTGGTTGAAAAAGAAAAAGAAATTGAGGACTGGGGGATAACTCATTAGAGTATGTCCAGCACTAGATTTGCTAGCCTCACACATTATAAGGTGGCTATACCGAACAAAAATGGGACTGAGGGAGTCCTGGACTAGGGGGTGTCCGGACAGCCGGACTATCATCGTCCGCCGGACTCCAAGACTACGAAGATGCAAGATTGAAGACTCCGTCCCGTGTGCGGATGGGACTTTCCTTGGCATGGAAGGCAAGCTTGGCAATACGGATATGTAGCTCTCCTACCATTGTAACCGACTCTGTGTAACCCTAGCCTCCTCTGGTGTCTATATAAACCGGAGGGCTTTAGTCCGTAGGACACAACATACATCACAACAATCATACCATAGGCTAGCTTTAGGGTTTAGCCTCCTTGATCTCGTGGTAGATCCACTCTTGTACTACCCATATCATCAATATTAATCAAGCAGGACATAGGGTTTTACCTCCATCAAGAGGGCCCGAACCTGGGTAAAACATCGTGTCCCTTGTCTCTTATTACCATCCGCCTAGACGCACAGTTCGGGACCCCCCTACCCGAGATCCGCCGGTTTTGATACCGACATTGGTGCTTTCATTGAGAGTTCCTCTGTGTCATCGCCGATAGGCTCGATGGCATCTTCAACCAACAACGCTATCCAGGGTGAGACTTTTCTCCCCGGACAGATCTTCGTATTCGGCGGCTTCGCACTGCGGGCTAATTCACTTGGCCATCTAGAGCAGACCGAAAGCTACGCCCCTGGCCGTCAGGTCAGATTCGGAAGCCTAAACTTCACAGCCGACATCCGCGGGGACTTGATCTTCGACGGGCTCGAGCCAAAGCCAAGCACGCCGCACTGTTGCGATGGGCATGATCTAGCTCTGCCGCCGAAAAGTGCCTTGGAGGCTGCACACGAATCCGCTTCGGCCCTTAGACCGGAGCCGATCGCCTAGATCGAGGACCGGTGGATGGACACCACCTCGGGGGCTTCAACTTCCACGGTGTTGGAGCCGAACACTAACCTTGTCCCTCGCGAAACTCGTGATTCCGAGGTGCCGGACTCCTTGCCAGACTCCGGACCTCCCACGCCCCTACCAATCGAATCTAATTGGATGCCGGTTATGGAATTCACCGCCACGGACATCTTCCAACACTCACCCTTTGGCGACATCCTAAATTCGCTAAAGCATCTCTCGCTATCCAGAGAGTCCTGGCCGGATTATGGCCAGGATGGTTGGGAAACGGACAACGAAGAAATTCAGAGCCCACCCACCACCCACTTTGTAGCCACTGTCGACGATCTAACCGACATGCTAGACTACGACTCCGAAGACATCGACGCTATGGACGACGATGCCGGAGACGAACAGGAACCAGCGCCTACAGGGCACTGGAAGACCACCTCGTCATACGACATATACATGGTGGACACCCCAAAAGACGGGGACGGCGAAGAAGCAGCGGAGGCAGATTCCTTAAAGAAACAGCCCAAGCGCCGGCGTCAGCGGCACCGTTCTAAATCCCGCCACAGCAAGAATGGAGATTCCGGCACAGGAGATAATAATACTCCAGAGAGTGCCGAAGACAATCCCCTCCAGCAAGACTCAGCGCAGGAGGATGCAGAAGCAAGCCCCCACGAGATGGCGGCAGACGAAGAGGTCGAGGAATATAACTACACACCTCCCTCCGAAGACGAGGCAAGCCTCAACGACGACGAATTCATCGTGCCTGAGGATCCCGTCGAACAAGAGCGTTTTAAACGCAGGCTTATCGCCACGGCAAATAGCCTAAAGGAAAAGCAGCAGCAGCTTCAAGCTGATCAGGACCTGCTGGCCGATCGATGGACCGAGGTCCTCGCGGCCGAAGAGTATAAACTCGAACGCCCCTCCAAAAGCTACCCAAGACGCAAGTTGCTCCCCCGATTAGAGGAAGAAGCGTACATACCTTCATCACCAGCGCATGATACGGCTGACCGACCACCCCTTGGTCGCGAAAGAGAGGGATCCAGGCCCTCCACCAAGACCGTACCCCGGCATCGCTCCAAAAGTACGAAGCCAAGAGGGAACGCGCCGGACTTGCGAGATGTATTGGAGGACAGAGCAAGGCAATCCAGATCCATCTACGAATCATGTGGGCGCCCCACGACCCACGACGAATACCGTCGCGCCGGATACAATAACCCCGGCCGGGCCGAACATAGTAGACAATGCTCTCTCGAGCTACGTCGTGATATCGCTCAATATAGAGGCGCCGCACACCCGCTGTGCTTCACTGACGAAGTAATGGATCATCAAATCCCTGAAGGGTTTATACCCGTAAACATCGAATCCTACGATGGAACAACAGACCCCGCGGTTTGGATCGAAGATTATCTTCTTCACATCCATATGGCCCGCGGCGACGATCTCCATGCCATCAAATATCTCCCACTCAAGCTTAAAGGACCAGCTCGGCATTGGCTTAATAGCTTGCCCGCAGAGTCAGTTGGGTGTTGGGAAGACCTGGAAGCCGCATTTCTCGACAACTTACAGGGCACGTATGTGCGGCCACCAGACGCTGATGACCTAAGCCACATAATTCAGCAGCCAGACGAATCGACCAGACAATTCTGGACACGGTTCTTGACAAAGAAAAATCAAATTGTCGACTGTCCGGATGCAGAGGCCCTCGCAGCCTTCAAACATAACATCCGCGACGAGTGGCTAGCCCGGCACCTGGGACAGGAAAAGCCGAAATCAATGGCAGCCCTCACATCATTAATGACCCGCTTTTGCGCGGGAGAGGATAGCTGGCTAGCTCGTAGCAACAACCTCAGTAAAATTCTGGCAGTCCGGATACTAAGGACCACAATGGCAGGTCGCGTCGAAGCAAAAATAAACGCCGCATTAACAACGACGACACGGAGGATACGGCAGTCAACACCGGATTCCGAGGCTCTAAACCCGGTCAGCGGAAGAAGCCATTCAAAAGAACCACTCCGGGTCCGTCCAATTTGGACCGAATACTCGACCGCTTATGCCAGATACATGGCACCCCCGAAAAGCCACCTAATCACACCAACAGAGATTGCTGGGTGTTCAAGCAGGCAGGCAAGTTAATCGCTGAAAACAACGACAAGGGGTTAAACAGCAACGACGAGGAGGAGACCCGACCGCCGAACAATAGAGGACAGAAGGGTTTTCCCCCACAAGTGCGGACGGTGAGCATGATCTACGCAACCCATATACCCAGGAGGGAGCGGAAGCGCGCACTACGGGACGTATACGCGATGGAGCCAGTCGCCCCGAAGTTCAATCCATGGTCCTCTTGTCCGATCACTTTCGATCGAAGAGACCATCCGACCAGCATCCGCCATGGCGGATTCGCCACATTGGTTTTAGACCCAATCGTCGATGGATTTCACCTCACAAGAGTCCTGATGGATGGTGGCAGTATCCTGAACCTACTTTATCAGGATACAGTGCGCAAGATGGGCATAGACCCCTCACGGATTAAACCTACAAAGACAACCTTTAAAGGCGTCATACCAGGTGTGGAGGCCAATTGTACAGGCTCAGTCACACTGGAAGTGGTCTTCGGATCCCCGGATAATTTCCGGAGCGAGGAATTAATCTTCGACATAGTCCCATTCCGCAGCGGCTATCACGCTCTGCTCGGACGAACCGCGTTTGCAAAGTTCAACGCGGTGCCGCATTATGCATACCTCAAGCTAAAGATGCCAGGCCCTCGTGGAGTCATCACGGTCAACGGAAATATGGAACGCTCCCTCCGAACGGAGGAACATACAGCGGCTCTCGCGGCAGAAGTACAGAGCAGCCTTTTAAGGCAATTTTCGAGTCCGGCTGTTAAACGGTCGGATACAGCCAAATGCGCCCGAAGCAACACCAACCAAGACCTCCTGGCACGATCAGAGCACGCGTAGCAATGCGGCCCTAACCCCCGCCCTCGCATGATTGCAAGAACAACCCTCCGTGCACATCATTACGCTTTGGAGATACCATGGGCGCAGGGGAAGGGGCACGACCACAACAGACCCAGAGTGCGGCTCGACCCAACCCGGGGCTCGCAAGTGTGCCACTCTTTCTTATTATTATTTTCCTTCTTTATGTACACAGGACTCCGTTAGCCAGAGGCCCTGTCCGGCGGTGAACCTGCCGAACTCATGATGCAACAGCCAGGGAGTAAGGAATGCGGCGACGAACACTCAGGTGGTCTCAATTACGAGCATTAAATTTGATTATATACACCAAGTCCGCAGCCCATCCCTGGAGGGGGACATGTTTAATTAGTCCAACACCCTTGCTTACCGCACTATCTGTATCAGTCCGCACTCATAGCAGACTTTCTTTAATAAATGATGCAGCAACTTTTTTCGCCTGTTATTGCATATATATGTTCATTACATGACATCTTGCACCCGTATATTTTGATACGGCCTAATACACCAGGGGCTTATGTTCCCCACATTATGGTGTGATAAGTCCGAACACTTTCACAAGTGCGGCACCCCGAACTTATAGCATTATATGAATCGGCTCTGAATCATGTCTTGGGTCAATAGTTGGGTTTGCCCGGCTCCCACGTTTTGGTGCCTTACGTTCCGTTCCGTCGGCTAAGGTGGCACTGGGAGAACCAATACGATTGCGCCCCGGTTGAGCCGGGCGAGCGCCTCAGTGGAGAAAGCTAAAACTGACCGGCATGATAAGGCGAGAGACTGGTCGCTGTTCGAGAGGTTTTTTCGGGTCCTTAAAGACTCACGCCGCTTTGAGCGAAGTTCCGGATAATGTCCGACGAAGGCGTGGATAGCGCCCCGAATTCGGTCTTCCGAATACTAGGGGCTTCGCCGAAATTTAAAATTATAGAATTCTTTGGCTAAGTGAGAGTGTTCAAGCATTATAAGTCCGGTTGCCTTGTTCGTTGTGTTGAGCGCCTCCCTAGATGGACCCAAAAGTGGGAACAAGAGTGCTCAAGTTATCCTGAACACCCCAGAACTTGCGGCTTGGGGGCTGAAGCCAACGACTTGCCATCTCTCAGATTTTATAAACGGCCGCACAGAAGGTAATATTTTAAATTAAACAAGCGTTGCTTAAAGCGCACATGAACAAAGTATTCAGCGCACAGGATAATACATAGCGAGTTTACTCAAAAATTACATCTTTAGGGCATTCGTCCGCAATCTCGCGGGCTCCCTTCAGGACAGTTTTATAATACATTTCGGGCGTACGATACTCCTTACCCGGTGGCGGCGGGTCAGTAAGAAGCTTCTCCGCATCCAGCCTGCCCCAGTGCACCTTTGTGCGGGCAAGGGCCCGACGAGCACCTTCAATACAGGCGGAGCGCTTGATGACCTCCACCCAGGGGCACGCATCCACCAGCCGCCGCACGAGGCCGAAGTAGCTCTCGGGCATGGCCTGTCCAGGCCACAACCGGACTATAAGGCCCTTCATGGCCTCCTCAGCTACCTTGTGGAGTTCGACCATCTGCTTCAGCTGGTCGCCTGGGGGCACCGGATGACCGGCCTCAGTGTACTGACACCAGAAGACCTTCTCCGTCGAGCTCCCCTCCTCGCCACGGTAGAATGCGGCGGCATCGGACACACTACGCGGCAAATCTGCAAACGCCCCTGGAGAGCTCCGAATGCGTGTAAGTGTCAGGTAGTTTACATTAACATGCTTGCTTTGCATGAAAAATGCCTTACCCGCCGCTATCTTCTTTACATCTTCAACCTCCTGAAGGGCCTTACGGGCCTCGGCCTTGGCGGACTTGGCACTTTCGAGAGCCGAGGCAAGCTCGGACTCTCGAGTCTTGGAGTCGCGCTCCAAGCTCTCATACTTCTCCATGAGAGCCTGGAGCTCTTGCCGCACTTCCGCCACCTGTGCCTCCTTCTTCTCTCGCTCTGCCCGTTCCGTGGCCGCACTGCGTTCGGTCGCGGACACAGCCTCCTTCAGGGCTGCCACCTCGTTCGTGGCCCCTGCAATACCCATATTATCCTTGTTAATTCTATTGCGACCAAAATCCTTTTCTGTAAGGTAACAACTCAAAGTGGTGCTACTCACCTTGTTTGTCCTCGAGCTACCTCTTGGCATGGCCGAGCTCTCGCTCGGACCGGTCGAGATCCTGCTTTAATGTACCAACCTCCGCAGTCAGTGCGGCAGAGGTCAGCAGCACAGCCTGCAAACCCATATTGACATCATTTATTAGCATCCTGCGAATATCTTTTTAGATCCTCAGTCTGACTTTTCTTTCCGAACACCGAACCGAGCATCAGGGGCTACTGTCTATGTGGTATTATATTACAGAATTTTAACTTCTTAGCTCAAAGCCTGATAAAAGGCTACTGCAGGCTTCGGTCAGCCCGCTCTTGGCGAGCTGGACCTTCTGAATCACCGCACTCATAACAGTGCGGTGTTCTTCCTCGATGGAAGCGCCTTGGAGCGCCTCCAGCAAGTTGACCGGCGCCTCCGGTTGGACGGAGGCCGCCGGAGTCACGGTCTTGCCCTTCTTTCGAAGAGGCCGCCCGCCGGACTCTGGAACCACTACAGGTTCCGACGTAGAGTCCGTCGCAAAGTCTGGGAGGCTGCCTTGCTGCGCCTCCGAAGCCTCCTCCTGATGGGTCCCCTTCCGGGTTCCCACCTCGGCGTCCTCATCGGCGCGGGGGGTAGAGGCTGTCGGAAGTGAATCCACATCTGGCGGGGCCAACGACCCGCTTGATGAAGCGGGGAGATCATCATCGGCCAGACTGCAGATAGTATGCGGCATTAGTAGGACACTATGTGACACGAAAGAAATTGCATATCAGGGATCCGGATACTTACGATCTCGCCGGAGGCCTGGCCCTTGAAGGCCACTCCTCCTCGCCAATGTTGGTGTTGGCGGAGCTGTCCGGGGGGATATTTCTCCCCCTCTTGGACCGTTCGGCCTCCCCTGTTGGGGAAGCCTTCCTCTTCCTCTCTCCCTCCTCCGGGAGAGAGTCTTCTTCCTCCTCCTCATCTTTGGGGGAGGAGTCCGCCTCGTCGTCGGACGCCTGATTACGGGAACTCTTTTGAGTCCCCGTGGCCGCCTTCTTGGCCTTCTTCTCCGGCACCACGTGCGGTGCCGGAACCAGCAGCCCCGCTAGACGGGCGTCCACTGGGTCTTCTGGCCTGGGAGCCGGGCAGATGAGCTGCTCGGCCTTGTGCATCCATTCCTGTCAAAGGAAAAGGGAGATTGAAACCCTCTTAGAACCAATCTATTTACAACAAGTGTCCCGTAAAGGGGTAGAATCACTTACCTCGTTAGCCGGATGCTGCGAGTGAAATCCGCGATCTTCTGTCGCGGATGCGGGGGCTTCGGCGCCCTTAAACAGCACCCTCCAGGCGCCTTCGTACGTCGTGTCGAAGAGCCCGCTTAGCGCCTGGTGCCGTTCCGGATCAAACTCCCACAGATTAAATGCCCGTTCTTGGCATGGGAGGATCCGGCGGACGAGCATGACTTGGACCACATCGACGAGCCTGAGCTTCTTGTTCACCAGCTTCTGGATATAGGCTCGGAGTCCCATCAGCTCCTTCGGGTTACCCCACAGCAAGCCCTTCTCTTTCCAGGAGGTGAGCTGCGTGGGGATACCAGATCTAATCTCGGGGGCCGCCGCCCACATAGGGTCGCGCGGCTCGGTGATATAGAACCATCCCGATTGCCACCCCTTGACGGAGTCCACAAAGGCCCCTTCGAACCAGAGGACGTTGGGCATCTTGCCCAACATCGCGCCTCCGCACTCCGCCTGCGTGCCCTTCACTACCTTCGGCTTGACGTTGAAGGTCTTGAGCCACAAGCCGAAATGGGGCCGGATGCAGAGGAGGGCCTCACACACGACGATGAACGCCGAGATGTTGAGGATGAAGTTCGGCGCCAGATCGTGGAAATCCAGGCCGTAATAGAACATGAGCCCCCGGACGAAAGGGTGCAGTGGAAAGCCCAGTCCGCGGAGGAAGTGGGGAAGGAAGACGGAAAATCCTACTTGACGCACGTTGCGTCAAGTTGTCGGGCTTTCGCGCAGACGTTTGCCAGCGAGGGAGGATTTGGGCCGGCCCGCCCACCACTTCTGTCATCCAGTTTTGGGAATCTTCCAGGAGGTTCCTGAACCGGTTTTCTTCGGTTTTGGGAAATTTCTAGAAGGTTCCTAAACCGGTTTTTTACTGTCTCAATTTCTTTTTTTTCTGTCTCTTTTTTTATTTCTCTCCTTTCTATGTTTCTTCTTCTTTTTTTCTTTTTCGTTTTTATTTCAAAAAATATTCATCTTTCTTAAAATTGTTCACATAATTATAAAAAGTTTGCATCTACAAAAATGTGGAAGTTTAAAAAAATTCTCGTTTTTCTAAAAAAATGCTTGTCTTTACAAAAATTGTTCATGTTTTCAAATTTCTTCCGCAGTTTCAGAAAATGTTTAGGTTTCCCGTATTTCTGTTTCTTTACTTCATTTTTTCTTGTTCGTTGTAATTCCTTTTTTCTTCTCCTCCTTGTTCTTGAGAATTTCAAAAAAAATAAAAATTCAAAAAGATGATTAGAAGTTAAAAAAATGTTCATGTTATTATCTTTTATTTGCAAATTCAAAATCTAATTGTCCATTTTTTATAAAAATGTTCGCATATTTAGAAAAAAGTTCACCTTTCCAATATTCTCCATTTTTTAACAAAATGTTCATGTTTTCAAATTTTGTTCAGGAGTTTCAAAAAATGTTCCTCTGTCAAATTTCATTCGCAATTTTAAGAAAATGTTTATATTTTCCAATTTTGTTTAGTAGTTTCAAAATTTGTTCGCAAACTTCAAAAAGTGTCGATTTCTAATTTTGTTTGGGAGTTTCAAAAAATGTTCACGAATTTTTCAAAATGTTTACATTTCCGAATTTTGTTCAGGAGTTTCAATTTTTTTCCAATATTTTTAAAAAATGTTCTCGTATCCAAAATTTGTTTCGGAATTTGAAAAGATGTTCATCTTCTTTTTTTGTTTATCTTCTTATTTTCTCCTGTTCCTTTTTCGTTATTTAATAATATTTTACAGTTTTAAAAAATGTTCTTCGTTTCATAAAAAATGTTCATTTTTTTCGATAAAGGTTAAAAAAAATTAAAAATGTTTTCGTTTCCATATCTTGTTCTTAGTTTGAAAAAATGTTCTTGGTTCAAAAACTGTTCACGAAATCTAAAAATATTTGTGTTTCCAAATTTTTGTTCAGAGTTTCAAAAAGTGTTCCCTTTAACAAAAATTTGTTCATATATTAAAAAATGTTCGTGATTTTCAAAAAAAGTGTTCAGTTTATCAGAAAAAATATTTACATATTCAAAAAATGTTCAAGATTTTTATTTTCCTTCTTGAAAAGTGTTCGCCTTTTTTTTTCTAAAAACATCTTTTAAATTTTTGGGGGAATTTTAAAAAATTGTTCCTGTTTTCCAAATTTGTTCACAAATTCAATTTTTTTTAATGTTACCAATTTTTGCCTCAAATCAGAATATGTTCAGGAATTTCAGAAAAATGTTCTTGTTTTCCAAAGTTGTTCAGAAATTCAGACAATGTTATTTTTTAAAATGTTTCAATTTCTCTTACAAAAAATTACGAAGTTTAAAGGTGTTTGTGTTTCATAAAACACTCAGGGTTATTTCACAAAAAATTTCATTCTGAAATTCTAAAAACATGTCGGATCTGTGCTGGATGTTTGTTTTTAATGTTTTACGCTGTCCTTTGTTCAATAATTGTCGTTAGCTCAACTGGTTGAGGTGCGTAGACTCTGCAATGAGGTCCTGTGTTCGATCCCAAGCGAGGGCGCCAACTTTTTTTAGCTACTACAGTACGCGCACGCTGTTGTTTTCTTCATGGGCCGGCCCAGGTAGACTCCCGCCTATGCGAACCTGCGGCTGTTTGCCGCAAAGAGCGGCGTATAGGGGTTCCCAAGGAAGACGACCCTCTCATGGGGCCCAGGGGTAGGGATGAGCTGCCCCTCGTCGGGCAGCCGGTGCGCAATATCGCTGGAAAGGTATCCGGCGTTGCGCAGCTTGGTGATGTGCTCCTCCTTGACGGTGGAAGCCAACCACTTGCCTCCCCCTCCGGACATGGACGGGGAAGGTTAAGACGAGATGCGCGAGCTTGGGCATTGGAGCTTGAGTGCGCGGAGGTGGATAAGCAAAGGAGGAAGAAGGCGTGGGTGAAAAGGTGAATCCTTATCCCTTATATAGGCAGGGTGAAGACTATGCGCCCCCCACCAGCCTGGTAAAACTCGCTTATCTCCCAAGCGCCACCATCAATGGCGCGGTTGGGTTACCCACGTCCGTATTGATGAGAATCCCGGAATAAGGGGAACACGATCTCTGCTTCGACAAGACGTGCCCAGGAAACTGCTTCGCTAAACGTGCTGAGGTGGTAAAAAACGATTCAAGTAAAAGCCTGGTAGCGGTGTGATGTCATGCCGCATAATACGTCAGCAGATTGGACTTGTGTACATTTTATTCTCTCTACGGTGGAATGTGGAATTTATTTTGCAGAGCCGGACACTATCCTGGTGTTCATGATCTTCTCTGGATTATTCGAGGGAGGAACCCGCCTTGCAATGCCGAACATTATGCACGCCGGACTTATCATCATTGAAGCCTGGTTCAGGGGCTACTGAGGGAGTCCTGGACTAGGGGGTGTCCGGACAGCCGGACTATCATCGTCCGCCGGACTCCAAGACTACGAAGATGCAAGATTGAAGAATCCGTCCCGTGTCCGGATGGAACTTTCCTTGGCGTGGAAGGCAAGCTTGGCAATACGGATATGTAGATCTCCTACCATTGTAACCGACTCTGTGTAACCCTAGCCTCCTCCGGTGTCTATATAAACCGGAGGGCTTTAGTCCGTAGGACACAACATACATCACAACAATCATACCATAGGCTAGCTTTAGGGTTTAGCCTCCTTGATCTCGTGGTAGATCCACTCTTGTACTATCCATATCATCAATATTAATCAAGCAGGACGTAGGGTTTTACCTCCATCAAGAGGGCCCGAACCTGGGTAAAACATCGTGTCCCTTGTCTCCTGTTACCATCCGTCTAGACGCACAGTTCGGGACCCCCTACCCGAGATCCGCCGGTTTTGACACCGACAGGGACCAACCCAGATATCCTGTTCTGATGTTTGTTGCCCCGAGCCTCTCTTATGTAATGCCACTGGTAAAATGTGGCATTCGCACTGTTAAAAGTAAGGACACGTTAAACCAATGTTTCTTTCAGTGTAATGCCTCCAGTAATATGAATCAATGGCACTATTTTTCATGTCCTGCTAAATTTCCCATTAAGATAAGTTGCTTCTTTTCGTTAGAAATGCAACTGTCCTGGTCTGGCTACTCTCTCGTGCCCAAATACCAACTCTGTAGCAGCTCTTAATGTAATGTTGCTGGTAAAATAAAGCAATGGCACCATTAAAGTAGTGTCATATTTAACGGTTGTCATAGTTAAGTCTAATGCCCACACTAATATCTAGCAATGTTGCTGCTTTAGAAATTGCTACTGTCCTTGTAGGATTGCCATCCAGACAAGAAACATGCTTCTTTTCATTTGATGTATGTCTCATCACTTGTTAGTCGCCCTCCTTTCCACCTTTTTGTGCAAATAGAGATATACATTTCACGCTTGATCTTAGTTGAACTGCACAAATGATATCCAAATTATGGTTGAACATTCCACGAGCTTCACAACCAACCTTGATGTTGCTCAATTTTATTGCATCTAATGAATAAGAAGCTCTGTGGGTTTTGTTTTCTGATGGAAATGGAACCAGGGATGGAGCCCTTTTCTTAGAAAAATATGAAGAAGAAGCTTCTAGCTAATGGGACATTGATTCATTTTTGGTGAACTGCACCAAAAGGTTCCATGAATTGAATCATCCATGTTGATCCCTGGTGTCATCCCTTCTATGATGGCGTTAACTACAGATATGGTTCCCATCACGAGGTATGTTCCTTTTTGGTTCGACCGTTTGCCAAAGATCCTGCATGTTGAGTCTACTTTTGTGCTACTGTTTTGGCACTGCCATGATAAAGCAACAATGTTATTATTTTGCACCTTAATCTAGTGGCACTATTAATTTGAGGCAATGTTTTGGCACCGCTAGTACCACTGATTTTTTTATATATCGAAAGAGGGGGTTTCCTATGATTTCATTAAAGAAACCTAACCATAGAGAACCATTATCCGACAACATCTCAGTGTAAACGGGCAGTTATGCAACTACTACTAGAACGGACTGAGTACTAGCAGGAGACAAGTTCACCACATAAGCTAGGTAGGTAGGGGGCACAACACCAGCTCGACCAAGTTTGGATTACAACCCAAATGCTACCACAGAAACATCAGGGGGGAAGATAGGGACGGGAAGAGCCAGCTTCAATATCCCAGTCTAAGCACCCCCCGCCTCCATCCTTGCGACGCACGGTACACCTCGTTTGCCACCTGCTCGACCCTAGTGCCTCTGATAAAATGAAATAATAATACAGTTAAAATAGAGCGGGTGTCCTCTCTATCATTTCATTTCCAATGTAGATAAAGAAAGTGCTTCTCTTTGTTAGTATATGTTTCATCAACTAGTCTTATTGTTAATATTTAAGTGTTTCTGCAAACTGGGGTTCTTAATTTTAGTTGATCTGCACAAAAATAGAGATTGGAATGTCTCAAGGCCCCTCCTTGTACTACCGCTGTACACGATGTTCATTACCGGCAGAAGGTGTATCGGGGATAATTGGGTCGATTTCCAGTATGAGGCCTACTGTATGAGGCGTCGCAGGGCCCATCTCGCCCTCGCAGCATGGCATACTATGATACTATTGCAATATTTTCTTATATTTATTAGTGTATGTTTCATCAACTAGTGACACTATAATGTAATCACGCTTTTTCATTATCTGTGCAAACAGGGTTATTCAGCTGCATTTTGGTGGAACTACACAAATGTACGGATGGAACCGACATATATGCAGAGTGCAAGGTGTGCCAAGTAAAAATTAACGACACCAACCATGCTTCATGCACACATTGGCATCCACCACCACCAGTGGGATGTGTGGTGCTCTCTGTGGACGGATCTTTCTCGGCAGCAAATCCTCTAACCAAATACTAGTAGCTTATATTGGTAGTTTTCTAGGGAGTACTCCTTTCTGAAAGAAGCACCGATCTATTTTTCTTTGTTTGTACACAGTGTCACAACTTTGACCCAAAGGTCCAGAGCTATTTTAGGGTGATTGGCGTAGTACTCGGAGACTGATTGTAAGCATGATTTTCATTAGCCATCACACTGATTGTAAGCATGAGAAAATGGAAGATTAGGTTAGTGTGAAGCTTACCTTAAACCCTACCGCCGCCGTTGAAACGAGGCGAGCATCGAGGGAACCTTGGAGAACGGCGAGGAAGCGATGCCTCGCCATCTGGCCTCCGCTTGCGGTGGGAGAACAAATACTCATGTGGCTCCGGCTGGCTCTTCACCCTCATGAATGGCACACCATACTCGATTGATTCGTTATCCTCTGGATGCTTGACCTTCGACCTATACGCCGACTACCTCTGCCAGACTTTCGCCTCGGGTGAATCTGTCTGCTCCATCGCCTGGAGGAGATACTCGATGAACTCAAAGGACTACAGCATGACTGCCGCCGAGGAGTACATCGCCGCCCTCATCGCTGCTGTCTTGCTCTTTCGTATACATTGCCAAATGGCCCTCACCGTCCTCGAAATCTCCCACTCATTGTCAAACCAAGTAAGGATCTCCCTCAACCTGGCTAACTTTGCCCGGTCGCCGCTGGCGATCTGCCCGATTCGCTGCGGCATCCTCTCCATAGATGTCCTTCTGAGAGGTCTGGTGCTAGCTTTGGAAGATGGGAGGTGAGACGGTGGTCTTGCAATAGAGAAGAGGGAGAGGCGAGATAGTGGTTTTGCAATGGAGAAGATGGAGATGAGAGGGGGTGTTTTTGCAATGGAGAAGAGGGAGAGGCGAGATGATGGTTTTGGAATGGCGATGATGGAGAGGAGAGGAGGTGGTTTTGCAATGGAGAAGAGGGAGAGGAGCGTGCGGCAGCGATTTAGGATTGGACGAGAGGGCCGACGCAATGTGACTGGATCAAAATCAAAACCAGTTTACCCTTCAATTATTAAGAAAGCAACCCCACATTAACTAGTCTCCCTTTTATTCTGGGTCATAATTGTACATTGCAAAAATAATACAATTTAAAAGTACATTCAGATACAAACCAAACGATACAATTTTTGGTGACATGCATTCACATTTTGCTTTTCAAATACAGTACGTGGTCAAACTTTGACCCAAAATACAAAAAACAAAAAAATACTTCCAAGACCAGCACCGCTCCTCTCCTCTTAAACCACCGCCACTCCTCTCCTGTTCCAATCTAAATCCAGCACCGCTCCTCTCCTCTTCCATTTCAAAACCACCGCTCCTCCTCTCCGGTTCCAATCCAAAACTAGCGCCGCTCCTCTACCGTTCTAATCCAAACCAGCGTCGCTCCTCTCCTCTTCCATTCAAAAACCACCACCGGCGAGTGAAGGTGCTGTGGAGAAGTAGACCGATGGAGGAGTACAACCGTTACATGAGGATCACAGACGGCGGCCCTATGAACCTAGCTAGGATGTTGGAGATACAGTCTTGGTTTGACAACAAGGACCAACTAGCGGCGACGGTGACATCCATGGCCAAATATCTGCAACAAAGCGAAAGGCAGCAATACTCCCGATGGGAGTCGCACGGGAGTACATCGAGCTACTCCTCTGGGCCATGGAGCAAACAGATTCACAAAATCCGATCGTGAGGGAGCGGGTGGTGGGAGTATCGATCCCAGATGGAGCATCCACCAGAGATTGAAGGATCGAGCATCTAGAGGGTGCCGTTTGTGAGGGTGTCATGCCAGAGGAGCTGGCGGAGTCTTCATCGACCGAACCCAACTACAAGAGGAGAAACATAGTTGGCTTGATGACGCTTCCCCGCTATCCTCTCCCTCGCTGTTCACATCGTCTCACGGGGCGGTTGTCTACCGCTAAGGAATAGAAGGGGACTGCCCCCCCCCCAGCCCAATAGTCGGGCAGTTTGTGAATTGTCAGGAGGAGCTTAGGGTTGTCAGTATTCGCAGGTTGTGAATTGTGTTTTGTGTTGTGTATTTTGAGAGTACTTTCAGATATGAATGTCTTTTGAATTTCAGATTTTCAGTATTGAGCATATGAAGTATTTTATGAATTCTAGAGATCTATTTTTAGCACTTAAAAATGTAGTTTCATAGGAGTATAAAAGTGCAGACAATGTGATTCTCAGAGAAGAAACTGCAAGTTTCAGAGGCAGAGCACTTATATTAACACGCCCTTTTCAAACAGGGATAACATCATGTTGGAAGTTTTTTTTATGGTCGAAAATGGAACTACCAACCAGCTAACATCATGCTGATCAAGATTCATGCATGGCACATCTTCATATGATGCACAGTCAAAATAATATGTGATTTTCAAAATGCCCACACAATGTCGAGTGTGCAAAAAACAGAGAAAACGAGGGACGAAGTTTTGGCAAGTGTTGGACGTGGTGTGCGTAGATAACAATGGGGACCCACATGGTAATAATGGCAGAGGCAAAAAGTTTGGAGATATTTTCCCTGCATCAGGTGGAATTGAACCCGGGCGGAATAGCGGTTGTGTAGTGTCACTTGGCCACTGGGCTAGTTCAGTAGTTTCGGTAGAAATAAGGCACTGCTTCACGTGATTTGTTCTCATCATGCGCCTTTGTGCGCTCGCTGCGGCGCCGCTCTCTGCCATTGTGAACATGCTGAACAAACGAGAGGAATCTGGAGAGGACTGTACGTGGAGAGGCAGACAATCGGGACCCACCAGGTCTATGGCCGCACGCAAGCAAGTGTCTCATTGAAAAAATACTTCCTCTTGATGCTATACTGACATTGGGGCCAACATGTTTGTCAACATAGTTACTTTTTAAGGTGCTTCAATGTAGTTACTGTTGGGGAACGCAGTAATTTCAAAAAAATTCCTACGCACACGCAAGATCATGGTGATGGCATAGCAACGAGAGGGGTGAGTGCTGTCTACGTACCCTCGTAGACCATTAAGTGGAAGCGTTATGACAACGCGGTTGATGTAGTCGTACGTCTTCACGAATCGACCGATCCAAGCACCGAACGTACGGCACCTCCGTGTTCAGCACACGTCCAGCTCGATGACGTCCCTCGGGCTCCAATCCAGCGAAGCGTCGGGGATGAGTTCCGTCAGCACGACGGCGTGGTGACGATGATGATGTTCTACCGGCGCAGGGCTTCGCCTAAACTCCGCAACGATATGACCGAGGTTGAATATGGTGGAGTGGGGCACCGCACACGGCTAAGGAACGATCCGTAGATCAACTTGTGTGTCTATGGGGTGCCCCCCACCCCTGTATATAAAGGAGGAGAGGAGGAGGGGGCCGGCCTAAGGGGAGGCGCGCCCTAGGAGGGGGAAACCTACTCCAAGTAGGTTTGCCCCCTTCCTTTCCTATTCCAAGTAGGAGGGGAAGGAAGGAGTGGGAGAGGGGGAAGGCAAGGGAGCGCCGCCGCCCCCTTCCTTGTCCTATTCGGACCCAAGGGGAGGGGGCGCGCCTCTTGCCCTGGCCGGCCCCTCTCCTTCTCCACTAGGGCCTAACAAGGCCCATTACTTCCCGAGGTGGGGGGGGGGGTTTCCGGTAACCCTCCGGTACTCCGGTTTTTCTCCGAAAACACCCGGAACACTTCCGGTGTCCGAATATATTCATCCAATATATCAATCTTTATGTCTCGACCATTTCGAGACTCCTCGTCATGTCCGTGATCACATCCGGGACTCCGAACAAACTTCGGTACATCAAAACTTATAAACTCATAATAAAACTGTCATCGTAACGTTAAGCGTGCGGACCCTACGGGTTCGAGAACTATGTAGACATGACCTAGAACTATTCTCGGTCAATAACCAATAGCGGAACCTGGATGTTCATATTGGTTCCTACATATTCTACGAAGATCTTTATCGGTCAAACCGCATAACAACATAAGTTGTTCCCTTTGTCATCTGTATGTTACTTGCCCGAGATTCGATCGTCGGTATCCTATACCTAGTTCAATCTCGTTTCCGGCAAGTCTCTTTACTCGTTCTGTAATACATCATTTCATAACTAACTCATTAGTTACAGTGCTTGCAAGGCTTAGTGATGAGTATTACCGAGAGGGCCCAGAGATACCTCACCGACAATCGGAGTGACAAAACCTAATCTCGAATTATGCCAACTCAACATGTACCTTTGGAGACACCTGTAGAGCACCTTTATAATCACCCAGTTATGTTGTGACGTTTGGTAGCACACAAAGTGTTCCTCCGGTCTAAAACTAATCCCGAAGGTAGATGCAGAGGTAGCGTGCCGACCGCGATCACATCGACTTTGGAACCATTTCCCACGCGCATCGTCACCTCGTCCTTGGCCAGTGCTCGCTTATTCTGTAGTCCCTGTTTCGAGTTGCAAATATTAGCAACAGAACCAGTATCAAATACCCAGGTGCTACTATGAGCTCTAGTTAGGTACACATCAATAACATGTATATCACATATACCTTTGTTCACTTTGCCATCCTTCTTATCCGCCAAATACTTGGGGCAGTTCCGCTTCCAGTGACCAGTCTGCTTGCAGTAGAAGCACTCAGTTTCAGGCTTAGGTCCAGACTTGGGTTTCTTCTCTTGAGCAGCAACTTGCTTGCTGTTCTTCTTGAAGTTCCCCTTCTTTTTCCCTTTGCCCTTTTTCTTGAAACTAGTTGTCTTGTTGACCATCAACCTTAGATGCTCCTTCTTGATTTCTACCTCCGCAGCCTTTAGCATTGCGAAGACTCGGGAATAGTCTTGTTCATCCCTTGCATATTATAGTTCATCACAAAGCTCTTGTAGCTTGGTGGCTGTGGTTGGAGAATTCTGTCAATGACGCTATCATCCGGAAGATTAACTCCCAGTTGAATCAAGTGATTATTATACCCAGACATTTTGAGTATATGCTCACTGACAGAACTATTCTCCTCCATCTTGCAGCTGTAGAACTTATTGGAGACTTCATATCTCTCAATCCGGGCATTTGCTTGAAATATTAACTTCAACTCCTGGAACATCTCACATGCTCCATGACGTTCAAAACGTCGTTGAAGACCCGGTTCTAAGCCGTAAAGCATGGCACACTGAAGTATAGAGTAGTCATCAGCTTTGCTCTGCCAGACGTTCATAACATCTGGTGTTGCTCCTGCAGCAGGCCTGGCACCCAGCGGTGCTTCCAAGACGTAATTCTTCTGTGCAACAATGAGGATAATCCTCAAGTTACGGACCCAGTCCGTGTAATTGCTACCATCATCAAAGCAAGATAAGATGCATAAAGGATAAACATCACATGCAATCAATATAAGTGATATGATATGGCCATCATCGTCTTGTGCTTGTGATCTCCATCTCCGAAGCACCATCGTGATCACCATCGTCACCGGCGCGACACCTTGATCTCCATCGTAGCATCATTGTCGTTTACGCCATCTATTGCTTCTACGACTATCACTACCGCTTAGTGATAAAGTAAAGCAATTACAGAGCGTTTGCATTTCATACAATAAAGCGACAACCATATGGCTCCTGCCAGTTGCCGATAACTTCGGTTACAAAACATGATCATCTCATACAATAAAAGATAGCATCACGTCTTGGCCATATCACATCACAACATGCCCTGCAAAAACAAGTTAGACGTCCTCTACTTTGTTGTTGCAAGTTTTACGTGGCTGCTACGGGCTTAAGCAAGAACCAATCTCACCTACGCATCAAAACCACAACGATAGTTTGTCAAGTTGATGCTGTTTTAACCTTCGCAAGGACCGGGCGTAGCCACACTTGGTTCAACTAAAGTTGGAGAAACTGACACCCGCTAGTCACCTGTGTGCAAAGCACGGCGGTAAAACCAGTCTCGCGTAAGCGTACGCGTAATGTCGGTCCGGGCCGCTTCATCCAACAATACCGCCGAACCAAAGTGTGACATGCTGGTAACCGGTATGACTTATATCGCCCACAACTCACTTGTGTTCTACTCGTGCATATAACATCAAACCATAAAACTTGGCTCGGATGCCACTGTTGGGGAATGCAGTAATTTCAAAAAATTTCCTACGCACACGCAAGATCATGGTGATGGCATAGCAACGAGAGGGGAGAGTGTTGTCTACGTACCATCGTAGACCGTTAAGCGGAAACGTTATGACAACGCGGTTGATGTAGTCGTACGTCTTCATGAATCGACCGATCCAAGCACCGAACGTACGGCACCTCCGTGTTCAGCACACGTCCAGCTCGATGACGTCCCCCGGGCTCCAATCCAGCGAAGCGTCAGGGATGAGTTCCGTCAGCACGACGGCGTGGTGACGATGATGATGTTCTACCGGCGCAGGGCTTCGCCTAAACTCCGCGACGATATGACCGAGGTGGAATATGGTGGAGTGGGGCACCGCACACGGGTAAGGAACGATCCGTAGATCAACTTGTGTGTCTATGGGGTGCCCCCCGCCCCCGTATATAAAGGGGGAGAGGAGGAGGGGGCCAGCCTAAGGGGAGCGCGCCCTAGGAGGGGGAAACCTACTCCAAGTAGGTTTGCCCCCCTCCCTTTCCTATTCCAAGTAGGAGGGGGAAGGAAGGAGTGGGAGAGGGGGAAGGCAAGGGGGCGCCGCCCCCCCTTCCTTGTCCTATTCGGACTCAAGGGGAGGGGGCGCGCCTCTTGCCCTGGCCGGCCCCTCTCCTTCTCCACTAGGGCCCAACAAGGCCCATTACTTCCCGGGGGGGTTCCGGTAACCCTCCGGTACTCCGGTTTTTCTCCGAAAACACCCGGAACACTTCCGGTGTCCTAATATATTCATCCAATATATCAATCTTTATGTCTCGACCATTTCGAGACTCCTCGTCATGTCCGTGATCACATCTGGTACTCCAAACAAACTTCGGTACATCAAAACTTATAAACTCATAATAAAACTATCATCGTAACATTAAGCGTGCGGACCCTACGGGTTCGAGAACTATGTATACATGACCTAGAACTATTCTCGGTTAATAACCAATAGCGGAACCTGGATGTTCATATTGGTTCCTACATATTCTACGAAGATCTTTATCGGTCAAACCGCATAACAACATACGTTGTTACCTTTGTCATCGGTATGTTACTTGCCCGAGATTCGATCGTCGGTATCCTATACCTAGTTCAATCTCGTTTCCGGCAAGTCTCTTTACTCGTTCTGTAATACATCATGTCATAACTAACTCATTAGTTACAGTGCTTGCAAGGCTTAGTGATGAGTATTACCGAGAGGGCCCAAAGATACCTCTCCAACAATCGGAGTGACAAAACCTAATCTCGAATTATGCCAACTCAACATGTACCTTTGGAGACACCTGTAGAGCACCTTTATAATCACCCAGTTATGTTGTGACGTTTGGTAGCACACAAAGTGTTCCTCCGGTAAACGGGAGTTGCACAATCTCATAGTTGCAGGAACTTTGTATAAGTCATGAAGAAAGCAATAGCAACATACTAAACGATCAAGTGCTAAGCTAACGGAATGGGTCAAGTCAATCACATCATTCTCCTAATGATGTGATCCCATTAATCAAAAGACAACACATGCCTATGGTTAGGAAACATAACCATCTTTAATCAATGAGCTAGTTCAAGTAGAGGCATACTAGTGACACTATGTTTGTCTATGTATTCACACATGTATCATGTTTCCGGTTAATACAATTCTAGCATGAATAATAAACATTTATCATGATATGAGGAAATAAATAATAACTTTATTATTGCCTCTAGGGCATATTTCCTTCTGTTACTAAAGGAGATAAATTTACAATGAGCCGGGGGGCTGGCAGGTATCATTTATTATCAGTGGGCCAGCAATTATCAGCTGGGTTGTGGGCTGCCCCGTCTAGGCTTTCTTTTTTAACATGTGCAACCCACGACATGCCGGTTTGTATTTCCTTGAGAGTCATCATACATCCACCAGTTCGGGACCCCCTACCCGAGATCCGCCGGTTTTGATACCGACATTGGTGCTTTCATTGAGAGTTCCTCTGTGTCGTCGCCGATAGGCTCGATGGCATCTTCAACCAACAACGCTATCCAGGGTGAGACTTTTCTCCCCGGACAGATCTTCGTATTCGGCGGCTTCGCACTGCGGGCTAATTCACTTGGCCATCTAGAGCAGACCGAAAGCTACGCCCCTGGCCGTCAGGTCAGATTCGGAAGCCTAAACTTCACAGCCGACATCCGCGGGGACTTGATCTTCGACGGGCTCGAGCCAAAGCCAAGCACGCCGCACTGTTGCGATGGGCATGATCTAGCTCTGCCGCCGAAAAGTGCCTTGGAGGCCGCACACGAATCCGCTTCGGCCCTTAGACCGGAGCCGATCGCCTAGATCGAGGACCGGTGGATGGACACCACCTCGGGGGCTTCAACTTCCACGGCGTTGGAGCCGAACACTAACCTTGTCCCTCGCGAAACTCGTGATTCCGAGGTGCCGGACTCCTTGCCGGACTCCGGACCTCCCACGCCCCTACCAATCGAATCTAATTGGACGCCGGTTATGGAATTCACCGCCACGGACATCTTCCAACACTCACCCTTTGGCGACATCCTAAATTCGCTAAAGCATCTCTCGCTATCCGGAGAGTCCTGGCCGGATTATGGCCAGGATGGTTGGGAAACGGACGACGAAGAAATTCAGAGCCCACCCACCACCCACTTTGTAGCCACTGTCGACGATCTAACCGACATGCTAGACTACGACTCCGAAGACATCGACGCTATGGACGACGATGCCGGAGACGAACAGGAACTAGCGCCTACAGGGCACTGGAAGACCACCTCGTCATACAACATATACATGGTGGACACCCCAAAAGACGGGGACGGCGAAGAAGCAGCGGAGGCAGATTCCTTAAAGAAACAGCCCAAGCGCCGGCGTCAGCGGCACCATTCTAAATCCCGCCACAGCAAGAATGGAGATTCCGGCACAGGAGATAATAATACTCCAGAGAGTGCCGAAGACAATCCCCTCCAGCAAGACTCAGCGCAGGAGGATGCAGAAGCAAGCCCCCACGAGATGGCGGCAGACGAAGAGGTCGAGGAATATAACTACACACCTCCCTCCGAAGACGAGGCAAGCCTCAACGACGACGAATTCATCGTGCCTGAGGATCCCGTCGAACAAGAGCGTTTTAAACGCAGGCTTATCGCCACGGCAAATAGCCTAAAGGAAAAGCAGCAGCAGCTTCAAGCTGATCAGGACCTGCTGGCCGATCGATGGACCGAGGTCCTCGCGGCCGAAGAGTATAAACTCGAACGCCCCTCCAAAAGCTACCCAAGACGCAAGTTGCTCCCTCGATTAGAGGAAGAAGCGTACATACCTTCATCACCAGCGCACGATACGGCTGACCGACCACCCCTTGGTCGCGACAGAGAGGCATCCAGGCCCTCCACCAAGACCGTACCCCGGCATCGCTCCAAAAGTACGAAGCCAAGAGGGAACGCGCCGGACTTGCGAGATGTATTGGAGGACAGAGCAAGGCAATCCAGATCCATCTACGGATCACGTGGGCGCCCCACGACCCACGACGAATACCGTCGCGCCGGATACAATAACCCCGGCCGGGCCGAACACAGTAGACAACGCTCTCTCGAGCTACGTCGTGATATCACTCAATATAGAGGCGCCGCACACCCGCTGTGCTTCACTGATGAAGTAATGGATCATCAAATCCCTGAAGGGTTTAAACCCGTAAACATCGAATCCTACGATGGAACAACAGACCCTGCGGTTTGGATCGAAGATTATCTTCTTCACATCCATATGGCCCGCGGCGACGATCTCCATGCCATCAAATATCTCCCACTCAAGCTTAAAGGACCAGCTCGGCATTGGCTTAATAGCTTGCCCGCAGAGTCAGTTGGGTGTTGGGAAGACCTGGAAGCCGCATTTCTCGATAACTTCCAGGGCACGTATGTGCGGCCACCAGACGCTGATGACCTAAGCCACATAATTCAGCAGCCAGACGAATCAGCCAGACAATTCTGGACACGGTTATTGACAAAGAAAAATCAAATCGTCGACTGTCCGGATGCAGAGGCCCTCGCAGCCTTCAAACATAACATCCGCGACGAGTGGCTAGCCCGGCACCTGGGACAGGAAAAGCCGAAATCAATGGCAACCCTCACATCATTAATGACCCGCTTTTGCGCGGGAGAGGATAGCTGGCTAGCTCGTAGCAACAACCTCAGTAAAATTCTGGCAGTCCGGATACTAAGGACCACAATGGCAGGTCGCGTCGAAGCAAAAATAAACGCCGCATTAACAGCGACGACACGGAGGATACGGCAGTCAACACCGGATTCCGAGGCTCTAAACCCGGTCAGCGGAAGAAGCCATTCAAAAGAACCACTCCGGGTCCGTCCAATTTGGACCGAATACTCGACCGCTTATGCCAGCTACATGGCACCCCCGAAAAGCCAGCTAATCACACCAACAGAGATTGCTGGGTGTTCAAGCAGGCAGGCAAGTTAATCGCTGAAAACAACGACAAGGGGTTAAACAGCAATGACGAGGAGGAGACCCGACCGCCGAACAATAGAGGACAGAAGGGTTTTCCCCCACAAGTGCGGACGGTGAGCATGATCTACGCAACCCATATACCCAGGAGGGAGCGGAAGCGCGCACTACGGGACGTATACGCGATGGAGCCAGTCGCCCCGAAGTTCAATCCATGGTCCTCTTGTCCGATCACTTTCGATCGAAGAGACCATCCGACCAGCATCTGCCATGGCGGATTCGCCACATTGGTTTTAGACCCAATCGTTGATGGATTTCACCTCACAAGAGTCCTGATGGATGGCGGTAGTAGCCTGAACCTGCTTTATCAGGATACAGTGCGCAAGATGGGCATAGACCCCTCACGGATTAAACCTACAAAGACAACCTTTAAAGGCGTCATACCAGGTGTGGAGGCCAATTGTACAGGCTCAGTCACACTGGAAGTGGTCTTCGGATCCCCGGATAATTTCCGGAGCGAGGAATTAATCTTCGACATAGTCCCATTCCGCAGCGGCTATCACGCTCTGCTCGGACGAACCGCGTTTGCAAAGTTCAACGCGGTGCCGCATTATGCATACCTCAAGCTAAAGATGCCAGGCCCTCATGGAGTCATCACGGTCAAAGGAAATACGGAACGCTCCCTCCGAACGGAGGAACATACAGCGGCTCTCGCGGCAGAAGTACAGAGCAGCCTTTTAAGGCAATTTTCGAGTCCGGCTGTTAAACGGCCGGATACAGCCAAATGCGCCCGAAGCAACACCAACCAAGACCTCCTGGCACGATCAGAGCACGCGTAGCAATGCGGCCCTAACCCCCGCCCTCGCATGATTGCAAGAACAACCCTCCGTGCACATCATTACGCTTTGGAGATACCATGGGCGCAGGGGAAGGGGCACGACCACAACAGACCCAGAGTGCGGCTCGATCCAACCGGGGGCTCGCAAGTGTGCCACTCTTTCTTATTATTATTTTCCTTCTTTATGTACACAGGACTCCGTTAGCCAGAGGCCCTATTCGGCGGTGAACCTGCCGAACTCATGATGCAACAGCCAGGGAGTAAGGAATGCGGCGACGAACACTCAGGTGGTCTCAATTACGAGCATTAAATTTGATTATATACACCAAGTCCGCAGCCCATCCCTGGAGGGGGACATGTTTAATTAGTCCAACACCCTTGCTTACCGCGCTATCTGTATCAGTCCGCACTCATAGCAGACTTTCTTTAATAAATGATGCAGCAACTTTTTTCGCCTGTTATTGCATATATATGTTCATTACATGACATCTTGCACCCGTATATTTTGATACGGCCTAATACACCAGGGGCTTATGTTCCCCACATTATGGTGTGATAAGTCCGAACACTTTCACAAGTGCGGCACCCCGAACTTATAGCATTATATGAATCGGCTCTGAATCATGTCTTGGGTCAATAGTTGGGTTTGCCCGGCTCCCACGTTTTGGTGCCTTACGTTCCGTTCCGTCGGCTAAGGTGGCACTGGGAGAACCACTGCGATTGCGCCCCGGTTGAGCCGGGCGAGCGCCTCAGTGGAGAAAGCTAAAACTGACCGGCATGATAAGGCGAGAGACTGGTCGTTGTTCGAGAGGTTTTTTCGGGTCCTTAAAGACTCACGCCGCTTTGAGCGAAGTTCCGGATAATGTCCGACGAAGGCGTGGATAGCGCCCCGAATTCGGTCTTCCGAATACTAGGGGCTTCGCCAAAATTTAAAATTATAGAATTCTATGGCTAAGTGAGAGTGTTCAAGCATTATAAGTCCGGTTGCCTTGTTCGTTGTGTTGAGCGCCTCCCTAGATGGACCCAAAAGTGGGAACAAGAGTGCTCAAGTTATCCTGAACACCCCAGCACTTGCGGCTCTGGGGCTGAAGCCCACGACTTGCCATCTCTCAGATTTTATAAACGGCCGCACAGAAGGTAATATTTTAAATTAAACAAGCGTTGCTTAAAGCGCACATGAACAAAGTATTCAGCGCACAGGATAATACATAGCGAGTTTACTCAAAAATTACATCTTTAGGGCATTCGTCCGCAATCTCGCGGGCTCCCTTCAGGACAGTTTTATAATACATTTCGGGCGTACGATACTCCTTACCCGGTGGCGGCGGGTCAGTAAGAAGCTTCTCCGCATCCAGCCTGCCCCAGTGCACCTTTGTGCGGGCAAGGGCCCGACGAGCACCTTCAATACAGGCGGAGCGCTTGATGACCTCCACCCAGGGGCACGCATCCACCAGCCGCCGCACGAGGCCGAAGTAGCTCCCGGGCGTGGCCTGTCCAGGCCACAACTGGACTATAAGGCCCTTCATGCCCTCCTCAGCTACCTTGTGGAGTTCGACCAGCTGCTTCAGCTGGTCGCCTGGGGGCACCGGATGGCCGGCCTCAGCATACTGAGACCAGAAGACCTTCTCCGTCGAGCTCCCCTCCTCGCCAGGGTAGAATGCGGCGGCATCGGACACACTACGCGGCAAATCTGCAAACGCCCCTGGAGAGCTCCGAATGCGTGTAAGTGTTAGGTAGTTTACATTAACATGCTTGCTTTGCATGAAAAATGCCTTACCCGCCGCTATCTTCTTTACATCTTCAACCTCCTGAAGGGCCTTACGGGCCTCGGCCTTGGCGGACTTGGCACTTTCGAGAGCCGAGGCAAGCTCGGACTCTCGAGTCTTGGAGTCGCGCTCCAAGCTCTCATACTTCTCCATGAGAGCCTGGAGCTCTTGCCGCACTTCCGCCACCTGTGCCTCCTTTTTCTCTCGCTCTGCCCGTTCCGCGGCCGCACTACGTTCGGTCGCGGACACAGCCTCCTTCAGGGCTGCCACCTCGTTCGTGGCCCCTGCAATACCCATATTATCCTTGTTAATTCTATTGCGACCAAAATCCTTTTTTGTAAGGTAACAACTCAAAGTGGTGCTACTCACCTTCTTTGTCCTCGAGCTGCCTCTTGGCATGGCCGAGATCTCGCTCGGACCGGTCGAGATCCTGCTTTAATGTACCAACCTCCGCAGTCAGTGCGGCAGAGGTCAGCAGCACAGCCTGCAAACCCATATTAACATCATTTATTAGCAACCTGCGAATATCTTTTTAGATCCTCAGTCCGACTTTTCTTTCCGAACACCAAACCGAGCATCAGGGGCTACTGTCTATGCGGTATTATATTACAAAATTTTAACTTCTTAGCTCAAAGCCTGATAAAAGGCTACTGCAGGCTTCGGTCAGCCCGCTCTTGGCGAGCTGGACCTTCTGAATCACCGCACTCATAACAGTGCGGTGTTCTTCCTCGATGGAAGCACCTTGGAGCGCCTCCAGCAAGTTGTCCGGCGCCTCTGGTTGGACGGAGGCCGCCGGAGTCACGGTCTTGCCCTTCTTTCGAAGGGGCCGCCCGTCGGACTCTGGAACCACTACAGGTTCCGACGTAGAGTCCGTCACAAAGTCCGGGAGGCTGCCTTGCTGCGCCTCCGGAGCCTCCTCCTGATGGGTCCCCTTCCGGGTTCCCACCTCGGCGTCCTCATCGGCGCGGGGGGTAGAGGCTGTCGGAAGTGAATCCACATCCGACGGGGCCAACGACCCGCTTGATGAAGCGGGGAGATCATCATCGGCCAGACTGCAGATAGTATGCGGCATTAGTAGGACACTATGTGACACGAAAGAAATTGCATATCAGGGATCCGGATACTTACGATCTCGCCGGAGGCCTGGCCCTTGAAGGCCACTCCTCCTCGCCAATGTTGGTGTTGGCGGAGCTGTCCGGGGGGATAGTTCTCCCCCTCTTGGACCGTTCGGCCTCCCCTGTTGGGGAAGCCTTCCTCTTCCTCTCTCCCTCCTCCGGCAGAGAGTCTTCTTCCTCCTCCTCATCTTCGGGGGAGGAGTCCGCCTCGTCGTCGGAGGCCTGATTACGGGAACTCTTTTGAGTCCCCGCGGCCGCCTTCTTGGCCTTCTTCTCCGGCACCACGTGCGGTGCCGAAACCAGCAGCCCCGCTAGACGGGCGTCCACTGGGTCTTCTGGCCTGGGAGCCGGGAAGATGAGCTGCTCGGCCTCCTACATCCATTCCTGTCAAAGGAAAAGGGAGATTGAAACCCTCTTAGAACCAATCTATTTAAAACAAGTGTCCCGCAAAGGGGTAGAATCACTTACCTCGTTAGCCGGATGCTGCGAGTGAAATCCGCGATCTTCTGTCGCGGATGCGGCGGCTTCGGCGCCCTTAAACAGCACCCTCCAGGCGCCTTCGTACGTCGTGTTGAAGAGCCCGCTTAGCGCCTGGTGCCGTTCCGGATCAAACTCCCACAGATTAAATGCCCGTTCTTGGCATGGGAGGATCCGGCGGACGAGCATGACTTGGACCACATCGACGAGCCTGAGCTTCTTGTTCACCAGCTTCTGGATACAGGCTCGGAGTCCCATCAGCTCCTTCGGGTTACCCCACAGCAAGCCCTTCTCTTTCCAGGAGGTGAGCTACGTGGGGATACCAGATCTAATCTCGGGGGCCGCCGCCCACATAGGGTCGCGCGGCTCGGTGATATAGAACCATCCCGATTGCCACCCCTTGACGGAGTCCACAAAGGCCCCTTCGAACCAGAGGACGTTGGGCATCTTGCCCAACATGGCGCCTCGGCACTCCGCCTGCGTGCCCTTCACTACCTTCGGCTTGACGTTGAAGGTCTTGAGCCACAAGCCGAAATGGGGCCGGATGCAGAGGAGGGCCTCACACACGACGATGAACGCCGAGATGTTGAGGATGAAGTTCGGCGCCAGATCGTGGAAATCCAGGCCGTAATAGAACATGAGCCCCCGGACGAAAGGGTGCAGTGGAAAGCCCAGTCCGCGGAGGAAGTGGGGAAGGAAGACGGAAAATCCTACTTGACGCACGTTGCGTCAAGTTGTCGGGCTTTCGCGCAGACGTTTGCCAGCGAGGGAGGATTTGGGCCGGCCCGCCCACCACTTCTGTCATCCAGTTTTGGGAATCTTCCAGGAGGTTCCTGAACCGGTTTTCTTCGGTTTTGGGAATTTTCTAGAAGGTTCCTAAACCGGTTTTTTACTGTCTCAATTTCTTTTTTTTCTGTCTCTTTTTTTATTTCTCTCCTTTCTATGTTTCTTCTTCTTTTTTTCTTTTTCGTTTTTATTTCAAAAAATATTCATCTTTCTTAAAATTTTTCACATAATTATAAAAAGTTTGCATCTACAAAAATGTGGGAGTTTAAAAAAATTCTCGTTTTTCTAAAAAAATGCTTGTCTTTACAAAAATTGTTCATGTTTTCAAATTTCTTCCGCAGTTTCAGAAAATGTTTAGGTTTCCCGTATTTCTGTTTCTTTACTTCATTTTTTCTTGTTCGTTGTAATTCCTTTTTTCTTCTCCTCCTTGTTCTTGAGAATTTCAAAAAAAAATAAAAATTCAAAAAGATGATTAGAAGTTAAAAAAATGTTCCTGTTATTATCTTTTATTTGCAAATTCAAAATCTAATTGTCCATTTTTTATAAAAATGTTCGCATATTTAGGAAAAAGTTCACCTTTCCAATATTCTCCATTTTTTAACAAAATGTTCATGTTTTCAAATTTTGTTCAGGAGTTTCAAAAAATGTTCCTCTGTCAAATTTCATTCGCAATTTTAAGAAAATGTTTATATTTTCCAATTTTGTTTAGTAGTTTCAAAATTTGTTCGCAAACTTCAAAAAGTGTCGATTTCTAATTTTGTTTGGGAGTTTCAAAAAATGTTCACGAATTTTTCAAAATGTTTACATTTCCGAATTTTGTTCAGGAGTTTCAATTTTTTTCCAATATTTTTAAAAAATGTTCTCGTATCCAAAATTTGTTTCGGAATTTGAAAAGATGTTCATCTTCTTTTTTTGTTTATCTTCTTATTTTCTCCTGTTCCTTTTTCGTTATTTAATAATATTTTACAGTTTTAAAAAATGTTCTTCGTTTCATAAAAAATGTTCATTTTTTTCGATAAAGGTTAAAAAAAATTAAAAATGTTTTCGTTTCCATATCTTGTTCTTAGTTTGAAAAAATGTTCTTGGTTCAAAAACTGTTCACGAAATCTAAAAATATTTGTGTTTCCAAATTTTTGTTCAGAGTTTCAAAAAGTGTTCCCTTTAACAAAAATTTGTTCATATATTAAAAAATGTTTGTGATTTTCAAAAAAAGTGTTCAGTTTATCAGAAAAAATATTTACATATTCAAAAAATGTTCAAGATTTTTATTTTCCTTCTTGAAAAGTGTTCGCCTTTTTTTTTCTAAAAACATCTTTTAAATTTTTGGGGGAATTTTAAAAAATTGTTCCTGTTTTCCAAATTTGTTCACAAATTCAATTTTTTTTAATGTTACCAATTTTTGCCTCAAATCAGAATATGTTCAGGAATTTCAGAAAAATGTTCTTGTTTTCCAAAGTTGTTCAGAAATTCAGACAATGTTATTTTTTAAAATGTTTCAATTTCTCTTACAAAAAATTACGAAGTTTAAAGGTGTTTGTGTTTCATAAAACACTCAGGGTTATTTCACAAAAAATTTCATTCTGAAATTCTAAAAACATGTCGGATCTGTGCTGGATGTTTGTTTTTAATGTTTTACGCTGTCCTTTGTTCAATAATTGTCGTTAGCTCAACTGGTTGAGGTGCGTAGACTCTGCAATGAGGTCCTGTGTTCGATCCCAAGCGAGGGCGCCAACTTTTTTTAGCTACTACAGTACGCGCACGCTGTTGTTTTCTTCATGGGCCGGCCCAGGTAGACTCCCGCCTATGCGAACCTGCGGCTGTTTGCCGCAAAGAGCGGCGTATAGGGGTTCCCAAGGAAGACGACCCTCTCATGGGGCCCAGGGGTAGGGATGAGCTGCCCCTCGTCGGGCAGCCGGTGCGCAATATCGCTGGAAAGGTATCCGGCGTTGCGCAGCTTGGTGATGTGCTCCTCCTTGACGGTGGAAGCCAACTACTTGCCTCCCCCTCCGGACATGGTCGGGGAAGGTTAAGACGAGATGCGCGAGCTTGGGCGTTGGAGCTTGAGTGCGCGGAGGTGGATAAGCAAAGGAGGAAGAAGGCGTGGGTGAAAAGGTGAATCCTTATCCCTTATATAGGCAGGGTGAAGACTATGCGCCCCCCACCAGCCTGGTAAAACTCGCTTATCTCCCAAGCGCCACCATCAATGGCGCGGTTGGGTTACCCACGTCCGTATTGATGAGAATCCCGGAATAAGGGGAACACGATCTCTGCTTCGACAAGACGTGCCCAGGAAACTGCTTCGCTAAACGTGCTGAGGTGGTAAAAAACGATTCAAGTAAAAGCCTGGTAGCGGTGTGATGTCATGCAGCATAATACGTCAGCAGATTGGACTTGTGTACATTTTATTCTCTCTACGGTGGAATGTGGAATTTATTTTGCAGAGCCGGACACTATCCTGGTGTTCATGATCTTCTCTGGATTATTCGAGGGAGGAACCCGCCTTGCAATGCCGAACATTATGCACGCCGGACTTATCATCATTGAAGCCTGGTTCAGGGGCTACTGAGGGAGTCCTGGACTAGGGGGTGTCCGGACAGCCGGACTATCATTGTCCGCCGGACTCCAAGACTACGAAGATGCAAGATTGAAGACTCCGTCCCGTGTCCGGATGGGACTTTCCTTGGCGTGGAAGGCAAGCTTGGCAATACGGATATGTAGATCTCCTACCATTGTAACCGACTCTGTGTAACCCTAGCCTCCTCCGGTGTCTATATAAACCGGAGGGCTTTAGTCCGTAGGACACAACATACATCACAACAATCATACCATAGGCTAGCTTTAGGGTTTAGCCTCCTTGATCTTGTGGTAGATCCACTCTTGTACTACCCATATCATCAATATTAATCAAGCAGGACGTAGGGTTTTACCTCCATCAAGAGGGCCCGAACCTGGGTAAAACATCGTGTCCCTTGTCTCCTGTTACCATCCGCCTAGACGCACAGTTCGGGACCCCCTACCCGAGATCCGCCGGTTTTGACACCGACAGGGACCAACCCAGATATCCTGTTCTGATGTTTTTTGCCCCGAGCCCCTCTTATGTAATGCCACTGGTAAAATGTGGCATTCGCACTGTTAAAAGTAAGGACACGTTAAACCAATGTTTCTTTCAGTGTAATGCCTCCAGTAATATGAATCAATGTCACTATTTTTCATGTCCTGCTAAATTTCCCATTAAGATAAGTTGCTTCTTTTCGTTAGAAATGCAACTGTCCTGGTCTGGCTACTCTCTCGTGCCCAAATACCAACTCTGTAGCAGCTCTTAATGTAATGTTGCTGGTAAAATAAAGCAATGGCACCATTAAAGTAGTGTCATATTTAACGGTTGTCATAGTTAATCCTAATGCCCACACTAATATCTAGCAATGTTGCTGCTTTAGAAATTGCTACTGTCCTTGTAGGATTGCCATCCAGACAAGAAACATGCTTCTTTTCATTTGATGTATGTCTCATCACTTGTTAGTCGCCCTCCTTTCCACCTTTTTGTGCAAATAGAGATATACATTTCACGCTTGATCTTAGTTGAACTGCACAAATGATATCCAAATTATGGTTGAACATTCCACGAGCTTCACAACCAACCTTGATGTTGCTCAATTTTATTGCATCTAATGAATAAGAAGCTCTGTGGGTTTTGTTTTCTGATGGAAATGGAACCAGGGCTGGAGCCCTTTTCTTAGAAAAATATGAAGAAGAAGCTTCTAGCTAATGGGACATTGATTCATTTTTGGTGAACTGCACCAAAAGGTTCCATGAATTGAATCATCCATGTTGATCCCTGGTGTCATCCCTTCTATGATGGCGTTAACTACAGATATGGTTCCCATCACGAGGTATGTTCCTTTTTGGTTCGACCGTTTGCCAAAGATCCTGCATGTTGAGTCTACTTTTGTGCTACTGTTTTGGCACTGCCATGATAAAGCAACAATGTTATTATTTTGCACCTTAATCTAGTGGCACTATTAATTTGAGGCAATGTTTTGGCACCGCTAGTACCACTGATTTTTTTATATATCGAAAGAGGGGGTTTCCTATGATTTCATTAAAGAAACCTAACCATAGAGAACCATTATCCGACAACATCTCAGTGTAAACGGGCAGTTATGCAACTACTACTAGAACGGACTGAGTACTAGCAGGAGACAAGTTCACCACATAAGCTAGGTAGGTAGGGGGCACAACACCAGCTCGACCAAGTTTGGATTACAACCCAAATGCTACCACAGAAACATCAGGGGGGAAGATAGGGACGGGAAGAGCCAGCTTCAATATCCCAGTCTAAGCACCCCCCGCCTCCATCCTTGCGACGCACGGTACACCTCGTTTGCCACCTGCTCGACCCTAGTGCCTCTAATAAAATGAAATAATAATACAGTTAAAATAGAGCGGGTGTCCTCTCTATCATTTCATTTCCAATGTAGATAAAGAAAGTGCTTCTCTTTGTTAGTATATGTTTCATCAACTAGTCCCATTGTTAATGTTTAAGTGTTTCTGCAAACTGGGGTTCTTAATTTTTGTTGATCTGCACAAAAATAGAGATTGGAATGTCTCAAGGCCCCTCCTTGTACTACCGCTGTACACGATGTTCATTACCGGCAGAAGGTGTATCGGGGATAATTGGGTCGATTTCCAGTATGAGGCCTACCGTATGAGGCGTCGCAGGGCCCATCTCGCCCTCGCAGCATGGCATACTATGATACTATTGCAATATTTTCTTATATTTATTAGTGTATGTTTCATCAACTAGTGACACTATAATGTAATCACGCTTTTTCATTATCTGTGCAAACAGGGTTATTCAGCTGCATTTTGGTGGAACTACACAAATGTACGGATGGAACCGACATATATGCAGAGTGCAAGGTGTGCCAAGTAAAAATTAACGACACCAACCATGCTTCATGCACACATTGGCATCATCCACCACCAGTGGGATGTGTGGTGCTCTCTGTGGACGGATCTTTCTCGGCAGCAAATCCTCTAACCAAATACTAGTAGCTTATATTGGTAGTTTTCTAGGGAGTACTCCTTTCTGAAAGAAGCACCGATCTATTTTTCTTTGTTTGTACACAGTGTCACAACTTTGACCCAAAGGTCCAGAGCTATTTTAGGGTGATTGGCGTAGTACTCGGAGACTGATTGTAAGCATGATTTTCATTAGCCATCACACTGATTGTAAGCATGAGAAAATGGAAGATTAGGTTAGTGTGAAGCTTACCTTAAACCCTACCGCCGCCGTTGAAACGAGGCGAGCATCGAGGGAACCTTGGAGAACGGCGAGGAAGCGATGCCTCGCCATCTGGCCTCCGCTTGCGGTGGGAGAACAAATACTCATGTGGCTCCGGCTGGCTCTTCACCCTCATGGATGGCACACCATACTCGATTGATTCGTTATCCTCTGGATGCTTGACCTTCGACCTATACGCCGACTACCTCCGCCAGACTTTCGCCTCGGGTGAATCTGTCTGCTCCATCGCCTGGAGGAGATACTCGATGAACTCAAAGGACTACAGCGTGACTGCCGCCGAGGAGTACATCGCCGCCCTCATCGCTGCTGACTCGCTCTTTCGTATACATTGCCAAATGGCCCTCACCGTCCTCGAAATCTCCCACTCATTGTCAAACCAAGTAAGGATCTCTCTCAACCTGGCTAACTTTGCCCGGTCGCCGCTGGCGATCTGCCCGATTCGCTGCGGCATCCTCTCCATAGATGTCCTTCTGAGAGGTCTGGTGCTAGCTTTGGAAGATGGGAGGTGAGACGGTGGTCTTGCAATAGAGAAGAGGGAGAGGCGAGATAGTGGTTTTGCAATGGAGAAGATGGAGATGAGAGGGGGTGTTTTTGCAATGGAGAAGAGGGAGAGGCGAGATGATGGTTTTGGAATGGCGATGATGGAGAGGAGAGGAGGTGGTTTTGCAATGGAGAAGAGGGAGAGGAGCGTGCGGCAGCGATTTAGGATTGGACGAGAGGGCCGACGCAATGTGACTGGATCAAAATCAAAACCAGTTTACCCTTCAATTATTAAGAAAGCAACCCCACATTAACTAGTCTCCCTTTTATTCTGGGTCATAATTGCACATTGCAAAAATAATACAATTTAAAAGTACATTCAGATACAAACCAAACGATACAATTTTTGGTGACATGCATTCACATTTTGCTTTTCAAATACAGTACGTGGTCAAACTTTGACCCAAAATACGCAAAACAAAAAAATACTTCCAAGACCAGCACCGCTCCTCTCCTCTTAAACCACCGCCACTCCTCTCCTGTTCCAATCTAAATCCAGCACCGCTCCTCTCCTCTTCCATTTCAAAACCACCGCTCCTCCTCTCCGGTTCCAATCCAAAACTAGCGCCGCTCCTCTACCGTTCTAATCCAAACCAGCATCGCTCCTCTCCTCTTCCATTCAAAAACCACCACCGGCGAGTGAAGGTGCTATGGAGAAGTAGACCGATGGAGGAGTACAACCGTTTCATGAGGATCACAGACGGCGGCCCTATGAACGTAGCTAGGATGTTGGAGATACAGTCTTGGTTTGACAACAAGGACCAACTAGCGGCGACGGTGACATCCATGGCCAAATATCTGCAACAAAGCGAAAGGCAGCAATACTCCCGATGGGAGTCGCACGGGAGTACATAGAGCTACTCCTCTGGGCCATGGAGCAAACAGATTCACCAAATCCGATCATGAGGGAGCGGGTGGTGGGAGTATCGATCCCAGATGGAGCATCCACCGGAGATTGAAGGATCGAGCATCTAGAGGGTGCCGTTTGTGAGGGTGTCATGCCAGAGGAGCTGCCGGAGTCTTCATCGACCGAACCCAACTGCAAGAGGAGAAACATAGTTGGCTTGATGACGCTTCCTCGCTATCCTCTCCCTCGCTGTTCACATCGTCTCACGGGGCGGTTGTCTGCCGCTGAGGAATAGAAGGGGACTGCCCCCCCAGCCCAATAGTCGGGCAGTTTGTGAATTGTCAGGAGGAGCTTAGGGTTGTCAGTATTCGCAGGTTGTGAATTGTGTTTTGTGTTGTGTATTTTGAGAGTACTTTCAGATATGAATGTCTTTTGAATTTCAGATTTGCAGTATTGAACATATGAAGTATTTTATGAATTCTAGAGATCTATTTTTAGCACTTAAAAAATGTAGTTTCATAGGAGTATAAAAGTGCAGACAATGTGATTCTCAGAGAAGAAACTGCAAGTTTCAGAGGCAGAGCACTTATATTAACACGCCCTTTTCAAACAGGGATAACATCATGTTGGAAGTTTTTTTATGGTCGAAAATGGAACTACCAACCAGCTAACATCATGATGATCAAGATTCATGCATGGCACATCTTCATATGATGCACAGTCAAAATAATATGTGATTTTCAAAATGCCCACACAATGTCGAGTGTGCAAAAAACAGAGAAAACGAGGGACGAAGTTTTGGCAAGTGTTGGACGTGGTGTGCGTAGATAACAATGGGGACCCACATGGTAATAATGGCAGAGGCAAAAAGTTTGGAGATATTTTCCCTGCATCAGGTGGAATTGAACTCGGGCGGAATAGCGGTTGTGTAGTGTCACTTGGCCACTGGGCTAGTTCAGTAGTTTCGGTAGAAATAAGGCACTGCTTCACGTGATTTGTTCTCGTCATGCGCCTTTGTGCGCTCGCTGCGGCGCCGCTCTCTGCCATTGTGAACATGCTGAACAAATGAGAGGAATCTGGAGAGGACTGTACGTGGAGAGGAAGACAATCGGGACCCACCAGGTCTATGGCTGCACACAAGCAAGTGTCTCATTGAAAAAATACTTCCTCTTGATGCTATACTGACATTGGGGCCAACATGTTTGTCAACATAGTTACTTTTTTAGGTGCTTCAATGTAGTTACTGTTGGGGAACGCAGTAATTTCAAAAAAATTCCTACGCACACGCAAGATCATGGTGATGGCATAGCAACGAGAGGGGTGAGTGCTGTCTACGTACCCTCGTAGACCGTTAAGCGGAAGCGTTATGACAACGCGGTTGATGTAGTCGTACGTCTTCACGAATCGACCGATCCAAGCACCGAACGTACGGCACCTCCGTGTTCAGCACACGTCCAGCTCGATGACGTCCCCCGGGCTCCAATCCAGCGAAGCGTCGGGGATGAGTTCCGTCAGCACGATGGCGTGGTGACGATGATGATGTTCTACCGGCGCAGGGCTTCGCCTAAACTCCGCAACGATATGACCGAGGTTGAATATGGTGGAGTGGGGCACCGCACACGGCTAAGGAACGATCCGTAGATCAACTTGTGTGTCTATGGGGTGCCCCCCGCCCCTGTATATAAAGGAGGAGAGGAGGAGGGGGCCGGCCTAAGGGGAGGCGCGCCCTAGGAGGGGGAAACCTACTCCAAGTAGGTTTGCCCCCTTCCTTTCCTATTCCAAGTAGGAGGGGAAGGAAGGAGTGGGAGAGGGGGAAGGCAAGGGGGCGCCGCCCCCCCCCCTTCCTTGTCCTATTCGGACCCAAGGGGAGGGGGCGCGCCTCTTGCCCTGGCCGGCCCCTCTCCTTCTCCACTAGGGCCTAACAAGGCCCATTACTTCCCGGGGGGGGGGGTTCCGGTAACCCTCCGGTACTCCGGTTTTTCTCCGAAAACACACGGAACACTTCCGGTGTCCGAATACATTCATCCAATATATCAATCTTTATGTCTCGACCATTTCGAGACTCCTCGTCATGTCCGTGATCACATCCGGGACTCCGAACAAACTTCGGTACATCAAAACTTATAAACTCATAATAAAACTGTCATCGTAACGTTAAGCGTGCGGACCCTACGGGTTCGAGAACTATGTAGACATGACCTAGAACTATTCTCGGTCAATAACCAATAGCGGAACCTAGATGTTCATATTGGTTCCTACATATTCTACGAAGATCTTTATCGGTCAAACCGCATAACAACATACGTTGTTCCCTTTGTCATCGGTATGTTACTTTCCCGAGATTCGATCGTCGGTATCCTATACCTAGTTCAATCTCGTTTCCGGCAAGTCTCTTTACTCGTTCTGTAATACATCATTTCATAACTAACTCATTAGTTACAGTGCTTGCAAGGCTTAGTGATGAGTATTACCGAGAGGGCCCAGAGATACCTCTCCGACAATCGGAGTGACAAAACCTAATCTCGAATTATGCCAACTCAACATGTACCTTTGGAGACACCTATAGAGCACCTTTATAATCATGTTTCCGGTTAATACAATTCTAGCATGAATAATAAACATTTATCATGATATGAGGAAATAAATAATAACTTTATTATTGCCTCTAGGGCATATTTCCTTCAGTCTCCCACTTGCACTAGAGTCAATAATCTAGATTACATAGTAATGATTCTAACACCCATGGAGTCTTGGTGCTGATCATTTTTTGCTCGTGAGAGAGGCTTAGGCAACGGGTCTGCAACATTCAGATCCGTATGTGTCTTGCAAATCTCTATGTCTCCCACTTGGACTTGGTCCCGAATGGAAGTAAAGCGTCTCTTGATGTGCTTGGTCCTCTTGTGAAATCTGGATTCCTTTGCCAAGGCAATTGCACCAGTATTGTCACAGAAGATCTTCATTGGTCCCGATGCACTAGGTATAACACCTATATCAGAAATGAACTCCTTCATCCAGACTTCTTCATTTGCTGCTTCCGAAGCAGCTATGTACTCCGCTTCACATGTAGATCCCGCCACGACGCTTTGTTTAGAACTGCACCAACTTACAGCTCCATCGTTTAATAAAAATACGTATCCGGTTTGCGATTTAGAATCGTCCGGATCAGTGTTAAAGCTTGCATCTACGTAACCATTTACGACTAGCTCTTTGTCACCTCCATATACGAGAAACATATCCTTAGTCCTTTTCAGGTATTTCAGGATGTTCTTGACCGCTGTCCAGTGACCCACTCCTGGATTACTTTGGTACCTTCCTGCCAAACAAATAGCAAGGCACACATCAGGTCTGGTACACAGCATTGCATACATGATAGAGCCTATGGCTGAAGCATAGGGAACTCCTTTCATTTTCTCTCTATCTTCTGCAGTGGTCGGGCATTGAGTCTGACTCAACTTTATACCTTGTAATACAGGCAAGAACCCTTTCTTTGCCTGATCCATATTGAACCTTTTCAATACTTTATCAAGGTAAGTGCTTTGTGAAAGTCCAATCAAGCGTCTTGATCTATCTCTATAGATCTTAATGCCCAATATGTAAGCAGCTTCACCGAGGTCTTTCATTGAAAAACTTTTATTCAAGTATCCTTTTATGCTATCCAGAAATTCTATATCATTTCCAATCAAGAATATGTCATCCACATATAATATTAGAAATGCTACAGAGCTCCCACTCACTTTCTTGTAAATACAGGCTTCTCCAAAAGTCTGTCTAAAACCATATGCTTTGATCACACTATCAAAGCATTTATTCCAACTCCGAGAGACTTGCACCAGACCATAGATTGATCGCTGGAGCTTGCACACTTTGTTAGCTCCTTTAGGATCGATAAAACCTTCTGGTTGCATCATATACAACTCTTCTTCCAGAAATCCATTCAGGAATGCAGTTTTGACATCCATCTGCCATATTTCATAATCATAAAATGCGGCAATCGCTAACATGATTCGGATAGACTTAAGCATCGCTACGGGTGAGAAAGTCTCATCGTAGTTAACCCCTTGAACTTGTCGAAAACCTTTCGCAACAAGTCGAGCTTTATAGACAGTTACATTACCGTCAGCGTCAGTCTTCTTCTTAAAGATCCATTTATTCTCAATGGCTTGCCGATCATTGGGCAAGTCAACCAAAGTCCATACTTTGTTCTCATACATGGATCCCATCTCAGATTTCATGGCCTCTAGCCATTTTGCGGAATCTGGGCTCATCATCGCTTCCTCATAGTTCGTAGGTTCATCATGGTCAAGTAACATGACTTCCAGAACAGGATTACCGTACCACTCTGGTGCGGATCTTACTCTAGTAGACCTACGAGGTTCAGTAGACACTTGATCTGAAGTTTCATGATCAATATCATTAGATTCCTCACTAATTGGTGTATTTGTCACAGGAACTGATTTCTGTGATGAACTACTTTCCAATAAGGGAGTAGGTACAGTTACCTCATCAAGTTCTACTTTCCTCCCACTCACTTCTTTCGAGAGAAACTCCTTCTCTTGAAAGGATCCATTCTTAGCAATGAATGTTTTGCCTTCGGATCTGTGATAGAAGGTGTACCCAACAGTCTCTTTTGGGTATCCTATGAAGACACATTTCTCCGATTTGGGTTCGAGCTTATCTGGTTGAAGTTTCTTCACATAAGCATCGCAGCCCCAAACTTTAAGAAACGACAACTTTGGTTTCTTGACAAACCACAGTTCATAAGGTGTCGTCTCAACGGATTTAGATGGTGCCCTATTTAATGTGAATGCAGCCGTCTCTAAAGCATAACCCCAGAACGATAGTGGTAAATCAGTAAGAGACATCATAGATCGCACCATATCTAGTAAAGTACGATTACGACGTTCGGGCACACCATTTCTTTGTGGTGTTCCAGGTGGCGTGAGTTGCGAAACTATTCCGCATTATTTCAAATGTAAACCAAACTCGTAACTAAAATATTCTCCTCCACGGTCAGATCGTAGAAACTTTATTTTCTTGTTACGATGATTTTCCACTTCACTCTGAAATTCTTTGAACTTTTCAAATGTTTCAGACTTATGCTTCATTAAGTAGATATACCCATATCTGCTCAAATCATCTGTGAAGGTGAGAAAATAACGATATCCGCCACGAGCTTCAACATTCATTGGACCACATACATCTGTATGTATGATTTCCAACAAATCTGTTGCTCTCTCCATAGTACCGGAGAACGGCGTTTTGGTCATCTTGCCCATGAGGAATGGTTCGCAAGTACCAAGTGATTCATAATCAAGTGGTTCCAAAAGTCCATCAGTATGGAGTTTCTTCATGCGCTTTACACCGATATGACCTAAACGGCAGTGCTACAAATAAGTTGCACTATCATTATCAACTCTGCATCTTTTAGCTTCAACACTATGAATATGTGTATCACTACTATCGAGATTCATCAAAAATAGACCACTCTTCAAGGTTGCATGACCATAAAAGATATTACTCATATAAATAGAACAACCATTATTCTCTGATTTAAATGAATAACCGTCTTGCATCAAACAAGATCCAGATATAATGTTCATGCTCAACGCTGGCACCAAATAGCAATTATTCAGGTCTAAAACTAATCCCGAAGGTAGATGTAGAGGTAGCGTGCCGACCGCGATCACATGGACTTTGGAACCGTTTCCCACGCGCATCGTCACCTCGTCCTTGGCTAGTGCTCGCTTATTCTGTAGTCCCTGTTTCGAGTTGCAAATATTAGCAACAGAACCAGTATCAAATACCCAGGTGCTACTACGAGCTCTAGTTAGGTACACATCAGTAACATGTATATCACATATACCTTTGTTCACTTTGCCATCCTTCTTATCCGCGAAATACTTGGGGCAGTTCCGCTTCCAGTGACCAGTCTGCTTGCAGTAGAAGCACTCAGTTTCAGGCTTAGGTCCAGACTTGGGTTTCTTCTCTTGAGCAGCAACTTGCTTGCTGTTCTTCTTGAAGTTCCCCTTCTTTTTCCCTTTGCCCTTTTTCTTGAAACTAGTTGTCTTGTTGACCATCAACCTTAGATGCTCCTTCTTGATTTCTACCTCCGCAGCCTTTAGCATTGCGAAGAGCTCGGGAATAGTCTTGTTCATCCCTTGCATATTATAGTTCATCACAAAGCTCTTGTAGCTTGGTGGCTGTGGTTGGAGAATTCTGTCAATGACGCTATCATCCGGAAGATTAACTCCCAGTTGAATCAAGTGATTATTATACCCAGACATTTTGAGTATATGCTCACTGACAGAATTATTCTCCTCCATCTTGCAGCTGTAGAACTTATTGGAGACTACATATCTCTCAATCCGGGCATTTGCTTGAAATATTAACTTCAACTCCTGGAACATCTCATATGCTCCATGACGTTCAAAACGTCGTTGAAGACACGGTTCTAAGCCGTAAAGCATGGCACACTGAACTATAGAGTAGTCATCAGCTTTGCTCTGCCAGACGTTCATAACATCTGGTGTTGCTCCTGCAGCAGGCCTGGCACCCAGCGGTGCTTCCAAGACGTAATTCTTCTGTGCAACAATGAGGATAATCCTCAAGTTACGGACCCAGTCCGTGTAATTGCTACCATCATCAAAGCAAGATAAGATGCATAAAGGATAAACATCACATGCAATCAATATAAGTGATATGATATGGCCATCATCGTCTTGTGCTTGTGATCTCCATCTCCGAAGCACCATCGTGATCACCATCGTCACCGACGCGACACCTTGATCTCCATCGTAGCATCGTTGTCGTTTACGCCATCTATTGCTTCTACGACTATCGCTACCGCTTAGTGATAAAGTAAAGCAATTACAGAGCATTTGCATTTCACACAATAAAGCGACAACCATATGGCTCCTGCCAGTTGCCGATAACTTCGGTTACAAAACATGATCATCTCATACAATAAAAGATAGCATCACGTCTTGGCCATATCACATCACAACATGCCCTGCAAAAACAAGTTAGACGTCCTCTACTTTGTCGTTGCAAGTTTTACGTGGCTGCTACGGGCTTAAGCAAGAACCAATCTCACCTACGCATCAAAACCACAACGATAGTTTGTCAAGTTGATGCTGTTTTAACCTCCGCAAGGACCGGGCATAGCCACACTTGGTTCAACTAAAGTTGGAGAAACTGACACCCGCTAGTCACCTGTGTGCAAAGCACGGCGGTAAAACCAGTCTCGCGTAAGCGTACGCGTAATGTCGGTCCGGGCCGCTTCATCCAACAATACTGCCGAACCAAAGTGTGACATGCTGGTAACCGGTATGACTTATATCGCCCACAACTCACTTGTGTTCTACTCGTGCATATAACATCAAACCATAAAACTTGGCTCGGATGCCACTGTTGGGGAACGCAGTAATTTCAAAAAATTTCCTACGCACACGCAAGATCATGGTGATGGCATAGCAACGAGAGGGGAGAGTGTTGTCTACATACCCTCACAGACCGTTAAGCGGAAATGTTATGACAACGCGGTTGATGTAGTCATACGTCTTCATGAATCGACCGATCCAAGCACCGAACGTACGGCACCTCCGTGTTCAGCACACGTCCAGCTCGATGACGTCCCCTAGGCTCCAATCCAGCGAAGTGTCAGGGATGAGTTCCGTCAGCACGACGGCGTGGTGACGATGATGATGTTCTACCGGCGCAGGGCTTCGCCTAAACTCCGCGACGATATGACTGAGGTGGAATATGGTGGAGTGGGGCACCGCACACGGGTAAGGAACGATCCGTAGATCAACTTGTGTGTCTATGGGGTGCCCCCCGCCCCCGTATATAAAGGGGGAGAGGAGGAGGGGGCCGGCCTAAGGGGAGGCGCGCCCTAGGAGGGGGAAACCTACTCCAAGTAGGTTTGCCCCCTCCCTTTCCTATTCCAAGTAGGAGGGGGAAGGAAGGAGTGGGAGAGGGGGAAGGCAAGGGGGGCGCCGCCCCCCCTTCCTTGTCCTATTCGGACTCAAGGGGAGGGGGCACGCCTCTTGCCCTGGCCGGCCCCTCTCCTTCTCCACTACGGCCCAACAAGGCCCATTACTTCCCGGGGGGGTTCCGGTAACCCTCCGGTACTCCGGTTTTTCTCCGAAAACACCCGGAACACTTCCGGTGTCCGAATATATTAATCCAATATATCAATCTTTATGTCTCGACCATTTCGAGACTCCTCGTCATGTCCGTGATCACATCTGGTACTCCAAACAAACTTCGGTACATCAAAACTTATAAACTCATAATAAAACTGTCATCGTAACATTAAGCGTGCGGACCCTACGGGTTCGAGAACTATGTATACATGACCTAGAACTATTCTCGGTCAATAACCAATAGCGGAACCTGGATGTTCATATTGGTTCCTACATATTCTACGAAGATCTTTATCGGTCAAACCGCATAACAACATAAGTTGTTCCCTTTGTCATCGGTATGTTACTTGCCCGAGATTCGATCGTCGGTATCCTATACCTAGTTCAATCTCGTTTCTGGCAAGTCTCTTTACTCGTTCTGTAATAAATCATTTCATAACTAACTCATTAGTTACAGTGCTTGTAAGGCTTAGTGATGAGTATTACCGAGAGGGCCCAGAGATACCTCTCCGACAATCGGAGTGACAAAACCTAATCTCGAATTATGCCAACTCAACATGTACCTTTGGAGACACCTGTAGAGCACCTTTGTAATCACCCAGTCACGTTGTGACGTTTGGTAGCACACAAAGTGTTCCTCCGGTAAACGGGAGTTGCACAATCTCATAGTTGCAGGAACTTTGTATAAGTCATGAAGAAAGCAATAGCAACATATTAAACGATCAAGTGCTAAGCTAACGGAATGGGTCAAGTCAATCACATCATTCTCCTAATGATGTGATCCCATTAATCAAATGACAACACATGCCTATGGTTAGGAAACATAACCATCTTTGATCAATGAGCTAGTTCAAGTAGAGGCATACTAGTGACACTATGTTTGTCTATGTATTCACACATGTATCATGTTTCCGGTTAATACAATTCTAGCATGAATAATAAACATTTATCATGATATGAGGAAATAAATAATAACTTTATTATTGCCTCTAGGGCATATTTCCTTCAGTCTCCCACTTGCACTAGATTCAATAATCTAGATTACATAGTAATGATTCTAACACCCATGGAGTCTTGGTGCTGATCATTTTTTGCTCGTGAGAGAGGCTTAGGCAATGGGTCTGCAACATTCAGATCCGTATGTGTCGTGCAAATCTCTATGTCTCCCACTTGGACTTGGTCCCGAATGGAAGTGAAGCGTCTCTTGATGTGCTTGGTCCTCTTGTGAAATCTGGATTCCTTTGCCAAGGCAATTGCACCAGTATTGTCACAGAAGATCTTCATTGGTCCCGATGCACTAGGTATAACACCTATATCGGAAATGAACTCCTTCATCCAGACTCCTTCATTTGCTGCTTCCGAAGCAGCTATGTACTCCGCTTCACATGTAGATCCCGCCACGACGCTTTGTTTAGAACTGCACCAACTTACGGCTCCATTGTTTAATAAAAATACGTATCCGGTTTGCGATTTAGAATCGTCCGGATCAGTGTTAAAGCTTGCATCTACGTAACCATTTACGACTAGCTCTTTGTCACCTCCATATACGAGAAACATATCCTTAGTCCTTTTCAGGTATTTCAGGATGTTCTTGACCGCTGTCCAGTGACCCACTCCTGGATTACTTTGGTACCTTCCTGCCAAACAAATAGCAAGGCACACATCAGGTCTGGTACACAGCATTACATACATGATAGAGCCTATGGCTGAAGCATAGGGAACTCCTTTCATTTTCTCTCTATCTTCTGCAGTGGTCGGGCATTGAGTCTGACTCAACTTTATACCTTGTAATACAGGCAAGAACCCTTTCTTTGCCTGATCCATATTGAACCTTTTCAATACTTTATCAAGGTAAGTGCTTTGTGAAAGTCCAATCAAGCGTCTTGATCTATCTCTACAGATCTTAATGCCCAATATGTAAGCAGCTTCACCGAGGTCTTTCATTGAAAAACTTTTATTCAAGTATCCTTTTATGCTATCCAGAAATTCTATATCATTTCCAATCAAGAATATGTCATCCACATATAATATTAGAAATGCTACAGAGCTCCCACTCACTTTCTTGTAAATACAGGCTTCTCCAAAAGTCTGTCTAAAACCATATGCTTTGATCACACTATCAAAGCATTTATTCCAACTCCGAGAGACTTGCACCAGACCATAGATTGATCGCTGGAGCTTGCACACTTTGTTAGCTCCTTTAGGATCGATAAAACCTTCTGGTTGCATCATATACAACTCTTCTTCCAGAAATCCATTCAGGAATGCAGTTTTGACATCCATCTGCCATATTTCATAATCATAAAATGCGGCAATCGCTAACATGATTCGGATAGACTTAAGCATCGCTACGGGTGAGAAAGTCTCATCGTAGTTAACCCCTTGAACTTGTCGAAAACCTTTCGCAACAAGTCGAGCTTTATAGACAGTTACATTACCGTCAGCGTCAGTCTTCTTCTTAAAGATCCATTTATTCTCAATGGCTTGCCGATCATTGGGCAAGTCAACCAAAGTCCATACTTTGTTCTCATACATGGATCCCATCTCAGATTTCATGGCCTCTAGCCATTTTGCGGAATCTGGGCTCATCATCGCTTCCTCATAGTTCGTAGGTTCATCATGGTCAAGTAACATGACTTCCAGAACAGGATTACCGTACCACTCTGGTGCGGATCTTACTCTAGTAGACCTACGAGGTTCAGTAGACACTTGATCTGAAGTTTCATGATCAATATCATTAGCTTCCTCACTAATTGGTGTATTTGTCACAGGAACTGATTTCTGTGATGAACTACTTTCCAATAAGGGAGTAGGTACAGTTACCTCATCAAGTTCTACTTTCCTCCCACTCACTTCTTTCGAGAGAAACTCCTTCTCTAGAAAGGATCCATTCTTAGCAATGAATGTTTTGCCTTCGGATCTGTGATAGAAGGTGTACCCAACAGTCTCTTTTGGGTATCCTATGAAGACACATTTCTCTGATTTGGGTTCGAGCTTATCTGGTTGAAGTTTCTTCACATAAGCATCGCAGCCCCAAACTTTAAGAAACGACAACTTTGGTTTCTTGACAAACCACAGTTCATAAGGTGTCGTCTCAACGGATTTAGATGGTGCCCTATTTAATGTGAATGCAGCCGTCTCTAAAGCATAACCCCAGAACGATAGTGGTAAATCAGTAAGAGACATCATAGATCGCACCATATCTAGTAAAGTACGATTACGACGTTCGGACACACCATTTCTTTGTGGTGTTCCAGGTGGCGTGAGTTGCGAAACTATTCCGCATTGTTTCAAATGTAAACCAAACTCGTAACTCAAATATTCTCCTCCACGATCAGATTGTAGAAACTTTATTTTCTTGTTACGATGATTTTCCACTTCACTCTGAAATTCTTTGAACTTTTCAAATGTTTCAGACTTATGCTTCATTAAGTAGATATACCCATATCTGCTCAAATCATCTGTGAAGGTGAGAAAATAACGATATCCGCCACGAGCTTCAACATTCATTGGACCACATACATCTGTATGTATGATTTCCAACAAATCTGTTGCTCTCTCCATAGTACCAGAGAACGGCGTTTTGGTCATCTTGCCCATGAGGAACGGTTCGCAAGTACCAAGTGATTCATAATCAAGTGGTTCCAAAAATCCATCAGTATGGAGTTTCTTCATGCGCTTTACACCGATATGACCTAAACGGCAGTGCTACAAATAAGTTGCACTATCATTATCAACTCTGCATCTTTTGGCTTCAACACTATGAATATGTGTATCACTACTATCGAGATTCATCAAAAATAGACCACTCTTCAAGGTTGCATGACCATAAAAGATATTACTCATATAAATAGAACAACCATTATTCTCTGATTTAAATGAATAACCGTCTTGCATCAAACAAGATCCAGATATAATGTTCATGCTCAACGCTGGCACCAAATAGCAATTATTCAGGTCTAAAACTAATCCCGAAGGTAGATGCAGAGGTAGCGTGCCGACCGCGATCACATCGACTTTGGAACCATTTCCCACGCGCATCGTCACCTCGTCCTTGGCCAGTGCTCGCTTATTCTGTAGTCCCTGTTTCGAGTTGCAAATATTAGCAACAGAACCAGTATCAAATACCCAGGTGCTACTACGAGCTCTAGTTAGGTACACATCAATAACATGTATATCACATATACCTTTGTTCACTTTGCCATCCTTCTTATCCGCGAAATACTTGGGGCAGTTCCACTTCCAGTGACCAGTCTGCTTGCAGTAGAAGCACTCAGTTTCAGGCTTAGGTCCAGACTTGGGTTTCTTCTCTTGAGCAGCAACTTGCTTGCTGTTCTTCTTGAAGTTCCCCTTCTTTTTCCCTTTGCCCTTTTTCTTGAAACTAGTTGTCTTGTTGACCATCAACCTTAGATGCTCCTTCTTGATTTCTACCTCCGCAGCCTTTAGCATTGCGAAGAGCTCGGGAATAGTCTTGTTCATCCCTTGCATATTATAGTTCATCACAAAGCTCTTGTAGCTTGGTGGCTGTGGTTGGAGAATTCTGTCAATGACGCTATCATCCGGAAGATTAACTCCCAGTTGAATCAAGTGATTATTATACCCAGACATTTTGAGTATATGCTCACTGACAGAACTATTCTCCTCCATCTTGTAGCTGTAGAACTTATTGGAGACTTCATATCTCTCAATCCGGGCATTTGCTTGAAATATTAACTTCAACTCCTGGAACATCTCATATGCTCCATGACGTTCAAAATGTCGTTGAAGACCCGGTTCTAAGCCGTAAAGCATGGCACACTGAACTATAGAGTAGTCATCAGCTTTGCTCTGCCAGACGTTCATAACATCTGGTGTTGCTCCTGCAGCAGGCCTGGCACCCAGCAGTGCTTCCAAGACGTAATTCTTCTGTGCAACAATGAGGATAATCCTCAAGTTACGGACCCAGTCCGTGTAATTGCTACCATCATCAAAGCAAGATAAGATGCATAAAGGATAAACATCACATGCAATCAATATAAGTGATATGATATGGCCATCATCGTCTTGTGCTTGTGATCTCCATCTCCGAAGCACCATCGTGATCACCATCGTCACCGGCGCGACACCTCGATCTCCATCGTAGCATCGTTGTCGTTTACGCTATCTATTGCTTCTAGGCCTATCGCTACCGCTTAGTGATAAAGTAAAGCAATTACAGAGCATTTGCATTTCATACAATAAAGCGACAACCATATGGCTCCTGCCAGTTGCCGATAACTTCGGTTACAAAACATGATCATCTCATACAATAAAAGATAGCATCACGTCTTGGCCATATCACATCACAACATGCCCTGCAAAAACAAGTTAGACGTCCTCTACTTTGTCGTTGCAAGTTTTACGTGGCTGCTACGGGCTTAAGCAAGAACCAATCTCACCTACGCATCAAAACCACAACGATAGTTTGTCAAGTTGATGCTGTTTTAACCTCCGCAAGGACCGGGCATAGCCACACTTGGTTCAACTAAAGTTGGAGAAACTGACACCCGCTAGTCACCTGTGTGCAAAGCACGGCGGTAAAACCAGTCTCGCGTAAGCGTACGCGTAATGTCGGTCCGGGCCGCTTCATCCAACAATACTGCCGAACCAAAGTGTGACATGCTGGTAACCGGTATGACTTATATCGCCCACAACTCACTTGTGTTCTACTCGTGCATATAACATCAAACCATAAAACTTGGCTCGGATGCCACTGTTGGGGAACGCAGTAATTTCAAAAAATTTCCTACGCACACGCAAGATCATGGTGATGGCATAGCAACGAGAGGGGAGAGTGTTGTCTACGTACCCGATAGGCTCGATGGCATCTTCAACCAACAACGCTATCCAGGGTGAGACTTTTCTCCCCGGACAGATCTTCGTATTCGGCGGCTTCGCACTGCGGGCTAATTCACATTGCCATCTAGAGCAGACCGAAAGCTACGCCCCTGGCCGTCAGGTCAGATTCGGAAGCCTAAACTTCACAGCCGACATCCGCGGGGACTTGATCTTCGACGGGCTCGAGCCAAAGCCAAGCACGCCGCACTGTTGCGATGGGCATGATCTAGCTCTGCCGCCGAAAAGTGCCTTGGAGGCCGCACACGAATCCGCTTCGGCCCTTAGACCGGAGCCGATCGCCTAGATCGAGGACCGGTGGATGGACACCACCTCGGGGGCTTCAACTTCCACGGCGTTGGAGCCGAACACTAACCTTGTCCCTCGCGAAACTCGTGATTCTGAGGTGCCGGACTCCTTGCCAGACTCCGGACCTCCCACGCCCCTACCAATCGGATCTAATTGGACACCGGTTATGGAATTCACCGCCACGGACATCTTCCAACACTCACCCTTTGGCGACATCCTAAATTCGCTAAAGCATCTCTCGCTATCCGGAGAGTCCTGGCCGGATTATGGCCAGGATGGTTGGGAAACGGACGACGAAGAAATTCAGAGCCCACCCACCACCTACTTTGTAGCCACTGTCGACGATCTAACCGACATGCTAGACTACGACTCCGAAGACATCGATGCTATGGACGACGATGCCGGAGACGAACAGGAACCAGCGCCTACAGGGCACTGGAAGACCACCTTGTCATACGACATATACATGGTGGACACCCCAAAAGACGGGGACGGCGAAGAAGCAGCGGAGGCAGATTCCTTAAAGAAACAGCCCAAGCGCCGGCGTCAGTGGCACCGTTCTAAATCCCGCCACAGCAAGAATGGAGATTCCGGCACAGGAGATAATAATACTCCAGAGAGTGCCGAAGACAATCCCCTCCAGCAAGACTCAGCGCAGGAGGATGCAGAAGCAAGCCCCCACAAGATGGCGGCAGACGAAGAGGTCAAGGAATATAACTACACACCTCCCTCCGAAGACGAGGCAAGCCTGAACGACGACGAATTCATCGTGCCTGAGGATCCCGTCGAACAAGAGCGTTTTAAACGCAGGCTTATCGCCACGGCAAATAGCCTAAAGGAAAAGCAGCAGCAGCTTCAAGCTGATCAGGACCTGCTGGCCGATCGATGGACCGAGGTCCTCGCGGCCGAAGAGTATAAACTCAAACGCCCCTCCAAAAGCTACCCAAGACGCAAGTTGCTCCCCCGATTAGAGGAAGAAGCGTACATACCTTCATCACCAGCGCACGATACGGCTGACCGACCACCCCTTGGTCGCGACAGAGAGGCATCCAGGCCCTCCACCAAGACCGTACCCCGGCATCGCTCCAAAAGTACGAAGCCAAGAGGGAATGCGCCGGACTTGCGAGATGTATTGGAGGACAGAGCAAGGCAATCCACATCCATCTACGGATCACGTGGGCGCCCCACGACCCACGACGAATACCGTCACGCCGGATACAATAACCCCGGCCGGGCCGAACACAGTAGACAACGCTCTCTCGAGCTACGTCGTGATATCGCTCAATATAGAGGCGCCGCAAACCCGCTGTGCTTCACTGACGAAGTAATGGATCATCAAATCCCTGAAGGGTTTAAACCCGTAAACATCGAATCCTACGATGGAACAACAGACCCCGCGGTTTGGATCGAAGATTATCTTCTTCACATCCATATGGCCCGCGGCGACGATCTCCATGCCATCAAATATCTCCCACTCAAGCTTAAAGGACCAGCTCGGCATTGGCTTAATAGCTTGCCCGCAGAGTCAGTTGGGTGTTGGGAACACCTGGAAGCCGCATTTCTCGACAACTTCCAGGGCACGTATGTGCGGCCACCAGACGCTGATGACCTAAGCCACATAATTCAGCAGCCAGACGAATCAGCCAGACAATTCTGGACACGGTTCTTGACAAAGAAAAATCAAATCGTCGACTGTCCGGATGCAGAGGCCCTCGCAGCCTTCAAACATAACATCCGCGACAAGTGGCTAGCCCGGCACCAGGGACAGGAAAAGCCGAAATCAATGGCAGCCCTCACATCATTAATGACCCGCTTTTGCGCGGGAGAGGATAGCTGGCTAGCTCGTAGCAACAACCTCAGTAAAATTCTGGCAGTCCGGATACTAAGGACCACAATGGCAGGTCGCGTGGAAGCAAAAATAAACGCCGTATTAACAGCGATGACACGGAGGATACGACAGTCAACACCGGATTCCGAGGCTCTAAACCCGGTCAGCGGAAGAAGCCATTCAAAAGAACCACTCCGGGTCCGTCCAATTTGGACCGAATACTCGACCGCTTATGCCAGATACATGGCAACCCCGAAAAGCCAGCTAATCACACCAACAGAGATTGCTGGGTGTTCAAGCAGGCAGGCAAGTTAATCGCTGAAAACAACGACAAGGGGTTAAACAGCAACGACGAGGAGGAGACCCGACCGCCGAACAATAGAGGACAGAAGGGTTTTCCCCCACAAGTGCGGACGGTGAGCATGATCTACGCAACCCATATACCCAGGAGGGAGCGGAAGCGCGCACTACGGGACGTATACGCGATGGAGCCAGTCGCCCCGAAGTTCAATCCATGGTCCTCTTGTCCGATCACTTTCGATCGAAGAGACCATCCGACCAGCATCTGCCATGGCGGATTCGCCACATTGGTTTTAGACCCAATCGTCGATGGATTTCACCTCACAAGAGTCCCGATGGATGGCGGCAGTAGCCTGAACCTGCTTTATCAGGATACAGTGCGCAAGATGGGCATAGACCCCTCACGGATTAAACCTACAAAGACAACCTTTAAAGGCGTCATACCAGGTGTGGAGGCCAATTGTACAGGCTCAGTCACACTGGAAGTGGTCTTCGGATCCCCGGATAATTTCCGGAGCGAGGAATTAATCTTCGACATAGTCCCATTCCGCAGCGGCTATCACGCTCTGCTCGGACGAACCGCGTTTGCAAAGTTCAACGCGGTGCCGCATTATGCATACCTCAAGCTAAAGATGCCAGGCCCTCGTGGAGTCATCACGGTCAAAGGAAATACGGAACGCTCCCTCCAAACGGAGGGACATACAGCGGCTCTCGCGGCAGAAGTACAGAGCAGCCTTTTAAGGCAATTTTCGAGTCCGGCTGTTAAACGGCCGGATACAGCCAAATGCGCCCGAAGCAACACCAACCAAGACCTCCTGGCACGATCAGAGCACGCGTAGCAATGCGGCCCTAACCCCCGCCCTCGCATGATTGCAAGAACAACCCTCCGTGCACATCATTACGCTTTGGAGATACCATGGGCGCAGGGGAAGGGGCACGACCACAATAGACCCAGAGTGCGGCTCGACCCAACCGGGGGCTCGCAAGTGTGCCACTCTTTCTTATTATTATTTTCCTTCTTTATGTACACAGGACTCCGTTAGCCAGAGGCCCTGTCCGGCGGTGAACCTGCCAAACTCATGATGCAACAGCCAGGGAGTAAGGAATGCGGCGACGAACACTCAGGTGGTCTCAATTACGAGCATTAAATTTGATTATATACACCAAGTCCGCAGCCCATCCCTAGAGGGGGACATGTTTAATTAGTCCAATACCCTTGCTTACTGCACTATCTGTATCAGTCCGCACTCATAGCAGACTTTCTTTAATAAATGATGTAGCAACTTTTTTCGCCTGTTATTGCATATATATGTTCATTACATGACATCTTGCACCCGTATATTTTGATACGGCCTAATACACCAGGGGCTTATGTTCCCCACATTATGGTGTGATAAGTCCGAACACTTTCACAAGTGCGGCACCCCGAACTTATAGCATTATATGAATCGGCTCTGAATCATGTCTTGGGTCAATAGTTGGGTTTGCCCGGCTCCCACGTTTTGGTGCCTTACGTTCTGTTCCGTCGGCTAAGGTGGCACTGGGAGAACCACTGCGATTGCGCCCCGGTTGAGCCGGGCGAGCGCCTCAGTGGAGAAAGCTAAAACTGACCGGCATGATAAGGCGAGAGACTGGTCGCTGTTCGAGAGGTTTTTTCGGGTCCTTAAAGACTCACGCCGCTTTGAGCGAAGTTCCGGATAATGTCCGACGAAGGCGTGGATAGCGCCCCGAATTCGGTCTTCCGAATACTAGGGGCTTCGCCGAAATTTAAAATTATAGAATTCTATGGCTAAGTGAGAGTGTTCAAGCATTATAAGTCCGGTTGCCTTGTTCGTTGTGTTGAGCGCCTCCCTAGATGGACCCAAAAGTGGGAACAAGAGTGCTCAAGTTATCCTGAACACCCCAGCACTTGCGGCTTGGGGGCTGAAGCCAACGACTTGCCATCTCTCAGATTTTATAAACGGCCGCACAGAAGGTAATATTTTAAATTAAACAAGCGTTGCTTAAAGCGCACATGAACAAAGTATTCAGCGCACAGGATAATACATAGCGAGTTTACTCAAAAATTACATCTTTAGGGCATTCGTCCGCAATCTCACGGGCTCCCTTCAGGACAGTTTTATAATACATTTCGGGCGTACGATACTCCTTACCCGGTGGCGGCGGGTCAGTAAGAAGCTTCTCCGCATCCAGCCTGCCCCAGTGCACCTTTGTGCGGGCAAGGGCCCGACGAGCACCTTCAATACAGGCGGAGCGCTTGATGACCTCCACCCAGGGGCACGCATCCACCAGCCGCCGCACGAGGCCGAAGTAGCTCCCAGGCATGGCCTGTCCAGGCCACAACCGGACTATAAGGCCCTTCATGGCCTCCTCAGCTACCTTGTGGAGTTCGACCAGCTGCTTCAGCTGGTCGCCTGGGGGCACCGGATGGCCGGCCTCAGCGTACTGAGACCAGAAGACCTTCTCCGTCGAGCTCCCCTCCTCGCCACGGTAGAATGCGGCGGCATCGGACACACTACGCGGCAAATCTGCAAATGCCCCTGGAGAGCTCCGAATGCGTGTAAGTGTTAGGTAGTTTACATTAACATGCTTGCTTTGCATGAAAAATGCCTTACCCGCCGCTATCTTCTTTACATCTTCAACCTCCTGAAGGGCCTTACGGGCCTCGGCCTTGGCGGACTTGGCACTTTCGAGAGCCGAGGCAAGCTCGGACTCTCGAGTCTTGGAGTCGCGCTCCAAGCTCTCATACTTCTCCTTGAGACCCTGGAGCTCTTGCCGCACTTCCGCCACCTATGCCTCCTTCTTCTCTCGCTCTGCCCGTTCCGCGGCTGCACTCCGTTCGGTCGCGGACACAGCCTCCTTCAGGGCTGCCACCTCGTTCGTGGCCCCTGCAATACCCATATTATCCTTGTTAATTCTATTGCGACCAAAATCCTTTTCTGTAAGGTAACAACTCAAAGTGGTGCTACTCACCTTCTTTGTCCTCGAGCTGCCTCTTGGCATGGCCGAGCTCTCGCTCGGACCGGTCGAGATCCTGCTTTAATGTACCAACCTCCGCAGTCAGTGCGGCAGAGGTCAGCAGCACAGCCTGCAAACCCATATTGACATCATTTATTAGCAACCTGCGAATATCTTTTTAGATCCTCAGTCCGACTTTTCTTTCCGAACACCGAACCGAGCATCAGGGGCTACTATCTATGCGGTATTATATTACACAATTTTAACTTCTTAGCTCAAAGCCTGATAAAAGGCTACTGCAGGCTTCGGTCAGCCCGCTCTTGGCGAGCTGGACCTTCTGAATCACCGCACTCATAACAGTGCGGTGTTCTTCCTCGATGGAAGCGCCTTGGAGCGCCTCCAGCAAGTTGTCCGGCACCTCTGGTTGGACGGAGGCCGCCGGAGTCACGGTCTTGCCCTTCTTTCGAAGGGGCCGCCCGCCGGACTCTGGAACCACTACAGGTTCTGACGTAGAGTCCGTCACAAAGTCCGGGAGGCTGCCTTGCTGCGCCTCCGGAGCCTCCTCCTGATGGGTCCCCTTCCGGGTTCCCACCTCGGCGTCCTCATCGGCGCGGGGGGTAGAGGCTGTCGAAAGTGAATCCATATCCGACGGGGCCAACGACCCGCTTGATGAAGCGGGGAGATCATCATCGGCCAGACTGCAGATAGTATGCGGCATTAGTAGGACACTATGTGACACGAAAGAAATTGCATATCAGGGATCCGGATACTTACGATCTCGCCGGAGGCCTGGCCCTTGAAGGCCACTCCTCCTCGCCAATGTTGGTGTTGGCGGAGCTATCCGGGGGGATAGTTCTCCCCCTCTTGGACCCTTCGGCCTCCCCTGTTGGGGAAGCCTTCCTCTTCCTCTCTCCCTCCTCCGGGAGAGAGTCTTCTTCCTCCTCCTCATCTTCGGGGGAGGAGTCCGCCTCGTCGTCGGACGCCTGATTACGGGAACTCTTTTGAGTCCCCGCGGCCGCCTTCTTGGCCTTCTTCTCCGGCACCACGTGCGGTGCCGGAACCAGCAGCCCCGCTAGACGGGCGTCCACTGGGTCTTCTGGCCTGGGAGCCGGGCAGATGAGCTGCTCGGCCTTCTGCATCCATTCTTGTCAAAGGAAAAGGGAGATTGAAACTCTCTTAGAACCAATCTATTTACAACAAGTGTCCCGTAAAGGGGTAGAATCACTTACCTCGTTAGCCGGATGCTGCGAGTGAAATCCGCGATCTTCTGTCGCGGATGCGGGGGCTTCGGCGCCCTTAAACAGCACCCTCCAGGCGCCTTCGTACGTCGTGTCGAAGAGCCCGCTTAGCGCCTGGTGCCGTTCCGGATCAAACTCCCACAGATTAAATGCCCGTTCTTGGCATGGGAGGATCCGGCGGACGAGCATGACTTGGACCACATCGACGAGCCTGAGCTTCTTGTTCACCAGCTTCTGGATACAGGCTCGGAGTCCCATCAGCTCCTTCGGGTTACCCCACAGCAAGCCCTTCTCTTTCCAGGAGGTGAGCTGCGTGGGGATACCAGATCTAAACTCGGGGGCCGCCGCCCACATAGGGTCGCGCGGCTCGGTGATATAGAACCACCCCGATTGCCACCCCTTGACGGAGTCCACAAAGGCCCCTTCGAACCAGAGGACGTTGGGCATCTTGCCCAACATGGCGCCTCCGCACTCCGCCTGCGTGCCCTTCACTACCTTCGGCTTGACGTTGAAGGTCTTGAGCCACAAGCCGAAATGGGGCCGGATGCAGAGGAGGGCCTCACACACGACGATGAACGCCGAGATGTTGAGGATGAAGTTCGGCGCCAGATCGTGGAAATCCAGGCCATAATAGAACATGAGCCCCCGGACGAAAGGGTGCAGTGGAAAGCCCAGTCCGCGGAGGAAGTGGGGAAGGAAGACGGAAAATCCTACTTGACGCACGTTGCGTCAAGTTGTCGGGCTTTCGCGCAGACGTTTGCCAGCGAGGGAGGATTTGGGCCGGCCCGCCCACCACTTCTGTCATCCAGTTTTGGGAATCTTCCAGGAGGTTCCTGAACCGGTTTTCTTCGGTTTTGGGAATTTTCTAGAAGGTTCCTAAACCGGTTTTTTACTGTCTCAATTTCTTTTTTTTCTGTCTCTTTTTTTATTTCTCTCCTTTCTATGTTTCTTCTTCTTTTTTTCTTTTTCGTTTTTATTTCAAAAAATATTCATCCTTCTTAAAATTGTTCACATAATTATAAAAAGTTTGCATCTACAAAAATGTGGGAGTTTAAAAAAATTCTCGTTTTTCAAAAAAAATGCTTGTCTTTACAAAAATTGTTCATGTTTTCAAATTTCTTCCGTAGTTTCAGAAAATGTTTAGGTTTCCCTTATTTCTGTTTCTTTACTTCATTTTTTCTTGTTCGTTGTAATTCCTTTTTTCTTCTCCTCCTTGTTCTTGAGAATTTCAAAAAAAATAAAAATTCAAAAAGATGATTAGAAGTTAAAAAAATGTTCCTATTATTATCTTTTATTTGCAAATTCAAAATCTAATTGTCCATTTTTTATAAAAATGTTCGCATATTTAGAAAAAAGTTCAACTTTCCAATATTCTCCATTTTTTAACAAAATGTTCATGTTTTCAAATTTTGTTCAGGAGTTTCAAAAAATGTTCCTCTGTCAAATTTCATTCGCAATTTTAAGAAAATGTTTATATTTTCCAATTTTGTTTAGTAGTTTCAAAATTTGTTCGCAAACTTCAAAAAGTGTCGATTTCTAATTTTGTTTGGGAGTTTCAAAAAATGTTCACGAATTTTTCAAAATGTTTACATTTCCGAATTTTGTTCAGGAGTTTCAATTTTTTTCCAATATTTTTAAAAAATGTTCTCGTATCCAAAATTTGTTTCGGAATTTGAAAAGATGTTCATCTTCTTTTTTTGTTTATCTTCTTATTTTCTCCTGTTCCTTTTTCGTTATTTAATAATATTTTACAGTTTTAAAAAATGTTCTTCGTTTCATAAAAAATGTTCATTTTTTTCGATAAAGGTTAAAAAAAATTAAAAATGTTTTCGTTTCCATATCTTGTTCTTAGTTTGAAAAAATGTTCTTGGTTCAAAAACCGTTCACGAAATCTAAAAATATTTGTGTTTCCAAATTTTTGTTCAGAGTTTCAAAAAGTGTTCCCTTTAACAAAAATTTGTTCATATATTAAAAAATGTTCGTGATTTTCAAAAAAAGTGTTCAGTTTATCAGAAAAAATATTTACATATTCAAAAAATGTTCAAGATTTTTATTTTCCTTCTTGAAAAGTGTTCGCCTTTTTTTCTAAAAACATCTTTTAAATTTTTGGGGGAATTTTAAAAAATTGTTCCTGTTTTCCAAATTTGTTAACAAATTCAATTTTTTTTAATGTTACCAATTTTTGCCTCAAATTAGAATATGTTCAGGAATTTCAGAAAAATGTTCTTGTTTTCCAAAGTTGTTCAGAAATTCAGAAAATGTTATTTTTTAAAATGTTTCAATTTCTCTTACAAAAAATTACGAAGTTTAAAGGTGTTTGTGTTTCATAAAACACTCAGGGTTGTTTCACAAAAAATTTCATTCTGAAATTCTAAAAACATGTCGGATCTGTGCTGGATGTTTGTTTTTAATGTTTTACGCTGTCCTTTGTTCAATAATTGTCGTTAGCTCAACTGGTTGAGGTGCGTAGACTCTGCAATGAGGTCCTGTGTTCGATCCCAAGCGAGGGCGCCAACTTTTTTTAGCTACTACAGTACGCGCACGCTGTTGTTTTCTTCATGGGCCGGCCCAGGTAGACTCCCGCCTATGCGAACCTGCGGCTGTTTGCCGCAAAGAGCGGCGTATAGGGGTTCCCAAGGAAGACGACCCTCTCATGGGGCCCAGGGGTAGGGATGAGCTGCCCCTCGTCGGGCAGCCGGTGCGCAATATCGCTGGAAAGGTATCCGGCGTTGCGCAGCTTGGTGATGTGCTCCTCCTTGACGGTGGAAGCCAACCACTTGCCTCCCCCTCCGGACATGGACGGGGAAGGTTAAGACGAGATGCGCGAGCTTGGGCATTGGAGCTTGAGTGCGCGGAGGTGGATAAGCAAAGGAGGAAGAAGGCGTGGGTGAAAAGGTGAATCCTTATCCCTTATATAGGCAGGGTGAAGACTATGCGCCCCCCACCAGCCTGGTAAAACTCGCTTATCTCCCAAGCGCCACCATCAATGGCGCGGTTGGGTTACCCACGTCCGTATTGATGAGAATCCCGGAATAAGGGGAACACGATCTCTGCTTCGACAAGACGTGCCCAGGAAACTGCTTCGCTAAACGTGCTGAGGTGGTAAAAAACGATTCAAGTAAAAGCCTGGTAGCGGTGTGATGTCATGCCGCATAATACGTCAGCAGATTGGACTTGTGTACATTTTATTCTCTCTACGGTGGAATGTGGAATTTATTTTGCAGAGCCGGACACTATCCTGGTGTTCATGATCTTCTCTGGATTATTCGAGGGAGGAACCCGCCTTGCAATGCCGAACATTATGCACGCCGGACTTATCATCATTGAAGCCTGGTTCAGGGGCTACTGAGGGAGTCCTGGACTAGGGGGTGTCCGGACAGCCGGACTATCATCGTCCGCCGGACTCCAAGACTACGAAGATGCAAGATTGAAGACTCCGTCCCGTGTCCGGATGGGACTTTCCTTGGCGTGGAAGGCAAGCTTGGCAATACGGATATGTAGATCTCCTACCATTGTAACCGACTCTGTGTAACCCTAGCCTCCTCCGGTGTCTATATAAACCGGAGGGCTTTAGTCCGTAGGACACAACATACATCACAACAATCATACCATAGGCTAGCTTTAGGGTTTAGCCTCCTTGATCTCGTGGTAGATCCACTCTTGTACTACCCATATCATCAATATTAATCAAGCAGGACGTAGGGTTTTACCTCCATCAAGAGGGCCCGAACCTGGGTAAAACATCGTGTCCCTTGTCTCCTGTTACCATCCGCCTAGACGCACAGTTCGGGACCCCCTACACGAGATCCGCCGGTTTTGACACCGACAGGGACCAACCCAGATATCCTGTTCTGATGTTTGTTGCTCCGAGCCCCTCTTATGTAATGCCACTGGTAAAATGTGGCATTCGCACTGTTAAAAGTAAGGACACGTTAAACCAATGTTTCTTTCAGTGTAATGCCTCCAGTAATATGAATCAATGGCACTATTTTTCATGTCCTGCTAAATTTCCCATTAAGATAAGTTGCTTCTTTTCGTTAGAAATGCAACTGTCCTGGTCTGGCTACTCTCTCGTGCCCAAATACCAACTCTGTAGTAGCTCTTAATGTAATGTTGCTGGTAAAATAAAGCAATGGAACCATTAAAGTAGTGTCATATTTAACGGTTGTCATAGTTAATCCTAATACCCACACTAATATCTAGCAATGTTGCTGCTTTAGAAATTGCTACTGTCCTTGTAGGATTGCCATTCAGACAAGAAACATGCTTATTTTCATTTGATGTATGTCTCATCACTTGTTAGTCGCCCTCCTTTCCACCTTTTTGTGCGAATAGAGATATACATTTCATGCTTGATATTAGTTGAACTGCACAAATGATATCCAAATTATGGTTGAACATTCCACGAGCTTCACAACCAACCTTGACGTTGCTCAATTTTATTGCATCTAATGAATAAGAAGCTCTGTGGGTTTTGTTTTCTGATGGAAATGGAACCAGGGCTGGAGCCCTTTTCTTAGAAAAATATGAAGAAGAAGCTTCTAGCTAATGGGACATTGATTCATTTTTGGTGAACTGCACCAAAAGGTTCCATGAATTGAATCATCCATGTTGATCCCTGGTGTCATCCCTTCTATGATGGCGTTAACTACAGATATGGTTCCCATCACGAGGTATGTTCCTTTTTGGTTCGACCGTTTGCCAAAGATCCTGCATGTTGAGTCTACTTTTGTGCTACTGTTTTGGCACTACCATGATAAAGCAACAATGTTATTATTTTGCACCTTAATCTAGTGGCACTATTAATTTGAGGCAATGTTTTGGCACCGCTAGTACCACTGATTTTTTTATATATCGAAAGAGGGGGTTTCCTATGATTTCATTAAAGAAACCTAACCATAGAGAACCATTATCCGACAACATCTCAGTGTAAATGGGCAGTTATGCAACTACTACTAGAACGGACTGAGTACTAGCAGGAGACAAGTTCACCACATAAGCTAGGTAGGTAGGGGGCACAACACCAGCTCGACCAAGTTTGGATTACAACCCAAATGCTACCATAGAAACATCAAGGGGGGAGATAGGGACGGGAAGAGCCAGCTTCAATATCCCAGTCTAAGCACCCACGCCTCCATCCTTGCGACGCACGGTACACCTCGTTTGCCACCTGCTCGACCCTAGTGCCTCTGATAAAATGAAATAATAATACAGTTAAAATAGAGCGGGTGTCCTCTCTATCATTTCATTTCCAATGTAGATAAAGAAAGTGCTTCTCTTTGTTAGTATTTGTTTCATCAACTAGTCCCATTGTTAATGTTTAAGTGTTTCTGCAAACTGGGGTTCTTAATTTTTGTTGATCTGCACAAAAATAGAGATTGGAATGTCTCAAGGCCCCTCCTTGTACTACCGCTGTACACGATGTTCATTACCGGCAGAAGGTGTATCGGGGATAATTGGGTCGATTTCCAGTATGAGGCCTACCGTATGAGGCGTCGCAGGGCCCATCTCGCCCTCGCAGCATGGCATACTATGATACTATTGCAATATTTTCTTATATTTATTAGTGTATGTTTCATCAACTAGTGACACTGTAATCACGCTTTTTCATTATCTGTGCAAACAGGGTTATTCAGCTGCATTTTGGTGGAACTACACAAATGTACGGATGGAACCGACATATATGCAGAGTGCAAGGTGTGCCAAGTAAAAATTAACGACACCAACCATGCTTCATGCACACATTGGCATCCACCACCACCAGTGGGATGTGTGGTGCTCTCTGTGGACGGATCTTTCTCGGCAGCAAATCCTCTAACCAAATACTAGTAGCTTATATTGGTAGTTTTCTAGGGAGTACTCCTTTCTGAAAGAAGCACCGATCTATTTTTCTTTGTTTGTACACAGTGTCACAACTTTGACCCAAAGGTCCAGAGCTATTTTAGGGTGATTGGCGTAGTACTCGGAGACTGATTGTAAGCATGATTTTCATTAGCCATCACACTGATTGTAAGCATGAGAAAATGGAAGATTAGGTTAGTGTGAAGCTTACCTTAAACCCTACCGCCGCCGTTGAAACGAGGCGAGCATCGAGGGAACCTTGGAGAACGGCGAGGAAGCGATGCCTCGCCATCTGGCCTCCGCTTGCGGTGGGAGAACAAATACTCATGTGGCTCCGGCTGGCTCTTCACCCTCATGAATGGCACACCATACTCGATTGATTCGTTATCCTCTGGATGCTTGACCTTCGACCTATACGCCGACTACCTCCGCCATACTTTCGCCTCGGGTGAATCTGTCTGCTCCATCGCCTGGAGGAGATACTCGATGAACTCAAAGGACTACAGCATGACTGCCGCCGAGGAGTACATCGCCGCCCTCATCGCTGCTGTCTCGCTCTTTCGTATACATTGCCAAATGGCCCTCACCGTCCTCGAAATCTCCCACTCATTGTCAAACCAAGTAAGGATCTCCCTCAACCTGGCTAACTTTGCCCGGTCGCCGCTGGCGATCTGCCCGATTCGCTGCGGCATCCTCTCCATAGATGTCCTTCTGAGAGGTCTGGTGCTAGCTTTGGAAGATGGGAGGTGAGACGGTGGTATTGCAATAGAGAAGAGGGAGAGGCGAGATAGTGGTTTTGCAATGGAGAAGATGGAGATGAGAGGGGGTGTTTTTGCAATGGAGAAGAGGGAGAGGCGAGATGATGGTTTTGGAATGGCGATGATGGAGAGGAGAGGAGGTGGTTTTGCAATGGAGAAGAGGGAGAGGAGCGTGCGGCAGCGATTTAGGATTGGACGAGAGGGCCGACGCAATGTGACTGGATCAAAATCAAAACCAGTTTACCCTTCAATTATTAAGAAAGCAACCCCACATTAACTAGTCTCCCTTTTATTCTGGGTCATAATTGCACATTGCAAAAATAATACAATTTAAAAGTACATTCAGATACAAACCAAACGATACAATTTTTGGTGACATGCATTCACATTTTGCTTTTCAAATACAGTACGTGGTCAAACTTTGACCCAAAATACGCAAAACAAAAAAATACTTCCAAGACCAGCACCGCTCCTCTCCTCTTAAACCACCGCCACTCCTCTCCTGTTCCAATCTAAATCCAGCACCGCTCCTCTCCTCTTCCATTTCAAAACCACCGCTCCTCCTCTCCGGTTCCAATCCAAAACTAGCGCCGCTCCTCTACCGTTCTAATCCAAACCAGCGTCGCTCCTCTCCTCTTCCATTCAAAAACCACCACCGGCGAGTGAAGGTGCTGTGGAGAAGTAGACCGATGGAGGAGTACAACCGTTACATGAGGATCACAGACGGCGGCCCTATGAACCTAGCTAGGATGTTGGAGATACAGTCTTGGTTTGACAACAAGGACCAACTAGCGGCGACGGTGACATCCATGGCCAAATATCTGCAACAAAGCGAAAGGCAGCAATACTCCCGATGGGAGTCGCACGAGAGTACATAGAGCTACTCCTCTGGGCCATGGAGCAAACAGATTCACCAAATCCGATCGTGAGGGAGCGGGTGGTGGGAGTATCGATCCCAGATGGAGCATCCACCAGAGATTGAAGGATCGAGCATCTAGAGGGTGCCGTTTGTGAGGGTGTCATGCTAGAGGAGCTGCCGGAGTCTTCATCGACCGAACCCAACTGCAAGAGGAGAAACATAGTTGGCTTGATGACGCTTCCCCGCTATCCTCTCCCTCGCTGTTCACATCGTCTCACGGGGCGGTTGTCTGCCACTGAGGAATAGAAGGGGACTACCCCCCCAGCCCAATAGTCGGGCAGCTTGTGAATTGTCAGGAGGAGCTTAGGGTTGTCAGTATTCGCAGGTTGTGAATTGTGTTTTGTGTTGTGTATTTTGAGAGTACTTTCAGATATGAATGTCTTTTGAATTCAGATTTGCAGTATTGAGCATATGAAGTATTTTATGAATTCTAGAGATCTATTTTTAGCACTTAAAAAATGTAGTTTCATAGGAGTATAAAAGTGCAGACAATGTGATTCTCAGAGAAGAAACTGCAAGTTTCAGAGGCAGAGCACTTATATTAACACGCCCTTTTCAAACAGGGATAACATCATGTTGGAAGTTTTTTTTATGGTCGAAAATGGAACTACCAACCAGCTAACATCATGCTGATCAAGATTCATGCATGGCACATCTTCATATGATGCACAGTCAAAATAATATGTGATTTTCAAAATGCCCACACAATGTCGAGTGTGCAAAAAACAGAGAAAACGAGGGACGAAGTTTTGGCAAGTGTTGGACGTGGTGTGCGTAGATAACAATGGGGACCCACATGGTAATAATGGCAGAGGCAAAAAGTTTGGAGATATTTTCCCTGCATCAGGTGGAATTGAACCCGGGCGGAATAGCGGTTGTGTAGTGTCACTTGGCCACTGGGCTAGTTCAGTAGTTTCGGTAGAAATAAGGCACTGCTTCACGTGATTTGTTCTCGTCATGCGCCTTTGTGCGCTCGCTGCGGCACCGCTCTCTGCCATTGTGAACATGCTGAACAAACGAGAGGAATCTGGAGAGGACTATACGTGGAGAGGCAGACAATCGGGACCCACCAGGTCTATGGCCGCACGCAAGCAAGTGTCTCATTGAAAAAATACTTCCTCTTGATGCTATACTGACATTGGGGCCAACATGTTTGTCAACATAGTTACTTTTTTAGGTGCTGCAATGTAGTTACTGTTGGGGAACACAGTAATTTCAAAAAAATTCCTACGCACACGCAAGATCATGGTGATGGCATAGCAACGAGAGGGGTGAGTGTTGTCTACGTACCCTCGTAGACCGTTAAGCGGAAGCGTTATGACAACGCGGTTGATGTAGTCGTACGTCTTCACGAATCGACCGATCCAAGCACCGAACGTAAGGCACCTCCGTGTTCAGCACACGTCCAGCTCGATGACGTCCCCCGGGCTCCAATCCAGCGAAGCGTCGGGGATGAGTTCCGTCAGCACGACGGCGTGGTGATGATGATGATGTTCTACCGGCGCAGGGCTTCGCCTAAACTCCGCAACGATATGACCGAGGTTGAATATGGTGGAGTGGGGCACCGCACACGGCTAAGGAACGATCTGTAGATCAACTTCTGTGTCTATGGGGTGCCCCCCGCCCCTGTATATAAAGGAGGAGAGGAGGAGGGGGCCGGCCTAAGGGGAGGCGCGCCCTAGGAGGGGGAAACCTACTCCAAGTAGGTTTGCCCCCTTCCTTTCCTATTCCAAGTAGGAGGGGAAGGAAGGAGTGGGAGAGGGGGAAGGCAAGGGGGCGCCGCCCCCCCCCCCCCTTCCTTGTCCTATTCGGACCCAAGGGGAGGATGCGCGCCTCTTGCCCTGGCCGGCCCCTCTCCTTCTCCACTAGGGCCTAACAAGGCCCATTACTTCCCGGGGGGGGGGGGGTTCCGGTAACCCTCCGGTACTCCGGTTTTTCTCCGAAAACACACGGAACACTTCCGGTGTCCGAATATATTCATCCAATATATCAATCTTTATGTCTCGACCATTTCGAGACTCCTCGTCATGTCCGTGATCACATTCGGGACTCCGAACAAACTTCGGTACATCAAAACTTATAAACTCATAATAAAACTGTCATCGTAACGTTAAGCGTGCGGACCCTACGGGTTCGAGAACTATGTAGACATGACCTAGAACTATTCTCGGTCAATAACCAATAGCGGAACCTGGATGTTCATATTGGTTCCTACATATTCTACGAAGATCTTTATCGGTCAAACCGCATAACAACATACGTTGTTCCCTTTGTCATCGGTATGTTACTTGCCCGAGATTCGATCGTCGGTATCCTATACCTAGTTCAATCTCGTTTCCGGCAAGTCTCTTTACTCGTTTTGTAATACATCATTTCATAACTAACTCATTAGTTACAGTGCTTGCAAGGCTTAGTGATGAGTATTACCGAGAGGGCCCAGAGATACCTCTCCGACAATCGGAGTGACAAAACCTAATCTCGAATTATGCCAACTCAACATGTACCTTTGGAGACACCTGTAGAGCACCTTTATAATCACCCAGTTACGTTGTGACGTTTGGTAGCACACAAAGTGTTCCTCCGGTAAACGGGAGTTTCACAATCTCATAGTTGCAGGAACTTTGTATAAGTCATGAAGAAAGCAATAGCAACATACTAAACGATCAAGTGCTAAGCTAACGGAATGGGTCAAGTCAATCACATCATTCTCCTAATGATGTGATCCCATTAATCAAATGAAAACACATGCCTATGGTTAGGAAACATAACCATCTTTTATCAATGAGCTAGTTCAAGTAGAGGCATACTAGTGACACTATGTTTGTCTATGTATTCACACATGTATCATGTTTCGGTTAATACAATTCTAGCATGAATAATAAACATTTATCATGATATGAGGAAATAAATAATAACTTTATTATTGCCTCTAGGGCATATTTCCTTCAGTCTCCCACTTGCACTAGAGTCAATAATCTAGATTACATAGTAATGATTCTAACACCCATGGAGTCTTGGTGCTGATCATTTTTTGCTCGTGAGAGAGGCTTAGGCAACGGGTCTGCAACATTCAGATCCGTATGTGTCTTGCAAATCTCTATGTCTCCCACTTGGACTTGGTCCCGAATGGAAGTAAAGCGTCTCTTGATGTGCTTGGTCCTCTTGTGAAATCTGGATTCCTTTGCCAAGGCAATTGCACCAGTATTGTCACAGAAGATCTTCATTGGTCCCGATGCACTAGGTATAACACCTATATCAGAAATGAACTCCTTCATCCAGACTCCTTCATTTGCTGCTTCCGAAGCAGCTATGTACTCCGCTTCACATGTAGATCCCGCCACGACGCTTTGTTTAGAACTGCACCAACTTACAGCTCCACCGTTTAATAAAAATACGTATCCGGTTTGCGATTTAGAATCGTCCGGATCAGTGTTAAAGCTTGCATCTACGTAACCATTTACGACTAGCTCTTTGTCACCTCCATATACGAGAAACATATCCTTAGTCCTTTTCAGGTATTTCAGGATGTTCTTGACCACTGTCCAGTGACCCACTCCTGGATTACTTTGGTACCTTCCTGCCAAACAAATAGCAAGGCACACATCAGGTCTGGTACACAGCATTACATACATGATAGAGCCTATGGCTGAAGCATAGGGAACTCCTTTCATTTTCTCTCTATCTTCTACAGTGGTCGGGCATTGAGTCTGACTCAACTTTATACCTTGTAATACAGGCAAGAACCCTTTCTTTGCCTGATCCATATTGAACCTTTTCAATACCCAGGTGCTACTACGAGCTCTAGTTAGGTACACATCAATAACATGTATATCACATATACCTTTGTTCACTTTGCCATCCTTCTTATCCGCGAAATACTTGGGGCAGTTCCGCTTCCAGTGACCAGTCTGCTTGCAGTAGAAGCACTCAGTTTCAGGCTTAGGTCCAGACTTGGGTTTCTTCTCTTGAGCAGCAACTTGCTTGCTGTTCTTCTTGAAGTTCCCCTTCTTTTTCCCTTTGCCCTTTTTCTTGAAACTAGTTGTCTTGTTGACCATCAACCTTAGATGCTCCTTCTTGATTTCTACCTCCGCAGCCTTTAGCATTGCGAAGAGCTCGGGAATAGTCTTGTTCATCCCTTGCATATTATAGTTCATCACAAAGCTCTTGTAGCTTGGTGGCTGTGGTTGGAGAATTCTGTCAATGACGCTATCATCCAGAAGATTAACTCCCAGTTGAATCAAGTGATTATTATACCCAGACATTTTGAGTATATGCTCACTGACAGAATTATTCTCCTCAATCTTGCAGCTGTAGAACTTATTGGAGACTACATATCTCTCAATCCGGGCATTTGCTTGAAATATTAACTTCAACTCCTGGAACATCTCATATGCTCCATGACGTTCAAAACGTCGTTGAAGACACGGTTCTAAGCCGTAAAGCATGGCACACTGAACTATAGAGTAGTCATCAGCTTTGCTCTGCCAGACGTTCATAACATCTGGTGTTGCTCCTGCAGCAGGCCTGGCACCCAGCGGTGCTTCCAAGACGTAATTCTTCTGTGCAACAATGAGGATAATCCTCAAGTTACGGACCCAGTCCGTGTAATTGCTACCATCATCAAAGCAAGATAAGATGCATAAAGGATAAACATCACATGCAATCAATATAAGTGATATGATATGGCCATCATCGTCTTGTGCTTGTGATCTCCATCTCCGAAGCACCATCGTGATCACCATCGTCACCGACGCGACACCTTGATCTCCATCGTAGCATCGTTGTCGTTTACGCCATCTATTGCTTCTACGACTATCGCTACCGCTTAGTGATAAAGTAAAGCAATTACAGAGCATTTGCATTTCACACAATAAAGCGACAACCATATGGCTCCTGCCAGTTGCCGATAACTTCGGTTACAAAACATGATCATCTCATACAATAAAAGATAGCATCACGTCTTGGCCATATCACATCACAACATGCCCTGCAAAAACAAGTTAGACGTCCTCTACTTTGTCGTTGCAAGTTTTACGTGGCTGCTACGGGCTTAAGCAAGAACCAATCTCACCTACGCATCAAAACCACAACGATAGTTTGTCAAGTTGATGCTGTTTTAACCTTCGCAAGGACCGGGAATAGCCACACTTGGTTCAACTAAAGTTGGAGAAACTGACACCCGCTAGTCACCTGTGTGCAAAGCACGGCGGTAAAACCAGTCTCGCGTAAGCGTACGCGTAATGTCGGTCCGGGCCGCTTCATCCAACAGTACCGCCGAACCAAAGTGTGACATGCTGGTAACCGGTATGACTTATATCGCCACAACTCACTTGTGTTCTACTCGTGCATATAACATCAAACCATAAAACTTGGCTCGGATGCCACTGTTGGGGAACGCAGTAATTTCAAAAAATTTCCTACGCACACGCAAGATCATGGTGATGGCATAGCAACGAGAGGGGAGAGTGTTGTCTACGTACCCTCGCAGACCGTTAAGCGGAAATGTTATGACAACGCGGTTGATGTAGTCATACGTCTTCATGAATCGACCGATCCAAGCACCGAACGTACGGCACCTCCGTGTTCAGCACACGTCCAGCTCGATGACGTCCCCTAGGCTCCAATCCAGCGAAGTGTCAGGGATGAGTTCCGTCAGCACGACGGCGTGGTGACGATGATGATGTTCTACCGGCGCAGGGCTTCGCCTAAACTCCGCGACGATATGACCGAGGTGGAATAAGGTGGAGTGGGGCACCGCACACGGGTAAGGAACGATCCGTAGATCAACTTGTGTGTCTATGGGGTGCCCCCCGCCCCCGTATATAAAGGGGGAGAGGAGGAGGGGGCCGGCCTAAGGGGAGGCGCGCCCTAGGAGGGGGAAACCTACTCCAAGTAGGTTTGCCCCCTCCCTTTCCTATTCCAAGTAGGAGGGGGAAGGAAGGAGTGGGAGTGGGTGAAGGCAAGGGGGGCGCCGCCCCCCCTTCCTTGTCCTATTCGGACTCAAGGGGAGGGGGCGCGCCTCTTGCCCTGGCCGGCCCCTCTCCTTCTCCACTAGGGCCCAACAAGGCCCATTACTTCCCGGGGGGGTTCCGGTAACCCTCCGGTACTTCGGTTTTTCTCCGAAAACACCCGGAACACTTCCGGTGTCCGAATATATTAATCCAATATATCAATCTTTATGTCTCGACCATTTCGAGACTCCTCGTCATGTCCGTGATCACATCTGGTACTCCAAACAAACTTCGGTACATCAAAACTTATAAACTCATAATAAAACTGTCATCGTAACATTAAGCGTGCGGACCCTACGGGTTCGAGAACTATGTATACATGACCTAGAACTATTCTCGGTCAATAACCAATAGCGGAACCTGGATGTTCATATTGGTTCCTACATATTCTACGAAGATCTTTATCGGTCAAACCGCATAACAACATAAGTTGTTCCCTTTGTCATCGGTATGTTACTTGCCCGAGATTCGATCGTCGGTATCCTATACCTAGTTCAATCTCGTTTCTGGCAAGTCTCTTTACTCGTTCTGTAATAAATCATTTCATAACTAACTCATTAGTTACAGTGCTTGTAAGGCTTAGTGATGAGTATTACCGAGAGGGCCCAGAGATACCTCTCCGACAATCGGAGTGACAAAACCTAATCTCGAATTATGCCAACTCAACATGTACCTTTGGAGACACCTGTAGAGCACCTTTGTAATCACCCAGTCACGTTGTGACGTTTGGTAGCACACAAAGTGTTCCTCCGGTAAACGGGAGTTGCACAATCTCATAGTTGCAGGAACTTTGTATAAGTCATGAAGAAAGCAATAGCAACATACTAGACGATCAAGTGCTAAGCTAACGGAATGGGTCAAGTCAATCACATCATTCTCCTAATGATGTGATCCCATTAATCAAATGACAACACATGCCTATGGTTAGGAAACATAACCATCTTTGATCAATGAGCTAGTTCAAGTAGAGGCATACTAGTGACACTATGTTTGTCTATGTATTCACACATGTATCATGTTTCCGGTTAATACAATTCTAGCATGAATAATAAACATTTATCATGATATGAGGAAATAAATAATAACTTTATTATTGCCTCTAGGGCATATTTCCTTCAGTCTCCCACTTGCACTAGATTCAATAATCTAGATTACATAGTAATGATTCTAACACCCATGGAGTCTTGGTGCTGATCATTTTTTGCTCGTGAGAGAGGCTTAGGCAATGGGTCTGCAACATTCAGATCCGTATGTGTCTTGCAAATCTCTATGTCTCCCACTTGGACTTGGTCCCGAATGGAAGTGAAGCGTCTCTTGATGTGCTTGGTCCTCTTGTGAAATCTGGATTCCTTTGCCAAGGCAATTGCACCAGTATTGTCACAGAAGATCTTCATTGGTCCCGATGCACTAGGTATAACACCTATATCGGAAATGAACTCCTTCATCCAGACTCCTTCATTTGCTGCTTCCGAAGCAGCTATGTACTCCGCTTCACATGTAGATCCCGCCACGACGCTTTGTTTAGAACTGCACCAACTTACGGCTCCATCGTTTAATAAAAATACGTATCCGGTTTGCGATTTAGAATCGTCCGGATCAGTGTTAAAGCTTGCATCTACGTAACCATTTACGACTAGCTCTTTGTCACCTCCATATACGAGAAACATATCCTTAGTCCTTTTCAGGTATTTCAGGATGTTCTTGACCGCTGTCCAGTGACCCACTCCTGGATTACTTTGGTACCTTCCTGCCAAACAAATAGCAAGGCACACATCAGGTCTGGTACACAGCATTACATACATGATAGAGCCTATGGCTGAAGCATAGGGAACTCCTTTCATTTTCTCTCTATCTTCTGCAGTGGTCGGGCATTGAGTCTGACTCAACTTTATACCTTGTAATACAGGCAAGAACCCTTTCTTTGCCTGATCCATATTGAACATTTTCAATACTTTATCAAAGTAAGTGCTTTGTGAAAGTCCAATCAAGCGTCTTGATCTATCTCTATAGATCTTAATGCCCAATATGTAAGCAGCTTCACCGAGGTCTTTCATTGAAAAACTTTTATTCAAGTATCCTTTTATGCTATCCAGAAATTCTATATCATTTCCAATCAAGAATATGTCATCCACATATAATATTAGAAATGCTACAGAGCTCCCACTCACTTTCTTGTAAATACAGGCTTCTCCAAAAGTCTGTCTAAAACCATATGCTTTGATCACACTATCAAAGCATTTATTCCAACTCCGAGAGACTTGCACCAGACCATAGATTGATCGCTGGAGCTTGCACACTTTGTTAGCTCCTTTAGGATCGATAAAACCTTCTGGTTGCATCATATACAACTCTTCTTCCAGAAATCCATTCAGGAATGCAGTTTTGACATCCATCTGCCATATTTCATAATCATAAAATGCGGCAATCGCTAACATGATTCGGATAGACTTAAGCATCGCTACGGGTGAGAAAGTCTCATCGTAGTTAACCCCTTGAACTTGTCGAAAACCTTTCGCAACAAGTCGAGCTTTATAGACAGTTACATTACCGTCAGCGTCAGTCTTCTTCTTAAAGATCCATTTATTCTCAATGGCTTGCCGATCATTGGGCAAGTCAACCAAAGTCCATACTTTGTTCTCATACATGGATCCCATCTCAGATTTCATGGCCTCTAGCCATTTTGCGGAATCTGGGCTCATCATCGCTTCCTCATAGTTCATAGGTTCATCATGGTCAAGTAACATGACTTCCAGAACAGGATTACCGTACCACTCTGGTGCGGATCTTACTCTAGTAGACCTACGAGGTTCAGTAGACACTTGATCTGAAGTTTCATGATCAATATCATTAGCTTCCTCACTAATTGGTGTATTTGTCACAGGAACTGATTTCTGTGATGAACTACTTTCCAATAAGGGAGTAGGTACAGTTACCTCATCAAGTTCTACTTTCCTCCCACTCACTTCTTTCGAGAGAAACTCCTTCTCTAGAAAGGATCCATTCTTAGCAATGAATGTTTTGCCTTCGGATCTGTGATAGAAGGTGTACCCAACAGTCTCTTTTGGGTATCCTATGAAGACACATTTCTCCGATTTGGGTTCGAGCTTATCTGGTTGAAGTTTCTTCACATAAGCATCGCAGCCCCAAACTTTAAGAAACAACAACTTTGGTTTCTTGACAAACCACAGTTCATAAGGTGTCGTCTCAACGGATTTAGATGGTGCCCTATTTAATGTGAATGCAGCCGTCTCTAAAGCATAACCCCAGAATGATAGTGGTAAATCAGTAAGAGACATCATAGATCGCACCATATCTAGTAAAGTACGATTACGATGTTCGGACACACCATTTCTTTGTGGTGTTCCAGGTGGCGTGAGTTGCGAAACTATTCCGCATTGTTTCAAATGTAAACCAAACTCGTAACTCAAATATTCTCCTCCACGATCAGATCGTAGAAACTTTATTTTCTTGTTACGATGATTTTCCACTTCACTCTGAAATTCTTTGAACTTTTCAAATGTTTCAGACTTATGCTTCATTAAGTAGATATACCCATATCTGCTCAAATCATCTGTGAAGGTGAGAAAATAACGATATCCGCCACGAGCTTCAACATTCATTGGACCACATACATCTGTATGTATGATTTCCAACAAATCCGTTGCTCTCTCCATAGTACCGGAGAACGGCGTTTTGGTCATCTTGCCCATGAGGAACGGTTCGCAAGTACCAAGTGATTCATAATCAAGTGGTTCCAAAAGTCCATCATTATGGAGTTTCTTCATGCGCTTTACACTGATATGACCTAAACGGCAGTGCTACAAATAAGTTGCACTATCATTATCAACTCTGCATCTTTTGGCTTCAACACTATGAATATGTGTATCACTACTATCGAGATTCATCAAAAATAGACCACTCTTCAAGGTTGCATGACCATAAAAGATATTACTCATATAAATAGAACAACCATTATTCTCTGATTTAAATGAATAACTGTCTTGCATCAAACAAGATCCAGATATAATGTTCATGCTCAACGCTGGCACCAAATAGCAATTATTCAGGTCTAAAACTAATCCCGAAGGTAGATGTAGAGGTAGCGTGCCGACCGCGATCACATCGACTTTGGAACCGTTTCCCACGCGCATCGTCACCTCGTCCTTGGCCAGTGCTCGCTTATTCTGTAGTCCCTGTTTCGAGTTGCAAATATTAGCAACAGAACCAGTATCAAATACCCAGGTGCTACTACGAGCTCTAGTTAGGTACACATCAATAACATGTATATCACATATACCTTTGTTCACTTTGCCATCCTTCTTATCCGCGAAATACTTGGGGCAGTTCCGCTTCCAGTGACCAGTCTGCTTGCAGTAGAAGCACTCAGTTTCAGGCTTAGGTCCAGACTTGGGTTTCTTCTCTTGAGCAGCAACTTGCTTGCTGTTCTTCTTGAAGTTCCCCTTCTTTTTCCCTTTGCCCTTTTTCTTGAAACTAGTTGTCTTGTTGACCATCAACCTTAGATGCTCCTTCTTGATTTCTACCTCCGCAGCCTTTAGCATTGCGAAGAGCTCGGGAATAGTCTTGTTCATCCCTTGCATATTATAGTTCATCACAAAGCTCTTGTAGCTTGGTGGCTGTGGTTGGAGAATTCTGTCAATGACGCTATCATCCGGAAGATTAACTCCCAGTTGAATCAAGTGATTATTATACCCAGACATTTTGAGTATATGCTCACTGACAGAACTATTTTCCTCCATCTTGCAGCTGTAGAACTTATTGGAGACTTCATATCTCTCAATCCGGGCATTTGCTTGAAATATTAACTTCAACTCCTGGAACATCTCATATGCTCCATGGCGTTCAAAACGTCGTTGAAGACCCGGTTCTAAGCCGTAAAGCATGGCACACTGAACTATAGAGTAGTCATCAGCTTTGCTCTGCCAGACGTTCATAACATCTGGTGTTGCTCCTGCAGCAGGCCTGGCACCCAGCGGTGCTTCCAAGACGTAATTCTTCTGTGCAACAATGAGGATAATCCTCAAGTTACGGACCCAGTCCGTGTAATTGCTACCATCATCAAAGCAAGATAAGATGCATAAAGGATAAACATCACATGCAATCAATATAAGTGATATGATATGGCCATCATCGTCTTGTCCTTGTGATCTCCATCTCCGAAGCACCATCGTGATCACCATCGTCACCGGCGCGACACCTTGATCTCCATCGTAGCATCGTTGTCGTTTACGCCATCTATTGCTTCTAGGACTATCGCTACCGCTTAGTGATAAAGTAAAGCAATTACAAAGCATTTGCATTTCATACAATAAAGCGACAACCATATGGCTCCTGCCAGTTGCCGATAACTTCGGTTACAAAACATGATCATCTCATACAATAAAAGATAGCATCACGTCTTGGCCATATCACATCACAACATGCCCTGCAAAAACAAGTTAGACGTCCTCTACTTTGTCGTTGCAAGTTTTACGTGGCTGCTACGGGCTTAAGCAAGAACCAATCTCACCTACGCATCAAAACCACAACGATAGTTTGTCAAGTTGATGCTGTTTTAACCTCCGCAAGGACCGGGCATAGCCACACTTGGTTCAACTAAAGTTGGAGAAACTGACACCCGCTAGTCACCTGTGTGCAAAGCACGGCGGTAAAACCAGTCTCGCGTAAGCGTACGCGTAATGTCGGTCCGGGCCGCTTCATCCAACAATACCGCCGAACCAAAGTGTGACATGCTGGTAACCGGTATGACTTATATCGCCCACAACTCACTTGTGTTCTACTCGTGCATATAACATCAAACCATAAAACTTGGCTCGGATGCCACTGTTGGGGAACGCAGTAATTTCAAAAAATTTCCTACGCACACGCAAGATCATGGTGATGGCATAGCAACGAGAGGGGAGAGTGTTGTCTACGTACCCTCGCAGACCGTTAAGCGGAAATGTTATGACAACGCGGTTGATGTAGTCATACGTCTTCATGAATCGACCGATCCAAGCACCGAACGTACGGCACCTCCGTGTTCAGCACACGTCCAGCTCGATGACGTCCCCTAGGCTCCAATCCAGCGAAGCGTCAGGGATGAGTTCCGTCAGCACGACGGCGTGGTGACGATGATGATGTTCTACCGGCGCAGGGCTTCGCCTAAACTCCGCGACGATATGACCGAGGTGGAATATGGTGGAGTGGGGCACCGCACACGGGTAAGGAACGATCCGTAGATCAACTTCTGTGTCTATGGGGTGCCCCCCGCCCCCGTATATAAAGGGGGAGAGGAGGAGGGGGCCGGCCTAAGGGGAGGCGCGCCCTAGGAGGGGGAAACCTACTCCAAGTAGGTTTGCCCCCTCCCTTTCCTATTCCAAGTAGGAGGGGGAAGGAAGGAGTGGGAGAGGGGGAAGGCAAGGGGGGCGCCGCCCCCCCTTCCTTGTCCTATTCGGACTCAAGGGGAGGGGGCGCGCCTCTTGCCCTGGCCGGCCCCTCTCCTTCTCCACTAGGGCCCAACAAGGCCCATTACTTCCCGGGGGGGTTCCGGTAACCCTCCGGTACTCCGGTTTTTCTCCGAAAACACCCGAAACACTTCCGGTGTCCGAATATATTCATCCAATATATCAATCTTTATGTCTCGACCATTTCGAGACTCCTCGTCATGTCCGTGATCACATCTGGTACTCCAAACAAACTTCGATACATCAAAACTTATAAACTCATAATAAAACTGTCATCGTAACATTAAGCGTGCGGACCCTACGGGTTCGAGAACTACGTATACATGAGCTAGAACTATTCTCGGTCAATAACCAATAGCGGAACCTGGATGTTCATATTGGTTCCTACATATTCTACGAAGATCTTTATCGGTCAAACCGCATAACAACATACGTTGTTCCCTTTGTCATCGGTATGTTACTTGCCCGAGATTCGATCGTCGGTATCCTATACCTAGTTCAATCTCGTTTCTGGCAAGTCTCTTTACTCGTTCTGTAATAAATCATTTCATAACTAACTCATTAGTTACAGTGCTTGCAAGGCTTAGTGATGAGTATTACCGAGAGGGCCCAGAGATACCTCTCCGACAATCGGAGTGACAAAACCTAATCTCGAATTATGCCAACTCAACATGTACCTTTGGAGACACCTGTAGAGCACCTTTATAATCACCCAGTCACGTTGTGACGTTTGGTAGCACACAAAGTGTTCCTCCGGTAAATGGGAGTTGCACAATCTCATAGTTGCAGGAACTTTGTATAAGTCATGAAGAAAGCAATATCAACATACTAAACGATCAAGTGCTAAGCTAACGGAATGGGTCAAGTCAATCACATCATTCTCCTAATGATGTGATCCCATTAATCAAATGACAACACATGCCTATGGTTAGGAAACATAACCATCTTTGATCAATGAGCTAGTTCAAGTAGAGGCATACTAGTGACACTATGTTTGTCTATGTATTCACACATGTATCATGTTTCCGGTTAATACAATTCTAGCATGAATAATAAACATTTATCATGATATGAGGAAATAAATAATAACTTTATTATTGCCTCTAGGGCATATTTCCTTCAGTCTCCCACTTGCACTAGAGTCAATAATCTAGATTACATAGTAATGATTCTAACACCCATGGAGTCTTGGTGCTGATCATTTTTTGCTCGTGAGAGAGGCTTAGGCAACGGGTCTGCAACATTCAGATCCGTATGTGTCTTGCAAATCTCTATGTCTCCCACTTGGACTTGGTCCCGAATGGAAGTGAAGCGTCTCTTGATGTGCTTGGTCCTCTTGTGAAATCTGGATTCCTTTGCCAAGGCAATTGCACCAGTATTGTCACAGAAGATCTTCATTGGTCCCGATGCACTAGGTATAACACCTATATCGGAAATGAACTCCTTCATCCAGACTCCTTCATTTGCTGCTTCCGAAGCAGCTATGTACTCCGCTTCACATGTAGATCCCGCCATGACGCTTTGTTTAGAACTGCACCAACTTACGGCTCCATCGTTTAATAAAAATACGTATCCGGTTTGCGATTTAGAATCGTCCGGATCAGTGTTAAAGCTTGCATCTACTTAACCATTTACGACTAGCTCTTTGTCACCTCCATATACGAGAAACATATCCTTAGTCCTTTTCAGGTATTTCAGGATGTTCTTGACCGCTGTCCAGTGACCCACTCCTGGATTACTTTGGTACATTCCTGCCAAACAAATAGCAAGGCACACATCAGGTCTGGTACACAGCATTGCATACATGATAGAGCCTATGGCTGAAGCATAGGGAACTCCTTTCATTTTCTCTCTATCTTCTGCAGTGGTCGGGCATTGAGTCTGACTCAACTTTATACCTTGTAATACAGTCAAGAACCCTTTCGTTGCCTGATCCATATTGAACCTTTTCAATACTTTATCAAGGTAAGTGCTTTGTGAAAGTCCAATCAAGCGTCTTGATCTATCTCTATAGATCTTAATGCCCAATATGTAAGCAGCTTCACCGAGGTCTTTCATTGAAAAACTTTTATTCAAGTATCCTTTTATGCTATCCAGAAATTCTATATCATTTCCAATCAAGAATATGTCATCCACATATAATATTAGAAATGCTACAGAGCTCCCACTCACTTTCTTGTAAATACATGCTTCTCCAAAAGTCTGTCTAAAACCATATGCTTTGATCACACTATCAAAGCATTTATTCCAACTCCGAGAGACTTGCACCAGACCATAGATTGATCGCTGGAGCTTGCACACTTTGTTAGCTCCTTTAGGATCGATAAAACCTTCTGGTTGCATCATATACAACTCTTCTTCCAAAAATCCATTCAGGAATGCAGTTTTGACATCCATCTGCCATATTTCATAATCATAAAATGCGGCAATCGCTAACATGATTCGGATAGACTTAATCATCGCTACGGGTGAGAAAGTCTCATCGTAGTTAACCCCTTGACCTTGTCGAAAACCTTTCGCAACAAGTCGAGCTTTATAGACAGTTACATTACCGTCAGCGTCAGTCTTCTTCTTAAAGATCCATTTATTCTCAATGGCTTGCCGATCATCGGGCAAGTCAACCAAAGTCCATACTTTGTTCTCATACATGGATCCCATCTCAGATTTCATGGCCTCTAGCCATTTTGCGGAATCTGGGCTCATCATCGCTTCCTCATAGTTCGTAGGTTCATCATGGTCAAGTAACATGACTTCCAGAACAGGATTACCGTACCACTCTGGTGCGGATCTTACTCTAGTAGACCTACGAGGTTCAGTAGACACTTGATCTAAAGTTTCATGATCAATATCATTAGCTTCCTCACTAATTGGTGTATTTGTCACAGGAACTGATTTCTGTGATGAACTACTTTCCAATAAGGGAGTAGGTACAGCTACCTCATCAAGTTCTACTTTCCTCCCACTCACTTCTTTCGAGAGAAACTCCTTCTCTAGAAAGGATCCATTCTTAGCAATGAATGTTTTGCCTTCGGATCTGTGATAGAAGGTGTACCCAACAGTCTCTTTTGGGTATCCTATGAAGACACATTTCTCCGATTTGGGTTCGAGCTTATCTGGTTGAAGTTTCTTCACATAAGCATCGCAGCCCCAAACTTTAAGAAACGACAACTTTGGTTTCTTGCCAAACCACAGTTCATAAGTTGTCGTCACAACGGATTTAGATGGTGCCCTATTTAATGTGAATGCAGACGTCTCTAAAGCATAACCCCAGAACGATAGTGGTAAATCAGTAAGAGACATCATAGATCGCACCATATCTAGTAAAGTACGATTACGACGTTCGGACACACCATTTCTTTGTGGTGTTCCAGGTGGCGTGAGTTGCGAAACTATTCCGCATTGTTTCAAATGTAAACCAAACTCGTAACTCAAATATTCTCCTCCACGATCAGATCGTAGAAACTTTATTTTCTTGTTACGATGATTTTCCATTTCACTCTGAAATTCTTTGAACTTTTCAAATGTTTCAGACTTATGCTTCATTAAGTAGATATACCCATATCTGCTCAAATCATCTGTGAAGGTGAGAAAATAACGATATCCGCCACGAGCTTCAACATTCATTTGACCACATACATCTGTATGTATGATTTCCAACAAATCTGTTGCTCTCTCCATAGTACTGGAGAACGGCGTTTTGGTCATCTTGCCCATGAGGCACGGTTCACAAGTACCAAGTGATTCATAATCAAGTGGTTCCAAAAGTCCATCAGCATGGAGTTTCTTCATGCGCTTTACACCGATATGACCTAAATGGCAGTGCTACAAATAAGTTGCACTATCATTATCAACTCTGCATCTTTTGGCTTCAACACTATGAATATGTGTATCATTACTATCGAGATTCATCAAAAATAGACCACTCTTCAAGGTTGCATTACCATAAAAGATATTACTCATATAAATAGAACAACCATTATTCTCTGATTTAAATGAATAACCGTCTCGCATCAAACAAGATCCAGATATAATGTTCATGCTCAACGCTGGCACCAAATAGCAATTATTCAGGTCTAAAACTAATTCCGAAGGTAGATGTAGAGGTAGCGTGCCGACCGCGATCACATCGACTTTGGAACCGTTTCCCACGCGCATCGTCACCTCGTCCTTGGCCGGTGCTCGCTCATTCCGTAGTCCCTGTTTTGAGTTGCAAATATTAGCAACAGAACCAGTATCAAATACCCAGGTGCTACTATGAGCTCTAGTTAGGTACACATCAATAACATGTATATCACATATACCTTTGTTCACTTTGCCATCCTTCTTGTTCGCCAAATACTTGGGGCAGTTCCGCTTCCAGTGACCAGTCTGCTTGCAGTAGAAGCACTCAGTTTCAGGCTTAGGTCCAGACTTGGGTTTCTTCTCTTGAGCAGCAACTTGCTTGCTGTTCTTCTTGAAGTTCCCCTTCTTTTTCCCTTTGCCCTTTTTCTTGAAACTAGTTGTCTTGTTGACCATCAACACTAGATGCTCCTTCTTGATTTCTACCTCCGCAGCCTTTAGCATTGCGAAGAGCTCGGGAATAGTCTTGTTCATCCCTTGCATATTATAGTTCATCACAAAGCTCTTGTAGCTTGGTGGCTGTGGTTGGAGAATTCTGTCAATGACGCTATCATCCGGAAGATTAACTCCCAGTTGAATCAAGTGATTATTATACCCAGACATTTTGAGTATATGCTCACTGACAGAACTATTCTCCTCCATCTTGCAGCTGTAGAACTTATTGGAGATTTCATATCTCTCAATCCGGGCATTTGCTTGAAATATTAACTTCAACTCCTGGAACATCTCATATGCTCCATGACGTTCAAAACGTCGTTGAAGACCCGGTTCTAAGCCGTAAAGCATGGCACACTGAACTATAGAGTAGTCATCAGCTTTGCTCTGCCAGACGTTCATAACATCTGGTGTTGCTCCTGCAGCAGGCCTGGCACCCAGCAGTGCTTCCAAGATGTAATTCTTCTGTGCAGCAATGAGGATAATCCTCAAGTTACGGACCCAGTCCGTGTAATTGCTACCATCATCAAAGCAAGATAAGATGCATAAAGGATAAACATCACATGCAATCAATATAAGTGATATGATATGGCCATCATCGTCTTGTGCTTGTGATCTCCATCTCCGAAGCACCATCGTGATCACCATCGTCACCGGCACGACACCTTGATCTCCATCGTAGCATCGTTGTCGTTTACGCCATCTATTGCTTCTACGACTATCGCTACCGCTTAGTGATAAAGTAAAGCAATTACAGAGCGTTTGCATTTCATACAATAAAGCGACAACCATATGGCTCCTGCCAGTTGCCGATAACTTCGGTTACAAAACATGATCATCTCATACAATAAAAGATAGCATCACGTCTTGGCCATATCACATCACAACATGCCCTGCAAAAACAAGTTAGACGTCCTCTACTTTGTTGTTGCAAGTTTTACGTGGCTGCTACGGGCTTAAGCAAGAACCAATCTCACCTACGCATCAAAACCACAACGATAGTTTGTCAAGTTGATGCTGTTTTAACCTTCGCAAGGACCGGGCGTAGCCACACTTGGTTCAACTAAAGTTGGAGAAACTGACACCCGCTAGTCACCTGTGTGCAAAGCACAGCGGTAAAACCAGTCTCGCGTAAGCGTACGCGTAATGTCGGTCCGGGCCGCTTCATCCAACAATACCGCCGAACCAAAGTGTGACATGCTGGTAACCAGTATGACTTATATCGCCCACAACTCACTTGTGTTCTACTCGTGCATATAACATCAAACCATAAAACTTGGCTCGGATGCCACTGTTGGGGAACGCAGTAATTTCAAAAAAATTCCTACGCACACGCAAGATCATGGTGATGGCATAGCAACGAGAGGGGAGAGTGTTGTCTACGTACCCTTGTAGACCGTTAAGAGGAAGCGTTATGACAACGCGGTTGATGTAGTCGTACGTCTTCATGAATCGACCGATCCAAGCACCGAACGTACGGCACCTCCGTGTTCAGCACACGTCCAGCTCGATGACGTCCCCCGGGCTCCAATCCAGCGAAGCGTCAGGGATGAGTTCCATCAGCACGACGGTGTGGTGACGATGAAGATGTTCTACCGGCGCAGGGCTTCGCCTAAACTCCGCGACGATATGACCGAGGTGGAATATGGTGGAGTGGGGCACCGCACACGGGTAAGGAACGATCCGTAGATCAACTTGTGTGTCTATGGGGTGCCCCCCGCCCCCGTATATAAAGGGGGAGAGGAGGAGGGGGCCGGCCTAAGGGGAGGCGCACCCTAGGAGGGGGAAACCTACTCCAAGTAGGTTTGCCCCCTCCCTTTCCTATTCCAAGTAGGAGGGGGAAGGAAGGAGTGGGAGAGGGGGAAGGCAAGGGGGGCGCCGCCTCCCCCCCTTCCTTGTCCTATTCGGACTCAAGGGGAGGGGGCGCGCCTCTTGCCCTGGCCGGCCCCTCTCCTTCTCCACTAGGGCCCAACAAGGCCCATTACTTCCCGGGGGGGGGGGGGTTCCGGTAACCCTCCGATACTCCGGTTTTTCTCCGAAAACACCCGGAACACTTCCGGTGTCCTAATATATTCATCCAATATATCAATCTTTATGTCTCGACCATTTCGAGACTCCTCGTCATGTCCGTGATCACATCTGGTACTCCAAACAAACTTCGGTACATCAAAACTTATAAACTCATAATAAAACTGTCATTGTAACATTAAGCGTGTGGACCCTACGGGTTCGAGAACTATGTATACATGACCTAGAACTATTCTCGGTTAATAACCAATAGCGGAACCTGGATGTTCATATTGGTTCCTACATATTCTACGAAGATCTTTATCGGTCAAACCGCATAACAACATACGTTGTTCCCTTTGTCATCGGTATGTTACTTGCCCGAGATTCGATCGTCGGTATCCTATACCTAGTTCAATCTCGTTTCCGGCAAGTCTCTTTACTCGTTCTGTAATACATCATGTCATAACTAACTCATTAGTTACAGTGCTTGCAAGGCTTAGTGATGAGTATTACCGAGAGGGCCCAGAGATACCTCTCCAACAATCGGAGTGACAAAACCTAATCTCGAATTATGCCAACTCAACATGTACCTTTGGAGACACCTGTAGAGCACCTTTATAATCACCCAGTTATGTTGTGACGTTTGGTAGCACACAAAGTGTTCCTCCGGTAAACGGGAGTTGCACAATCTCATAGTTGCAGGAACTTTGTATAAGTCATGAAGAAAGCAATAGCAACATACTAAACGATCAAGTGCTAAGCTAACGGAATGGGTCAAGTCAATCACATCATTCTCCTAATGATGTGATCCCATTAATCAAATGACAACACATGCCTATGGTTAGGAAACATAACCATCTTTAATCAATGAGCTAGTTCAAGTAGAGGCATACTAGTGACACTATGTTTGTCTATGTATTCACACATGTATCATGTTTCCGGTTAATACAATTCTAGCATGAATAATAAACATTTATCATGATATGAGGAAATAAATAATAACTTTATTATTGCCTCTAGGGCATATTTCCTTCTGTTACTAAAGGAGATAAATTTACAATGAGCCGGGGGGCTGGCAGGTATCATTTATTATCAGTGGGCCAGCAATTATCAGCTGGGTTGTGGGCTGCCCCGTCTAGGCTTTCTTTTTTAACATGTGCAACCCACGACATGCCGGTTTGTATTTCCTTGAGAGTCGTCATATATCGACCGACCTATGGACCTCCCAACCGAGGTTTTATTTTTCCTGAAACATCGGCAGCCCAACTTATGTTTTTTTTGAAGAAAACGCAGAGGTCTGTTCTATTTTTCTATATAAGAATAGGAACGTCAGGTCCAACTTTTGTTTCCCTTCTAACTATATTATATATATTTAAATTATTTTATATGTTATTATATATTATTTTTATTGTCATCATATATTTAACAGATACTTACATATATAAGAAAACAATATCCCACATCTTATTAACTTATAAAAATAATTTCTTAACAATAAAATCCTGGATTTTTTAACATTAAGGCAACGAAAATCCTGGTGATTGTGTACAAAAGCTTGGTAAGATTTAAGGACCAATGTAATAATAAATCACTTATTATTTAAATATATTTATAACAAAATGCTCAACCCCTGTTTATTTTTTGATAACATTGCTGTGCCCAACCCAACATTATAATTAGAACCAGCCCAGCAAAATCGTGTATTTTGAGAAAGTGCAAATGGCTTGTAATTTTTTAGGAAAAAAATAAATGGGCCGCATGGATGCTACATTATTTGTTCAGCCAGCCCGACAAATTCGTGAGAAAGTGAAAATGGGTTGTAGTTTTAAAAAATGGGTCGCATGGACGCTACATTATTTGTTCAACGAGCCCAACAAATGGACTGCAATTCTCAAAAAAAAGATCAAATGGACTGTAAATTCTGAAAAAATGGGTTGAATATGTGCCACATGTTTGGAGGCTGAAATGTGGGCCAATAGGTCGAAGCCAATGCAAGTCATTGTCAACATAGTTGATAAATGATTCTTACATCGTTAGCCGTTGGATTTACATCCAATGACCGACATCCATATTAAATATCTCGTCTTCTTCCTCCAACACCGCCAGGACCACCTGCTCCCGCCTCCTGCTGCTGGTAGCTCTGCTTAGCACGCTTCGCTGTGAAGCGCTACCCCACCGCTGGCCAGGCCATCCCTCCACCCCTCCACACCTCCTATTCTTCTCCACCGACTGCTGACCACGCCACACTAGAACCAGTTAACCCTTGTACACCTCTCCGTCTACGACTCCGGACGTGGAATTATCACGTCAGATGTCCTAGCGTAAGGACTTAGGTGTGGAGCCATTGCAACGTAGTTAGCTTGAAGGGGTTAAATGGGACAAGAGACACGGAGAGTTTATACTGGTTTGGCCCCTCGCGGTGGAGGTAACAGCCTAATCCAGTGTAGGGTGGTTGTTGCTTGGGCTTCAATTACCAGGGAGCGAATACGCTTAACCTAGTTCTCGATCTCTTTCTTTCCTGCCCTAACTCGCCGTCGGGTCGTCCCTTTATATACAGATTAACGCACGACAGCTTACAGAGTCCCGGCCGGCTCATAGACAACATGTCCATCTCGGTGACTAACTAAACCTGCCTTACGATACAAGTTTATTCTCATGGCGGTTCATCCTCTTGGGCCGTCAGCAGGCTTATTATGACCTGCCATCTTCATGGGTTATCGCTAGTGGTATGACCCGACCCCTCCTGGGTGGTTCATACCTAGTAGTTATATCCCCAACATTAGGCCCTAGGTTGATTTGAACTTGTTCATATCAATCTTCAACACCTCACTTGTAAAATCTGCATCACCTGTTGTATCCCGCCATGACGCCAGCTCTTGAAATCTTCTTAAACTGCCATGACGTCATTTTTCTTTAACTCTGCACGAGGCCCGGAGCATCTTAACTGATCCTTATCTTAATAAACATCCTGAAAATCAAGGCGTCCCTGTAGCCATGCGATGATTTCGGCCTCCTCGATTCCCGTGCATGCCTTGTACTCGCCCCCCCTTATAAATAGGGACAAGGGTCTCTCATTTTTTTCCCCAGCTTCCTTCTTCGTCTTCCCCCTTCTCTCAGTCGCACGAGTGCTCGAACTCCACCATCGCAACCTCCAGCCGCTGCATCAACTCGGGCTGTCTCATCGACTTGACAAGACCAGAGAACTCTAGTGCGCCATCGCCAATCCTCATCACCTGTAAGCGTGCCTCCCCCTCTCATCTCAGATCTGCCTTTAGGGTTTGTGTTATTCATCGGTTTCTTTGTTGTTCTTTCTCACCTTCTTCAACTTCTACAACTTTTAATCTGGATAGGCCATAGATCTTGCACGGAAGTAGTTTTGTCACCATTTTCATCATAAAAATAGCATCTCTTTGTAGAAAACCACACCAATGCATCAAAGTTTTTCCACTGCCGCCACCTTAGGTTTTACTTTCACTACGTTTTTTGAACTGCCTCAGATCTGAAATTATAGCGCTAGTTTGTGAAATCTATTTGTCTGCCTCTTAGCAAAATTTTCATGTGATTGATTCAAGTCCTAAAAACTGCCATGGTGGCTTATGACATAAACTGCTATGGCAGCTTATGACTTAACTGTGACCCATCATATAGCATTAGGCCCCGTATAAGCCAACATCATCCACTTAAGTCCATAACCCGGCCATCTTCCAACTTAACCAAGATGGCTTGGTCTGAACTGAATCTCCATAGCTTCATCCTTGCATTGCGGTTGATACAACAACTTGTAACTCGCCACATATTTGCCGGTTTAATAACATATTGACTTGCTCTATTGTAGGCTGTGCACCCGATCATGACCAAGACAGTTACCTCATGTGACTGGGTTCCATTCATTGTTACCGAGGCAATGCTCAAAGATTATGTAAAGATTGGTTTTTCCCGGCCAAGAACGTCATTCACTGGCGTGCTCCTAATCCAGGTGAAGCTAAACCTCAGCTGCAAGTCAGTGAAGTTGTTGTTTTCACTGATCACATGAACCAGGGTTTTTCAACGCCCAGGTCAAAATTCTTCCTTGATGTTCTGCACTTTATGCAACTTCATCCTCAAGATATCGGGCCCAACTCCATTTCCAACATTCGCAACTTCCAGGTCTTCTGTGAAGTATACCTTGAGGAAGAACCTAGTGTTGACCTTTTCAGAGAGTATTTCTACTTGAAACGCTAGAATGAATTTACTGATGGCCCCAACCAAGAACTTGGGGGATCTCAATTCAACATCGCAGAGACGCCATTTTCCCTTATGCTTCCCTTCCAGCCATCCCAAAGACTCGAATCAAACCTGGTTCTATTGCAAAGAAACGTCTCCTGCTGATGAAAATCCCTTACTAGGCTATCATGATCAATGGCTCAACCCAAAGCATTCTCTTCCCGACCGGCTTACCACTGCTGAATGGGCCAAAATTGCACCTACTTTCTCAAAGGTTAGGGCATTGCTGGACAACGGTTTAACCAGAATTGATTTGGTTCGGTGCTGGGTAGCTTGGAGAATTATACCCTTAAGTCGCCGGCCCGGTCTGATGTGCACATACACTGGTGATACCAAGGACCCACTGCGTTACAATTCAAAGCATTTGACTGATAAGGCTATCAACGACATGACCAATACTCTTCTCAATGACGCATTGGAAAGCTGCAGGAGAGTGGGTCTGAATCCCTTCTGCTTACTTAACCCAGCACCGAAGGTCTGTTTATCCGGTTTAAATACTTCTTTCCCCACTGCTCATAGAATCTGGAAATCCTGACTTTTAATGTAAACTTTCTCAGGCTGGATCCGCTTTTTGGGATAAGAGATACGATGAAAAAGCCGCCAAGAAGGCCAGAGACAAGACCAAAGCAATGAAGAGACGCAAAAATACATCCACCGCTTCTGATACATTTAACGTGGATGAATCTGAAGAGTTGGAGGTAGACCTTGATTCCCTTGGCTCCTTTTTCATCCACCTTATTGACACTGATTACTATCAGGACGACACGGAGAGCAGTCAGGTGGTTGAGGACGAGGTAAACATTATTTCCTCCGACTCAGAGCCCTTGCCAAGACAGAAAATTTGATGCCTGATCTAGAAAGTAAGGTTTTCTAACCCTTTAGCTCACATGGATCCCAAGTTTATTTTGAAGCAACAACAGTGGAGGCAAAGAACTTTCCTCCGGTTTGCCTAACACGCCAGCTCCACGCAAACGCCGGAATGAGGTATTCAAGAATCCGACTCTTATTTGTTTTCACCTTGATAGTATTCATCCAATACTTCATGATTCTGATTTGAATTATCGGGGGCTCTCACTCTTCGTCCGACGAATCTTCTCAAACTCAGCTTCCTCCTTTCAAGACTGCACCTGGGTACCAACTTAAACCTGTGTTTAACATATTTAAATTCATACTGACTTGCTGACTCCTCTTGTAGTGGGAAGGCGAAGCCTAGCAAAAAGGCCAGAACAACCAAGCCAACAGAAGATCCCAAACCTCGTGAGCTGGAAAAACAAGCACCAATTTCAGAGACCTCCGTGCAACAACCGAATAATCCTACTGATGACCCGCCACCAGAAAATTGTGGCACCTTTGCTGATCCTATGGTTGCTGAGCCGGGGATTGCTGAACCGCCAAGCCCAACTAAACCTCTCAAGTCGGATACTAAGGAAGTTGTGATCACTGGTGCTGGTTTTCAAGAACCGGGAAACCCTGTAGTTATGGCTAAACATTCTGACAAAGAAGAGCTGGTCGAGAGGCGCAAGGTCAAATTTGACATGGCCAATTATTCACATCTGAGCATTAGTGAAACCTTTTCCGGCTATCTGAATCAAGTACACACCAGCCGTGATCTGGAAATTGACATGGTCAAGCACATGCATCAGAAACATGAGGTATTAATTCTAGCTCTCATATGAGATACATTCCATTAGCCCCCAAGTCTACTGAATATGATAGGATATAATATACTGTAGACTTGCTAGATAGCCTTTTTTATTATACTTCTGAGTTAGAACCTGTAGTCCCCAAGGACCAGCTTAAACTATTAAGTTAAGCCGGTTCTTTACTTAATAATAATCAACTTTGCATCTGTAGCCCCCAAGGGCTGGCTTAAACTATTAAGTTAAGCCAGGACTTATCAATTGATAAGAAATCTCATTTAATCATCCTTGCCGTCCGGGCAAACTTGGAGAAATGATGAACCGGGGTCGCCTGTCACTGCCTCATAAAACAAACTTTTCATCCATTAGCCCCCAAGTGCCAAGTGCTATTGCTGGCAAAGGGCTTGGGACATATAAATATATGTAACTCCATAAAGAAACTTTCTGCACCCATTAGCCCCCAAGTACCAAGTGATATTGCTTGCAAGGGGCTTGGGACTTGTCAATATATATTGTTTCATAAATCTTCATATCTGTTTGGACTTGTTCTTTCAGGAAGCATCAAGTCGATTTCAATCTCAGCTGACTGACTAGAAGACCTGGTTGAAGCACAAGAAGCTGAGACCCGGAAGGCTGACTCCAAGTTCAAATTTAGCTTGGATGAAAATGAGAAGCTAAAAACTGACTTTAACACTAAGAAAGCCACCTGGGCTGAAGAGGTCAATAACAATTTTATCAAGCGACCTTTGCTATTTTTGTTAAGATCATTTTATATCTCAATGATTTTCTTCCTTTTGTTATGAACCACCTAGTGGTTCAATCATAATCTCCCATGCAGGTCCCAGAAGCAGCAACCTTGGGAAAGAAACATTGATAAAGCTCAAGGCGGTTTATACCTTAGTAGAGCAACTGTATGCCGAAGCTCAACGCACAACCGCTGCTATCTCCCCCAGCAAGCAAACATCGTCTCTTCTCAGCAACGTATTAAGCAGCCTTTCCATCTTGCCAGCCCGTATTGAAGAAAACGAGCAGTCAACTGCGAGAGCCGGTGCCCTTACGACTTTAAGTCGGGCAAAGGCGTGGCAGTCAGAACTAGACCTGGCTGACCTAGCCACTGGTCGTCCCAGTCTTAAAGAGGACGGGTCTCCTTTTGATAAGAAAGACTTTGCTGCCTGTGTAAAAGTGGTGCGTCCTCTAGCGAGCCTACTTGTTGAAGAAACTGATCTGTCCAACTATTCGGCGGCTTACACCGCAACAAATCAGAAGATGCCCATGCCGGCTTATAAACTTGCAGATCTTATCCCTCCAATCCATAAGCATACTTTTCCCCCGGACATTGATCCGTCTGAGCTTATCGATGATGATGCTGAATTTCAAGCCTTGACTGGTACCAATTGGTCATCACCTGACTTCCAGACAGTGGAGGAAGAAGAAGAACCGGCTCGGGATGACCCGAAAGCTTCAAACCGCTAAGGACAGGAGAACTGATCTACTGGGCGGTTCTTAATTTGCACCACCAGGAACTGTTAAAAAACAATTTATCCATTTGGGCTCGCGGAGCCATGTAATAAGCTAGTTAAGTACTGATTTGTCGTGCCATCGTGCTTGCTTTGTTTGCATAACACTACTAATCCATCATCGGGAAATCCGTCCCTTATGCTTAATGGTATGATCAATTATGCAGATCTGGTTGTCGTTTTCCCTGTATATAAACAGACAACAAATTCCCTGGTGGTTTACCCCAGGGTGGGCCATGATACCCTATACGAAAAACCACTGAGGACTGAACAGTCCATAATCAGGGTCGGTTTATAAAAGAACCTTATATAACAAAATAAATATCATACCTGTGATATTTGTTCATACTACCGACTTATCATAAGTCATGTGGTAAAGGCAATAGCCCATAGACAGAGGCACAATGCCCTGTTCAATATATTCATACTGCCGGTTATAACACTGCATGCATCAACGGGTGATATACCAAACTTGAGCAGAAAGCTCTAAGCATATGATCATTATATCCTGGCAACTTAAAGTCCAAAGCCAGGTCGGGGTAATAACACTCTAGTTTAAGATATACATGAACTAGAAGGCAACATGGCCCTAATTGGTTTTTCAACCATGTATTGATATGTGATAAGAGCAAAACTCCAAAAAAATGTTCAAATGAAATAAAAATCAGAAAACAAGGCTTTCATAGACCACCAACCCAAAAACCCAAGCGCTTTTATGGGCCACTGAGGGAGTCCTGGACTAAGGAGTCCTCGGGCGTCCGGGCTATGTGATATGGGCCGGACTAATGGGCCGTGAAGATATGAGATTAAAGACCTTTACCCATGTCCGGATGGGACTCTCCTTTGCGTGGGTGACAAGCTTGGCGTTCAGATCATGCACCTTCCTTTCTCTGTAAACTGACTCTGTACAACCCTAGATACCTCCGGTGTCTATATAAACCGGAGGGTTTAGTCCGTAGGGAAAGAATAATCCTACAAGCTAGACATCTAGGGTTTAGCCATTACGATCTCGAGGTAGATCAACTCTTGTAACCCCTATACTCATCAAAGTCAATCAAGCAGGAAGTAGGGTATTACCTCCATTAAGAGGTCCCGAACCTGGGTAAACATCATGTCCCCTGCCTCCTGTTACCGTTGATCCTTAGACACATAGTTCGGGACCCCCTACCCAATATCTGCCGGTTTTGACACTGACATTGGTGCTTTCATTGAGAGTTCCACTGTGTCGTCAAGAGAAGGCTCGATGGCTCCATCAACCATCCACAACAATACCTCCCCGAGGGAGACTTTTCTCCCTAGCCAAATCTTCATATTCGGCGACTTCGCGCTACGTGCCAATTTGATTGGCCATCTGGAGCAGATCGACAGCTACGCCCCTGGTCAGCAGGTCAGTTTTGGAAACCTAAACTATGTCGCTGATATCCGAGGAGACTTGATCTTCCAGGGTTCGCGGCCTCAACCGCAGCTCCGACCTTAGATCCGGAACACCTCACCGAGTCCGAAGACGGGAATTTAGAGCCCGATGGACTCTTTGCAGCCATAGAGCTCGACATCGGAGACACGGAGGGGATCGTTTCACCGGCAGGCCCGGAGCATACCAGGCTCCCTTCATCAACACGAAGCCGGACTCCTCCCCGAACACCAAATCCAAACTCTCGAGGTCCGTGTTATGCGAGCTCGGCTTGGGAACTCCTGCCCCGCCCTGCTCCACGGACTCTCGCTCCCCTGTCCAAACTGCACTCTTTAACGAGGCCCTAGACTTAATGCAATCTCTAGCCATAACAGAAGGACCGCTGCCAAAGTACGTCCACCCCATACTATGGGCTGAGAGCAGGGAATTTCACGTCCCACCCACCACCCACTTCATAGCCACTGTCGAGGATTTAACCGACACGCTCGACTACGATTTCGAAGACATCGATGATATGGACAATGATACCAGAGGTGAGAAGAGCCAGAACTCGCCGTTCACAGGTCGCTGGACGACCACTTCCTTGTATGACGTATACATGGTGGACACACCCAAGGAGGATGACGACAACGATGGGAAGAATCCAGAGGATGAGCCCGCTGAAGCACCTCCGAAGCGTCGATGTTAGAGGCACCGATCAAAATCACGTCGTGAAAAAGACGGCAATAACAACATCGGAGACAATAATACCCCAGAAAATGCCGAAGACCAAGACGCCCCTGTCGAGCGAACATCCGAATAGGATGATTCGGAAGAAGGGCAAGTCAACCCCGAAGATCCTATCAGGAATGAGGGCTCAGAGGCCACAAATACGATGTCAACTACATGATCATGCAATGGCAATATGACAAAAGTAATGTATGTCATGATGATGATGATGGAAGTTGCATGGCAATATATCTCGGAATGGCTATGGAAATGCCATGATAGGTAGGTATGGTGGCTGTTTTGAGGAAGATATAAGGAGGTTTATGTGTGATAGAGTGTATCGTATCACAGGGTTTGGATGCACCGGCGAAGTTTGCACCAACTCTCAAGGTGATAAAGGGCAATGCACAGTACCGAAGAGGCTAGCAAAGGTGGAAAGGTGAGAGTGCGTATAATCCATGGACTCAACATTAGTCAAAAGAACTCATATACTTATTACAAAAATTTAGAAGTCATCAAAAATCAAGTACTGCACGCATGCTCCTAGGGGGATAGATTGGTAGGAAAAGACCATCGCTCGTCCCCGACCGCCACTCATGAGGATGCACAAGCCAGGTACACTTCATGTTTCAAATTTGTTACACAACTTTAACCATACGTGCATCCTACGGGACTTGCAAACTTCAACACAAGTATTTCTCAAATTCATAATCACCCAACTAGCACGACTTTGATATTATCACCTCCATATCTCAAAACAATTATCAAGCATCAATCTTATCTTAATATTCAACGCACTCAAAAGAAAGTTTCACATATCTTGAACACCAAGTATATTAACATTAAACAAATTACCATGCTATTAACGACTCTCAAAATAATCTAAGTGAAGCATGAGAGATCAAATAGTTTCTTTAAAACAAATCCACCACCGTGCTCTAAAAGATATAAGTGAAGCACTATGAGCAAAACTATCAAGCTCAAAAGATATAAGTGAAGCACTATGAGCAAAACTATCAAGCTCAAAAGATATAAGTGAAGCACATAGAGTATTCTAACAAATTCCAATTCATGTATGGCTCTCTCAAAAAGGTGTGTACAGCAAGGATGATTGTGGTAGACTAACAAGCAAATACACAAATAGTACAAGACGCTCCAAGCAAAACACATATCATGTGGTGAATAAAACTATAGCTCCAAGTAAATTACCGATGGAAGTGGACGAAAGTGGGGATGCCTTCCGGGGCATCCCCAAGCTTTGAATTTTTGGTGTCCTTGGATTATCTTGGGGGTGCCATGGGCATCCCCAATCTTAGGCTCTTGCCACTCATTGTTCCATAATCCATCAAAAGAATTCACCCAAAACTTTGGAAACTTCACAACACAAAACTCAACAGAAATCTCGTGAGCTCCGTTAGAGAAAAAAAAAGACTACTTAAGGTAATGTAATGAACTCATTCTTTATTTATATTGGTGTTAAACCTACTTTATTCCAATTTCTATGGTTTATAAACTATTTTACTAGCCATAGATTCATCAAAATAAGCAAACAACACACGTAAAACAGAATCTGTCAAAAACAGAACAGTCTGTAGCAATCTGTAACTAACACAAACTTCTGGAACTCTAAAAATTCTACCAAAATAGGAAGTCCTGGAAAATTTGTTTCTTTAACAGCAGCAAAAAGAATCAATGAAAAAGCATGTCCCTGTGATTTAACAAAATTATATTCGTGCGTGCAAAGTTTCTGTTTTTCAGCAGAATCAAATCAACTATCATCGTAGGTTATCCTATAGGTTCTACTTGGCACAAACACTAATTAAAACATAAAACCACATCCAAACAGAAGGTAGATGGATTATTTATTCCAAAAAAGAAGCAAAAAACAAAAAAACACAAAATAAAATTGGGTTGCCTCCCAACAAGCGCTATCGTTTAACGCCCCTAGCTAGGCATAAAAGCAAAGATAGATCTAGGTATTGCCATCTTCGGTAGGCAATCCATAAGTGGCTCTCATGATAGATTCATAAGGTAATATTATTTTCTTTCTAGGAAAGTGTTCCATGCCATTCTTTAAGGGAAATTGGAATCTAATATTCCCTTCCTTCATGTCAATAATTGCACCAATCATTCTAAAGAAAGGTCTACCAAGAATAATAGGACATGAAGGATGGCAATCTATATCAAGAACGATAAAATCTACGGGCACATAATTCCTATTTGCAACAATAAGAACATCATTAATTCTTCCCATAGGTTTTTTAATAGTGGAATCCGCAAGATGCAAGTTTAAAGAGCAATCATCAAAATCACGGAAATCTAGCAAATCACATAAAGTTTTGGGAATAGTAGAGACACTAGCACCCAGATCACACAAAGCATGAAACTCATAATCTTTAATTTTAATTTTAATAGTAGGTTCCCACTCATCATAGAGTTTTCTAGGGATAGAAACTTTCAACTCAAGTTTTTCTTCATAAGATTGCATCAAAGCATCAACAATGTGTTCGGTAAAGGCCTTATTTTGACTATAAGCATGAGGAGAATCTAGCACGGATTGCAACAAGGAAATACAACCAATCAAAGAGCAATTTTCATAATTACATTCATTGAGATCCAAAATAGTGAGTGTAGCAACATCTCGGTTTTTATTTATTTCAATCCCACCTTCATCAATTTCATCATCAAGATCTAGAAACTCCGAATTCTTAGAACGCCTTCTAGGTAAAGGAAGATCATATTCATTTTCATCAAGATTCATATTGCAAAACAAAGATTTAAGGGGGGACACATCAATAACTTTTAGATCTTCATCTCAATTTTCATAGGAATAGGAAGAACACGCTTTAATAAAGGCATCTTTGGAAGCATGCATCCTAGCAGTTCTTTCTTTGCACTCATCAATGGAAATTCTCATGGCTTTGAGAGACTCATTGATATCATGCTTAGGAGGAATAGATCTAAGCTTTAAAGAATCAATTTCAAGAGAAATTCTATCAATGTTCCTAGCCAAATCATCAACTTTAAGCAATTTCTCTTCAAGTAAAGCATTAAAATTCTTTTGTGAATTCATAAACTCTTTAACACTACTCTCAAATTCAGAGGGCATCTTATTAAAATTTCCATAAGAGTTGCTGCAGGAATTTCCATAATTATTAGAAGGATTATTAGGATAAGGCCTAGGATTAAAATTCCCTCTATACGCGTTATTTCCAAAACTATTCCTACAACCAAAATTCACATCCATAGACTCATTATTATTCTCAAGCAAAGTAGATAAAGGCATATCATTGGGATCGAGAGGAGTATTTTTAGGAGGAAACATCTTCATAAGTTCATCCATCTTTTCACTCGAAACATTGATTTCTTCTATAGCATGCACTTTTTTACTAGAAGATCTTTCGGTGTGCCATTGAGAATAATTAGCCATAATATTATCAAGCAATTTGGTAGCATCTCCTAACGTAATTTCCATAAAAGTGCCTCCCGCGGACGAATCTAAAAGATTTCTAGAAGCAAAATTCAATCCGGCATAAAAATTTTGTATGATCATCCATAAATTCAAACCATGAGTAGGGCAATTGAGAAGCATCAATTTCATTCTTTCCCAAGATTGGGCAACATGTTCATGATCAAGTTGTTTAAAATTCATGATATCGTTCCTAAGAGTGATGATCTTAGCGGGAGGAAAATACTTAGATATAAATGCATCTTTGCACTTGTTCCAAGAATCAATACTATTTTTAGGCAAAGACGAAAACCAAACTTTAGCATGATCTCTAAGTGAAAACGGAAATAACTTCAATTTGACAATATTGTTATCCGTATCTTTCTTCTTTTGCATATCACACAAATCAACAAAATTATTTAGATGAGTAGCGGCATCTTCACTAGGAAGGCCGGCGAATTGATCTTTCATAACAAGATTCAGCAAAGTGGTATTGATTTCACAAGACTCATTATTATTAAGAGGAGCAATCGGATTACTAAGGAAATCATTATTATTGGTATTCGAGAAATCACACAATTTGGTAATATCTTGCGCCATGGCAACAAGTAATCCAACACACAAGCAAACAGAAAGGCAACGGGAAAAAGGAAAACGGGAAAGAGAGGAGGAGATTGGGAAAGAGAGGGCAAATAAAACGGCAAGGGTGAAGTGGGGGAGAGGAAAACGAGAGGTAAATGGCAAATAATGTAATGCGAGAGATAGGGATTGTGATGGGTACTTGGTATGGTTGACTTGCTTGCGTGAGCCTCCCCGGCAATGGCGCCAGAAATTCTTCTTGCTACCTCTTGAGCATTGCGTTGGATTTCCCCGAAGAGGAGAGGATGATGCAGCAAAGTGGCGTAAGTATTTCCCTCAGTTTTTGAGAACCAAGGTATCAATCCAGTAGGAGACCACGCACAAGTCCCTCGTACCTACACAAAACGATAGCTACTCGCAACCAACGCGATTAGGGGTTGTCAATCCCTTCACGGTCACTTACGAGGGTGAGATCTGATAGAGATGATAAATAATATTTTTGGTATTTTTGATAGATAGATGCAAAGTAAAAAGTAAAAGGAAAAGTAAAAACAAAGCAAGTAAATAAAGTGATAGAGATTGATATGATGAGAATAGACTCGGGGGCCGTAGGTTTCACTAGTGGCTTCTCTCAAGAGCATAGATATTCTACGGTGGGTGAACAAATTACTGTTGAGCAATTGACAGAACTGAGCATAGTTATGAGTATATCTAGGCAATGATCATGTATATAGGCATCACGTCCAAAACAAGTAGATCGAAACGATTCTGCATCTACTACTATTACTCCACTCATCGACCGCTATCTAGAATGCATCTAGAGTATTAAGTAAAAAACAGAGTAACGCCTTAAGCAAGATGACATGATGTAGAGGGATAAATTCATGCAATATGATAAAACCCCATCTTGTTATCCTCGATGGCAACAATACAATACGTGCCTTGCAACCCTTTCTGTCACTGGGTAAGGACACCGCAAGATTGAACCCATAGCTAAGCACTTCTCCCATTGCAAGAACTACCAATCTAGTTGGCCAAACCAAAAAGGATAATTCGAAGAGACTTGCAAAGATAACTCAATCATACATAAAAGAATTCAGAGAAGAATCAAATATTTTCTATAGATAATACTGGATCATAAACCCACAATTCATCGGTCTCAACAAACACACCACAAAAAGAAGATTACATCGAATAGATCTCCACAAGAGAGGGGGAGAACATTGTATTGAGATCCAAAAAGAGAGAAGAAGACATCTAGCTACTAGCTATGGACCCGAAGGTCTGAAGTAAACTACTCACACTTCATCGGAGGGGCTATGGTGTTGATGTAGAAGCCCTCCATGGTGGATGCCCCCTCCGGCGGAGCTCCGGAACAGGCCCCAAGATGGGATCTCGTGGATACAGAAGGTTGCGGCGGTGGAATTAGTTTTTTTGGCTCCTGTTCTGATCATTTGGGGATACGTAGGTATATATAGGAGGAAGGAGTACGTCGGTGGAGCGTCAGGGGGCCCACGAGGTAGGGGGCGCGCCCTCCACCCTCGTGACCACCTCTGGCACTTCTTGGAGTAGGGTCCAAGTCTCCTGGATCACGTTCGGTGAGAAAATCACGTTCCCGAAGGTTTTATTCCGTTTGGACTCCGTTTGATATTCCGTTTCTTTGAAACACTGAAATAGGAAAAAAATAGCAATCCTGGGCTGGGCCTCTGGTTAATAGGTTAGTCCCAAAAATAATATATAAGTGGAAAATAAAGCCCAATATAGTCCAAAACAGTAGATAAAGTAGCATGGAGCAATCAAAAATTATAGATACGTTGGAGATGTATCATCATACCAGATCAATTTATGGATCAAGGGTGAGTGCACCAGTGCAAGAAGACGGCCATCAGGCCTGGCGCGATAAACACAACTTCACCTGGGCCGAAAACCGCATACAGACTCCATTCGAACTGCGTCGTGAAATCGCGTGATATAGAGGAGCCGCACACCCCCTATGCTTCACCGATGAGGTAATGGAGCACCAGTTTCCAGAAGGTTTTAAACTCGTGAACATTGAATCATACGATGGCACAACAGACCCCGCAGTATGGATTGAAGACTTTCTTCTCCACATCCACATGGCCCGCGGTGATGACTTACATGCCATCAAATACCTTCCCCTAAAACTTAAGGGACCAGCACGGCATTGGCTGAACAGCCTCCCAGAAAACTCTATTGGAAGCTAGGAGGACTTGGAGGACGCCTTTAGAGACAACTTCCAAGGTACCTATGTTCAGCCCCCGGATGCCGATGACCTTACATAATCCAGCAACCCGGTGAATCAGCCCTGAAGCTCTGGTCCAGGTTCTTAATTAAAAAGAACCAGATTGTGGATTATCCGGATGCCAAAGCCCTTGCGTCCTTCAAACACAGCGTCCGAGATAAGTGGCTCGCTCGACACCTCGGCCAAGAGAAGCCGAAGTCCATGGCAGTCCTCACCGCACTTATGACCCACTTTTGCACGGGAGAAGATGGCTGGCTAGCTTGTCAAAGCAATATCACCAGCAAACCAGGCACCTCTAAAGCCAGGGATGGCAATGGCAAGCCACGACGCGATAATCACAAGCGTCGAAACAATAGCGAAGACACGACGGTCAACGCCTGATTCAGTGGCTCCAAATCCGATCAGCGAAAGAAGCCATTCAAAGGAAATAAAGATGGTCCATCCAGTTTAGACAGAATACTTGATCGGCCTTGCCAGATTCATGGCACCCCCGATAAACCTGCCAAGCACACCAACAGAAACTGTTGGGATCTTTAAATAGACTGGCAAGATCAACACCGAACACAAGGGGAAAAGTCCGCCCAGCGAGGACAACGATGAAGAGCCTCGCCCACCAAACACAGGAGGGCAGAAGTAATTTCCCCCTGAGGTCAAAACAGTGAATATGATCTTTGTCACCCACATCCCCAAACGGGAGCGCAAGCGCGCATTAAGGGACGTCTACGCCGTAGAGCCGGTCGCCCCAAAATTCAACCCATGGTCGGCTTGTCCGATCACCTTCGATCGAAAGGACCATCCGACCAGTATCCGTCATGGAGGATCGGCAGCTTTGGTCCTCGACCCAATCATCGATGGATTCCATCTCACACGAGTCCTCATGGACGGTGGCAGTAGCCTTAACCTTCTCTACCAGGACACCGTCCGCAAAATGGGTATTGATCTGTAAAGAATCAAGCCCACTAAAACTACCTTTAAAGGAGTGATACCTGGCGTAGAGGCCCGTTCCTCAGGCTCAATAACATTGGAAGTTGTCTTCGGCTCGCCTGACAACTTCCGCAGTGAAGACTTGATCTTCGATATCGTACCCTTATCAAGTGGCTATCACGCACTGCTCGGATGGATCGCTTTTGCTCGATTCAACACGGTGCCGAACTATGCTTATTGAAACCTCAAGATGCCCAGTCCACGTGGTGTCATAATGGTCAACGGAAACACGGAACGCTCCCTCTGTACCAAGGAGCACAATGCAGCTCTCGTAGCGGAAGTACAGAGCGGCCCCCTCAAGCCGCACACCTCATTGGCCAACAAGCCGCCAGACTTTGCTAAAAAAGTCCGGACAGTCCCGCAAGCTGACAGCTCGGTACTTCCGGAGCTATACTAGCGGTTTCGCCTCCGTCGATCGCTGCACATAATAGCAGAATTCGTACCGCGCATGCATCACTACGCACTCAAAATACCTTGGCCATTAACGGAGGCACAATACGAACATGTCTATAGTACGGTTCGACCCTATATGACCTTCCACCTTTCTTCGACTATTTTTCTCTCCTACCACAGGTGAAGTCGAACCTATATATCCTATGGACTTACAAGGACTCTCTTCGAGCCCGTTTTCATGCGGATAACCTAAGACCGTTCCCTTCAAGGAACCCCTCTCCACAAGGCGAAAGCGGTGCAGACATGCGACAGGATATCCAAAGAACTCTTTGGACCAAACCTTATTTGAAGGACCTATACTAAGCTTTTCTCCTTATTATTAGACCCCTGGCATGTAAAATGAATTTTTTGCTTATGGTGCCCTCTGTAAGGTCACGTTTTGACGTATCAAATCAGATCCTAGTAGGGACAATCTCTCGGTATCAACTTTATTCATAAAACTGTATTTCGTCTCCCCACTTGTCTCACTCACATACCCCGACACCTATTGTCGGGGGCTCTATACACCCACATATGTGCCACTCAACAAAAGTCCGAACAGCTTTGTAGTACACTTTGGCGTCCCGAACTTGGCATTATATGCATCGGCTCCGAATCATGTCTTTGGTCAATAGTTGGGTTGCCCGACTCCTGTGTTTGCTACCTTACGTTCCGTTGTTTGGCTAGGGTAGTAAAGGGAGAACTACTACGATTGTGTTTCTGGTTCGTCCGGTTAAGCACCTCAGTAGAGAAAGCCGAAAACTGACTGTCACGATGCGGCAAGAGCTGGTCAGCCATTCGGTGACTTAATAAATCTTTAACGATTTTTCCATATTAAACGAAGGACTGTTTTTCAAGTCATATGCATAACGCATCCGCATTCGGATAGTCACATACGTACTAGGGGCTATTTTGTAGCCCCATCATCAAACTCCTATGGCTAAGTGAGAGCGGTAAAGCCGTATAGTCCGATTGCCTGGTTTGCCGCACTGACACCTCCGTCACAAACAAGACGCTGGGTCAAGAGTGCTCATGTGCTATCTTGAACACCCTCGTAGTATCTACGTGGGTGTCGAAGCCGACGACTGAAAAACTCTCAGGCATACAAAAACGGTTGCACGGGAGGAAAGCAACTTCAGATAATGGCATAGTACAAAGCCTTAATATATATAATACACATGACCGGGTCATTTGGATACATTCATTCGAATATAATGTCCTTTGAGCATTGACCCTCTATCAAGCGAGCACCCTCCGGGACGTCGTCTAAATAATGCAGTGGTCCTTGCCTTCGGGAGGACCCTCCACCGAGATAACAGCGGCTTTCACCTTGGCCGAGTACACCTTAACGCGGGCGAAGGCCCTCTGTGCACATTCTATGCACACCGACCATTTGATGGCATCAATTCGGGGCACGACATCGATGAGTCACCGCACTAGGCCAAAATAGCTGCACGGAACGGGTTCAGCCAGCCACAGCCGGAGTATGAACTCCTTCATGGCTGCTCCGGACATCTTATGCAACTCGTCCCACTGCACCATTTGGTTGTTCAGCAGCGTCGAGCGCTCCTACATTGCGAATTGCGACCAGAACAGCTTCTTTGTCGCATGCCCCTCCTGAGCCCAGTAGAATCGTGTTGTGTCAGTGGCGCTCTTCGGAAGATCCGCAAAGGCGTCTGGAGAACTCCATAGTCGATTAAGTAAGGCATACCTCTGATCGCCAAACTTAGACTGCAAAAGAAAGGGCTTTGCACCCGCTATCTGTCCGGCCTGTCGGAGCTCCTCGCGAGCCGCTCAGGATTCGGACCTCGCCTCTTGGGCGTCCTGAAGGGCCTTGGCAAGTTCGGATGCCTTAGCTTTATTATCCTCCTCGAGGAGCTCGCACTTGCGAGTTGCGTCCTTGAGCTCTTGCTCAATCTTGGATACCCGCTCCTCGAACTGGCGCCGGGTGGCATGTTTGACCTTCAAATCGACAGCCGCTTTCTCAGCGGCCGCATCGCTCATCCTTGCCTGCTCCTTCACGCGGGCAAGGTCACTCCTGAGGGTCTCGACCTCTACATCGCCATTTGCAATTATGCATATAGTAGCTCGTAAGCTTCAAACATAGCATTTGCAAACTAATTCAATTGAATATGGAGCACTTGAAACATACCTTGCACCTTGTCGAGACGCTTGTTATTCCAGATATTGTCCTCATCGACAAGCTGCAGTTTCTGCTTCAGTTCGGAAACTTTGGCGGCCTGAGCGGTCGCCGCTAACAGTGAAGCCTGATTTTTATAAAAAAGGATAAGTATGTTATTTCCTGCGGATACCTATAGACCCTCTGTTCGCCCTCCTTCATTGGCCAAACAGAGTCTTAGGGGCTACTATCTATATACAGGCAAATTTTTGATGGAAAGCGGCTAAAAGACATTACATCTCATACCTCGAAGCCTGTGAATAGGCTCGTGAAGGCTTCATTCAGTTTTCTCTTAGCGGTCTGAACCTTTTCAACCACCGTACCCATCAAGGTATGGTGCTTGCTACGTCTCGAGCTTGCGTTGGTTTTCCCCGAAGAGGAGGGGGTGATGCAGCACAGTAGCGTAAGTATTTCCCTCAGTTTTTGAGAACCAAGGTATCAATCCAGTAGGAGGTCATGTGCAAGTCCCTCATACCTGCACAAAACAAGAGCAACTCGCAACCAACGCTTAGGGGTTGTCAATCCCTTCACGGTCACTTACGAGAGTGAGATCTGATAGAGATAATATTTTTGGTATTTTTGATATAAAGATGCAAAGTAAAAAGGCAAAGGAAAAACAGGTAAAATAAAGTAATGGAGATTGATATGATGAGGATAGACCCGGGGGACATAGGTTTCACTAGTGGCTTCTCTCAAGAGCATAGATATTCTACGGTGGGTGAACAAATTACTGTTGAGCAATTGATAGAATTGAGCATAGTTATGAGGTTATCTAGGTATGATCATGTATATAGTCATCACGTCCGTGACAAGTAGACCGAAACGATTCTGCATCTACTACTATTACTCCACTCATCGACCGCTATCTAGCATGCATCTAGAGTATTAAGTTAAAAACAGAGTAACGCCTTAAGCAAGATGACATGATGTAGAGGAATAAATTCATGCAATATGATAAATACCCCATCTTGTTATCCTCGATGGCAGCAAGACAATACGTGCCTTGCAACTCTTTCTGTCATTGAGTAAGGACACCACAAGATTGAACCCAAAGCCATGCACTTCTCTCATTGCAAGAACTACCAATCTAGTTGGCCAAACCAAACGGATAATTCGAAGAGACTTGCAAAGATAACTCAATCATACATAAAAGAATTCAGAGAAGAATCAAATATTTTCCATAGATAAGTTGGATCATAAACCCACAATTCATCGGTCTCAACAAACACACCGCAAAAAGAAGATTACATCGAATAGATCTCCACGACAGAGGGGGAGAACATTGTATTGAGATCCAAAAAGAGAGAAGAAGCCATCTAGCTACTAGCTATGGACCCGAAGGTCTGAAGTAAACTACTCACACTTCATCGGAGAGGCTATGGTGTTGATGTAGAAGCCCTCCGTGGTGGATGCCCTCTCCGACAGAGCTCCGGAACAGGCCCCAAGATGGGATCTCGTGGATACAGAAGGTTGCAGCGGTGGAATTAGGTTTTTGGCTCCGTCCCTGGTCTAATGGGGGTACGTAGGTATATATAGGAGGAAGGAGTACGTCGGTGGAGCTCTGAGGGGCCCACGAGGCAGGGGGGCGCGCCCAGGGGGGAGGGCGCGCCCTCCACCCTCGTGACCGCCTCGTGGCTTTCTTGACGGAAGGTCCAAGTCTCCTGGATCTTATCTGATGAGTAAATCACGTTCTCGAAGGTTTTATTCCGTTTGGACTCCGTTTGATATTCTGTTTCTTCGAAATACTGAAAAAGGCAAAAAACAACAATTCTGGGCTGGGCCTCCGGTTAATAGGTTAGTCCCAAAAATAATATAAAAGTGGAAAATAAAGCCCATTATAGTCCAAAACAGTAGATAAAGTAGCATGGAGCAATCAAAAATTATAGATACGTTGGAGACGTATCAGGCATCCCCAAGCTTAATTCCCGCTCGTCCTCGAGTAGGTAAATGATAAAAAAAAGAATTTTTGATGCGGAGTGATACTTTGACATAATTTCAATGTAAATCTTCTTAATCATGGTATGAATATTCAGATCCGAAAGATTCAAGACAAAAGTTCATACTGACATAAAAAATAATACTCCAAGCATACTAATCAAAGTAATTATGTCTTCTCAAAATAACATGGCCAAAGAAAGTTATCCCTACAAAATCATATAGTCTGGTTATGCTCCATCTTCCCCACACAAAGTATTGAAATCATGCACAACCCCGATGACAAGCCAAGCAATTGTTTCATACTTTAACATTTTCAAAACTTTTTCAATCTTCACGTAATACATGAGCGTGAGCCATGGATATAGCACTATATGTGGAATAGAGTGGTGGTTGTGGAGAAGACAAAAAGAGGGAAGATAGTCTCACATCAACTAGGCGTATCAACGGGCTATGGAGATGCCCATCAATAGATATCAGTGTGAGTGAGTAGGGATTGCCATGCAACGGATGCACTAGAGCTATAAGTATATGAAAGCTCAACAAAAGAAACTAAGTGGGTGTGCATACAACTCGCTTGCTCACGAAGACCTAGGGCATTTTGAGGAAGCCCATCATTGGAATATACAAGCCAAGTTCTATAATGAAAAATTCCCACTAGTATATGAATGTGACAACATAGGAGACTCTCTATCATGAAGATCATGGTGCTACTTTGAAGCACAAGTGTGGTAAAAGGATAGTCGCATTGTCCCTTCTCTCTTTTTCTCTTTTTTTTATTTGGGCCTTTTCTCTTTTTTTTATGGCCTCTTTTTTCTCTTTTTTTCGTCCAGAGTCTCCTCCCGACTTGTGGGGGAATCATAGCCTCCATCATCCCTTCCTCACTTGGGACAATGCTCTAATAATGATGATCATCACACTTTTATTTTTCTTACAACTCAACAATTACAACTCGATACTTAGAACATAATATGACTCTATACGAATGCCTCCGGCGGTGTACCGGGATATGCAATGATTCATGAGTGACATGTATGAAAGAATTATGAAAGGTGGCTTTGCCACAAATACGATGTCAACTACATGATCATGCTAAGCAATATGACAATGATGGAGCGTGTCATAATAAACGGAACGGTGGAAAGTTGCATGGCAATATATCTCGGAATGGCTATGGAAATGCCATAATAGGTAGGTATGGTGGCTGTTTTGAGGAAGGTTTATGGTGGGTGTATGATACCGGCGAAAGGTGCGCGGTATTAGAGAGGCTAGCAATGGTGGAAGGATGGGAAAAAGTGCGTATAATCCATGGACTCAACATTAATCATAAAGAACTCATATACTTATTGCAAAAATCTAGAAGTTATCAAAGAAAAGTATTACGCGCATGCTCCTAGGGGGATAGATTGGTAGGAAAAGACCATCGCTCGTCCCCGACCGCCACTCATAAGGAAGACAATCAATAAATAAATCATGCTCCAAGCTCATCACATAACGGTTCACCATACGTGCATGCTACAGAAATCACAAACTTCAACACAAGTATTCTTTGAATTAACAACTACTCAACTAGCATTACTCTAATATCACCATCTTCATATCTCAAAACAATTATCAAGCATCAAACTTATCTTAGTATTCAACGCACTCAAAAGAAAGTTTCACATATCTTGAATACCAAGTATATTAACATTAAGCAAATTACCATGCTATTAATGACTCTCAAAATAATCTAAGTGAAGCATGAGAGATCAAGTTTCTTTAAAAGAAATCCACCACCATGCTCTAAAAGATCTAAGTGAAGCACTAGAGCAAAAATTATCACGCTCAAAAGATATAAGTGAAGCACAATGAGCAAAAACTATCAAGCTCAAAAGGTATAAGTGAAGCACATAGAGTATTCTAACAAATTTCAAATCATATATGGCTCTATCAAAAGGTGTGTACAGCAAGGATGATTGTGGTAGACTAACAAGCAACGACTCAAATAATACAAGACGTTCCATAATCCATCAAAAGAATTCACCCAAAACTTGAAAACTTCACAACACAAATCTCAACAGAAATCTCGTGAGCTCCGTTAGAGAAAGAAAACAAAAGACTACTTAAGGTACTGTAATGAACTCATTCTTTATTTGTATTGGTGTTAAACCTACTGTATTCCAACTTCTCTATGGTTTATAAACTATTTTACTAGCCATAGATTCATCAAAATAAGCAAACAACACACGCAAAACAGAATCTGTCAAAAACAGAATAGTCTGTAGTAATCTGTAACTAACGCAAACTTCTGGAACTCTAAAAATTCTACCAAAATAGGAAGTCCTGGACCATTCAAAAAAAAGAATCAACGCAAAAGCACGTTCCTGTGATTTATCATAACTAAATTCGTGCGCGCAAAGTTTCTGTTTTTCAGCAGAATCAAATCAACTATCATCGTAGGTTATCCTATACAAACACTAATTAAAACATAAAACCACATCCAAACAGAAGGTAGATGGATTATTTATTCCTAAACAGAACCAAAAACAAAAAACACAAAATAAAATTGGGTTGCCTCCCAACAAGCGCTATCGTTTAACGCCCCTAGCTAGGCATAAAAGTAAGGATAGATCTAGGTATTGCCATCTTTGGTAGGCAATCCATAAGTGGCTCTCATGATAGATTCATAAGGTAATTTTATTTTCTTTCTAGGAAAGTGTTCCATGCCATTCTTTAAGGGAAATTGGAATCTAATATTCCCTTCCTTCATATCAATAATTGCACCAACCGTTCTAAGGAAAGGTCTACCAAGAATAATAAGACATGAAGGATTGCAATCTATATGTAGAACGATAAAATCTACAGGCACATAATTCCTATTTGCAACAATAAGAACATCATTAATTCTTCCCATAGGCTTTTTAATAGTGGAATCCGCAAGATGCAAGTTTAGAGAGCAATCATCAAAATCACAAAAATCTAATAAATCACATAGAGTTTTGGGGATAGTAGAGACACTAGCACCCAAATCACACAAAGCATGAAACTCAAAATCTTTAATTTTAATTTTAATAGTAGGTTCCCACTCATCATAGAGTTTTCTAGGGATATAAACTATCATCTCAAGTTTTTCTTTATAAGATTGCATCAAAGCATCAACATTGTGTTCGGTAAAGGCCTTATTTTGACTATAAGCATGAGGAGATTCTAGCACGGATTGCAACAAGGAAATACAACCAATCAAAGAGCAATTTTCATAATTAAATTCCTTGAGATCCAAAATAGTGGGTTTAGCAACATCACGGTTTCTATTTATTTCAATCCCACTTTCATCAATTTCATCATCAAGATCTAGAAACTCCGAATTCTTAGAACGCCTTCTAGGTAAAGGAAGATAATCTTCAGATTCATTAAGATTCATATTGCAAAACAAAGATTTAATGGGGGACACATCAATAACTTTTAGATCTTCATCTTGATTTTCATAGGGATTAGAAGAACACGCTTTAATAAAGGCATCTTTGGAAGCACGCATCCTAGCGGTTCTTTCTTTGCACTCGTCAATGGAAATTCTCATAGCTTTGAGAGACTCATTGATATCATGCTTAGGAGGAATAGATCTAAGCATTAAAGAATCAATTTCAAGAGAAATTCTATCAACGTTTCTAGCCAAATCATCAACTTTAAGCAATTTCTCTTCAAACAAAGCATTAAAATTCTTTTGTGAATTCATAAACTCTTTAACACTACTCTCAAAATCAGAGGGCATCTTATTGAAATTTCCATAAGAGTTGTTGTAGGAATTTCCATAATTGTTAGAAGGATTGCTAGGAAAAGGCCTAGGATTAAAATTCCCTCTATAAGCATTGTTACCAAAACCATTCCTACCAACAAAATTCACATCCATAGATTCATTATTATTCTCAAGCAAAGTAGATAAAGGCATATCATTAGGATCAAGAGGAGTATTTTTAGGAGCAAACATCTTCATAAGTTCATCCATCTTTTCACTCAAAACATTGATTTCTTCTATAGCATGCACTTTTTTACTAGAAGATCTTTCGGTGTGCCATTGAGACTAGTTAGCCATAATATTATCAAGCAATTTAGTAGCATCCCCTAAGGTAATTTCCATAAAAGTGCCTCCCGCGGCCAAATCTAAAAGATTTCTAGAAGCAAAATTCAATCCGGCATAAAAATTTTGTATGATCATCCATAAATTCAAACCATGAGTAGGGCAATTGCGAAGCATTAATTTCATTCTTTCCCAAGATTGGGCAACATGCTCATGATCAAATTGTTTAAAATTCATGATATCGTTCCTAAGAGTGATAATCTTAGCGGGAGGAAAATACTTAGAGATAAAAGCATCTTTGCACTTGTTCCAAGAATCAATACTGTTTTTAGGCAAAGATGAAAACCAAACTTTAGCACGATCTGTAAGTGAAACCGGAAATAACTTCAATTTGACAATATTGTTATCCGTATCTTTTTTCTTTTTCATATCACATAAATCAACAAAATTGTTTAGATGAGTAGCGGCATCTTCACTAGGAAGGCCGGCGAATTGATCTTTCATAACAAGATTCAGCAAAGCGGTATTGATTTCACAAGACTCATCATTATTAAGAGGAGCAATCAGAGTACTAAGGAAATCATTATTATTGGTATTCGAGAAATCACACAATTTGGTATTATCTTGCGCCATGGCAACAAGTAATCCAACACACAAGCAAACAGAAAGGCAACGGGAAAAAGGCAAATGGGAAAGAGAGGAGGAGATTGGGAAAGAGAGGGCGAATAAAACGGCAAGGGTGAAGTGGGGGAGAGGAAAACGAGAGGCAAATGGCAAATAATGTAATGCGAGAGATAGGGATTGTGATGGGTACTTGGTATGTTGACTTTTGCGTAAGCCTCCCCGGCAACGGCGCCAGAAATCCTTCTTGCTATGTCTCGAGCTTGCGTTGGTTTTCCCCGAAGAGGAGGGGATGATGCAGCATAGTAGCGTACGTATTTCCCTCAGTTTTTGAGAACCAAGGTATCAATCTGTGGTGGATGCCCTCTCCGGCGGAGCTCCGGAACAGGACCCAAGATGGGATCTCATGGATACAGAAGGTTGCGGCAGTGGAATTAGGTTTTTGGCTCCATCCCTGGTCTAATGGGGGTACGTAGGTATATATAGGAGGAAGGAGAACGTCGGTGGAGCTCCGAGGGGCCCACGAGGCAGGGGCGCGCCCAGGGGGAGGGCGCGCCCTCCACCCTCATGACCGCCTCGTGGCTTTCTTGACGGAGGGTCCAAGTCTCCTGGATCTTATCTGATGAGTAAATAACGTTCCCGAAGGTTCCATTCCGTTTGGACTCCGTTTGATATTCTGTTTCTTCGAAATACTGAAAAAGGCAAAAAACAGCAATTCTGGGCTGGGCCTCCGGTTAATAGGTTGGTCCCAAAAATAATATAAAGTGTAAAATAAAGCCCATTATAGTCCAAAACAGTAGATAAAGTAGCATGGAGCAATCAAAAATTATAGATACGTTGGAGACGTATCAGTGCACCTCTAAGACGGATGCACTTTGCAGAGCATCCATCAACATGTTTGGCGCCTCTGCATTAGTAGAGGTCGCCGCCGGAATAGCCATCTCCCCCTCTTGCAAAGGGGGCTGTTGACCCGGTTCTGGAACCATTTGGGTCTCCGGAACAGTATCCGTCTGAGGGTCTGATGATTCATGACCCCCGTTGCCGGTCTCCATGGGGGTTTCGCCCCCCATGTTCTCGGCAGCCTCTGGTGCCGCCTTGGTCCTCTCCCGCACTTCTCCGGAGGCTGAAGAAATACTTTGGGACGAGACCTCGGGATCGTCCGCCCTAGGAGGCGGGGAAGCTTGTGGAGGCATCTCGCTCTCCATCTTCTTCGGCGAAAGATCCCCCGATGACGACGATTCTTGAGGAATGTCACGGGCCGGACTGGAACATGAAATTTGATATTATTCTTATAATCTATAAAAAGATTAGATGTATATAGGGCATCTTAAGGTACTCACGATTCGACAAGGGGCTTGGTTCGGGGGAAGTGCTTGGGAACGGCCTCGGTGCCCGAATCCGAGTCATTTGAGAGGGATATCCTTCCCCTCTTTGATGCCCCCTCCTTCAGATCTACGGAGGCCGCCCTCTTTTTCCCTTTGGGAGGAGGGTTCTCTTCTTCCTCCTCGTCGTCGTCCTCGTCTTCCTCGTGAGAGGAAGGAGCTTCGGTTCCTCCGGACACGGCACCCGAAGTTTCTTCGTGATGGAGGCCACCTTTGGCCTCCTTGGTCCTTTTCTTCTTGTCCTTCTTTTACGGCGCCTAGTAGTGCGCCGGGACCAGCATCTTCATTATCAGGGGCTTGGCTGGGTTTTCGGGGAGCGAGGCCGGACACTTAATCCGCTCGGCCTTCTTTATCCAGTCTTGTTCAGGAGATGGAATTTTCAGGACCCCTCCCTAAGATTGACAAGCTAAGTGGTGTTCGGAAATATGATACTTACTGGGGATGCCGGATTGTTGCAGTCGAGGCCGGTGTCGTTGGACGTCCTTGGCCACGTATTCTGCTTCTTAAAGAGCAGCTTCCAGATCCCTTTGTGCGTCGTACCAAAGAAGTGTTGCAGGGTCTGTGGCCCCTCCGTATTGAACTCCCACATTTTGAGAGGCCGTCATTGGCAAGGGAGAGCTCGGCGGATGAGCATCACCTGAATCACATCAACAAGGGTGATGTCCTTTTTATCATGATCTTGATACGCTTCTGCAGCGTCGACACTTCATCAAGGGATCCCCAATCTAGACCCTTGTTGGTACAGGATGCAAGAGCGGAGGTTCAGATCTGAAGCAGGAGCAGCAGCCCACTTAGTGCCGCGGGGTTCTGTAATATAGAACCACTCATGCTGCCACACCTTGACAGTATCCACAAATCTCCCTTTGGGCCAGGTTACATGGTTGAGCTTGCTCACCATGGCGCTTTCGCAATTGGTGTGTTGGCCTTCAACCACCTTCGGCTTCACATTAAAAACCTTGAGCCATAAGCCGAAGTGTGGAGGGACGCGGAGGAATGCCTCACACATGACGATAAACGCCCAGATGTGGAGGAAGAAATTCAGGGCCAGATCATGGAAATCCAGCCCTTAGTAGTACATGAGACCTCGGACGAAGGGCTGAAGGGCGAACCCATGTCCTTGGAGGAAGTGGAGGATAAAAACCACCCTCTCACCAGGCTCCGGGGTGGGGATGACCTACCTCGAGGTTGGAAGCCTGTGTTTGATCTCCGCCGTCAAGTACCTCGCCTCACGCAGATCCTGGATGTTCTTCTCCGTTACGGAGGAGGTCGTCCACTTGCCCTGAAAGCCAGATCCGGCCATTGCTGGAGAGGTCGGAGCGAAGGGAAACTTTAGAGCTTGGGCGCTAGAGCTCGGGGGATTGAAAGGCAGAGGAGAAGAAGGCATGATGTGAATAGATGGGTCTTCGTCTTATAGAGGCAACGAATATCAAGTGCCCCCTCATAAGCCTTAAATCTCGCCTATTCCCAAGGGGACATATGAACGGCATGGTTGGATTACCCAAAAACACTATTGATGAGAATCCCATGATAAGGGGACACGATCTTTGCTTTGACAAGACGTGTCATTGGCCATGCCTCGAAATGCGAAACGAGGCTATAAAACGGTTCAGAATAATAATAAGGCCAGAACATAACGTCTCGCCGAAAAAGTGGCCCGTGGACGTGACTTATTTTAAGTATTGTTGCTATTTACAGCTTAGGCTTGTACGTGTTAAGCAGGGCCGGATACAGCTCTTGTGTGCGGAAAGCTGCTTTCGAGTATTCAGAAAGGGAACCCGCCTTGCAATGCCGAAGACAATCTGCGTGCCGAATATGTCGTCATTGAAGCCTGGTTCAGGGGCTACTGAGGGAGTCCTGGACTAAGGGGTCCTCGGGCGTCCGGGCTATGTGATATGGGCCGGACTAATGGGCCATGAAGATATGAGATTAAAGACCTTTTGCCGTGTCCGGATGGGACTCTCCTTTGCGTGGGTGGCAAGATTGGCGTTCGGATCATGCACCTTCCTTTCTCTGTAAACCAACTCTGTACAACCCTAGATACCTCCGGTGTCTATATAAACAGGAGGGTTTAGTCCGTAGGGCAAGAACTATCATACAAGCTAGACATCTAGGGTTTAGCCATTACGATCTCGAGGTAGATCAACTCTTGTAACCCCTATACTCATCAAAGTCAATCAAGCAGAAAGTAGGGTATTACCTCCATTAAGAGGGCCCGAACCTGGGTAAACATTGTGTCCCCTGCCTCCTGTTACCATCGATCCTTAGACGCATAGTTCGAGACCCCCTACCCGAGATCTGCCAGTTTTGACACCGACAACTGCATAGCCACTGAGTTAAACCTTAATTCAAAACCTTGTAAGCCGGGCCTCACATGACCAATCGTTGTTTTAACGTTGACAAGTTCAGTGTCTATAAGAATAACTGTCAAGAGTACAACGGGTCATTCCAGGATTACCTGGGCGGAGTGGCCAACTTACAAAGGCAGGATAACCCGGATTTTTTTGTGAATACACCTAGGCATCCAAGCCTAAAGGGTCATAGCTTTGCTAATGATCCCCAAGTTTCATTCCAGGTCTATAAACTGGAATCAGAGCTATGCTCCTGGAGGAAACCCCCAAGTATATTTCAACCATGGCGTAAGCTGGATCAAGAGGGTAATCTTTAGCTATGCTCATTGAGCAAGAAGCCCCCAAGTGATCGTATGTGGTGACAATAAAGACTCATATTCTTTAGAAATAAGCCAACAGAGGCCCTGAATTCTGAGGGATGCCGGCTTTATTATATTCAAGATAATATATACATTGATAAAGTATGTACATCACAAGAGCTGGTGGCTCATGTGTAATAAGGCCGAAGATGAGAAATATTCTGAAGGAAATATTCCCTAGAGGCAATAATAAAGTTATTATTTATTTCCTTAATTCATGATAAATGTTTATTATTCATGCTAGAATTGTATTAACCAGAAACTTAGTACATGTGTGAATACATAGACAAAAACATATAGTCCCTAGTATGCCTCTACTTGACTAGCTCATTAACCAAAGATGGTTATGTTTCCTAACCATAGACATGTGTTGTCATTTGATGAACGAGATCACATCATTAGGAGGATGATGTGATGGACATGGCCCATCCGTTAGCTTAGCATCATGATCGTGAGAGTTTCACTGCTACTGCTTTCTTCATGACTTGTACAAGTTCCTCAAACTATAAGATTATGCAACTCCTGAATACCGGAGGAACACTTTGTGTGCTACCAAACGGCACCACGTAAATGGGTGATTATAAAGGTGCTCTACAGGTGTCTCCGAAGGTGTTTGTTGGGTTGGCATAGATCGATATTAGGATTTGTCACTCCGTGTTTCGGAGAGGTATCTCTGGGCCCTCTCAGTAATACTCATCACTATAAGCCTTGCATGCATTGTAACTAATGAGTTAGTTGCGGGATGCAGTATTACGGAACGAGTAAAGAGACTTGCCAGTAACGAGATTGAACTAGGTATGATGATACCGACGATCGAATCTTGGGCAAGTAACATACCGATGACAAAGGGAACAACGTATGAGCATATAGGTTCCGCTATTGCTTATTCACCGGAGACGTGTCTCGGTCATGTCTACATAGTTCTCGAACCTGTAGGGTCCGCACGCTTAACGTTCGATGATGATTGGTATTATGAGTTTATGTGATATGATGTATTGAAGGTTGTTCGGAGTCCCAGATATGATCACAGACATGACGAGGAGTCTCGAAATGGTCGAGACATAAAGATTGATATATTGGATGACTATATTCGACACCGGAAGTGTTGCAGAGAAATTTCGGATAAAATCGGAGTGCCGAAGGGTTATAGGAACCGCCGGGGGAACTAATGGGCCTCGATGGGCCTTAGTGGAGGGAGGGAGGGGTGGTCAGGGTAGGTCGCGCGCCCACTCCCCCTGGAGTACGAATAGGACAAGGAAGGGGGCCCCTTTCCTTCCCCCTCTCCCTCTCCTTCCTTCCCCCTTTCTCCCTTTAGGTGGAAACCTACTAGCACTTGGAGTCCTAGTAGGATTCCCCTCTTGGGGGTGCACCAAGGAGCGCCGGCCGGCCTTCCCTCTCCTCCTTTATATATGGGGGAGGGGGCACCCCATAGACACACAAGTTGATCTTTTAGCCGTGTGTGGTGCCCCCTCCACAGATTTCCACCTCAGTCATATCATCATAGTGCTTAGGCGAAGCCCTGCGCCGGTAACTTCATCATCACCGTCTCCACGCCATCGTGCTGACGAAACTCTCCCTCGACCTCAGCTGGATCTAGAGTTCGTGGGATGTCACTGAGCTGAACGTGTGCAGATCACGGAGGTGCCGTACCTTCGGTGCTAGGATCGGTCGGATCGTGCAGACATACGACTACATCAACCGCATTGTCATAACGCTTCCGCTTTCGGTCTATGAGGGTACATAGACAGCACTCTCCCCTCTCATTGCTATGCATCACCTAGATAGATCTTAAGTGATCGTAGGAATTTTTTTGAAATTACTGCGTTCCCCAACATATTCCACGGCCGGCGGCTCTCCTCCTCCAACGTGCGTGAGTCTTTATGGTCGCGAACATCGATAAGGTAGTATGATCCGTTGTTCAGATTCTTGTTGACCACAAAGGGCCCTTCCCAAGGTGGGGATAGCTTGTGCGTTTCAGTTTGATCCTGGATGAGCCGGAGCACTAAGTCGCCTTCTTGAAAGGTTCTGGTTTTAACCCGGCGGCTATGATAACGCTGCAGATCTTGCTGGTAAATCGCCGAACGGGCCACCGCAAGGTCACGCTCCTCATCTAACAGGTCAATAGCATCCCGACGTGCTTTCTTATTGTCAGCTTCAACATAAGCCGCCACACGAGGCGAATCGTGATGTATGTCACTGGGGAGAACCGCCTCAGCTCCATAAACCATGAAGAAAGGCGTGTAACTGAAAGGATCGAGAAGAGGTGTCTAGAGGGGGTGAATAGACCCTTAACACACAAAGTTGGCAGATTTTAAGTTTTTCAAGTTTAGGTGGAGTTTAAGCACAAGTTTAACCATTCACAATACATATCAAGCAAGCATGCAAAGAGTATATGGGCAGCGGAAAATAAAGCATGCAACTTGCAAGAAAGTAAAGGGATGGGATTGGAGTGTGGAAACGCAATTGGAGACACGGATGTTTTTGGCGTGGTTCCGGTAGGTGGTGCTATCGTACATCCACGTTGATGGAGACTTCAACCCACGAAGGGTAACGGTTGCGTGAATCCTTTGTGGGCGATGGCCATGGTGGGATAGACAAGGTTGCTTCTTCGTGGACCCTTCATGGGTGGAGCCCTCCATGGACTCGCGCAACCGTTACCCTTCGTGGGTTGAAGTATCCATCAACGTGGATGTATGATAGCACCACCTATCGGAACCACGCCAAAAACATCCTTGTCTCCAATTGCATGTGCACACTCCAATCCCATCCTTATACTTTCTTGCAAGTTGCATTCTTTACTTTCCGCTTCCCATATACTCTTTGCATGCTTGCTTGATTTGTATTGTGAATGGTTAAGCTTTGTGTTTAAACTCCACCTAAACTTGAAAAACTTAAAACTACCAACTTTGTATGTTGAGGGTCTAAGCACCCCCCTCTAGACACCACTTCTCAATCCTTTCAATTGGTATCAGAGCTTTGGTCTCCATTGCTTTGGTTTAAATACCATTGGAGGAAGATAGATGAGTCTACTTTGGGGAGTCTTAGACATAGAGTGCCTATACTTGATGGAGAGTACTTTCATGAGTGGAAAAATGAGATGCTTGTGATTTTCAATGCATATCATTTCAACAAGTACATTACTATCCCTTGTGCACCTCATGTTGATCCTATGCATCCTACTCTTGATGAGTCAATTGACATGATTCGCAATCTTAGAACTGTTAATCTTATCACTAGAGGGTTGCCTAGAAACTTGATTGGTTGCTTGCATACTCTTAACTGTGCCTACACCATATGGAGATTTCTTGAGGAAAGATTTCCAAATTATTCCTTCCAAAATTTAGATGAAATTCTTCATAAGTCTATTGCCTTGAGTAAGATGAATTCCAATGATCCTAAGTTTGGTGATTGTCTTTTTGAGCTTACGAATCCTATGCGTGCCAAAGGAGATGTTGGAATTATTAGTAATATTATTTCCGAAGCTATTAGAATTCATCAAGATGATCATTGTCAAAGTCATTTATCTAATGAATCACCCTCTCTAGGAATTGATCCACCACATGACGATATTGAACATGGATACTATGATGAGGATGATGATAGTGACTATGATCTTGATGATGCAATGAGACACTTTGGTCTTATGGCAAATCTTCGGGGATACATGGTAGGAGGAAAGGAATGGGTCCTTGATAGTGGATGTACCAATCACATGACCAGAGATAAAGATATGTTTCATGAGCTTGCTGAAAAATGACGGACCTCGAAAGTATGTCACTTTTGGTGATAACTCAAAGGGTAAGGAGGTTGGCCTCGGTAAGGTGGCCATCTCACATGATAGCTCCATTAAAAATGTCATGATCGTTGAATCCCTTGGCTATAATCTGCTTTCTGTTTCTAGACTAGCTGACTTTGGCTTCAATGTCATATTTACCAAAGTAGATTGCCAAGTGTTTCGTAGAGATAATCATAAAATGGTCTTTACCGGTATACGAAAAGGTGATCTATACATTGTTGACTTCACTAAACGGCTCAACCTAGAACTTTCTTAATTGCTAAATCCTCTAAAGGCTGGTTGTGGCATAGGCGGTTAGGTCATGTGGGCATGCGAAACCTTGACAAGCTTATTAAAGGCGATCATATCCTTGGTGTTAAAGATGTCATATTTGATAAGGATAGACTTTGCAGCGCTTTCCAAGCAGGAAAACGGGTTGGAGGAACCCACCCCGTGAAGAACATCATGACCACAAGGAGACCGCTCGAGCTACTGCACATGGATCTTTTCGGTCCCAACGCTTACAAAAGTCTCGGTGGAAACTCATTTGGTCTAGTTATAGTTGATGATTTTTCAAGATTTACGTGGGTGTTCTTTCTTGATGATAAATTGCAGGTCCAAAAGATCTTCAAAAACTTTGCTGGGAAAGCCCAAAATCAGTTTGAAGTGAAGATCAAGAAGGTTCGCAGCGACAATGGAACAGAGTTCAAGAACGCCAATGTGGAAACCTTTCTTGACGAAGAAGGGATTTCACACGAGTTCTCGGCTACGTACACACCTAAACAAAATGAAGTTGTTGAGAGGAAGAACCGGATGCTCATCGAAATGGCAAAACGATGCTTGATGAGTACAAGACACCAAAGCACTTTTGGGGAAGCGGTTGAGACAGCTTGTCATGCGACAAATCGCTTGTATCTTCACAAGCACTCGACAAGATGGCATACAAGCTCCTCACCGGTAACAAACCCCAAGTTGGATACTTTCGAGTATCCAGCTCGAAGTGCTACATTCTTGATAAGCATCATCGTTCTAAATTTGCTCCCAAATCTCATGAAGGTTTCCTACTTGGTCATGGCTCAAACTCTCAGACTTACTGTGTCTACAATAATTTCACCCGAAAGGTTGAAGAGACAGTAGATGTGAAGTTTGATGAATCTAACGGCTCGCAAGTAGAGCAACTGCCAACTGATGTAGGAGATAAAGATCCTTCGGGAGCAATCCAAGACTTGTCTATTGGCAAGGTTCGTCCAACGGAGGTGAAGGAGAGTACCTCATCCGTCCAAGTGGAAGCTTTTACCTCACGAAAAGGTGAACCAAGAGTTGATATGGAAGCATCCACAAGCGGGACACACCAAGATGAAGAAAACGAGGAAGTACACCAAGATGGACCGCATCAACCTCCTTCTCCACCACGACGAGAGAACGACAACGTCAACAACGATGAAGGCCAAGAAGAAGAACGAGATGATGAAGAAGATGTTCCACCCCGATCAAAGCAAAAGCTCTCACGAGTTTGAGCAAGAGTTGCTAGAGACCATCCCATTGAGAAAATCTACAATGATATCCAAACCGGGAGAATCACTCGCTCTAAATCTCCTTTAGCTAACTTTTGTGAACATCATTCATTCATCTCTAGCATTGAACCTATGAAGGTTGAAGAAGCATTGGAAGATCCGGATTGGATAAATGCCATGCACGAAGAACTACACAACTTTGAGAGAAATCAAGTGTGGACATTGGTCGAGAAGCCCGACAACAACCACAACATCATCGGTACCAAATGGGTGTTTCGCAACAAGCAAGATGAATATGGACAAGTGGTTTGCGACAAAGCACGTCTCGTCGCCCAAGGATACACTCAAGTCAAAGTTATGGACTATGGTGAGACATATGCCTCCGTTGCTAGACTTGAGTCCATTCGCATCTTACTTGCCTGCTAATCACCATGATATCACTTTATACCAAATGGACATCAAAAGTGCTTTTCTAAATGGTGAAATTGAGGAGGAAGTTTATGTTAAACAACCTCCCTGCTTTGTCAATCCTAATAAACCTAATCATGTTGACAAACTTCACAAAGCTCTTTATGGTCTTAAACAAGCTCCTAGAGCGTGGTATAAATTCTTGAACAAGTTCCTTATTGAAAAAGGCTTTGAGATTGGAAAAATTGATTCTACTCTTTTCACTAAAAGGGTTAATGGAGAATTATTTGTGTGCTAAATTTATGTTGATGATATTATATTTGGATCAACTAACCCTCATTTTAGTGAGAAGTTTGTGAAGCTTATGTCGGAGAAGTTTGAGATGTCTATGATGAGTGAACTCAAGTTCTTTCTTGGTTTGCAAATCAAGCAAACTAAGGAAGGTGCCTTTGTCTCTCAAACAAAGTATACCAAGGACTTGTTCAAGAAGTTCAATATGCAAGAATGCAAAGGTATGAGTACACCCATACCTACTAGTGGACATCTTGACTTGACCAAAGCTGGTGAACCCGTTGATCAAAATTTTTACCGCTCTATGATTGGTTCATTACTATATCTATGTGCCTCTCATCCCTATATTATGCTAAGTGTGTGCATGTGTGCACGATATCAAGCGGACCCTAAAGATTGTCATCTTAAGGCCGTGAAAAGCAGAGTGAGATACTTAATTCCTACACCAAACTCTGGCATTTGGTATCCAAAGAGGGCCTCTTTTAATCTTGTTGGCTACTCCGATTCGGACTATGCCGGAGAAGGTTTATAGAAAGTCCACTTCGGGTACTTGTCAATTTCTTGGTAGATCTCTTGTGTCTTGTGATATCTACTACACAACCTTCTTCTTGTAGACGTTTTTGGGCCTCCAAGTGCAGAGGTTTGTAGGACAGTAGCAAATTTCCCTCAAGTGGATGACCTAAGGTTTATCAATCCGCGGGAGGCGTAGGAAGAAGATGGTCTCTCTCAAGCAACCCTGCAACCAAATAACAAAGAGTCTCTTGTGTCCCCAACACACCCAATACAATGGTAAATTGTATATGTGCACTAGTTCGGCGTAGAGATGGTGATACAAGTGCAATATGGATGGTAGATATAGGTATTTATAATCTGAAAATATAAAAACAGCAACGTAACTAATGATAAAAGTGAGCGTAAATGGTATTGCAATGCTAGGAAACAAGGCCTAAGGTTCATACTTTCACTAGTGCAAGTTCTCTCAACAATAATAACATAACTGGATCATATAACTATCCCTCAACATGCAACAAAGAGTCACTCCAAAGTCACTAATAGCGGAGAACAAACGAAGAGATTATTGTAGGGTACGAAACTACCTTAAAGTTATCCTTTCTGATTGATCTATTCAAGAGTCCGTAGTAAAATAACACAAAGCTATTCTTTCCATTCGATCTATCATAGAGTTTGTAGTAGAATAACACCTTAAGACACAAATCAACCAAAACCCTAATGTCACCTAGATACTCCAATGTCACCTCAAGTATTCGTGGGTATGATTATACGATATACATCACACAATCTCAGATTCATCTATTCAACCAACACAAAGTACTTCAAAGAGTGCCCCAAAGTTTCTACTGGAGAGTCAAGACGAAAACGTGTGCCAAACCCTATGCATAAGTTCATTGAACCCGCAAGTTGATCACCAAAACATACATCAAGTAGATCACGTGAATATCTCATTGTCACCACAGATAAGCACGGCAAGACATACATCAAGTGTTCTCAAATCCTTAAAGACTCAATCCGACAAGACAACTTCAAGGGGAAACTCAATTCATCACAAGAGAGTAGAGGGGGAGAAACATCATAAGATCCAACTATAATAGCAAAGCTCGCGATACATCAAGATCGTATCGAATCAAGAACACGAGAGAAAGAGAGAGATCAAACACATAGCTACTGGTACATACCCTCAGCCCCGAGGGTGAACTACTCCCTCCTCATCATGGAGAGCGCCGGGATGATGAAGATGGCCGCCGGTAAGGGATCCCCCCTCCGGCAGGGTGCCGGAACAGGGTCCTGATTGGTTTTTGGTGGCTACAGAGACTTGCGGCGGCGGATCTCCCGATCTAGGTTATTTTCTGGAGGTTTTGGTATTTATAGGAATTTTTCGCGTCGGTCTCACGTCAAGGGGGTCTCCGAGTCATCCACGAGGCAGGGGGCGCGCCCAGGGGGGTAGGGACCGCCCTCCACCCTCGTGGACGGCTCAGGACTCTTCTGGCCCAACTCTTTTACTCCGGGGGCTTCTTTTGGTCCATAAAAAATCATCAAAAATTGGCACGTCAATTGGACTCTGTTTGGTATTCCTTTTCTGTAAAACTCAAAAATAAGGAAAAAATAGAAACTGGCACTGGGCTCTAGGTTAATAGGTTAGTCCCAAAAATCATATAAAATAGCATATAAGTGCATATAAAACATCCTGGATGGATAATATAATAGCATGGAACAATCAAAAATTATAGATATGTTGGAGACGTATCAAGCATCCCCAAGCTTAATTTCCTGCTCGTCCTCGAGTAGGTAAATGATAAAAACCGAATTTTTGATGTGGAATGCTACCTAGCATATTTCTCGATGTAATTTTCTTTATTGTGGCATGAATGTTCAGATCCAAATGATTCAAGATAAAAGTTCATATCGACATAAAAATAGTAATACTTCAAGCATACTAACAAGTAATAATGTCTTATCAAAATAACATAGCCAAAGAAATCTTATCCCTACAAAATCATATAGTTAGGCCCTGCATCATTTTGGTCACACAAAATACTTCCATCATGCACAACCTCGGTTTCAGCCAAGCAATTGGTTCATACTTTTTAACGTGCTTCAGCTTTTTTAACCCTCACGCAATACATGAGCGTAAGCCATGGATATAGCACTATGGGTGGAGTAGAGTATGATGATAGGGATTCTATGGAGAAGACAAAAAAGGAGAAAGTCTCATATTGACGAGGCTAATCAACGGGCTATTGAGATGCCCATCAATTGATGTCAACAAGAGGAGTAGGGATTGGCATGCAACGGATGCACTAGAGCTATAAATGTATGAAAGCTCAACAAAAGAAACTAAGTGGGTGTGCATCCAACTTGCTTGCTCACGAACACCTAGGGCATTTTGAGGAAGCCCGTCATTGCAATATACAAGCCAAGTTCTATAATGAAAAATTCCCACTAGTATATGAAAGTGACAACATAAGAGACTCTCTATCATAAAGAGCATGGTTCTACTCTGAAGCACAAGTGTGGAAAAGGATAGTAACATTGTCCCCTCTTTGTTTTGGGCCTTTTTGGCCTTTTTTTATTTGGCCTTTCTTTTTTGGGACATTTACATCTATGCCCCTAATTTGCGCCCACTCTCAGATTTACCCCTAATTTCAAAGCCTGCTCAAATTTGCCCCTCCGCCGTTAGGTGAACTTACAGAAATGCCCTTCTGCGTCGTTACTGTCCGGTCAAAGCTGGTCAAAGCTGGTCAAAGGGCATTGACCGTCCTGAAAAAATAGCAAAAAAGTTCTAAAAAATCTAAAAATTTGTGAGATCAAAGATACTCAGGTTCGCAAGGTGCGTGCAAATTTTCATGCTGTTTGGGCATTCCAGGAGCTCGTGTCAAAGGAAAAACAATAAATATGTAAGCCTGTGAACAGTAAATTCAAAAAAATAGCAAGAAAATTCAAAAAAATATGAATTTTTTTGGCATCAAAGAGGCTATAGTCTACAAGCTGTGTGCAAATTTTTGTTGTGTTTGGACATTGGAGGGGCTTGTGGAGAAAAAAACAAAGTTTGGCTCGAGAAAAAACTTGGGAAAAAATGACTATTTTGTTTTTTCTTGCTGGAGCTCCTCGCATGTCATTTGATCACAAAAACTTGCAAGCACCTTGTGCACCCAAGCCTCTTTGATGCCAAATTTTTTCATATTTTTTTGAATTTTCTTGCTATTTTATTTCAAATTTACTGTTCACAAGTGTGCATATTAAATGTTTTTCCACGCCACGAGCTCCTGGAATGTCCAAATAGCATGAAAATTTTCACGCGCCTTGCGCACATGAGTATCTTCAAACTCACAAAAATTTATATTTTTTAAAAATAATTTGCTATTTTTTCAGGACAGTCAAAGTTGTTTGACCGAACGGTAACGACGCAGAAGGGCATTTCTGTAAGGGCACCTAACGGCGGAGGGGCAAATTTGAGGAGGCTTTCGAATTAGGGGTATATCTGATTAGGTGGTTCGAGTTAGGGACAGAAATGCAAATGGCCCTTCTTTTTTTGGCTTTTTTTTATTAAGGGACAACGCTCTAATAATGATGATCATCACACTTCTATTTATTTACAACTCATGGATTACAACTCGATACTAGAACAAGATATGACTCTATATGAATGCCTCCAGTGGTGTACCGGAATGGGCAATGAATCAAGAGTGACATGTATGAAAAATTATGTATGGTGGCTTTGCCACAAATACGATGTCAACTACATGATCATGCAAGGCAATATGATAATGATGAAACGTGTCATAATAAATGAAATGGTGGAAAGTTGCATGGCAATATATCTCGGAATGGCTATGGAAATGCCATAATAGGTAGGTATGGCAGTTGTTTTGAGGAAGATATAAGGAGGTTTATGTGCGATAGAGCGTATCGTATCACGGGGTTTGGATGCACCGGCGAAGTTTGCACCAACTCTAAGGTGAGAAAGGGCAATGCACGGTACCGTAGAGGCTAGCAATGATGGAAGGGTAAGAGTGCGTATAATCCATGGACTCACATTAGTCATAAAGAACTCATATACTTATTACAAAACTTTATTAGCCCTCGAAGCAAAGTGATACTACGCATGCTCCTAGGGGAAGGGATGGTAGGAGTTAACCATTGCGCGATCCCGACCTCCACTCATAAGGAAGGCAATCAAAAGAGCACTCCATGCTACACATTTGTTACACAACTTTTACCATACGTGCATGCTACGGGACTTGCTAACTTTAACACAAGTATTTCCCAATTTCATAATTACCCAACTAGCATGACTCTAACATTACCTCCTTTATTTCTCAAAACAATTATCAAGCATCAAATTTCTCATAGTATTCAATGCACTTTATATGATAGTTTTTATAACCAAAGCAAATTACCATGCTGTCCTAAAAGACTCTCAAAATAATATAATTGAAGCATGAGAGATCAATAATTTCTACAAAATAAAATCACTGCCATGCTCTAAAAGATATAAGTGAAGCACTAGAGCAAAATTGTCTAGCTCAAAAGATATAAGTGAAGCATATAGAGTATTCTAGTAAATTCTGAATCATGTGTTTCTCTACCAAAAGGTGTGTACAGCAAGGATGATTGTGGTAAACTAAAAATCAAAGACTCATATCATACAAGATGCTCCAAGCAAAACACATATCATGTGGTGAATAAAAATATAGCTCCAAGTAAAGTTACCGATGAACGAAGACGAAAGAGGGGATGCCTTCCAGGGCATCCCCAAGCTTAGGCTCTTGGTTGTCTTTTAATATTACCTTGGGGTGCCTTGGGAATCCCCAAGCTTAGGCTCTTGCCACTCCTTATTCCATAGTCCATCGAATCTTTACCCAAAACTTGAAAACTTCACAACACAAAACTCAACAGAAAACTCGTAAGCTCTGTTAGTATAAGAAAATAAAACCACCACTTAGGTACTGTTGTGAACTCATTTTAAATTCATATTGGTGTAATATTTACTGTATTCCAACTTCTCTATGGTTCATACCCTCCGATACTACTCATAGACTCATCAAAATAAGCGAACAACACATATAAAACAGAATCTGGCAAAAACAGAACAGTCTGTAGTAATATGTATCATTAGAATACTTCTGTAACTCTAAAAATTCTGAAATAAATTGGTGGATCTGAGGAATTTGTCTATTAATCATATTCAAAAAGAATCAACCTAAAATCGCTTTCCAGTAAAAAATGGCAGCTAATCTCGTGAGCGCTAAAGTTTCTGTTTTTTACAGCAAGATCATAAAGACTTCACCCAACTCTTCCCAAAGGTTATACTTGGCACAAACACTAATTAAAACATAAAACCACATCTAAACAGAGTCTAGATGAATTATTTATTACTAAACAGGAGCAGAAAGCAAAGAACAAAAATAAAATTGGGTTGCCTCCCAACAAGCGCTAACGTTTAACGCCCCTAGCTAGGCATGATGATTTCAATGATGCTCACATAAAAGATAAGAATTGAAACCTAAAGAGAGCATCATGAAGAATATGACTAGCACATTTAAGTCTAACCCACTTCCTATGCATATGGATTTTGTGAGAAAACAATTTATGGGAACAATAATCAACTAGCATAGGAAGGCAAAACAAGCATGACTTCAAGATTTTAAGCACATAGAGAGGAAACTTGATATTATTGAAATATGTAGAAGCATATGATCCTCTCTCATAATAATTTTCAGTAGCATCATGAATGAATTCAACCATATAACACCTAAAGCATTCTTTTCATGATCTACTTGCATAGATATTTTACTACTCTCCACATAAGCAAATTTATTCTCATCAATAGTAGTGGGAGCAAACTCAACAAAATAACCATCATGTGAAGCATAATCCAATTGAAAATTAAAATCAAGATGAAAAGTTTCATGGTTATCTTTGTTCTTTATAGCATACATGTCATTACAATAATCATCATAAAAAGGAGGCATGCTTTCATCATAATAAATCTTCTCATCAAACTTGGGGGACAAAAAATATCATCTTCATCAAACATAGCATCCCCAAGCTTGTGGCTTTGCATATCATTAGCATCATGGATATTCGTAGAATTCATACTAACAACATTGAAGTCATGCTCATCATACAAAGATTTAGTGCCAAACATTTTATAGACTTCTTCTTCTAACACTTGAGCACAATTTTCCTTTCCATAATTCTCACGAAAGATATTAAAAAGATGAAGCGTATGAGGCAAACTCAATTCCATTTTTTTTGTAGTTTTATTTTATAGAATTAACTAGTGATAAAACAAGAAACAAAAAGATTCGATTACAAGATCTAAAGATATGCCTTCAAGCACTCACCTCCCAGGCAATGGCGCCAGAAAAGAGCTTGATGTCTACTACACAACCTTCTTCTTGTAGACGTGGTTGGGCCTCCAAGTGCAGAGGTTTGTAGGACAATAGCAAGTTTCGCTCAAGTGGATGACCTAAGGTTTATCAATCCATGGGAGGCGTAGGATGAAGATGGTCTCTCTCAAGCAACCCTGCAACCAAATAACAAAGAGTCTCTTGTGTCCCCAACACACCCAATACAATAGTAAATTGTATATGTGCACTAGTTCGGCGAAGAGATGGTGATACAAGTGCAATATGGATGGTAGATATAGGTATTTATAATCTAAAAATATAAAAACAGCAAGGTAACTAATGATAAAAGTGAGCTTAAACGGTATTGCAATGCTAAGAAACAAGGCCTAAGGTTCATACTTTCACTAGTGCAAGTTCTCTCAACAACAATAACATAACTGGATCATATAACTATGCCTCAACATGGAACAAAGAGTCACTCCAAAGTCACTAATAGCGGAGAACAAACGAAGAGATTATTGTAGGGTACGAAACCACCTCAAAGTTATCCTTTCTGATTGATCTATTCAAGAGTCCGTAGTAAAATAACACGAAGCTATTCTTTCTGTTCGATCTATCATAGAGTTTGTACTAGAATAACACCTTAAGACACAAATCAACCAAAACCCTAATGTCACATAGATACTCCAATGTCACCTCAAGTATCCGTGGGTATGATTATACGATATGCATCACACAATCTCAGATTCATCAATTCAACCAACACAAAGTACTTCAAAGAGTGCCCCAAAGTTTCTACCGGAGAGTCAAGACAAAAACGTGTGCCAACCCCTATGCATAAATTCATTGAACCTGCAAGTTGATCACCAAAACATACATCAAGTAGATCACGTGAATATCCCATTGTCACCATAGATAAGCACGGCAAGACATACATCAAGTGTTCTCAAATCCTTAAAGACTCAATCTGACAAGACAACTTCAAGGGGAAAACTCAATTCATCACAAGAGAGTAGGGGGGAAACATCATAAGATCCAACTATAATAGCAAAGCTCGCGATACATCAATATCGTATCGAATCAAGAACACGAGAGAGAGAGAGAGAGAGATCAAACACATAGCTATTGGTACATACCCTCAGCCCCGAGGGTGAACTACTCCCTCCTCGTCATGGAGAGCGCCGGGATGATGAAGATGGCTGCCGGTGAGGGATCCCCCCTCCGGCAAGGTGCCGAAACAGGGTCCCGGTTGATTTTTGGTGACTACAGAGGCTTGCGGCGGCGGAACTCCCGATCTAGGTTATTTTCTGGTGGTTTGGGTATTTATAGGAATTTTTCGCATCGGTCTCACGTCAAGGGGGTCTCCGATTTGTCCACAAGGCAGGGGGCGCGCCCAGGGGGGTAAGGCTCGCCCTCCACCCTACTGGACGGCTCAGGACTCTTCTGGCCCAACTCTTTTACTCCGGGGCTTCTTTTGGTCCATAAAAAATCATCAAAAATTGGCACGTCAATTGGACTCCGTTTGGTATTCCTTTTCTATAAAACTCAAAAACAAGGAAAAAACAGAAACTGGCACTGGGCTCTAGGTTAATAGGTTAGTCACAAAAATCAGATAAAACAGCATATAAATGCATATAAAACATCCTAGATGGATAATATAATAGCATGGAACAATCAAAAATTATAGATACGTTGGAGACGTATCATCTTGGTCCTCCAAGAAACAAACTCGGTATCCTTATCCACCGCCGAAGCGGAATACATTCCCAACGGTTCATGTTGTGCTCAGTTACTTTGGATGACCCAAACTCTTAAAATTATGGGATATGTGTGAAACATGTTCCTTTACTTTGTGACAACAAAAGTGCCATTAAGATTGCTCACAATCCCATGCAACATTCTCAAACTAAGCATATTGAAGTTCGTCATCATTTCATTCGAGATCATGTTGCTAAGGGTGATATTAACCTTAAGCATGTTTGCACCGACAAGCAACTGGGGGATATAGTCACTAAACCACTTGATGAGAAAGTGTTTTGCAGGTTGAGAGGTGAATTAAACATCATTGATGCCTCAAACTTGGAGTAGGAACTCCATTCGGATACATGCAAGACATAAGCCTATGACTAATCCTTGATATTTCTCTTATGATGATAATCACATATCTTGGATACATTTGCACCCTTGCAAGTTATCTAACCCATGTAGGTACTTGGATGGATCTAAATCTATGAGATTGCAACTCATTCATATCTTGAGCAATCTCTACATCACCAAGTCTGTACTCTACGGTGGTTGAAGACAAGGAAGGATGAAACCCTTCAAATATACCCTTTGACAAATTCCTAAGTCAAATTTCATGATTGTCATTTTGGATACACAAGTGCTCTTCCTTGAAAATCTAATCCATGTAGGTAGATGAACTCCAGTTACAAGTACTGCTCCAAATGAACTACATCAACATTTAGCATCTCACACAAGTTCAACTACATGATCAAGATCAACACCACCACCCAAGGTATATTATTCCATCTTAGAGAAGCTTTACCCCAAGACATGGGTCCAAGCAACTCAACAAGATGTGAATACATCAAGATGCTTAAACGAAAAATGGCAACCCCATTTTGAGCTTAAACGATGAGTATGACCTATGATCAAGTGTCCTCACTTGACTCCTAAGTCAATATACTCTAACATAGGTGACTTTGTCGCAGACCAATTCTAGATGAACTTCTCTAGTGTTTTTACTTGTTCTTGCATTTTGTCTCATGCATATTTGTTCTCCTTTCAGGAAAAAACTTTATCTAGATTTCTTCTCTTTTATTTTTGTTCTGCATACCTCTGCACCCAATTCATTGCAAATCCTTGTGAGATCATACTTGCTTAGTGAGCTGATTACAAGTGTAAGGGTTAGGGTAACCTCATCTCGGTATGAACGATTACACAATTCGGTGGGACCGATTTCGTAATAAGTAAAACAGAGAGTTGGTCAGGCAAACTCGGTGTGACCGATTACATATTCTCGATGGGACGGATAATACTGCAATAGACAACAGAGAGTTTGCAAGCCCATCTCGGTGAGACCGAGATCCCATCGGTGGAGACCGCAGTGATTAGGGTTTCTAGCAGTGGCTATGTCACCTAAACTCGGTGGCGCCGGATGGATCAAATCGGTGGGGCCGAGTTTGACTTTTGGTTTGGGACATATGTGGATATGAGAAAGTGGTTGAGGGCTTTGGAGTATATCACTAAGCACTTTGAGCAAGCAAGCCATTAAGCAACACCTCATCCCCTTTTCATAGTATTGGCTTTCCTATAGACTCAATGTGATCTTGGATCAATGAAAATAGATAATGTAGAGTCTTGAGCTTTGAGCTTGAGCCAATCCTTTGTCCTTAGCATCTTGAAGGGGTTCCACATCCTCTTGCCCATGCCACTCCGCTGTTGGACTTATCTGAAATATAGGAGTATTAGTCCAACAAGAGATATGTTGACATTAATTACCAAAATCACCCAGGGAGCACTTGTGCTTTCAGTAACCCGTAGATCTGTTGGGAGTGGTATTGATACTCCAAAGCACTAAGGACAACTCTTCCACCCAACAACCCAGTGTTCTCTACAAAGGAACCACAAGCCGGGGCTTGATACCCCTCAAGATTTCCTGATTTGCTCATTCAGCTTGGCCATTAGACCGGGGTGAACCACTGATGATACATCAAGCTGGATATGCCCTTGTTGACAGAATTATTTCATTGCTCCCTTAGATAGATTAGTACCATTATCAGTGATGATACTATGAGGATACCCAAAATGAAAGATCACTTTTTTGATGAATTGAACCGTCGTGGTTGCATCACATTTGCTGACCGGCTCAGCCTCAACCCACTTTGTGAACTTGTCAACCGCCACCAAGAGGTGGGTCTTTTTATCTTTGGACCTTTTGAAAGGCCCAACCATATCTAGCCCCCAGACTGCAAATGGCCAAGTAATTGGAATCATCCTCAACTCTTGAGCCGGCACATGAGCACGTCTTCAGAATTTTTGACAACCATCACATTTGCTGACCAGATCTTCTGCATCAGCATGAGCCGTCAGGCAATAAAACCCATGACGAAAAGCTTTAGCCATGAGAGATTTAGAGACGACATGATGACCGCAATCTCCTTCATGAATCTCCCTTAAAATTTCACGGCCCTCCTCAGGAGAAACACATCGTTGAAACACCCCTGTAACACTGCATTTGTGAACCTCACCATTGACAATAGTCATTGACTTAGACCTCCGGGTTACCTGCCTGGCCAAAGTTTCATCCTCAGGTAACTCTCCCCGGGTCATGTAAGCCAAATATGGAACAGTCCAATCAGGGATAACATGAAGAGCCGCCACCAATTGTGCCTCCGGGTCTGGTACTGCCAAGTCCTCCTCCGTAGGCAATTTCACTAATGGGTTATGCAAAATATCAAGGAAAATATTAGGGGGGACCGGCTTACGTTGAGACCCCAGCCAGCTTAACGCATCAGCTACTTCATTTTTCCTTCGATCGACATGCTCCACTTGATATCCTTTGAAGTGACCAGTGATAGTATCCACCACCCGATGATAAGCCGCCATGAGTGGATCCTTGGAATCCCAGGTCCCTGACACTTGCCGAGCCACCAAATCTGAGTCGCCAAAACACCTTATCCGGCTTAGATTCATCTCTTTAGCCATCTGAAGACAATGGAGTAAGGCTTCATATTCAGCTACATTGTTAGTACAAGGGAACATCAACCTTAAAACATAACAAAACTTATCACCTCGTGGGGAAGTTAATATAACTCCAGCCCCTAAGCCTTCCAACTTCCTGGATCCATCAAAATGGAAGTCCAATATGTATGATCCGGCTTATCGTCAGGCATCTACAACTCTATCCAATCATTGATCAAGTCCGCACGTGCTTGAGACTTGATAGCCGTCTGAGGCACATACTTTAAACCATGGGGTCCAAGCTCAATAGCCCACTTAGCTACCCGACATGTGGCTTCTCTATTTTGAATGATATCCCCCAAAGGAGCAGAGCTAACCACAGTGATGGGATGACCAAGGAAGTATCATTTCAATTTGCGACTAGCCATGAACACGCCATAAACTAGCTTCTGCCAATGTGGATATCTCTGCTTAGACTCAATGAGCACCTCACTGACATAAATAAACCGCCTATGAACCAGATGATCCTTGCCTGACTCATTTCTTTCAACCATAACTGCTACACTGATAGCCCAGTTGTTTGCATCCACATATAACAGCAAAGGCTCCTTCTCAATGGGGGCTACAAGAACCGGCGGCTCAGCTAGTTGCTTCTTAAGTGCCTTAAATGCCTCATTAGCAGCATCGCTCCACATAAAATTATCTCTCTTTTTCATCATCTGATACAAAGGGATGGCCTTCTCTCCCAGACGACTTATAAACTGGCTTAAAGCTGCGATACAACCCGCCACACGCTGGACATCATTAATACACGCCGGCTTAGCCAAAGAAGTGATAGCCTTGATCTTCTCCGGGTTAGCTTCAATGCCTCTCTCAGACACCAAGAAACCTAATAACTTGCCTGCTGGTACATCAAAGACACACTTGGTCGGGTTAAGCATCATCTTGTAGACCCAGATATTGTCAAAGGTTTCCTTCAAATCCTCAATCAATGTCTCCTTCCTGGATTTCACAACAATATCATCCACATAAGCATGAACATTGCGCCCAATCTGGCCATGAAGGCAATTTTGAACACATCGTTGGTAAGTCGTCTGGGCACTCTTGAGCCCAAAAGGCATAGATACATAATAGAAGGCTCCAAAGGGAGTGATGAAGGTTGTCTTCTCCTGGTCCTTAACTGCCATTTTGATCTGATGATAACCGGAGTACACATCCAAAAAACTCAAGTGCTCACAACCCGCCGTAGCATCAATAATCTGATCAATACGAGGGAGAGCAAAGGGATCAACTGGACAGGCCTTGTTATGGTCTGTATAATCCACACACATACGCCAAGTGCCATTTTTCTTAAGTACTAGCACCTGGTTAGCCAACCATTCAGGATGAAAAACTTCAATGATGAACCCTGCCGCCAAGAGCCGGGCAACCTCTTCACCGATTGCCTTGCGCTTTTCCTCATTGAACCGGCAAAGAAACTGTTTGACCGGTTTAAATTTGGGATCCACATTAAGAGTGTGTTCAGCGAGTTCCCTCGGTACACCTGGCATGTCAGAAGGATTCTATGTAACATGTCCTGGTTCTCACGGATGAACTCGATGAGCACACTTTCCTATTTCGGATCCAAATTAGTACTGATGCTGAACTGCTTTGACGAGTCGCCGGGAACAAAATCAACCATCTTAGTATCATCTGTCGACTTAAACTTCATTAAGGGCTCAGTCTCTGTGGTTGGCTTCTTCAAAGGCGTCATATCCATCGGGTCAACATTATCTTTATAAAACTTCAGCTCCTCAGCAACACAAGTTGACTCAGCCTAAGCAGCATCTCCTTCTTCACAATCCAAAGCAATCTTCCTATTCCCATGCATTGTGATAGGGCCTTTATAACCTGACATCTTAAGCTGCAAATAAACATAACATGACCATGCCATAAACTTGGCATAAGTCGGCCTCCCGAACAAACCATGATACAGGCTCTTCATCTTAACCACCTCAAAGGTCAAATTCTTAGCTCTGGAATCATTATGATCTCGAAAGGCTACCTCCAGTGTGATCTTACCTACTGGATATGCCGACTTACCAGGCACCACTCCATGGAAAACAGTAGAGGATGGCTTAAGATCCTTGCCAGTCAAATTCATACGACAAAAAAGTTTCATAGTAAAGGATATTAATGTTGCTCCCCCATCCATGAGCACCTTTGTCAACTTGTATCCTCCCACCTATGTAGCAACCACGAATGCCAACTGACCTGGATTATCAACCCGGGGCGGGTGATCCTCACGGCTCCATATAATAGGTTGTTCAGACCATCGTAAGTAACGAGGCACAGCCGGCTCAACAGAGTGCACCGCTCGTTTATGTATTATCTGATCCCACTTGCACAAACTTGTGGTGAACACATGATACTAACCACCATTCAGCTGCTTTGGATGACTCTGATAACCAGACTCCTGCTGCTGATTCCCTTAACCAAACTACCGATTGAAACCAACTTGATTACCCTGGCCTTGAAAACCGGAGCTTGAACTGCCACCACCAAAGCCAGGTCCGTGAGAAACGAATCCAGAACCGCCATTTGGGCCATGATTGAAAAAATTGGCATTCCTAAACTCCTTCATGATGTAACAATCCTTCCATATATGACCAGATGGCTTATCACGTGTGCCGTGCTTTAGACATGGTTGATTCAACATTGCCTCAAGGTTGAATCTTGACCCTTGGGGCGGCTTTCCCTTGCGATGCTGATTATTATTCTGTGCACTGGTGTTAGCCACAAAATCAAAATTACCATCAGCCTTACGCTTACCATTGCCGGGTTGGCCCACTAGGTTATGCTGTTGCTGATACCCCACAAGTGTAGGGGATTGCAACAGCTTTCGAGGGTAAAGTATTCAACCCAAATATATTGATTTGACATAAGGGGAGCCAAAGAATATTCTTGAGTATTAGCAGTTGAGTTGTCAATTCAACCACACCTGGATAACTTAGTATCTGCAGCAAAGTATTTAGTAGCAAAGTAGTATGATAATAAAGGTAACGATGGCAAAAGTAATATTTTGGGGTTTTGTACTGATTGTAACAATAGCAACGGAAAAGTAAATAAGTGAAACACAAGATGTGAAAAGCTCGTAGGCAATGGATCAGTGATGGATGATTATGTCGGATGCGATTCCTCATGTAATAGCTATAACATAGGGTGACACAGAACTAGCTCCAGTTCATCAATGTAATGTAGGCATGTATTCCGTAAATAATCATACGTGCTTATGGAAAAGAATTTGCATGACATCTTTTGTCCTACCCTCCCATGGCAGCGGGGTCCTAACGGAAACTAAGGGATATTATGGCCTCCTTTTAATAGAGAACCAGAACAAAGCATTAGCATGTAGTGAATACATGAAATCCTCAAACTACGGTCATCACCGGGAAGTATCCCGATTATTCTCACTTCGGGAGTGTCGGATCATAACACATAATAGGTATAGACTTGCAAGATAGGATCAAGAACACACATATATTCATGAAAACATAATAGGTTCAGATATCAAATCATGGCACTCGGGCCCTAGTGACAAGCATTTAGCATAGCAAAGTCATAGCAACATCAATCTCAGAACATAGTGGATACTAGGGATCAAACCCAAACAAAACTAACTTGATTACATGGTAAATCTCATCCAACACATCACCGTCCAGCAAGCCTACGATGGAATTACTCACGCACGGCGGTGAGCATCATGAAATTGGTGATGGAGGATGGTTGATGATGATGACGGCGATGAATCCCCCTCTCCGGAGCCCCGAACGGACTCCAGATCAGCCCTCCCGAGAGAGATTAGGGCTTGGCGGCGGCTCCATATCGTAAAACGCGATGAAACTTTATCTCTGATTTTTTTTCTCCGCGAGACGGGATATATGGAGTTGGAGTTGAGGTCGGCGGAGCCTCAGGGGGCCCACGAGATAGGGGGGCGCGCCCAGGGGGGTGGACGCGCCACCCACCCTCGTGGACAGGGTGTGGGCCCCCTGGTCTTGATTCTTTCGCCAGTATTTTTTATATTTTCCAAAAAGTGCCTCCGTGGATTTTCAGGACATTCCGAGAACTTTTGTTTTCTATACATAAAACAACATCATGGCAGTTCTGCTGAAAACAGTGTCAGTCCGGGTTAGTTTCATTCAAATCATGCAAGTTAGAGTCCAAAACAAGGGCAAAAGTGTTTGGA